>OX336344.1:10639364-12008706 GCA_946902875.1 Nematopogon swammerdamellus
GGGATAAGTCCGCCTTTGCACCGTAAATTTTCTAATGTATTTGTTACTGTTTAATGTTTACTGGAGCAATAAAGAATTTTCTATCTATCTACCTCCTACTCGTATTTATGTGTAACAAACACACTCAGGATATTTCGTGCGCGCCGCTTGGAAACTGGAAACTGGAGACTGAAAACGCGAAACTGGAAAAAATACAGTGAGGAATTATTGAGGGTGCAGGTGAATTTTATTTTGGTTGTTAAAGTTTATCTGTTTCATTGTCCGTGTCTACGCAACATTCGAATAAATAATTAGAGATAATAAGAAAGATCGCTGGTTCACCACAAAAGTTTACACTCCTCCAAAAATCATCGAAATTCTATCCGGCAGGCGAGCACATTGTCGACTTCGCCGTCGTCTCGTTTAATATCCGGACGAAGAGAAGAGGAAATCTGCCTCCCCCGCGGTCCACCCTCCTCATTGGTATTCGTCGCGGCGCTAGGGGGCGACACATGTCTTGATTTGTAAGAGCGGACCTGCGGAGGTGCATGGCTAGGTGAGACGGCCGATCCGTCTTGCGATGCACGGGGAATAACATTTACCAACTGTTCCTCAGCTCCGATGTAGGTACCTAAATGCAAAGAGTAGAAAAGATAGAACATTTTCATAGGCATATTCTAGTAATCCGTCTATCTCCGCCAGTATTTATGTCTAAAAAGCGTCTCTCTATGTGCGTATCATGCTGTCTCACTTTCTGGAACCTCAAAATTACTCCATATAAATGATTTATAGTCTAATATTACCTTTCTCTGTATATCTTATTCTTGTAGTATATAGTTGTAACTATATTTATATAGCATATATATAATAATTTATATAAAACTTGTATTTATGTTTTATAATTTGTTGGCATTTTATATCTACTTACATAGTAGGTACCTTCTCCTTATTTGTTCTCTGAAAAACCACACTCTTTCATGATAACCCAAAAGTTAGCTGGAAGAGAACGCCTACGGCGTTAAGCTGCATCTTTTGCAAAAATGTTTAAATGCAATAAACAAACATAGGTCTTTTGATTTGATTTGATTTGATGTTGCACACAATTATCTTCGTCTCCGATAGGTACCTATATAGGTGGGTACCGAATTTGAATGACATTTTGTCCGTGTTGGACACATTTGAGAAAGGTTCATTGCACACAAAAATTTGAAATGTCATTAAACAATGCGGTCAAGTGCGAGTCGATATCGCGTGGAGCCTATGTTTTCCTCTAAACTATAAGAGAGGCCCTATATTCCAAATTGTTTTGGACTCAGTAGTTTCGGAGATAAGTGCTCGATTTGTGTATATTTTCTTTAATATCTTTTAAACTAGTTGTTTATTTGTATTCTTTATATGAGCCATTTACATTAATATAATATATTAATGTAAATGGCTCGTATTGTTGAAAAAAACTTCATTTTCACCCTTAAAATAGGTAATTTCGTTTTTATGCTCACGCATTTTATTTAAATATATTTATTTAACCTGTTCGACCTGGTGCTTCTTCTAAAGTTTTCCGTATAATCACCTAAATGTGTTACTAAAATTGTAGATTGCACATTTATATGATTGAGTCTTTATTAGAATAAAGAATAAGAATAACGTTTATTGAATGTTAGTAAGAAACAAGTAGATAATTACAAAAATATAAATACAGAGTTTTCAAATTGTATTATATTTATTATTTTGTTGTGGTTTCCCAAACCACTCTATAATTTTTTTTTTACATTTAACACACGTCTAATTATGAGTACCTAATTGTGTAATCACTTTAATGTTCCCTGCACTTGCAGAATGTAAATCTTTATTTTTATTTTGAAATTGTAGAGAAATAGGTATGTTGTAAAATTTAATTAGCGAGGATGACCCGTGTTGTTTCTGCAGAATTGGAATTTAGTATATGTATATGAATGAAGAGTAACAACGTTTGGTAAGAATTTAAAATATGTTTATTCCATCGACAAAATTATAGATATGTCTGAAGAAGTCAGGACAGAATAGTGTCTCATCAGTGTTCGTACAAAAGAGAGTCAATACGACCGAACCATCTGCTGAGTGCCAAATTTTTCCAAAGTCGCGCCAAGTATTGCCCAACAACGCCACGCCTTGCTTGCAATCATCAGACACATGATATCATCAAGCTACATAGTCCCCAAAGCTTAGGCTTTCTCAACATGCGAGCTTACCTACCTGCTTCAGCATGAGTAGGGTGCAGGCATCGTCTGATATTACGTTCTCCTATCTTTATTGAATAAACTCACGCTGTTCGCAGTAGGGGTGAGCAGCAGCGGCGCGGCGTGATATGGTGTACACGTGCAGCTGTGTACATATAGGTATGTATGAGAACCTAGTCTTACCAAGAATATTCAGGCTCACATAATATCACTTACAAACCTTATTACAGGAACCAAAAAGTAAGTAGGAGGAACTAAAAAAATTCTAAGATAAATATTCAAATTAAAATCAAAACTATAATTATGTATGTTTTTTTTATTTTACGCCATAAACACACGGAACACAAAAGGCGAGTCTAATGCTGTCCATCATTCTTTCAAACTAACCTTTGGGATGAGAAGCGCATGGGGCGGACAATGCAGTCAAAAGTAAAATACAGTTTTATATAGATTTGAAAATGTTGAATTTTCTATAACATATTATACATACGAATAGGTATGTTTCCTTGTTTATAGAAAAATATATGGTACTTAACTTCATTTTTGTTGCATAATTCCTATATTATAATTGCATTAAGGCACAGTTATATCGAAATGTTGCTCAGAATTACCTAGCTATATTTTAGGATTTTCAGGGGGGCGGATTTACATGTAATATTTTTCAAAATTCTAGATATTATAATAGGGTGCGATATGCTTTGGTTCAGTATGTGCCCCTATTCGAAAGAGGAAATCAACTTGAACTGGGTAGACAAGGGTGAGTGAGTGTTCCATTATTTATTTTCCATTCGACCGGCGGAGCGGCGAGTGGGGCGGAGTGCGGGGGAGGGGGGTGAGGAGGACGCAGCGGGGTTTGAAGCCGAGCTTGATTCAATGTACGAATATTGGCACACACAATTCGTGCTACATTATGCATTACTTTAATAACTATCGTAATCAATTGTTTCGTTTACGGAGACTTCTTTCTGAAGAAAACCAGAATTATATCTATGTTCATCACAGAGCAGCGGCTGGGAAAGACGGCCGCCCATCGCTATTCTGAGATGTGCATAATTATATAAATGTTATTACAACATTCATCTTAGTACGAGGCAATTCTCGAACAGGAAATAAAGAATATTTCTGAAATTTCTAGTATTTTAGATGTCATGTTAAGTCAGCCATAATAAGTATTTTGGTTTTTAGTAAACCTCTCTCCATCGTCAGAATAAGGACATCTTCATCCGTCGGCATTCTCAGCTATAAAATCAGGTCTACGCACTTTCCTCTTAGATGCGTAAAATTTCCACATAATCCACGAAAACTCTCCCCGCGATTAGACGCACAAAGGCTCTTATCCTATTCACACTAATACTCACATAATCTATCTCCTTCCACGGAGAGAGCAGCCACAATGGAATCCCGTGGATTCGGTTTTCGCCTGTCACTTATTTCCTGGGGACTAGTGGAGCGAGGAGCTTGCTCCGGCTCACCATCTAGACGGGAAAGCAGCGCAATGTTGACACTGACAACTATCCATTTCTAGATTCACCTCTCTATAAATTGTTTTAGCTAAAGCGAGATAAAGTTAGATGTTAGTCTTACTTGGCTAAGGCCTGGGGTGGATTTGGCATTACGCAATACTGTGGCGGTTAATCTAGTAGTACCTACAGTAAAACTCGGGCCTCTTGCCTTTGTATCAGAGCCTCTTGGATGTGGGATTAATCATTCAGTTGAGAAACAATGAGTTTATGAACATTCGAAAGTGAAATTTTCAATTGTTTTATGAAGCAGACTTTGTTGTGATAACATATAACTTAATATGATGGGGAGAATATGAATCACCCATGCCATAGGATCATATGAGAATGGCTGATTATATAATGCCTAGGTATATAATCAGCCTTTCCCCGCTAGGATTATATACTATGGTAACAATGATATTTTAAGAAAGATACGTTGTCTATACGACATTCAGTGCTCACACACGAAACGAACTTGAAACGTTGACAGAAAGAACTTTACAGTGATGCGCCGACTCGAATAGTCTTATTCCAAATTATTAAGGGAGGGAATTCAAGTTATGTGGCGGTTGGTATAACTGATAACTACTTAGGAAGGACGACGCACGTCTGAACGCGTGCGTAGTTGGTGCGCGACTAACTTCAAACAGGACTGTGGTCTTTTATTTAATGTGCTGCTTTGGGAGCTCGTATAACCTATCTACCTCCTTTTTAACATATAATATCATTGTATGGTAAACATGTTAGACCACTGGTTCCTTATACATTGTACAGTGAGCAGTGACCTTTTTGTTAGGGTTCCGTACTAAAATGGTAAAAATATAGTATCACTTCTTTGTCCGTCTGTCCATCTGTCTGTCCGTATGTCACAGCCCCTTAACTTCTAAACGGCTAGTCCTAGATAATTTAAACTTCGTATGAAAATATGTTATTTTATAACAAAATTCAGGTAGGTACCTACTATATACGCGAAAGAAAACGTGTAGCGGTCAGGGTGAAAATATTTTTTGACATTGAAAATGTCTTTTGGCTCGTTTCAGTATAGGCCCCATTTCACTAAAAAGTGCGATCCCCTTATATCTCGGAGAGTTGTAAAGATATGATATTCAAAATATCATATCAATCAATATATCAATACATATCAATATATGAGGCTCAAAAGACGCGTATTCTGAAAGCTATAAGGTGCAAAAATAATTATTCGAGAAAGTAAAAAAACGAAAAAAGTTATGGTCGAAATAGTGAAAAAAAAAAAAATTCCGAATTTTTGATTTTGGCGCTCGATATTTTGGAAACGAAGAATGATATAAAAAAATTGAGAAAAGCTCCTCTGGACAGTTTAGTCAGCTACAATTTGAGCCTAAAACAAAGACGATCGGGTTAAGGGTTTGCCCTGTAGCTCAACCTTTCTGAAAAAATAAATTCACAGATTTCGTGCCCCACACGACTATCGAGCACATTGCAAATTAATCTGCGGAATTCGAAAAAATATTGTCGCTGAGCGACACGAGAAAGTCGGGATAAGGAAAAGGTTAGTTGGGGTCTGATGATGGAGCCGGAAGGAAGCCATAGGAACTCCTAAACTACACATGATAAGCCAGTTCAGTGTAGCCGGCACGACCGAAGGGAAGCACTGACGTGGCACCAAGTTCACCCGGTGTTATGGGCTGACATCACGGATGTTGTAGGTGATGAAAGCCAACCGTGTCAGTTTCCATAAAAAAAAAAAAAAAAAAAAAAAAAAAAAAGCCCATCGTGTTTGGGCTCGTTGGATTTATCTTCGCAAGTACTCTTGTCATATATGATGTCCAGGGTCCTGATGATGGAGCCGGAATGAAGCCATAGGAAGTCCTAAACCACTCATTATAAATCGACCGTGTTTGAGTTCGTTGGATTTGTCTTCGCAAGTACTCTAGTCATATGTTATTTCCAGGGTCCTGATGATGGAGCCGGAAGGAAGCCATAGGAACTCCTAAACTACACATGATAAATCCACCATATTTGGGCTCGTTGGATATAGGAATATAGGTTAGGTTAGAAGATGCGTCGCATTGAAAATAAATTCAACAAAATAAAAAAAAATATTACATTTATATATTTTTTATTATTTTTCAAAAACACAAGCAGCTTCAAAAATGTAAACTACAATTTAGACATAAAAAGAGATAAGATTGACATTATGTCTAACAAAAGTAAAAAATTAATAAATATCAAATATAAAAATATATAAGGATATAGAAGATAAGAATATAGGTTAGAAGATGTTCTAACTTATCCTATATTCCTATATTCCTATATCCAACGAGCCCAAATATGGTGGATTTATCATGTATAGTTTAGGAGTTCCTACGACTTCCTTCCGGCTCCATCATCAGAACCCAACTAACCTTTTCCTTATCCCGACTTTCTCGTGTCGCTCAGCGACAATATTTTTTCGAATTCCATAGATTCATTTTCAATGTGCTCGATAGTCGTGTAAGGCACAAAATCTGTGAATTTTTTATTAGGTATGTGGCATTTCATTTGAAAGGGATTACTTTGAGGATATCAGAGAATATAAAATTATGCAAAAACCTATGTCCCCCCCCCCCCACTGAGATACCTACTGAATATCTGTCGTGGTTTTGCTAAATGTTTGTAGCCAATTAAGCATTGTCAGTGATCAGTGATCTAGCTCGGCTGCTGCAAGTCGTCCTCTCATAGCGACCCCTCGAGAAGTTTCCTCAGAGGGCGCTAGTAGTGGAGGGAGGTGAGTAGTGACGTGTCACTAGACAAAGGGGCCTGATGGATGATTAATGCTGACTTCCTGTCTTCGTCCTGCATCCCGCCCCGCCCCTCCCCTCCGCCCTCGCTGTACAGTGGGTGGCCAAATTATTAGACTCACCACACTTAATGTCATAGTTATCAATACAAATTTGCTCTTGGGAAAAAAAATTCCACCTCCTAAACCTTTGAACCTAAACTATTGCAACTAAGTATTTTTTATTACTGATATATTTGCCATAAACGTACATTTACACCTTAATCCAATGAAAGTCGGCTTAACTTGGAGACAAATTTATAAATACCGATTATTTATTTTCATATAATTTAAATAATTTATGTATAGAATTAAAACATTTCGATTTTCTACTTTGTCTCTAAGTTAAGTCGATGTTCATAGGTTGAAAATGGTAACGTAGGTGTATGCCAAATATATCAGTAATAAAAAATACCTAGTTGCAATAGTTTAGGTTCAACGGTTTAGGAGGTGGAATTTTTTTCCCAAGAACAAATTTGTATCGATAACTATGACATTAAGTGTGGTGAGTCTAATAATTTGGCCACCCACTGTAGGTTGGTGGATTAAGATTGGTTAGTTGAATTGTTAATTTCTGAGGTAATTAAGATTGAATAGTGAAGTTGGTGAAAATAAAACAACACGGTTGTTAGTCTAGTCATAATTTTATGTTTATTTATCAGCACAATGAGAGGAAGTAAGTAGGTAGAGGAGGTTCTTAGGTATCCAGCTTGTGTTACGCATCTGTTATCAGAAAAAGTAGAACTTTTTTTGTCTAATTTAGTAAAATTCTCATGTTGTCCACTTATCAGTAGATCTACCTAATTAATTATACAATTTTATGTAAATTGTGTGCAATATAGTATTCATATTTTATTCCTTTCCAATTTGCTAGTCGCTGAAAACAAGGATAACTTGAAGAAATAAAGTTCTGCAATAAATCCACATACTGCTCTTCAGAAAATCGTAAGACGTACTTATCTACGTTAGAACAGCTTGCGTAATCTCTACATGTTCTTTGGAAACTCTACATTACATAACAATAATTATTTTACCTTATACTTTGTGTCATTTTTATTACACTTAAAGGCAGGACATTTGGTGTTTTCATAAATTTCCTACCTTTACGTGAATATCAATACAAATTACAAAAATTATAAGGTCACAAATAACGACTCATCGGTAATATCCATTAGAACAAACCCCTTGTACATATGTATGTAGAGAGTAGACTAGACAGGCAGGGGGAACATTCGAGAGAGGTCGCTATTGTCACCAACTATTGATTAATGTAGCAGTTTATCTACCAATGGATATGACAACGGTGCCTCCTTCGAGGGAACCCTTCCTTCTGATTCTATGGTTGCTATACAAGTATGTTTATTTGGCCCGGCATGGGGCATAAGCGGAGTTTTAGTGAGAATGATATTCATAATATTCAAGAAGAAGTACCTTGCATTAGCTACCTACCTAACTCATATTAAGAGTTATTATATTGTTTATTGTTGTTGTTTATTGTATAATTTCATCCGTAGGTAGGTAACCTACGCTTGGACATGTCGAAAATTCCGCCAGTTCTAAATTCAATGCGAAGAAGAACTGACAAACAAACTTCGCAAGTCACAATGTTTTTTTAGTACCTTATAAGTATTATATTATAGTAACTTACAAATAATTAACCCATACTACCGCTAACAAGAGCATTAATATTTACAGCATACACATGAATACTGAAGAATTTGACCACACTGCCTATTTAAATTACCTATATCTGGTGTATATTTCATTACATAGTATTAGAGCATTTCCCTTACTCTATTTGGGATATTTTAAGTCTCTATTATAAAACTCTTAGGCATTTATCACACAAGAAAAACTAGAGAATCTATATGTAGATACAGAAAAACCTTTAAAAAAATTACGCAAAAATTCGTAAATTGAGTGCATAGGTAGAATTTATGAGTGTAATGTGAGGGTAATCCGTAACACACTTCAGATTGAAGCTTGGCGTGAACGTAAATACTAAGGGAGAAAATTAAATAGAAATAAGTCAATATAACATTGAGATGGTTTTTATTATATATATTTCTGAATATCACAACTCTTCTAAAACACGCCCAGCCAAGCCCTGAACGTGTCGTTGTACCAATCCTTCACCAAACTCGACGCAACACCTACACACGTAAACAATGCACCGAGCATTGTGCCGCTGTACCTACACCGTTGCATTCTCGTTTATTGGGTTACATGCGACATGAGTATTGTGCCATTCGAAAGCTTACAACCTACATGTATGAGATAGTACCTAGGTAACAAAACTAAAAAACTATTTAAAATAAAAATATAAAAACCGCCTTCAAAAATATATGAAATAAAAACCTAAAAAAAAAAACGAACCCTAGAGTTGAAGGCGGTGCTAAAAAGGCTACACAAATCACAAAGGATATTATCATCCGCTCATGTTTTCTTTCATGCATCATTTTTGCTTGCTTTAGCACCGCCTTCAACTCTAGGGTTCGTTTTTTTTTTTAGGTTTTTATTTCATATATTTTTGAAGGCGGTTTTTATATTTTTATTTTAAATAGTTTTTTAGTTTTACTTTTTTTAGGAAGTCGGTTTTATGTTTTTTAAAACTTTTTTTTTATTTCACAGTTTTTTTTAGTAATTTTTTGCTATTAATGTACTCGGCGGAATCGCTCGGCCTTCGGCCTCGCGATTCCGCCTCGCTTTCCAATCCGATCTTGACCCAATTAAAATAGGACCACGTCAGCTTCGATAGCTCAGTGGTGCAGACAGTCAACTGTCGCTATTGAATTTTAAGCAACGCTGGGTGCGGTCAGTACTTAGATGGGTGACCGCTGACCGTTGGAGGCTGACCAAGGTTCGGATTCCTCGTAAAACTGTAAGTCCCTTCCCTCGTAATTTTACTTGGTGGTAGGGTTTAACCTTCCCGGGTTGGTACCACCGCACTGAATTAAACGTCGGTCGAAACGGCTATGTAAATAGTTTGTGTTTTCCGACCAGTTCAGTGTAGTCAGCACGATCAAAGGGAGAAGCACTGACATGGCACTGGTGTTATGGGCTGACATCACAGACGTTGTAGGTGATGTTGCAGAACTTAGTAGAATGGACAGACATAAACGTGTTACGGAAGCCTACTTTTATTATAAAATAACCGTCGGAGGACCTTGGTTGAAAATTGTAAAATTTAGTAGAACGGATAGACATGCATATGTTACGGAACCCTACATTCATTTTGCAGAACTTAGTAGAATGGACAGACATAAACGTGTTACGGAACCCTACTTAACAGTTGCACTCCGGGAGTGCCGGCAGATCCCGTGCCACTCTAACTTAACCCTTAACGCAATGACTTAAGGTTTCATTTTAAAAATGACGCTGACGCGATGTCGCGAGTAATACATTTTTACCCACCTAAAAAAGTGCCAAGAGCCGCTAAAGAAGTTTTCACTTCAAAAACCTCAGGGTTATCCCCTTTCAAATAAAAAAAAAAAGAATTTTCAAAATCGGCCCACAATTGACGGAGTAATCGCGTAACAAACATCCAAAAAAAGAAAACATACCGTCGAATTGAGAATCTTTTAGGTCTAAAGTAAATTTCTCGTGAAGACAAATGCAACGAGCCCAAACACGATGGGTTTATCATGTGTAGTTTAGGAGTTCCTATGGCCACCTTCTGTCTCCATCATCAAACCAGCTCGATGGTACTCGGTACAGTAGGTACTGGCCAGGTACCATAATAAATTAAACGCCGGTCGGAAAAGATAAAAAAATTTCAAATTTAGAATATTCATGAAACAAGGGTCCGAATATGTATCACTAGTATATCGATTCATGTATTTCAACAGGACAGAGAAAATTTCAAAATATTAGGTATTTAATACTTTTTAGTTTTTTTTTTTTTTGTTTTTTGGAAATCGGTTTAATATTTTTTAAAACAGTTTTTATTTCATTCTTTTTAGTAATATTACATAAAAAAGAATAATCGAAATCGAATAATCGAAATCGATTGAAGTGGTACAGAATTATTCGCCATATGTGTCAGACTGCAAATTGCTGAATAAGTCCACATCACAAATGTTTTGCTGAAGGTAACCACACACCATACTAATTTATCAAACTGAAAATTGCCGAAAACGACCACATCACAAGTTTTGCTGAAGGTAACCACACACCATAGTATTATGCTGATTTTTCGAAAACCACTGAACCAATTTCGATAAAATTGAAATGGGACCACCTCGGAAGTATGACCTAACTAACAAAAAAAGAATTTTCTAAATCGGCCCTCAATTGACGGAGAAATCGTGTTACAAACATACAAAAAAATAATAAAAAAAAAATAAAAAAAAAAATAAAAAAAAACATACAGACGAATTGAGAACCTCCTCCTTTTTTGGAAGTCGGTTAAAAAACAGTATAGGGGAGCTTCACAAATTATGTAATATTTGTTTATTTTAACTTGAGTCTAACTTACTGCTACTGCTCTGCTCCTGATACTGCTCCATAGAAAATCGTAATACGTATCTACGTTAGAACAACTTGTGTAAACTCCACATGTTCTTTGGAAACTCTACATTTACATTAAGTACATCACAATAATTATTGTACCTTATGCTTTGTGTCATTTTTATTACACTTAAAGGCAGGAAATTTCGTCTTTTTATAAATTTCCTACCTTTAGGTGAATATCAATACAAATTTAACTTGAGTCTAACTGTTCACATCTAAAAATGTAAATAAATATTTAAAAAAAAGTTTTTAAAACGAACTCAAAAGTATAAAATAATTTATATTTCTTAATACGTGTAAGATTTCAAATGAAAAACATGGGACAGTGCGCATGCAATATATGTATATCTAATTGATGAATGAATAGTTCACCTAAGTCACTAACAATTTTATTGGACTAAAAATGGTACGAAGTGCTGTGTGAGTTTTCTCAATGACAGCTACCCTCTACAGTCTACAACTATTATTATCTATTGCATGCGCCCCATATTTTTCGTTTTAAATCTATCTAAGTATTTTCATAGAAATTATTTTATACGTTTAAGTACGTTTTAAAAGAGTGATTAAAAATATATATTATTATTTATTTTTTTTGGTTTTTAAGATTTTATGTTTGGTGTGTGTGAAATTTTGGAATGGATTTTCTACTTTACCGACTCTATTTATACTATAATATCTAGGTATCTATGCGACATTGTTTTCTACATTCTTATGAATGTAGAATGTTTTTCATACATCATCAGTTTCGAGTTTCTACTTCGCACTTTAACGATGCACGTGCCTATTTGGTCTAGGTCCTACTATCCGACCCTACTACTCACATTCGCTTCATACATTTATTTTCTATCATAAGTACATTCTTTCAATATCATCGAAATGCCAAAGCACTTGACCCTTTTGAACACACGACCGATACACATCTGGTAGGCTTGCGTCATTCATTCATTACACATAACCCTTTTGGAGCACGTGACAGATTCACATCTCGTAGGTATCCCGCCAGCGCCATTGTACACGAAGGTAGGCTCTTGATAGATCGTCGTCGCATCTTAGTCCATTCTATGCAAATGTTCTCTCCCGTGTACAGCGGAGGTTACTCGATCGGATAATGATAAATCGTGTTGCGTGTGTGTCAACGATTTATCAAAATTTGGGCTTGGCCTGACTCGCAACGATTTCGGTACAATTTGTCATCCTGCTTGGTCCCGATGGATGTTCACTTCGGAATGCAGACTTGTTATTAATGTATCTGAAACAAACGAAAAATTCTTATAAAATGAAAATGTTTTGACGTTGTGGAACTAGAATTTAATCTTCTGAATAAAACAAACTATGAACATAACGTATATTATAGGTAAGTAAGCAAATATCTTTATCTCGATCTCTGTGAAATTAATTTAAAAAAATACATTCGTGGTCCAATCCTGTTACTAATGTCACAGGCAGCTGTAAAGTAGGTGGCTCTCTGTACCTACACTTTTAATTTAGTTTCTTTAGTTTCACATATAATTTTATAAAGTAGGCAAGTTCTCGTACACTCAAATAAAATATTTTGCAAAGAAAAACATGTTCAAAAATAATATATAAAAATACAGGTATTTCATGCTGCTGAATATCAGATAAGTACATAGCCAAGAATATAATACAAGAGAATGAATAAACAAACCACGAACAAACAGTTAAACTACAATAGTACGTGAAAGCGTTCGAAGAAGACACAATAATGACGAGTATTGTACAGTCAATCAGTTGTTTTGTTACACTTAGGTTCGTATAAATCAAGTGTGTGGCTCTCGATATGTTCACGATTTCTATCTCGTATGTAACAATAGACTGTTACACATACAAAGAGTCAAGACGATGGTGCAACGGTGCTAATATAGTTAAAGTTTTGAGAGACTAATAGGGAGAGAAATATTATTAGGGAACGTTCCCGCCATACCACGTGACCGATTTTAGGCCACTTTTGGACATCTTTTGGTTATCTTGCAAATTACTTTCCTAATAGAGCTCTTTCTGAACAATAGTTAGGTCCATTTAAAAAAACTATAACGCTAACATTATCTACTAGCTGGAAAGAAATGAACGCCGGAAAGCCTTTACCTCACTCTGCCGAGGCGAAAATCGGCCAAGTGCGCATTAAGTGTGCCAAATTCAGGCTTCTGAGAGCAACGAGTTGAGTGTCGCTCGTTGATAGGTCAAATGTAAAATCATTTAAAGCTCACTATCTACTTACTGAAAAATGTTTTTATTTTTATTATAATACACAAACTCTATTACAACAACATTAAGATCTGCAATCATCAAGATGAAGCAAGAAGTGCATTATATCGCGGTTTGCTCAACCGTTCACTTCGAAAGAATGCGGCGCGCACCCTCCGCTCTCCGCCTCCACCGTACTGACGGGCAATTGCGGTGGGGGTGGAGAGCGGAGGGTGCGCGCCGCATTCTTTCGAAGTGAACGGTTGAGAAAACCGCGCTATAACAACAATTTGTGTATGTGTTACTTATTCTTGAAATGTCGTGAACGATAACCAACGTGACGTTTCGATTAGCAAATAAATCAAAATGTTCACTGAAGCTGAGCTACGGACACAATCTAACATTAAACTTTTGCGAATAATATTATCGGTAAACAAACACATTTGACTAAAGCTTAGTTAGGTCGAAGGTTATATTAACTGGTAAGCATTAAAATTCGCTATAATTTCCACGGAAGCCTATACCTGGAGAGGGCCTCTTGACGAGAAGAAAAAACCACTGAGAGAATCCTGTCTCAGGAGAGTAAGACTGCAGAGTCTGGGATAGCAGGAGCTAATCAAATAAAAGCAGAAAGGGGCTTAAAGTTTAGAGTAAAAGAGAATTTATGTCTTTTTCTTAAGGTCTAGAGTAGAATACGATAGTTTTTTAGATGGTCCATTACTTGCGGAGATAGAAAAAAATGGTGTCCGTGACTAGTGCGAAGGAAAGGTCGGTATCGAGCGAGAGAGAAAGAAATATGGCATTTTGATTAATACCGAGCCATTGCTCACGGCGGGCTGTGTACCATTGCTAAGTAATGACCACTCCATAAAGACATGGTTAAGGTTAAAAGAAAATTACTTTATCAACGCCTTGTTTTAAATAAATATCCTGTTTCAGGAAATATTATTGTTATTTCCAATACAAGGGATTGAGATGTTCGGGATGTGAGGATTTCGCCGCCATATTGATTGCTTACATAAATGATGTATTATTAGGGGCGTTTGTTTCTTCTGTTGTGATGTGTTGTGCTGTGAGGACGCATTCTATGGTACCTTACAATGTTGTGATTGTCTTCTGACGAAGTTGTTGATTTTGTAAATGTGGCTTTCATTTACAAATTATAATTTTTGTTCAGTTCTTGTATACAAATGATTTAAGTAGCGTAAAATGCTAAATTATTTGCAGGAATATGTTTTATGTGTAAAGCAGCTTTACTTACCCATCTACCTACCCTACTCGCAATCCTAGGCATGACTGGCAGATAATGCCTTTAGGCTTGAAGTCCGCCTTTTGTCACTTTTTGTGCAATAAAGTATATTTTCATTTCATTATAATTTTATTTCATCTTTACTTATTTTACAAATAATATGTTGCCAACTTTTTTTTCTTTATTGGGAAGAGATTAGATTTTATGAAAATATCACGTTTTCTGTCGCAGATGTAATGCAATCGGAAGAACAGTTCGCTTTGTGTCCACTTAAGTAGATGGTTTAGTGACCTTTTTGTTAAACTTGCTTTTTGTGGCTTATTTTTTGTTCTAATGATTCATTTATATCTATACTAGCTTTTGCCCGCGGCTTCGCTCGCGGTAGACTCGGTTTAATATCAAATCAGTTTAAATTCAAATATGATAGCGATCGCTTCTCTTCTATTCTCTCTCTCTCTCTCCCTCCGTCCCCGCCCTTCCCTCCCTCACTCCCTCACATCTTCCCCTCCCACACCTTCCCCTCCGCCATTTTCTCCCTCTCCATCTGGCACTACCATTCGACACTAAATTCAGTTTATACTATTCTTTCTTTGATAGTGCTCAATCCGAAGGCTTTAACGCGATGATATATAGCCTTAAGTGAGCCTCGAGAACTCTTTACAGATGTTGGTGCAAGCCGCATCAAAATCTGCTAAGTGGTTCCGGAGTTTGCCTCAAACATACATACATACAGACAGACGTTCCTTTTTATAAGAAGTAGAGACAGAGATAAAAAATATAAAGTCAAGTCATTGCCAACATTATATTTTGTGGGTTGGATAAGCGAGAACACTGAAACGCAGATAGAAACTTACCTAGTTGTCTTGATGCATCGGTGTACGTACATACCTAGGTACCTATAGGTAAGTGTGTTGTTCATTATTTTTATAGCAAATTTTTTTTTTTTTTATGGAAACTGCCACGGTTGGCTACATCACCTACAACGTCCGTGATGTCAGCCCATAACACCGGGTGAACTAGGTGCCATGTCAGTGCTTCCCCCTTTGATCGTGCCGGCTACACTGAACTGGTCGGAAAACACAAACTATTTACATAGCCGTTTCAACCGACGTTTCATTCAGTGCGGTGGTACCAACCCGGGCGGGTTAAACCCTACCACCAAGTAAGATTAGGAGGGAAGGGACCTACAGTTTTACGAGGAATCCGAACCTCGGTCAGCCTCCAACGGTCAGCGGTCACCCATCCAAGTACTGACCGCACCCAGCGTTGCTTAACATTCAATAGCGACAGTTGACTATGACTGTGTGTGTTAATACCTTCCATGTAGTGCCTATTCGCTACCTCAGAATTGTTGTTTTTCTTTTTTCAAAATAAATAAATAATTTTTATAAAGACCAAATATAATAAGCCCACCCCCGCTATCTTGCACTGATAATTCCTCTCGATGTAAAAAGGGTTGAGACAGGTGTGGAGGTCAGTTTATTTCTTGTCACTTTATTGGTTAAGTCTCCGAGATGAAATATATTGAGAGTTGCAGTGCTGGCCGAGGAGAAAGATTCCTGATAGAGATAACCGGCAGATAATGCAGGAATTTCAGCTTTGATTTAATTAAATGAATTCTCACAAGGTGTGGGCGGATATAAATTGATCTATGTAACTTGCTTGGTAGATATATGTTTATTTTACATCAGCGTAATTTACATTTTATCAATAAATTCACTTACAGCTTTATCGAATCGATTTCATTCTTGTTGAGTAATAGGTATTTTGTAAATGTAACTTATCAGGAGGAAATATATAATTTATAAGTTTTTAGTGGTTTTTAGTTATAGGTTTTTTTTTTTAATTAGTTATATTTGTCTATTTAATTTGATAGGTAGTTATAGTTTATGTATTTTCTGTATGTTTAATTCAATAAAGTTTTTCTTGCACAGTTTAAAAAAAAAAAACTTATCAGGTACAAGTTATATAGTTAAGTTTCTTAAAACTATGTTGGTACCCAACCAGGAACTAAGTGTATGGCCAAAACAGTATTAGTAATTTGGAGACAATTTTCATTCACTGCTTCGGAATTTCGTAAATGTATGGCTTAATACTTTACGTTATATAAATAAAATTATGTAAGACATAATGTTATATTCTTTATACGTACGTGCAGAAGCTTGGCAATCTGTACTTACACACATAAAATGTTTCCCTTGGGTTTTTAAGTTTAAATAAAAAGTAGCAATTATTACACATTTAATCAAACAATATAATGGTTACCGTATATAAATTATCCACAATTTCAATAATTAACTAGACACCAAACCACTATAAAATGTAACCAAACTATGCAAAATAGAAATACTCGTACCTTAACCAAGGTAGGTACGTCCCCCACACCTAACACAATCAATTATTCAGGTGTAGGTTGGGTTCTGGCGGGCGGTGCGGCGGCGACGCTCAAGTCGCAGTTAGTCGGAATGGTCTCGCCATTACAACCTAATCCCATATCATTTGCCTGTGGGAACCCTTTCCTTGCTTCCCGACGAGACGCCTCTACGGGCGGGACTCGTGTGAGACACAACTGTGTCTAGGAAGCGTATAGGACAATAATTTTTGATAAATTCGGCGATTTCGAAAGAATTTTGGTTTAATAAACATAAATAAGAGGATGATATAGAAAAACATGTTTTTGTGGCACACCAAGCTTTAAAAATAAAGTAAACAAAATGTAATATGCAGTTACTGCTATGCACGTAATTTTACAAAAGAATAATATTGTAAAAACACTTTTTTTTCAGAATATGTTTAGATGTATCGCACTCGACGTTGAACCCAAACCTATCACGGGCGACATTTCTCACGTGTCAAAGCAACGTTTCGAGATGATCAATCACATCCAATATTTGCTATTGGGTCCGTAATCTGTGCTCCCAAACTTTGCTCTGAAGGGACCGGAGCGTTCTACGCGACAAAAATCTACTCCCAACTTACAAAGAATTATATTGATATTCAATACACAATAAATGGCCGCTGTCAAAAACTTGCTACGGTCAACCCTAAGCTATCTATGTCATTGGCTATTGGAGCGGGAGCAGCGGGAGCGCGCGCCGTCGCCCCCTCCGTGCTGCAGGACGCAGTACATAAGACAGAGATGGTTATCTATACGAAGGTTTAACGCGTCTTCGTCGCGAAGACTGAACTAATTTTTCATCATACGCCCTACGACAGTAACAAATGCGGCCCGAACTGTCTCCTTCTTTAATAATACTTTTTATTTTTTTATTTCCAAGGGTGACTCACCCTCCAGAGAGGCGAAGATTTTCATCAGGATTCCGGAGAAAAAATTGGAAGAAGCTTAAAAGGTAATTTGTTCGCGCTAAACTATTTAATACAAAACCCAATTAAAAATTTAGGCACGAATTTTTGTTGTCTCCTTCATTGACTCAATTAACTAGCTTCTGTTGCGGGAAGGCCACAAATATTTTACTCTTCTAAAAGTAATAAATCTTCAGAAGAGGTTCACTTTTATATTGTGAATTCATTAATAACTGTATTGATATTTGCTCTCTTATTAGCGTGTAATTAAAACTGAATTAAAATGACACTAATCTCTACATCGCGTGTTCTGTTACGTGTTGTCTATAGAGTTTGCCATAATACCCAATTGTTTAATCATCTTTTGATGGGGTCCAGATCAAATATTACTTAATAAATAAAAGTTCAACTTTCTTCTGTTGGGTCCATACTCTACTTCATTTATTTAATGGATACTCTGTACTCTGTGTATATGTCGCATCGACAGATCATAAATCACCCCAGATTGCTCAGATTCGCCATCGAGGCTCGCCGCTGCGCCGCGCGCCTCGCGCTCCGGCTCCCATGTTTATTATAATTCTTGCACCCTCCTGCAGATTAGAGTCGCTTCAATCGCCCGCCCCCCTCCCGCGCCTCCCCCGCTCCTCCTGCGATCAATCACTGTACGAATCTGTCATGTTAGGTTTATGAGAAAAATTGTTAGAACGCAAGCGGGCCCGCAGAGACAGGGCGGCGAGGGCGCGCGGCACGGGGCGGCATTCCTATATCGGCTGTCTGAGTGTTGTACTTGTACATTCCAGATGCGTGTGATTGGAAAGCGGGGGGTTAGCGGCCTTGTAGCGGTGGCGCATTCACTAATGAATATTAAAATGCTATATTTTTAAATTGGATTTACATAGAGAGAATTCCGTGCAATATTATTAATCAAATCTCTGGTAAGTAAGTACTTCAAATGTTAAAATCCATAAATTGAAACACAAATTCATGAAAAAAAGTACCTACGAAGGTTAAACAGATGATTGATCTCAACTACTATTGGCTATCGAAACTCTTGACAGTTTCGACGTCGAAAGCTATAACAAACCACATTGTTATGTACCTCTATTTCCTTCAAAATATAAAGTGAACCGTACGCGTATGATTTAGTATTCATTTGACGCAAAGAAAGGTTCCTTGCGAAGGCGTCGAAGGAGTTTAGGTTCTGCGGAGACGCGCCATGTTCGTGTTCCGTCATAGATCATACACCGCATCCGCCTCGCGCCGCGCGCCCGCCTATTAGACTGAGTGCACGCTGGTTATGACGACGAAGAAACGCGTTGAAGTAATCATTCATAGAAGCAATCGATACAGTAAACAGAAGACACGATTAAGGTAAATAATACTTGAACAACTTTGCAATGAAATATTAAAAACAAGTCAAGTGCGAGTTTCCGCATCGCAAAAAAAAAAGAAAAAACACGTTACTTGTATGGGGACCCACTTAATTTTTACTTTTTCTATAACTAATTATTGTGTGTTATATCCGCTAATATAAAACATATTCACTGAAAATTTCGACCGGCTAGCTATTACGGTTCCAAAGTTACAGCCATCGGGCGGACAGACAGTAATTGTAGGCTTAGTAATAAGCTAGGTACCTTACGGGGTACGGCACTTAAAATAACGTATATGGTAAGGAACCTACATTAAAGTCAGGGCAGGCAATTTCAGTTTAATAATAAGATTTTCCAGAGCAGACTAGTTGGTATTGCAAAGTTTGCAAGAACTGATAGTAGCAACCAAATCAATGAACAGGACACACTGCAAGTTTGTATCTTAACAATCGTATCTTAAATTTTACTGTAGTATTTGTATAATACAAAAAAACTGAAAGAATTGAAAGGAAAGTTGGGCTATCAAATAAGGGAATGCATAATGTTGTCGCATAGTGTCATAATGACTTATGAAATGAGGTAACTTTTATTACTGATCGTCATACAGACATCAAAAGCTCTTATCTCCGGCGAGTATAACCACAACGGGAACCGCTCAGCGGCCGAGGGTAATCCCAAAAGATTTCCACTTTAAGCGCGCATCGAGCCGGCTGCCAAACGAGCGGCGGCGCGGCGGGGGAGGCGGCGGCGCTGCTGCTACACATTCTAAATAATAAACAGGATAAGAATACCTTCAGAGATCCGTCGACGCCGGCGTGACGATATTTCCAAACAAGCCTAATGTCCCTTTCCGGAATGCCGGTGGAAGAAATGTTAGACGTAGATAATATGTACTTAACTCATGAACACCACGCGCACTGGGCAGGGATGGCATCCCTACACGCTGGACTTCGATTCCTTGGATCTTTCCTCTACAGAACCGGTAAACTCTGGAACGCTCTCCCTGCCCATATATTTCCCCTCAAGTACAGTCTCGGGTCCTTCAAGAGGGGCGTGAATGGGCATCTGTCAGGCCGGCATGGCATTCGCAACCCCCGCATACGACCGAATGTCCATGGGAGTCATTAGACACATTATGGGTGACACGGCGCCATATGTCGCGCTGTCAATAAAAAAAACAAATAAAACATACTTAAGTAACATTTAAGTAAATAAATTAATGAAGTATGTCCTAGAGCTCTCTCTCTCTCTCTCTCTCTCTCTCTCTCTCTCTCTCTCTCTCTCTCTCTCTCTCTCTCTCTCTCTCTCTCTCTCTCTCTCTCTCTCTCTCTCTCTTCTCTCTCTCTCTCTCCTCTCTCTCTCTCTCTCTCTCTCTTTCTCTCTCTTCTCTCTCTCTCTCTCTCTCTCTCTCTCTCTCTCTCTCTCTCTCTCTCTCTTCTCTCTTTATAAGATGTCTCAAGTAAGTTTACTTGGTCGTAATAAAAGGTGAATTAGACGCCCACCGAGCGACGCCTTTGCCACGTAAGAAGTTCTCCTGAGAATGCTAAAAAATCCTTGCGATCATGTATCGCCGCGAGTAGAAAGAAAATAAGACGAGTGGAGGGAACAGAGCGATCATTGCTAATGGCGATTCGAGGAAAAAATACGCCGCGAGGGCGGAGGCGGCGCGCGGCGGAGGCGGCGCGGGGGCAGCGGGGGCCAGGCAAGACCTGCTACTTGTTTTTTGGGAGCCGCACACAATGGAGGAGAAATGATATGTAATATATCTACATTCTCATGTGGATAACATGCTCGGGACAGGTAAGGCGATGTAAGCTTGCAAAACTATAAGTAGGTGCCTAGGTACATATTAGAAAATTTGTCGTTTGGTTTTATATTTTTCCAATTTAGAGCGCTTGGAATTTATATTTATGATAAAATATTTTATAAAAATATAATAATATTTGGTTTAGTAATATTGTATCAAAATAATTGTTTTTAGTTTTAATATCTTTTCGAAAATTTGCATAGATAATTTCCGCCCGACTATATGTACGTACGCCCGGACACCTGGAGCAGCTTATGAATGGCCAGTCTGCTGACAATCGGACTGCGAGCGACATCGCGACTAGTTTCAACGACTGCAATATGTCCGCAGGCGCGGAGGTGACGCTGCATCAATCCGGGATCCCTCGGCTAGGCGGCACCACCGTACTGAGCTGCAGGCTCATGCATCACGGATCCAGCGACTCCTGGGGGAGGCTGCGCCGATCAGCGGGCGTGTCGCAGCTCCGCCGGTCACCGGCCGACTTACTCCCGGATGTTTTTAACTTTTCTGCAAGTTTGGCAGGGTATTTGTTCTGGATGGCTTGTTCAACAAAGTATATTTAGATAGGTACCAACTCTGGGTAACCTAAAAATAAAACAATTACAGTATTATTATTACATTACTGTTACCGTCTCACAATGGGAACATTAGTAAAGAGAAAAATTACTTTATCTATTTGTTAAAACGCTTTTTGAGTAATTTTTTCAAGTTTGCAACCTTTAGAGAACATATTTTAAATCAAAATAATAAACTGAAAAACAAGATTTGTTCAGTTTTACATTGGTCACATCTTGAGAAACAAAAGACTGAGTACCAATTATATTTCAACACATGAAAATAACCAATATTATGTTAATTTACATTAGTAGCATAAGTATTATATGTGTGAGTTGTTCAAGTGTATGAACTTTTAATCATACAGCACGACTTAATACCTACCCACATAAGTAAAAACACAGAAGTTTCAGGAACCTCATTTATCTCCTTCCCGAAAAAAGCAAACGACCGAAAGGAGGTAGGTACAAATATTTTTCTTGTCGATTAATAAAGGAAAAAGCTTACCTAAATATCTACCGTGGGAACGCGCGGGTGCCTGTGAGCCGGCCGGGCTGACCGCGGCCGCCGATTCTTAGACAAATGGTTCGGAGGAAAAAGAAACATTTTCCTGGAATGATTCCGCTTTTCCGGGTGAAGCTCATTTACCCGACATCTAGGCGGGCGCGTGGGCTATGTGTAAGCGGTGACGTTTTTTTTTCGTAAAGCTTTGCTACGCTTAGAAAGATGTATTAAATTGATCTACTTACTTTACCTATAGTAAAATTTTCCAACAAAAAGTGATAAAAAAAAATTAAGTTAACATTCGCAAGCATGAGCTGAAACAAAGTTATAATGCAACAACTCTAACTCTAAAGCTTAGGTACCTACTACAGAAACCTTAGCTCAAACACGACACGACACACACCCTCACTTGCAACATTAAATTTTAATTTAGGGCCGGGTGTAACTTCTGAATATATATACGGTAAATTTTGAATTAAAATTTCTTACATAATCTCCTTGCAGAGAAAACCGAATTGGCTGATTGAATGCGAGATTGAATGTTTAGTTTTGTGAACGAAAATTTAGTTGTAATTTTCAATAAAGTTTTTTGTTTGCTTAATTTTTTTAAAAGAAATACCTAGGTAATGCTTACATGTTTACATTCGTTTAAACAGTTTATTTTGATGTGTATTAGCTGTGGTATTAGGGACGACTATAATAATATGTTGGTGGTGTCTAAGCTGGGCTGACAGATACGGAGGACGCAGCGGATCTCGAGGCGGAAATTAAAACTAATAATTCAAAAAGTTTCCAAGAGACCGCGCCGACACCACCCGCCCCGCCCCTCACCGCCACAGTCCGCCGACCCGACTACCGTTTTCTGTCGGGCTGTCGGGATTTAGCTCGAGGTACCTCTGCGAAATAATATTACGTATCCAGAGGTAAAGACTGATCCATACTCGAAGGCTCAGTGGTGCTGTAGTCAGACAGATTTTAAAAAGATCTTTGAAAAAGCCAGTTTGTATCTATATTACATTTGGGTGTTTGTCTAATATAATTATTTATTTATTTCGTGTTGATTTTTTACATAGCCTGATTAAGAACGTAAACAAGTTAAATAGACTTTAGAAGCTGCACTTTGTACTTTGATACAAACTTGTACAAAGCTATAACCAAATATTGTAGATTACTTGAATCTAACACAATCTACAGAAATATAATAGCCTCCTCTATCCCTTTAGGTCCAGTAATTTATAGATAGTTTCAATAAGAAAACGGCGAAGAGTTTTTAGCTAAGAGAGATGGGTAGTTCTTGCAGAGCCTGCCTGTAATGTCTTAATAAATAAATAATTTATCACAGCCTTAAGGCGCTTAGTGAGGCCAGATACCTGTTGGAGGTAGAGATTGCACAAACCGAAGAAGGCTAATGCAATGCATATAGGCAAGTCTAGGCGTGGATGCTCTGGATTCTGAATACTAATATTTGATATAAAATTATCCATATTATTCAGTGTAGCCGACATGAAATGAAGGGAAGCACTGACATGGCACCTAGTTCACCCGGTGTTATGGGCTGACATCACGGATGTTGTAGGTGATGTCGCCTAGCGTGTCAGGTTCCATAAAAAAAAAAGAATATTACCTACTACATAAATGTGTAAAGCATGGAATTGTGTTTATTATTAAGTGGGTACCTACTCTATTTATTAATGTATTTATTTGCTTATTAATGTGTCTAGGTACCGTATCCAGAGACAAAAATATATATTAGAATATTTCACTTATATGGTTTCTCTATAATCAGCTGGGCTCAAAGTTTCATGTATTCACACATTGGTAGTTTCAGAGTTAAGCAAAATTATGAATGTATGACCACGTGTATTGCATGATAACAGCGATACACATACTCGGTACCGTCCGAATATAAATACCAAATAAATTGTAATGAACTATTTTCGTAACAAAATGCGTAAATTTTTAATTTAGCGCAAACCGTCTGCTGTATCTGCTGTCTCTACAGTCAATATCGATGCGCCAGAATATTACAAGCTCTCGCCGTAAATACAAAGGTGCGGGCACTTTTATTGATCATGTTACTATGCGAAGGAATATCTGTTTGGTAACACCTCCACACCGGCATTTATATACCTGCATAAGCAAGCCTTACGCATCATAAATACAGCTTAAGGTGCTTTTAATCAAAGTATTGGTTTGAATAGAACTTACTTTCCGAGACCCATTTTTTTCGTGCAGGTATCGAATACATAATTTAAGAAAAGTTGTACAAAATAATTACATTTATTGAACTATAAATAGATATTAATATAATGTCACACAGTTTCACTTTAATATTCCGTGTGCTAACTTTCACAGTGTCAATGTTGTATGTAGACAAACATGACATCCACTTATTATGACATCAGACATAATAAGTGCGATAGTGATAGTGCGAGTGCCAACGACGATGACCCTGGCTATGTTTATTATATGCACATTGCAAATGGGCTCATCATCAACCATCGACATAAGCGATGCATATTTATCTATTTACTAAACTAGCGTTTGGCCACAGATGAGATTTTGACGAAAGTGGACTTTTTAAAATGTCGACTTATTATGTGTATATTCACTGACATGTAAAATTGTAGGTTCAAGGTTTTATTTTGCTGGTTCAATGTGATTTATTGTAGACAGTGCAGAAAAAAAATATTAAAAGCATGTTCATCTGTCTGTTGAATATATTTGGTGAAAAATTGTATTAATAGAAATAATTACCGGTACCGGTATACGAATAGCCCACTGCATCTCTCCCCGTGCATGTCATAAAAGCCGACTAATGTATAAGGACAAGATGTTGTGCTAAATGACGACTGGTTAGCCACCTCTCAACTAGACACAGTCCTTCCACCGTGTCATGCAGCAAGTAGATTTTCGCGCCTTACTTGCTGCTTGATAGTTAAACTTGTCCGAATACTTTGCGAAACTTGGTGGTCAATGTTGTGCTGTAATGTATCAGAGTAATTGCAGCGCTACACCGAATTATCTGCGTGTCGTAGATATGTATGATTGTATGTAATAAAAATACTTAAATGTTTGGCCTAAAACTTTAGTTAGGTTCGTATTTATTTTCATCTTCCTTTATACGCAAAAATATTACTTAAATGAGATCAAATAAATTCTTATGCACTTATGAATTATACATATGTGCTCATAAAATGCATGCGCATACATAAAAATTGTGGTATTTAACTCTGTAAAGATTTTCGAGACAATAATTCAATTGGAATGTGGCATATTGTAGAGAGGAAATAATAGAAATGATAGAGTTTTAACAGGCTATAGTATAGGTAAGGGGGGGCGGCGCGCAACGGAGGAGGCTGTATCAGCACAAAATCCCCGGCCTACCGACAGGATTAATAAATTTGTTGAACTGGAAATGCCTCGCCACACGGGTACACTACGAGGAAAAATCTTAATAGTCATATTAACCAGGGAAACCATTTATAATGATTTGGAATGAAATGAAATATTTATGTTCAAAAGTAGATAGATAGATAGATAGAAAATGGTTAATTGCTCCAGTAAACATTAAAAAGTACATTAGAAAATTTAAATAAGGCGTAAAGGCGGACTTATCCCTTATAGAGATTTTTTACAGTCAACCTTCAACCTTACACTTTTTTTCTTCAAATAAATAGGTTTATAATTACAATTTCTAGATCATACAATTACATAAACGACACAGTCTCCACAGTATTATATTTAATAGCTCTTCATATTTATGACTGTACTTAATTTTTGTACATCGGAAACTAATATTTTAATTGCGATTTTTCGCAAAATACCAGTCCTTCAAAAACATTTACTCACTTTTTTTCTGAACGAGTAATCCCGTAGTGGTAAGCAAATTCGGTCGAACTGAGACACCCATCCAATATAGAAAAAAATGAATATTTTACTGGTAAAACTTTATGAGGTAGCTTTAGAGTTTTAATTTTTTTAAATAATAGTTATTTTTAATTAACTATAAGGTTAAGGTTAGTTAGTTACTACTCGTACATGACCAAATCTATTTATAAATATCTTTTGAAAAAAGTAGTAAGTACACACAGCCCTAATGTAATATTTTTCAAAGTATAGAATGGACATAATTATTTTACAGATTTAATAGAAGACATAATAATTAGTTATTATAGGAAAAGTGCAACACCGCCTCGTCGCCGTCGCGTCGTCGGTGCGGCATGCCCCACTGCTCCGGCCCCATAAGTGATGAACGCTTTCCGCTCAGTGTACGCAAGCAGCCGCGGGCTCCGCTTCGCTTTCAGCATTTTCCTTTTTTTTTTTTGTGTGTGTGTTTTCACATTTTTCACGCGATAAATCATATTTTTTCACAACTCGCGCTTTTTGTGTTTCTGTCCGTTTCGTTTGCTCGGCCTCGCTGTCATTTTTTTCGGTTAGACACGGACTTTTGCACCGGCGCGGCGCGGCGGCGGAGGGGGCGGCGGAGGCACGGCGCGACGGAGGCGCTGCTGCGCGCGGCGGAGGCGGTTAGGGTGTTTCCGGTTTGATTTTGGAATTCTAGCTCAATCATTTATTAATTATTTCTTTATTCTTATTCCATGGGGAGTTCTCGGAAGAGTTGTTTAATGCGATCCCGCCGTCCCTTTTCCACCATCGCACCACGCGCACTAGGCAGGGATTGCATCCCTACACGCTGGACTTACCGCGGATGCGTACCAATCGATTCTGCAGATCTTTCCTCTACAGAACCGGTAAACTCTGGAACGCTCTCCCTGCCCATATATTTCCCCCCAAGTACAGTCTCGGGTCCTTCAAGAGGGGTGTGAATGGGCACCTGTCAGGCCGGCATGGCATTCGCAACCCCCGCATACGATCGAATGTCCATGGGCGTCGTTAGACACCTTATGGGTGTCTCAGCGCCATATGTCGCGCTGTCAATAAAAAAAATTATAATAATTATCACCTACAAAGTACACTACACAAAACACGAACTTCAGAAGCTCAATGTTTTGTTGTGTATCTCATCTGTCGTAATTGAAAAGTTTCCTGCTAAGTTTCTTGCCAGCTCTACTTTCTGGGTGTAATCGAACCGTATTGTAAAAACTAAACAGGACAAATTATTATTCAAGCGTAGTGTACTACCATACGAATGACGAATAAAGAATAAAATTTACCGTTCTTTAAGAAATGTGTGAATTGTCTTAACTATAATTTGAGTTAGTTGGAAATTATATTCTAAAGTTTAATAAAATCCTGACTTTCAAATTATATATTACAGAGTGAATTTAAAGTAATCATTTACATACAATTTTACAGATATCAACGTTAACGCGAAGCGGAAATTCGAAAGAATGGTGATAATTGGTAACATATAATAAGAAATGACAAATGCGGAAGCGCGGGAAAGACAAATGCAGGCGGACCGCCTGGCCGCGCCGCCGCTAGTGCTAACGGACGCAATAAAAATCTCTCAGCGACTCTCTACATTTTAATTAAGCTACCTTCATGAGAATAATTTAATTTAATTGCCGAATCATTAAGTTAAGTACAAATATTAGCTCGGGCTAGCGCGACTGTATTAATAACAGGCGATGATATGAAAATAAATAAAGAAATCAATGTAGTGACGTATTTATCTTCTAGAAAAAAGATGGCGGAGGGCACACATTAATATGTGACCATAAATTAAAGCGTGGCTTAAAATTAAGACAACAAGCCTCCTTAATCTACAATAAATGGTGGTCGTCGCGAGAGGACCGGTTTTGAATCGAAAGAAAAAATATATATAAAAAGAATCCGGTTCCGAGCGGGACCAAAAATGATAGGCATCCATAATAACAACATGGCTGCTAACCTCTCAGTGGCGTCCCACTCTGATATATGGGCCTCGTATAGCGCCGTCACGTTTTATTAAAGTAGACCACATGTGGAGTGTTCCGCTAAGCCTAACCTTGATATCATACTCGTTTAGCTACAGCATGATCCTGTATATATGCTCGGTGCTACTAACCAAGTAGTGGTTGGTATATACCTATAACGTAATAAATGTATTATTTTAAGTTTTTATTTATATTTTTACTTTTATAAAAACTGACACGGTCGGCTACATCACCTACAACATCCGTGATGTCAGCTCATAACACCGGGTGAACTAGGTGCCATGTCAGCGCTTCCCTTCATTTCATGTCGGCTACACTGAACTGGACTGAAAACACGAACTATTGGCTTTCATTATGTATGTAATATTATGCTTTATCTAGGTATGCTATATCACACTTACTTACAAATGTTATTTTAGTACTTTCAAAAGTCGGTAAATGTTACCTTCTAATCACGAAGATAAAAGACAAGCAGTACATTACTTACAAAACATAGTAAGTACGAGTATTTAGAAAAACAATATTAAGAAAAAATGTAGTATATTCGAGTTGGATTCATATTGCTGGTTGAGGCTAGCCAAGTCAGATTTATACAAAATAAATAATTACCAGTAAATGTAGGTAATCCACAGCATCAATCTGGCATCAACCTGTGTGGAGTCTCCAGCGCTCGTCGCGGCCAGCCAGTGTACCGCGGGGCGGGGCGGGGCGGGGCAGGCGGGTCTGCTACAGATCCCCCTCCCCCCACACAGCCTTTCGCCGCACCGTGCACCTCACCCCGCTACCATATCGAAAAACCGGTATTTCGAATTACGGAGCTCGAAAACACCACATTATTTTCATATTATTGAAAGTTTAACTTAGTTTTAAAGCGATCATTTTGGGATGCGAGCAACGGAACGCGAAGTCGGAAAGAAATAACGAATGTTGACGGTGAGATGAGTTTACTCACAACACCACAGCAGAGGCAGCGGACACGCTCGTGCCACGATCCCGACACAACTCTGTCTGTAGCCTCTTTCGAATAATCATCAACATTTCTTCTACCTACGTCAAGTGTCACCAAATCAAAGCCAAGATCACTGACCAACAACGCTCACCGCACTAGCTAGACTGAGTGAGGAACTTTCTGCAAATAACCTTCTCCGCCATGCAAAAGAATCAAGAATGTATTGAAAGCGCTTCTGAACGTACGTGAAAGCGAAATTTATTTGCGCGTCCCACCTTTATACTTCGGCATTCAAATTATGACAATACAGTATTCAAAAAGACCACACCGCGTCACACTAGGAGACTTCTGATTGTCTTCGAATTGCTTCAAGGTCACTTCATTGTTTGGCGATTTTGCAAATTTAACCCATGCAATTTTTTGGTCCCGCAATGAATAGGACACTTTCGCTGGTACTATTTAAATTACCATGACAAGGAACACCTTAGCAGGTAGAAGGAGTGAGGAGAGAAAAAAATTGATGGTGGTTTTGGAAGATTTTATCTACGCAGCGTGTTGGTCCAAATTTTACATCCTTGAAAATTAACAGAATTGGGTAAAGAGTAGGTACAAATAATAACACACTATAAACACAATTTCGAATACTTTTTGCGTATTCATATAATTATATATAATTTAATTGTATATAATTGAATTTTATGTAGATACAATACCTAATTGTTAAAGTTGGCTTCGAATAGGTACATGCCTATAGAACTGTAAATCCAATTAAAAGTTTATGGCCATTTATGTTCATTTTATTACGTAGTTTACTAAGATTATAAAATACGTTTATAGAATTCAAGAATTTACGTAGAAGCTCTCTCTCTCTCCTCTCTCTCTCTCTCTCTCTCTCTCTGTCTCTCTTGCTCTATCTTACTTACTCTATCCTACATAGATTCGGTCAAGCATTTAGCATCAAGGTTGTAACCACGATCAAATATTAAGATCACGTTTAAGTTAATAAGGGTCATTAGAGCTGTCATTCAAATACCTACTCGTTTTATTTCTCAGCGGAACGGCCTATCGGCGGTTCTAAGGACAGTTAGGCCACAGATTAGGTAGATAATATGGTTGTGTATTCCGTGTTTTCGAAAAAAAAAAATCCTTTCTTCTCCCTATTGTTCTGTGAGTACCTACCTTTTTCAAACATCCGGTATTTCCAAAGCTCTGCATGCAAACAGGATATGACAGTACATTACCGCCTGCACAAAGAAGTGCCCCGCTCCCTGCGTTCCGTAGACAGCATGGAAATTAATATATAGAAAGTGCAGCGACTGGCCGAAGAAGTGAAAAACTGAACAAAGACGAACTTATAAATACAACAAATATGATTCTTACAAACATATTTTTTTTTTCATTTGCTCATGTTGTTGCTCAATATATTAATTTTAGGTAACCATGTCTATTTTTCATTACCCATTCATTTACCAACAAATAAATTGGTGCTAACGGCAGTTTGTTTTAGATATTAAAGTGCTATATTGGATTAATATAACTCAAGGTTTAAGCGTCACTACTGTAGAGCTCTTGTCCCACTTATAGCACTTACTAACGCTATTGTAAAGTCACTAAAGAACCTTAACTTGTATAAAATGGGCCTCTTTCGGGGTTACAAGACAGCTAGAGCACGCTATAACACCTAATAGTTGTTAACACCAATATACCACTTCAGCCGTTCAAAATAACTATTACACAGCTCTCATAACGCTTGTCTTAACACCATAATGTTAGTTGGGTTGTTATGGTACCGGTAGCCCGTTGAAATTTTCACAGAATATGTGTTATTATAGCGGATATAAGAACCAATAATAAAAAATCAAAAAAGTAAAAAATTAAGGGGGGTTCCCATACAAGAAACGGGTTTTTTTTTCAATGTTTTTCTTGTGATGCGGAAACCTCGGTGCGCGAGTCCGACTCGCACTTGGCCGGTTTTTATTTATTCAATTTCATATTATTATCTTGACTCTGGCCTCCGGCTTCCCTCAGTAAAATGTTCACGCCACGCCACTGGTACCTATTATAAAAGAATTCAAATAAAAATGTCTACCGACGACGTCACACTTGCTACTCAATTATCTCTCCTGTAAATTGAGTGCATGCACACCAAATGTTGGTAATAAGGTAACATTGTGCACTGTACGATAATGCCGCTTCTGTATATGTATGTCCACGGTAGACCTGGGCGGCAATGATGAAGCATCATTTATAATAATTGTCTATAGCTCGTTAATATGATTAAAGCGTGTAGAGGCATCGACACCACATCCGTTGCTAGCAGGCCTTCCGCATTCATTCCTCACGGTTGTAATGCGTTCCTACTGTCAGGTCTGTGTTTCTAAAATGTTCTGAAAAGGTGCTTTTGTATTATTTTGGATACATTAATTTCAATAAGCAAGGTCTGCTAATGTAATAATTCTAATATTTTAAGGGAAATACTACTAAATTGGTAATTACAAATGTGGTGTATTTTTCCATTACGCAAAACATTATTTATAGTTATATGAAAATTTCATAAATTAAAATTAATAATCTGCATTCATTTCATGTATACATAATTAATATGACTTTCTTTATTCTCAAGTAAATGGTGCACTTTGACATCAATAAGTACAAAGATTTATTAAGTATATAGGTACAATATTTTATATTCTACTTTGTTGTTGTTAACTATAGTTATCACGATTCTCTCAATCGTTCTTGTGCCGCACTGCAAAGGTGTGAAACGGGCTTCCGGGGAATATCTTTCCCCACTCCTACAATAGGATCTTCAAATCGCGGGTAAATAGCCTTTCCCCAGCGACATTAGTCCACCTCCAAGCCGGACTGGCACCTCCTCGGGGGTGATATTGGCTGCGCCTGAGGCTTCGACCTCGGGCACAGCCAGCTAGTTCGGAAACAATAAAAAAAAAAAAGATGCTGGACTTAACTATTCAAACAAATACAAGTTGAACTTACAAAGTAATAAAATGTATTCTAGCTTACAAAATGACCAACAAATAAGTGTGAAAACAACAATGTGGAACGCATTGCGCTGCGCTGCCCTGGCAGCAACGATCGAAGGGAAAAAGGAAGACAAAGCATTTTAATGCTATTGAAATACTATTATCTAATAACTTGGCTCATCATTAATCACTTTGTTTCGCTTGGAGTGGCGGTGAAAGAAGTTTCGTGTCCGAATCGAAATTGTTTCAATTTTGATATACGGAGTGATAAGAAACATTTTAGGGAATAATAAAAACACGATTCAGGTTCGGTTCCGTTGCGGAAATGAATATAATATGACTTTATTGATGAAACTTTCGATAATATGCTATGTTAGACATATACGATTTTTATGTTTATTTGGTTTAATGGAAACTGCCACGGTTGGCCCATAACACCTTGGTGAACTAGATGCCAGTCAATGCTTCCCTTTGGTCGCGCCGGCTACACTGAACTGAACGGAAAGTACGAACTTTTTACAAAGCAGTTTTGACTCACCTTTTTACCTTTCGATTAGAAAATTTTATTATTAATATTAATTTTTTTTATGAATTTAAAATTATTTATATCATTAGAATCTTTCTGTTTATGTTTAAGAAAATATATAAGCAATTAAATTAAAGAACATATTATTTTAAAATATATTTACAATATATTATATTAAATTAAAATTAAAACTAAAATCAATACAATTAAAGTGATACAGATTCGCAGAATGTCTAGGTAGGTAATATAGTTTTATCATCTTTATTTATTTCAAAACATTTTGTTCTAAATGAATCACAAACCAAGCATCATGTATTTTACTGTTTCTTTTTTTTATAGAATACGAGTACTATTAGAATCTAAGAAATTAATGATAGCCCTCGTGACAGGATTCCACACTATCGTACACATTACATCAATCATTTTGAATAACGAATTCAACACATTTTATGGTTGACTTCTTATATTAGATTATATAGATAGATTTACTTCACTTAGTAGGTCCTCGCCTACCTTTGAGTAGCTATGTGCGTTTTCTGCGTTAGACAGGTACCTACACTCATATTTTATACCTTACTGGCATTTCATGAACATTTGTTCCTAGACCGCCACGGCATGAATTTAGCGCAGGTCCATCGCATTCGTCGAATATGGGTAAGATTGCTTTTTTATCGTTCTAGGATTGGTGGTAGAGAGGGGCGTGCGCTCGTTGCAGACACCTTGCCAGATATTTAGAACGGAGGGGATACTTTAATATTATATAAAAAATATTATCATCTAGGTAATTTTTATAGATCACTTCCACTATGAATTAATAATTATGGAGAAGGACGAGACAAACAAGAGATCCTTAATTAAACTTGCCAAATAAAAAATAAGACATCTGGATTGCATGCGTTGGCAGCTCTCAACTCACCACCTCCAACTTGCCAATAAAGTTATAGCGTCCCGTTAAATTTAACCTGTTTTTAAACGAGTTACGATTCCAGACCAATACGCCCCTGCCATTAAAAATTTAAAGCACCGTTGAAGAACAAACAATGCAGTACTTATTTCAACTACAACCTGCAACGCGTTCCTATAGCGATTGAAATGCGCTGTATGCCAGAAACGCTTAGATATACATTACTTACCTACTACAAGCGAATGGCGCTCAAAGACAAATTACTTGGCAATAAATGCGATCACCTCATCAATCTAACTAGGAGTTCAAACAGAACCAAGTACAGAAGTAATCAAAATAAGGTGCGCGAAACGCCAGAAATAGTATTCTTGTGGAGAGATCGGTATTCAAGCGCTGCATAGTGTCATCACACGCAACAGAGAATATATAAGTACTGAGATGGAATGGTCATACGTGTCGGAAATTGATTGTTCCTTGTCACTTATACCACAAAAGAATTGCATTATATTTTCAAGTAGAATAAATAACTAGGTACTTATTTTACACTCTAAAGTTTTAGAGAAAGAAAAGTTTAAAATTTTAGGAATCAGACCGATAACCGGTTGTTTAGAGTCTAAACAACCGGTTATCGGTCTGATTCCTAAAATTATGAAATTATTAAAACATTTGTTAACTTCGTGTCCCGAGTCCCGAGTTCCCGACCAAAGTAACATACACACACGCTAATAATGTGCGCTGAATTTGATTTGAAAACAAAATGCATATGTACATTGTACATACATATCTGACAGCGACTTTAGCAATTCTGGAAGAAGAACTCAGAAGTTTGTTCTATTGCATACATCTGACTAGGACCAAGAGAAATACTACCCGTGGTTAAATATATTTTTATCGAATTTTTGGTTTTCCATGTAAATTTTAAAATTAAGGTTTTCAGAACTATAATCTTTGCACAATTTCGATACTAAACACTGAAATATAACTAACATTATACTTATAACAATAAATTTATTGTAACGAAGTGTGAATTGTGCAAGAAAATTTTAAGAAATTGTTTATTACCTATGTTTTCCTACACGAACATTGATTTTTTCGACGAATTAATGATTCCACTTTAAGATTATACCCCTCTATGGCAGCATATTACCTCCCCGCTTGAATGCTCACCCCACAGGAGACGGCAAGCCACGTGGCTACTCTGTGCGTCGAACAACATTCTCGGGTCATGTACTACGGCACGCAATAGTAAATTCGGTATGCGACTCGTGCGGACCGAATCGCACCGATTGCATGCCACCGATATGCTACCAACCAACACAACGATGTTGCTTCGCGAGACTCCAATTCCTAGTACGTATCAGTACCTACTGTCTGTTCATAGTGTTGTCAGTAGATTTTTTAAATTAAATCAGGTATAGGTGGCTGAGTCAGAGGGGATAGAGCAGATGTTTCGACTAGCCAATATCACCTCCGAGAAAGTCCTATATTTGAGACTTCTCTTTGAGTTGCTGGCTATAGGTTACGTATACTCGACTAGAGAAGAATACATACGTGGCTGCAATGCTGCCATATTTCGTCCAGCACGATGATCCGAACGGTAAATCAGAAAAACTAAGTGGTTCACGTCGGCTGGATTCCAACCACGGACCTTGAAATCAAGAATCCAGCATGACTCAGCAGCAGCAGCATGATCACCCGTCTCCGCCGCACCGCCGCCGTCCGAAGTTAGAATATAAACGGTCTGCATTACACCGTCAACAGTAGGGCGACGACCGTTGTCCAGATGAGCTGTGCTCGATGCATAATTTTAACGCACTCAGAGCAAGCCGTCTTAGCGTTGAATATAAAAATGGATTGCTAAAGCGCGACACGGTGCTACCGCGCTGCCGCAATAGGACTAATTTAAGCGTTGAGCAAGACCATGATTTGATTTAGCGCCACCGATGCTTCTGCAATAGGACTAGCGATGTCGCCGTGTGTTGATGGCTGGAAGACACGCGGTAAGCAACAGCAGCGGTGCGACGCATACCGCGGCGTCCATTTGTCTGTATCGATCGAATTCACCATCAGTCTGCCGAGCTGTCATGATGCGTGCGGCGGGGCTGAACTGGCGGCGATCCTACCAGACGCAGGCGCCGCACATCTCACATTGCTTCGCATGATACTCTATTATGTCACTCTGTAATAAATATATCGTAAAGTTAAGTACTATTATCGGTGGCGAAAACATGATTACATAAAATTTTCTCGATAGAAAATAACTGAAAATTTACCTGCAAACAGACAATAAAACCGCCATTATTCAATAAATACTTTAAATATAGATCATGAAACTTTACATAACAATTGATTTCAATATAAAGCAGTCTTTATAGTTTTATCTATATTTTTAAATAACTTTTTTAAAATTCAAAACACCGAAAAAACTATGGAATTTAGAATTCCGATTACATAATCGAGAACGACTGTCCCTTTCGTTCTTTCACGATTCTCTATCGTCCTATCCCGCCCTTTCTCTGAGGTAATGTAGACTCTTAAGTAACATTTTAGACATAAGGGTAGAGAGAACTAACTGATCGAAGCCAGAATTTTCTCTACTAATATATAATTCTAATGGTAAGTACCGGTAAGTTGTTACACGATATGTGATATATAGTGTATCTAGATTACATGTCAGCATGAAATGTAACATGGTTTTTTTACGTTACATTTAATACATCTGAAGCCACTAGGTCAACTACTACTAAATAAGTCCTAGGTATTCCACCATACGCGAAAGACCGCGTATGGTGGCGTGCCTTGGAAGAGGCCTATGTCCAGCAGTGGACCGATACAGGCTGATGATGATGATGATATTCTACTTGTCTATTATTTAAATGATGTCAGTCTTTTTACTCATGAACGCGCCGAAAAGACTCGAAAATTTAATGCTAAGCGAGTGAAGCCAGAAAAAAGATAGTAAAATAATACATCGAATGAACTTATACAATCGTCGCCAGAAGCATAGTATCCACAATTTTCTTATCGCCACAAGGGGCGTAGGGCGGAGTGCAAATTACACTTCGATTCGTTCGCGTGACGTGTTAATAGCACAAATTATAATGCAATTTTATACCACACCGATTTAATAGTAAACATCGCCGCGCCGACGCGACGATACGAACATCGCCTTTGCCGTGTGAGTCCATGTAGTGAACATATAGTAGAGAAATATTATATAAAGTTATAACTTACATATTACATATACTTTAGCGAATATTCTAGTGATCCACTTAAATATAAAGCAGTTCAGCATGAACTCCTCCTTGAATTCTGGAAATTATTAGTGAAAGCAAACTGAAAATGACACTTTCTTTTTTATTTATTTATTTGTTATATTTAATATATATTTCATTTATGTACTTTTATTTTAAAATATGTACAGACAGTACGTATAAAAATTAAATTAAATTTAAAAGTCCATTGGGACGACATATATATTTCCAAAGTTTGATGTAGCGTTTCTTCGCTGTTTGGTGAGGACCGCTTTGACACGCTCCGAGATGGTCCCCGGACCCGTCGATGAGTAGAGAGCTCAGATGCTGGACGAAGTCTTTTTTATCGCCTGAGCTCGTTGCTTCAAGAGGCACCGTAAAGGCAACAAACTCCAATAAGTCTTCACTAAACGTAAGTTAATTTTGAAGAACGTCTAAATTTATTCCGATGTTATATTAAACTCTCATAGCTTAGCAAGGTATTTGGAAAAATTACTTAGACATTCACTTACTCATAAGTGTCTGTCTTTTTGCATTTCATCTTATTGAGGATTCGAAATATTGATTTATTGAAACATAAAATTACAGTTTATTTAATAAAATATTTCCATATTTCATTCTATCTATACCAGCAAAGATTTAAGCCCCACAAGCAGCAACAGCCCAATCTCTACACATACAGGAATCTCGCTCAAATTGAATCGAAATGCAACAAAGCGTCTCTAAAACGCCCAAAACCCCGCACAAAACCTATTGGAAGGTTCTAGCTGAGAGGCGTATTGTTCACATTCTGATCGCAGCAATGTCTGCGTATGGCGTTGACTAACGACCTCGTGTCCGCTAGGAATAAGACTGATTGCTCCGGGACTCTCACTACTTATGTGGGCTCCCCTCAGCTCCTCTACCTTGCACTACAGCTTCGTTCGTATAGAACACAGCCTTTTGTGTACGCGGGCAGGCTTTGATTCTCTGCGTATTTGCTTGAGGGGGCTTTCATGAGCTGCGAACATTTCTTGGAGAAATCTTATATTCACTTAGACTATCGCTCAGATTTGATTGTTGAACAAAGTGAAGCTACGGAGTTTCTGAATACAGGCTTTCTGAATTTGTCAACATTTAAAGCTGAAAAATCACGATAAAATTACTATAATCAGTAAAATCGTATAATATATTATATATAACCGATAATGTGTACCTGACTATAAAAGAACGACGAAACTAAATTGCTTCATAAAGGAGCAATCATAAAGAAAATTACGTTAAAATTCCGACCAATGTTACAGGTTAATCGTAATTTAACTGCACGCTTAGCGAAAAGTTAAATAAAACGTCTCGTGTTACAAATTGCCGGTCTCAATAAGTGCACTGCGCCCGCCGCCCGCGCCGCTGCGCTGGTAGGTCTCGGTAGGTATATAGTTCGACAGCACGATCGCGATCGCTAGCGCGAGCTTACGTAGTCTTCGAGCGCTTGGCTCTAGCTAGTGTGAGCACGCTTATAATACCCACGCCAGCTGCTATGCTCATAATATCGGACTGCACTAAAACGTTTAAGTTTTTACACTGTAGACATCTTTTGCTTTTTACCCGACTGCGCGAAGCAGAAAGGAGGGTTATGCTTAAGTGTATCTATGTATCTATGTATATTTCTTTGGTACACTCTATCTAAACGGCTAACTAAACGGCTTGATGGATTTTAACATATGAGGTGTCGTTGGATTCCTTCTAATTGTGGGAGTGACATAGGGTATAATATTTTTATTGAATTCAAAATATTGTCTTCTACATAATAACTATGTAATATTGTCAAACTTTGAAAATAGTTTTTATTCAAACCCCATCAGTGGGGTATCATTGGCATGAGCTTGAAAACGCGATTTCTAAAATATGGAAAACCACACTTAACGGTTTATACCAAAAAATATATATATAGAAAGTAAAATACATTTATAAATACAATTGCGCACAAATCGGCGATGGCTGAAAAAGACCCTGACGTGATTGGACCCAAATTGTACGAAAATGTTCCTAATACAATAAAATCAATAAATAGTGACAATGTGTTCCAGAGTCAGCTGAAAATATTTCACAATCCATTTTATAAGTTAAGTGAATTTTTTTTTACTGTAAATAAAAATTCTGCTGACTTTGATAATTCAAATTGTTTATATGCATAAACGCAAATTTTATTAATAACGACTGAACCCTATGATTTTTTGTTTTGTATTTTATTATCTTTTTTAATGGGTATATCTTGACTTAATATATTAATTTTTTTGCTTAGATATAGTATATTTAACATAATGAAAACTTAGTATGTAAGTTATATAAAAAAACTCTATAATGTTTCTTACTCGGTTCTTCCTTGTAGGTTGCCCTGCTGAACGGGACATGACAAAAAAAAATTATGACGAACCATACTGAATGTGCATATGTCTCAATGAAATATTGTTATTGTTGTGTGTTCTTTATGGCGAAATAAATAACTGAATCTGAATCTAAAACCCGAATAGGAAAAAAATAAGAAATAAAGAGAAACATTTAACGAAAATACTGTAGTCGGGCGTGTAAAAGGATTCGAATAGACAGACTTCAGCATTTTCTATCAATTTTCCTTTTTATTTCCTTCTTATGTTTTTCGAGCGTAGGTACCTATGAATGTATGTATGTATGCAAATATGTATGTCAGCCTCGGTAGCTCAGTGGTGTGATCGATCGACTGTTGATCGTGATCATAAGCACACCTGGGCGCCGTTAGAACCTGGATGGGTGACCGTTCGACCGTTGAAGGTTGACCGTGTACCGGATTCCAAGTAATACTGCAGGTCTCTTCCCTTCTTACCCTACTAGGTACTGAATGAAAGAAGGATCAAAGCGAGTGTTGGCGCCGGAATGCCATTATTTTAAAAAACTAACATTCAAATAAAATTCTGACAGCTGGTCGGACAGCTTGTCTTGTCAAAAAATAACAAGATGGTCGTGTAATCTTCTATAAAAATATTCAAAAGAAAATCTAAATAATTAATAAAAACCATATAAAAACCTAATACAAATACTAAAATAAAAAAACAATGTGATTTACAACTGTGGAGTACATAGAGAACTAAATAAAGCAGCACCGGGCGCCTGGTAAAATCAACGACCATGGATCAAAGGTACATACCAGTCAATAATACAGTCCACTACTTACTACTCGACATAATTTTGGTCACTTCTCACGGAATAATTACCTATTTCTAAAAAATAATGCTCGGATGCTGAACTTTCCACAGTATATGTAAGTTTTTCACATAATCTCAAAGGACTCCATTAATTCGTAAATTTCACCGTTGTACACAACTAATATTTTATTTATAAATTATATACATTTTTCTAGGGTTTAGTGCTATATAAATATTATTTACAGTTTGAAATCTGGAATTTAATACATTGTTTGCCTTCATGTTTTTGTGTTGAATATATCTGATGCAGTATTTCTTATTTCTATTGTCGCTCTATGAAGTTGGTGTGCGGTATGTAGTTGGTATTTAGGACTCAATACCCGGTATCGCATAACTTTCTTCATGATGCCAACTGATCCTGCCGCCGCCGAGCGGCCGGCAGGTGTGGTAGCGGCGGAGTTAAAAAGGAACATAGCTCTTGAGAACTCTGTAAAGGAATCATGCTTCCGCAGGCTCCAGGTTCTGTACGATCTGTCGCAGATCGTCCTGACAGACTCATCTCGTGAATTTGAATTTAATTCTCGGATACGCGATCTGAACGACACGCGGACTACGTACCAAAACGCAGTGCGGGAACTTGCGAAGTGGAATCTTCATCTAAAACCTGATTTCAAGTGCTCAAGCTTAGATATAGAAAATTTCGACACACTTTATTACAACATCATGTCAATTAGTGATCAGCTGAAACAGAGGCAAAATAATGCGGGTCCTGGAGCGACCGCGGAGGACACGTCTGACGCTAACGAAAGCAAGGGTAAACTGGTCCGCCCTCGCCTGCCAAAAATGAACCTGTATGTGTTCGACGGCAACCTGCATAATTGGTGTACATTTTATGACATCTTCTCTAATCTAATACACGACAATCCAGCGATCACTGACATTGAAAAATTCTATTATTTACTGTCGGCAACTAGCGGTCCAGCGCTGAGTCTCGTGCGCAGCTTACCAGTCACTAGTCAAAACTATTCTGTGATATGGGATTCTTTAAAATCAAAATATGAGAATAAGCGAGCTCTCGCCACCAGCTATCTCGAAAGAATGTTCCAGTTTCAAGCGCTCTCTAAAGAGTCAGCTGCTAATCTAGAATCTTTTCTGCAAGCGTTTCGTGAGAGTGTCAGTGCTCTTCGAGCGTTGCAAATTCCTGACTGCAGTGAGTTCATTTTATTTTACATAGCACAACGCTCGCTAGATCCACAAACGAGAAAACAATTTGAACAACGGTGCGATCGTAACAAAATCCCAACTTTTGACGAATTGATGACCTTTGTCCAAAGCCAAGTGCATGTTTTGGAAATGTCACAGGTTATTACTAAACCTAGTTCTTCTGTAGTCCAGTCTGGTGCTACGAAAACGAACAAAACTGAAGAGAAGATGACGACCAACAAATCCTACACTAATAAGGCAAAATCAGGCTTTACTTCTGCATTAGTCAGCTCTAATGATAAAGTTACTGATGAGAAGAAATTCTCGTGCCCCTGCTGTAAAATGAGCCATTCTATTTATAGATGCTTCCATTTTTCGGCTCTTACGCCGATCCAGCGCAAAGAAAAGGCCAAAGAGCTCAAACTTTGCCAAAACTGTTTACGATCTCACGACGGCATTCAGTGCTCTTCGAACAACAGCTGTTCTATGTGCTCGCAACGACACCACACTCTGCTCCATACCTCTGGAGTCAGTGGTGCCGATGTTACGTCACAGGTTGAAAACGAGGCTGGTCCAAGTCTAACTGCTTGCTACTCGTCTTCAGCCCCCGTGGCTGCAGCGCATTACACTGTAATGCTAGGTACTGTGCTGATGCACGTCCGTGATCGGTACAACAACTATCAGACCGTGCGCGCACTGATCGACAGTGGCGCGCAAGGCTCCTTCATAACGTCGGCGTGCGCGCAGCGGCTACACCTGCCTCAGCGCACGTCCGGCATCGCTCTGACTGGGCTCGCCGCGAGCTCCGTGCGCGACCTAGGCGTGCTCTCTTGTACGTTCAAACCCTGTACTTCTTCAGGTCCCTTGTTGACAACGGACGCGGTCATACTGCCGCGCATCACTAACGACATGCCTTCCGTGACCATCCCTGCGTGCTTGCGTGATGAATTTAAACATCTCTCTCTTGCTGATCCGACATTTGATAAAACTTCACCGATTGAAATGCTTCTCGGTGGTGATGTGTACGCTGATATTATGAAGGGAAATGTTTACCGCCCGAGCGATTCCAAGTTGCCGTCCGCATTTGAAAGTATTTTCGGTTACGTAATACTCGGAAAATGTTTTTTAAATTCAGTTCCTGAAACTACTTGTCTTTTGGCCATAACTGATATCATGAGGACTGATAATTTAATAAAACAATTTTGTGAAGTAGAAAATGTTCCTGACGACATTCTGCCGAGCTCAGAAGACAAGTACTGCGAGGATACCTACAAGAAACTTCATCATCGTGACACATCTGGGCGATATGTTGTACCTCTGCTGTGGAAGCCTACTAGTACTGAGCTTGGTGAGTCTCATACTCACGCGGTGAAACGATTTCATAATATTGAAAAGCGCCTCTTGCGAGACGCAGACTTATACGATGCCTACCGCAACTTCATGCAATCATACGAGAGTCTGGGTCACATGGAGGAGTGTAAAACTGGCGTCACAGAAACTACGCGCTACGTCATTCCTCATCACTGTGTAGTGAAAATGTCGAGCTCTACAACTAAGCACCGCGTCGTTTTCGACGCTTCTGCTAAAACCAGAACAGATATTTCACTAAATGACGTTCTATACACAGGTCCTAAACTTCAGTGTGACATTGTCGAGGTGCTACTACGGTTCCGTCTGCATGCCGTCGCTTTCTCTGCCGACATTTCTAAAATGTATCGGCAGATTCTCATCCGTCCTGAGGAGCGCGGTTACCAGCATATCCTGTGGCGTAATTCACCTGAAGAACCTATTAAAGAATATGAATTGAAAACTATAACCTACGGGTTAGCGTCGTCGCCCTATCTGGCGATACGCACTTTACATCAACTGGCGGCGGATGTTTCGGAGAGTTATTCTCATATCGCTTACATCCTAGTGCACGGCATGTACGTGGATGACTTGTTGTGGTCTACGAGCACTGTCGACGAGGCCATGCAGGTGCGCAACGATGCCAACGATGTACTTGCCACTGCAGGTTTGGAATTGCGAAAATGGATGAGTAATGCTCCGGAGTTTCTCGCTGAGATTCCATTGGATCACCACGAATCTTTGGTGTCTTTTCACGATGAGACAAGTCTCTCAATTAAAATACTCGGATTGCAGTGGATATCTTCTGAAGATTGCTTTTCTTTCAACATAAACAATGTCGATACAATTTTCACGAAGAGATCCGTTTTCCAGTCAAACAGCCCGCTTGTACCACCATTTGGGTCTCGTGGCTCCATGTATATTCTTCTCTAAATATTTTATGCAAACGCTGTGGAAGTTAGGGCTCGATTGGGACATAACTTTGCCCACGGACCTAAACAGGAGTGGTATAAGCTCATTTCTGAACTCCCCCTGTTGTCTCGAGTGAAATGTCCTCGCTACGCCATGACACCTAATGTTGCTCAATGCCAACTGGTCAGGTGTTGCGATGCTTCCACTCAAGGCCTTTCCACGGTTGCATATCTTATATAGTCATTGACGAGGAGGGTAACACAAAATCAACACTGTTGTTGCCAAAATAAAAAGTGGCACTGCTAAATACAAAAACTATTCTGAGATTGCATTTATGGACGCTGTATTGCTGACAAAACTACTGACGACATACGTTCATTGCTTCTTGAGTAAACCTAAGGAAATCTTTCAAACTTTTGCATTTATTGATTCCGCTATTGTGCTGTGGTGGCTAGAGACGCCTCCATTCAAAGTGAAAACTTTTATCGCAAACAAAGTGACACATGTCATCACATGGCATCACGTGTCTAGTACAAATAATGCGGCGGACGTCTGCTCACGTGGAACCTTTTCCGCTCAACTTTTGAGCCACGACATTTGGTTCACTGGTTCGCTTTGGTTATCCTTGCCGCCCTTTGAGTGGCCCTTGAATGAATTAGAAAAATCCAGCGATCTTCGTGAACTGACACGCTCTCTTTCTGTCGAAGTCTAACAATTTTTTAAGTAAAAAATACTCAAGACGAACTAAGTGGGCACGCTGCATCACGTCAGATCGAATGGCGTTTTCACCCACCTTATGCTCCGAACTTCGGCGGCCTTTGGGAAGCAGGCATCAAGTCAGCTAAAACGCATCTAAAAAAGACTATCGGAGACAGTGACAGTTCTCTAACGTTTGAAGAGCTCACAACTATTTTTACTAAAATTGAGGCGATGTTAAATTCTCGGCCTCTGTGCGCTCTGTCATCAGACCCTAATGAACTTGAGGTTCTTACTCCGGCTCATTTTCTGATCGGCTCGAGTCTTATGGCGGTACCTGAAACCGATATCACGGACGTTTCCTCTAACCGTCGTTCTCGGTGGCAGCACGTGCAACAGGTATCCCAACACTTCTGGAGTCGATGGAGGCATGAATTCCTGCACACGCTGCAACAGAGATCAAAGTGGCTCGCACAGCCACCGAACCTCCAGGTCGGGCACCTCGTGCTTATTCATTCTGATAGAACTCCGCCGCTTCACTGGCGTCTCGGTCGCGTCGAGTCTCTACACCCTGGAGCGGACCAGGTTGTACGTGTTGTTACCCTACGTACTGCGCAGGGCTTCGTGCAGCGACCTGTATCCAAGCTCAGCCCTCTACCCTACAATAATTAATTTTGTTTATGATTACTTATTTAACTAATCTGTAGTCTTACTTACTTACTGAATTTATTTTTCATTTTAGTGAAGTTACTAAGTCTTTATTTTATTTATTATTATGAATAATATAATTTACTCTATTTTACTGTACAGTGGAAACTTTGGAAATCCATGCTGGATTTCGCGGGGGAGTTATGTTGGCGCCGGAATGCCATTATTTTAAAAAACTAACATTCAAATAAAATTCTGACAGCTGGTCGGACAGCTTGTCTTGTCAAAAAATAACAAGATGGTCGTGTAATCTTCTATAAAAATATTCAAAAGAAAATCTAAATAATTAATAAAAACCATATAAAAACCTAATACAAATACTAAAATAAAAAAACAATGTGATTTACAACTGTGGAGTACATAGAGAACTAAAGAAAGCAGCACCGGGCGCCTGGTAAAATCAACGACCATGGATCAAAGGTACATACCAGTCAATAATACAGTCCACTACTTACTACTCGACAGCGAGCGACTATTTAAATATTTTGTGTTTTTGTCCAGCTCAGTGCAGCCGGCGCGACCAAAGGGAGGCACTGACATGGCACCTAGTTCACCAAGGTTTTATGGAATGACATCACGCGTGTTGTAGGTGATGAAGCCAACCATAAAAAAATGAAGGTTTTATTTTGGAGAACCTCTGGCACAATCCGTATTATTGTCAGATTAGGGGATTTTTGGCGGGACTTGATATTTAAGTTATCGCTGTACTTTTCTTAAAATGTTTGCTCCGTGCCTTCCGTGGGAGGGAAACATTTGAGTGGTGTCAAGAGCGAAACATGATTTATTGTGGCACTCCTCAAGTATAAAGACCGGTGAAACAAAGAAGCGTGTAATAAGGTTGTTCAACTTGCTCCGGCATTACTTGATTACAACGCGATTTTATAAATAACATCATAATTTAGGTAATATTAAAATATGTTGTGCAAAATTAGTGTTCTTAAATAATTGGAGTCAGGTAACAATTAGATCATTGTTTATTTGAATTCATTTTTTTAGTACATAGACTTACCTCAATAAGGAATACTCAAAATATACTCAATAAAACAAACATAACCAAAACATAGAATTTTTTTTTTCATTTGTCACTTTTGACGTTTTCATTATCAAAAATAAATGTTCAAAACATTGTTGTTGTATGAATTTATCCAAGGTTGAAGGTATCTTGAATTGAAACAAACTCGCCTGATCACAATCCCACACCGTATCGGTGCGACCATAGACGTATAGTTAAAGGAAAATATTTCTCTATGGGTGCGACCATTGACTTAAAAAAAACTTATAGACAGATAATCAGCTATTCCCTGCGTTGCCACCTTACAGACGCCCATATTTCTATGGGTGCGACAGAGGAACGATTTTAAGGAGTGATGGTAAAAGTCCAATGTCAACAACAAAAGGATTTCTCTGGGACGAGTGCCTCAGAGATAGGTTGAATAGCAAGGAGTAAGGCATACAAGTTCCTCCGAACAGCATCCATGACAGTGGGTACCTGTAGAATAGAACAGAACAGGTACCTGTAGAACATGAAACCCTACAAATATTCTGTGGCTTAGAGGCTTCAGACCATGTCGGTGAGTTTCACAAAGCGGTAATTTTATTTGTATCTATTTAAGTATCATTATTTGGTGATCATGTACAAACACAATTTGTTATTGTAAATAGTGCTCTGCAACTGTGAGCCCTGTCCTCCAACTTGGCTTTGCGCTACATCGCTCTTTGGTATCAAATATACCTACCTATCGTATGAAGAATATTATAGGCTTGTAGTGAGGTAGCCACGTCGGCGACGACGACGCGACCCGGCGTGTAGTGGTACTTTTGGTAATGACGGTCGGTCGTGCGCGCTGCACTCTGAATAATAAGAGCCAAGCTTCTGGTGGCTACGGCTGGTCGCATCGGCAAAGATTCTTACCATGACAGAGTTTTGAGGGATGAGCAAAGTGTAAGCTGAACTTTGTCTATTGGTGTTAAGTATATTATTTTCGAAGGAAAAAACTGAAAATATTAACGGTAGCGCGGTAGCAGATAACGAAAATCGAGCTTTAGAAAGAGACAATCTGGTTGTAAAGCGTAGTCCTTGTCGCATAGAGATGTGCTAGTTCGTGCGACAGGGACGACGCTCTACAACCGGATTGTCTCTTTCTAAAGCTCGATGTACATTATGTACTACCGGGTACTGTACAATCATGAAGCTAAGACGCGCACGCTTCACGGCTAGTAGCTTTTTCCTCCATGGGTACAATCATATTTTTTACTAGCTGTTGCCCGCGACTTCGCTCGCGTGAAATTCGTATTTCAAAGAAGAATGTATATAACTAAGGGCTAGGCCGAAGGCAGAGCTGCGTTCAGGTAAACGACAAACTTTCTCAAATAAAGTAAGTAACAAACGGCGAGGTCGAAGGCCCAGCTGCATCCTTGAAGACAATAAACCTTCTCGATGAAAGTAAGTAACTAAGGGCGAGGCCGAAGGCCGAGCTGCGTCCCGGAAGAAGATAAACCTTCTTGAAGAAGTAAGTAACTAAGGGCGAGGCCGAAGGCCGAGCTTCGTTCAGGAGGACGATAAACCTTCTCGAAGAAAGTCTAACTATGGGCGAGGCCGAAGGCCGAGCTGCGTTCAGGAAGAAGATAAACCTTCTTGAAGAAGTAAGTGACTAAAGGCGAGGTCGAAGGCCGAGCTGTGTTGTGTAAGACGATAAACGTTCTCAAAGAAAGTCAGTAACTATGGGCGAGGTCGAAGACCGAGCTACGTTCAGGTCGTTTACCTTTTTCAATTTACCTTTTTAAGTTTAGCAAACTTTCTAAAATAAAGTAAGTAACAAACGGCGAGGTCGAAGGCCCAGCTGCATCCTGGAAGACAATAAACCATCTCGATGAATGTAAGTAACTAAGGGCGAGGCCGAAGGCCGAGCTACGGTCCGGAAGAAGATAAACCTTCTTGAAGAAGTAAGTAGCTAAGTGGGAGGCCGAAGGCCGAGCTGCGTTCAGGAAGACGATGAACCTTCTCGAAGAAAGTCAGTAACTTTGGGCGAGGCCCAAGGTCGAGCTGCGTTCAGGTAAACAATTAATCCTCTTCCGCCCTCGGGTCTCGCCCTTAATGACTTGCTTTCTTCGATATAATATAATATCATTTACGCGAACGAAGCTCGGCCTTTAGCTTCGCTCTTAGTCACTTAATTTTTTCGAGAAGGTTTATTGTTTACTTTAACGTAGTTCGGCCTTCGACATCGCTCTTAGTTACTTTGTTTGAGAAAGTATATGGTTTAGCTATACGCAGCTCCTCCATCGGCGTCGTCATTAGGTAAATTTCTTCGTGAAGAATATCGTTTACGTGATCAGAGCTCGGCCTTCGGCCTCGCCTTAATTACTTACTTTCTTCAGGAATGTTTGACTTCTTTCTGAACGCAGCTCGGCCTGGACGGCTTTGCCGTCTTTCAGGATAGATACAGCTCGGCCTTCGGCATCGCCCTTAGTTACTTACTTTCTTCGAGATGGTTTATTATTTATCAGAATGAAGCTCGGCCTTCGGCCTCGCCTTAGTTACTTAGTTTTTTGAAGAAGGTTTAGCTTCTTCCTGAACGCAGCTCGGCTTTCGGCGTCGCCCTTAATTAGTTATTTTCTTTGAAATAGTTTATTATTTATTGAACGTAGCTCGGCCTTCGGCCTCGCTTAATTACTTACTTTCTTCAAGAATGTTTTTCTTCTTTCTGAAAGCAGCCCGGCCTTCGTCCCGGCCTTCAGTTACATACTTTCTTCTTTTGAAATTCGAATTTCACGCGAGCGAAGTCGCAGGCAACAGAAGTATAAATTGAACCGTACCGTTTGTATCGACAAAACGTGAACTTTCAATAATTTTTTTTCCATTAATAAAATATTTTTTCACCGGCCAGCTCTAAGACGTCGATATGACAGTTCTCCGTTGTCAACTTGATATTTTTAATTTTTTTGCATTTCATGAATCAAATAATTCGTCACCGGCCAGCTGTCGCCAATGTAACTGTCAAGAAACCTGTACTTTGGCTGACGTGATTCTAAATGTTAATGATAATAATATATTTTTTTTATTTTTTGATATTTTTTTTGTGTATTATGTTATTCCGGCATATAAACTGCCACTATACAAAGTTTTGTCTAATTCCGTTCAGTGGTTTTTGCGTGATGCGCGTACAGACAAACAAACAAACAAAAATTTTAAAAACTGTTCTAACATGTTCAGTATCTCATTTTAAGCCACCCTGGTTAGTTTTTTTCCGAATATATTCAATGTACAGACTTTCTTACCTTTACGATTTTATTATATGTATAGATAAGTAAATAAATACTCGCAGTGTCCTACATTGGCGGCAGTGGACAGGAAAACGGAGTGTGGGAAGACAACCTGTCAATTGGGACGACGACATCAAGTACGTTGGCGGAAAGCAGTGGTTCCATATCGCTGAAGGCCTGGATGACTGGAGGAAAATAGGAGATGCGCATGTCCAGTAGTGGACGCTTATACCTGCCTGACTGACATATACCTACGTGCAAATTACTGAACACACTGGACAATAGACATTTTGATAAAAATATGTACATACATAATCTGACACGGAAAAATATGACGTAAATAGTTCATCAAAAGCATCACCTTGCACACATTTATTTTCGAATATTTTAAACTTTGCGCTTGCTCGGAGTCTCTCCGGCCCACTCCGTATAGCAAAAAAGAAAAACAGCGAAGCATTTTCATATTCATAGAGTGAATTTCGCAGAAGCGCATTATTTATAATAATGCCTCATTAAAAGCATGGCGGAGGTGTTTTTATCGAAACAATTATTATGGAAATTACAGCAAATTACTCGCGATGCGTACTTTAAATATTTAGCTGCCGTTCAAGAGGAATTTGAGGAGTATGAAAATATAATAATGTAATCTTAAGCAACTTTAACTGGCTAATTTTACCATATATACATACATTTAACCCAAATCCCTAGTCATACAATAACGAGAATATTTTACCAGTAGTTATACTTTTTTTTATTTAATCTCTTCATTTAATCAAGTAGGTAATCAAGTAGTTATACTACACTACAAGTATAACTAACTACGTATTCGGTTTTACGTATTTTTTTTTAAGAGAATATTCTAGAATTTTATTAATGAGTTTATTACTTTCTTATTTTTTTTTAGGAGGGTATGATTTAAATGTATTTTTTTAATTAAAATTACTTTTTATTTCTATTTTATTTGTATACAACGTATGACTAATAGTTATTAATTTTGTTTTATGACAACACACTATATCTGCGTACCTATTATAAAATCAAACTGTTTTTGTTACTTTTGCAATGGTTTTTAGGGTTCCGTAACTCAAAAGGAAAAAAAATTAACGCTTATGGGACCATTTATGTTTCATATTTTGATAGTCGCAAACACACTCATCAAAACCTATAAGGTACTTTCAGTTGACCTAGAATAATTTTGGCAAGAAGCAAGGTCTCACAGCAGAAGTGAAGGAAAAAATCTGAAAATTGTTAATTTGAGTTACATACTTATGACATTTTTTTTTCTGTATCGTAAAACAATAATCATACAAGCGTCAAACTTGATGTCATTGTAGTGCAAACTCTAAAGAAAACAACAAATAATAAAAACCTGCCAAATACGTGGTGGTACGGAACCCTCGTTGCGCGAGCCCGACTCGCGCTTGGCCAGTTTTTTCTGTAACATTATTGTTACTCTAAAATCGCTTCACCCATGCCACTCTTGACAAATTTTTTACCTGAAATTTCGCATGGGGAACTACTCGTATCGACTAGGCACGCTAAGCGAGTGAACCCTCGGGCAAATCGTGGTTATAAATAAGTAAAACTAAAATGTTATCCTAATTCATTGTCCATAGTAGAACCGTCGTCGTTGGTTGAGGCAGCGTCACGTCCGTCTATTTTATAAGATCGTTCTCAACATGTAACAGCGGTTACGTGATTGGGCAGAGCCTAAATGCACTGCCGCCATTTTTCCTAAGTTGCTTGCGGTTCGTCTTCGCGTCAAATGATAGTGTTTATCTTGGCCGACGACACGAGTAGAAATGAAGAGCTTGTGGCGAAGCGGCGAAGGCAGGCCGCTGACCTGGGAGAAGAGAGGCCGGCCGTTGATGCCAGTAGTTGTAATAGGTGTTTGTTTGGCGTGTTTCAATTAATTATCAATTTGTTTTTAACAGCTTGGGTACCTTCCCATAGGTAATAAATAAGTGTTTATATTTAGGTACTTATTTAATTAAATAAAATACATTAAAGCACATAAAGCTAATTTTAGTATTTCCTACATATCTAAGTATCAATCTGTTTTATGTTTTGTGGTTTTTAATAATTATTGTTTTATAAAGTAGAATTTTCAAGAATATTGATGAATACCACAAAATAAACTAATTAGGTACCTATTTAAAGCATTTCTAGCCTTTACCCACGGTTTCGCTCCGGGAAGTCCTGCTCTAAGTCGGAATTCAGCTGTATGTGGAATCAGGAATGTAATACAATACAAACATTTACAATACAATTTTAAATTTTAAATACAATACAAGTTTATTTTATTTATTTACCTATTTATTTATTCTTAAGAAAACCCTGTTGGTTTTTTGTACAAAAAAATTAGGAAAACATTTTTACAAAATATAAAACCAGTTAGATGTTTTCCTATTTACCTACGAATTAAAATTAAAGTTAATACATCTCAGTAAACTATACAAACATCCCGGTCAATGTTAGCAGAATGGAAAGAAAAGAAAATACTTTGCCATAAAAAATTAAACATTCAAGTTTTGCCTTCACGTCATACAGTTGTGAACATTATTATAATACAAAAATGCTAGCCAACCTAATAAGTATCTACATAAAATAAAACCTTCAACGCAGTTTACAAGTGCGGGGTTGTGGTATCGTAACGGCGGAATTATGGTATGGCATAGTCGAACAGGCGGGCGGCGAAAGGTGGTAAATTACAGTCGCTAGTCACCGGCGACCACTTTGCCGAACAATATGGTTAGGAGAGCATTTTCTGTCGATAGAGATCGTCGTGATTATGGTATTACACGAAACCAGCGGGGAGGGCGCTCCGTCTACTTGAGTTCTAACTAACTAAGCACTTACATAAACTCGTATTAGGCCTTGTAGTCTTTACAGGTAGGTCGTAATACTCACATACTTAAAAATAAACACACTTAGAAACTTTCTTAAAAATAAACACAGTCAAAGGGAAAATATTAAGTACTTCGTGTAATATTTTATCTTCACTACTGGACGAGTTTTAATGCCATATTGAAAAATGTCAATAAAAATCTTTGCTATTCTTAAACCAATGTTTAATGAATCATCATCATCTTCTTTATCATCATCAACCCGTATCGACCCACTGCCAATGAAAATAGGCCTCTCCTAATGTTTCATAAAAAGAAATAATAAATATAAATATTTGTTTATTATACTTTTACATACCTACTTATGCAGTCCTAATGATAATATTTCCTTAGCATGATCAAGTATTAAGTTGAAACATTTCTCTACTTAATAAAGAGCATCTAACTGTGGACATTTACATGGTTCATTCATTCTATCTTCCTACAGAATGTGTAAGAACCCTGAAATTACTTCGAAATCCATACATAATTTCACAATTTATTAAGCGTTTCTATTGTATTATTGACGATTGTACAAATAAAAAAAATCTTCATCGCAAAAACTGCACCGCGATACAAAGAGGAACTGTTACGAAAATATGCAAAGCATACGGTAACAAATACAAATGAGTAGCGTCATAAAATGTCAAAGAAATGTCACATAAATCATACGAGCCTATTGAATAACTAAGACAAACACACAGACAATACCACTGTATGTGGTCAATGGCGAGCCGTTCATACAGCTTTATAAAAACTACAATTTGAAAACGAAATCGGGTCAAGGACTCGACATGTGCGAAAATGTTTTGAACAGAAGATTGTGCAAAACTGTCTTCCGGGTACACCATGCTGCCTCGGCTTTATGTTGTGCACAAAGATATTTTTTGTTGAGTGCTTCTTGAATCTTTGGATGCTATCCAGGTCGAACAGAGCGCCATTGGTTTTCCATTTTTTTTTTGCAAATTTAGAATACATGTTCCTACCTACTTAAAAGCCTTACCTAGATTTACCAATGTCTCAATATCGCACTGAAATTAGTCTATTATACGTAGATTAAGCGACTGAAATTAAGCGACCACCTCGGGGTCCTCGGTGTCGAACTGTCGCACGACTTGAACTTCCGGCGCCACATTGAGGGCAAGGCCAAAAGCTTTTCAAAAAAGCTGGGTGTACTGAACAAGGTGCGACGGTACTTCACGCCGGGCCAAAAACTGACGTTGTACAAAACACAGGTTAGGTCCTGCTTGGAGTACTGCTCGCACTTGTGGGATGGCTCAGCTAAATACCAGCTTGCGTCGCTAGACTCAATCCAGCGTCGTGCCGTGAGACTAGTAGGTGACCTTGTGGTGTCCCGCGACTTAGAACCACTGCAACTCCGTAGGGACGTCGGCTCCCTAAGTGTGTTCTATCGTCTATTCCATGGGGAGTGTTCGGAGGAGCGGTTTAACGCGATTCCGCCGTCCCCATTCCACCTCCGCACTACGCGTACTGGGCAGGGGATGCACCCCTATTCAATCGACCTACCACGGATGCGCACCAACCGGTTTTGTAGGTCTTTTATTCACAGAACCGGGAAAATGTGGAACGCACTCCCTGCCCATCTATTTCCTCCCAAGTACAGCCTGGGGTTTTTCAAAAGGGGCGTGAAAAGGCTCCTGTCAGGCCGGCATGGCATTCGCAATCCCCGTGCATCACAGAATGTCCATGGGCATCGTTAGACACCTACTTGTAGGTGAAACGATGCCACATGTCGCGCTATCAATAAAAAAAAAAGATGTAATTATAATTTAGTAAAACAATATATATACTCGCAGTGAAGCAATATGCTACGCGCACGATCGCTAAGATCGTGCTGTGTCTCGGCGTGTGCAGCTTAGAGGGAGCTGCGCCTCCTAGCCGCCCGGGCGGAGGCAGTGGTGCGGATTGGCGGGGCGGTGTCAGTAGCTGGCATTGCGCATTCCATGGGAAGCGACTCGCGTGATCGGCAAGACAAATCATCTATGTCAGTTTGCCATTTACTTGCAAATTTCGTGCAAAAATCGAAAAAGTCAGAACGAGATAAAGGTACAAAAGTTCCACGAAACCGCGCCATTCTAGTCGCCAGATGAATAATTACAGCGTCACGTTCTTCCTTTCAATCTCCGTTCGGCAATCGATCAGCCGTCACACCGCGCGCCGCACCGCGCCGTGCCTCGCCGCGCCGCCGCACCTCCGCCACCTCCGCCGCACCGCGCCGCACGCCGCCGACTACGAGAACTCTTTCAATTTGGTTCCCGTCACCCTTCCAGGCGGCTCAATGTCGCGCAGGTAAAACGCAATTAATCTGAAACTTCCAAACTAGGACTAACATCAAAAACATCTCCAGAATAAAGCCCCCGCGCCGCCCTTTTTTTCGATAGGTATAGAACCGTGTAGTACATTTTCTTTTCCATTCAGATTTTTGTGACAGAACGAAAAATGAGCGTCATTTATTAGAGTCTCGTACACAATATAGGACCGTTTGAATATTTGCTATAAATACGTATTTTTCTCTCGGCATGCTTTCTCTATGTGGGGTGAGCATTAGCGTTGCGTGGCGCATCGATCGGTTGGTGTACGTTTGTTTTGTTTGTGTATGCAGAACGAAACACCTATCGTTCAACTAGCTAGAGGGTTCTTTCAGAATTAATTTACCAATATTATTATAATAGTTTTGATGATAGATTTTAAGTCATTACTTCACTAAAGGCATTGGCCTTTAGTGAAGTAATTGTGAATTGAAGTAGAAAGTTGCCCTCGTCGCCGTCGGTTCTAATATTTTAACGTGACTGCAAGATTCAACAGGCAATTTTATTCGGATGAACCAATAAATGAAGATATAAGTAGCAATTAAAAAAAAGAAAAATAAAATAATTGAAAGACGTAAAATTGTTTACTTTTGCAATAAACGTACGGGGAGTTTAGGAAACAGAAACTAATAAAAATAAAGTTCACCTAAGATAGCACATGTTAACCACAGTACGGGTCATTCTTTCAAAAAACACAGAGAGTATTCATAAGCAAAATTTAGTTTACATATTTATGAAAAAAGCAACCTGCTAACAATTAGATAAAAGGCTCTTGTTTCTTTATATATTTTTAATCTTTTCTTTTTTGTCTAAAGATGACTTCTTCACATTGCTGTCACGGTGGACACAGAGGGGCATTAATCAGTTTTAAGTCATGATAATTAGTCGTTCTGTCGTCTGCCTAGGCACATAGGATCCTCTTGAATTTAGCCTTTAGTTATTTGCGATGGATTTTATGCTTTTTCTCACTGCCACTAAGGTTGTTACTTCTCCGTATAGTTGTGAAGAGTATGCAACTTTTCATGAATGCACGGTTGTCCCAGACGCCAGTGTTTCATGAAATGAATGGATTAACATAAATAGAATATTGTCTGTGCTCATTGCACGGTAATGGGGTAGCACAATCTGCGCTGGTGAATCGATAATGAGCCGTACACTATTGTGTTTAACGTTTTCGTGGGTGTTTTATGCAGATTCACTTTGTTAGTTAATGAACCTTTGGACGTAGTTCGTGTTGTTAATATGACAAAGACTTCTGCTTGTTGGCAGCTGACGTCTGGATTTATGATTACTAAATGAACAAACAAATGCGTTTAAGAAATAAGAAAAATTGGTAAATACAAGTCTCTTTTAAAAAAGCTTCAAACAATGGTATTTTATTAAATGTCTAGGTTTATGTTTTGGGTACCAATGAAAATGATTACATGCTCATATAGGAAGGTGCCTATTAAGTGGTGACAGACAGAATGAAAAACCAGCATAAGATTTATGGTTTGCATACAACCGGTTAGTATGTATAATTAAATGCATAATGAATTTAATAGATTCAGAAAATACCTATTTAAATATAATTTAAAAATCCAGGAACATTTTTCCTCAAATACCAAGGAGATTTTGATAAATCGCTTGCTGAGTTAGGAAATCAAAATATCCGCACTTCAAGACGTTCCAACGTGAGTTTAGTAGGTATTATGTTGATGCAGCCATAACAAATTGCGTAAACAAAATTAAGTCATCACCTTGTCTTTAAAATAAATGGTACAGAGTGACTATGTATTTTTATGGCATTTTTAAATTACATTTTAATATATATCATGTGGTATGCTTTAAGTTGTCACTTTTTGTGTCACTAAGGTATTTTTCAAATATACTTTTAGGCTAAGACGAATCGTTTTACATGTATAAAGGCTTCAAAAATACAAATGAATTCGCAAAGAGAATGTGTAGCACCCTATGTTAGCGAGTTTTCAAATATCCTCCGCAGCCCCGCGGCCATCAATCAAGACGAGAAAGACATTTGTAACGGGCGCCGCTTTCAGCGATTTGCTCAAATGAAAAATTAATTTTTGCGATGATTAATTTAAATGATACGAAATATAAACTTAATCGTTCTTTCTGAGTGTTTACAGCTTCATCTGTTTCCTCCACTTTCGTAATTAATAGTTTTTTGATTGCTAAAGTCGTACCGCAATTGATGGTGGCGGGTTAAGGCGATTTATATTGCTGACTTGTGTTTGGGTTTACGTTTCTCTATAAATGAAAAAAAAATCTATCTACAAGTGTGCTAGGAACTTACTTACTTACAGTGTAATTAAATTGTTTTTTTTTTTCAAATCTGACTGCGAATAAAAACGAAGGTAACACCAAAACGGTTGAATGGGTTTTAATTAATAAGGTGTCCAACGATTTGTCTTAATATTACAAGTTATGCAGGGTGTCACAGAAACCGACGATAATCCTTCGACAGCTGATAGGGCTGCTAATTACCTTTCAGAATATCAAATCTAGGTTCAGTAAAAATGGCTTAGTTTTTGAGATATTGTCATTTTTGTAAAAATAAATTTTTTTCTCCCTCAGCCCATTTTTTTAAATGCCACAAGTACAAATTTAAGATTTTCTTAAATCTAGTTTTTGTCAAATATTCATGAAAAGAAGGCTTTCACATGGTATAATTTATTTTTTCATGTTTTATCTTGCTTAGCTGCAAAACGACTTAAGAACCACATATTAATTTTTTTTCAGCTCCGTCTGTTGAATTTGGCCATTCGCGGTGAAAAAAAAAATTACAACACTAAAGTGGCATTATGCAACAAAAATACGCCCATCTAATGTAGTTTTTAAAATAGTACATCACTTACCGATTTTCTCAATAATTTATGAGATATTGTTATTTAACTGCAAAAGAACCTCGGAATTTGATAACTGTTCTACCAACTACGAATTAGAATAAAATAAACACTTGAAGTAAATTGGTCTATATTAACCTGTTAAAGTAGATGTTGAAATTGTTTACCACCTGCACGAATACTAGCTCGACATCTTCTCACAAATACCCGGTTGATGCGTCGAGCAAATACTCGATGTAAGTGCAGATACGTCCACCTGAGCTGCTGCCGTAATTCTTTCTTTGAGTTCTATCAAGTTTTCCACCGGGACCCGTAAACTTTTTCTTTTAAATAGCCCCAATGATAAAAATATAACTGATTTAAATCCGGTGATCTAGGCGTCCGATTCATCTGTGAGGGGGTCACAGCGAAGGGGACGAAGCTGAAAAAAAATTAACATGTGGCTCTTAAGTCGTTTTTTAGCTAAGCAGGATTAAACATGAAAAAAATTAATTATACTGTGTGAAATTCTTACTTTTCAGGAATATTTGACAAAAACTAGATTTAAGAAAATCTTACATTTGTACTTGTGGCATTTAAAAAAATGAGCTGAGGGAGAAAATTTTTGATTTTTACAAAAATTACAATATCTCAAAAACTAAGCCATTTTTACTAAACCTAAAATTAGATATTCTGAGAGGTAATTAGCAGGCCTATCAGCTGTCGAAGGATTATCGTCGGTTTCTGGGACACTCGAGGACGCTAGACGCCGCATTGAAAACAATTTTTTGTTTCTTCGGAGCTCTTTGTCCTCAGAAACTTTCAATTCTTAGTAACGTACATTACCAAGTACACTTTGGAAAGAGTTGGATCGAAAGATATATTTGATTATGTTATTTATTTTAATGTAGATCCAGTTGGCTGATATAATTATTAAACACCAATTAGTTACTAATGATTTAGGTACTACACTTTGCAAATAGTGCGAAATATCGGTTTTGAAAAAAAAACTTTTTTTCATTGCTTTTAGCTAGTTTATGCACCTTAACGTCCATAATTAATTATGCTTCATCATTTGTCTGTGGTGCTAGTGCAAATGAAGAGGGATCTTCTAATACCTTATCTGTGATCAATCAATCATGTTATGCTATTTCTCTCACATTTTACCTAAGGCTATTGGTTTAAATTTACATAGGTTTTTTTCTAGCTACATTTTTATAAAAGAAAACATTTATATTATGTAGAATTGAGCCCTAAATATTGTCTACGATTTTCAATAAAACAAACATGTTTTAAACAACTACAAGCACAAGGGGAGATATTCACGTGTATAATATTTATACTTATTTATTTTAGAAGATTTTCAAAAATGCATACGATTTCTCAAACATAGTATAGGACCCAACAGGCAATAATGTTCAATAGTTACCAAAATAGAAGAATTAGTACGTGCCGGCCGTAAATAGCGCGATGAAATATCTAAACACGGCCGTAATTAATATTCTAGCACTGGATTCAAGTTGACAATTTATTAATCAAACCGATTACCCCACTTGGCGAGGATCCCCAGGGCTTTTGTGAAAATATTTTCCCCACAAAACAATCCTATGAATAATTAAGGATTTAAATTTTCAAACAACAATGGCATAAAACAATAAGCACTGTTCAGAAGTGGACAATAGCATTTCTGTGACTGGCATTTGGGTAAAGGGTTGCGCGGAAATGCCGGTAGCCCGAAATCTACCCTCCACCTCGCCCTTCATATCCATACCACTCCTACCTACCTACCCTACCTAGCAATACCTAAATACCTACGACTGCGTCGACATATCTACTACAAACGCTCACTGGTCTATCAGCCAAATATCGTTTTCGTTGTTAAATGCGTGTCAAATGTTTTTACCTAAATATATATTCTAGGAAGTTATGAAATTACGCTTTTTTTTAATAGAATTATGCTTATTTTTTTTATCAAATATTAGTTCATCCAAAAGTCGTACGTACGGATTGCTAGCGACAATCTAATTTAAAGTAAATAGGTAGGAATCCTTTCCAATATCTAGGTAAATAAAATAATATATAGTAGGTACCTATTACGTAGCACCGTATGGAAGTGGGAGTGACGAAAATATCTTCAATAATGGCAGTTTGTAGGAGTTCACATGGACACCTGGCCTATGAGATCTGTGCTTCCATAGGAAAACTTTAAATACCCAGTAGGTATGTTAAATTTTATATCATTATTTTTATTTAACCATATGTTTATTAAATGCTCCTACAGTAGTTCCCAGAAAATTGGATAACAAGTAAAATGTTTGCCCTATGACAAAGTTTGAAGTAATCATACGATTACGTAATTATGGGCACCGAGTTGCACAGCATGCTCCAATATTAGCAAACAAAGTTTCAGCCAAAATCAATTACAGTTTGACATGTCGTCGCCATAGTGCTACATGCGCCGCACCGCGCCGCCGCGCCGCCGTCGGCACTAGCGCGATAGCGGTGCGATGTCGGAGTGCGTCTACCACATGTCGACTCCGAGCCGTGTGCTCCCCCACTCTCTTTAGCTTTTTCCATAACGACCTGTGAGCCCCTCCCTCCTTTAGAGAGAAAAGCATAATCCATCACTGCGCGTCACCCCTATTTCGGAGCGAACGCTCTCGCGCTTTTTCCCTCACACTCGCGCTATACGGCCTATCGCCGACTCGCTCTCGCCCGCTAGGGGTAGTTTCTCTACGTCGCCGCTTGACGGGTGATCATTTTTCTTGGCGGTGCGTTCAATCATCGCGTCACTATGTCTGTCTTATTCGTACTAGGGTCGGCAGTTGTTCTTTCTCTGTTCAGTGGTACGGTGGCGGTCCCTTCCTGTCTTTCGGGTCCCTTATTTTCTGTTAGTGCGTGTTTGGGTTCGTGCGTGCCGATCAAATATGGCGCGCTCTTTTTGTAATGGCTGCAACTTGATGGTTTAATTTTGTAGTTTTGTCTGCATTGAATGAAAGCTTATCGACCTTTTTATATGTAATTACGACTTTTATTTCTTGCATAAAGTCGACCATTTTCAAGTAAAATTATACAATAATATTTTACTCCACTAAGAACGATACTAACACGAATGCATTAGTAACAAAACAAATACAAGAGATCAAGAATCCAGTTTCTCAAGCACACCCAATAATATATACCTATTTACGCGTAAAGTGGACGACTCCACACATTGGTACAAAGGTTTCGGCGGCGAGGGTCAACGCTAGGCCTCCGAACGAGAAAATGTCAGGAATCTATTCGTCCAGGAAGATAAACGATCCGATTATACGGAGAGCAGAAGTATAATCCAGTCATAGGTGTTCGCTCGGACCTCGCGCTCGAATCCGAGCCGCAACAGAAATGTATGCAAATGCACTAAACGGCTTAATGTATGGCGACACAGTACACCCAAGATTAGGAGATTGTCAGAGAATGTTTTGACTGAGCTCGTTTTGGGCTGACATTATTTTTCTAAAAGTTAAATTACAAAAAAAAAAACCGACCCTTAAAACATCAAAAATAATTTCCGTTTACTTACTTAAAGGAGTCGGGGGGCCGCTAAGTAAATACCCGGCGTAGCTCTGAGTTTTTATATTTTATTTACTTCACGCACGCCTTGGAAGCACGGCCCGACTTGTCTTGTTGAACGAGAACGCCCGACCACGGCTCTATATTTAGAACGTTAAAAATAATAAATTTATCAAACTTTAAAGAGTTAGTGCTAAGGTAAAATTAATATAAAAAAAGAATTGCTGTATCTGATAAATTATATGGAAAACATTATTCTTGTTTTTTTTAGTTAGACGATTTTCATAACAAACTTTTTCGTAGTCGGGTTTTAGTTTTTTATAACTGTTTTTTTTGTAATTAGGTTTGGGATTACTTAATGATTAAGTCTTAATCTGTGGTTTGGTCGGCTGAGTCAGAGGGGCCAGAGCACATGCTCCGACCAGACAGTTTAACCTTCGCGAAAGTGTCATATCGGAGATATCCTTTTGGATTGCTAACTAAATTGAATTGCTATGCTGGACTAGACGAAAACACGTCGCAGCAATATCTAATAGAAAATTGGTCATCTAAATATTGTGTGATTTCGTACAAAGGTTGATGATAAATTGATATTATTAATACCCTTATGGTATGAATCTGTTGTCAGTCTTTCCGTATATATGTGTGCCTATCTGTCTGTCTACCTGGGTGTTCGGGGGCGGTTATAAAAACAACATTATTGATATTTACTTGCTATAACATTCATGTGGGAGATCTTCGGAGTCTGGAATTTTATTGAAGTATCTGAACTGTGTATATGGTCTGCACCGTGTCGTGTTGACGCGGAGGCGGTGGCGGCGGGGCGGCGCGGTGGTGGGGCTCGGGTGTGCCGGTGTGGCGTGGTACGGTGCGGGGGGGGGGGGGGGGGGGCGGTCTGTGGCAGCGCGGGGGAAGGATCGCCAAGGGACGAGCCGCACAGTAGATTGAGTTGTCTGAATAATATTTGAATTTTAATTCTACCCGCACGATTACACAAACACTTATTTATTCATGAACCCACTCTCGCCTCCGCTCTATGCATGTTTCTGTACAGATGCTGAAAACGATCAACTCTGAAGAGATGCTGTATCCATCTCTGAATGATTTGATTGGTAGAGTGACAACCGATACGTTATGCGTAGGTCGGTACTTACTCGTATCATATTAAATATCATGAAAATCATCATCTGCTTCTATGTCGTTTGTTGTTAGACTTAAAAGAGGTATTTGTTATACTTGATACTAAAACTTATATAAAGTTATCTGACGCGTCGAATCATAGAGCGGTCTCAACATTTCATGCGAACGAAGCCGTGGGCAGAAACTACTACTCGTTAGTAACTAAAGATAAAGTCAGGTATACAATGTGGTGCTTATTTTATTCGGTTATATGGTTCCCGTGTGGCCCAGCCTTAACATTGATGACTTTACCAGTTGAGTAAGATCAGCATAACTCTGCTTAGGTATTTTATGTATTACACCAATGCGCACTAATACTTCTATCTATGTATGTATATTCCGCCTACCTGTCATTAACATATAAGCAGCAGCCGAGGAAGCTAACCGCAGCGCGGCCGCGGCGGCAACTCAGGCGCAGCTTCCGCTCCCTTCATGAGAATACATAGCCAGAAACAGCACTATCATACATTACATTCATTTTACCTTGTTATCAACATTTGGTCGGCATGAATGCAAATGGAGTGCATTTCCAGCAGACAGACGATACGACAGTAAGCAAGTGTGACAGTGATAGTAAATGCTTATAAAGCCGCGTCTCCTGCGAATGTTTTTTTTTTTTCGAAACATTACACAGAAACATTGGGGCGTGGCTATACACATTATTGTATGTAATGTTTCGAAGAAAAAATACATGCGCAGGAGACGCGGCTTTAGACATACATTAGTAATTTCGTAATTCTACTCTTTTCATTCACCTCCTCTACAAGTTGTCAGTTCTATTTATTTATTTGCATGGATCTCACTGAGTATGAGGCGATTACAACATTAAGGCGAATCGACGGCGGCGCGCCGAGGCGGCTTATTGAAGGCTTCAGTCACGCGGGCGCGTCAACCTTAATGACGTTTTGATAGCGGCAAATTGACATTTGAACACTTCTCCGTGCGGCGCGAGAACTGTGCGTCTTAATTCTCTTGGAAAATGTCAGGTTGTGAAGTTTACACATACTCATTTTGTATGTGGAAAGCATTAGTGCGAGTGTGTTCTTCCGAGTGCCCTGGATTTTAGAAACTATACGTCTTACATTTTATCATATAGGTACAATGTTGGAACTCTTGACGAAAATTCGCTCTTAGTCGTATTGTTGTAGAAATGGCAGAGCAGTTAATTTAGCATGTCTATCTGAGTATATTATGTCAGCATTCATACATATGTTATTATATCGAAGTATGGTGGAATATTCTATACTTAGGTACTAATTTATTCATTTGCGTTATAATCAAAATTTCGGTTAGTATTTTTTCATTGTAACTTTCTTCAATATTAATTTCATTATCATAGTAATTTCAAGACAGAATTTTGTTTGTTTTATTTACCTGAAGCATACTGTATTCAGTATTTTAAAAAATAAAAATTTTAATGTCAAAATACGACCTAATACCAACCTACACAGCGAGTGTCAGAGTGACCTCCCCTCTCCTCTCAATTCTCACCCCATCCCCCTTCCGTCCGCAGATATCAAGGTAAACCTGTTTGTGATCGCGTCTAGGTAGATATTGAATTGAATTGAAAATAGCTCTGCGTTCCACTTGCCATCATCATTGATCATTTATTTAATAAGCTAAAACTAATTTAAAACCACAATGTCAATCACGTGAATTACGATTAAAAAAAAAACGGCCAAGTGCGAGTCGAACTCGCGCACCGAGGGTTCCGTATCTCCATGTCATGGTCAGCGCCACTGACGCCATCTATTGAGTGTTTTATAAAATGCTTCATATTAGTTAAAATTTATGATTAGTTAAAAAGCTTCATACTGTTTTCGGTAGATGGCGCACATACATTTTTTAGTTTCTTATATGGGGACCCCGTGATTTTTTTCTTTTTCTTATTTTTATTATTTGTTGATGTATCGGTCATAATAACACATATTCTGTGAAAATTTCAATAGGCTACCTATTACGGTTCATGAGATACAGCCCTCGGACAGACGGACGGACAGACAGACGGCGTAGGCTTAGTAATAGGGCCCCGTACGACGGATACGGAACCCTAAAAATGGAATATCCGCTAAGTCCCCATTTCAAGATAATAGTGGCCTGGACAGCACTTTTGATATCTAATAAAATATAACAAATAGATAGGCAGGTGCCATCTGAACTTTATAAATTGTAGTTAAGTACAAGTTTTTTGAGCGACTTTCATTGAACCAGTTGGTGAATTAGTTCGGCCTATTCGGTAATAATTGAAATACAGGTAGACAATTTCTGGACACTTTCAATTTGGTAATAGTAGAGAAGATATTACGTGAAGTAATGTGTACCGACCATGGCAAAACAATTTCAATGTATTAAAGCTTGAAAATGATAGTATTAGAATTAATTTAAATTAGTATTTCTTTACTTTTCTCTGCACCTATCTATCTGCTACGACCTACTTGCTCCTTGGCTCCTAGTCTATTTGAATTTTTCTACACGACCGACTACAACATTTTCGATTACCTCTCCTCGTTATTTCCTTAGTTTTTTTTGCCGTCGTGTCTTATAAAATTATCATAAATTTTTTTATTTGATTCATTTTTGTTTTAAATCTAAACCATTAAATGTTGTAAAATTTTTGAAATCACATTTCCGAGCATTATAAAAATCAAACTCGATGGGGTTCGAAGAAAAAAAAAACATTTCAAAGTTTGACAATGCGCCGCCTGGCTCTCGCCATTTTGTTTTATTTATAAAAAATCTTATGCCACGCAAATTAACGCGATAAATCCAACTAAGTCTCATTGTTGAAATCGGATAAGTAGTTTAGGCGCTGTGAGGGAACAAACGAATTCACCTAAGTCCATACTTACATACATACATCATACGCTGCCAAAATCTTAACCCTCCTTTTGGATTTCCCCGTTGTCGGGTAAAAAGTGGAAGCGTCGCCTTAAAAATAAAATGTCGAGAAGCCCAGGGCCAACGCTCTAAGAGGAATTTCATGCCTTCAAACTAGGTTCGGAACGCTTGAACGTATCATTCTCCATATTATATTTTGTTTTTATTATCTTATTAATTTATAAATTTTATAATGTATATGGAATTTTTATAGGCAGGTACCTATCTAGATTTATAACATAATATCGATCTAATTAAATATATCATGATCTGATCACAGATGAAAGAATACCTACGTAGGTATTATTAAAATGTTGAGGACTTTATAAATAAATTTGAGCTGTCGGTAACTAAATAATCACAATCGTCTTACATTACAATATTTACGTAATTTACTTTCAATAAATACCTACCTATTTCTATAGTATAATTCTGAATCTGAATGACTGGATGTTTTTCTTGTAAGAAGAATAAGCAACTAATTGTTTTCGCGAAAAATATTATCGTACTAGAATCTAGTTAGAAATTTAAATACATATAAATGTTTTACGTACGTACCTCTACATTTTTATTTGTGTGCGCTGACGCGACAGCGGGGACGCGAAAAACATTTTAGAAATACTAAGTATAGGTATTATGGCATAGAATGAAAAATATAGAATTTAATTTTTTGTATGCGGCGACGTATTAAGCGATTAAATAAATACATTTAAATAAATAATCATAAAATTAACGCACCCACTGTTCCTTGTTATCGAGAGGAAAATAAATTATCTATTAAAATAAATATACCTATTACGATTCGTAAATGTATTCTTTTTTAATTGTGAACAAAAGATACACTTAATAGAAATTATCACGTGAAAGACGCCCAACACTACTCGCACTGAGAGCGTTAGGGTACCCTAAAATTATAAATATTCAATAGGGGTTGGAGTATGTTAATGCACACCGGAGCTTGTCGCCGCTTCCTCATTGGATCACAGTAGATTGCCCACGTCGCGGCGTCTCCGTCGTCGCCGGCTTTATCTCATACTACATTAACTTAGGTAATTCAATTTAACCTATTTGCATAATGTTGTTTCTACGTCGTATGTAAATTAGGCATGTAGAAAAAATTTAGTTTTTCGATATAAAATTTTTTACTTCGTTAATTTTAAAGTCTGAATTGCCTACACATTCTCATGTGTAATTAGATTGCTTATAAATATGTTGTTTAATGTCATACGTTCATTAATTTACTGAATGCTAATGCGTTCTTCACATTACTATGTGACTCTGAATTTAAAATGCATAAGATCTATCTGGAATTCTCTCCTAAGTCAACATTTCTTAATAGAGATATTTCGAATTAATGGAAACAAAGATGGAAATGTAACATACAAAGCATCGTGAAATATCACCGATGTCACTCCGCACAATGGCTACGTCTTCATCACAATTCCTATTGTTTTTTAGATCGAATTGTTCTCGGCTTGAGCCCATGTGGAGTTTCAAATGCTATGGAGCTTGAACGCATCTGTCGAGAGCCACGTTTGAACCCACTTGTTCTGGTCTCTTCCACCCACGTTTTATTCGGTGCTATAGCCAGTTTTTCTGACCCACTTTTCAAAAGTATGTACATATGTATAGTGTATATTTTATACTTTCGTAATACATAAGTCCTCCATTTAGTCCCTATTAACAAAGCGGTAAGCCCTTCTTTTAAGTCTAAGTGTGGATGCTCCATTTGAATTTAATAGTTAAGTACATATCTAAATCCACCTTCAACTTTATTTATTGCCTAAAATCAACGTTCTTTCTTGCTTACAATTTTTTTCGCGACTCATAGATTATTGAACTGGTGTGCCTGAGATAATTTATAAAATTTTCCGAGCAATTAATTTTTCTGCCTATTGGCTGTTGTGGAACATCATGCATAAGATGTTCCTAACCTAACCTAACATATCTAAACTAAGTCTAACCGAATAGGTAGGTACATATTAAACGTTTTATAAAACATCGTTATCGACTGTTTCACTGTGGTTACACTAAATAGGCCAGAGCTTCGGAGAGCCCGCACAATGGGAACACTGGCTGCGGTCTTCATTCCCAGTTATCAATCCACCATAATGCCATCTGCGACACAGCCATTACTCAATTTCCGTTCCCGCCAAAAAAACCACGATGTAAAAAACTAATTCAAAGACATAGAAAAAAAGAATTCAAACGAAACAGAGACGCCGCCGCCGCCTCGCCGCCCCGCCATCTGACGAATAAGATATTCGGCTTCGGTGATGTGTTTTTACTTTACATATCTGTTTTTTGACAGTTTGAAAAACGTTTTGAAACATCAAAGAGCGGGTTAATGAAGCACATGAAGCTCTTCACCTACAAACTCATTGCTACAGCTTTATAGTAAATAAAATGGAAGGAATTTAGCATAATTTTACATAGACATACCTATGTTTCTTTATATAATAGATTATGAATTAAATAGTTATATTTACACGAATAGTTGTTCTTAGATTTTTATAATATATACTTTGTAGGTACACAATAAAAAAACACATATTTTCATCTTATATTTCGACTTTTATTAGTCGTCGTCAGAGAACAAAATTTTAAAATATATACAAGTTTAATGTTTATATAATAGAGAGATATTCGTAGGTAGCTACATACTGATTCTGGAAAGTTCCACAACGTAGAAAGCGCTAGATTCTTTATCGGCGGAATATGCAGAAGCAGACGCAAAACATTCGTCAATTTTGAATATCGAAATGTCGTTGAAATGTATGAATTGTAGGTAAATGTATCGGTCCATCTAGGAATTCTGCTCCGGAGGGTAGGTAACCCACACAGACATATTTTAGCCAAAATTGGTGTGTGCGTGAACCCACCACTGGATGATAATTTAAATTCATTCTCTCCGACGCCCGCGCCATCATTCGGACAAATGTTGCATCATTTGTCTTGGGGACGAGCGGGGCTTTCCAGCGGGGGAGGAGGGTGGTAACTATCCAAACAATATTCGACCCTATTACCGAGCGTTAAGGTCACACAAGGAGATCAAAGGCTCCGCTCCTATGGGATATTGAATTAAAATTTTCGGAATTGTGCTACGAAGTAATTAATTTAATTATTTACCTCATTATGTGTATGTTTATTCGAAGTTCATAGACTGTTGATAAATGAGTAAGTAGGTATCACTCGTCCATATATTTTTCGTTCGCCAAATTACTTTCGGACTCCCTGTAAAAGGGTGATTCTACGTTAAGACTTCCTAGCGACGGCCACAACAAAAAACCCAACATTTTTCGAAAAATTTACACCAGGAACATAATATTTCTTTAAAATAGAGCGTCTACTTTTATGGCGGTTAATTTCATCATTTCAATTTGCTTAGTTTGACTACAATCGCAAATTAACCTCGAAAAATATCTCTCCCCTGGTCTGTCCCTCAACAGTATTTTCAGTAAATCAGTAACTTTTAAGTACTTATCAAATGATAAAATAGGTTAATATTATTAATTTTATAAACTAGAATAACTGATTAATGTTGTATATTAGTAAAACTACAAAAACATTTCCTTTTTCATTAAAAAAATTCAAGACTAAACTTGTCCCCTGCATTTTCTGTCTCCTCCCCTGACATTTTTAATACCTTTAACATTGGGTAAAATAATTTCGTAGTTGCGAATCCAAAGCTGTCAACACTCAGTATTTACGGTGAAGTTAGCAGCAAACATCACGAAAGCCATCCGCACGTTTTCATTGGCGGCCATTCTGGCCACGCCTGTCGTGTTGTGAGGGTGTGAACAGTGAACACGGTCTCTCCACTGGAGAGCATTAAATTGTAATTATTTATGTAAATAGATGATTTTATATGTTAATTAACTGCAATGTATGCACAGATTATCATGTTTGTTTGTGATTTCTTAGTGATAAATACTTTAAAGGTAATTTCCGTTTTATCGCAAAAAATTCTCTCCCCTGCCATATTTCCCCTGCCTCGAAAGACGCCAGGGTAGAGACAAAGCGTCCAGGGGAGATATTATATATGTGAGCTCAGTAATATGTAGTAGGTATCAACATGTACTAGAACTGTTATGAGACAGTGTATTAATTTTTTAGTTATTATTCTTATTATATTCGCCTTTGGTAGGCAGGCAAAGGTCACGGACCATACAGTCTGTTTCTGGCTGTAGATACGAGGGTAGATCCACAAGTTCGTGGTCTAACATAGAAAGAGCCATGACATTTTTTTAAATCTACCCTCATTTGTTAGTACAAATTCTTCAGTATTAAATGTGCGAAGTTTGGTTCCGATACTGCAAGCCATATTTTTTTCGTGGTTATTTGTTTAACTATCTGACAAGATTTTCAATAATGGAGAAAATTGAACAACGAGCAGTGATGAAGTACCTCCATAAAATAGGCATGTCACCAAAAGATATCCATCAAGATATGGTGAACACATTGGGGGAGTCTGCTCCATCGTATTCCAGTGTCAAAAAGTGGGTAGCTGAGTTTAAGCGGGGTCGGCAGAGCATTCAAGATGACCCTAGGAGCGGAAGGCCTTCGACGTCTACCACGAAGGAAAGCATCAATAAAATATGTGATCTGATACTGAGTGACCGAAGATTGACCATAAATAAGATAGCTGAGATCACAGGGATTAGTTATGGCCGGGTACAAAACATTATATCAGAAGAATTGCGGTTCCATAAGGTTTCTGCTCGTTGGGTCCCAAGATTGCTTTCAGCTGAACAAAAACGAGTTCGCTTCACAATTTCCCGCGATTGTTTAGAAACTTTTTGAGGCAGATCCGAGGATTTCTTGTGCCGTTTTTTGGATGAAAGCTGGGTTCACCACCATACCCCTGAATCAAAACAACAATCGAAGCAGTGGAAAAGATCTGGCTCACCCACTCCGAAGAAGGCTAAGGTCGTTTTGTCGACCAACAAAGTCATAGTTTTCTGGGATGCGACGGGGATTATTTTCGTGGATTATTTACCAAAAGGCCAAATTATAAATTCAAAATATTATTGCAACCTTTTGCGAAGGCTTCGGGAAGAAATCAAAGAAAAAAGGCCGGGGTTGCTGCGGAAGAAATGTTGTTTCATCAAGATAATGCCCGGGTTCACACTTCGGCTGAATCAATGTCTGAAATCCATAATTGTGGCTATGAATTATTGCCCCACGCACCTTATTCGCCGGATTTGGCCCCCTCGGATTATCACCATTTTCCAAATTAAAAAAACACTAGGTGGCTCGGAAATTTATGTTTAAGGCAATATTCTGCCAATTGTTTTTAAAAGCCAATAAGTTATGAAAATGTTTTGTTTAAAATTTTGATTTTGTGGCAAGAAATAATTTACGTTTAGGCGCTACTTATTTTATTAATATGGAAAAACTGTTTGGAAAGTAAGTCTGATTAATGATTAATACAAACAACTTTAATTTAAAGTTGATTCCTATAAAATTTATCAGTGCTTCATTTACAAATCTACACATGAAGTCCCTCCCCTGTTCATATTGTACCCTACCCTGTCACCATGTCCCTCCCCTGTATACAATATCTCCCCTGGTCTCTTCTAAAACGAGAAAAAATTAAAAAAATGACTGGCCATCTTACAGACATGCAAAAAGTAGCTGTTTCAATAAAAATATACTATTATAACATAGAATTTAAAAAAAAATTGTCGTGCCGCCATCCCATACAACCAAGGAAGTCTTAACGTAGAATCACCCAAAATATCAATAAATGATGTGTCAAGGTGCTTACATTTTGTCGACTTTTTGTGAGAGACTGTTTCATAAAAACATCAAAGGCCAAAGTCGCTGAAGTACAAATACGTGAGTTCTGTAATGTGAAAACGTGCATACTCCCATTAAAAACTAGGTATCTCTTTTTCATTAAATTTAATTAATTTTCATTCATTCAAGAGTCCGTCTTCTTTAGTCTTCACATTTTTAAAGATACCTGACCTGATATGCTTATCTTGCTTTTCCAGTATTCCAGGTTAGCTGGATAACCTACATTGTATACAATAGCCTGCAGAATGTGTAGATAGGTTTTAATTTTGAGTAGCAATACCAAAGCAATTTCCCTCCGATCGAACCTAAAATGTAGGCAATTCTCGGCGGAATTTCACATCTAGAAAGCACTAATTTAAGTATAACAGACGCCTCTTTAGTTTGTCAGTGTGAAGTTTTTTTTTTTTTTTATGGAAACTGACACGGTTGGCCACATCACCTACAACGTCCGTGATGTCAGCCCATAACACCGGGTGAAGTTATACGTGCGACACGCTTGCCAACGCTTTCCTCCGCTCAGAACTAAAAATACCGCATACTGCCTCTAGCTAGACCACGAGTTAGACTCATAACATTTTTACAGTTTGAAAATAAGCGGGGTCTTGAATATCCACGCTGACAGCTCGTCTCAGTGTCGAGGTTCGTTGTTTCTGTACTGTTAGAAATTAATCAGCACTGCACTGCTGCTCTTCTTCACATTTCTGATACCTTTCCATTGAACTTTCTACACAAGGTAAAATAAATACAAGTATGAGTACTTATCAGATATTTTATGTACAATATTATTTAAAAAGGTTTCCACTTCGGTTTCATTATGAAACGCGGGCATGGGCGCGTGCTTGTGCCTGAATGATAAATAATGGATCAGTAAGTGGGATATTAATGAGTGATCATTTATTTGAGTGAAATGAATTTGACAAAATTAAAGTGAAAAAAGCGTACGATTGACGTGTTTTTATTTATTTTTTCGATACTTGTTTGGGCCCATATTGATCGCGGTAACATTTGTGTTTCAATAAAAATCCAGGAGCAGTTTTTCTAGGGAATAAGTTCCTAATAGTTTAAAATCTAAAAAAATATAAATATAAAGAGCTACACTATGTTTAGAATACGCTTTTATAATTCTTGGTAATCTTATTATTATAGACTGTCTTGCGCCCCTAAATAATATCTATTGAAATTATCTATTATTTATTAATCTATTGGAATTTGTTTGCATTAAATGGGTAAGTTAAATGTATTTCTTCAAACTTCAGAACGTTTTATATTTGATTAATGTCAAAACTGGACGTTTTAATGTTTAATTCTCTTTTATGATTGTGTGAATACAATGTTTTTTTAATTATTTATCTAATTCAACGGGAGATCCGGGTCCCCGGAGAGTGCAATGCAATATTTACATAGATAGCTACCTAGGTAGGTACTCATTTGTATAGCCTCTCTAGTAATGCCCCTCCGACCGCGAGGCACACAAACCAATTTCGAAAAGACCGCGCTACGCACCGAGCTAGCAGGGGTGCCTCGCCGAAATAAATATTATCTTAGAATAATAATTTCTAAATTTTTATTGAAGGCCGTTCGGGCAATTTGTATCAACATTATTTTCTAGGATTTTTTAAAAATAATTATTGTTTTTTGTACATGGCGTTTAGCTAAAAGAATAATGCATTGTGAAATGAACTCCCACTTTCTTAAATTCTATTTTCAAGTAAATTTTAACAATTTGGTGAGAAAATTAAATCATTTCACGAAGACCACAGCTACCACATTTGTAGTAGGTACATATTTTTGTTTTTTTTTTATGAAAACTAACACCGTTCGCTACATCACCTACAACATCCGTGATGTCAGCCCATAACACCGGGTGAAGTAGGTGCCACATAAGTGCTTCCCTTCATTTCATTTCGGCTACACTGAACTGGACGGAAAACACGAACTATTTACATAGCATAGCGTTTCGACCAACGTTTCGCTCAGTGCGTCGGCGGTACCAAACCGGCCGGGATAAACCCTAGTAAGGTAAGAAGGGAAGGGACCTACAGTTTAAAGTGGAATCCGAACCACGATCAGCCTCCAACGGTCGAGCGGTCACCCATCCAAGTAATGACCGCGCTCAGGGTTGCTCAACAACAGTCATGCTTAACAACAATACATGATTTTAGTGGTGTATATGTACTATAGATTAGATCTGTACTATTAGATGGTATATCTACTGGTAGTACATAAACCTATATGCAAGCATAATGTTTATGGATATTACATTATAAATTAATGTAATATCCATAAACATTATGCTTGGAGCAGGATTCGCTGTTTGCAAGACGGAGTGCGTTCGATGGTTTTCTCCATTCGCACTTCAATTTGTTTTTCGATTATTCCGAAAAGTTTCAGTACAAACTGAGCATCGATAGAATCTATCCTGGTGTTCCAGAGCAAGGAGTGTACGCGGCGCCCTTGCCCTGATCCCGAACGCGGGGCACCCGGCCCCCACCCCGCGCCTCCTCCCCCGCGCCCTGACACTGACGGATCGCGCCACATTAGTCATCGTCGGTCCTCACCCACCTACACCCACGCGCCTTCCCTCCCTCCCCCACTCCGCCGCCGGCGGCCATCGTCGCCGCACCACTCACAAACACCACTGTTGGCCTACCTACATCATGTACGTACATTGTCTATTTATTTTTCGGAATGGCATCGCTGTAATTACATCTCGTCTTTTTGAAGGGGTCACCCAGATTTTAGAATTATTAGAGAGAAATCAAACATACGAGTATCTTTGTGGTGTTCTCACATGTAGATATAGAGAAGGGCCTTTAGATTACCAATACTCATCGCTTATCAGATTGACCTTATAGATTTAGTGATTTGATTAATTAAAATTCAAAATCGTGATTTACAGATACCAAAAATATAAAATTAACCTAAAGTAATTACCTTATAAATAAAAAATTTCTTCCACTTTTGTCAGTCAGGGTCAGCATGGTCCCTAGAAAGCTTATAGCGTTCTCTCTTTAAATTTGTAGGCTTATGCGGCGTCTGAAGAAAGCCTAGGCAGTTGGCAGGCACGCACTTATCCACTAGCAAAGCCGATGATGAAATGCCAGTGCGTCCAGTGACCACGCGCACCAAGGGTTTCCACCCCAAAACCTAGAAATTAAAAGACGTTTTCAGGGATTTATATTTTTTATGAATTAGTAACTAATATTATTGGTCAAGTTTGCTTTCTTTCTAATGGGTATTGGACAACGTCACTAAAACAATACGTTCGTAGCGTTTAGTAATATCACATAGCAAGTAATACATATGTAAGCAACGACCATTGATCCAATGTATGGCGTAGAAACATAACGACTTGTCACTAATGTTATTGTTTCTGCGTTATTGTTTGAATTTGACCGCGGCTACATAGGTATAGTACGAGTATGTAGGGCTCGAAACAACAAAATGTTTTATTTTTCACGAAACGTCTTTATCGTTTTATGCAAAACAAGGTAGCGGCCAATGGCTGAAGTGATTTGAGCGAACCAAAAAAAAAATAGTAATAAAAGGGAAATCCGAGTCCAACACATTTTGACAGGGCGAAGGTTTGAATAATTCATCACCTCGGTCGCCTCGTGCGATATCTGCCTAATATTTATGAAGCTCGACTACTGGCCACGGCTGTAGCTCAAAGGGTTGACCACGTGCGGTCGAAACTTACCAGTGGTCGATGGAGAGGTTCCTACGTCAAATTGACATGTAAACCTAAAAATGATTTATTAACCTAAAAACAATTTGGTGAAATTGGCTGCGACTGAATCTTCCACCTCGGGCAGAGCCACCCAGTGTGGAAGCAATAAAAAAAAAAATAAAAAAAAAAAAACAATTAAGACTAAAACAGTATATAATAATAAAGGGAAAAACAACAACAAATTATATTCAAAAGGGGCGTGAAAAGGCTCCTGTCAGGCCGGCATGGCATTCGCAATCCCCGTGCATCACAGAATGTCCATGGGCAACGTAAGTCACCTACTCGTAGGTGAAACGATGCTACATGTCGCGCTTTCCATAAAAGAAATAATATATATATGACTAAATTAAAATAAAACATTCCTCCATTGGGACTCATAATGTAGTCCCAAGGACCCAAGCAGTGTTCCCCCGCTGAATTAAATGACCAAACTTATGTTTTAGTGAGGAACGCACGAAGTTCCCCGGACCATGTATTATATATTTATTCGGGTGTCCCGGTTCTATCCGATTTGCTTACCACCGCTTCAAAAACGTTCAGTAAAATTTTAGCTAGTACTACTATTTTTCGAGATATTCGAGGTTTTATGCGTTAGGTAACTGACCTTTCAATGGGGATTATCTCGAACAATACAAGTCCTAGAAAAACACTTTACTGAGCTTTGTTTGAAGGTTCAACGAGGAATCCCGCCGTGGTATACCACTCGAACCGGGACACTCTCTATACAATATTGAAAGACAAAATAAAATCTGAAAAATTTGTTCTAGGTATTTTACAGCACTCAAAAACTATTTGAAAATTATGATTTTAATGGGGACATCGAACTCTACAATCGAACTAGGAGCGTTTCGATCTACAATCGCTTCGACATACGGCAGGCGTCTCCGCCCAAGTTGAGTGTTGTGGCCTAACTTGATTCGTGCTCCAATCCCGCTCTATACACGCCGAAGCCTCTGAATACGAGATACACCTAGTTTGGGGAGCGCCGGATGAGAAGGATTGCCTGCGTTTGTCTGAAGGTAATGGTGTAGATACGGACGGACAGATCTTGCTTGAGAGCTCAGTAATGTAATTTTGTGCCCACTATCGATCGAATCGTTCGCTTACACCTAGCGATTACTTTGAGTGTAAAATCTTAAGATACGATTAAATGAATATAGGGAAAAGTGGAGATATGCCTATGCTGTGAAACATTGTAAAATTCGTTTCTGTTTGACTCGAGTAGTGTTTAAAAGTTATTTTAGAGCCGACTGTGTAATACAAATCTAATTTATACTTTTATTTATAAAGCAACAAATAGTCAACTTTTCTGAAATATATAAAGGTAGAAGATATAAATTCAGAAATAAATTCATTTCAATTTGTTGCTATACATTTTTTTTTATGGAAACTGACGGGTTGCTACATCACCTACAACACCCGTGATATCAGCCCATCATACCTTGGTAAACTAGGTGCCATGTCAGTGCTTCCCTTTGATCGTGCCGGCTACACTGAACTGGAGGGAACTAAAATTTTAAGTCGAATTAGGTAGACTGAATCCGACGCGGCGGCGGCGCGCTGAAGATGATTCTCCTCTCCTACTCTATTTACAAGTCAAGTAAGAATCTCCGGGCACCTACCTACTTACCCAAAATTAAACATCACCCATCGCAACCCCCGGAGCCGTCTCCATTTTCTGATACGTATCTGGAGTGACACTCCACGTCATTACCTGCGCGTTGACAAGAAGTAATGATCTCGTGGAAGCTATGCGTCACATGGAAACTCCGCGCTTCACTTTCCCTGGCGTCGCGTCCCCCAAATTGATGCGCGGCGCGCCTGGGGCCTTATCTTCTAATTAAGATTTTATAAACCTGCTGAGAAATGTGGGATGAAAAGTGAAAACTCGCGTGAATTTACGCAGGCGTATGTATGTGAACAGTCCATATTTTTTTGTGAGCGTGAGTTGGAAATTCTTATCAAAAGACAATTATTTTGAACCGACTTAAAAAAATATATCATTTATTGGAAATTAAACTAAAACTATTTCGTGACGTGGTAAAATCTGAAATAGACGTGGTACGTATGTGGTACATCATACTTGTACTAACTATGTAGCTGTGCCCGCGGCTTCACTTTGCGGTTATCTTATAGCTATCCTTAGATAGCGGAAATGGTGATATCATGGGTTTAACCAAGTATGAAAAGTGTGTACCTGTGTGTGTACCGATATAGTAATTGCTAGCAAGTGGATGAGTCGTAGCTTCCAGTATTTCTCCAACTAAATGATCAGTGCAAAAATCTGCGAGATAATATTTAGTAGGACATTAGAGTGACTGCCCTTTACACAGATATACTCCAAAGATAACCTGAAGCAAGATAGTTATAACTCGATCGTCGCCCCCTCCTCCGCTCCGGCGCGTCACCCCCGCCCCGAGCCCATCCCCGCGCCCCTCCCCGCGCTCATTTATCACCAGAGGCTCATTAAGGTCGAATCTGGCGCGGCGACGGCGCGCCACCATCACCTGGGATTAGGCTTCGCGGGCGAGGAGAACGCGAGGACAGGGGGTGCAGAACTATCGCTGAAGGAAAGGGCGAGTTGGGCAAAACTCTGAACTCTATGTGACGTTCGTTTGGTTGCCAGTGGAAAACATTGAAACTACAATTTACAACTACATCGATAAGTAGATAAGTCTGGGCGTTTACATAGCTTGTCTTGTATTTTTACCGACAAGAACAAAGCCAAAAAATAAGGTTTATTATAAACTAAGGTTTAAGCTGATTGTATTGCTAAATATTCTTTACTTATTATATTAAAGAACCTATATGATTATAGAAATAATATAAATAAATACTGTAATTGAGGGCGCATGTCCACGTAATAGCGTTGACAACTAAATATAGTCGCGTGATTATAGTTCCATTATCTGATAGAAGCCTCGTCGTATCGCACCGACCAATCGGAGCCAGGAACTACACAAATTGATACACCATGTGAACGTAAACACTGCCACAACCTGTACGCGCTATTAAAATGTCGTTAACGTGCATTTTATTTTAGAATTCAAGCTCTATGTATAAAGGATTAGAGATTACAATTCTTTGAAAACTGTAATGGACTTCATATGTATTGAATGTAGAGGAGACGGCAAATATTCACTACACAAAAATACCGCCTGTTCGGAATGGACAAAAGGTAAAATAAACAGATTGTAACCGCGATGAGGAGGTGTTTCGTTTCGAATAAAATAAGTTCGTCATTATAAATACATCAATGTCAAGGCTGCAAGCCACGTAATTAGTCAGTGCTGTACCTGCGGCCTCCCGATAGAAAATGTATCAAAAAGTATGATCGCTATTCCTGTAATGCGCAACTACAACTTTTTATAAGCATAAATTATTCAAAAGAATGTTGCCGTTGAAGCGAAGTTTGAAACAAAAGTATTTACCTATAATATATTTTACATTATAAACAAGTGGTTAACTGACATGGAATAAGATAGAACATTTATGGACATGTATTATACAAATATTCTGGCACTAAAAAAAAACACAAAATTATTTTAAAATGTTCACTTCAACCTTTGAAAAAGCCTACGACAGTTGAAGGACGAAATGAAATGGTTTACAAAGAAGTGACGACAACGCGCATCTCCCAGCTCCAAAGTGCGATAAATTACTCGTAATTTCGTACGCCAGCGATACCTTGGAGGAAGAAAAAACGCAAGAAATAGATGTCTCGCAGGAGACGCAAATGACTGTCATCATCTTCTCATCAGGCCGGCGAGCGCCCGTGGATTTGCATCAAAGGTATACATTTTACTTTGGTGTAAATAGTGGTTACAGTACAATGTAAGGGATATCTCGTATTATACCATCTAATGCGTAAATAATTGCGTATTATTGCAGATTTAAAGCTCGACCTGAGTAAATGACTAAAACTTATAAGAACACTCATCGTGTCCAGTAAATGACGTGAAAAAAATATTAAGTAGATATCGCACATAGAGATTACATTTATTTAATAATTCATGAGTTAAGTTAAAGCTCTAATTTCCTACAATGTTATTTTATAAATTGCCTCTTCTTTTGGTTGAAAGACAAATTCGTTGGAATTATTTTATTTTGAAGCTAATTACTGAATGTTTACCAAAGTGTACTGCCGTTATACCTATTACATTAAATTTTAAAATTGTTCTTTCGTGAGAACTTTCTCAACTAAACTTCTTTCTGCAGCGATTTCGGACGATAATATAGCAATTTTCGCTAAACGTGCGAAATTAAAGGTGACCATGTAATCGATTACCACCCAAAAGTACACAAGCAAGGAGTAATTCTGGTCGTATCTCGCTAGAAAGTTGACCATTTTAAACCGAAATATGAACAGAAACAAATCGCTGCGCATGCGTGACCAATCACAAAATTACTTTGAGTAAAAACAATTGCTTCCCGCTATGTTTTCGAAAGGTAGTCGTGGTGTAGGTGCCACCGCTTTGAATATGGAATAAATTGTTTAGGTTCAATTAGACATTGTCGTTTTTCCGCGATGTTCCTTCTAAAGTAGAGGAAGTCACTGTATAACTTACATTCCATATATTTATTGTTAGGTAATAGTATAATACTACTTCATAACTATTTACGTAGTATGTATGACTCGTGCATACATAAATTTGATAAAAGCCACTATTTTCGCTGTATAATTCCAAAAATTCACACCGTCCAAGCTGATAAAGCTGAATAATTTAAAAATGTTCTTATAAAACCACACACCTGAAAACTATATTTCCAATGCATAGACGATCATTAACTGATTCATTAGTAAAATGTATTGAAATAATTCATTAACATGCAACAATGCATTTCCTCTCCAATGCCATATTCAAACTCTGACGTTTTTCCGTTCAGAGGCAGGTACTCGCATGAAAATTACCAAAACGGATTGTCAGTAAAAAAGTGGGCCGAACCAAGAGAATCATTAGTGGGAGCCAATGGTCGTTACCAAAAAGTCATTAGTCGACTTTTACTGTAATTTGAGGTAGCCGTCATGCTACTCGTGTGTGCGTGTTGTAGGTGAGAGACCTTCTCGGCCGTTTTGACTTTGTACTTTTATGTACCTACTTAAATAATAAATCACCGTTTGTGGATTAGATAATACTATAAAGCTATTGCCCGCAGCTTCGCTCGCATAGCCATTGGTTTTTTTTATAGAAAGCGCGACATGTGGCGCCGAGCCACTAACGACGCCCATGGACATTTTCGTATGCGGGGGTTGCGAATGCCATGCCGGCCTGACAGGTGTCTATTCACGCTCCTCTTGAAGGACCCGAGACTGTACTTAGGGGGAAATATATGGGCAGGGAGACCGTTCCAGAGTTTACCGGTTCTGTAGAGGAAAGATCTGCAGAACTGGTTAGTCCGTGACCGCGGTTAATCCAGTGTGTAGGGATGCATACCCTGCCCGGTACGCTTGGTGCGGAGGTGGAAAGGGGACGACGGGATCGCGTTAAACAGCTCCTCTGACTAATCCCCATGGAATAAGCGATAGAACACACTTAGGGAGCCGACATCCCTGCCAAGTTGCAGTGATTCTAGATCGCGGGACACTTTGGGGTCACTCACTAGTCGCACGGCTCGACGCTGGATCGAGTCCAGAGGCGCAAGCTGGTATTTGGCAGAGCCATCGCACAGGTTTTTTTTATGAAAACTGATACGGTTGGCTACATCACCTACAACATCCGTGATGTCAGCCCATAACACCGGGTGAACTTGGTGCCACGTCAGTGCTTCCCTTCGGTCGTCCCGGCTACACTGAACTGGACGGAAAACACAAACTATTTACATAGCCGTTTCGACCGACCTTTCATTCTGTGCGGTGGTACCAAGAGTACCAACCCGGGCGTGTTGAACCCTACCACCTAGTAATATAAGAAGGTAGTCATATCCCTTAGTCGCCTTACACGGGCAGAGATGCAGTGGGGCTATTCTTTTAAAGTATCGGCCCCACACGGTACACACGGTGCGAGCAGTACTCCAAGCAGGACCTAATCTGCGATTTATACAAAAGCAGCTTTTGGTCCGGCGTGAAATACCGATGCACCTTATTGAGTCCGCCCAGATTTTTAGGAGCCAGCTTGGCGTTGTCCTCGATCTGGAAACGAAAGTTCAGGTCGTGCGACAGTTCGACTCCGAGGACCCCGAGGTGGTTGCTTAATTTAAGCGACGTGCCTTGGAAGGAAGGTGCTGGTGTGAACGCCGCTCTCTTTGCACTGAACGCGCAAACTTGTGTGTTGGAAGCGTTGAACTCGACCAAATTACTTCGGCCCCATTCGAAAATAGAATCGAGTGTGTGCTCGAGTTCAGACACAAGACTTCGCCTTTTCTCATCCACAACATTCCGACTGGCTGAAGGGGGACTGGTGTAGGATCCGTGTGCCGTACTGTCGTCCGCATAACAATGTATGTTGCCCAGAGGCCACATATCATTGATATTCAGAGTGTGGGTGACAACACAGATCCCTGTGGTACACCGGCGTTCACTGACATGGCGTCCGACGAGCAACCGTCCACTAGGACCTGAATGCTACGCCCATGTAGGAAGTCTGCGACCCAGTCACAGAGGCCAGAAGGAAGTCCGTCAGGCGGCAATTTGCCCAAGAGCGACTTGTGCCAAACCTGGTCAAATGCCTTGTAAATATCAAGGCCAATTGCCAAGGATTCACTATGACCTTCTAGCGATCCCCCCAAAGGTGAGTGACGTACGCTAAGAGATCACCAACAGATCGTTTCCATGTCCATCCTGAAGGTCCATTCTAAATATTGTTCAAATAATTTTATTATTAAAAAAATTATTATCAAAAAATTATTATATAGAGTATTTTCAGAGATTCGGTACCTCCTACATCCAAACTTACAAACTTTACCTTTTTATATAATACAAAATAATAATACTAGTGTAGATAAGAACCGAAATGATTTTTCTGTGATGGAGGAAAATTTGTATTGCTTGGAAATTAAAGGAATATACATATATATATTTTGTCTCATTGGTAGGTATAGTGTTAGAGGTGTAATTATGTTAGAATTTCTTTGGTCTAGGTTTAATAAACAGTCCTCCTGAAAATTCATTATATTGGATTCCCAAATTATTTTATCACTGACAGACAACCTTAACAATTTATGATAATAATATCAATTTCACATATATTATATTATATTAATATATTTTAATTCATTTTAATGCTTATAGTGTTTTATAGTCTTGACATACCAATTTATAACATCTACCCAAGAAAATCATCTAAGTGACATTTTACCTCGAAACGTATACCTTAAAAATGTACGCTTCGCCGCCGCACTTCACCGAGCGCTCGTATTTTTTACAAATAACTTTACACGAACCAAGTATTTATCTCTAATTATACGGATCCATTACCGGCAATAAATATAACGATCCATCGTTTATTACAGCGCTATGAAGAGGTGCAATGAGCTGTGGCGATGTAGCGTTTTGCGGTGACTCTACATTGCTGGAACTGGAGTGTTATTGGTCGACGGTATCGACAAATTGGCTGTTGCGGCTCTAGAAATCGCTACAATTGAAATATTTTCCTGGGCGGGTAATGAGCCAAGAAACGGTCGCCGGTCCGCGGTTTCTGCCCGATCTACTGTCATTGCGAAACTAATTAGGTCTCTATCGTACAATTGATTCACTTGCGAGACTTGCTGGAAATCTGCGGACTTAGATTCATAAATTTGGATCTGCCGAATTTTAATAAAAAGAAAGAGTAAACTAATTGAACATTTATAACAGGCTGACGTGACATATTTGTGTAATTTTATTTTATACTAACAACGAAAATAATAATATCTTACAACGACATTTACTGCAGAAATGAAGAAATGCTATGCTTGCTAAACTCTTATTCCATAGTTGATAGGTAGGTACTAATATTCATAAAACATTATGAAGTACATAATCAGCTTACTACAAATTTGTATGCAGCCCTTGACTTACCGACATATTGCACTTTATGTGGCAAACTTTATCATGCATAATAAAAATTTGGTTCTACCAAGAGCCATCACAAGCGACAAATCATCACCGGAAGTAGGAAGCTGAGCAGCATCCACGCGGCAGACAGGCTCAGTATGTGCGGCAGTGCTGAAACTTTCAGTCGTCACGAGTAATTAAGCGGCACATGATAAAGGGAAAAGTAAAGGGGGTGGGCGCGGGGGCGGTGCGCGGCGGAGCGGGGGAGGGGTAACGATGTAAGTGATGTAACGACAGCGGCGGGGGGATCGTTAGCTAAATGCGACTCGACCCGAAAATCCACTTAGCTCATTTTAGCAGGCGCCGTCAACTCTGGAAAATGCGCAGATACGTTGTCCGGGTGGGCGCGGGCGCGACGCGGGGTTCGCACAGCACCGCTGCGGAGAATGTTCCAGAAGTTACAGAACATTTTCCAACATTTTTCAGCATGCATTATGTCTAACCGCACACACGTACCTCTACAGCACGAGTACGGTAGATAAGTGTTACAGACAAAAAGTGTATTTATTTGAAAGAATAATGTATTCTATTCTGTAAAAAATTATTGAACTATTCTGTCTTGGTCCCTTCACAAAAAATGCTGTAAAATTTCATGAAATTAAATTTTCTTCAATTATTTGGAAGTGGTTCGCCTAATTGGACGGGCGTGTGAATCGAATAGGAAAAAAATGGTAATATCTTATCAGACGAAATCTGTCCAATTCAAAATGAAACTGAATAGATTTCCTGTCTGAAGTTTTTTTTTTATGGAAACTGACACGTTTGGCTACATCACCTACAACATCCGTGATGTCAGCCTATAACACCGGGTGAAGTTATTCGCTGATTGAATAGATGAAAACTAGGTATATTATTATTAATTACAAACTTTTCAGGGAATGCAGTCCTGTGTAAAGTAGGTATGTAGTTAGAATAAGATAATTACTCGTCATAGTTACGTGGTCTATGCAGAGCTTACAAAAAATATCCTTCCGCTATAGTAGTTTCTAGATGTTGATGTATGTAGCGAGCCTGATTAGATATAACTCCCTCGCGTAGATGTACATAGATGTAGAAGAGCCTCACCGCACAGTACAGGTGGGAAATAAAAGCAGCCGGAGTTTCCTGTGGCCGCCGCGGGAGCAGCCGCACCACAAATCGCTTAATACTTCAGAGCACCAGCGCGCCGCGCGCTCCCCGCGCCCCTGCGCCGCCGCCGCCCCAGTAATGACTCGCCAATTAAAACTTTCAGCCAGAGCCTGAGAGGCTCCCCGGCCGAGGATTGTTATCTGCAGCCGAGGTTCGTCTGTAATGAGGATGTGAGCTTTGCTCTACCTAAAACCGTCTTGTAATGCGGCACGCGGGTGCCAGAAGCCGTAGAAGGAACAACGCTGTGGGTTTGCAAATGAACTTATGGTCTCTCAATTCGAAATGGGTTCTCAGCAATAGAATAAATTTAATTCGTTTACCAAGCAGGGCCTCGTCAGATCTCGTTTTAAAAATTTGAAGCTTTTAGTATGCTCATGTGGAAAAGAATTCAACAAAAACCTAATACAAATGATAAATTTTTAGGGTTCCATACCTCGAAAGAGAGGATCACTCTTGTGTCTGTCTGTCTGCCCGTCTTTCATACTCCTAGTTTTTTTTTCTCCGAATCTGGACGAAACGGGACGAACAAAGTTGAAATTGGGTGCATATATAGAGTTTGATGATCCAATCACGGACGCATAGCGCAATTTAATGAATTTAGAATTTAGGGATCAATTTTCGGGGACAAAATAGAAATTCATAAAAATATTCACATGCCTAATGCATGTGACTTATCTGAAGATGTAATGAAAAGGGCTCGTTATCAAAATACAAATAATATGTATTTTTATAATATTTTTTATAATTTTAAATGCATAGTTTAAAATATAAAATTCCGAAAAAAGGGAATTTATGGCCCCTCTTATTGACCGCTTTTTTTAACATTGCATATACCTATACGATTTCGTATTGTGAAACCTAACATACTGCAGAATACTTACAACAACACTTACTGTGGAAGTACTCGTACAAGTTTTGTCATAGACTGACAAAGAAATATTCATAGGTCAAAACAAAATCAGGATCTCTTTTAAATTATTTAAATAATATTAACTTTTTATTTTTACTTTCCGTTAAGGCAATAAGATTTACGTAGGTACTCCGATTGTGTCATATTAGAAAAGAAAACTAGAATAATAGGTAAGTTGTCTGAATAGGTAAGCGGTTTCTGGAAGACCCTATCCTTTAACATTCTTACAAGACCACTTAAATTCCGAAAGACGAAGTATTATAATTTGCATTACAAACCTGTTCGACCTTGAGCATCAATGTCACCTGTTATAAATTATCTTTGTTTCAGAGATTAGGTTTTTCTTTGAAATATCTTTCATTCCTAATAGTTGGTCTCTACGTCTGGCACGTTGTATGAAGCTACAGAATCCGCAGTCACCGCTAACGAGGACTCGTTACCACCACGAACCACCACAAATTACAGCGCATTAAAACTCTAAAACTTAAAGCTATTCCCATTTGGAAACAAAACTTTTCTTACATCACACCAGTTTTAAAACGTAGGCGCCGCCGCACAGCCACCATTGTGAAATATCTTGACGTCAATTTCTGTGTAGCGTTTAAAATGTGTAGGTAGAGAATGCAAGAACTTTCTTAAAATTTAACATTCTAACGTAAACATTCTACCAATGAATATTACCTTCTCTTCTTACCTTACTAGGTGGTAGGGTTTAACCCGCCCGGTTTTGTACCACCGCACCGCACTGAATGAAACGTCAGTCGAAACGGCTATGTAAATAGTTCGTGTTTCCGTCCAGTTCAGTGTAGCCGACATGAAATAAAGGGAAGCACGGACATGACACCTAGTTCACCCGGTGTTATGGGCTGACATCACGGATTTTGTAGGTGATGTAGCCACCGTTTCAGTTTCCATGATAAAAAAATAATAAAATATATACGTTTTAAACGCATAACCAAAATGCTGAATTATGCATTTTTGTATGGTACATCTGGTGATACCAAGCTCACGGAAGGACTTGAATCATTGCGCCAAAGGCGAACAATAATTGGTGCCATTAGCCTGTTTTCTAGGTACTACTATGATCGGTGCTCTGGTGAATTGGCTTCCTTCATCCCTCCTGCCCCTATCCGTCTCCACCATACCCTCCGGACTCGCTAGAAACATCCGTATGTTGTTGACACACAACTTCTGAGAACACATCGCTTTTCAAAATCGTTTGTGTGTCGAACGGCGAAAATATGGAACGGTCTTCCGGTGAGTGTGTACCCATAACCTGGGGATCTTCAAAAGGCATCTTAATAAATTAGATGACGACCTTGTCCGCCTTATAGCTGGAATGGTGCCTATCTGAGGGGGGTTTTACGAGGTGATATTGGCTGTATCTGATCTTCCGTTGAATTTTTGGGCAGACACCGGTGTCGGCTGTCTATAAAAACAAAGAGTTTCTATGCCTATGTATGTTCATAGAACATATCTACTAAAGGGTATTTCAGTAACTATATAATATATAGATACTATTAGTTAGTTAGTATTACCTAATATGTAATACTTTTGATAGATTCCATAAAATAATGTACCCCCAACTTATATAAATTCAATGTGGATGAATTGATTAGGTATTTCAGGTAAATAGAGAATTAGTAATCAATTTAAAATATTATTATTTACGAGGATACTATTTTTACTAAGAATTGTATATATATTGTAATGTCCACGGGCATCGTTAGACACCTAATCGTAGGTAAAACGATGCCACAGGTCGCACTATCCATAAAACAAAATTATTACTTCTACTTTTAAACCTTTTTTTAAGCTGTTTCATGATGAATGAAAAAAAAATATTAATTAAATATGAAATTCTGATACACCGCCCTACCAATACATAAAAATTTGAACTATAGAACAATTCAAAATAATTATTCAAGTTGGGTGCTGTTCAATGTCGTTAAAATTGCAAATAGCGCCATTTTCGGCGAATTACCCTCGCTACCCCTAGCTGAAGAACTGGCTACATAGTTAACGTGTTCTCCGCTAGATGGCGCAGACCTTATTTCAACCCCTAATGTAAACCCGAAACAATTCTTTGACGGAAACATAGATGGCGCTAGGAGTACTACGAAGTTCTATTTATTATTATAAATTTGTTTGTCTGATGGTTGTTAAATAATGTACCTACGTATAAATTAAATAGTTATAGCTGATTGATAATAAAGTAGAGGTCACCTTCTACACCTCTAGAACTTTGTCACACGGACCCTATATCACCGCTCTGTGCTCTGTGGATAGCAGCAAAAGACACTTATATAGAGCATTCTATTAATTGGCTTATTTATTTCAGTAGGTATAGATTTCGTTTTACTTGCATACAGAATTAGACATTTACTCGACAAGTTTAAAATAGTAAACAATTTAACATTTTTTACTTTTCTTTCAGGCGTCAACGATAGATAGTACGTAGTCGTTTTTGGCATAGTGAGCATATAGTGACAATAAATGAAGATTTATAAAGATTGATTGGAAGGAATAATTACTTTGATAAGTCCTCTTTGGTCTCTACGTTATTTTTCTATCCATACGTTTTTCTTTGTAGGTACCTATTGTCTTCTTATTTGGTGTGGCTTTATCCACAAAAAAATAGACTTCTATTTGTGAATAAAAATGTTGTCAACTAAAAGTTTAGTTAAATTTCACACTTGCACGTATTTTAAGAAATGACACAATTGTGAAATGTCTATTTCATGTACAAATTATCCACTGAATATTGTTTAATTTATTTCTATGCAATAATTATCTAATTATAATTTAGGATTATAAGGTATCAATTTATCTTACACCATGACGTAACATTCAAGCGTGTACTTTTTATTATTAACTTGAAAATGTATATTGACATTTGACAACGTTGTGAAGTGCAAACAGGCTCAAAATGCATTAATGCAAAGCTAACGAAGCAGCATACTAAACCTAGTAGGAAATATCTAATTTAATATACAAAGTATTCGAAGGTTTCCGTTATATCTACATATTCTTTTTTATAGTTGACTCGCCATTATTATTCGCAAAATTTTATTGCAGCAAAAATTTGGCCTCCACGAGGTAGACGGCCTCGTCTCTGCGAATGGCTTCAGCAACACGGATTTCCAATTAAGGCGGCGTCTGATTGGCAGCTCGTTAGTCAAAGGCTGCAGCGCGCGGTGCGGCGCCGCCGCCGGCGCGCCGGAGCCTCGCCGCAGACATTCGACAGCTTTCCGTGTGAAGCCCGCCCCTGTACTCGAGAAGGTACAGAAATCGACTAACAATAATACTCGTAATATACTACCTAGGGGCATTTCTATGCCGTCAAGATGTGAACCACATCAGACATTTCTTTATTTTTTAGTTTTTCTCGTCCTTTAGTGTAGCCGGCACAACTTAAGGGAAGCAGCAGGGCAGTGGGTACCTAGTCCACAGTTCGTCACGGTGTGATGGGCCGACATGTCGGGTGCAGTAGGTGAACATAGCCAACCATGTCAGACTACATAAAAGAACACTGACTTCATTATTCTAGGAACGTAATATAATTAAACTTTATTTATATAAAATTTCATCACATTATTCTTCAAAGCAACAGTAAACCACCTCTTTTCACGTCCTCAGTTCTTGCCTGGAGTAACGTTTAGGCGAAAACCTGACATCACGGCAAAGAGCTCTCCCGGAGGTCAGGGGCAGGGGTTCCAGGGTGGCAGGAGAAAGAGGGTTAGGTGGGAGAGGGGGCGGAGGGGGCAAGACAAGTGTTCTTTCTGTCCTATGCTAATTCGAGTCGCACGCCACGTACCTTCCAGTGTACGAGCTGTCAAACTAACGCCATGTTAATGTCCTCGCACGGCAGAAGCAACAGGAGGATGGGACGGCATAGTAAGCTTAACTTGTTGTAGAGTGTGACCGTTCCGCATGAAATTAAACAACATATTTTTCCATAGTAAATAAAATATGTATTATGTATTAATTTAATTACATATGGGAATGTAACATCGATAACATTATTCATAATCTAAACAATACAATAAGCGATTCAAAAACGATTGAAATTAATTAACTCAAGTTTCGTTTTCTGTTGCCCATGTCGGCAAAACATTTTGTTTACTTTTTTGTCAAACAAAACAAAAAATAAACAAAGAAAAAACACGATGAAGCTTAATCTATACAGGGTGTTAAAACGGCGAGTACATTACATTACATAAAAGTAATTTACAACCTGTATATAAATTACTTTTATTTTTTATGTAATCCGGTATGGGTGACTGAGTCGGAGGGGCCAAAGCACATGCTCCGACCAGCTAATATCACCTCCGAGAAGGTAGGTGCCATACCGGAGACTTCCCTGGATTGCTGGCTATACTGGACTAGAGGAGAACACAACCGAGGCTGCTACGCGGCCATCTTAAATCCAGTACGGTGTAAGATGGCCGCCCAGTCGGCTACAATTTGAGCCTGCCACCTAGTAAATGGCAAGGGAAGGGACCTACAGTTTTACACCGGTTCCGAACGGTGAAGCAGCAGGCGTAGGTATGCGCGTAAATGTTTTCTTCAGAAAAAACTCATTGGTACACGCCGACCGGATTCGAACCTCGGGACTCTCGCATGAGAAGCCGATGCCGAAACCACTCGGCCACCCGCTGCTTATTGTGATATAATGTAGTGTAGGTATAGCCGGACCTCAATACCCTATCGTAAATAGCGCTACCCAGTGCTGCTCGCCTGCTTGCTATCCGACTTCACATACACGATGAGGGCTATCCACATTATTCTTTCCTCCGCGTCGCCGTCGTCGTCGCCGCCACCGCGCCCGTCTTGTTTGGGGATATTAAAAAATTGTTCCGGAGAGCGTGTCTAATCTGCCGCAGCCGGTGGTACTCCGCCGCGTCGTCGCCGCACCGCCCCCGCCGCCACCGCGCCGGCCGCACTGCCTCGCGGAGGAGCCGTCTACCTAACCTCTAGAAGAGTGACGGTGCCTCCCACAAACCAAGAGTGCTCCCTTCTAACTCAGTACTAATATTATTCTTCAGGTGTGGGTGTTTTCGGCATGGACATACTTTAATGGTTTTAAGTACCTATTTATTATTTTGTAATGCGACCAGCATTCCGAAATTCTTGGGGTTATAACTTTTTTACTAATTCGTGTAATTTTTTTAGTCGAAATTGCAAGAGCACGATAAGTTATCGTGTCGGTGCTGGCATGGCACCTCATTGAGCGTCGTTTCGCGAGGAATGATGTTAAGGCTGTTTATTATCCGATAGACTCCTGGGAGCATAGGTATTTCCACAGTCTACTAGGGTAGTTCGCGCAAGCCTTTGTTATTTTCTTTGACGATTATCTTTTTGAGACATTTTGGAAAGTGTCATGTATAGTAATGGATGATTCATGGTCAGATGCGGTCACTTTAAAAATTGTGTCTGAGTTCAGAGAACTCTTATATTTATTTATATTTATTTTTATAATTTATTATCTTATTGCTACTACTACTCTTCATTTATTTTGAAGAAATACACGGATCTTCTCACTTTTACACAGACAAGGTAGGTACTTTATATATATTGTTTTCCAAACGTTCGTTTCGTTTATACTGGCTTGCGATGACATCACAACACATCATTATTTACGGAAAAGTAATTAATTTTCATTGTCACTGTCAGGAAAACTATACTAGTTTCCCTGTCTCAGTGATTCCTATAGAAAATAGTGATTGATTACACGAGCCCACGGAGGAGTAAGTTAAGATATCTTCACGAAAAAAAAAACTGGAGAAAACATTAAGTGTATTCTTATGTCAGGACTGTGATATCATTTTCATAGGCGAGCGCCAGGATCTCTACACCCTCCCCGTCCCGTTTCAGAACTTATAAGCGAATAGAGAAGACATTTGTGTGTACCTCCCAATTTATTTTTAGAGATACAACGCAAAAAGGTGAAACACCTTATTTAGTATTTCAATGCAATTTTACAGATGGGAAAGCTTTATAATTTTGTAGCGACTACAAAAAACAAAAGATATGACAAGGCAGTGGCGTATACAGGAGGGGGGCTAGGTGGGTGAAGCCTTCCCCCCCCCCCCCCCCCCCAAACTATATGAGACAATACCTACAATCCACGATCCTAAAAAAATTTTCACGCGCTCCTGTGTATTTTTTGAGTTTGAGCCCTCCCCAAAGTCTAAGGCTGGATCCGCCACCTTAACAAGAAACTTTGATCTTAAAGAGCAGTAGAATATACTGTAATCAGGCACACGCCTGACTACAGTATACTAGGATTCGAGACAGGGAGCCGGGTACTTGTAATCGGGTTTTATAATTTAACACAGACCATCTAACCAGGTGTGTCTAGGTCGAAACATACACGGTTATGATTACCTACATATTTTTTCAGTGGCATAGTCTAAGTCGACAGGTCAGCTACAACCATGCAACATTTCAATCAACACACAGAAACCATCTCATTGGCTTCCGCATCCATCCATACGGAGATAAAAAGTTAAAAATAATTTCCGTTTACTTACAAAGGAGTCGGGGGACCGCTAAGTAAATAAAACATAGAACTTAGAGCTGCGCGGGTATTTACTTAGCGGTTCCTATATAAAACAAATAAAATTAATAAATAAATTACGGGTTCCCATACAAGAAACTTGCTAAGAATCTATTAGAACATATTCACGTTACTAAATAATAGATGGCGCCACAGGTAGTTTGCGTTAGAGACAGACAAAAGATAGACGGATAAGGCTTTTTGACACGTATGGTATAGCTGATCTACGGAGCCCTCCCTGTGTGAGTAAAACTAGCACTTGACAGATTTTTTAAAACAGCAGGGAAGGGATGTAACGAATTACGACACCTCATTATTATTATTATTCAGTGTAGCCGACATGAAATGAAGGGAAGCACTGGCAAGGCACCTAGTTCACCCGGTGTTATGGGATGACATCACGGATGTTATAGGTGATGTAGCCAACCGTGTCAGTTTCCATAAAAACAAAACTTTTAAATAATAGCTTCATTATGAAACTCACATGGACACTCCATAGCTTTCTTTAGTCTCCAATAGACAGTGTCTGGTAGAGTCTACAAAAAAGCAGTACGATTCAATCGGACTAGTCGATCTGTCTTCGTCAGAGCTGGTGGTGACGGTAGCGTCTGCAGAAACGGCGCGGCTGCGGTCACAACATCCGCTAGTGAGTGTATGTCAGCCATGTTGGTTCCGGCTCCTGTTCTCATCATAGCTACGTCAAGGTGATAAGGGGAAGTGGATACAGATAGTTAAAGAAAAAATTGTTAATTACTGCATACTAAAATACATAGGTACCAACTACTAAAAGTCCCTACCATAAACATATTATTTTCGGTACTCAGATTATATCAATAAAACATGCAATATTAGAAATTTATTATTTGTAGGTATTTTTTCATCCAATACACGGTTTGTTTTTTTTTACTTTAATTTCGGCATCTTGACCAGTGATACGACTTTTGTGATAATAAAAATGTAAATGCGATTTTTTTAAATATTAACAAGGACAACGCTTTGATTTTTAGATTAATCATAATTTTAAATAAGAGTTCAGGCAACGTTTTCAATAATACCTAACTTTCGACTTTGATCAAATAACAAAGTATTTTCTACTTCATTCGTACACTGACATCAAATTGTACATTAGAACCTTGGGAAATTTCCCCATCCCAAGTAAACACACCAAGCAGTTCGTTTACCCTAAAGGAAAACTATGCAACTTCTGTATTGAAATACGTCCAGAAACCATTACTCTGGTTGGCACGTGGGAGCTGGGAGAGAGATGCGGGGGTGCTGCGGCGGCTGAACACTGAACAGGGGGACGGAGGGGAAGGACGCTGGAACTGACAGTGTGCGAAGTGAAACGGAGCTCCGGATCATTCATCAAGTCCGGCATACAGCCTGTCAATCAAAATATGGAATACGCGGAAAACATGAAAATGCTCGCGGATACTTCATGTCAGTGCGCGAAAGAGAAATGGCTTTGTTGAATTTTAAGATGACATTTTATATGTGGTGCATAAAAACATAACTACACACACATGTGTTACAATTTGCACTTTAGTTACATTTACTTCGAGTGCATAAGCCGTTTACCTTCAATTACATACGCAAATATTGTGCCCAAAGTGTACACGGAGGATATGCCGACCCTTTCATCAACTACCTATTTTACAAGGGACAATACCACTGTTGCTTGAACACAAGTTTTAAAAGCAACGACAAAAGACAGTCATCTGGAGCTATATTCGTAGTCATAAACACCATTGTTTGGTAAAACAGGAAACACTTTTGCAAAAACTTATGGTTTTTATCACTACGATAGGATGGTACCCTTAATTAAAAGGTGGCAGTTTAGGGCAAAATGAAGTTTAGAGCTAAGGCCACGTTGAAAATTACATTAAAATGAAAGATCACAATTTTAAAGGGTACAAGAGATACCTATCAATTCTCCAGCAGGTGAAAGTCATTATAAATTTGTGGGAAATGAAATGAATGGAAATTAAATTAAACGAAGAGAACATAAAATATTAAATGAAAAATATTTATACATTCAAAACGGTGTATTCCGACAATCGGGGTATGCAGTAATCGGTATTGTGCTGCAAGTACTCTTGTAAATTACAGCACAACACCGACCACAACGTTTACAATGTATTAGGGAAAATAAAAACATTTATGTCCTCCCATAAACATATAAAAAAAACGTGAATAAAAAAAGAAACTAACTTAGCAATTTGCTGCCGGGTTCGTGCCTTGTAGCAGAAAAAACATGGTATATACTTGCATGGAACCATTTCTGGACTCATGAATATTTTATCAAGCCGCGTATTAAATTAAGAGTCATCTCATACAAATTGTGTGCAAATTTTAGTTTATGTTGCGGACGAAGTAAATATTATTCAATGTATGACAATAACAGTTCTATCCTTTAAAATTTTTTGAATGCAAGGATACACAAACAGGCATGATGGCATTTTCAAGCAAACCATTACCACGGCATATAGTGACAACATTAGTGTGGTAACCGGACGGACAGCGGTCGTCAGTAAAAGATGAAAATGTTCGATCCCCTCTTGCTGTACGGCCAGTCCAGTGCACACTTCATCAATCAAGACATCCCATCAATAGTCCGATGCACACGCATATGCGTTTCGCTGAATGGGGTGCGCCAAGGCATTCGTTTGTACGATACACATCACAACCGAAGATCAGTATTGCGCGTTACATTTACATCAGTTTATAGATAATCTTTGTTATAAAATATACCTAAATAAATATTTGTTTATTTGATTACTATTTATTTATTTCTGATGTTCGTAGGATCACTGAATTTTTGAAATTATTTATAAATTTATTTCAACCTTATACCTATCAAATTAAAATAGGATTCATTCAAATTTCGTAGGATTATTTTTATAATGAAAAATCAAATTAAACAAACGAGAAAAAGGGTTAATTTAATTCGCATTTGTATTGTTAGAGTTTAAATTAAAATTGAAGCTTGATCCGGGTCGCATTTCATCTTCAAATATACGTATGGCTGAGGGGGTGATTGCTGGCCCTGACGCGTGATGCTCGTGAACGGGCGTTGTTTGTGGAGACTGGCCTGCTCATGTTATATGAATGGTTTACGCTTATGGAAAAGAAATGTTGTATTTGTGATACATTTTTGCATTTGTTATGAATCGTCTTTATCGTACAAGGAACTGCATGCATACATAATTACTTGTAACGAGAGAAATAATGATGACTCATACTGTGTAGGCAGTGGCAAACACTTTTGTAAATGTAGACTAAGTGGACGTAAAAAAAGTATCCAACGAAGTTTCTTGCCAGTTCTTCTTCGATGTGATAATCGAACTGGCAAAATGCTAAATTCTAAATGTTAAAATGTGGTGAGTCAGAGTGCAGTGTCTATGGATAATGAATAAAGAATAAAAAAGCCTCAGGTGCACACAGATAAAAAAAAAATTAATGAAAAAAAAAAATAATAAAAAAAAATTTATAAAAAAAAAATTATTAAAAAAAAAATAATGAAAAAAAGAAAATAAATTTAAAAAAATTAATGTCAAATTTAGTAGAAAGGACATACATGCATTTGTTACGGAACCCTACATTAATTTTGCAGAACTTAGTAGAATGGACAGACATAAACGTGTTACGGAACCCTACTTTTATTATAAAATAACCGTCGGAGGACCTTGGTTGAAAATTGTAAAATTTAGTAGAACGGACAGACATGCATTTGTCACGGAACCCTTCATTCATTTTGAAATAAATGTTAAATTTAGTAGAACGGACAGACATGCATTTGTTACGGAACCCTACATTCATTTTGCAGAACTTAGTATAATGGACAGACATAAACGTGTTACGGAACCCTACTTTTATTATAAAATAACCGTCGGAGGACCTTGGTTGAAAATTGTAAAATTTAGTAGAACGGACAGACATGCATTTGTTACGGAACCCTACATTCATTTTGAAATAAATGTTAAATTTAGTAGAACGGACAGACATGCATTTGTTACGGAACCCTAGAATTCATTTTGCAGAACTTAGTAGAATGGACAGACATAAACGTGTTACGAAACCCTACTTAACAGTTGCAATCCGGGAGTGCCGGCAGATCCCGTGCCAATCGTAACTTAACCCTTAATGCAATGACTTAAGGTTACATTTTAAATAATAATGACGCTGTGTTACGAAAAGAAATGATCCCGTGCCACTGTAACTTAACCCTTAATGCAATGACTTAAGGTTACATTTCGCTTTTCGAGGCTGACGAGGACGCGATGACGCGAGTTTAAATTTTTTTACCCAAGCGCCGCTAAAGAAGTTTTCACTTCAAAAATATTCAAGCATCCTCTGGACATCACTGATTGTCTCGAGGACGACCGCCGCGTTTCCTCGCTGGATGGCGAGACTGTTGTTAATTTTTTGTGCTATCGTTTAAATAGATACGTAAATTTAATTTTAATCATACCTATGTCTAAATAATGCTTTATTCATTTTTGACTGAAATAACTAGGTTCATATTTTCGTGTTGATCCCTGTGTTTATTAAGTTCTACATTTATTGGGAACCATCCATGTGTTACGTTTGAGTGTTCTGTTTTCTGGCTTAAAGTTTTTTGCTAAATGTAGGTATACCTACTCATCTCTGTAGGATAGGCTTGATCCTTGATGATTTCGTTACATCCATACATAACCGTAACAATAGACAGAAACCGATTGTTGTCGACACGGTTCTTTTAACATAATTAGCCTTTGTACAACATTCAGTTAATTCCTTGGAAGTCCCGTTCGTTTTTGTCATCTTTGTTTATGGCCATAAATCTTTTAATTTCTGTGCTTTTAACGGTTCCGTCTTACGCCCGTGTCTCCGTGTTATTGACAAAATAATGGAATAAAGACAATAGTAGGAGATGATTGTCTTCTTCAGAAGAAATGTCGATACTGATGCGTGACGAAGACGGGACATTACATTATTTAAGTTTTTATTTGCCTCGGAAATTGGATGCTGTCAAAGAAGTCTCAAATGACATGTGTTTGGACATGCGAAATACTTCTTTAGGGATACGCAATCTAAGTATAGCCCTCTATTGTATGTGCAAACAGACTGGGATTACGTCGTCGCATAAATTATCATCGTTAAAAGTCAAAAAGTCTTTAAATTATTTTTAAATAACATAACTGTGCCAGCTATCTGTCAATATCAAAGTCTTATCGCTTTAAGTAGGTACCTACATATATACGTACCACTAGTAAAATAATAATTAAATTATTTGGAGATTTACGTTAATTAAAACAGCTAATTTTGCTGCCTGCCTGACTTTTTTCTTCAGCTTTCTTTTTACCTAAATAATTATATTTTATAGTTTATATATTATATAATACAGCTTTTGCCCGCGGCTGATTTAGTGTTTTTTAATTTGTTTTATACATTTATGAGTCATCTTGAGAAGTGACAGAATGTACCAGTGAAAACCGTCTGTAGTTAAATCGATAAAAGAAGGTTCTCGAGTTATAAGGGCATTCATTATTGGCGTACGTTACACGGTCGATCGCCCGTAGAAACTTAGAAATTAAATAATGCTAAATATACAATTTTATATATCAAATAAAATAGTTTAGGTTTTATTTAATATTTTTGGATCGGAGTTTATGAAGGTTGAATTGTTACATGTATTTTTGCCCAGGCTTGCTTTCAATTCAATACCAAGAAAAGAACATGAGGCTGGAAAGTAGTCGGGTCAGGTAGCTCGAACTGGTTTATTGTGCCGGGTGGTGTCGGTAGTCCTTTGAAGAACTTTTCTTTGCCGAGAATAGATACCTAGAAAGAATTTCACGTCAATAATACGAGTCATAAAAACGTAAAAATAATATTTGTTTTGCAAAAATGCCGCCTTCTGTTTGTTACTGTTCGGCATCTTAATGATAAAATAAAGGTTTTCTTTACTGACAAAGAAAACCTTTTCAAAACAACAGGGGGAAGTAGGTAGAGACTTTATCTTTTGTCGAAAGCCGGTTCATATTTTGGTCGTGTGTCCAGGGTCTAGGTAGCAACGTATTATTATTATATTTAATGGTAGGTTCGAAGGCAAGTCATTGATATGAGGATGGTTGGTGTAGGCTAGGCAGTATTTTGTCTTCGATGATTTAGATAAATATTTTGTATTATCTATTAACTTTTTAATACTTAAATTAATTAAAATATTTCTTTCCGATTTATTCCATTTAACGAGCTTCACAAATATACCTATTTAGATATGACAGACCCAACTGTTAGAGAAACCATAAATTAAATAAAAAGCTAAGTAAATATTAGCTAAAAGATTCGGTCGCAAAACCAAATACGTATTCTGAATAAGCTATCGATTGATTTCGTAAGATTAATGATGTTTCATTGTCAATGGCACAGTTTATTGCGAAATGAAGCTCCGATTTGTGCAAGCATTTTCGCTCTTATTTTTTAAGAATCAAGAGTTAAATTTCGAAATTATTGTGCAAGTATTCTTCAAAGCCACATTCCATATCGTCGGAGTCGTACTGCAAACTATTTTAAATTTATTGTCTATTGTTATAAGGTTCAAAATATCAGGGATGACTTCTACTTCCACAGCATGCCTACATTGCCGTATATATAGGGGATTCGAAAAAATTAACTTTGGAATTCAGTGTGAAATTGAAATAGTACAATTTCATTTTAAAAGTTCACACTGGCATAAGGTGTGCGGTGTGACCGCATGCCAGCATGGCTTAGGGCCATAGCGAACTTAATCGGAGTTTAAACGGTTATTTGTTTGGTTTATATAGCTAATATTTTTATTGATACCTATTTGCGAAAGGGTTGGTGTCTAATGGTGTAGGTATTCCATGCTCAATAGATGTGTTTGTACAAATGTGGATATATTTCACGTCAAAATTCATTGTGTACAATAAATAGGTTGATTGATTTTCATCCAATGCTACTTTGAAACTTTAGCGAAGTGAATTAGTAATTATTTAAAGTAATTAGGTAATGGCACACATAGGTATATCTAGCCATTTCTGTAAGATCATAATATAAACCATCTAAAATTTCTAATACTAGTTGTTCCATGTTAGAATTTTTTCAAAATACTTAGATTCGTATATGTACAAAATTTGGATGAATAGCGGTGGGTGTGTGCTTGTCGCTACGGTCGGGCAGATGTCACGTGCTAGTTCCCTATCCGCGGCGATACAACACCACATTCTATACATCTCGCTATAAATTTGCCCTTACATTCATTATTTTTCTTTGCAGTTATTTTGGGCGTTCAAATTGGGCTATGTGAAGAACCAAAAGTGCGTAACTATGAAAGTTTTGGAGTATAAAAGTTCTGCAAATTTTACTTAGGTAGGTACCTACCTAAATATTAGGTATAGTTTTAACGACGCGCGCATAGATCGTTGAAGAATTTCGCGCGCCCGTTTAGACAAGTCATTAAATTTAACAAATTGTATTTTAAATGTAGAAGTCAATTTCAGCATTGATTCCTTTTTAGATCCACTTTGGCACAATCATTTTCATTTCACTCTCTGCTTGACCATTAGTAATTTACGAAAAAAAATTCAACAGCTAGTATACGAATTTTCACGATTTCTCGATATACTTAAGGCAAAGTCAAGATTTTAATATACAAAAGTAACTTTATAATTAGGTTTTTCTAATTCCACGCACATAGTGAGTATTGAATCCGCAGCCTGGACGGCCGCCGCCGGCGCGGGAGGGTTGCCACCGCTGCTGCTCAGATCTCGCCTTCGGTACAGGAACACATACTGCGCTATTGTGCGTGCGTGTCCCCCGATTGAACTGTTACCGGCTAGAATGAGTAATGTATCGAGAGTCAGCCGTTGTTTTGTTGCATACAGGCTGCTACGATACCAGACACCTTTTTTGAATATATGTTTCAGTTTCAGTGGTTTATTTCGCCGCAAAGATTATAAGCCCGAAGACACGCGCACAGGCGGCCGGAGCTGAATAATATGGCAATTCCATTAACCACCAGCTGGAAAATTCGGCCGGAAATTCCGGTGAGTGTGTCATCGGACTAAGATATATATCTGTGGTCACTGGCCTAATAGTGATACGAGTAACTCCATTTTTGACGTCGACGATTTTTAGTTCTTAATACAGTTTGGACCAAAAAACATTTTTTTTTTGTATATTCGTGAAAACTCTATCGCGAGTAGAAATGCCTCTACGACAATGGTCCAAAACGAATATCTCCTGTTTTTACATTCTATCAAGTTCTAACCGAATAGTAATTTTGAATATTTTGATCAAATTTTGATCCAATAATGAGAAATCCATACTATAGTTTTTATTATTTTAAGTGTATCAATTTAAGTGGAAACTTTATTGATTAATGCTTATATTATGGATATAATTACATGTTTTAATCCGTGTGTAAAATAGTTATGTATCTATCTGCTATGGAGAAATTATTTCCCTGCTCGCGACGTTCTTTATTCTTTATATCTTACCCGTCGTAACGGCCGCCGAGAATTTGGCTTGATCAAGTGAACCGCTGTAATAGTAATACTTTTGAACATCGCTACGTGATATGGTGCGTAACGAGGCAATCAACCGACGCACCAAAGTAGTCGATATGGGACACCGGGATGGCTGCTCAAGTGGCAGTGGGCTGGGCTCGTTAGCCGAAGAAACGACCACCGTTGGAGTAACCGTGTCCTACACAGGCGACCGTGGACAAGAAAACGGGAGTGTGGGAAGACCACCCGCCAAGAGGGATTATGACGGCCGGTACTTTAAAAGAATAGCCCCACCGCATCTCTCCCCGTGTATGTCGTAAAAGGCGACTAAGTGATATGACTGCCTTCTTATATGTATTACTAGGTGGTAGGGTTTAACCCGCCCGGGTTGGTACCACCGCATTGAATGAAAGGTCGGTCGAAACGGCTATGTAAATAGTTTGTGTTTTCCGTCCAGTTCAGTGTAGCCGGCACGACCGAAGGGAGACACTGACGTGGCACCAAGTTCACCCCGTGTAATGGGCTGACATCACGGATTTTGTAGGTGATGTCAGTTTCAATAAAAAAAAAAAAAAATTACATGAAGTAGGTACATCGGCGGAAAGCAGTGGTTCCAAACCACCGCAGATGGCAAGGAGGAAAATCGGAGAGGCATACGTCCAGCAGTGGACGCATACACGCTGAGTGACTGACTGACTAGGTGAACCGCTAAAGCGGTCCGTCAGCAGCGACAATACAAAACGCATGTGGACTTGTCCAGCACAACGTCTCCGAAGGCAGAAACCGTTTAATTTATGAACCAGTTTGTTACAGGCAGACTGACAGATGCACGAGTCAAACCATTGGGTTCCGTTTTCGCCTCTTTGAGTTGAGATAGGGAAACCCAAAAACAAAACTAGCATCAACGAAATATTGACAAAATGTATACTGTATGAAAATCAAACAGTATCGGTTATATGCCAAGGCCCTAAGTAAAGCGTAACCTATGTACAACCATGTACAACTTACAGAGAACATTTTGCACAATAAATAATATCACGTCACGTTTCATACAGATATTTTACTCGACGAAGTGAAGGTGCGGATGAAAGTTTCGTTTTTCCAGTTGTATCTAAAAAAACCGGCCAAGTGCGAGTCGAACTCGCGCACCGAGGGCTCCGTATCGCTACTCACGCCATCTAAATGGCGTGTTATGAAATGCTTCATATTAGTTAAATGTCATGATTAGTTAAAATGCTTCATAATCTATTTGGTACATGGCGCGCGCGCATACACTTTTTGGTTTCTTCTATGGGAACCTACTTTTTCTTATTTTTATTATTAGTTGTTATATCAGCCATAATAACCACATATTCGGTGAAAATTTCAACCGGCTACCTATTACGGTTCAAGAGATACAACCCTCGGACGGACGGACAGACAGACAGACAAACGGCGTAGGCTTAGTAATAGGGTCTCGTACCGGATACGGAACCCTAAAAATAAAAAAATGTGAATGCAATATTGTTATTTTGACTGCATAATTTGTTCATAATTTTTTTTTTTTCACAATTTCATTTCGGAGCGTCTACATGAAGGATGAAACCTTGAAATGACTGACAGCATTAGGTAATATATTTGAACGTTAGGTTTCAGCACATGTAGGTATTATAACATGGTGTCGGTATAGCCCTCTGTAGCTCGGTGGGGCAGCGCTTTGGCGAGCGATCTTCGAAGTTACCTTCGGACGGTTGACCGTCAGACCATTGAGGCTCGTCGTGGTTCGAGTTTCATGTAAATATAGAACCCTTGCCTTTCCTTACTATTTAGGTGGAAGGGATAACCCGGTCCATAACACGGCACTTAATTGAGGTCGGTCGAAACTGTTTTAAAATAGTTCGTATTTTCCGTCCAGTTCAGTGTAACTTGGACGAATAAAGTGAAGCACTGACATAGCACCTACTTACTACAATAAGCTGTGAAGGGAGATCGTTACACATCACAGGTGTATTACGTAGGAAGGTGATGTAGCCAATCATGGCAGATGGCATAAAATATATACGTACCTACCCATATACATAAATAGATAACCAAAATATAAATAAATACCTATAAAAGTTAAAAGTGGCGTTAGGCTTACTCATCTGATTTCTATGATCTACGCACCTCCTGTATAACCCCTGTGGATTGCATTCTGCACACTGACACACATACTGGGCTTACTCTAACTAAACCAATAATAGAATTAAATCAATCCATACCCACCCTCGCCCAAACTAACCAATACCATCAAGCGCAATCATACACATGAACGCTCACCAACCACCACACTCTCATATCGATACAATACATACAAGAGCCTGTTCATTTCACTTATTGGAAATATCGGCATTGTTAACAATCATAGGATTTTCGCAAAATCCCCACCGAACTACCGAAACATCATCGTCTCACTTCAACCAAGCCAGTTCAAAAATGTTAGAAAGAGAGAGGACGAAACGCATACACTGCAGTGGAACGTCAAGAAGGGACAATGGCGATGCTATTGTTGAAAGTACCCTAAACTTTTTTGGGTCACATAAAAGTATGACATTTGTTAGGGACGTGCCGCTCGCATTCACGACGGTGCATTCATTTTGCACGCCGACCTCTGTGGCTTAACTTGTGCCGTCTGTTTCTGTTTAGTTTACCTACATCTATGATAAGAAAAATACTATAAATTGTCAAAGTGATACTATAGTGAGTGAAGTTACCGCGATGTCATCCATCACCGCATCAAATCGTGGAAGAGAAATGTGGAACTACAGTGAAGTTGATTGTGCGAACTCAGTGATTCAACCCAAACAATACCCAATAAAAAACAATCACATAATGAACCACGGTACATACAACTACCAGACACAGAGTCCATCTATCTATCCCCATCAGAGTGATCATGATCATGCAGTGTACTCTCACGGACCTGAAATGCAAGATTTCGTGCGTGATATGACGCAAGTGGCGACCAAATCGGATCCTAGGATCTGGCAGGACTACTCAAACTATACGAGTGCTCACGCAGATGCTTTTAGTAAGTGGAAGGATTTAAATCCAAACCAAGCAACATATTACAAACAAAATTATGAGACCGGCTACGGACCCTACTTTTACAATTACAACCAGGGCGTCCCCAACGGTCCAATCATGTCACATCACCAGGGATATGTGGAACCCAAAGCAGAAGCGTACGAGGATGTACCGTGCGCCTCGCCTAACGTGAGCTGCGCTCTTGAAAGCGTGAGCTACGGCTCCCCAGCCAGCACGACCAGCAGCAACCTGAAGTCTTCACCACCCCTCACCGAGGAAGATTCGCCTAACCTTCGTGCTCTCCTCACGAAGCCGCGCCAGCCGCGCTCCTCCCCTTACTATCTAAATCGCGAATCCAAGCCGAGATCTTCACACAAGCAGGAGGCACTCAACCGACTTATGAGTCAAAGAGCGCAGACCGCTAATTCCGAATATCCCATGTGGGGGAAAAGTTCGACCGACGGCAAAGACTTGTCCAATTCCAATTTGGTGCAATTTCACGGCAACTTCGAAGGTTCGCTCGGAGCTGGCGCAGAATCCGACACGTCAATCAAATCACCGCGAGAGAACAAAGCAAGCGCCGCCCTTGATACTGCGGAGCTGGGTGGAGCCGCGCAAAAGGAAATCGCAGCGTCATCGGCGGGCCGAGCGCGCTGTCAGGATTTGACGAGGGTGAGCGAGTGCGCGGGCGCGGCTGAGCTGGCGGCGGCGGCGGAGGGCACAGGGGGAGGGGACGCAGACTGCGGGGCAGATAGCAATATGGCGGCTGCAGTCGAAGCGCACGGCTACTACCCCTGGATGAAGAGTGTTGCTGGTAAGTTTTTATTTATTTGAATATATTGTTAAATTTCGATTATCAAAAGTAGATTTTAATGCGGAATTGTATAAGCACATCCACTACATTGACAAACGTTGTGAAAGTACGAACTTTAGAATTCATATTTAAAAAAAATTATACCACTTGAAAAACAACAGCCGAAGCAATGCGTTCGCAACACAACGAATCAAGTGGAAATCAAGTAGGTATTACAAATGTTTCGCAGGTACTGACCCTGGCATGTACAGAAGCATACAAAGATAATTTAGTACCCATAAAATCATTTCATAATCTTAATCACTGTCTCACTTCATACTGGCCGATGCACTAGATAGGCAAATCAGTGAGTGTAATACCCATCAGTATTACAAGGTTCTCTGTATTGTGTCTCTGTTACCGTTCGCTATCACTTACCCTGCTTTGAACATTTGTTCCAGTTGACGGCAAGAAGGAGGCATCCAAGAGGACAAGGCAGACCTACACGCGCTTGCAAACGCTCGAGTTAGAAAAGGAGTTTCACTTCAACAAATATTTGTCGAGGAGAAGACGAATTGAGGTCTCCCACGCCCTCGGACTCACAGAGCGCCAGATCAAGATCTGGTTCCAGAACAGAAGAATGAAGGCTAAGAAAGATGGAAAACTAACCTCGTCTCCGGAACATTACATAGACGATAATATGAGCTTAGGTCGTGTCATGCAGGGTCCCGTAGACCGTAGAACTCTACCTGCACCCTACCCAAATTACCACCACCCTAACACTATGAATGGACCAGACATGACTCATTTACCTGGAAGCAGTGGACAGCATTGTATAATGAGTCCGTACGATTCGATACAAAACAGTTTAAACATTTGATTTTCTTTGATGATAAATCTTTTATAGAGAAGTGGTCGTCCATCTCATCATAAATAATGAAAATAGAAAATATAACTTCTGAATATTATTGTATCTATTGTTCTCTTGTATGTTCTATTCATTAAGTTTGTACTGAATAAAATTAAAATTATATATAAGTTCTGATGATTGCATTTTAAAAATTCAGTCAGTTCTAAAAACGTAGGTAAGGTATTCAGTTTTAAGGCATATCTATATATAAGTACCTAGGACAAGTAGAAACTATGTAGGAAATTACGTGAAGAATTAAACATTTTTGCATTTTTCTGTCATAAAAACTATTTTGGAATGTACTGTAGTGACAAAATTTTAGAGAGATTTGTTATACATTTTATATTATATTAGGTACGTGTACTAGTTTTAACATGAGCCACTGAAGTTCCTAAATAATTAAAATAGTTACTTAATTAAAAATCATAGACGTAGATAAAAATTGATGTATTTTGTGACAGCTAACCTGTCTTCAAAATGTTTTAGAATACATACATATTCACACAGGTTGTAAACATATGCCTAAGATATTATCATATCGTATGCATACTATTGTACAAAATATTGTAAATACGATTAATACGTAGGTTGCAGGAAGTCTAGTCAAATATTTTAACTCAATGTTAGTCAACGATGAGCTTACTGTATAAAATGAGATATTAGGTATATGTGTGTAATAATGCCATTCAACCATATCGTGAAATTTATCTTATAAATAAATGGAAAGAATTGAAATGCTGTGTTAAATTATTTTTTCAAGACAATATTATAACATCATTTCATCTCTATAATTCGTTCGCTATTATTAAAAGTATTTCATAACAATAAAGGTTTATTTCAGTAGTACAGCAATAACTAACCCATGAAGGTATAAAAAATAACAAATTTATAAAATTATTACAAATTCAAAATCAGAAAGTTAATAGCCAAACATTTTAAAATCACACATTAATAAATGAAACCCTATACAGAAATTGGAATAACTGAAATTATACGCGTTTCATAGCTTTTATTTCTAATCGATTACAATCGAGGTATTTGTCTGATCGATGTTTGGTTGTCTATCTTCGAAATTATATTTTTAAATCTAAATAAATGAAAGCTTAACAAATTCAAAAAAAAAAAATATATTTTAAAATTAATAAAATATATTTACACTACACTTAATAATTAAAATACCTACTTAAAATGTATATAATAAAGTATTCAAATACGATGCATTTCTACACAGTTTTTGTTAAATACATATTCAAAGAAGTTTTTTTTAACAATTCTCAAAAGTAAATGCCGAATTTTTCAACAATAAGCGTAAGCCGGTAAAAGTTATCTTCTAATACAACAAAAGTGACCGACAATTTGTCAAAACAAGTCACAGAGTTATGAATTTTACAAAGGTATTTAAACCTTTTAAGGAACAATAGAGGTACCTTCTAAATATAACAGATTTTTCCGGACCTACATTTTAAATAAAAAAAGGGTTAGAAGTTTGCCCGCAAATTGTATAGCGATAGATAATATTCTCTTGGGATTTACATCTTTCATAATATTTACACCTCTGTAACAAACAACTTGGAGGATGCTTCACATTTGAAGTAAATAAAAAAATTATGCGGATGGAGAGTTAACAGAAAAAAAACTCGTATATGATCGAAAGAGAGCGGCAGAGGTGTGTTAGGATCTTGGCACGTAGAGATCCGTCGTCTCTGCCTACCCCTTTGGGAACAAGGTCATCATCGGTCGACGGTCCCACAGCCATCGGAAGGAGCTTATAGCGTTGATAATAACAACTAAATTCGAACGCAATGGTTTATTTTATTTTGAGAAATATGCGCAATAATTTTTAATAATAGCTAATATAAATTTAAACTCCAAAGAAACTATTAATTAATTTTTTTTTTAGAATATACTTTATTTGTGCATCTATTCTGTTAGATAGAATAGGTAGAAAATAATGTATTGCCACAATTTTTTTTTTACAGAAACAAGCACAATAATATTGTATTATTAATTATTTATTATTATTAATAGTGTATTATTATAATACTTACATGTCGTGCAAAGACGCATCCCTTACAGAGATTTCTTCCAGTAACCTAAGCATTCAACCTTTCTTTTAAGACGAGACGTAAGTTAACTTTCTCCATACAAAATCGTCTTTCGGCATGTATGTTTTCTACCCCCTGAACCTTATCCGATTTTTACAAATCTATTTTCTCATCTTAAAAAGGACAGCACAAGCTACGCTCCTTATTAAGTATCGATTAATAAGTTTTCAATTTATCTCGTTTAAAATCCAAAAAAATATTGATTGAGCATGGTGTATAGTGTCCCTTTATTAGTATTACTGATGCATGCTATATAACAACTCTCAATCCATCATGTTGCTTGAAGTCAAACTAACTCAATTCTAGATTCAGCTCAAACTCTACCCCAAATCTATGAAATCTGGTTCACAACAATGACGTCGAAAAAAAGAGCCCTTCCAATGTGCACGATGCGAACCCTCTTGTGTTAGAGGGAAACGGATTATACCCCGGAAAGAGAGTGCGAAAGAGAGACAAGCATATAGTTAGTAAACGTCACTGCAGGCAACCCCCGCGCAAGCGCGCTTTCATCATTCGCCCAAGATGGCGCTTACGTGTGAGTGTCACATTGAAAATATTACAGTATTTTTATAGTTTCACCCTACGAATTAATAAAATTATTTTTATTAGTAGGTTTCAGCCCAAGAAGGTTTAAGCTGCAAATATTGTGTGTCAAGTGATGAGGGCTAAATTCTTGTGCACAATTTAGGATCACGATTCACGACTCTGCAGATCCTCGGGTGACTGCCGGGCCCGGGCGTACCTGCTGCAACGAATCAGCTTGGCGGTGCAGCGAGGTAACGCCGCTAGTGTCATGGGAACTTTCCCCTCGTCGGCCTCTTTGGATGAAATGTTTTATCTAGCGAACTGAGGCCGTTGAGGGAATTGCTCTATGACTCTGGCGGCGGCGGTAGGTCAACCCGGATCGTGGTAGTCTCTCGAGAGGCTAATTATTTTTAACGTTTGTTTGTTTTGTTTTAGTTTAAGTAATTTTAATTTGATAGGTAGTTTTAGTTTCTATTTTAATTTAATTACACTGTCAATTATTTAATAGTAAATAAATTTGATACATCGAAAAAAAAATGTACAAAGTAGACAGAATGCAAGAGTCCATATTATACTGTGTTGTGGTATGTTTGAACAGCAGCGTCGAAGCTGGGACAAGGGCTGGGTGAATAGTTCCATTATGAATTTATTTCGTTATTGAAGTAGCTTCGACTATCGAGCAATACCATAGAACAGCGATCGGCGGTCGTCTTCCCCGAGCCGGCCGCGCGATTTCTTGCTCTGTGAGATCGTTAAATTTAGCTAGAGTCTAGATTCTAAACATCCTAGACCGACTTTCAAACGCTTAATTTAAAAAATGTATCCAATTAATTATTTTATTCGATAGATGTAGGCCGGCCGAAAGGGTTAAAAACACCCTAACATTGAAAATCTTAAATCGCAAAAAGAACCATGTAGCACTCAAAATCTACTGAGAGCCAAGCCGAACTCGAGCAAAGTGTTAGAATACTAAGTGCGAGAAGGATATGAATACCATTATGAAAGAGGAACAGGCGGCAGCCCATAACACCGGGTGAACTAGGTGCCATGTTAGTTCTTCCCTTCATTTCAGGTCGGCTACACTGAACTGGACGGAAAACACGAACTATTTACATAGCCGTTTCAACCGACGTTTCATTCAGTGCGGTGGTATCAACCCGGGCGGGATAAACCCTACCACCTAGTAAGGTAAGAAGGGAAGGGACCTACAGTTTTACGTGGAATCCGAACCACGGTCAGCCTCCAACGGTCGAGCGGTCACCCATTCAAGTACTAACCATGCTCAGGTGTGCTTAATAACAGTCGACCGACCACACCGTTGAGCTACCGAGGCTGACAAAAGTACGTTACCTATCTTCTGTTCACGGACAGCTGGCGCCGCTGCCGAATCAGCCGCTCGCTCAAAGCACCTATAATACTCGGCAATTAAAGCTAACTATGACTTCCTCGCATTCGCCGTCGATACTATGGGACTATGGGTGCTTGGAGTAAGTAAAGAATCAAAAAAATTTCTTCGGTCAATAGGTTCTTTATTCAATTATCGGAAATATCAGGAGTACGTAACTGCGAAACATTCCTCAGGCAACGGATAGCCCTTGCTATCCAGCGTGGAAATACAGCGAGTGTTTTAGGTACCCTTCGCGGTCATTTCGGGGACAGATTAAACGAGACTTTTTATATATTATAGTTTTTAGTTAATTGTCTATAATGAAATGTTATTTTTGCTGTTGAATAAATAAATTCATATACTTGTCTTCTGCATCTTTGTTTGCAATAAAGTATTTTTATTCTATTCTACCAATTCACTCATTTGAACCAATGAGTTCATTTGTGAAATTAATTTTAGTCACTGAAAAATTGTTTGCATGTTCATTAACTTACTGTATGTTTCGAAATTCCTGCAATGGAGAGATGATTTTGAATCGATCAAATCCGACTCTGTGTGTATGCGTTATATAGGTATAACGATTAGTAAAAATCATGAAGCTCTGATAAAAGCTCACCAGGACCCTCGTACGGCACAATGGCTCTACCAAAGGTTTCTAAAAGAAAGAAGGGGCATTAACGGTTGAGCAGGTGAAAAGTAACTTTAAGTGGTACGTATACAATGTACAAATTGTAAAAATAAAACATTTCTAAGAAACAATTAAAATTCTATAGCAATTCCTGTTAAACTTGTGGGTAGGTAGGTACGCGTATTTTTATCACTACGATTATTTTGTGTAAATTGTGTGCATTATGGATTACAAACTTTCCGCTCCTCTGCTGCTCTGCTGTGTCGTTCGCAGCGTTTTCAGACAAATCAGACGTTTGCGCAGGGTTTTGGGTGTCAGATTTAATTATGTAGTGAGAATTTCATGCAAATCGGTTTCGTTTCTACTTTTTTTTATGTAATCCGGTATGGGTGGCTGAGTCGGAGGGGCCAAAGCGCATTCTCCGACCAGCCAATATCACCTCTGAGAAGGTAGGTGCCATACCGGAGACTTCCCTGGATTCCTGGCTATACTGGACTAGAGGAGAACACAACTGAGGCAGCTATGCGGCCATCTTACATCGAGTACGGTGGTACTAACCCAGTCATCTACAATTTTGAGCCTACCATCTAGTAAGGGGCAAGGGAAGGGACATACAGTTTTACACCGGTTCCGAACGGTGAAGCTACTATTTTCGTATTTCGACACAATATTTTTTATCCGAAGAGAATATATTGGTGGCGCAATTTAATGTTTGCATAATCGTAATCATAGAGTTATAATATACGGATGTATAGAGAGAAGGAAACTGTCAAAGTGCTCTAAAATAAGTAAGGCTCAATCCACACTGGGACGGCAGCGGCGCGGGGCGGCCGCGCCGGCAGCGGCCGGCAGCGGCCAGCGGCGGCCGGCGCGGCAGGCTCGCGGCGCCGCGCATCGCCGCGCGTGGCCGCCCGCGTCGCCCGCGTGCCTATGCTAGAGTCGAGTAGGTGAGGAGAGCGGGGAGCGCGCGGCCGCCCGGCGCCACGGGAGCGGCCGCTGGCGGCTTCGCGAGGCGCCGCGCGCGGGCCGCTCGATCTTTTCAAGCGATATTGGTCTTTTTAAGTATGTAGATAAAGTTTAAAATTATATCACACCGAAAGTGCGCGCCGCGCGCGCCGCGCCGCTGCCGTCCCAGTATGGATTGAGCCTAATTCCACTCGATCTTTGCGGAGTGCGGGGATACTAATAATAAATCGCACGCACGCAGCGCGCAGCGGCCAGCGAACGAACACCCATCAAACGATGTACAAACACGCCGAATGCTCGTCTCCGAAGTTACCTCAATCGTCAATCTATAACTCAGTATATCTTATTTTAGATGTCTATGATCGTAACTGCAAAATGTATGCTTCATGGCAATGGCGGTTCTATCTTGAATGTTTCTATGTCGACATACACGAGAGGAGACGAGCAGCGCGGATGCCGGTCGGACCGTGCCTCGGTACCGCGCCGCGCGCACCCCTCCTCCGCGCCGCCTCCCCGCCGCCGCTCCGAGCCCGTCGAACGATGTCAGTGGACCGTTGCTTGATTAATGGTGACGGAGCAGGACAATACGCTTCTGCAGATTCCTTTATGGGCCGCGGCGTGTTTTTACATCCAAACCATTTAGGTTCTCCTCGCCTACATGCGATGCTTTTAGATGGATATAGGTATTTACCTACTTGTAACTGCGAATAAATACTTTCGAATATTTTCTTCATATATGTAATTTATTATCACTTGATCTACTTACCTCCTAAAATATAAGTCCTCGAAAGATGATATTTCAAGGGTAGGTGCTATTAAAAAAAAATTTATAACAGACAGGTGGTGGTATGAAAATTAAAAATATAATTTTCTAAGATAATATTTTTTTACCATGCGGAATGTCTCCAAAGTTCGCTCTCCCAACCCCTGCACTCGCATTTTCGTAGAGTTCAAAATCTGAAAAAAGAACTTGAAAAACATTCGAAGAAATTGCTACATTATCTCATAATAAGTATTCGCAGGTCCACTCAGCCTAGAAGAAGAATAAAGGCCGGTGCACACGTCACGTTTCGGACACCTAACGTCATAAGGGCTGGACGCACGATCAATCAGTGTGGAACGCTCCGCGCCTGTCCAGCTGCCGTTCATATCCCGCTGCGTTGCGCAATGTATTGTGCACATTGTTTGTTCCTTGAAAGTACGAAGCGGAGAACCGAGAAGTGTAGCGTGTGTTCTGTAACAAAACTTCTGTTAATGCCAAATTGTGCCAATTTTGTGTCTTTTACCACCTTGGTATGCACGAACAAAATTTACAGAATTCAATATGAATTTACTTTGGGTGGGTTATGCTATGCCATGGGTCGAGTAAGCTAGTAGGTACAATTTCAAGTACGTAATTCACATAATCGCTACATCCCTACATATTATAAGATGCAACTTCTGCCGTTAGTCTGTATGTATGTTTATGTGTAGTTCAGATGCCCTAGGTAGGCTATGACGAGTGCCGATCACAAGCCACTATCCCCCCCCCCCCCCCCCCCCCTTCGCGCCTCCCAAATGCGTTCCCGCCATGCCCGAAGGCCCCTTACGCCTCGTCGTGATGCCCTAGCTAGGCCTACACCTATTTCCTAGTGCGCCATAGCGTTAAATGCAAGGCAAACATCAGCGATTCCCAAGTAAAGCGAAATGTAGGTTCACTTATAATAACTCAAGAACGGCTCAACCTACATATATTTAATTGCGGTTTATGCCTATGTAATACGACATATCTCCGCCAGAATATACACTATTGAATAGTTTATCGTTTACGCAAACGAAGCTCGGCTTTGGGCCTCGCCCTTGACGACTTACTGTTTTCGAAAAAGTATACAGTTTACCTGAACAACAACCAAAAGTGCACTACTACGTACCAATCAAATTATGGCCATTCTATTTTTAATTTTTCTGCGCTCCTTGGTATTTACGAACTGTGGTGAAAGATCTTAAATGTGATCTATAAAGTATTATAATTATATTTACCATTTTTGTAGCAATTTTATTTTATTTACATTTCTATATATTTTGCAAATATTACAAGATTTGTCGAATATGATTTATTATGCACACCATTTTAATTAGTCAACAATTCGATTTGTTATGGATATGAAATTTTTTGAAGTTTATTTATTACAATATATTAGGTCTTTACCTATTAAATTGGAGATTTGTATGAAAATTTTAAAATATAAAAATTTTGGTTATTTTTTTATTTTAGCTAATCAAAGTACAGGCCTAAATTATCTATACAATTTTGCCATTTTGATGGCAGTTTGTTTATCCCTTTACTGTAGAAGTCTGCTGGACGAGAGGCGATGAAGTCAGCGAAAGAGTTTTGTACTGTCTCTCGGGTGTTGAATTTTTTCGCACTTAAAAAATTTTCTAAATTTTGAAAAAAGTTTAAATCTGTTGGGGCAAGGTCCGGTGAGTACGGTGGGTGACCGAGAGCTTCCAGCTGTAACTCTTCTAGCTTTGCGATAGTCTGTCGTGAATTCTGAGCTCGCGCGCTGTCATGGAGAAGCAATGGGGAAGAGCGATTGACCAGTCTTCTTTGTTGAATTGCGAGCTTCTACATCATTGTTTGCAATTCTTGGCAATAGACATCTGCCGTCACTGTTGTGCCATTTGGTAAGAAGCTGTGACGTAAAAGTGCGGCACTGGTCCACCAGACAGTCACCATCATCTTCCTATGGGTAATCTTTTTAGTGCACTGATTAGGTGCTGTACCCGGGTCCACCCACTGCGACAAACGCTTACGTTGGTCGTATAGGATCCACTTTTCATCGCAGGTAAAAATTCGATTTAGAATTCCCTCGTTTCTATGCCGATTCAGTAGTGCTAAGCATGCTTCGACGCGTAAGTCTCGCTGATGGTCACTTAGTTCGTGTGGCACCCACTTATCTAGCTTTTTTATCTTAACGATTTGACACATGTGCTTCAATGTGGTTTTGACACTAACTCCAAAGCCCGCAGCAAGCTCAGCCGTAGATTGAGTTGGATCCGATTCCACTATGGCCTTTAATTCGTTGTTGTCGACAATAGTACCGTCCGACCGTGAGGCTCGTTCTTCAACTCAAAATTTCCAAATCTAAAATGATTGAATCAATAATGGACCGTGTTTATGCAAGCAGTGTTAGGCCCGTACACGTTGTTAATGTTTCGTGTTGATTGCGCAGCGGTATTTTCACGTAGGAACTCATATTCGAAAATTGTACGAATTTTCAGTTTATCCATGGCGCCAAAAACTACCACATTTTCACAAAAACAATACACAATCTAAAAACAAATGACTGAATTTGAAATAAGAATAACATGGCTTTTAAATAAAATTTATTTGATTTTCGAATTGCGCGCCAATCCATAGATAATTAATTCTGTAAAATGCTGGTTTTAAAATCCAATTTCATAGGTAAAGACCTATTATTTGAAATTACCACCTTGTTCGTATTGAACGTTCTCAAAGCTATGTATGAATACCTACATACTGTATGTATGCATTTATATCTTTCAAGTGAACGTGCATTTGCCACGTGTTCCGATAAGCGTACTAACTATCATAGATAATAAAATAATATGGGAAACTATGGAAAATGTTTCTCGTTTTTAATCAATCATGATTAAAATTAAATAAAGTGAAATTTGCATATTTGGAAAATATACCGTGTTAGGTCGGTACTTAAAAAGAATAGCCCCACTGCATCTCTCCCCGTGCATGTTGTAAAAGACGGCTATGGGATAAGGACAAAATGCCATGCTAAAAGGCGACAGGTTAGCGACCTCTCACATTGGCACTATTGTGTCACAGTGGCATTCAGAAGGTGGGTGGGTCTTCGTGCCTTAGTTGCTGCTTGATATCTTGTCCGAATTCTTTGTGAATCGAGGTGTTTACCAGAGTACTTGCAGCATAAAAACGATTACTCTGCTTGCCCCGATTGTCTGGATACGGCGTGTGGTATGTATATACAGGATGTTGTAACGGCCGATACATTCATTTCGCCAGCGCAATCCTCATGTTTTTCCGAGACAAAAAAGTAATCAAAGTTTTTCTCTAAAGTGTCTAGTTTTAGTGATATTAATTTTTGAAATGTATGTTTTCGCATAGTGTAATTTGACGCGCGCGGGGGCAAGGTGCTGGCGCGGAAACGGTCGGGCGGGATCGAAAAACTCACGCGCGCCGCCTCCGCCGCGCATCTCCTCTCTCCGCGCACTCGTCCGTGCTCGCTCACTCACCACGCGCCTTTCATTCCCTCGCCGTTCTTGCGGAACATTACATCCTTTTAAGGTGGCGACTGACATGAGCATTTGCTCGATGTGAATATTCACATCGAGCATTTGTTCGTTGTGAGCAAATGCTCACGACACCTGAATGTTCGTCTCGAATATATGCTCGGCTGTGCTCCATATCCATCCAGTTGTAGTCAAGATGGCTTTCACATTGCTAATGTTAAGTTAATGTAAAGAAGCAAGCAGGCTGGTAATTTTTCTTATGCATTCTTCCACATCTACATCAATTTCGGGAGCTATTTCCAGCCATGCGTCGTTTTTCTTTAGTTTATTAAAATGATCTTGATGGGTAGGATCCCACAGTTGGCGATGATTGTGGTATTTATCGATGAATAAAAGAGTTTTTCCTTGATTCCACTGCATTTTACCGATTAACAAAACAACACAGACACCGAAAACGCAGGCGCGAAATAAATGCGCTCGCGACGGCGCTCGAGCTAGCGACTGACTTGTAATGTAACGTTCAAGGGAATTTGCCGAAAAACCGACAGCCGAGTGGAGCGCGCTCGGGCACTCGGCGCTCGCCATCGAGCTGCTCGGCTCGCTGTACTGACATCCCGAATATTCGACTTGTAACATGCTCACATCGAACAAATGCTCATGTCAGTCGCCACCTTAACACTAAATAAATAAATTAGTTTGTATGAAAACTGTAACTTTTTATTTAAAGGGAATTCAGAAAAAGTTATTTGACTTTTTTGTTACTATCGATCCCAATAATCATTTCCTAAGTTAATGTAGTGGCCGTTACAACACCCTGTATGTATAAAATATGTTCATTAAAGTTTTGTATTTAGTTTGCGTGATACTTTTTATGGTTCCGTATCCGTCGTACGGGAATTTCGACTTCATACGGAGCCCTGTGTGTTAGCTTATATATTATCCTTCTCCATAGTTTGTTATCTTTCAGTCTACAGCTAGTCCGCTATTAAACACCACTTAATTACAGGCGAGGTTCAGTGATTATTATTATGATTTATGATTCCTAGCAACTCAATGTACCTACGTATGGCTAGGAACATGCATACACATACATACATATAATATGTAACATGCTTGCTTATTCAGTATTCTCTGGTACGGATTCTAAGCTCGGCAGCACTCGACAACACTAACGTGTCCGTGATAACTCGCTATTAACATGTTCATACTGTTGACACCTATTGCAGTAACAGTAACCTGCATACCAATTAGTTCAATTTATAGTTAAATTCACTTTTTCGTAGTACTTGATCGACTCTTTTGATTTAGGTCGGAATAAGTAATCTCTATCTCTGTCTCTATCTCTACCTACTTCTTATAAACGGGATCGTCTGTCAGTATGTATGTATGTTTGAGGTAAATTCCGGAACCACTGAACAGATTTAGATGTGGCTTGCAGCAACGTGAAGAGTTTTTCTTGATAAGCTCACCATCACGCTAAATAGCAATAGCGCTGAGCAGTATCAAAGAAAGTATAGTATGGACGAAATTTAGTGTCGAATGGTAGTGTAGTGCCGGATGGAGAGGGCTGACGGGTAAGGACGTTGGGGTGGGGAGGGGAGGGGGGGGGGGGGGGAGGAGAGAGAGAATATAAAAGAAGCGATCCGTTATTATCACATTTGCGATTAAATCGGATTTGCTATTAAACCGAGTCTACCGCGAGCGAAGCCGCGCACAAAAGCTTGTCGTCGATATCTATAAGAACGTTAGTTCTATGACGAATCTTGAATGGGTCTCTGAAATTACTTTTTCAGGGTTCCGGATCCATGCGAAAGCCTACGTGTCGTTTGTCTATTTGTCTGTCTCTCCGTCTGAGTGATTTATCTGTTGAACCGTAATCTGAAGCCGGTTGAAATTTTCACAGAATACGTGTTATTATGGCGAATATGCTAACTAATCATAATAAAGCTAAAAGTAAAAAATAAGAGGGGTCCCCATACAAAAAACGTGCTAAGAATCAATTACTACATATTCACGCTACTAAATAATAGACGACGCCACAGATAAGTTGGTTGCATTTATATCGGGACGTAACTGAATCGGATTTCGTCTTATCGTCCATATAACCGCTGTTAGTCTAGCGGTCTGCGGTACATGTAAGTATGGACTTTTGATCCGATGCTCGTGTGTTCGATTTTTTTTATGGGAACTGACACGGTTGGCTACATTACTTACAACATTCGCGATGCCAGCCCATAACACCGGGTGAACTAGGTGCCATGTCAGTGCTTCCCTTCGGTCGTGCCGGCCACACTGAACTGGACGGAAAACACAAACTATTTATATAGCCGTTTCGACCGACGCTTCATTCAGTGCGGTGGTACCAACCCGGGCGGGTTGAACCCTACCACCTAGTAAGGTAAGAAGGGAAGGGACCTACAGTTACCGACTTGTGCAAATGTTTTTCTTTTTCTTTAAAACTAGCCCGCTTACGTGGTGGTATGAAACCCTCGGTGCGAGAGTCCGACTCGCACTTTGCCGGTTTTATTAGTAAATATTTTCGCAAACATCTTTACTTTTCATAAAATGTGATTTTAGTTTGTAACTAATAAATAATGCATGTAGGCAGGTATTATGTGATATGATACACTTTAGAATAAAATAATCCCTGGAATCTCAGATAAAGAGCATTATTTCCAAAAGTAAGTAGGTATCCACGTACTAACGACTTGAAATCAATACACATCCACGCGGTCTGGAGCGAGTGAAGGTTACCTCGCACTTATATTTTCATTAATCACTTCTTTTCAAAGTGTGCTTCAATAAACGTAGCGGGAGAATTCGTTCGGTATTTGAATTAATTAATGATGCCATTCACTGCCACTCGCGCTATTCACGGCGCTGCAGTCGGCGACGTCATGGCGGCGCGCGGCGGAGACGGAGCGCGTCCGTCGCTTGAGTTGGGTAGTGTGCGGCTGCCCTTATTCAAAGTAAAAGAGAGTTCCATTCCTTTAGTTAGACTACGTAGCGATGTTTCTTTTGTGGTAAAGACTAGTGAACTTTTGTTTTCGTAATCCTAGTTTTATTACACCATCTTTGTGAATATAGATAGGTACTACTTCGGCAGGTCGATACAAATGTTATACACGGTGTTAACTTTAATGGGCGACATTCCCGAAAGGGGGTTATTCTGGGTCACATACTGATGCCGAAAAAGGGGGTAAGGTTTTTTTTTGAGCTTTGGTTTTAAAATTTTCAATATCTATATTTGGTATAAAAACATGGTATTTCGTAATAGGAATCGCACTGCATTACCAAAAAAATCGAAAGCTGGGTAATTTTTCAAATAAACCAAAAAATTCACATTCATATCGACACGATACAACAGCTAGCGCGCGACACTCGTCAGTCAGCTGGGTACTGGTGCGTCGCAGGCGCGCGGCGCGCGGCTGCGCTCGCTACACCATTCCAAAGAGAAATTGTCGCTGAGGTAAAATTATTAATAAAATATGCAATTTTTTTTAAACTATTTTAGATTTTATTTTTATGTACCACAAAATAATCAGTATACGAAATGGTTTATTATTCAGTAATAAAATTGAAATGTCGCGCAAAAAGTTAACACCGTGTATATAAATTTGTTTTAGGAGCTACAGAGCATAAAATATACATCTATTTGAAGTAACATGTGCAATGTATTTTAAAACTAGGTATATAGGTGAACTTAGGTAAAAATAGAGTATTGTTCTATTTATATCGACAGGTTTCAGGTTTTCAGGTATTTATTTCGCCATAAAGAATACACAACAATAACAATATTACATTGAGACATATGCATGTTCAGTATGGTTCGTCATAGTTTTTGTTTTATCCCGTTCAGCCATGCAATCTATAAGGAAGAATCGGGCAAGAAACCTTATAGAGCTTTTTTTAAAAATGCTTAAATATAACTTACATGCAAATTTTTAATTATGTTAACTATAACATACTATGATATTATTTTTTAACATATAATATCATTGATATTGAATTACAATGATATTATTTTTAACATATAATATCATTGATCGACAAGCACATAGCTATACCTCTATATACGTGTAATAGCCACCATTAATTTCGACGCAATTTAACGCCTTGGCAAAATGTATAATGACTCAATTGATGAAGATAACATTTTTTACTCCATAAAATTGCAAAAGGCTTCCGTTGAATGGGTTATTATTATAAATCGATAGCCTCTTTGGTAAAGCGTGCTCCTTCATATGTGGGAATAATATACGGTGTGGGCGCAAGAATTACATTCAATGTATATATGTATAATATATAAAACTTAAGATAGACTTATTAAGTCTATCACTTAATAGATAAACTTAGATATGGCGATTCGAAATATACCTAACACAGATTCTTACTTAATCTACACCATAATTATGACTATTTTTTGAACAAATATTTATGAACTAGGTCGCTTATAATATACTAGCTTTTACCCGCGGCTTCGCTCGCTTGAAATTCGTATTTAAAAAGAAGAAAGTAAGTAAGCTCGTTACCGTACCTTTATTTCGGCGTGCGGAACAATTCGGTTTGTATGAGAGCTGCATCTTAGCGTAATCGGAACTGAATTTTATTTAGCCTATCCTGTGTCCGTATAGTAAAATGTGCTTGTATTAAGTTTCATCGAATTCGGGTTTAAGAGTTATGGAGGTAAGGAAATTACATACATACATACAGAGAAGATTTCTAAAAATCGTCAATTTAGTTTTAGTATCATACATAGAGTCTGCAAACTGAGTATCTCATAAAACAAAGTAACTTACCTACTCCATAACCATCCTTTACTGATTTATTATTAGTATTGATTTTGCAGAAATATTATGTGATTTTTTTTATATTTTGGGTAACGTGAATGGAGAAAAAAATTTTTTTCACAAAAGTGTATTACAGATTTTAACAATATAATTATTTTTTTGTGAAGTTAGATCATATTTACTTGTATCTCATTCATTACATTCGACGATAAGTTTATAAACAACTAGGTATATAACTTGCACAAACTAGGTACCTATAAAAAAAATTTACATCACATATTTAATATGGAATCAAGACTTAATAGTAAAAATGAATCTCCCTGATTGTATAAGATGTAGCTGCTGCTCTGCTGAGCTGAAGTACTTTTAATAAGTTTCACACACCAAGGCGCACCACGACGAGCTAAGCGGAGCCACAACACAACGGACGCGAACGCCGTCAGCGGTCGGTAGCGGCACTAATTTGCATCAAATTAAACTTTCAATTTGCGCTGCTATAAAATATCTGTACAGTACACGTAGCCGTATTTTGAATAAAAAATATGCTGACGATCTCGAATAATCATGAAAAATGTTTATGATGGTTTACAGTTTATGTATAGGTTACAGATTGCTTTCTTATTATTTGGAAAAAAAATATTTAATATGAAAATTTAGGAAAATTTCGGCAATATTGATTATTATTAATATTTATTTAGGTATTATGAATAATATAGTTAATGCACCTAGGTGAATTAACCAAGGTGAATTAAGTAAACTTCGCGATTTATTTTCACAAAGTATTATTTCCATTGACATCTGAATGTAGGGGTACCTTCTCTCCAATAGAGTAGGTAGTGTAGTAGAAAAGGGCAGTGCATTACTATCCAGCGAGACCAAATGCGTTTCGGCTTACACAACTTTCAGATGAAGTAATTTCTTAATGGTAACTTCACATTGGTTAACTGAACCTAAAAGAAGTTTGAACAAGCGAATCGATACAACAGAAATAGTAAAGTCCAGTTCTGCAAGAACCCGCTAATGTCAGTGTCACTTAGAAATGTCCGTCTCTCCGCTGTTCTGCGCTTCCATATGAGAAATGATAGATTGTTACATGCTCTCATTTCTCTATACGTAGATAATACCACCACTCTTGCGATCTGTACGCCTAGCTACGGGAACAGGGCAAACTACGTATATAGAGCAGCTAGCAGCCCCCTCATTGAAAACCTTGTCAGCTTTCGTATGGGCGCAGAAACCAAGCGAAATGTTGTGCGAAACTAGTTCTTGTTGCATAAACTGTAATATACATGTCCCCGGACAGATGTGGTTTCTTCAAGGAAACTATTCTACGCTATGTAACAAACATAATTAGTGAAAGAAGTAGGGTTCTAGGTACGCCTGTTGCGGAGATATACATTTTTGAAGTTATTAATGTAGTGTAATGTTGTAATGCTCTATTCGGGCGCGCGCGGGGCGCGCACCAGCGGGCAGCGGGAATACGGACGGACGCGATGCGAGTGAACGCAAACAGATAGCCCGCCCCGCCCGCGTACCGGCCGCGCCTCGCCGCGCCTCCGCCGACTGCTCCGCTCGCGTACCGCCCGCCGCTAAAGGCGCCCACACATTGTAGTACCCATTTAGTTTGTTAGGAAATATTAAAATTTTAATGAAATCACATATTTAAAAAATTATTTCACCAGTGCTTTTGTTACAAGGCTTAGAATAACCTCCTTAATGGAACCACACCTGTCCGGGGACACCATGTAGATGAGCGTGTTCTGTAACTCTGACTAGGTTGGTGAACACTCAACAAATAAAAATGTTTTTGCTTTATGATTTTTTTAATAATTGCCTATTTTGGAAAGCAAAAAACTATACACAGCCTAATATTTTAAATAAATAGTTTTGTTCTTTTTTCTAAATGAAATTTGTTTTAATATACTTACATGTAATAATATGCATACGAGCGTACATGCTTGTACATGACATAAGATGTGAAAATGCTACCTTAGCGAATACGAAAAAAATTAATATAATACATCCCAAGTGTCAAATGGTGTATATGTAATTGTATATGTATGTATTAATTTTAGACTTACCATCCAGACCAATTCCGGGTGTAGAATGTTGCACGGTACATGGTGTCTTGAAAATAGGCTGAAAATTTTACAAGTGCGAAGCCGCGGACGAAACACAGATTTAAATAAATTAAATGTTTTATATCTTGCATATAGGGTAGGTAGCCTACTTTCGTTGCTTGGCAGTCTAGTACAGCAATCTTTAAACTTTTTTAGAGGAGGGCCATATTGACTTTATCAAAAATATGTGTCGCTAAATCCCTTGAATAATATAAAAAATCAGGAAAATAAACAAATTTCGAAAATAAAAAATTATAATTTGGGCCGCTAACGCGGCACTGTCCAGATAAAGTGGCGAGACGCGGGCCGTTTTCGGCCCACGTAATTTGGAGACCCATGGTCTAATATGTCTTTGTAGGAAAACTTCAATAAACCGATAATATTATCGCATGACAGCTCTATAGAGTTCCGGGCTGTAAGACGGCCGACCCTCCGCGCGCACCACATTCCAAATTGTTTTTGACTGACAGCTAAATGTAAGTTAGTATTGCTCCTGAGACGACCGCTAGTACCGCTACCCATATCAGGCACGCATCACATACTGGATCTGTAACACTCGTAGAAGGCAATAGTCTCTATATTTCGCCAAATGCTACTAGGTAGGTACTATTATAATTTGTTTAATGAAACTTACTTTTAATGAATGATTGTTCTAATTTATAGATAATCTCATATCGTTCTACAAATCAATCAATTTTATCATTTTATCTAAACAAAGTAATTGAGAAAACTTATCAATAATGCAATAAAGTGAAAAAAGTCCGTCTAGTCATGACAAAGCTCTGAGAAGGTCTCTAAGTTGATTCCATAAAATGAATGACGCCAAAATGATAAGTAGGTATAGACCGGTCACAGTTATATTATCCCTAACTATCAAGTTGGCTAAAATAAAAGCTATTCACTTTAACTTACAAAGTCTACTTTTTATTTAAAATGTACTTTAAATGCATTATGTACTTACTTACTGTCGGTATTTAAAAACAAAATTACTTTTACTCACAAAGATTGTCGAAAAGTTGGGGTAGATTTTCCAATAACCTTCTCTTTCATTGACAGGTCGGGTGCCGCCGTCCCGCCACCGCCCCCGCAGCCCCCCCGCTTCCGCCCCACTGGACTGCTGCGCGCCGCCGCGCCGCCGCCGCCAGTCCGGGCGAGCCACGTCGACGTCACATTGCAAACAAAATAAACTTTCAATAGAAATTCTCGGCAACTTTCGGAAAGGATTTTTATTTCCTTGCCCACTTCGAAAATTAAAAATTATATTATATATTTTTATAGATTTACGAAAACTATATTGTTATTATTATCTATTTAATAGTTATCTATTTATTATAATTTAAAATAAAAAATATGTTAAATACATATTATTAGATTAATAGCAGTGTTATTCCTTCTTGTTAGTATAGCTACAAGCTGTAAGACGTAGTATCTACCAACGTTATGTTAAATTACGTTGTAGACATAAAATTCTTTATTGCTCCAAAAACTGTTTTTATTCAGAAAGAAAACACAGTTGATGGTTACAGTAATATGAGGTACGAAGACGAACTTATTGTATTAGATTAATCAGCCAACCTTTAGATGTTTGAGCGAGTGTTTGAGTCGTATTAACGTATGTAGGTAGTAAGTAGTAAGAATATAAATTTGTATGAGAGTACTTGTACTGTGAAAAAAAATCGGTCCTTAGTTACGTACTTACAATGAGTACCTAAGAATATTACTCGTAAAATATTAAAATTATAACATTTTACTCAACAGCCTTCATTTATTAACCCCCGACGCCAAAAGAAGTGTTATAAGTTTAACATCTGTGTGTATGTTTGTATGGGTGTGTCTGTCTGTAGCATCGTAGCTCCCAAACGGATGGACCGATTTGGATGAGGTTTTTTTATTAGAAAGCTGAATTAATCGGCATGGTTCTTAGCTATGTTTGTAATGATTTAATCAAAACATTCATTATCTTAAAAAGTGGAACGATTTCCATGCGGTTTTTTAAAGCTTGAAATAAAAGTACAAGATACATAACTATGAAGAAACTACAATAATTTCATTTCCTGTAGGTATATGTACTTTCATATTCATCGTGTTAAAAGTCCAAGTGCCTACAGTTCGGTATACCTACTACTACCAAGTACGAGTCCCAAAACAGTAAGTAAAAGAGGCTTCAAGTAAAATCTAAGAACAGTGGATCGTACAGTTTAATAGAGCTCACCAGTCGACCGGCTGCCAATGTTTTCCTACGACGCGCGGAGCAATGCCTCAGTCCTGACTCCTGACGAACCGCGGTCGCTGCGGTAAGTACGGACAACATAAACGCCAACCGTTGTTTGAAATACCAAGAATAAGAAAAGTTTATTTTTATTTTCTACCTACATCATGGCTGCATGAAGAAAAATTGCAGAGACGTATGTATGTCCAGCAGTGCTAATTCCATTGCGTTCAATGCACAGAAAATATGAAAAAAAAAACTATGCAATCCGATATTCGTGGCTGAGTCAGAGGGGCCAAAGCATTTGATCCGACCAGCTATTTTCACCTCCGAGAAGGTAGGTGCCATACCGGAGACTTTCCTTTGGTTGCGGGCTATATCGGACTACAGGAGAACACAGCCGAGGCTGCTATTGTATGATATCAACCCAGTCGGCTACAATTTGAGCCTACCACCTAGTAAGAGGCAAGATAAGGGACCTACAGTTTTACAATGGGGGAAACAAAGAGTTTGTATTACGTCGCTGCGCTCGTAATACAAACTCTTTGGGGGGAACAAGGATAAGTGATTAATAGAAAGCATTGAGCTAATTTTTGGAATGTTTGTCAGTTTATATTATTTGTTGGTGCACGCATCACCCATACAACTACAGGGGCTCAATTCGGATCGAGCTTTCTGAAGAATGTTGGGGTTGAATAAGAATAACATGTAAGTGTTACTCACAGTATCAAGCCATTATTCACGTTATGAGGTAAGCAGTGGGGTCGAAAGTGAAGACAGTCGGAAAAATTATAATTGTTTAGAAACGTGGAATTGATTATACTATAAAGTGGGGTTTACAAACATGAAAATCACGTGAGCAGCGGAGGCACGCTTATTAATGAGTACATAAAACGGCAGAACAACTTCATGTTCAACAATACCAATGGAGAAACAAAGGCTCGACACACCCTATTCTGAATCTAGTGAACTATTCCATCAGATTTAGGGCTGTATTTAAGTCCAATCAGTTATTCATTATGTATTAAAGTACTAAATTACGTACACCTTATGTACTCCAGCAAGAACAGAACTTCTTTAAACTCCATCAAGTGAGGTATAGTTTTCAAGAACTTAAAAAGTCTAATTAAAAAATATTTATATTTTTTTTTTATGTAATCCGGTATGGGTGGCTGAGTTGGAGGGGCTAAAGCTCATGTTCCGACCAGCCAATATCACCTCCGAGAAGGTAGGTGCCATACCGGAGACTTCCCTGGATTGTTGGCTATACTGGACTAGAGGAGAACACAACCGAGGCTGCTATGCGGCCATCTTACATCCATCCAGTACGGTGGTACCAACCCAGTCGGCTACAATTTGAGCCTACCACCTAGTAAGGGGCAAGGGAAGGGACCTACAGTTTTACACCGGTTCCGAACGGTGAAGCAGCAGGTGTAGGTATGCACGTAAATTTTTTCGTCAGAAAAAACTCATTGGTACACGCCGACGGGGATACCACACTTAATGATTTAAAACTAAAAGGAATTAAAATATAAATAAAATAGAAATTTTATAAAGCCCGACTAGAAAAATCTAATGAAATAACAAGGAAAGTTTATCGGAAATGCTGTAGTCGGGAGCTCGTAATGCTGTAGGTAGGTAGTCAATGATTCGAATAGACAGGTAGCTTTCGTTTCAGGGACAGCATTTTCGATCAACTTTCCTTATTATTTCCTTCGATTTCGGGTTTTATAAAAATGTTATCTTTTTTCAAAGAAGATGGCGCAAGACGGCGATGGAGAAAAAAGCTGACAAGATTGCCTTTCCTAGTTATCGAAAGGCAGTGGGTTCCTTCCCTGTCGCAGTGCACCACGAGCAGGTTCATGTAAAACGTTTAGTCCTCTCCTTTATCTTATGCTACTTGATGTGATGGGGTAAACCCGCCCGTATTGTTATCACCACTCTGAACGAAAGCCGGTCGAATGTTATGATGACCGAGGTGTCCGTCGATTATATAGTGTAGTGTAGGTGACATGACCCAAGGGAAGCACTGACATGGTACTTACTTCCGAAAAAGTGTAATGTGCTGACATCACTGGTTTAGCAGGTGAGCTAGCCAACCATGCAAGGTTGCATAAAATAAAATTTGTTCATGGAAACTGACGCGGTTGGCTACAGCACCTACTACATCCGTGATGTCAGCCAATAATAACACCTGGTGAACTAACAATGGTGAACTAGGTGCCAAGTCAGTGCTTCCCTTCGGCCGTGCCGGCTACACTGAACTGGACGGAAAACACGAACTATTTAATATATTATAATATAAATATATACTATTATAATAGCCGTTTCAACTAATCTTTCATTCAGTGTGGTGGTATCAACCCGGGCGGATTAAACTCTACCACGTAGTAAGGTAAGAATTATAGTATTATTTATGAGCAGGTATGTGGCTCCGGCTGCCGACTCTACCGTGGTATTTGTCGAGCGGTACCTACAGGTCGGGTGTCGAAAGGGCGAAACGTTTTGGAGGCAACCGTTTGACAAGGGGGCGACAGAATGACTAATGACTACCCGATGACAGTCTCTCACTTCTCACTGTACTTGTTCCAAGGTTCACTCTCTTTCTTGTGACTACGACGACCCCGCCGCCTGGTGGCGGAAGGGGAAACTACACAATTTTGCATTTATCGACGGTTATTGGGACGTGAACGAACGCAACATTTGCGGTTCACCTCAACTTGGAAGCAGGAAGAAAGAGGAGGTTATTTTTTGCGAAATACAATGCAAAGGAATTTTTAGTAGAGAAATTTCAAATGTATAAAGAATATTGTATATTTTTTACTTACAGTAAGACTTAAGTGTAATTATTTCCTTTTTATTTATTTAGATAGATAAATAGACAATTCTTTATTGCTCCAGTAAACATTAAACAGTAACAAATACTTACATTGGAAAATTTACATAAGGTGCAAAGGCGGACTTATCCCTTACAGATATTTCTTACAGTCAACCTTTGGATGTTTGAGATTCGATAATATAGTGGAATGTAAGTAGATAGTAGCAAAAGAGTTGAGCGTGACAAATTGAAGATAAAATAATAACAATACATAAAGTGCATGCTAGTAAAATATAAGATTATTTATTAGGTTAATTTTATTAAATTAGTTTTACTCACTAAATATATGTATATTACATTTAAAAGAATATTGTTTGGGCAGCAATTCATATTGAATACAATATTTTTTGACCTACCTTTTAAATTATTTCGGTAGGTACCTATATAGAATTTATATTCGTAATAACTGTTTAAAATAAAACAAATAACTGAAAACGCTATTCAACGAAAAATAAATCTCACTAGAAATGCTAGCCACAGTAGCGACACAGCCTAACAAGCGGAGAGCGAGAGAAACTCTCGTGCGTGCCCTTGTCGTTTCAGGCCTCAGGCAACAGCGCCACCTAGCTGACTGTAACTGCATATTTATGCTCTAGTCGCAGTGTTAGAAGCGGGTGAGAGTCTAATGCAAAAATATTATAAAAAATATACATATTATGGCGAACGATACTGAATGTGAATATGTGTTAATGAAATATTGTAAAAGTTATGTGTTCTTTATGAGGAAATAAATTGTATTTGTATGTTATACTTAGTTAGATTTTTTACTTACGCCTGAGTTGTTTAGATACCAACAGTTAAATTAATTTTAATATCGCGATGGTTTTATTAACCAAGGGCTTCGCTATGTAAAGTTTGGTCTCAAAAAAATTGTATAGCCCATTTGCTATGTCGCCACATCAGCTACCAACCAATGTCACTAATTCAAGGTGGCCTTTTAAAGAGTAACAAATGGACAGAAGGAAAAATTAACATTTTATTTTATTTGTGAACAAATATTTCATTATAAATTATATAATATACTAATAAATTGAAGAGCGTGGTGAAGTTTAGAAATTTACCTACTTTAAAAAATATATATATAGATATTTAATTAAAGTGTTAGTCTAGTTGGGAAATCCACAACCTAAGAGTCCGCGTAATGACTTAAAATAAATAAATTAAAGGTCGCTTGGATCCGGTATTTAAAAAGAATAATCCCACTGCACCTCTCCCCGTGTTAGGGCGTATAGGGCGTTCGTGCCTTATTGCTTTTGATAGCTGTTATTTTGTAGATAGGTACTAATACTTTTCTATAAGCGTGGTGGTTGCCTTTCATTTTTAGCGTTTAGTTAAGCAAAAGAGGAAAATACCGAACCCTTATAGGATCACTCTCGTATCTGTCTGTCTATCTGTCACAGATTCTCCGAATCTACTGGACTAATTTGAAATTTGGTACGTATATAGAGTTTGATGACCTAACGTACGTATGGCGTAAATGAACGAATTTCAATTTTGGGGGTAAATTTTGGGAGACCAATTAATAAATAAAATAATAAAAAAAAAAATTCAAGTTCATTTTGTGACATATCATTGGAAAGGGCTCGTTATAAGAAATACAAATGTGTATTTTTTATAATCTAATATTTCAAAGTTTGTCGTCTGGTACAACGGACACCAGACGTCGGCTCCAGGAACTCCCGCAGGTCCTGAAGAAGCCGAAACGTCGACTTATGTAAGTCTTTTACACCTACCTGTTAATCCGAAAACTTAAAAAATAAAAATGAATACTTAAGTTTGTGTTTTGCTGTAATTTACCAGAGTACTTGCAGCACATCACCGATTACTGTGCTTACCCCGATTGTCGGGATACGGCGTGTGGTGTGTATGTATGTATGTGTTTTCCGTCCAGTTCAGTGTAGCCGGCACGACCGAAGGGAAGCACTGACGGTGCACCAAGTTCACCCGGTGTTATGGGCTGACATCACGGATGTTGTAGGTGATGTAGCCAACGGTGTCAGTTTCCATAAAAAAAAAGGGGAATATAGGTTATCTTCTAGTTTACAGGAAAATCTAAATGAAAATCTTAAGATTTAAAGTTTTCACGGAATACGGAATGGTACGGAATCGTCTCCACGCGACTTCGAATCGCACTTGTTTCTGTTTTAATTTTTTATTTTTTTTATGGAAACTGACACGGTTGGCTACATCACCTACAAGATCCGTGCTGTCAGCCCATAACACCGGGTGAACTTGGTGCCACGTCAGTGCTTCCCTTCGGTCGTGTCGGCTACACTGAACTGCACGGAAAACACAAACTATTTACATAGCCGTTTCGACCGACGACCTTTCATTCAGTGCGGTGTATCAACCCGGGCGGGTTAAACCCTACCACCTAGTAATACAAGAAGGGAGTAATATCCCATAGTCGTCTTTTACGAGATACACGGGGAGATATGCAGTGGGGCTATTATTTTAAAGTACCGGCCCCATGTACGGTCCATACATGTAATCCGGTACCTTGAATTCAGTCAGAGCCAACATCACCTCCGAGAAGATAACATCGGTCCGGCCGTATCAGAGACTTCCCCTTGGATTCTCTACTGTACCTACTAGGGGAGAACACAGCTGAGGCTGCCATGTCCCAGTCGGCTACATAGAGCCTACCACCCAGGAAGGGGTAAGAGAAGGGACCTAACAGTATTGCACCGGTTCCGAACGGTGAAGCTGCAGGTGTAGGTGTAAGCATGAAATTTTTTCTGTCAGAAAAAACTTATTGGTGCACATGTTGGCCGGATTCGAATCCGAACATTGAGATCAATAGTTCGATTGCAACATCGTGCCGACCACCTTCCAAATTCAAATTTAATTATTATTCCGTTCATCTTAATCAATTATCTGTTATGTACCGGATTGTCGCGATACCTGTCGGTAAGTATCTCATGTCAATATACAAGAGCTTTTTTTTTATGGAAACTGACACGGTTGGCTACATCACCTGCAACATCCATGATGTCAGCCCATAACACCGGGTGAACTAGGTGCCAAGTTGGTACTTCCCTTCGGTCGTGCCGGCTACACTGAACTGGACGGAAAACACAAACTATTTACATAGCCGTTTCGAAGATGATTCATTCAGTGCGGTGGTACCAAACCGGCCGGGTTGAACCCTCCCACCTAGTAAAGTAAGAAGGGGCCTAAATACGAAATTAGATAATGGTCTTATCCACTACGCTCTTTTAAATGAAAAGTGTGGCTATTTACATATTTACATATCTATTTCACTGAACAGACCAATAGGAACGGAAGCGAATTAGAAAATTTTAAATATTGGAACGTTGCCAATTAGAGATAACTTACGAGAATTTTCCTATAAGATTTTTTTATTATTACGTTATACAAGAAGACCTAAAACAATTATTAATATAAGTACCTCCCTTTACTGTGCCTAACCAAGAACACGACGGAGATCAAATTGATCAGTGACATAGGCAAGAGGCTAATATGATGACCAAATGAAAGTTATTTATTTATTTAAATAAAAGGAGTGACTAGTTTTCTTATTATTTCTACTTGCGGCTAAAATAAAAAAGTTACATTTAAGAAGAAAACAATTTGATATTAAATTTTTAACTTATATTTTATGACCGAGAATGTAAGTTTTATCAACATCACACATACATACGTACCTAGTTAATTTATTTTAAAACATCGCTCTAGGTACCTATCGAGCACAGAATCAAGCCAAGATATTCCTATCATGCTCATCAGCTAAAAATCTCCATGAATTTTCATCACGTGTTGTCGTCTGAAGTTAGAAGATGTTTTCAGGAAACTTTTCAACTTACGGAAAACTCTTGCGAACTTTCATACCGGCGACCCCTTCTACTTTTACAACTTCGTCTGGGCCAATCAGAGCGCACGATTTGAACGGACCAACTCCGCCCAGCGAGACTGCAGCACGCATGCCCGAGACTGCAGGACCGACGCATTCTAGTGCCGTCCCTCTTACACAGCACCCTCGCCGCAGGGATTATCGGACGGAGAGGGAGATAGCTGTACATGCCAGTGATGAGTGCTGTTTAATTAAAATTTAATTATTTAATGCAAAATTATTTTATTGGCTAATTTCAAGAGTTCATAAGCATAAATCGTTATTCGATTGCATAATTAAAGCAAGAATGGTAGAGAATAGGACAATTTTCATAGTTCGTATTGATCAATTTATCAAAAAATTACTACAGTTCTTGCCTCAACAATAATAAAGAAAAATTATTAATATTGTGAACAATTTTTTGAGTTTTTTCTATGAATAACATGTCAAAAAATATACCTGAGGTATTATTACTACGGCTTATTTATCGTTCCTACGATTTTATTTGAAAAAATGAATCTATTACCTATCGCCATTAAAGACTTTCACATTATCACATTATCATGATTAGTGTGGGAATTTCATGGAGAATAAGTAACATTAAGGCATTTCAAAAATCTTCGACCGAATAAATAGGCAGATACAAGTAGATAAAACTAAAGACTTTTTTGGGCGGAAATCTTCGAACCCTTCGTCAGCGATACAAGATTAAAACCGAGCTGTTCCGTCGCCAACCACAAATATAATTAAATTCCAATAAAATATCCAAAATAAACATTTTCAAAACACACCTGCCTCGCTCCCTTTCTCCTCGGTAGAATTAGAAAGAGAGGTGCGTATTAGTGGGTGTGAGGTCATAAATAACTTGGTTCGAGTGGTGCAGTGGATTTATGAGTTAGGTGCATGTGTCGCGAGGGTCCGGGTGTCGTGGCTTTGTTGGCTGATTGCGTGTTTATTAACTTGTAATAAATTGTAGGTATAACTGGTTCCTCGATAGAGACATATTTCATGGAGAGCTTCGGCCGGCAATGGCTAAGATGGTTAGGTATTAAGGCGATTTGGTAGAGCAATGGGATTGTAATTACATTCGTTATTGAACAGATATATAGCTAAATCTCAAAGGTGAATGAGGCATTAAAGAATAACAGACAAACAGACGGACAGACGACGTTTTTATTTTCAATAATAGAGATTTCATAAATTTTTCATTCAAGAGTTGTAAAAACTCGTCCCACAACCAGAGTAATTTTGTTTTTGTGATAATTTTTTTTTTCAGTTAAGCTATTTGAAAATAATCCTTTAGAATTTTGTTTTGTTTCATGAGTTGTTTTCCAAAATATGCAGGTTGAAATGACAATATACAAGCTGTCTTTGTACAATGCCATGGACGAAAACCTATTACATACAGCACATATACATATACATACTTATAACATATACTTTAGTATTTAGGAATAATTTGTTCATTTATTTCACTTCCACGACCTATAGAGCCTAGTTATATTAGTAAGCTATACATTTGTAATAGTTTGTATCAATTAAAAAAAAAATTACGCATGTGTTAATGTATTATTATCAGATATACATATAATATATAATATATTATACATATCACACACGCTGAATTCCGACAATCGGTGTAAACAGAGTAATCGGTGCTTTGCTGCAAGAACTTTGTAAATTACAGCACAACACCGACCACCACATTTCGCAAAGTATTCGAAGAAGATTCAATCGATCAAGCAGCTAGTAAGGCACGAAGACCCACCTGCTGCATGACTCGGTGGAAGTACAGTGCCAAGGTGAGAGGTGGCGATCCTGTCTCCCTTTAGCACGGAATCTTGTCCTTACCCTTAGTCGCTTGACATGCATGGGGAGAGATGCAGTGGGGCTATTATTTTTATAAGTACCGGTTCCACACATATATCAAATATATTTTGTTTATATTGTGTACGACCATTTAAACTTTTACTAAATAAAAAGAATTGTGTTTCCATATACCTACATATATTAGAGATAATAAAAATGAAACCCTATAAAAAAAGATCAGCTAGGTGTAAATTTTTTTTTATAGAAAACCGGGATAGGTGGCTGTGCTCAACAGTCAGTCGAGTGACACAGTCATTCAGACACGTCCAATCTGTTCCCCGATTCTATTCACGCATAACCAGCCACACTCGGTGAGGCACCTGCCAGCTAAAGGGTGATCAGGAAATTTGTTCACACGTCTTTTGAAGTCACGAAGGTTGAGGAGACAGGAAACTCGCTCACCCGAATACAGTTTTCTAACTGTAACTCTAATTATGTATTTTTTAAATTAATTCCGATCACTCACTCAATTATATAACTGTTTACTTACTTTTCAAACTGAAAAAAAGTTCACATAAAAAGTTAATAAATTATCGTGGTTCTGGTTAATAATATTGTTTATCCTTACGGAAAGGGAAGGGTCGTTTGACCATTAAAAGCTATACTACTGAATACAGCCACTAAATTATTTCGTTCTCTTCATGAAACTTTAAGCTTGAGTTCTATGGTGCGCTTGAGTTCCCTTCACTAATGACGTTGTCATATGTTATTCTAGAATTAATATGAGTACTTACAAAACTTCACCAAATTGAAACTGAGCTTGTCGTCACGTCACCACCATCTTCAGTTTTTCTTCAAGTATTACAAGAAATACTCATAGAACGTGGTCATAAAAGCATAATTTAAAAACTGGCCAATAGCGAGTCGAACTCGCGCACCGAGGGTTCCGTATCGCCATGTCACGGTCAGCGCCACTCACACCATCTACGGCGTGTTTATAAAATGCTTCATATCAGTTAAGTCATGATTACTTAAAATGCTTCATACATAGTCCTTTCGGTAGATGGCGCGAGCGCATACACATTTTAGTTTCTTCTATGGGAACCCCCGTGAATTTTTTACTTTTTCTTATTTTTATTATTTCTTGTTATAGTGATTATATATATATATAATAACACATATTCTGTGAAAATTTCAACGGGCTACATATTACGGTTCAAGAGACTCAGCCCTCGGACAGACGGACAGACGGACGGACGGACAGACATACGGCGTAGGCTTAGTAATAGGGTCCTGTACCGGATACGGAACCCTAAAAATTGAATATCGTGATGGAAGCGTAGATAATAGCGTAGAAGATAAGATTTCAATAGCTTCACCGAATAGGTTGCCGGTTGCGCGGTTTTATATCTCTACTTGCACAAGACTAGCAAGCAAGTGTTCTGAAGATGTTTGCGTGATAATGCCGATGGTTATCTATTGCTAATGGTTTGTTTATGAATAAGGCGAGTGACGGGGCGCGTGGCGGGAGATGGATGCTGCTCGTTAGCTATAATTTTATCAAACAATTCATTTCTCCAGTCCGCTGCGACACTGCAGAGCTCGTGAACTGAATGGGAATATGAAAGAAGAAACGAACATTTTACTGGAACCTTCGAGACTGGAATGAACGAATTTTCACGAAATTTTATGTAGGTAGGTAATTAGGTAGGTACGTATATTGTACTTACTGTTCTGTCGAGGAGAAGGGAAAATGCAAATTATATTATAACAGAATAAAAATATGTATTTTAATAGCGATTTTCAGCGTTTTATTTCGATGGAGTGGTACATGATGATGGATGGTATGGATATAATGCACTTAATAATAATTCTATTGGTGCACAACTGCGACTCTAAGTACGAGTATTATGATTCAACTCTAGCTAGTGGCACCCATGCCTCCTTGTTTGATGAAAAGTTTGCTCTATGACTATGAAACACATAATATATCATATCAATACTAATAATAAATGTGTAAGGGATGGTCGTGGAGTAACACACTTTGTTTTATGTGATACTGCGTTTGTATATTCTATGTATGATACTAAAACTAAATTTACTATTTTTACAAATACAATTCAGTTCCGGTTACGCTAAGATATGGTTCTCATACAACTCGACTGTTCCGCCTTTTTAAATACGAATTTCACGCGAGCGAAGCTGCGGGCAAAAGCTAATAACTTAAACATATATGTACGCATAATACATATACGTACTTATATGACCAAAAGACATGGGAACAAACTAAAATGAAATATTATTCATATCATTCAATTCACATTAAATCTCGTAATTACTTATTATTTTCAGCCAGGTGTCTCAACCAGAGCAGACATAAAATTATTTCTGCGTCATAGACCGTAACAGAACATCATTTAGTAGGTTGTGTGTGTGCATTGTTGCAGTAAATCTGCAAGCAAAGCTTAGTATCGATGCGGGTGCGCGAGCGCAGCTTGGCTGCCGTGCAAGCTACAGATGACTGCATAATATTAGTATAACTCATCGACGAAGGAAGCGCCGCTGAGCCAAAGCACACCTAACGGAGTTTTATTTACACAAACAGATGTCTATCAATGTCATACTGAAATATTGTTCTTGTCCGTTCGCTTAGAATGATACAAAGTGCGCCGGAGTGCGTGAAATTATAATTTACTGTGTTTTTACATTCACCGATAAGGGACTATTTTCCTGTGTTTTAATATTTTTTCAATGTATCCTTGTTAGTGGTATTTGACATGTCAAGTTTATCATTGTCGCTTGTGGTGGCGCTGGCACAAGGGAAGTCTGCTCATTTATTTTTAGTTTTAAAGTTAGGTAAGTTATGTTTTGGTACAAATTATCATGCAAGTCTTTCATTGCATCGCCAACTACGGTGTGTAATTTTAGGTAACTTAATAAATGTGTCCTTCTAAATTTGATTCTGAAGAACAATATGATTCTTCTTAACGCTCCACCAAACAATTAAAATTTGCTCTATGAGGCATCTTACGGAGGTTTCCCTTCCTGAGGAACGACCATCGGTAACCTGGGCTTGTCCTACCACCAGTGGAACTTCTATATATGTTTATATTAATTTTAGGTGTACTTAATATATGTAAAATAAATCTAAAAATATAATGCGCATTAAATATTGTTTTATGTTCAGCAATTTAAATATTATGGAGATTGTTCCTACTGTTTTATTTAGTGGACTCTCCTACTATCGGCCATTCTTCATTTGATATTTGGATACGTTCACAAAAAAGTCGCCAAGTGCGAGTTGGACTCGCACACCGAGGGTTCCTACCATCACTCAATATATTTGTATTATGTATGTACAAAAATAATTGTGTTTTGAAAAATCACGAAACGCCCAAATAAACACTACAGCAATGGTTTGACTCTCAGACATTCGTGTAATTGAAATATACGAAAATATATTTTTCATAAGACATATAACTACAAATTTACAATTTTCTGATTTTTCCTTTACTTCTACTGTGAGACCTAGCTTCTCACCAAATTTCATGATTCTAGGTTAACGGGATAGGTTTTGATTTGATTTGCCAGTAGCAAAATATGTGACTTAAATGGCCGTATCAAGCTTCTAAGTCAACGCAATCACTAGGATTGCGTTGACTCAGAAGCTTAAATGTGTTACACCTCCGAGGGAACGTAGACCTTAGTATTTGATATTAATTTCAACTTGATACCTCTACCCGTTCCTGAGAAAAAAGGTCTTGACAGACAGACAGACGGACAACAAAGTGATCCTATAAGGGTTTCGTTTTTCCTCCTTTGAGGTGCGGAACCCTAAAAAACAACTACATCAGTATACTCCCAACTACATTACCTAGTACGTTTGTGGATACAACATACTGAGCTGAAGTTGTGTAAGTGAGATTGAAAGAATTGCAGTAAAGTGCTGAATCTCACAGAACGCATAGTATCACTAAAATGGCAGTGGATAGATCACATTTCCAAAGGGGACGACAACTATTAGCGGAGTATACAGTTAATACAGCCATAGCATATGACATAACCGTTGGCTTGTTGGCACTACCTTAATGACGATCACTGTTGGACAAGAACTTATTTATTTATTTTTATGGAAGCTAACACAAATGGCACGCGAAGACGATAGTCAGTCAGTCAGCGTGTAAGCGTCCACTGCTGGACTTACGCCTTTCCAATTTTCCTCCAGTCCTCCCGGACTTCAGCGGTACGGAACCACTGCTTACCGCCGACGCACTTAATGTCTTCGTCCCACCAGGCGGGTGGTCTTCCCTCACTTCGTTTTCCTGTCCATGTCCGCCAGTGTAGGAGACGGTTAAGACGATAGGTTTCAACCGAACGATATTACGAAAAATCGAGCACGAAAACTTTAATAGCTGTCCCATTATAATAATTCAACCATAGTCTATGTCAACCCCAGTAAAGTGATAGATTTGTTTTATGAAAACTTACATACCTAGTTGACTACGTCACCTACAACATCCATGAATTCAGCCCATAACACCATGGTGAACTCAATTCAATGCCATGTCAGTGCTTCCCTTTGATATTGCCGGCTACACTGATTGAATTGGATGGAAAACACAACTATTTACATAGCCGCTTCGACCGATCTTTCATTCAGTGCGGTGTTACCAACCCGGACCGATTAAACCGTAGTATGTAAGAGAGAAGATACATACAGTTTTACATGGAATACGAAGCACGGTTAGACGGTCGACAGGTCACCCATCTAAATTCTGACTGCTCTCAGGTGTGCTTAAGTAAGATCAGGAGTTGGAGTTTGAAAGAAGCTTGCGCCGAGAGTTTGGAGAGTGGAGTGGATTTACATTGTTTTATGTACACGGACATTGTTTGCTGCTACATCCGTGAATGGTGATGTAGCTGCTACATCCGTCAGCTTAAACACTTTATTCTTCTCTAAATACAGCCCATAACAACTTGTTCCATTGTCCTGACTTAAAAATTAAACTACATTAAAACACAATAAATCTCTCCCAAAAACACTTTTCTAAAATTATGATACCTAGGCGTTCCACTTTGGCTGACTAGGCTTACCTGCTTGCTAGATACTTTCGACCTGAGCACTGATGTATCAACTTTATCGGCATCATTCCATTTTTTTTTATGGAAACTGACACGGTTGTCTACATCACCTACAACATCCGTGATGCCAGCCCATAACACCAGTTGAACTTGTTGCCACGTCAGTGCTTCCCTTCGGTCGTGCCGGTTACACTGAACTGGACGGAAAACACAAACTATTTACATAGCCGTTTCGACCGACCTTTCATTCAGTGCGGTGGTACCACTACCAACCCGGGCAAGATAAACCCTACCACCTAGTAATATAAGAAGGGAGTCATATCCCTTAGTCGACTTTTACGATATACACGGGAAAAAATGCAGTGGGGCTATTCTTTTCAAGTACCGGCCCCACACTGTACCATCCATTTCGTGCCTTCACAGAAAAAAACCTTGAAAAGCAAATTATTAGACTGAATCACTTCAAGCTTGAAAACTCTACCGAATGTAGATTGTAGAGTAGGAATTAAAGGAAGACAGATGCGTTTCTAGAATAGACACGACATAGTAGGACGTACCTACTGATAACAGTCCTACATAGGGTAATTATTATATTAGTGGCGAAAACGTGGAAAGATATTTCATAAATAGTTCGCTCTATCCACTGGCCTTTATACACTTACCTACTTATGTATGAACAATTACATAACAAAGGTCAATAAAATAGTACTACTAGTAGATTCTGCACACGAAATCCCAAAACCTCACCAAGTGGCAGTTCTTAAATGGTGGTGATGGGCGGCGGAGGCGGCGCGCCGTAGACGGAGGCGCTAGAGATGTGTGATGCTGCACTAATGGCAATAATCTGTAGCGATAATCATTAGGTGCAGTCACGTGGCCGAGTGTGGTGGCTGGTTGTAGCGCTCAGGTGCCGCCCCGCGCGCCGCCCCTCCGCCGCTCCTCCCCGCGCGCCCGCCCCGCCCGCCGCGCCGCGCCCCACCCCGCGCCGCACCGCCGCGTCAGCCGCCCATCACGCGGCGCCGATCATTTGACGACCAGCGCGCGCGTCAACCGTTCACCTCGCGGGCCGCGTCGTCGTCGTCGTGAAAATTCCGAAACATTTTCCGACCAACTCTCGGCGCGGACTGACAAGTTTTAATTTGTTGTGCGTACGTTGTTCGGTTGTGGGATGTTTGTGATTTGTCTACGAATTCTCGCCAGTGATTAATTGGAAAGTTTTTCAAAAAGGACGTTAGCTCGAGATTTTTCATTTCGCACTTCAAATTTGAAGTAAGTATTTGAAAATTTAATTGTTGACAGAAAACATTTCTAATCGATTTAGATAGAATCTTAAAACTGTAAATAAGCAATAGCTAATAATATTATTAACATTAAACCTTTTAAATCATCTGACTGCTTGATATGTACAAATTTTGAAATGTTATTTAACGAAGTATTCATTGTAAATTTGACGCAATTGAAAAATAATTAGGTTGAATTGCAATAACATTAAACCGTAAAGCAGTAAATCTCCTGCCGCCTGGTGACCCTCCTGAATAGAGCATTGAGTCGAATTATAATATCTTGACCTGTTCGGCTACCATGAGATAAGTAACTGCAAACCATTCCCCACCTCCATGCTGCAAACTTTTTACTCTATAGAGACATTGCATTTATGTGCCTGAACTGTCTATAGAAAGAAAAAAAAGTCTAAATGTTATTGGTATGAATATGTAGTGTTATAAATGTGTTTTGATGACAATTCATTAAACATTAAATTAGAAATAATGAATTAAACTTTTATAAATGCGTAGGTGCCTATTTAAAAAAAATCATTATGCATTGGTTTTGCTTGTATTAATGGTTAACCCGGATTTTATTTGTCTTTATGATTTTAATATAGGTAGTTAGTATATGTAACATCTGGAATACAAGTACATAAAATTCTTTCCTTATTCAAATCAAAGTAGGTATTTCATATCCTTAGACTCCAATCCCTCAAATCTCAGTAATGTGGAAATATAATGTCTGATATTCCTATGAGTAATTACCATGACCTATTTTTTTATAACCTGGGTATAGGAGTAATATAGTCAGACACTAAGTTTTTAGTAAATACAATTATAAATCAGTAACTCTGATCCCAATAATCGTCACACTGGCTGAGGTAGGTATGCGAGTACTTCCTGAAAATTAATCAACTACAAGGTAAAAACAGAGAAATATCTCCCACACTTCAGCCTCTCAATCTACATTTTCGTCCCGACCCGCATTCATCAAAGAAGCCCACAATAAAAACACGAGATTGTCCGGACCATTTAATTCGTACCGGACGCTCTGCCAGAACAAAAATCCTCCGGGCGGCACTGAAATAACCTCGACACAAACGAAAAGACGGCACATGTGTTGCCGACTGTCACCCAGTCAGATTCTGTAACGAAAAACAACACGTAACATCGCAGCGGGGTCGTCGCCGCCGAAACAATCGAGAAATCTTTGAAATTAGATTAGAATAGAGATAATTTATGGCGACAAGGATCTTGCTGAGCGGCATGTGCTAAAGTAAAAGGCACTGGTGGAACCGCTGCTGGCACGACCGAGGTTTGTGAGTCATGTAGATCATAGATTCTCGTATAACCTTTACCACCATCCCTGAATTTGTTTAAATTATTTTAGGCAAATCGAGAAAGAAGATAAAATAAAACTACCTATAAGAAATAGTAGTAGAGTATGTACCTAAATAATAAATAACTAATAAAGTATTATATTAAAAATTACTACCTAGCGAAAAAGTTATTACTTAAAGAAAATTATACAAATCTAAAATTTTGCACACAGGTAAAAATTTTGCCGACCAATAAGAACCTAAACGCAAGGTATGAAAACATAATAATTTGAAATACCTAGTCAACTAAAAGGTAATATAAACACACCATAACACTCAACAAATCGGCCACAATGAAAGCTCATAATCGCCGTTTTGAGCTTTGAGTCGTTGGGCCTAAAGACTACACGGGCGGCGGGCGGGGCGCGCGGCGCGGACCGCACACCGCCAGGGAAGGCAATAAACCATTGCGCAGACACTTTTATTGCTTCCACCACGTGGCGGTCGGAAAAGTCAAAACCGGCGAGGATTCGGCTTTTTTGTACACTTGTTGTTCTTCCGAACACATGTAGTCATAGTAATGAAGGAGAGATTTGTTATTTATGGCGTTTTGCATAATTTGCCTGTGCGCTTGGATTGTCTCGGTTTCATTCAGTTTTAGGGCGATCTATAATATATTAATTATAGACTGCATAAACATTTCAGCTCTGTTATACTTCGTTGGTACGCTCATTTATATCGGCTGTTGTTATTTGGCTGTATTTGGATTATAAATCACCATTCAGCAAACATAATGTATATACCTACTTGCTATAGTAATATATTTATTAATAATTGTTACTGACGTCTTTAATTTTTAATTTTTACAACACTCAGTATGCGACTTTATATACTAAAAAAGATATGTATGGTTCCTACGAAAATAAATTTACTAACGTAACTATCACCATTCTACCACCGCTGTATGTATTGTGTATGTATACTTATTAAGTAATTTTTTTGTTCTTGGTTTTGTTTAGGTATATAAATAAGTTTTGTTTAGGTATATTTGTATAGGTATATAAATAAGAAAACACATTTTTGTGGTTTAGTACCATACATGTAATTTGTTATTTCAAAATTTTTTTAATCAGCTGCAGCACTGGCTAAGCCTAAAGCGGCTGGTACGGCAACTCATACGATGAAATCGCTGTTATTATAGTTTTTATGTGAAAAATAATTAATTTTGATATAATGAATTTTTTTTTACATTTATTTAAGTATGCAATTTGCTCTTGTAAAGTAAAACTGGGACAAACATTTCTCTTGAGAAAAAGTTGTGATAAAATTGGTACAAAACTTTGATACTCTGTTAAAGTTTTCCATTATATATTCCTATATTTTGTCTTATCTGTCCAATACTTTAAAATATGCACTAGTGTTGCACAAGTGAAATAGAGCATTTTACTTTGAAATTACGCTCCGCTTCGAGGATTGTTCTCGGCCGGCGGAGACAGGTCACCGCATCTATCACGCTCAACGACTTACTGTCTGTGCGTCCATCCAGCACGACTAATGCCTCTCGTTTTATCGCAGGTCCATCGATCAGCCGGCTTAAATGCACGGCGAATTCGTCGACGCCGACCCGGCCGTGACGAACCGCACCGCGATGCGCTAAACGGACCGACTCTCATCAAAAGCCAAAATGCGAGCTTCGGCATAACTACTTTCGCCCCAAACGGAGACCAGAAGCTGTTATCGATGAACGATCTCAACTACAACGCCGGAATGAGTTCCTACCAGTTCGTCAACTCGCTGGCGTCGTGCTACGGCAACCAGGCGCCCGGTCGCACCGGCACCTCGCCGGTCGAGCAGGGCGGCCACTCCGGCTTGCCGACGCCCGGCGCGGACTACTACAACCCGGGCGCCGCGCCCGCCGGCTACCCCAACGCCTGCTACTCACCGCCGCAGGTCGGCCACCACTACCCGCAGCACCCGTACGCCACGCCGGCGGCGGCCGGCGCCTCGCACCTCCAGCCGCAGGGCATGATCGACTACACGCAGCTGCATCCGCAGCGCGTGGCGGCCGCGGGACATCTACACCAGCAGCATTCCAATCCCAGCCCGGGCGCGCTCTCCCCCAACCTGATGCCGAGCGCGCCCAGTCAGGCGACCGCCGCGGCTACCGCCAGCTGTAAATACGCCGACTCGACCTCGTCCACGGGCGTGGCGTCCCCTCAGGATCTGTCGACGTCCTCGGGACCGGGACGAACCTCGCCGGGCTTCGGGCCGATGGGAGCTCAGAACGCACCGAGCCAAAACATCACAACGAAGGTGGGGCTGACGACGCCGATAGCGTCTCCGGTGGAACACAAGGCGAACGTGTCGCAGAACATATCGAGTCCGGCCTCCAGCACCTCCAGCACCGAGAGCAACGAGGCCAACAACTCCAACAGCAACTCGAAGAATTCTAAGGGCGGAGGGTCGAGTGCCAACCCACCGCAGATATATCCCTGGATGAAGAGGGTGCACCTAGGACAAAGTAAGTACTGCATTCATTTCTAGATTTACGCATTACCTTCATACACAGTTGTACCTGGTTTGTTGAATAGCTAATTATGATGAACATATTTTAATTCCGTTCTTGTCTTTTCTTCAAGCACTACCTACGTTATTAGAATAGTACTATTTAAAGTTCATACTAAGTTCATAATAGTCGTACCATAGCCCCACTGCATCTCTCCCCGTACATGCAGTAAAAGACGACTAAGGGATAAGAACAAGATGCCGTGCTAAAGGGCGATAGACTAGCTACCTCTCTGCATGGAATGGTCCTTCCAACGCGTCAAGCGCTTATGTGTTCGTGCCTTACTTGCTGCTTGATAGTTATCATATCGGAATACTTTGCTAAACGTATTGTCGGGATACAGCGTGTGGTATGTATGTATCTTCTAAGTTCAATAACACAAACAATTCTCACCTATTTCCAGTAGCTATAAGTATACTTTTCCAGTTAGTACAATCTTACACGACAGGTTAAGTTGCATGAGCCAGGAAGCCGGTTACTCGCCACCACTGGCGATTCACACCTTTTTACCGTGGCTCGCGTGAAATCACAAATCGTTTGACTTCCTCACCCATCAACAGCTATTCTCACAGCCACGCCTCCTGATAAAAAAAACCGAGATAATTTGAATTCTGATCTTATATAAATAAACTATTTATCACGGAAGAGACAAAACAAATTATATATCTATTTATAAAGCATTAGCGTGCATTAATGTAGGCCGCCGGATCGATATGGCTGATGGATGATGTCTATAATGAGGTATAATGGCTTTGTTCGCGGCCGCCTCGCAAGTGTAACTCGGGATCTGGACACCAACTCAACACTTTTATCTCTTGGAGGATGATAATGTTATTGTGGGGAAAATATAAACAAAAAAAATAGTTTTTTTGTCTTCCTAATTAATTAAGTAGGTAGGTAGAAATTTATAAAAATATTTAGAAGTATGAAATAAATTGTAAATATAAAGTATATTTGCATTTTTACTACTATTACTTGGCCACCGCGCGAACTCAATTATTCATATCTCATTAGAACCTTTTCAAATTAACATTCACCCTTGTCCGTACAAAATTAAGCGAATCTTCCATTATTTTAATTTGATACGGTTCCTGAACTGTGAATCGTGTATACACTGTAATATATATTTTTTTTCTTTTATGGTTGAGCACTCCTATGGTGACCAATGAAATCCATTTACTATAAACGTCTCTATAAACGTTTAAGAAGATCGCTCGAACGGTTTATTAGCTACAGACTGTGACAGACAGACAGACGGACGGATGGACAGACACCTGACCGAATTTATAAGGATCCCTGCTAACGTTGCTGATTACGGAACCCTAAAAGGAAGTTAACAACTTAATATGTATTTGTATTAAAAATATATGTTTGTCCCGAGTCCTACGAAGGTGAATTTTTCCTTCCCGGTCCGGGAAGAAGGGGATAGAAGCCCTAGCCTCCAAGTCAGCCCCAAGTCAGCCTCGGTAGCTCAGTGGTGCGGTCGATCGACTGTCGGTCGGGTCATAAGCACACCTGGGCGCGGTCAGTGGACGGATGGGTGACCGCTCTACCGTTGGAGGCTGGCCGTGGTTCGGATTCCACGTAAAACTGTAGGTCGCTTCCCTTCTTACGTTACTAGGTGGTAGGGTTTAACCCGCCCGGGTTGGTACCACCGCACTGAATGAAAGGTCGGTTGAAACGGCTATGTAAATAGTTCGTGTTTTCCGTTTAGTTCAGTGTAGCCAGCACGACCGAAGGGAAACACTGACATCACGGATGTAGTAGGTGATATAGCCAATCGTGTCAGTTTCCATAAAAAAAGCTGCAACTCTACATAATATTTATGTTCGTTTAGGCTCTCTTTTTAGAACTCTACCATAGACGTATTTATATCTCTGTGAACTCTACCTACATGTCTTTTAGTTCAGGATTAATAAATTCATAAAGGATCTACAGGGAAGTTATAGGGAAGTGTATTGCGTCTTGCTCCCACAGACGGTGTAAGAATCTGTTAATGATGAAGGAACTGCGGAGTCACGGTGACGTAAGGCTTTGACGGATTTCAGCCTTCTGGTGTTTGTTGTGAATTGGGCATTCAACGCTTTGTGATTTTTGATTGAAAATTAATGGTTGATTGTTCCTTTTATGTTTATGTTCCCTCTTTTGAAGGAGGTTAGAGATAAGTTTTTTTTTACCACCTACGACGAGTTACTGTGTAACCGGCAATATCATATTTATACTAAAATATCGTATTACAAAAAATATTAAATTCGAATTCGATTAGAAACACTGGTCACTTAATCTACAATTTTAGTTGCGAAAGTAATCAATCATGACATGTAGAAAAATTCAGCTGCGAAACGCGCGCGTTATACTATTTCCATGGTAACTACAGTAGAAGGGTTAAAACTAAAAGCGTTAGTAACATTAATATAAATAAACTTAAATTATAATACTCGTATGCTAGCCCGGGAACATTTCACGAGCCCTTCATCGTTATCGGGAAGCTATAATTCAAAACACTGGAACGCCAAGACCGCGTCGATCGAAAATTCTGTCACGAAAGTATTGTACCAATCTCAACCAGAATTTCGCAGGAAACAAAACGCCTTGAATTGCCTATATTATTGAAAACTAAATTTAAACAAGTTATAAACCGCAGAAAGATCTTCCATTTCGTTGAACATGAAATACAATTAATTTAAAATCTTGAAAGGTTTTCTCAAAGAAATGCAAATAAGGCGCGAAGGCTGCGTGCAGGTTGCCCGCCCAGTACGGCGGTACCAACCTCACGTGACCACTCGCAATAAATAACAGTCGGGTAGGAAGCGGCGGCTGAAGCAGACGTGTTCGCATGCGGCGCCCACGCCGCCCCCCGCACCCGCCCCCGCCCCGCCGCGCCGCGCCCCGGAGCTTTCCCTTGCACCCACACACCTGTGAAATTTCAATGCCTTTGAACTTTTACTTATTTCTCAGGGCTATATGCAAAAACACTCAATATAGTGCAATATCGAACTACTTTGATCATACTACATACTCGTACATACATGCGAGTTGCAATGTAATTGTAATTGTTTCATACATCGAAGCATACCCACCCGAAATTTATTAAATACCTTTCGGTGTGTATTACTTGTAAGTGTTTGTTGTATAGATTATTCTATGCTGCAAAGGGAGGACTTATTGAAGAATGCAATCCCTTAGCACACAAAAGTGTTGGTTGGCCACGGGATTCAAACGACATAGGTGCTTCTATCATGAGATACCTTTTAATTTGATTTTTAATTATTTTTTTTGCGGGCCTAATGAACTTCTTATTTCTGCGCCATCCCCTGTAACTACATAACCCGGATAGTGAAACAATTAAACCAATATAAAAGTGGCAAATTTACCTGCACGCTTTTATATAGATATAGATACCGGTACCCAGGTATCCCAACTTGACCTCCAGTAAGACATAGCTTATACTTACGGTCGGCCTACAACGGTTCAAATAACTTCGAGCCGTATAAATAACATCGGCTCTTGTCACGTCCGATATTTATTACCCGCGAATTAATTATAAAGTCATAATTTTTGAATAAATTACCATAGCATATCGCATGTTACGTATAGGTTTCTATGGCTAGGTCGCCATGTAGGTAAGAATAATTTAATATCGAAGTGTAGTTGATAATATATTTGATAGGTGTTTGTGGCCGGTTTTTGAACTATTGTTATCAATAAACTCATCGATTTAATAAACTGATGTTATTTCGAGTGTGGAGTTTATACCTTGACATTTCATAGGAAATGTATTCACGATGCTTAACACAAATGCTTCCTACCTTACTAGATAGGGTTTAACCCGTTCGAATTAATACCACCGCACCATACGGAAAGAAAGGTCATTAGAAGCGGCTATGTAAATAGTTCCTGTTTTTCGTCCAGTTCAGCATAGCCGGCACGGTCAAAGGGTACCCACTGACATGGCACCTAGTTCACAAAGGTGTTATGGACTGACGTTATAGGACGTCGTAGGTGAGGTAGCCAACCGTGTCATATTCCATAAAAGAGCGCCTTGTATTTTTTATTATTACCGTTACTTATCTCAATATGCAAACTAAATTTTCTAGAAAACGTGGTAAGATAATCTGTAGTTTAATTTGGTATATGGAATTTATTTATTACACACGACATCTGAAGACATTTTCAATTTATTTAAGTCGAGGTTAAAGGTTGTTCTCGGTCTAATCACATTTAATGAAACAATGAATTAAGTCCGTAGCTAGCGGAAATAGAAAAACTAGTATAGCACTTTTTAATATGCGATGATTTTTTTTCTTCCTGCAAACTTTGCGAAATTATGTTTCATAATACCTAAGTTTATGAAGGAAGTGAAGAAAAGTTTAACAGTTTACACTTCACAAGGAATAAATGTGCTTTCAAAAAGCCCATCTAATCTGAGGACACTGTAAGCTTATCAGCGAAATCTTGAACATAGTTCAGATTCCTAAGCAGGTTCTTATTCTCTACCTGCCTCCCGCGCCTGCGTCATACCGCCCCCGCGCGCCCCCCGCCGTCCCGTCCCGCCTCCGCCGCGCCCCGGCCGCCTTGATCCTGCTCGGTACAGTACGGCGTGGAATACGATTAGTAAATAAATATCAAATTAAATTCCAGTAAAGATTAGTGACCGACTCCGACTCGCTCGTAAATAAATCAAACGTACGGTCCCAGTACGTCCGTACGCCGCTGCTCCGCCGCTCCGCCGTCCGCCGCCTCATCCGCGCCGCCTTCGCGCTGGTTCAACTAAATTATGATTCCAATCAAAGAATTCAAAAGAACAGAACTGTTCAATCATATCACAAATTCCTCTGCGAGACAGATCGCATCAAGAGACAAGAGTAGATTACGTATATACACGGTGTTACACATGTGGTAGTACCCTGAAAATAAAAAAAATTGAGTTGACTTTTTATTTTGAAAAAATTATTTTCACTTTTCCATACAAAAGAGCAGATTTTTTATTTTGGTGAGGTAATAAAATTTTCAGTTTCACACAAATATTATGTTTTCGTTGAATTAAAAAAAATGTGTGTGTTTGTAATTTCATCTTTGTGCACGACTTTCTAACAACTTTTCAGTTTAATCTGTCCGACGATTCGATGTCGCTTCTATCTATTTGATGTCTTTTGATGCACGCCGAACATGCGCTCTCTGTGTACGCTTGGTGGCTTTTGCGGTTATGCTTTTACAATACTAGCATAATTACGGTTACAAAAACCATGTATCTATTACGTACCTATTTCTGAACGTAAAATATAGGTAGGTAGCAACTTTTGATTTAACATCTGTAAGTACGTCAGTCTGCATGACAATTTATAACTCGAAAACCGCTAAACTCTAGACAATTTGCACATTTTCTTTTTATGGAAACTGACACGGTTGGCTACATCACCTGCAACGTCCATGATGTCAGCCCATAACACCGGGTGAACTAGGTGCCATGTCAGTGCTTGCTTCCCCCTTTGATCGTGCCGGCTACACTGAACTGGTCGGAAAACTATTTATATAGCCGTTTCGACCGACGTTTCATTCAGTGCGGTGGTACCAGCCCGGGCGGGTTAAACCCAACCACCAAGTAAGATTAGGAGGGAAGGGACCTACAGTTTTACGAGGAATCCGAACCTCGATCAGCCTCCAACGGTCAGCGGTCACCAATCCACCGCACCCAGCGTTGCTTAACATTCAATAGCGACAGTTGACTGTCTGCACCACTGAGCTATCGAGGCTGACAAAAAAAGTTTCGTCACCAAATAAAATAATTCAAATAAGTACTTACTTACATCAATACCATCAATCAATACAGGTACTCGTATACTAATAATAAATCTGTAAGGGATGGTCATGGAGTAAGTTACTTTGTTCTATGAGATACTGAGTTTGTAAACTCTATGTATGATACTAAAACTAAATTGATGATTTTTAGAAATATTTTCTGTATGTATATATGTATGTATGTATGTTCCTCCATAACTCTTAAACCGATCATCCGAATTTTACGAAACTTAGTACAATCATATTTACCTATACGAGACACAGGATAGGCTAAATTAAGTTCCGGTTACTCTAATATGTGGCTCTCGCCTCTCATACAAACCGAATTGTTCCGCGCGTCAAAATAGGTACAGTAGCGGGCTTACTTATCTTCTTCTTTTTAAATACGAATTTAACGCGAGCGTAGCCGCAGGCAAAAGCTAGCACATTATGTTTTGTATAATTTACTTTTATGTGCCTACCGCACGTGCGTATGCACCTACGTACGATATGTTTTCCATTTCTGCTTAGTAATCCTTACCTACCCTTCAACGCATAACACGTACCGGTTTGCATAAAGGTCTCAAAATAAATAAGTACAAAAAGAGAAGCAAACCCTGCCCCAGGGATTAGTGAGCCTTGCGCTATAGGCTGCTGCCTCAAACCGGCTTCGGGCTGCGAATTCCAGCCCTCTGGTTGGTGGGACTCCGCCGAGCTCGAAATATGCGATGACTGTGCAAAAATCTTTGCCTAACTATACTTACCTACCTAATTTTGTGGAATGTAGCTGCGGTTTTGTTTTTATACTTACATATTATGTCATTATAACTATTATATTTTGATAAAATGTAGTACAGAAGTAAAAAAAGTACTCACACTGCACTGGTCCAGTGAAGAATAATACTATGAGAGTATAATTTTATTCTGCATCCAGGAAGCAGTAGCTGGATAACATACACAACAATAAAATGTTAAAAATAACCGGCCAAGTGCGAGTCCGACTCGCGCACCAAGGGTTTCGTACCACCACGTAATTGGTCAGTTTGTATTATTTGTGGTTTTACTTTAGAGTTTGCACTATAATCACATTACATTTCACGTTTGTATGTATTACCGTTTTTACGATAGAGCAAAAACCAAAAAACTTAAAAAAAACCGGCCAAGTTCGAGTCGAACTCGGGTTCCGTATCGCCATGTCATGGTCAGCGCCACTCAAACCATCTATGGCGTGTTTATCAAATGCTTCATATTAGTTAAAATTCATGATTAGTTAAAATGCTTTATAGTCTTTTCGGTAGATGGCGCGCATACACTTTTTAGTTTCTTCTATGGTTACTCCGTGAATTTATTTTTTACTTTTTTTATGGAAACTGACACGGTTGGCTACATCAACTACAACATCCGTGATGTCAGCCCACAGAGCATGAAATGCGCGCGCCCGCCCCTCCTAGAGGCGCCGTGAGCGCGATTTCTCTACAACGCCGTTGAAGCCTGTGGGCGTGGCCTATCACTTACATATGTGTGTTGTGCGTGTGCATTTGTTTTGTGCGTGTGCCTAACTTGCTCCTCTTTGTGTGTAGTGCCGATACTAGCACACACATACACATACGAAGCGCTAGCAGCTCAGCGTACGGTTATTGGGTTTCAAATATCATCGCTTAGGGCGCCTCTAGTAGGGGGCGCGGGCGGTAGGTATTTGATGCTCTGTGTGTCAGCCCATAACACCGGATGAACTTGGTGCCACGTCAGCGCTTCCCTTCGGTCGTGCCGGCTACACTGAACTGGACGGAAACTAAACTATTGTTGAAAACTAACTATTTACATAGCCGTTTCGACCGACCTTTCATTCAGTGCGGTGGTACCAACCCGGGCGGGTTAAACTCTACCACCTAGTAATATAATAAGGGAGTCATATCCCTTAGTCGCCTTTTACGACATACACGGGGAGAGATGCAGTGGGGCTATTCTTTTAAAGTACTGGCCCCACACGGTACAACCGGATACCTATTACGGTTCAAAAGATACGGCCCTTTAAAAGTAGGACAGACGACGTAGACTTAGTAATAGGGTCCCGTGGAGATACATAATAAAAACGTAATAAAACTTTACAAAAACAAAATACCAACTTTTCGAATGAAAGTTTACAACTAAAAAAAACATAACAAAATAAACAAATTAAAATTGATGTTAAGTTCGTTCAAATGACATTAAAAATAACTTTAACGTTGAAGTATTTTACCAATAGTCTGCAGTGCCGACGTGTATCGGCCACAGAAGCAAACGCTCTGCGGATAGTTGGGGGCCGGGGGAGCCTAGAAACCCCTTCCCGGGGGAGCCTCCACCTCAAACTTCAATTATTAATGCCAACTTTTAGCCCCGATAAAATATAGTTACCAATACTGGCCATTTGTCAAGCAGACACCAAGTTACACTAGTAAGCTAACCGAAAATTATTACTGGGGAGGTTTCAAGCGAACACGTGTACGGTACGGGTGTTTTATTTAAAGTACTATAGTTACACTTTGTCTACACTTTAAAGAAACAATTTCATTGTTATACATAATAATAAAATTTGAATAAAAATATGTTAAGTACAGCTTTTTTTATATAGTTAAGAAATTAACGCGCAAAGTTGTTTATGCACATTCAACTTTTTTTTTTTTTATGTAATCCGGTATGGGTGGCTGAGTTGGAGGGGCTAAGGCGCATGCTCCGACCAGCCAATATCACCTCCGAGATGGTAGGTGCCATACCGGAGACTTCCCTGGATTGCTGGCTATACTGGACTAGAGGAGAACACAACCGAGGCTGCTATGCGGCCATCTTACATCCAGTACGGTGGTACCAACCCAGTCGGCTACAATTTGAGCCTACCACCTAGTAAGGGGCAAGGGAAGGGACCTACAGTTTTACACCGGTTCCGAACGGTGAAGCAGCAGGTGTGGGTATGCACGTAAATTTTTTCGTTAGAAAAAACTCATTGGTACACGCCGACGGGATTCGAACCTCGGACCTCTCGCATGAGAAGCCGATGCCCAAACCACTCGGCCACCCGCCGCTTAACTAGATTCAGTGGTTCCCAAATAGTGGTACGCGCATACCCAGGGGTAGGTACTCAGGCTTAAGAGAAGGGGTACATGTGGGCGATGCTTAACGGCCCTAATTATCTTCTTATTGACTAGATGTGGCCACGGCTTCGCTCGCGGTAAAGTCGGTTTAATAGCAACTCGTATTTAAACGCAAATATGATAATAACTATCGTTTCTGTATAACTTTTGGCCGCCACCGATTACATCCTATTCTACAACTCAACCCTATAAGATATGGCGTGACATTACTTAAATGTAAATAATAATAAAACATCACAGATCATATTGGTGAATCTATATGTAAATCGGTTGAGTAGTTTTCGAGTAAGAAAGAAATAAATTATTTTTATTTTCTCTTAATCCTTAAAAATAATAACAAACGGTATATCGGAGTAAATCACATGAATACTAACCAAATTGGTAATTTTTTTTCCAATTTGGTTAACTTTGTTAGACCCCACTGCTCAGCTCATATGAATAATGGCATCATTATATATGATCTTTTACCTAGCAGAGATATGTCGCATTAAGGAGGCGAAAGCCAAAAATAAATAGGTTGAGCCGTTCTTGAATTATAAGCGAAGATACATGCACACAGACGGCTGACGTTGGATCTTATATATGTAGGTACTCGTATGTAAGGTTTTTTATTTTTTTTCACTGAAACAATGATTAATCAGTGTCCCATTTCGTATTCCTATTTCGTAGATACCAACATAAAAATAGTAACCACACATAAGCACGAAAATAATTTTATTTACAAGTTTTACTCGGTGTACTCGCGTCTCAGAAAATTGTATATGTATATGTATATATTCTTTATTGAACACCAATTTATAAAATTAGGTAGATACAACAGGCGAGCTTAATGCCGCGAGGCATTCTATTCTAACTAACCTTTGGGATGTGGGAGAAGTACACGCAGGCGAACAAGAATAGTTTGTGGCAATGTGTTAGACTGTAAAGTATCATACATATTGATAAACTACATATGAATACTACATAAATACTTTATTAAGCATATATAATGTATATAATAAACTTACATATTATGTGCATTAATCGGTGGTACCGTTGTGCAACACAATCAACTGAATGACAGGAGAGTAAGAGAAGGGGAGTAAACATATGTATGTAATATAAAATTGCATTTACTTCGGTAAGGAAAGGAGAAGTTTGTTTAGATTTATCTTAAATACATTCATAGACGTACAGGCGCGTAAATGCACGGGCAGTTTTAACGGGCAAAATTCTCTAAGGTGTTCCGATGAAAACATAATTGAGAACCGCTGCAATGTATGAATTTAATCAGAAGAATATTTAATGCCCTACCGAACAAATTATACACTTGAACACTTTAATATAATATTCTCATATTTCGGCAATATCGCGAATAGAAGAGTAGAAGACATGAATCGTTACAGCGCAGAAGCTCTAGTATAGTGTAAATTTTGTTATACAATTTCAGAAAGTTGTATAACAAAATGTAGGTGTTTATCATAGGCATCATCACTTTATTACACGTTAGAAAGTGCTACCCCTATATACATAATTCCAAATATACAAATAAAAAGCACATTTATGAGTTCGACACTCTCCAGAATAAGTGTTAAATATTTAGTATTTAAATTAAACAAAATAACCTAATACAATAAAATTAAACTAAAATTAAGAAATATGATAAAACTAAACTAAAATAACTTATAAACTAAACCTAAAAAATAAAAAAAATAAAAATTAAAACTACCTATAAATAATATATTTCATTTAAATTATTATTAGTTTTAATTGTTATTAGTGTTAAATTAAGTAAGCTGAACTTCAAACAACCACATGTTATTAAATTTAATGGCCTCATCGTTGACGGCCAATTATATTGAAAAGCGGCTCTGCTATAAAAACAGCTTTTGTTACGTGCAAGCTGCAAAATATAATACTTAATTTTATATAATTTATAAGTTTTTAGTTTTTAGTGGTTTTTAGTTATAGGGTTTTTTTTTTTTTTAATTAGTTATATTTGTCTATTTAATTTGATAGGTAGTTATAGTTTATGTATTTTCTGTATGTTTTAATTCAATAAAGTATAACATGAAAAAAAAAATTGTTGGTGTATATCTTACTTATAAATACCGTTTACATCCGTTTATTAGATCTATTGCATGTAAGGTTAAGCTGATAAGTCCGTTTTAAAGTGTGCATTGTGCATCATTGATCAGAAAATCTAAGTCGACATGGGATCAGAAATGTACCTCCAAATGACTAATAAATTTTAAAAAGTGGTACATAATTAACTAATTAAAATAATAATATCTTTAACGTATATAACTCTGGATTAATTTTGGAACATTTTTAATTTTTTAGGATTCCTTATCCGGTACGGGACCCTATTACTAAGCCTACGCCGTCTGTCTGTCTGTCTGTCTATCTGAGGGCTGTATCTCTTGAACCGTAATAGGTAGCCCGTTGAAATTTTCACAGAATATGTGTTATTATGGCCGCCATAACAAATAAAAATAAGAAAAAGTACAAATTCACGGGGGTCCCATTCTTTCCATAGAAGGAACTAAAAAGTGTATGCGCACCATCTACCGAAAAGAATATGAAGCATTTCATAAACACGCCATAGATGGCGTGAGTGGCGCTGGCCATAACATAGCGATACGTAACCCTCGGTGCGCGAGTTCGACTCGCACTTGGCCTGTTTTCAAGCTTTACTTGAATGTCTTTGGAAGCTAGTATTTCTAAATGGGTGGTATTTGTAAAATTTATAACGTTTATTGACTACTATCCGAGGGCAATATTTAATGTAATTTTAATATATACCTATGAAAAAAACATAATATTTAAAATTAAATTATTTTAGGTACCATTAAAATTATTAAGCAGCATATTATTATTTTTCTTCCTTCGTGTTTTATAGTCTGCAACTTGCTTTGCTGTAGTCCGAATTGTGTAGGTAGAATATTTCTATATTATTATATTCTAATGAGGTTAAATTAATAAAGGTGCATGCAAAAATCTAGATATATCCTAAATTTAATATTAATAACAAAACAAAAATGCTATTCAATAAAAGAACAACCTCTTTTCACTGGCACAAAACTCCTTGTAAACGCAATTGCAATAATATGTAGTTCAACGTTTATGACGTGATTTGTGAGGAAACATTCGAAATGTATATAATGTACTGCATTTACACTTTAGATTAGTAATCTGCGGAGTATCAAACGAATGCCGGAGCTGAAACGAGTACTTATAAGTCGCTTTCAAATCAAATCGCGGCGTGCGGATATTTTTATTTTAATTTGTTGTTAATTGGCTGCGGCGCCGCCGCCGCCGAGTGCGGACACTGATGAATCTGCTCATAAAGCCAGCATTCAGCAGATAAGGGCCTCCTTCAAGAACTCGATTCCACTTCGCATCCGGACCGCCTCGCACTTCTCCGCACTCCATTTCACGCGCGCCCTGTTCAATCCACACAGGACTAAAAAGTAATCGATTATTATTTCTGTAGGTATAATTAGATAAGGTTTTTATTTCTATCTGTCAGTAATTCACATAAATCTAAAAGAAAATGCAGTAATTTATTCAAAATAACAGAACATAAAGATAATAAATGGAAAATTAAAACGGAAACTAACCTGAAACAAAACCCACTTAAATACAACTAAATCTTTTTTATTCCAAACGAACGTTATAAAAATTATTATCTACCCTGAAAAAATAATTACTTATAAAAAAATCATCCTTGGCATACCCAATTAATACAAGGAGCGTATTAAAAATATTAAAGAAAAATATGTAAAAAAAATTAGTTACCCCCTAAAAACTCAATATACTAAGTCTTGCTCTCACTTTTTGACCCTTTTTAGGGTTCCGTATCCGGTACGGGACCCTATTACTAAACCTACGCCGTCTGTCTGTCTGTCTGTCCGTCCGTCCGTCCATCCGCCCGTCCGTCTGTCTGTCCGAGGGCTGTATCTCTTGAACCGTAATAGGTAGAGCGTTGACATTTTCACTGAATATGTGTTATTATGGCCGATATAACAAGAAATAATAATAATAAGAAAAAGTAAAAAATTCACGGGGTCTCCCATAGAAGAAACTAAAAAGTGTATGCGCGCGCGCTATCTACAGAATACAGTATGAAGCATTTTAACTAATCAAATCATGCATGAATTTTAACTAATATGAAGCATTTCATAAACACGCTATAGACGGCGTGAGTGGCGCTAACCATGATGATATGAAGATACCGAACCCTCGCTGCGGGAGTTCGACTCGCACTTGGCCGGTTTTTTATCTTCCTTTACACTGCTAGACGAGGGCAGCGAGCGTATGACAGGGTTCTAGATTTGTTTCTATATTTTTAGAGATCACTGCATATGTTGCCCTGCAGTAGGTAGATACTTACATTAGGCATAGTATGACATTGATGATTTAAACACAGGTCTTACTGTTCACTCAGATCCTGAGTTACTTCGACATAGAGTTAGATCTATCTATCTATTAGATCTATGAAACGCATACATAATTTATGAACTCGCTTCGCTCATCCCTCCTCCTTCTGTTCATATTCGTCAAACCCGCCATACTGTCGCGGAACACCTCTTTGTAGTCGACAGAAGAGTTCTTCGAACTTGGCGATTTCCTAAATAATTCTCGTCTCACACTGCAAAGGTGTAAAAAGGGCTTCCGGGGAATATATTTCCCTACTCCTACAGTCCACATATCTTCAAATAACCTTAGTCCGCCACACCAAGCCGGACTGGCACCTCCTCGGCTTTGAAATTGGCCTGAGGCTCTGACCTCGAGCACCACACAGTTACGAAGCAATAAAAAAATAATCATTGGAAATGTATTAAAACGTACATTTTTAGGGTTCCGTAGTCAACAAGGAACCCTTATAGTTTCGCCATGTCCGTCCGTCTGTCTGTCCGCGGCTTAGCTCAGAAACCCACTAGAAAGTTGTAAGTTGGTATGGGTATACATATTAAAAAACGCCGACAAAGTGGTAAATAAAAATTTTGAAAAAATTTTTTTTAGGGTACCTCCCCTACACCTAAAGTGGAGATAATTATTTTTTCACGTCTGCCCCATCGTGTGGGATGTCGTTGGATAGGTCTTTGGAACATATTGCGGGTTTGTGAAAAGCATTTTTCGATTTAGGGATCCGTTTGCGAATTATTAAGCTTTAAAGTGCTAATTTTTGTTAGAGTCAAGTGTCCCCAACTCCCCACCCCCTGCCAGCTAAACGGTTGTTATTAGATATGTGAAAAAATTTACAGCAGTAGTATATATATCGAAATTAAAATGAAAACTATCACAGCTAAGTAGGCTGTACAGGTTGACGAATAATAGTCGACGAACTTATAAAATGTACGGACGAAAGCCATCATTTCACTGTTGAAGAACTTTTTCAAATTAACATTCATTTATTCCCCCTACAAAATTATACAAATAATCAAATAATTTATTTTGATAGGGTTCTGCAACTACGGAACCCTACACTGCGCGTGGCCCGACATGCACTTGGCCGGTTTTTTTATTGTAAAATGTAAATTCTTTTTATGACTTGCTCAACCAATTTATGAACAAGTTATGTGTATGAAAGTCCATTACCTAGGACTTTTTACGTTTTAAAATTAATTATTACACAGACTGGTACTTACTGCAACAAACATAATCTATAAACACAATTATAAATTTTGCTATTTCTGTTTGCTAACCGTGACTGAACATTGCAAGAGCAGGATGCACAGTTAACTCTATAAATTAAAAGATACATCTAGAACCTTGTCATACTCTCGATCCCCTCGTCTTAACAGTATGTAATATAGATAGAAAAACAAGTGCGAGTCGAACTTGCGCACCGAGGTTTCCGTGCCACAACCAAAACGTTGAAAAAAAAACACGGTTCCTGTGCGGGGAACCCTTTTTATGTTTCACTTTTTATATTTTCCATTTGTTGTTATATCCGCCATAATAACACATATTTTGTGAAAATTTCAACCGGCTAGCTATTACGGTTTCAAAGATACAGTACTAGGACAGACAGACGGCGTAGGCTTAGTAATAGGCTTCCGTACGGGGTACGGAAACCTAAAAAATAGTAACAAAAAAGATGGAGAATTATACATTACAAGCTGTGCCCGCGGCTCCGCCCGCTGTCATATTTCACTTCACTGCTAACCTCATAAGCTATTTAGCGTGATAGAAAGTAGCCTATAGTTGATGGGAAGAATCAAGCTATCCGTAGAATTTTTTTTTTATTAAAATCGGTTCAATGGTTCTCGAGTTATAAGCGTACAGACAGACATACACTCAGACACTCAGACAGAAAGCAGACGTTGGATTTTATTATAGGTAAGGATTATCCAAATTATTTATCCACAAGTAAAACCACAGTATTGGGCTAGTAGGTATCACACTTTTAAACTATGCCAAATTTCAAGTCTCTAGCTTGTACCTATACTGTTTGGCTCTGGGAGCTTGTGACAGACGGAATGACGGAAGGACACCGGTGTGGGGCCGTTTTTTTTTAATTTGGCAAGTACGGAAAACAAAAATGTAGGCGCTGTACTTCTGTGTAATCTACGGATAGCTTGATTCTTCCCATCAACTATAGGCTACTTACTATCACGCTAAATAGCTTATGAGGTTAGCAGTGAAGTGAAATATGAGAGCGGGCGGAGTCGCGGGCACAGCTTGTAATGTATAATTATAGGAGTTCCGTTTTCTTCTCTTTGAGGTACAGAACCTAAAAACATTGTCTAAAAAGAATAAAAAAAAAAAATTGCCACAATAAAAATTATAAAAAAATATGAACATCATAAAATCGTATTAAGAGCACAATAGTTTAATAGAAATTCCCATCGAACTGGATCCTACCCGAGAGAGCAGAATTTTTGTCACTTCGACATCTTCATACTCCGTCGACAAAAAAACAATTATTATTGAGATGTCTTATTTCTGTCAAATAACATATAATGGTAATACAACAATTGTTTTCATATCATAAATTTCTTTCCACAAAAGATTTGCGGTTTCCTTAAAAGTTAAACGGCCTGATAATTTTTTTTTTTTTCAAAGTGCAGTTCGCTCCGCGCCCGCTTGCAGCCTATAAATATTAATACAATCAAATGTTTTGACGTGGGCCTTTTTTAAAGTTTATCGGCTTCTCCGGTGAATGTTTCTTTTTTGTGGGCATGCCTTTAATTTTTATTTTGTGTTAATTTGGACAATACCTTGTTGGTCTTTTAACAGATCGTAAACTAAAAATTTTTTGGGGGATCCGCTCCAGATTAAGAAGAAAGTGGAGGTGCCAGGTGCCCATATAGATTTTTTTTAAATAGTAAAATAGTAAAAACAGTTCATACTCTCCTGAAGTTCGTAGAACTCCTAGTTCATATTAAAAAATGTTGAAGAAAATACCAAACTTATTGATAAAAACTCCAAAATAAAAATATTTATTTAAAAAAATTCGATAATTTTGTTTCGATAAACATTCATCTAGTAAAAAGTTGTATGTAGGAAGCTATATCTTTACATGAAGTCTCTTAACTCTAAACACAAACACCACGACTACGGCAAACAACTAGAAAGAATATTTTATTCGCTGCACCATGACAACTTTACATAAGGAACGACAAAAGTTGTCACTACATTGTGTTCTCATAGGCATGTCTCTCTACTTACCCACAGAACAGTGATCTGCAGCCGTGTTTCCCCAGCCACAGCCAGGCATGATCTGTAGATTTGTATATTTTTTATTATAAATTAAATGAAGGCGAAAACATTATTTGTACCAAAACAAAAATATTTATTGCACAAAAATACCTACCAAAATCTTTATTATATATAAGGCTAATGTTAAAAATATTTCAATAAAATTTTGTAAATTTACTTCAAAAGTTTTCAAGGCAAAGTTTCTATAGCTTGGAAGCGAAGTGACCCGAATACTCGTAAACTATAATCATTTACCTACAGAGCCCATAAATTATTAAAACCTGACCAGAGAGAGAGAGACTGGTTTTTTTGAAACGCGAAACTCGGCATATAATATAGTCATAAATTTTAATAATTTGTACGATCTTATCAAACTTGATTTTAATTTGATTTTTTCGGCACATTTGTGTTGTATGCGTTGGCATAATGGTAAGGAGTAGATAGAGGGGTACAGCGGTGTTAGAAACATACGCATTGGCATGTAGATATTATACCTATTATAGACAGATATTATTAATATGCTGTTCATAGGATGAATTAGGCATTATCGACCGCATACGTATTTAATAATGAAAATGCTGAAATAACATACATAGGTACCTACTTACAATTACTTACTTTGCCTTTATCTAAATTGTTTTCTCATTTTGCGACTTTAGTAGTCGAAATTTAAATTTACAAATCTACTTATTACTACTCACTACGCAGTCCTCTCATTGCTTCATAAAGTCACGATATAATTTTTCTTCGCCCCGCAATCACCACTTTCATTCTCATAATATCAAAACAAAAGTAATTTATCATCGCCTTTGTTTACGGCTACGCGCATCATCGACTATTAATTATACACGATTCCTTACTTCAAGCTTTGACGTTCTCGCTGTGTGACAGAACAGAGATAAGAATTTAAATGTTATTCAATATCCAACTGTTCTTCAGACATCATTTAAGTGTGGCTTACAACGCGACCGAAACATGACCCTTTGATTCAACGCCTTTGGGTTTAAATTCGGTCGATTTACATCAAATGCGCGCTCGTACGAATTTCAGCTTTATTCATAGAAGCGATAGAGCTTTGATTGAAAAATCAGAGAAGCTCTAGCTGGTCTTTCCGAAGTCAGAGACACACTTTACAATTTTGATGGATGTCATTATAATTGTTTCTGTATCGATTATGCCATTGATAAATATTTCGTTCATTTCTCATTTTATAAATGACGTGGAAGCGGAAGAGATCGTTTTCTGGGCGATATTCTAACGACGACGGTCTAATGTCACAATTAATACCGGAGCTGTCAAAACATCTGTCAGCGCGTGAGGCACGATGATGGATAATTATAATTAATTTATCATAACTCATCAGGCATTGTTATTACATTACGCATTGTCTTTCAAACCTTTGATACACCTGTCCTCACGAATACTTAGGTACCTCAGTATATGTACAGGTAATGCTCTATTAAATGCGATCTACGTACGTGAATAATATAATACAAATTAAAAACTATAATTTTGCTATTTTTTAGAAATTAAGAAGAATTTAGAAATTTAGTGGATCGTGCTGTTCCGCGGGAAATCGATACAAAGCTGCGTTCAATTTCCGCGAAAATTAACGGCCCCGTATAAACTAGAGGCGCAACGATCTGTAACGGAATTTAAATAGTAAAAGACGCCTTAGTGACGGAACACCGAGCAGTAGGCATGCGATCCTTCCTCGTGCAAACGTCTCCGAACCGAACTCATCGCTCGAGCAAAATCCATCTGTGCGCTGTTGTATTTTGGGTTTATTTTTCGTTACGATCGGGAGTCACGTCGCCGTGCTAATTCTATCATTATTCAAAACCAAACTGCGTTTCCTGGCGACTTAGATTTATTCAATACTACTTCTACCCACGGCTCCGTCCGCAATAAATTCGGACAGCACATCTGATTGCAATTTTTTGATAAATATTGACCCCACTACTGCTCAGCCTCCATCTATGATGTACGGAATGTACCTACACTGATAAAATTACCAACAATATATGTTTGGTTATATTTTCTCAATTGTGCACAAAAGTGTACTAATAGTGAATAAGCAACTGCTCTACACTGAATTGAATATACTTGTCAATAGTGTGAATAATGTAGAGCTGTCTCACACTGACCGGCGCGGCGGCTAGTAATACATATTCGGTGCCGGCGGCGCGCGGCGGAGGCGGGGGAACTACATTGACATTAGATTGTAAGATCACAAACTTTATTAAAAAAACCTATCACTGACATCAGATTATAATAAGTATAGTGCCCGGCAGCAAAAATGCGTGTCGAGCTTCAGAAAGAGACAATCCGGTTGTAGAGCGTCGTCCCTGTCGTATAGAGAAATGCGGTTCGTGCGACAGGGACGACGCTCTACAACCGATGATCTCTTTCTAAAGCTCGACACGCATTATTTGCTGCCGGCATAACATACGAAGCACATTTTATCGATTATGAAAATTTTATTTTATTCACTTTCACTTGACCAAAAACTTTGTGAGAAAGAAAACCTGTTTTGAATTTTAAAAAATATCAGTACCAGAAGAGTTACATTTAATTTGCTTAAAAGGTTAACCTTTTCGAATATTCCCGTCAAACAGCCGACAATGTTGTGGCGAGCGAAGCGAGAGTTACCCTTGCTGAACATTCTAGGGGTGAAGTTTGACGAAAACACTGCGCAGCAACATTGGAGAGGAAATAGACAGACAGATATTAATGGATTGATGGAAAAATATCGGCGCGTTTTGGTTTCGCTTGGGGTTGTACTATTAAACGCACAAGACGAGCTGCAATTAAAACGTCAATGAAAAGTAATTGATAAATTTCACTGCAGATACCTAGGTAAAAAAAAAAAAAACAAAAATTTGTACAAATTATTATTATTGAGTGTAAGTGAAACTATATTTATTTTGTATATCTATACATATAATAAAATCGTAGAGGTAAGAAAGTCTGTACATTGAATGTATTCGGAAAAAAACTAACCAGGGTGGCTTAAAATGAGATACTGAACATGTTAGAACAGTTTTTAAAATTTTTGTTTGTTTGTTTGTTTGTCTGTACGCGCATCACGCAAAAACCACTGAACGGAATTAGACGAAACTTTGTATAGTGGCAGTATATATGCCGGGTTAACATAATAAGTAAAAAAAAATAACAAAAATAAAAAAAAATTAACAATTATAAACATTATTGCGTTTTTAAAATCACGTAGTCCAAAGTACATAATTATATCTTGAGAACTGGCAGCAAACACAATTTGAATAAAATATTCATTCGAAATTTAAAAAGATACAACGAAAATGACAGTTCTTCTTTTTTATAACTTGAACACAATAGTCTATACATATCTATTCTTTCTATACATATCATAAAATCATAAATGCAAAAATGTCTATTTGTACGCGCATCTCGCAAAAACCACTGAACGGAATTTGACGAAACTTTTTATAGTGACAATGTATATCCCGGATGAACATAATAATTAAAAAATATAATAAAAATCACGTAATCCAAAGTAAAGGTAAAAAACTATTTTAAATGTCATGTTGACCACAGATTACCAATATATATGTCTGGATGTTGACAACGGAGAACTGTCATCTCGACGTGAGCTGGCCGGTGACAAATTGTTTAATAAATAAAAATAATAATTGAAAGTCGAAGTTATATCGCTGTCATTGGTGCAATAAAATTTATATATCTGTTGCCCGCGGCTTCGCTCGCGTGAAATTCGTATTAAAAAAAAAGAAAGTAAGTAACTAAAGGCGGGCCCGAAGGCGGATCTGCGCTCACATAAACGATATTCTTTCTCGATGAAACTAACTAAGGGCGAGGCGGAAGGCGGAGCTTAGTTCAGGAAGAAGAAAAACATTCTTGAAGAAAGTAAGTAACTATGGGCGCGGCCGCAGGCCGAGCTGCGTTCAGGAAGAAGCTAAACCACCTTGAAGAAAGTAAGTAACTAAGGCGAGGCCGAAGGCCGAGCTACGTTCGGATAATTGAAAAACCATCTCGAAGAAAGCAAGTAACTAAGGGCGAGGCCGAAGGCCGAGCTGCGTTCAGGAAGAAGCTAAACCATCTTGAAGAAAGTAAGTAACTAAGGCGAGGCCGGAGGCCGAGCTACGTTCTGACAAATGATAAACCATCTCGAAGAAAGCAAGTAACTAAGGGCGATGCCGAAGGCCGAGCTTCGTTCAGGAAGAAGCTAAACCATCTCGAATAAAGTTAATTAATATTAATATTGAGTTAATTTAATTTAAATTTTATTATAAAGTCCACGCTTCTAACGGCAAATATACCGTGCATCCTAGAACCTCGCGGTTATTCCCGGCTGGATGGCAAGAGGCCCGATGCTATCACCTTAGTGCCATGGACTAAGGGTAGTTCTTTGATGTTGGACGCCACTTTTGTTCTCACATTGGATGTGGGACGGCACTTTTGTTCTCACAAAACCCTCGCTCCGTGGAGCAGTGAAGCCAAAAGAGGCTTGAGCTGGTTGACGCAACTGGTGTCCCGCCATCAAGAGCTTATGTACTTCATTCAAAGGGTAAGCCTTGCCATCCAGCGGGGTAATGCCGCAAGTGCTCTAAGAACATGTGAAAATGCCCGTTTCGATAGTTATTTTAATGTTTGTTAGGTAGGTTTAATTCTTTAGTTATTAATATTACTTTTTTATTTTTATGAAATAAATATATTGAGTAAACGATATTATATTCTATCGAAGAAAGGAAGTCTTTAAGGGCGAGGCCCGAAGGCGGAAGAGGGTTTTTGGTTTACCTGAACGCAGCTCGGCCTTCGGCCTCGCACTTAGTTCCTTCCTTTCTTCCAGAAGGTTTATCGTCTTCCTGAACGCAGCTCGGCCTTCGGCCTCGCCCTTACTTACTTCCTTTATTTGAGAAAGGTTTATCGTTTACCTGAAAGCAGCTCGGCCTTCGGCCTCGCCCTTAGTTAGTTACTTTTTTTAAGAAGGTTTTTCGATTACCTGAACGCAGCTCGGCCTTCGGCCTCGCCCTTAGTTACTTACATTCTTCTTTGGAATACGAATTTCACGCGAGCGGAGCCGCGGGCTCAGCTAGTCTATTCATAAAAATGTCTTCTTTTTAAAGATATTTACATACTTTTTTTAAGAAACATTCTCACCTTTCAATTTATATTTTCGGTCACCGTACCATTTCATTCAGCGTATTCTATACTCGAGTACGATTTCTAGCCACAAGAACGAAAAATTATGACATTGTTTATTTTAAAATAAATCAACAATGGAGATTTCATAATACATGGCAGGCCTTTCTACCTATGTCAGAGAGAGCGGCTTGGTGCCTGAATGCAAAATGTATCGACAGTCAAACTGGACTGGAAAACCAATTACAGCGAACCCAATGCACTGTCATACTGTAATTGGATAATTATTATTGGCGAGAGAGGGCGTGGCCACTGCGGCTGTGCATTTGGTTGGAGCCTGAATACCTAGGTTATGCACACGCCCTGTTATGAATACAAAAGTTGCCTTTAAGGATCAGTATAAGCTATTTTTTTAGATGTTGAGATACTGTGAACCACTGTGCAGTTTCTCAACGCTAGTTTCTTTAATTTTCACAATTTGTTGAGATGTCGAAAACGCCATCCTTTTTACCCGACTACGGCGAAGCCAAAAGGAGGGTTATAATTTTGCCACCGTACGTATAATGTATGCATGTGTGTTCATCTGCTGACTCACAGAGCCTAAATGATTTCAACATATGAGGCATTGTTGGATTTGTCTCGACAGTCCGCGTGTCTTAGGCTAGATTTGTGTTTGAACAATTCATAATGGCAGCAGCCGTCAGGCGCCATATTATCAAACAGATTGAGTGGGCTATTGTTGTCAAGAGCTTGAAAAGACGATTTACAAATATATCATACAGATTTAGAACTAAAAAAAATTTAAATTTAATTAGTTAATTTAATAAAAATTTAATAAAAATTAAATAAAATGTTTATAAAACCCGACTACGAAAAACGAAGGAAATGCCAAGGAAGCTTGATCTTGAAGAGCAGTAGAAAATTCTCTGTTAGGCGCAGTTGTAGAAAATGCTGTAGTCGGGCGTGTAGAAGTATTCGAATAGACATGGGAACCCGACTAAATCATTTTCTACTGTCCTTTAGTAATTTAGTAATTTTTTCGGTATTTTGAATGAAAAAATGGGTATTTTCAACTTTTAAACCTATAGAAACTGCTTTATATTTACATTAGTCATAATTATGCAAAGTTTCGTGATCTAATGTTGTATTTATTTAATAATAGCAGTTTTGTTGACCGTATGGAGGTTAATTTAATTTTTTTTTATTTTGATAATTTTATGTAATCACGTTTTCTCCACCGATAATAACTAGCGCTAGCAGTCAACTTTTCCATATATTTGTTACAGAGTGAATTTTGCAGTATTTTTTATATAATATAGGATCGTGCGAAGCAATGTGAGGTAATTTTCTTGTTATTTCCTTCGTTTTTCGTTGTCGGGTTTTATAAAAAAATATTTTATGATCAAATTATAGATAGTGATAATATTTAGTAACATGAGAAAACCGTGTCCGTTGCAGCCTGCAAGCAAACTGTTTATTATTATCAATATTATCTTGTAATATTGTAATAATCAACTTGGTAATATCTAGATATAATGGCAAATTCCGTAACATAGGTATTCGTATATTTCTTTAACGTAGACCAGATGTTTTTTTTTATTTTTTTTTTTTGCCATCTGCCACCGGAATGAGACATTTAGCACATTTTGTGAGAGACATTGGACGAGTGAGTGAAATCATTCATTAACGGCCCTCCTAATAAATTATTGCTTATTTATGTCTGCACTGCCCTTGCCACATTTCTTCCTACTCTCATCACCCAAAGATTAACTGGAAGAAATTACAAAGTCCGCCTTTGCACGCTACTGTTCTCTTGTTTCTGTGTGAAGTATTGTAAATTTCTATTGTTCTTCTGTATGTTATCTTCTGTCTTCTGTATCTTTGTTAGTATGTTTATGTGCAATAAAGTATTTATATTCTATTCGATTCTATTTTTGATGGTATCTGGCCTATCCCCCTGAACAAGGATTTGATAACGCTTCCGTCGGTTTGTTTTTTCAGTCTCATCAAGAAGATCAAAGGCCAATCTGTTGGGGAGAGCTGCCAGTCGCTTTTGGTTCTTTCTGTTGTATTGTCTTATTTCGTCCGTTACTGTGGGCATTAAGAGATACTCGTGGACCTCTGGGTCTTTTTGAAGTGAAAACTTCTTTAGCGGCGCTTGGCACTTTTTTTAGTTGGGTAAAAAATGTTAAACTCGCGTCAGATCTCGCGTCAGATCCGTAGCCTGATCGAAAAAACGTAAGATTCGAAACTTCTTTAGCGGCGCTTGGCACTTTTTTTAGATGGGTAAAAAATGTTAAACTCGCGTCTGATCCGTAGCCTGATCGAAAAAGCGTAAGATTCGTTGAAATTATGGATGAAAGTAGATTTTTCTGAGAAATAATCTTTTTGGAGTAAAATAATTATAATAGTTCTGTAGTGTAAAATTTTTTATGTAATATAAATTGGCATGTTTGTCTACGATAGCGCAATAAATGAATATTGTTTTTTACCACATAAGTGATAGTACTTATATACTGATAAATAATACAATTCGTGCGAAATTATTCCCTAACCATTGCAAAATATTCAAAAATGTACAACGTTGATGTTTAAGTTTTCACTTCTGCCGGCACTCCCGGAGTGCAAACTTTTTTTAATAAGGGGGCGCCTGCGCTGTCTTTGAAGTCCAGTGTAAAATTATATATGCAAACTTGTGTACCACAAGATACCTACATTGAAGTTGCAGATGTACTGGACTCGACCAACTCGACGAACATGTCAAAACGGATGTCAATGAAACAATGAAATTAGATACGCCAGTAATATATTCCAAAGAGCGGGTTCACTAACCAGGCAATGTTACAGTTACTGAGAGCACCTTAGCGAAGGCTTTAAGAAAGAGTAACATACACAGGTAAATTATGAGAAACGTAACAACATTTCAAAATTTATGGAGAAAGTGAAAATAAATTTTAAAAGGCTTACTACTTAATAGACTTACTATTAATAACTCCTAATTAACATGCCATAATTAAATGTGCTTTTTTATTTCATATGAATTATAAGAAGGGTAACACAGTCGAGGTGTTAATTAAGTGATCCCTACTAGCATTTGACACGTGAGTTTCGTGACCTTTTGACACCACCGGTGCGAGTCAAAAATGCATTATTGGTGTTGATTAATGACAACCAGACAACCCCACCGCAGAGTCGGGGGAATTGAACATTCTCATTTCTAAAAACCTAGCTCTAAAACTATAATAGCTGTAGCTGCCGGTGTTTTAGTACCAAACGAATCGTTATCAAAAAGTTTAAAAAATCGGTGATGTGTGAGTTTTACTCGCCAACCGAGGGTTCCGTAGCCATCTATAGGCTGGAAGTAAATTTTATTTAACTGATAGGTAACAATTGTTGTTGATTGTTGTTGTTTATTGATTATTGAGCATTCTTATGGCAGTTCGACTGCACTCGATTTGGTCACAATTTGTTCTATCCGGTTCGATTACACCCATGCAGAAGAACCGCCAAGAAACTTCGTAGGTAGAGGAAAGATCTGCAGAACCGATTTGTATACGCATTGGTTTAGGAGCTAAAGGGCTCTGACGGAGAGACGAACAGACGGATGGACAGACAATGTAGCGAGACTAATAGGTTCGTGGTTTTACTGCGGAACCTTAATATGTAAATAGGAAGGCAAAAAGATTTTCTGCGGCCTCTCAATAAACTATAAAGAAAACCTGTGAAGTTCGAATCTTGTTCACACACAGAGAGTATAGATAGCCATTTACTACATGCACGCATAGCGAGTGAAATTAAATTAAATTGACTACTTTATTATAATTTGTTTTGTTTATTGAGCTTCATGTTCCGGAGAAAACTCCTATAAACGTATATGCAGACCATGTGTAAATAAGCCTTCAGTATTACCGTAGATTGAATGGTATTTACAGTAAACTAGGCTCACGTTAGGTTACGATTATTATGTATTATTTATACTATTGAAACAAAACTTACTTAATAAAATAATAGTAATTTTTATTTTATAATATAACATTGGCATAAATATACATATGGGGTTAGAGTATGTTTACATCAATTTCAAATAGGTTAGCCAATGTATTTTTGCATTGCATCTAGCGTCGAAAGTCTCCGAACTAATGAACAGTTGCCAGAAGCATGTGAAGTTCGGAACGTATTATATGCCAAGTGATATCTATCCTACAACACCTAGTGACTCATTGATTATCGCTTCGTCGAGCGTGGCTTGCAGTCTGCAAATAGTAACTTTGAAATGTTACATGCAATGAAACATCATTGTTATGCCTTGCAGCACGACAAAGTTGTGTGTGTGTGTGTGTGTGCCGCTATCATACTTTAATACAAGAAATAAACAAATTGCTTTAGGGAAGTATACATTAATTACCTTAAACAAAAGATTTTTTTTTATGAAAAGCTCTATACTCTATCTGTTGTTGAGACAAGTATTTTTACTTTATTTTTATATTATTCGAATATTAATGAATATTTTCGTCACTTAGTTACGAGAATAGCTCCCGCTTGAACGAATCGGTATATGTCCATGTGAATGACTCATGCATATTGTTACTTAAGCATCGTCATCTGCAGCGGTCAAGATCATTGTTACTTTTACTAAAAATATATTCTAAGAATGTTTAGACATCTGGCAGAATATTACTCATATATCTATAACAACAATAATCTACAATCTACAATGTTCATGCTCATTTATGGATTGTACCTAAATAATAAAAACAATAAATTAATTAAAACTCAATTCGACCGAATTCTATGTACTTACGACAGGTATGTACGAGTAGTAGGTACCTACCAGCAATGAGAGATATTTGGATGATCATAATGATTATTATTGGTTTGGTTAAAAACTCAGCCTCCGTGGATTGTCTCTTCGTCTTCTATTAAACGCTCTATGTATGTAGCGCGTTTTAGAATAAGCTCAGCTAGTTCGGCGAATGAAATTTAATTCTTGGAAATTGTTCTCGTGAATGTCGCGAATTCTCAATATCGTATAGATAGATCTTGACTTAACTAGGTTTGTTTACTTTTCATCATGAGAATGTCTAAAAGTTCGCCTCCGTATGTGTGGAGTGTTGTGAAAGTGTTTGTCGGAGCATCTCGCGCGTCTGATATGTTTTGATGTGTGTAGCTCGGAGCCGGCGCGCGGCCGGCTGGCGTGGAACTCGTCACCATAGTACGCCTCACTGACAGACAGACACGATCAGCATTGGATAGTCTTCGAACTAGGGTGCGAGAAATTCCATTGGAATCTAAAGAACTAGTCTAGTTTTAATTTATTTTTTACGTATATTAAATAGTAAATTACGTAAATATTGGTATTATTCTATTCTCACCTATTCTCGAATTAATTTCTCATATCATAATATGGTATGTAGACGGATAAGTTGTATTATCATCATACACACGCCTGTGCTTCCCAATTGTGTAAGCGGAGACAACCTATCTCCACCTGCCTGTTAGATCTTGACACACCTCTGAAACCTCTTCCAAAGTGAAGTTGTAATATTTACATATTTTCAAATCAAATTTGACATTGAATCGTTACTAGGTTTGAGAATGTGAGTGGTACTTCCCCACCGTTAGTACGAACGCTGTGAGCGTGTTTCAGCGGTGTTAGCTGACAAGCGACGCACGTGTGCGGCGGAGTCGGGTCCTGGAGTCAAGTGCAGATTCCCACTAAGAAGATGGGATTAAGCGGATATATCTCTAAAGCTAAATGAGTCGGGTGAAATTATTGAATGTTATTGGGAATTGAGATGGATGGTCTTTTTATTGCTTTTTCATTGCCTGAAATACTATTCGTATAAACACTTGACATACATACATATAAGCACTATTAATATGTATTCTGTGACATAAGCAAAAAATATAGATAAATAGGTATCTGCTATTTAGAATAATTATTGGCAATACGGGGCGTCACCTGTCATGAGAACCATAAGTGATAAATTTTTATGCAGCAAGCGTACATTTATTTAATTATATGTATAAATTAATTAAACGTAACAAGAATTAATAATGTTTCAAGTAACAAAAATATGAAGGCCTCTCGAAGAGGCGAAAAAATTCGGAATGTGTGATAATGACTTATCAAAGTTATTTTGTCTACACCCCCGGATTCTTAAAAGAAAATGTTCACTTTGTTGTGCACACAGAACAGCGATCGGCGGCCGCCTCCCCCCGATCGGCCGCGGCGGTTCCTTCTTACTCTGTGGTTGTATATCATTCCTAAGCCAGGCATACACCATATAGAAATGCATAACTAAAATATTATTCACGCACAGCAATGGTGTATGAACAATATAGCGTTCCGTTCTTAGTAGGTAGTAGAATTGTCATTTGACTGGTCACGATGTTAATTATTTTGCTAACTACAGATGCACAATTTCTAGATAATTCTGCTCACTATCAACGTTGAGAGGTACAATTTTAGCTAAGCATAAGCTCTACCATAAACTCAACTCTCAACGAACCCGATCCGTCGTTCAGCAAATTAATCGATGTCCTCACAGCAACACACAATGGCTGAAGTCGCCGCTAACAACCTGCAGTCGGCCGCATCGCATAAATCGCTCAACAGCGCCTCGTAATGTTTTGTATAAAGATTTCTTTCGTCGTGACTCCCAACAGAGTCTGTACTCCGAATCCCAGTTCGACATATCTAGTGGGAGCGTAGTTTATGAGGTTGCTGAATGTTGGCTTACGAAAGTCTATTTTTATTGAAGTTTCCGGTTAGGAGATAAACGATCGGCGGCGGCCGGAGTAAAGTAGAGTCGGCCCTAGTGTCAAAAGTACCTCTAAAGGTCTTCGTTCGGGCTATCACTCGGTGGTATGGAGTGGTCGATAAGCTTCGTCAGTTTCTAATAGACACGACAGACAGAGAGAGATAAGGCAAAGGCAGGCTAAGGTTCCGTTGCGAGCTCATTATAACCACATTATAATGTAGTCTTATCAACAAGTTTGCCATCGATTTTCGAACTAGGTTAACGAAGCCGACCATTTTCCTTGACGTTATCCTTCTTTTGATGTAAGTGTATCCTTTCTACTGACCCTTCGATATCAATATAAGAGAAAAGTAAATACTTTTCCACCAATTCAATTTAGTGCCGCCGCCGCCACCGCCGCCGGGGTGGGGCGGGGCGGGGCGGGGGACCGCATGGAGCCCGGAGCCTGCTCGCCGGAGCGACAACCGCCGCGTGTCCTATCTCGTTATATCACATCCAATCTGCTCGATATTATGACATCATGCTTCTATTTCGGAGCGATTATATTTCCGTCTAACCGCACCATAGCGAGCCGGATTTCGAATTTTACTTCTAGCTAGAGTAAAGCAATTAAAATTTACCACGATAAGAACAATGTTAAGTGTCATTTCTGTGATACTTAAGTACGAAACGCGTGGGCGGGCAGTTAAATAAGAATAGCCCCACTGCATCTCTCCCCGTGAATCTCGTAAAATGCAACTTTTTTTTTATGGAAATTGACACGCTTGGCTACATCACCTGTAGGTGATGTCAGTGATGTCAGTCCATAACACCGGGTGAACTTTGTGCCACGTCAGCGCTTTCCTCGGTCGTGCCGGCTGCACTGAACTGGATGGAAAACACAAACTATTTACATAGTCGTTTCGACCGACCTTTCATTCAGTGCGGTGGTACCAACCCGGGTGGGTTAAACCCTACCACCTAGTAATATAAGAAGGGGTCATATCCCTTAGTCGCCTTTTACGACATACACGGGGAGAGATGCAGTGGGGCTATTCGTTTAAAGTACCGGATAAAGACGGACGGGATAAAGACGAGATGCCGTGATAAAGGAGGACAGGCTAGCCACCTCTCACCTTGGCACAGTCCTGCCACCGAGTCATGCAGCTGGTGTGTCTTTGTGCCTTACTTGCTGCTTGATTATATTGTCCTAATACTTTGCGAAATGTGGTGGGTTCGGTCTTGTACCTACTATAATTCACCAGTCTGAGTTACTAAGTCCTTGCAGCACAACACCGATTTCTCTGCTTACCCCGATTGTCCGGACACAGCGTGTGGTATGTAGATGTAAGTACTACGAAATATTTAGACCACATTTCAAACGTTTCAATCTGTAATGAAAAATCAAAAGACGTTTGACAATGAGGAAGAGTTAAACATTAAAAATAACTACGGTCTAGGAGCCCCCTAGTGAGCCCCCTTGTACGCGAATTTTATTTTTTCTGAAAGCAAAACAATCCGTGGCCACAAACCAAATAAATCATGTCTGTGAGAAATTCGCCAAATGTTTGTAGTCGCCTGTGTGTTCGCGTGCACGCTGGCGGGCAAGGTCAAGCTGCATTCAAATCTCAAAGAAAGAAATGGATCACCCATTGTCCACGTCGCGTCTCCGGAACGAAAGCATTTCAATACAATGAGGAGTAATTAATATACTAATGCATCTTTAGCGTTAACACAAAGGATCGCGTCAAGGAGGACTTTTGCTTTCTTATGCCATTTTCGCAAAAGTCCCGAGACAAATTGTTATGCGGTTGCATTACTCTTGCAAATTTGCCTCGTTCGCGTCTCGCCCCGACGTCCTGCCTCCCACATCGGTCAGGTAGTAATGGATAATCGGACACTTTGTCTTATTGTTCTGTGTTGTCATTTATTTAGATTCTGTTACCGCGACGTGGTTTCCGAGATAAGAGTAATAATAAATTATGAACGAGACCGAAAGTGGCGGGCGAGTAGCGGCGACCCGACTGTCCCAGTGCGCTCGCGGGAGTGCCCGAGCGGCTCTCGTTCACTCGCTTCCACTAAGTAGTACTTACATCCAATATCGAGTATTTGTTCGTAACTCCGTTAAGAATTAGAGTAAGTAGGTATTTATATATGTAACTTTTAATTTTATTTTATCCCATCACCGAGCAAAATCTCGACAAGTTTAATGCTCAATAATAATGTTTGGCTCGATTCGGTTTTATACGTAAAAGTATGAGTATTAAAATGTATAGTTTCCTCACGACTGCGGTGTGCCAGCAATGCTCGGGCATCAGAGTAGGTAGGAAGTTTGCATGTTAGATAAATGCGTGGGAAGATCGATGTCCATAACGTTTACCTATATAGATAAATAAAATATAAGTAATACTTCCAAATCACTTTGTAAATTATTCTTGAATTCCATACGGTATAGTGTACGATTAAAGTTATAGCAGATGAAGAGCTTGCCCAATGCCCACATCATCGGTTTGGTCCACAGAGCTAAAAGTGGTTGCGGGCTGGGGGAAGGCACTCGGCGATCGCTGTTCTGTGGTTCGGTCGGACTATAGTTGTCGCTGCTTGCTATCAGTTGGTAGGTACGTGTGGTTGCTGCGTGTTGACCCAGTATATTTTGCCCGAGCACTAATCACGATCTGGAAATATTAAGGACACTAATGTCTTGTACACATTTACATAACACGCTATAAATCTCCGACCACCTAACGACCGCTTCACAGGGCGGAAATATGAAGAAATAAATGTATTCTCTCTAAAATGCGTTGAAGAATTGACAAATATAATGGGTGTTTAATTTAAGCCATGCTATAAATAATTCTCTTTTGAAACTTTAAAAAAAATATTTTAAACATTGGCTACTGAATCCGATTCCCAACTTGATCTTTTTAGAACTGATGAACTCTACAACTTTGTTGGGAAATGATTCAAAGACTCATAAAGTGTTTGTTTCCGAAAGCTTCAAAATATAAAACCCAAAAATTCACTAAACAAAAAGTCGTACCTAGCTAATGAATCTTGATTAAGCTTCATTGAACTCTTAGCTCCGGATTGTGCGTATCGGCTAAGTAGGTAATCATTGCAGCTTCTCTCCTTAGATTTGATGTAGAGTTCCCAACGTTGCCATATCTGATTTTCACATAAATTTTAAATGTATACATTTCAGTACTGTGTGGGGCTGGTACTTAATAAGAATAGCCCCCCTGCATCTCTCCCCGTGCATGCCGTAAAAGGCGACTAAGGGATAAGGACAGGATGCCGTGCATAAGGGCGACATGCTAGCCACCTCTCACCTTGGCACGGTGTTTCCACTGAGTCTACCAGCAGGCCTTACTTACTGCCTGATCTGAGTTATCTTGTCCGAATACTTTGCTAAACGTGGTGGTCGATGTTGTGCTATAATTTACCAGAATACTTGTAGTACAACACCGATTACCCTGCTTACCCCGATTGTCGGGATACGGCGTGCGGTGGGTGTGTATGTGTATTTCTATGGCGTGGTTTCAGATGTAGTGCATTTTGTAATCCGTGTGAACCGCGGGTCGGGTGCAGTAATGTAAGGAATACGCAGATGTCACAAGATGCGCGTGTCCAGAGGAGAGTGGTGCCAGAGCTTTATCTGGGTGACAAATTGCTGCTCGCTCATGCTACCTTGGTAGCGGAGACTGGGCTTTACTTACTGTCAAACGCAGTATTAATTTTTTTAGTTAAAAAGCTAAAATATTTAAAAAAAGACGAGAAGGCCCTAAAAATTTAATAATGGTTTTAACTAAAATTGTCTATTAAAATTACATTTAAATTAAATTAATTATTTTACCGCTATTTTAGCAAATATTTTATAACCCAAAACTTAAGATACAATTATTCATACTGGTGGCGTGGCTAGAGCTACAATCTACTAGAGTATGCATATATTCAACTAGTTATATGTATTTGTTGACAGTCTGCTTTCTTATTAATTATTCACGAAGACGAGATTTGGTGATCATTTCTTTTTTCCAACATTTTTTGTCATCACTTTTAGAGAATTAAAAAAGGAAAGATCGATTTGCGGCCGCGCGCTTCCTAAAATTATCGATCGTTCCACAATTACTGCCGCCAAAGTGAGACCGGTAATAATTTAAAAAATATCGCTTCGTAAATGATGCCATAAATTAAATTTAATAATACGTACGCCCCGCACAAGAGCTTCATGTGCGGAAAGCTAATTGAATATTAATTTCATAATAAATCTGGTCGAACCAGTCGTTGTATTTACGTTCTGTTATTTATAACTTATTCCATCTAGTTCGTGGGAGAAAATTTATGGTTGAACTTAAAACTGCGGAGCTTCGCACACTCGCATGGCCTCCTAACTATGCTATGAAGAGGCGCCTAATTCTGCCAGTTCATTTGATTCATTTTTCAACTGAGAATATTTACTATAGGTGTATAGGTTATTTTATTACTAGTTCCTTTATACTTTATATTCATATATTATATTGAAATTAACATTGCGTAGCACTGCGAAGGTGTGGAACGGGTTTCCAGGGAATGTATTTTCTTATTCCTACAATCCACGGGTCTTCAAATCGAGTATTAACAGCTTTCCCCAACGACATTAGTCCACCTTCAAGCCGGACTGGCACCTCCTCGGGGGTGAAATTAGCTGCGCCTGAGGCACAGACATCGGCCATCCGGTTCAGCAGCAATAAAAAAAACCCTTAAGTTAATTTATTAAACAACAAACTTAATTAAAGTACAGAAAATTACCTAAATCTAATTAAAATAATCTAAAAACTAAAAACAATTTTAAACAAAATTTGTATACACGCGTCACAGTATGAATCTTGCTTCAAAGCGTCCGGAAAGCCGTCGCGTCGTCGTACCAAGCACGCTGGTCGCATTCCTATGTCAATCTCCAGGCCAATGCATTGGATTGGATGCGCTGGCTGGCGGCCGTATCGTGTGCAGCGAAATGAAATGTGGGAAGACCACGCTCCAGGTGGAACGACGACATCAAGTACGTCGGCGGAAATCAGTGATTCCGTATTGCTGAGGCCAAGGGACTGGAGGAAAATTGGAGAGGTGTATGTCCATCAGTGGGCGCTTACAAGTTGACTGACTGAATGTGTTGGATGAAGAAAGCGGTCCCCAGTTTTTTCGAAAAGCAGCTTGCCCAAAAAGGGTCTCCACGGCAAAGCCCAGAAACTCAATAAGTCTGTAATATTGGCATATTTGGCGGGATTGGCCTACTGTCTGCACTGTCAACGTACAATAAAAAAAAATAAAAAAGGTTAATTATGCAGTTACGAGTACATGAAATCTTAACACACTTTCAACTAGGTATAATTAATTATTATTGATCGTGAATGCGGAATCGTCTCTACGCAAATGGATAAAATAAGTTTACAAAACCAGTCTTTAAAACCCCCGACCCCGACGCAAAAGAGGGGTGTTATAAGTTTAACTTGTGTGTATATGGGGGTGCCTGTCTGTGGCAGGGTAGCTCCTAAACGAATGGACCGATTTGGATGCGTTTATTAGAAAGCTGATTTAATCGGGATGGTTCTTACCTATGTAAAAGTGTACCGATTTGCATGCGGTTTTTTTTAAAAGTTTGAAATAAAAGTTAAATTACAAATTGAAGAAACCCCGACCCTTAAAAAGTCAAAAATAATTTCCGTTTACTTACCTAAAGGAGTCCGGTGACCGCTAAGTAAATTTCCGCGCAGCTTTGAGTTTTATATTTCATTAACTTAGCGGTCCCCCGACTTCTTTAGGTAAGTAAACGGAAATTATTTTTGACTTTTTAGGGGTCGGGTTTTTTTTAATTGGTAATTTATATATATTATATGGCATAGTAATTAGTTAAGGTTTTTAACGGATACGACTACCGAGTTAATTTTACTACAATATGTTTTTTTAAAACACAAATATTCATAGTTCAAATTTTGGAAAATATTTCACCTTCGCCGGCATCATGTCGGCATAGTTTTGCGTCGGAAGGCGGCAAGGCTTGCTGTGTCGCATTATGTGATTTTTTTATTATCTTAAATCTCGGCGGAGCTATCGCCGCAATGTGTCAAGCTGTCTCAGACTAGCCGCTTACGAAACATTTGATTTAGTGGAATTTCCGAAACTACCGATTACTGTGTTTTAAATTTTAAGAAATCTCGTTTTCATTTAATTCCTATGGTTGGTATATTTAGGCTGTGATTTAGGCATCCGGTTTGGAAAAGGATTTCTCTAGTCTTATATTTAGGTAGGTATAGGTATATGGAGGAGCTGTTAATTTGAATAAGGAATATACTAGATCTTTTTTTTATGGAAACTGACACGGTTGGCTAAATCATCTACTACATACTTGATGTCAGCCCATAACACCTCGCTGAACTAGGTGCCATGTCAGTACTTCCTTTCGGTCGTAGATCTAGTGGAATAAATATTTTGCTATGGCTACCTATTTCACAAGTTTAAACAATATTTATATGCTCCAGCGACTAGGTATTTCTCAGTCGTCGCGTCAGTGAACCCCACTTGCGGAAAAAAACAATAAACTTCGTCACATAACATTATTATAATTTCCGGGAATTATCTGAAAAAAAAACCTAAAATATCTGTCCGCTCCATCCGTGCCTGCCTGTCGACTCAAACAAATCAACATTTATATTATGTGATATATTCATTTGTCTTTGTCTAGTTGCAGGTGCAGAAACCATCTAGTAACATGGCGGAAACTCGTTTAGTAGAGTATATATTGACTAAAACATAATTACAATGTAGGTATATTAAATTACAATCTACCTAGTTGTGTAATACTCGTGTGTATGAGCTTAATATTAAACTGGCTCCCTATTATGTATATCTCGTTTATAACTGTATCTACTATCGCTCAGTTAATCCGTATCAAATTTCTTCCATTTGCAGCAATCCAAAAAAAGTAGAAAGTCGTGTCGTAGATTTTTTGATAAACATTAATTTATTATATTGTTGCAACATAGCACACCACCAGAAGTTGAGTTTTCTTTAGCCGCCAGTTAAACTTCAATAACGTTTCACCACCAAAGTTGCAATTTCACAAATATGGTCATAAAAAAACCCCGACCCTTAAAAAGTCAAAAATAATTTCCGTTTACTTACTTAAAGGAGTCGGGGGACCGCTAAGTAAATTCCCGCGCTGCTCTGAGTTTTTTTTGTTTTGTTTTGGATAGGTTGGCATTTGGCTACATCACCTAGTTTTTATATTTTTATATTTGATTTACTTAGCGGTCCCCCGACTGCTTTAAGTGAGTAAACGGAAGTTATTTTTGACTTTTAAGGGTCGGGCGTTTTTTAAATATATAATTAAACTTTTATTTAAAAAAAACCGCATGCAAATCGGTCCACTTTTTAAGATAATAATTTTTTTTATTACTTAATTACTAAATTACAAACATAGCTAACAACCATCCCTATTAAACCAGCTTTCTAATAAAAAAAAAACGCATCTAAATCGGCCCATCCGTTTGGAAGCTACGATGCCACAGACAGACACACACAGGCACACATACACGTTAAACATATAACACAAAATATGTGTGCCTGTGTGTGTCTGTCTGTGGCATCGTAGCTTCCAAACGGATGGGCCCATTTGGATGCGGTTTTTTTTTATTAGAAAGCTGGTTTAATAGGGATGGTTGTTAGCTATGTTTGTAACACAACACACACACGTTAAACATATAACATCCCTCTTTTTTCGTCGGGGGTTAAAATATATTTCTGAGGAGCTCTTTTACCTTCGCGCTTCGCGAACGCGCTTCGCACCGCCTAGCGAGCCTGTCCCCAGCTCTGCTCTCTCTCGTTCTCTCTTTCTTGGCCCACCTTTATTTTTTAATTATTAATTTTTAAATGTAGGTTTATGTAAGTTTAATATCTACATCACTGAATACAATAAAAAAAATATATGCAAATAAATATATTCATTGATAGATGAAAATTTCATATTTAAAGTTACGCGGTAAGATACAATTTTTATTTAAAAAAAGTTGAGACTACTATAATAAGTTTACCTGTAATATATGTCAGATAGGAGGTAAAGATAGTAAAGAACGTCCGTCAATAGTTTGTGAAGTCGATATATGGTATGGCTCCCTGTCAAACAATTCTAAATTTGAAATGTTAGCCTTTTTCCTCGAGATTGATGTGTTTACCGAAGTATTGAAAATTCTATGTTCTGTTATAATGGACACCTATACCACATAATGGATCAAACCGTGCGACTAGATGCGAGACTAGTATGCTGTCTGGTAGACAGCTCTAAGGAAATACTGGAATTACATTTTAAATGATCCTCTATTGGTAATGCATCGACTTTACTTACATGCCAACATAATTAAATGGGAAGGCAACACATGCTGGTTTAAAAAAAAAAAAATAACAATTAAAATATTTTAATTATATGTACCTATCTAAAACCAAAAATGTTTGTACTTTTCTGTCATATTTATGTTCAATTAACAACGATGCTGTAAACATAAAATAAACTTTCACTTTGAACAGGACACCTATGTACTTGTGTAATTTAGCTCATTATATTAATAAAGACGTATTTTGGGTTTTTTAACAATGTTTATGTACCGACGTAATAAATAAATCAGTTTCACCATCTGAACGCTGGAAGATACAAATGATATTCTTTGATGTGATCTCGCAACAATTTCTACGCGCCCATCCATCCCGTCACATTACGTTATTTACGGGTCCACTTTACGTATTTCTTTATTTTTATAAGATATTATTTTGGATTAAAACTTCGCTTCCGTAATTTATTGTAGGTACGTATATTTTATTTGATGCTATTTTATATCATTTTATATTACTTACCTATATTTTAGACCTGTACATCAGAATTGCTAAGAATTTTGTATAATGTGGACTGGAAGAAGATACATTTATGCAATAATTTAAGAATTTACACCTCAGAAAAGTGTAATAATATTACAATTATTAAGTGTACATTATAAGAGTGCATAGGTATTACATATTGTTTGATGTATATAATCAGATAAAATTCAATAGCAAATCACCCTGATCGACGAAGCCAAGATTACCTAATCCAAAACACCGGCAATTCATGATAATGTGAAGGTAGAATGGTAATTTAATTGTTTCCGAAATTTCATCGTCTAGACATCCATTGAATGCTGGGATTTAATAGAGGACATCGAATCCATAATGTGATTTAATGCAACATCACCTATGTAGTATCCAGACCGAATGTGAAATAAGGCTTGACCTAGAACCATTCACTGCTGCTACAAAGAATTACCTTGAGTCTAGAATTTTTTTTTTAATAAAGCAATAATATCGTGCAATGATAATGGTATTTCAGTTCTGCTAGCTTTCAAAAGGTATATTCGTTCAAGAGATAAATTTGAAGATTTTAACAGTATAATCTACGTATCTTAAAATATTGATCATGTTCACTTTATTACTTTAATTACGAAGATGATATCAGACTTTATTAGGGTTCCGTACCAAAATGGTTAATAAAAGGAACCCTTATTGTTCCTTATTGAAACTTTATTGTCCGTCTGTCTGTCTGTGTCTGTATGGCACAGCCCGTTAACTTCTAAACGGCCAGTCCTAGAAAATTTTACGGTTGTAGGAAAATAGGCTATTTATAACGTTCAGTTGGGAGGATAATAATACATATGCGAAAAATAATTTGTAGCCGTATATTTGTGTGGGGGTATAAAGTGAAAATAAAAAAAATAGGTATGTGGCATATCATTTAAAGTGCTTACTCTGTGGATATCCAAAATACACAAAACCAAGCCACTGAAGACGAGGCCGAAGGCCGAGTTGGGTTCAGTTATATGATATACATTATGGAAAACTGTAAGACACTAAGGGCAAGGCCGAAGGCCGAGTTCCGTCCAGCTAAAATATATACTTTCTCGAAAATATTAAATCAGTGAGGCAAGGCCGAAGGCAGAGCTGCGTTCAGGTAAAATATATACTTTTTCGAAAACAGTGTTCGAGTGCAAGATATAATTGCATACATCTCCCGAAATATGTGAGAATGAAGTATCATAATATGATTGAATGATACAAAACCCTAGGCGCGCGATTCTAACTCGCACTTGATCGGTTTTATAATATAACTTTACTAAATATAACTAAAATTAATAACAAATATGGTTAGAAACAAATAATACTAATAAAATTAAATTAACCTACAAACTTTAAAAAATTCACAGATCTCATGCATTACCATGACCTTCGGGTACATTGAAAATTACTTTTAGGGCGTATTCAAATATAAGCGTATAGCGAGTCGCCGACTATGAGCGCGAAAATATCCTGGTGTGGCTGAAGCGAATTAAGAACTCAACGAGCGAACGCACGCCAGATTCTAACAGCTGTTCTCTATACATATAATTACTTCTACTCTCCTCTAAATACTAGCATGTGTGGTGATAGCAACATCTATCCCACAACTGAATAATAAAGATCGATAATAAATAACCTACATCGCTTCGCGACGAAGAAACAGAAAGATTCACTAGCACACCAACAGGTGACGAATAACGAGTAATTAAGAATTCCATACGCCACTTAACACATTGTTGAAATATCATATACGCCTCGCATAAATACAGATCGCTTGGCAGAACAACAGGGCACTATTGTTATAGCCCATACAACATCAGCTGCAGCTACGGGTTTGACACCTGAAAGACTTCCTGGCTCCTTCCTTGGCTCCTTTGGCTCCTTTCGTGAACACTCGGCTCGAAACGAAACGTAACAAAAACGACATGCACCGCCTCAACATTAGGTTAGCGACGCATCTTCTTTATATTAACCCTGTTTTTTTTTTAAACCACCAATACATCACTCATATCACACTTTTCTTCGAACCGAAGTCTGCCGAAAGGAGCTAAAGGAGCCAGGAAGGAGCCAGGAAGTCTTTCAGGTGGCGCACCGCTGCAGCTACACGTGGAGCCAGAGGACACGACACCGCTTCACCTTTTACCTCATAGCTCTACACATGTATTCGGCACATGTATAACGCTCGCCTCTGGAATAATCTGCGCGTGCGCATTTACGCTCCACTACGTCTATGAACGTATTTTAGATAAATTTGAAAAATCTTTTCCTATCCTTACTAAAGTAAATACATTTATATTGCAATAGCTTTTCCCACGGCTTCGCTCGCGGTAAAGTCGGCTTTATAGCAAATCCGATTTAAACGCAAATATGATAAACGATCGCTTCTTTTGTGTTCTCTCTCTCTCTCTCTCTCCCTGAACCCTTTCTCCCTCCCTCTCTCCCTAACTCTCTGGCTTCTCCTTCCTCCCCCTCCCGCCCCTCGCTCTTTTCCGTCCCCTCTTTCCCCCTTCTGCCCTTCTCTTTCCTCGTTATCTGCCTAAATATTCACATAGCCTTAAAACTCACGACACCAGGGTCAATTCGCACTTTCACTGAAAATCGGGGACTATACTGAAGCGATCGAAAAGACATGTCCAATGTCAAAACCACTAGAACTAAAAACGTATAAAATAATATTTGCTTGTTAAGTAAACCAGTTCGATTCATATCCAGATCATATCGGCTTTCAACTCAAGGAAAGTTGAAAGTGGACCGAAAGCACAAAATATTTTCATCCACTCGTGTTTTTTCGTCTATCAATTTTCAGTAGCGCTTTTGTACCGCCTATGCAAAGCATAGCTCGAGACATCAGTAGTGATCTAATTCATGAACTTTGAATTAGATTTCATTTATATATCGGATATATTATTTATCTTTAATTCTACATTTATTTAACTTTTCATCCACTAGTTATCGTAAAGAATTTCGTATTCGGAATTAATGAAGATGCACCGATATAACGGCATGCGCTGACCCAGACTGGTCTTCCTCAATTATTTCAAAAGCGGAGAATTCCATTATTCAATCGAATGCGTGATGTATTGAGAATCAAATGGTTTATGTATTGCATTTATTCGATTCTGAACAAGGATTGTATAACCTAAGTTGCTCAGCGCAGTCGTCGTTTTTTGTTCGCAAGCGTATCGACTGTCTTGTCACTAACATTTCAATCTCGAAGGGTACCGGGAACGAGACAGGCGTTTTTGTTCACTATCGACGAGTAGGGAAATTTGTGTAGGGAATGTGGTACTTGAGCCGAAGACATGTCGTACTAAATATTAATGCCTTTTTAACGTCTTCATTGACATGAGGAGCCCCGACGAATGATTGAAAGTCACGAAGCGACTTAGCATAGGGCCGGGTGTATGTATGTATTAGCTACTTATACGGAATATTTTCAATAGCACGTTTACTTTACTGTTTTCTAATAAAAGGTGTGACTATAATTTTCGTATATTATACAAGCGTATTTAATATAGTTGCTCTTGAAGTGCTGATATATATATTTAAGGATATACAAAATAAGAATCTACGTAGGTCGGTGCGATACCGTCCATAATATTAAATCTACTGAATTTAGGTACTTCTGGATAGATGTGTTTTCATCCATCCATAACTTCATCGAAGTCACATGCTTACAACACTAGATATTTCACCAACGAAGTTCTGTTTTTATGTTTTGTCTGTCAGTTGTCATCAATCACATGTTTGTTTTGTTGTTTTTTTTTTTTTATTGAGATCGATAATTTTTCCCATCCGAATATTAGATGAAAGCTATTTCTTAATTAGCCAAAACGACAAGCTTGAATTTTCGGTCAATGCAATGTGAGCAGCTCGTAATAAATAATGGCACAGTTTAATTTCGTCTGCCATACTCGAGCGACGAGTCTGTATCAATCACCGGTTTCGCTGGCCGTTCTCCAAAATAGTCCAAGTGGAGGGCCGCGGGCGGAGACGCAGCGTGACAGGTGCCGCCGCCGCGACGACGCGCCTCCGCCACCCCGCGCCCGCTCTGCCGCACGCCGACCGACGCGTCGCGCCCCCGCGCCGCCGCCGGCCGCCGCCGCCGGCGGCATGCGACCTGCCATGCGTACCATATTATGTTCTAACAGATCTGGCGCCAGGTCAGTAACTATATACAAATACATATTACCTCATCTGTGCCCGGTCTTTGCAGAGCAAACTGGGTACTCATTCTTCAACCTCCGAACGAACACGTCATGCTTCTATTCAACCGTTCTGTTACCTACCTATCTGAATATGAGTACTAAATGTTAAATTGAAATTACATACATACATACATACCACACGCTTTATCCCGACAATCGGGTTAAGGAAAGTAATCGGTGTTGTGCTGCAAGAACTCCGGTGCATTTTATATTGCTATAATATTATTATTGTATCCGAATGGTGGCAAGACCACCCGCCAGGTGGGACGACGACATCAAATACGTCGGCGGAAAGCAGTGGTTCCGTACCGCTGAAGGCTGGGATGACATACCACACGCTGTATCCCGACAACCGGGGTGAGCAGAGTAATCAGTGTTGTGCTGCAAGGACTCCTGTAAATTACAGCACAACACCGACCACCCCGTTTAGCAAAGTATTAGGACAAGATAACTATCAAGCAGCAAGTAAGCCACAAAGACCCACCAGCTTCATGACTCAGTGGCAGGACTGTTTCAAGGTGAGAGGTGGCTAGCATGTCCTCCTTTATCACGGCATCTCGTCTTTATCCCTTAGTTACATTTTACGAGATATACGAGAGATTACGGGGAGAGATGCAGTGGGGCTATTCTTTTTAAGTGCCGCCCACGCGTTTCGTAGTTCAGTAGTTGGTACTAGCTGGGCAGGTAGTTCAGTGCCCAGCCTGTCGCCCTTACGCACGGCATCTCGTCCTTATCCCTTAGTCGCCTTTTACTACATCCACGGGGAGAGATGCAGTGGGCTATTCTTTTAAAGTACCGGCTCCACACGGTACATACGTAAATTGAATTTTTAGGAACATAAATATAATTTTATTCCTTCACATTCTTGGAGTTTCGAAATATACACCGTGTCCCAAAATTCAACGTCAAGCGGGAACCAGGGAGTAGGCCAGTTTATGACTACCCAGGGAAAAATAAGAAAAAAAAATCGGTCATTTATTTTTTTAGAAAAAAATTTTACTGAATATTTTTTGGTAAAACTACAGGCATTCTGGTTTTGTTTCGGATACTGATCAATAGCAGAGTTATTTAGGCTACCAATAAATTTTTTTTAACAATTATATTTGCAAATTTGTAGTCGTAGTACCTAAAAATGTAAATTTTCAGCGTTTCTCAAAAAATGCTCATATCATAAAAACTAAATGACTCTTTTTTCTCTTATTTTTCCCTGGGTACTCATAAACTGGCCTACTCCTTGGTTTCCGCTTGACGTTGAGTTTTGGGACACCCTGTATATATTGTCTAGAAATTGTGAGAAATTTTATATTAGCAACAAAATATAGAAAAAGCACACGTTTATCTCAAAGTGCAAATTAATCTAGATCATGACACGTTCTGTACTTGGACCTCGCACTAAACAAGGTGCGTCTTGTCATGAGGCTGGCGATGTTTATTCTGCTTGTCGACAGAGACAAGACTGGAAGTTAGCGATGATCATCCCTTTATTTATATTGTGTGATTCAATTATCTCTCAACGTGTTATTTCAACTTGTCGTGATTTACGGCTTAGCTCATGTAGTCCGTACGTCGGCTCATAATTCAGTCAAAGTCCTTGCCAATAGATATTAACTGGTCCCAGTTGAGGAAGGATCAGCTATAAGTGAGAACGATTAATTTGGATTTCTGATGGGATACGGACATTTCTGACTAGAAGTATTTCCTGAAATATTTGAATTAATTTATTTTTATTGTTACAAACTTTTGGGTTTTTATATTTCATTATCATTCTTGACACACCTCAAACCCGTAAATATTATACTTAAGTGCCTATTTGTGTATATTTTTTTACATATAATTACGAATATTATTAGATTATATACATAGAAAAAATATTAGATTAGAATGTGTGTTTTGAAATACTCGTATATATAGAAATATTTGAATCAAAGTTAAGGTCTGTACCAAAAATATTGCCAATAAGTATGCGTCTTGGGTGGGCTATGGCTTTGAAGCATGTAACTGTAGTAGGTGTTGACTGACATTGAGGACTTAAATACTAAAAACTACAACCTGTAACATTGTTTCTGTAAAGTCAAAGAATTCTGGACTGATGAAAGTATTGATAACGTTTTTGTCTCTTTTCAGGCACAGTGAACGCCAATGGCGAAACTAAGAGGCAGAGGACATCCTACACGAGATATCAAACGTTGGAGCTAGAAAAAGAATTCCACTTCAACCGCTACCTTACGAGGAGGAGACGCATCGAGATCGCGCACGCGCTCTGCCTCACCGAGCGGCAGATCAAAATCTGGTTCCAGAACCGGCGGATGAAGTGGAAGAAGGAGCACAAAATGGCGTCCATGAACATAGTCCCGTACCACATGAACCCGTACGGTCACCCCTACCAGTTCGATCTCCACCCCAGCCAGTTCGCGCATCTGTCCGCATAGGATCAGTGGAATTTTTCAAATAGTGGATAACTGATCTATTAGACGATGTCGTTCGTGAATAATTTCACGAGGTTGTATCTGTAGCGTTCTTCACTTTCTACATCCTAGATGTTCAAAATTTGGAACGTTACAGCGACTAGACTGGATCAGTTATTCGCTGTTTGAAAAATTTCTAATACAAAACTAGGCTAATCGTTAAAAGTATTTGTTAAAAGACAAAGTCGTTACTGAATGTTGTGAGAAGGACATTGTGAAGTGTGATGCGGCCTCCGTCGTCGCTGTGAAGATTGCTGATTTCGTCAACTTACGAACGCTAGAAGTATTTAAGTGAGATGTTTTATTTATTGTAAGACCAAATATGTAATATAATGTAAGTCAGTAGTTCCATTGTAAAATTATACATATTAGACCATTGAAGAAATTAACTTCAAATGAGTTAGATAACTTAATTTAAGCATTGCGATACTGAATAGAAGAAACGTTTTGAGCGTAAACAGTGTATTTTTTAAATTTCGAACTCAAAAGTATGTTTGATTTGATTAGTAACTCGACAAGACGTTTAATATTTTTACGACTTGAATTCGTAAAACTATCTCAACCCTAATGAGGATATTTTACTTTTCCGTCACAGTTGATTTAATACAAAACGTTCTTTTAAAATAAATAACAACAACATTTTAATGAGGAAACATAACTAGTCACACAGTTATGATCCCATTTTGTCCATATGTTTCCCAATAATTCCTTTATTTATTTCACTTAGTGTCGAAACTTTAACAGTAAAATCCAGAATGTTGTGGCATGTTTAGAAATTGTCATCAACGTAGGTTTAAATAATAATCTGTCTTAAGATGAATATTAAGGGAAACGGTATGGATGGTGCCGAAACCTAACGACAAATTCGGAAGTGTACAGGGATGGATGCAATTCCATTTCACGAGTCGAATCATCCGCCACCTCTGAGTTGTATGTGGAGGTGTCAGGTGGTCATCGTCTCTACTGTCGTCGTAAGATAAGACTTTCCATTTTACTGAATGAAAAATAGATCAGTAACATTATTACATTAATTGGGTACTTAATGTTGGTTTGTGTGAATGAGGTTGGTGTTGAAACGATTATGGTCATGTAAATATATATATAAGCTCGTGAAGCGTTCTAGATGTTGAATTACATTTTAATGAATTAATATATACTTATCGAGTTTGAAGAACTGTTTCTTTTATGTTCCTGCCGTAAATTAATTATTGTAAATATTAAATTATTTCAAGTCGTTTAGTAATACAAATTGGTTGATAAGAGCCTAAATTTAAGTAGCGAAACTTATCCGAGTGATTCTCTTAAATGTGCAACAAAACTTACCTACATAATTTATCTAATCAAATATCTTGGGAGCGACGTACCTATCTGAAAGGGTCTAAATTTTTAAAAATTTAGAAGGTCTTCTTATTTAAGTTTCAAGCGAATGTTGACGTAGTTCAACAATCTTATTGTTATGACATGAATTTTGTTTTATTTTAGTTCTTTTTCTCTATATATTAATCTATTGATTAAGATTAAGAAGAGTGTCGTGGTCAACTGTGATATTTTGTTGAAATTTTCTTATGTTGAGGCCTTTCTTTCAATTCGTTTTGAAGTCTGTCAGACAGTAGGTAGGTTAGTTTTATTTGTATTTGTACTGCAATATTTGTTTATGTTTTGATTCTAGTTCGATTAGGAATATGTTCGGTTTTGTTACATTTCAACTAATTATTCCTATTATTTGATCTAATAATATCTTCAATCGACTTCAAAACCAAAATCTAAGTAGCACATGCATGTATTCACCAAGATTATTTGATTTCACAAATAGGAAGGGGCATGGTGATGTGTATTGGAAGAATATTTTTATAATTTTTTGCTTCATAGCAACACAACACAAAATATGTACCTAACAACTTAACTATTTTTCCATTGAAGTTCATTAAATGTACCTACTTCATCCACCCAATCATCAAGCAAAAGATACCTACTTTGTATTTCTATAAGTATGAGTATAAATAATAGTTAGGTATTGTTTCCAAGTTCACACAAGTATGAGCAAGTCTTCTTTTGCAAAACAATTAATAGTGCAATATACTAAATTAAATAATTAATATTTTAAACGAGCACCTTTTATTGAATCAGATTCGAGATCAGATTGAAAGAAAATATAAATGTATTGACTTTCCAATACTCAACAGAAATATTTTTGGTAATATTAATTTGCAAATATATATATGAGAAATACTTACGTAAATTAATTAATGATTCATTCCAATTTAAAATTAAATAATACACAATTATTGTACCTACTTGATCATTTAAATTATTGTAATAAATTAAAAGTGTATTTAAATGTAAAATGGTTAAGATTTAAATAAAAGTAAAGTATTAAATAAAGGATTAAAAGTGAATACGCTTCTTTTTATTAATTCATATCCATTACTCTAACTGAAATATAAATCATGCATTTTAGGATTTAAGAACGGATTTTAGAATATATTTAAGAACGAATAGAGAAAACATGGACCCACAATCTTAAATAGTTCTTTATTGGGCCAATAGCTTTATATTTAATTTATATATAACTTAAACATGAAGCTTATAATATTATAGGCATAGACTAATATTAATTGGCACTTAGAAGTATAAATATACAAAACAAAAGCGTCACATTGTAGTACGTAGGTACTCGTACTCACTCACACGATATTGTGTACGGAATAACACGGTTGGCTACATCGCCTGCTATTACGTTCATGTCAGCGCATTAGTCCATGGTCCATCGTGAACTAAGTGTCATGTCAGAGCTAAGAGTCGTGTCAATGTGTTAAATTTTTTTAAGACATTTTATTAAGACAGTTTTAATCTATTCGTTTAAAGTGCTTAACAGCTACCAACATGCTGGTAATTAAGTAGTAACAAGCCAGGGTTTCACACAAATTTTAGCTGTTAATTTTAGAAGATATTGAAAAAAAAAGCCATTGCTCTCGATGCCAACTCAGCTGTGAGCTTGGAGATCGTCCACGGTGTTAGATGAAGCTGGATAGCGGGGGTGCTATAGAGACGCTCGTCCTGATGGCAGTATTGAGAAATGATTAATGGTGCGAATAGCAATGACATGACGGGCGGGCGGCGCGCAGCGGAGCCGTGGGGGAGGGCTAGTGTTTTGGAAACGAACACCACGTGCCCCGACCTCCGTAACAAAGGAGTGGCGGAAAAATGTGAAAGGCTTGCTCTACATTTGCGCCACGTCGATATTTTGGATGATCTGTTTTTTTTTGTAGAAAATTCCTGTGGCGTTGAATTCTAAATTTCCTTACTGCGGCTTCGCTGGTCTTAACAACAGTGTAATGGTATATACATAGGTAGCTTATGAAACCGAAAACAGCATGCAATCGGTATAAGCTTTCTCCTATCATTCTAGTGAACAACTGCACTAGATTTCTTGAAAGCTCTACATAGAGTTAGAGTAGTACTTACACACTATTGAATGCGCGAAATTCTTGCGTTGCGTAACAGCATTTTACTTTAATCACACCTTCGAATCACTCCTTGGTCGACCGGTGACGACATCGTATAACAGACCAGTGAGCATTGCTTGCACCGCCCGCGCGGCGTATCTGTAGTTATGCACAATCTCTTGACACATTGACTAATGACAACGTTGTATCAGAAAATATTATCTGCTAAATGTTTTGTATGTAGGTATGTACGTCGCGGTGCGTGCGCGATATGCGCTGTTCGATAATATCTGTGAATCTGTCCTTGATATGCTTCGAACTTCAACGACCAGTCCAGTGCAAAAATAAGTACGGGTAGTATGAAATATTACAATCGGATATATTGAAATGTAACAGTTAAAAAGGCATATCCAAAATAAGCACCTACATATCAGGGAGAGTTTCAAATTATGCGGATTTATAATAATGCTTGCAACATTCTGAAATTGTACAAAAAATATAATATAGGTACCTAGACCATAAAGAGGTTTCCTATATTTTCCTTACCTAATAAGTGTATTAAAATGTAGCGTAATCAAATACCAAGATTTATAACATTCTTCTTTTTCTAACATTGATAACTATAAATGTACCAAATACTAAGTGTAATACCGCAAAAATTATTGGGACAAAGTTTACATACGAGTACCAGCAGGCAGACATACGAACACGAGAGGAGGGCAGTGCTCATCTTGCGAGGAGATAACATTATTAATGTTCGTATGTCAGTGTGTGATTGTAAGCAGGACAGTATGCGATGTCTGCGAGATATTCTACATTAGTCCTGTAAGAGGTATTTCTGCCGCAATTTTCCTTCAGAAAATAATTTTTTGGAGCTTGTGGGGTGCAGAGCTTTGAAATATATAATCTGGGAATGTATGTTTAATTTCGAATCTGAGGTATAATTGAAGTACTATACAATAGAACTATAGATATAATAGAAGTACCTTCTTTTTTTTTCTTTTTTTTTTAATTGAAACTGACATGGTTGGCTGCATCACCTACAACATCCATGATGTCAGCCCATAACACCGGGTGAACTTGGTGCCACGTCAGTGCTTCCCTTCGGTCGTGCCGGCTACACTGAACTGGACGGAAAACACAAACTATTTACATAGCCGTTTCGACCGACCTTTCATTCAGCGCGGTGGTACCAACCCGGGCGGGTTCAACCCTACCACCTAGTAATATAAGAAGGGAGTCATATCCCTTAGTCGCCTTTTACGACATACACGGGGAGAGATGCAGTGGGGCTATTCTTTTAAAGTACCGGCCCCACACGGTACAAACGGTTGCATTTTTTTTTTCACAGAGATATGTGAATCAAACAGGCCATGTGTATTGGTATTACAGTTATTCTATTAGACATATTGTAGGCATCACGATGCCGATTTTTTTTATGTAATCCGGTATGGGTGGCTGAGTCGGAGTGGCCAAAGCACATGCTCCGAACAGTCAATGTATGTATGAAGGTAGGTGCCATACCGGAGACTTCCCTGGATTGCTGGCTATACTGAACTAGAGGAGAACACAACCGAGGCTGCTATGCGGTCATCTTACATCCAGTACGGCGGTACCAACCCAGTCGGCTACAATTTGAGCCTACCACCTAGTAAGGTGCCAAAAGAGTAGTACCTATCATATTTGTAGGTTTAGCTTAATTTTAGATTTAGTTTATACTTAATTGGTAATTTATTTAATACTATTTATTGTACTCTATAAATTGTCTCTATTTATTGTTTAGCCTGAGAAACTCTGTAATAACACTCTGTTCAATAGAATGGATAACATCATATCGTATATACATATATCTTCATTTACAATCTTTCAATATGTTCTACAATAAAAAAAAAATACTTGCGACCTGCAGACGGCGCGGCGGCGGCGGCGGCGCGGTGCGGTTCACGAGTCGCGATCAACAGACAGCAATTCATCAATCACAAGCGCCGCTTCATTACTATTGACGTTATGCACATAACTTCTGTCCACTGAATATCGGAATATGGATGATAGTATTGTCTGCGGCCGACGATACGACTTCAGTATAAATTTGTGGAACTGCTTGAAACCTGGCGATTCGAAGTTCGAATTTCGAACCCAAGCTGTCTTTCGAATATTCTATTCTATTCTTTTATAGTAAGTATACCTCAAATCGCTGCTGATTTTAACTGGTTAATCCAGATGAAGGTAATTATGTATCTAGCTAGCTACATATTATGGTTCATTTAATAAGAATTGAATTATGTAATACAAAATTGCTCACCTAATTTGAATGCACATAACTTTATGTTTTTCTAAAATAGTATTATACTTAATAGTACGATGACGTAGTACCTACCATGCCTAATTAAAATTTACCAGTGACTCATTATTTTGCCGATTCATAGGTAATACCCCCGCCCGCGGGCGGGGGTATTTCGTGCTCTGTGGTATCATCCATGACGGTACGTATGTACGTATCATTTAAATATTTAAACATAACACACATATGACGATCGTGGACCGAAGTATTTCACGATTCATAAGTAGATAGTAAATTATCCATAACCGAATGAGGTTCTCTTCACTATAAAATAGTCTTAGATAGCAAAATAAATAAAACACTTATTATTAAATACGTACATCTAGTGATCGAAGGTTGAACTACAATGCCGACATAGTGTAGAGCCATAAAAAGCTATATCATAAAGATGTGACCAAACCATGTAATGTTGAAACATCGGAAACGATTGTAAACAAACGCATGTCGTTTGAAATTTCTCTTCTTAGCTCCTTTGAATAATAATCACCATAATTTCGGAGGCACTAGCATGAATTCGTTTCATTAAATGGCAATTCGTTTGTAACGATTAATTTCCAAAAAATCACAAAGCCCGAAAAAGAAGTCGTGAAACCTCCCAAAAAATTCTTTAAACCTATGGTTGCGTCGTAGTTTCGCTATCGTCTAAGAGATGGCGCCACTAAGGAAAGCTCGTATTCACGCGGCAAAGCTTACACGGTAAACGTTTCTTTCTCTTCTCACCAGGCGGCGCGCCACTTCCCGTCGTGTTGGCTGAGCTTTTTCGTAGACCTTCTTTTATCTAGGTCGGTCGTACGCGCCTACCTACGTAGCGAGCGCAGCGCAGCAAACACAGCTTCGGACGCGGACGGACGGACAGACAGAGCTGTGCGGTGCGTGCGAAGCGACACGGTGCGACATTTCTCCTCAAAAATTTCAATTCTCATTCCACCTTATTGAAGCGATGCGGATTGTCCCACAAGGTAAGACTATTTGCTCATACTTACTAATACTTATTAGGGGTTCCGTTTCGCAATATTTCTTTAAATGATCACAAATCTATTGACTCTAGATTACCGATGTGATTGCATTCAGTTTGCTTTGAAGATTCAAGTTATTGCTCAAAAGGTGGTAAATTTTCAGACAGTTTATACCAGTAAGATCCATTCGTGCCGCAGAATGTTGAGCTATTTTCGGTTGATAGCGAGTAATAAAACGCGTTAATTGCACATTCGGCCGTGAAAGTTGGTTAATTTTATTAGGCGCGATGCTCGTTGCCTCCGTTTTTATTTTATGACTGTTTTGGTTCAGATCTCTTCGATTGTATACTCGTGGAATATGGAATTATGTTTCGCTGATTAATGATACTTGGGCCTAGCGTTTCTCTATCTAGTAGTCTAGTATTCGACGCGCTTTAATGTGGTTTGTTAATGTCGGTTGTTAAACACCTAGTTTGTATTTAATATGCATTTATATTCGTACCTAATAACATTCATCTATTTCACTCACAGGACAAGTTAAGTAAGGTAAGTTAGGTAAAAGAAAGACTATAATTTGGGCTTAATATCGGATCGGCTAATACGTCATGGGTGGTATCTTTACTAAAACAAAATACCTAACAAACTATTTTATTCAAATGTCACCAGACTTAATAAAACCCTTTAAAACATTCAATAATCTTAAACTATTTGTCCGAGTCAAGATCGTTCCAAGTTCAAATTTGATTGCGCAAGATTCCGTTAAAATTCTGTCACAGTTTATACCTGACTCCCGTGAATGGCGGCGAGAATTTTTGTTTAAAGGCGTCTAAAAAAAGGCAATAAAATATGGCCGCCCAACAAAGGCATCCAGGCCTGGCTCGACCCTCGGCTCTGTGTCGGCGGCACGTCCCCCCTTCCTCCTTTCTCCGAACTCGCCCGCGCGCATGCGCGGTGAGCAGCAACTCCGAATCGCTTGTAGGTACAGGCGCCTATAAAAATGTAGACACTAAAAGTAACCTTGTAATACTGAGTACAGAGACTTGTAGATACAAGTTCCTTTCTCGGATATAAATGTAAAAGTTTTTTAAAATCATAAATAAATAAACCACCACGCTGCACCTCGACAATAGGAGTAAGCAGAGCAATCGGTGTTGTGGTGCAAACATTCTGATAAATTACAACACAACAGCGACCACCGCAAATTTTACGACAAAATGTGAACAATTTGACATTTCTTGAAAAATCTGCATATAAGGAAGAAGTAATTGTTGATTATTTTTTTATTAATTTGGTATAGTTAACGCTTGCAGCTTCAAGTGATGAATTGCACTTGATTTTCACTTTTATTATTATTTTTACTATCTACCATGAATTATATTTTGTATTATTTCGTATTAAGTAATACCGCAATAAAATTATGAGGTAATTAGATATTTAATAATCATTAAATCATTAATTAAAGTGATTTAATGACCAAATCCTACAACTTCTTTGCGCTATAGAATATCAAGCTCACCCGAGGGACTGTACCCTACTATAAGTATTCTGCTCAAATAGGTAGGTGTGGAGATCAATGCAACGGTCTTCGGCCGACAGCTGCGAAGGGGATAGGGATTATGTCGGAATTCCTTTTTTAAATTCACAATGGGGAGGGGACTCGCCGATCGAACCGACTCGGATTGGGCAGAGCTCGGCCCACGATGTGTCACTCACGCTTCATAATCTCTCGCTTGACTGACAGACTGAACGAAATAGCAAAAATATCAATTCGATATTATTCTGGTACGCACAATGTAGGAAATCGTGGTGGGAGAAATATAATACTGAAATTTTACAGGCAGAATCAGAGCTTTGCAGAAAAATTAACACAGCTAGAAACAAAATAATTTGGCGTGTGCGCAAATTTTTAAATTCGGCACAAAAGCATTGTTGGGATTCTGTAGCAAGCGATGCTGGCAGGAACCTTATAAAATGGGTGTGTCTGTCCGACTGCCTATCTGTCAATCTGTCCATCTGTACCTATGTCACAGCCTGTACCTCCTAAACAGCTTGAACTTCTTGAAACTTGGAATGTCTATAGATTTCAAGAAGACAACAAAATTTCAAGGGTAAGCAAAGTGAGGAGTCCTTCTAAAAAAATAAGTTGAAAATAAAAATCATTTTATGATAGTTCGAGTTGTATGTCGATTAAAAGGTCTCACAAACATTAGGTATTATTATAGACGTGGAGTGGTACTAGTTGTTTAAAGAAAATTAAAAATTTTATAACAAGTTACCTCTAATATTTGGAATACATCAAACTTGCTCTCTCCGATGATATTATTCCAAAATGAAAGGCCCAACAAATCTAAAGCTAAAATACTTAAGGAGTCCATTTAGTGTTTACGGCATGAACATTAATTTCATGTAGGTATGTAACTTTAAGCGCTTAAAATGCGAATTTGCATTCTTCTGAAGTGTAGAAGCTTTCTCAAAAGCTCGCAGGGCGCTGCTGGGTGTGATGTGCTATGCGCTGGTGGGACGGGAAGAGCGGTGTTGCTCAATGAAAAATAAAATAGTTACGGAACCCTCAGTGTGCGAACTGTAATACCTCACATTGTTTCGCACGATCCTCTGTTATATTATCAACAATACTACAACTTTTGTAGTATTTGAACACTATTACTTAGAGTACACGTCCGACGATAGTGTAGTTCACCCTAAAAAAATCGCTTTGACCTCGCGTGACACCGCAAGCACTAGTGTGCGAGCGGGATAGAGAGTGAGGTAGCGAATTCGAGCTGAGGTATTACGGACTCTTAAGAGCATAAGTGACTATGTAGGCAGTGGCAAACACTTTTTGTAAACGTAGACTAAGTACTATAAGGACGTAAAAAAAAGTATCCAGCGATTTTTCTTGCCAGTTCTGCGCTGTGATAATCGAACTGCTAAATGTTAAATGTTAAAATAGGACGAATGTGAGTGCAGTGTACTGTCTATTGATGATGAATAAAGAATAAGACTTGCGATTCCGCCTAAATGTGTTTCCGTAGTTCCGTAGAATTATTGTGAAAATGTCTGTTAATTTATCAAATAATTTATTTTAGTTCGGTCTGAAAAGCACAACTAGCTTTTTTTTTATTATCAGATTTTAAGATTTTTTTTCAGAATGCTTTAATATACACACACACGCACAAAAGCCTGAAATTTCGTGTTTCGTAAGGTCGCATCACATGTAGCAGGTAAGCGGTAAGTGACGAGAGTGATGCGCGCAAATACTTTTCTCAAAGATCTAGATCTTTCTTTGCCTATTATTTATAGTGCCTACCGCCTCTCACCCAGGTCAGTAGGACTTCCATAAATGACGTAATTTGTCACCGCTCTAATGACACCAAAAAATCCCTTAGAAAAAAAATATTACCTTTCCTGTTTCGCGAAGTCGGGGAAAAAAGGAGAATAACTCTTTTTAGTTAAAAACCGGCTCCAAACTCTAAAGTACCTCTTTTCCAACATAAACGTTTGGCCTCATAAATTATTCGCCCATTTGTCACGCACATGCTTGTGCAAATTTAAGAGTTTGATGATTTTCTCTTGTATCCTATCATCAGAACTTAACTAAATCTATATGGGACCACCCCAAAGGTACCACCTTTCGTAGTACCGACTTACTTAACATTTAACTGTGGTAAAGAATTATCGCTCAACATACTAGGCTCATAAAAAAAGATTCTGACGATTTTAACCGACTTTTATTGAAGTCGGTTAAGAATACAGACAGGTTATTATTTACAATTTGTTTAATTGCTAAAAAAATTATATAGGTACCCACCTAAATGTAATACAATGCGTGACACAATAGTCACCTATAATTTTATAGCGTAGGTATGTTTATAATATTTTTATTGATTTAATAATAACATTATTTCAAGTAAGTGCACGCGAAACCAATACTAAGTGTACGGCGACAAAAATGCGAGAAAAATATTGTGCCGTCGTCGTTGTCGTGTTGTACGAGTGTGTATATCGCAGATGGCATTTTGTTGAAATTGAACGTGCTCAACTTATGCGAGACATCGACACCATTTTGAATGTAGAATGCGCTTACATTGGAACGACTCGACGACAAATTTATTTGTTCTGTGGTTCCGTATCCAGTGGTGCTGGGCCTTTGGACCTTTCTAAAATTAGGTGGCTGTCCGCAGCTGTCACAGTACCTAAGCTCCTAAAGGGCTTGAAACTTTTTTCGGGAGCCAACAGAATTTCAGGAGTAAGTAAAGTCAGTCAGGCCAACAATCCTCAACTATAACGGGAACCGATAAAAATCAACGTGAAAACCTGTAGTTCTTCAAACGTCGTATCAATAGGCTGGTCAGTGGCAAAGCTGCTATTGCGGTACCTCTCCGAGCGGTTGTTTCGCGAGCAATTTACCTGTACTGATTTTCTTAAAAACTGCTTTAAGCACTACTATCTTTTAAGAATTTATAAACATTGAATTGAAATATACCAAACTATTTCTCTCCGAGAATTCCTGTGTAAATGAAAGGCTTAAAAATCAAAGAATAGTTTAACTAGTTCATTAAGTTCTTATATGAACAATATTTTGAAAACATTTATTTAAAAAAGGGGTTTTTTGTAGTCACCGTGCAGACAGAGCGCAGTCACAGGTGCAGAATGCTGTTTTATCACATTATTTAATTTGTCCCAAGTAAACTAAAAAGCATTATAGGACCACTTTGTTATCCGTCTGTCCGTCTGTCAAGACCCTTTTTCTCAGGAACGGTTAGAGGTATAAGTTGAAATTAATATCAAACACTAAGGTATACGGTCCCTTAGCGGTGTAAGAAATGCAGGCTTCTAATTTATGTCACATATTTTGATACTCGCAAACTCACTCACCCAAGCCTATATGGTACTTCCCTTTGATTTGACCTAGAGTCATGAAATTTGGCAAGAAGCAAGGTTTTACAGTGCAAGTTTCCACCTCCGCACCACGCGCACTGGGCAGGGATTGCATTCCTATACGCTGGACTTACCGCGGATTCATACCAATCGATTCTGCAGATCTTTCCTTTACAGAACCGGTAACTCTGGAACGCTCTCCCTGCTCATATATTTCCCCCCCAGTACAGTATCGGGTCCTTCAAGAGGGGCGTAAATGGGCACCTGTCGGGCCGGCATGGCATTCGCAACCCCCGAATACGACCGAATGTCCATGAGCCTCGTTAGACACCTCATGAGTGCCTCGGCACCATATGTCGTGCTTACAATAAAAAAAAGTAAAGAAAATAATTTGTATTTACCTATATCACATAAACATTTTTTTTTGCAATTATTTGTTTTTATCTCTGATGTAAAAACGACATCGTACCTACATACAAGCGTCAAACTTAGTGTAAATAAAGTGAAAACTCTAAAGTTATACCTAGGTACATTTAAGCGGCAGTTATAATTCATCTTAATTTGGTTCTAGTAGACGAGTTAGGATATCCTGTAAAGTGCAATAGTTAAGGGTCTAAATAAATAAATGAAATAAATTAACCTAATATGTTCTATCTGTCATCTGTGCAAGGCGAAGGGGTAGGCAGTTTTCAGTAATGTAATCTGAAAAGGCAAGTCGTCCCATACCACACGTTAAAAGGCATAAAGTGAAATATTATTATTATTGTTTAATACCATAGGTTGATCGTATCTGGAAGACAGCCAGATGTAGTGGAGAAGAGTGGGTTTCAGGACCAGTACATCGGACTCACCTGTTCTTCCTTTGCTCTCAGTCGACGCACACATGAACTCGCGCCGAGCTGCTCTTTAGGAACGAAAACACGGAGAATCGGCTCAATAGGGGCGGAACACAGCGGGTTGTTGTAGGTTCGAACTGCTTTGCGTGCGGCGTTTGATTTTAACTTTAATCGGCATATAATAAGATGAGATGAGAACAATACGAACTTTCCCAAAATGAAAACTTAGTGTAAATATACCTCCGAGAAGGTAGGTGCCATACCGGAGACTTCGCTGGACGTATACAGTAGTAAATAGTTTGTGTTTTCCGCCCAGTTCAGTGTAGCCGGCACGACCGAAGGGAAGCACTGACGTGGCACCAAGTTCACCCGGTGTTATGGGCTGACATCACGGATGTTATAGGTGATGTAGCCAACCGTGTCAGTTTCCATAAAAAAAAAAAAATAAAAAAAAAAGTATGGTATTTTCGATTTTAGAAATTATTGTACTCTGAAATGGCATGTCTTTAATACCATAATGAACGTAGGCTTAAAATCGGCAGCCATTACGTCACGCGGAATATAACGGGGTCGGGTCGAGCGGGCGGGCGGGAGGGCGGCGCAGCGGAGGCAGACGTGAGCGAGGTGAAGACCGAGGGGAGAGCGGGAGGGGGCACGCATGCGCATGGTTTCCGCTCTCCGCCAGCAGAGCAGCGGAGAGCGGACGCTGGGAGCGAAGCCGGTATCCTCAGCTGGTAATTACAATGACGCCATTATCACGGTTCAAACTGTATACCTACGTTCAACAGGATTTTTTGCAAACTGGGATAGCTGGGAATTTTAAATATTTAAAATTTATTTCATAAATGTACATAAGAGGAGTACCTACATACCTAATAGGCAGGAGTTTGCTGGGCTCTACATTGCACCAAGACCGCAAGAAACCAATTAGATTATTGTAAACTAATGAGAAAAGCCCAGTGGCCTGAAATACATTCTAGCATTTAGATTTTCGTTAACACAATGCGAACCAAAAATAGAACTAAACAATACTTTTGTAAACATTGATAAATAATGCATTTCATTCTAGCCGCTACTTTGTCACAAAGCGGACATCCGCAGACGTTTAGTTGGTTGTAGTCATGGAGGTACCAAGCCACGCGCGCCGCCGGGCGCGGCGGCCGGAGTCGTAGCTCCATGGTTGTAGTGTTTGTATACCCACACTTATGTAAATGTCGAGTGTATGTATGTGGCTGGCTACGCTACTCACTCACGCACGCACGCACGGCCTAGTCCTAATGTGTGTGTTTAGGCACTAAATGGTGATTGTATTTGTGTGGGTCTCGACGGCGCGCGCTAGCAAGCCTAGAGTAAATGCTACCGTGTGCGTGTGGCTACCTGACTACAACATAATTACGTAAATAAATAGTACGTAGTAATAAACACAATATGTAATAATAATTGCAAAATAAGTAACTCGGTGTATAGATTTCAAATTTAAAAAATCTCCGACACATCAACAACACAGGTTAAAACGTAAAAAAAATATTTCCGCTTAGTTAATTAAAGGCGTCGGAGGAACGAGTGAATTTTTTTTTTACTTAGTGGTTCCCCGACGCCGAAAAAGAATTTCCGCTTAGTTTAAACTAAGCGGAAATTCGTTTTTAATTTTTAAATGTGGTTAATGTGTCTGGGGTTATTGTACTTATGTACCTTTTACTTCAAGCTTTTTGAAAGATGTAATTTGAAATTGTAATAATTTTGTTTAGGTTAGATTAGGTTACTACAAGTGTGTACATAAATTAGTATTGTAATAATTTCCGTTTATTAAATTAAAGGAGAAGAGTGCAAGTGTAACACATTTTCATTTTACAGCAGAGATCCCTTCACCAAATTAAGGAAATGTCTATGATCTTCGTATCGGCTGACCCTTAGGTCCATCACGGTTAAAAACCTGCTTTCTAATTAAAAAAAAACGCATCCAAATTGACCCATCCGTTTGGAAACTACGATGCCACAGACAGACACAAAGACACACAGATGGCTTAAAAACTATACTTATACTTACCTAAAGACACGGGGTTAAAAATTATATACTTATACCTACTTACAAAGATAAGATCTAGAGTTAACTAGATCTAGAGAAAGAAGTAAAGTAAAATGATGAATACTGAGTGACACCATGTGATAGAGATTGAGGGTGCCTGCCTACAATCCCAGAGCCAACAATATAGAAAGCCCTAACTTTAACTAAAAAAGAAAGATTAGTTTTTTTTATACATAAAACAGGAACAATATTAGTCTCGTATCGTATGTAGTTTATGTAAGTTATTGTAATTAATAATTTTTACCAACGATTTTGATGAAGTCAAACATAATATTTCAGTGCATGGAGAGCCTATTCGTTCTTCAAACTTTTCAATGGGTTGATATTGAAAGGGCACTCAATAATAAAATGCTTTGCTCCTAGCGCCAACGGAAGGAATCGGCATCCCGGGCAGAGCCCGAGCCTCCGTCGTCGTCGTCGCAGGCATCGCGACGATCCTCAAAATTTCTTATGCCTTACAGCCAAAAATTTTAATCTTTCTTCAACGATTTTATACCTTCATCCGTTTGTGAAGAGTTGAATTTGGCGAGAGCACGCATATGATTTTGCACCGTGTGTTTTGTTATAGGCGTGTCGGGACGGCGGAAGGATGCGCGGCGGAGGGGCGGAGGAGGCCGACGGAGGCGACGAGTGTTGCGGGTGTGCGGGGCGGTACGGAGGGGGAGGGGGTACTGAAGAGCTGTGTGTAGGAAGGAGGCTCGTTCGGTCGGTTCTTTCGTGTCGTGTCGGCACTCGGCGCGGCACACGCTCTCGGTCGGTCGGCCGCTCACTTCACTCTACCAGCCGGCGGGCGAGCAGCGGTCACAGCCGGCCGACCCGCCATGCCCAACCGCCCAGCATCGTAAGTATTCAATTACTGTAATAGCATTTAGTAAATTATCACTACGAATCCTTTCTCTACGTCTACCACCCACTTTTCCCTCGTACCACTCGAGATGAACCTGTCGGGTCGGGCGTCCTACAACGTTCTACTTCATTCATTATTCATTCATAATTTAGCGCTTCCGGCCAACCTACTCATCCATTCGGATTGTTTGAAGGCCTATTATTAATTGGTTGATTGTTTTTCATGATTGTTCATAAGAAAGAGTTATCTTTCTTCAGGTATTCGTAAGTATTCAAATTATTCGATACATTGTTTCAGATGTTGACAGTTGGCGGCCAAAAAAGAATACAAGCAGCGATGATGATGGTTTATGCATCGATGTGTTTATCTTGGTGAGTAACAAATTTTAAATATAACTATTAAATATACAATACGTTGTGTTTTATGTATAAAATATCGCATGATGTCATTTGTCTCTGGAATAATAATTAGGCATTATTTTTTGCTTTCTCTTTTCATATTATGTTTTGGTTCGTCTATTTTAATTTGAGAATAATGTAGTTTTTTTATTAGATATACCTACGCAGATTATGTAGATGTAGTTTCTAAGTACCTACTACATATAATTTTGCATTATAAGACCCGAGCTATTGTTGGAAATTTTAATTTGTATATGTACCTTCTCCTGTATAAGTGCTTTAAGTATCATTAGACTGACAGAATAAGTTTAACTTTCGTTATCCGAAGTAGGTACTTGTACAGCTTGTACAGACCCTATACTACCGTACTGTAGCTACCCACCCACTAGTTCTAGCGACGTGCACCTACCATCTTGTTCATATGTTTCTAGGTAAGTAGGTATGTATGTTCATTTGTATAGGCAGTGGTAACAACGCGTAGGCTTACTCTGAGCTGAGACAAATGATGTCATCCCACGACATTTTTGTCTACTTGACTTCCTTTCATCGTTGAGAATCAGTGCGATTCTGCGTATAGAAAAGGTGTTGTCTTTTTTAGCATCTTAGGTACCTACCTAGGTATATGTGTAGTAAACTTTTGCAGAGCTTCGATAGCGTGAAATTAAAATTAAAATAATATTAAAGTTAATGTGTATGTATCAGGATTCTTACTCTTACCACAGGCCAGATGAAGACCTTTCGACACAGAATTAGTCAATTAATTAACTAGGTAGGTATGTTTCAAGTAAACGAATATTATCAAGAATATATTATATCATAGAAAGTACATAACCCACTGAGTCCGAAGAAAATTAAGTCACTAAGGGTGAGGCCGGAGGCCAAACTGTATTCACGTAAACCATATAGATACACTCTCGAAGAAAGAAAGTCGGTAAGAGCGAGGCCGAAGGCCGAGCTGGGTTCACGTAAACTATGTACCTACCTACTCTATCGAAAAAGATAGTCAGGGTACTTCAAGTACTAAGAGACTAATATATCTACTAAGGGGTAACTACTTTCTTCGAGAGAGTAGGTAGGTATATCGCTTATGTGAAGGCAGCTCGGTCTTCGGCCTCGCCCTTAGTGACTTACTTTCTTCGAAAAAATATAGTTTTTGTGAACGCTTTAACGTTGTTGTCTTTCTTTATGTCCGAGCTATTAGTCGGTTTTGTCACTTCAATTATTACAGTATCCAGAAAATATGCAAGTAGGTACACTTCAGTGTAATCAATTAAACCGGGATGCCGGGATGCCTAGATTTACAATCTACAAAGTAAATAAAATACAAAGGGCACAATTCGTTGGCGCCAAAGCCTAGCCATTATTATCTGAATTAATTTGTATGAATTAAATAAAAATATATTGTTTATTGTTCAAGCTGTCTGTTACGTACGCCTTTTAGGATGAGATCTGTTAGGACACCACTACCGGGCTGATAGTAAATAATATATTATTGGCAGGTAAAATCATAAACAAAATATCATTTGATTTTTAATTAAGTAATTATGTTATAGTTAGAACACAAATTATCAATTATATAAAAGTAATAAAATTAACATTGCACTAAACCAGTTTTACATACACACACAATTTTTCGTTTTAAAAAATTACCGCACATAAAATATATTAGTATTTTGCGTACGGATATTACTACCTCTTAATAATTTATTATTCGTCATTAGTCGTCTATTCTTAGGAAGCTGAACTGTGCAGTCGGAGTTCAACAAATATTACAAGAAAAATTCCTGTTCGTGCTCCGCCAACTTGTTAAACAGCCACATGGCCTGTGTCATTCTCGGGTCGGGACTCGGACTAGGACGAATCGTTGACACAGTTTTATAAAAACCGGTCGAGCCGATTTAAATCTACATAGCCGAAAATAACGCTTGCAAGTTATATATTTACCTGCCTAAATACACCAACAAGTGACTAACACCCATCAGTTTAAAATTTAAAAAATACGACTCAATTATGTATGGTCGTGTATTACTAGATCTGTACATTCTAGAACAGGCTAGAATATAACTAGAATGAGAAATAATCTGATAAATTTACGTAGTCGCATAAAATACTTCTTATTTGAGTTGTAAATTAACAGCTTCACAAGGAAATACACTGTCTCATTATCATTTAGGTAGTGAAGCTTCACTAGTATCTCAGCTGTGGTGAAGCTCAATTCCAGCAATATGATATTTAGACACGACCATATTCTGGCTGCCGCGAGCCTGCGCGCATTTTGACAGCGCTCGTCGATATCCCGCCCCTTTAGCCCTCTACACCCCGCCCCTCCCCCCGGCGCTGCCCGCCCCCGCCCACCCCCGCGCCCCCGCACCGAGCGACGACGACGCCGAGCATTCCCGCCCGGGCGACCACCGCGCATGTGCAGAATCAAATTTCGCCATTGCCATTGATAATATTCCTATCCTGATTATCTGTAGATGGTGCAAAAACTTGACCGTGGGAACATATGTATTACATTTCCACTTTATTGGCTCTCCACGGAAAAATTTATGATTTTTTGGTTGAATTTTCGACTTCTGGGCAACTAAAGTCTGCGGAAAAAATCTAATTCCATTTCGAATTTTCACTTTTTACGATTGTAGCCGTTCAGATCAGAATTGGAGGCCTTATGATTATGACATGCAGATAAACAGGCAACGGAGCCTCACTCTCTGTTTGTACTATTTTGTTACAAAATTGTGGACTCTTCCCTAATGAATTCACACCTTCCTGCAGGAACTTGATAAAATTGCGCAACATAATTAGTCTTCTGAAAAGTGGTACCTAGAGCATATGTTTGACCCACCAATATGCCACTCTCTAGCTAGATTGAAAGATGAAGCGTATTCAAGGCACAAGTGGTTGCTACGCTACATTTGCAAACGCTCAATAACTTCGTGACAATATCTCATTTCAACTTTGATATTTTCAGTTGTCCTCTTCGCTCGGCACGCGAACTATAATTTGTCTTAGCATAATTACTGCCTGTCAAGAAATACTCTTGCATTATCCGTTTCAAACAAATCAGAATAGGACCTTTTAGAACTGGGTCGTGTGCTCGTGTGTGATCGTTTGTTGTTCTAGGTTGTCCTATAACTTGAACTAGCCTAATTAAGATTATATTTTGTACCGTGTGGGGCCGGTACTTTAAAAGAATAGCCCCACTGCATCTCTCCCCGTGTATGTCGTAAAAGGCGACTAAGGGATATAACACCCTTCTTATATTACTAGGTGGTAGGGGTTAACCCGCCCGAGTTGGTACAATTGCACTGAATGAAAGGTCGGTCGAAACGGCTATGTAAATAGTTTGTGTTTTCCGTCCAGTTCAGTGTAGCCGGCACGACCGAAGGGAAGCACTGACGTGGCACCAAGTTCACCCGGTGTTATGGACTGACATCACGGACGTTGTATGTGATGTAGCCAACCGTGTCAGTTTCCATAAAAAAATATATATATAATGTAGGGCAGAACGACATGTATTAATGTATGTATGTATGTATTTATAATAATATTATGACAAGTACGCTCATTTTTTACAATTTCTTTAAAAAAATTTTTTTCAAGTTTTACTTGTTTTGCATGCCATTGCAAATTTCCAAAACCATGCGACGCAGAAAGGAAATTTCTTCATGTCATCAAAATATTTAGCAGTCGACTGCACTACACCATAGTGGGTGGGGGACTCTCCGCACCCTGCCACACCCAGTTTCGCATTCGCTGGGTCAGCGTATTTAAATATTGATTACATGCAGTTAGGCTAAATACCTACATGCCACTCCTTTTGTTTCGTGGCAGCAAACTTCGTTCGTGGAAAAAGTAGGATACCTTTTTCAAATTAAATTCATTATGAATCCAGGATCCATTTTGTGGCAATTTAGGTAAAAGTGATGTATTTTCTTTGTACCTATATCATAAATAGAATAGATTAACAAAACGCTTGACTTAGGCAAGCAAATACAGGAAGACTACGGATGCCTAGTCTCGTGGGAGTGTAATGTATGTGTCGTATTGTGGATGCAGGTGAGACCCCGGCTGCAAACAAATTCAATAAAGATATATTGACACCAACCAACTCTACTGTCGAGAATTCTTGCTTTTTTTAGTTGCCTCAATGCATGACGTCAGTTCATAACAATAATGAAATCGAATTAATTGTGATTAGGTTATTTGGTCTGATAAAACCTGATACCCATTAAGTTGCGTTGAAGTCTTTTCCTTTGATCGAAGTGCAACATTATTGATAACATTCTCATTCGTATGTAAGTAAGTATCTGGGTGTATCGTTTGCAGGAACGTTGATCTATTTTAAATGTTTGTCTGAGAAGTATCTTCGGTAAAAAATTATCTTGGTATGTCAGACTTAATATTATTAAAACGTCCTTAATCATAAAAATCCTTCACCCTCACACATACCGTCACGTCACTTTGTATGATCACTCATAAATATCCAATATTAGTCCAGCTTATCTCGGCCTTATTTTTAAAATACGTCCCCAATTATGCTTTAATCTAGATTGTATCTGCTTGATTTAGCCGCTGTAGGAACGTCGACTGAGTATATATGCGCTACGCTCGGAGGCCTGTGTGCACAGCCTCCGAGAGAGATAAGAAGCTTCCGGTGTTACGTTCTGATAGCTTGCTTCATTTACCGCTGCGCTGTATGGAGATCATCTTTCGTCTTAGATATCATCATCATCATCATCAGCCTGTATCGGTCCACTGCTGGACATAGGCCTCTCCCAAGGCACGCCACCACACGCGGTCTTCCGCTCCTCTCATCCATCCACTCCCGGCTATAGATATAGATATAGTATATAACATATATACAATCATATTAAGCCTCAAACATCATCGTCGCTTTTATAAACGACGATAAGACATACTTATATCGAATCTTCACTAGAAGAATTACTTTAAAACCCATATATTATTAGTACAAACCAGGAACACATCTCGCTCGTAGGTAATAAATCTGAGGTCAACGACCTTCACACTCAAACGTACATATGTCATTATGCAAAACATGTTTTGTTTTATGACAAAATTTTATATTGTCACTGACTGACTGAATACTACCGGTATGAAGTGTCTCTTTGTTTCAAATTGTAGTTGCTCAACTTGCTAAGCATCTAGCTAGGCAACTTAGACAGGTAGAGTAGGCATATAAATATTTTTAATGTAGGTTTTTGGGTTCCGTACGTTAAAAAAGGAAAAAACGGAACCCTTATAGGATCACTCTCATGTCTGTCTGTCACAGCTTATTTACTCCGAATCAACTGGATGAAAAGAATTGAAACTAGGTATACGACCGAATGTCCATGGGCTTCGTTGGGACACGTTATGTGTGGCTCGGCGTCACATGTCGCGCTACATATAGAGTTTGATAATTCAATCACGGACGTAGGTATAGCGTAAATGAACAAATTCCCAATTTGGGGGGTAAATTTTGAGGGACAAATTAGAAAGATAAAATTTTATATTAATATTAGTGCCCCACATTTACTAAAACGTGTACTCGTATGTGTATATCTACACTATATATTATATATTTACATTTATGTTCATGTTTTTTTATTTACACTAATATTATAAAAAGGGTAAAGTTTGTAAGTTTGAATGTACGAGGTAATCTCCGAAAATACTCATCCGATTAAAAAAAATCTAAAAAAATTTTTAATGGACTTTCAGGCAACGAGGTTTTACTACTACGAGGTCATAGGCTATGCGAGCGAAGCCGCGGGAAAAAGCTTGTAATGTATAAAATTTATCGATTGAATATTATAAAATGTAAGCTAGGGCAAACACAAATAGACAGAAGGGTTCGAGTCAAGTGTCGCTGGCTAACGGAATCCTAAAAAGCCCTCATTTATGAATAAAACGCTAAATAACATTAGAATAAACAAAAATATTGTTGCCACTTAGAAATAATTGATCCAAAGGTCTAAATTTCATCGATATTTTTTTTTAATCCAGAAACCTCAGCATTATTAATAGTTTTCTCGGTCTAATTTTTGCCAATGTTCTCTTCTTGACTTTCTAGTCGTTGCCATGCCATCTGCGCAACAAAATATCCAAACTGCCCCACCCCAAAAACCGTTTAAAACGCTCATCTACTCTCTCTCACTTCATAAGATATCTTGTATCCCTTTCCCGGTCCTCGGGGATCGTAGCTGTTGTCTCTGTCACACCAGGCGAAGTATGTTTAGCTGTACCCCTTTAGCGTTCGAGCGAATTCGTGAATTTCCGCTCCTTACGAAATCGCTGCCATATTGGGATTATCAACAGTTTGGCGGCACACACAGCTTGCCTGTTGGCATTGTTGTTGATCAATCTTATTGTTTGTGAGTATGTGTGTGTGTGTTGAGTCTGACTGAATTTGATTCAATTTAGTGTAGATACATGTTTTTATGGAACCTGACATACTTGGCGGCTACACGTCAGACGTGATATCAGCGCAGCGTCCTGCCAGAACTAAGTAGATGTTATTGCAGTCATTCCCTTTTGTCTTGGGTGCGCCTAGATAGAATGTCTTTATTGATCCACAAACATTTTACATATATTACAGTGAATACTTGCGAACTTATTCCGTAAAGAGTGGTATCTTCCAGTCTTTATTTTGGATGTTTGTCTTTATTTGAATGTTTGTTAGTCTTTACGTGCGTAAATAAAATAGATTATCTTGGTAATATTGCATCTTTATCGCGATACATTTGTTTTTACATTTGTTTACAATTTTTGCTAATTATTATTTCAGGTCCCAGCTATTGCTGCTCTTTGAACCTCAACGTCAAACGAGAAACATCAACACGTGAGTAGGTTTTTATCATATTAAAAAAATAATAATCAAACTTCTCACACAAATTTCACATTTAGGTGGAAATAAAAACTTCATATTTTGTAAAAAACGTTCTATTCCACATACCAATACATTAAGTTACAACCGAAGAAAAAAAGTAAATACATTTGCTACATCCGGAACGACAAAGGAGATGTCGTGGATGAGTGGCCTTGGCTATTGGAGCAATTTGGCAACATTCCAGGAGACGACGACGACGGCGTCCTTATACGAGAGTATATCTACATTTATAACACATTTACAAAGCAGCATTGTCATTGATTTTCATGCTATTAGAGCCTTGTGCTTTATGCAAATTACTAATGTTTAATGTTATACCATCCTTTTATAAAAAGACAATTTTCAGCAAAACTCAGATCATGTTTACATTGCTAAGAAGCATTGCTGCCTCCAGCTTATCTTGCGTCACTTTCACAAAAATCACTTTAAACATTAACAAACTAGATCAAACCAAATATCCAATATAATCTGTGGAAAACTTAGCATTCATAGTCACTTAAAAATCATAACCCTTCCTTTTTGCTTCAGCCGTAGTCTGGTAAAAAAACCTTGATGATCAATATTACCTCCGGTGTATTGGTAGAATTTGTCTGTACAAAATTATAATGATTTCTTTCAAATAATTTCTTGGACTCTATACGTTCAAGAGACTTTAACTAATTTTAAGAACACTGAGTCGTTTTAACAAAAAAATAATTGCTTACATTTATTTTTTGAAGTGAAAACTTCTTTAGCGGCGCTTGGCACTTTTTTAGGTGGGTAAGAAATGTATAACTCGCGACATTGCGACATCGCGACATCGCGTCAGCGTCATTTTTAAAATGAAACCTTAAGTCATTGCATTAAGGGTTAAGTTAGAGTGGCACGGGATCTGCCGGCACTCCCGGAGTGCAACTGTTAAGTAGGGTTCGGTAACACGTTTATGTCTGTCCATTCTACTAAGTACTGCAAAATGAATGTAGGGTTCCGTAACAAATGCATGTCTGTCCGTTCTACTAAATTTTACAATTTTCAACCAAGGTCCTCCGACGGTTATTTTATAATAAAAGTAGGGTTCCGTAACGCCTTTATGTCTGTCCATTCTACTAAGTTCTGCAAAATGAATGTAGCGTTCCGTAACAAATGCATGTCTGTCCGTTCTACAAAATTTAACATTTATTTCAAAATGAATGTAGGGTTCCGTAACAAATGTATGTCTGTCCGTTCTACTAAATTTTACAATTTTCAACCAAGGTCCTCCGACGGTTATTTTATAATAAAATTAGGGTTCCGTAACACGTTTATGTCTGTTCATTCTACTAAGTTCTGCAAAATGAATGTAGGGTTCCGTAATAAATGCATGTCTGTCCGTTCTACTAAATTTAACATAAATTTTTTTTTAAGCAATGTTACGCTGTTGTTTTCACTTCTGCCGGCACTCCCGGAGTGCAACTGTGACTTTTTTTTATTTTAGTTAAACGCAACATTTTGCAGCAATGCCCACGGGAGATATCCTCAGTTCACACAATGACCAACATTATGTCTACAGGCACGGTTGTCGGTCTGTCGGTTGTGCTGGGCGGCGCGGCGGCGGCGGCGCGGCGCAGCGGCACAAAGAGTTAGGTAGGTACTCGATAATTAGCTGCTCGCCGCCGCCACCGAAGAGATATTTCACCCGTTTGTCTTTTGTGTTAGCGAAGTTTAAGGCAATAAAGGCAAAAATGCTCTTTCAAACACAGAAAAGGCACACAAAAAGTATGAAAAAAATGCTTTCAAGTCAGAGCTAGTTAAAGCATATTTAAGGCTAGCACGAAATGTGTTAACTGTACATATTTAGATTCTTTTCATTGGGATTGTGGCCTAAATTTTTTCTTTGATCATAAACTGTACAAGCAAACACACGCAATATCCAAATAAGACACTCGTAATCATTCGAAACTGAGTAATGAAACATCTAATATACAGTATGCCGCCGGTACCATCACTTTGCTTAAATATAACATTTCAAGTAGAATAGAAAATCTTAGTTAATTCAGGTCTTCCGGAAGCCTTCATCGTGAGCGCAGTGCATGTGTTGCGTATTTTAACCTTTATTTGAAGAACGCAGCGCACGCTTGATTATTGTTTTTATTACCCGGCTAAAAGGGTATGACTTCCCAGCAATTTACTTTTTCACCAACTTACGACACAAACTAATAATGATTTCAAAAGTATCTACCTAACTGATTATTCAAGCACCGTGTCTGCAGCTCGTCACAGAAGGTTCGCTAACATCTGCATTGCGTAAGTAAGGCTGCCAGGCGCAAGGTTGCACGGGCGCGGGCGCGGGCGCGGGTCGCCGTATGCTAATTGTCCTCCCTCCGTGACACGACATACTTGCTTCTCATTATCTGTGGGCACAGAATACTTAATCTATGGGCATGCACCGCACTCATCAACACCATAGGCCGCATACCTTGGGAACTACCTTGACTCTTAAAAAACAGTTTAAGCTAATTGTGAAACCTACGAGTAAGTCTCGAATTTTAACAAAGTAATATAATTTATCTCATAAAAAAAATCTAAATTAAATAATAAGATAAAAGTTCTAATTTAGATTCCTACATTTTAATAAATTCATAGGTATGTAAGTATAGGTAACCTACATATATAGATTTTTAATCAAATTACTAAAAGAATTTTGGTGATCTTCACATAGTCTACAGATGGACACATTTCGAGCCGAGACTGTACAACGAACACTCGGCATTATCACCTCTAGCACCCTGGTACCAAAGCCAACTCGACATGTACAAGGTTTTAGCGAGACGCGCGGGAAGTTATTGTGCCAAGGCGACAGCCTAGCAAGGTTCTAAAGGTGATGCACTTTTTTATGGAACCTGACATGGTTGGCCACATCACCTACTACACCCGTGATCTCAGCCCATCAGACTTGATGAACTTTTGAACCAGTGTAGTTGACGAAGCGCTAAAATGGCACCCATGTCAGCGCTTCACCTGCTACGCTAAACAACATTTCTATATCTGTGACTGAACTGGACGGAAAGGACGAACTATTTACATAAGCTCTTTGGCCGATCTTTCATTCAGTGCGGTGGTACCAACCCGAACGAGCTGTACCACCCAGTAAGGTAAGGTAAGGGAAGGGACCTGCGGTTTTACGCGGAATCAGAACCACGGTCAGCGTCATCGGTCACCCATCCAATTTCTGACTGTATCAGGGAGTGCTTAGTTTCATAATCACGCGTCGATTCATTGCACCAGTGAGCTACCGAGGTTGATGCTGAGCTGATATATGAATACGACCTTTGGCTTCCTCTACTAATGTTGCGACCTTTGTTCTCCAGCCCATTCTCACTCAGGTACTCGGCGTTAGTGCTAATATGGCCGCTACAATTATACAAACAGAACTAACAATAAAAGTAATGTGGTGCAAATAGAGCAATTAACATACTGCATGTAGGACAATTAGAGTCGCGGTAATTATTACTATCGAGCGGATGCTTCGCATTGCTCACTGTTTATTCGGGCGCGTCTGCAGCAATCAGTGAATCATACTCGTAGGAGCGAAGAAATTAGAGCAATAAATACATACTTGTTTAGTAATCCTAATATGAATCACGTCTGAATTCTCATTAAATTTTAATTTATCAGGTCACGCCCTGCAGTCGTCGTTGCTTACAATGCCTACATGATACATTTTCTCTATTATATGATATGATGATAATGTATACATTGTTTTTTAATTATATTTATATTTATTGATTAATTAATTTTTCATTTCATCAATTTCAGGTGACAGACGCGGTTCATCAGTTTGCTGAACTAGTCAGTCAGATCTTCAGAATTTGCAGGTAACCGACAGTTAAAGATATTTGATAGTTGAAATGATATTTATCTTTATTTTCCCGAATAATAATAGCTGTATTGCTCGTATAGACACAGTGATTTGAAATTTGATTTGAGTTGAAATTGGTTATAAATCGACTATCAGTACAGGTTCAAGCAATATAGTTCCTCAACTATCAGTGTGATTAAATAAATTACATCAGAAGAAATAATAAAGTGTTTTACGCTTTGATTCTACTGAGAGGATATATTTATATGTGTCTTCTGCCCAAATACAGGCAACGGTTTAATTCTCCTACATTAATCGCGCTTAATCCCCATTCCCATAAGTCTTGGTTCCGAGCAAGCATCCGTAAAGCAGTATTTATATGGCAGATCTGGGTCATCCTTGCAACGGCATATACATACCCAGAAGTAGTATATAGCATTAAGTGGGTGTATTATGCACTGAGGCTGGGGCAAGGGAAGCTACATGGAAATAAATACTCAGAAACACCACCGTCATCCATTTTACCTTATTAACCATATTTGGTTGGCATGCACTTAATTTGCAGCAAACAGAAGATATGTGGGGGCGGGGTTAGTTACTTGCTGGAGGCGGAGGGGGGAGGGGGCGGTGCGGGGGGAGGGGGGGGGGGGGGGAGCTTGGTGTATAGATTTATGAACCCCCACCCGTGGAGGGCGGCCGTTTAGGGGGGGGGGGGGGGGGCATACAAAGCACCTCCGAAAAGGGAGCGAAAATGAGAAATGAAGCATATAAAGCAATGAAGGGAGCAGACACAAGTCGATAGCTTGAAAAAAAATCAAACGTATAAAAAAACTCATTAGCTAATTATTATTACGATTGCCTCTTTACCCGACGTCCTTGCGTAACAAAGCGCAGGCACCCATGCTCACGGGCGCACGCGCTTTGTTACAGCGGACGGGGGCTGCACTCCCTCCGCGCCTCCGGCTTATAAAAACACTCTAGGAAATAGCCATACTAACAGGTTATGTCGGGGCGGTAAATTTAGTTTTTCCGCAAATTAGCCATGTCTGACCAGTGACCTGTTAAAATTTTCAATTTTTTTTTTCTCGAAAAGTATTGATCTCCTCGGGCTAATTATTTCCCTAATATTCTTCTAACATCCTAAACTACAGGATATAACTACCAACGATTTGCTATCAAACCTGCCATTAACTAACCCTCACCCGATATGTAAGTGAACAAGTGTGACAGAGATGTACATGTGTTTGTAATAATTACAAACACATGTACATCTCTGTGAAAAGAAAAGTACACGAAGTTAAAATTATTTTAACTTCGTGTACTTTTCTTTCACGACCTCTACAAGTTGATATCCTCTTTAAGTATTTATTGCCATGGGAAGCCAGCATTGCCGCGAAGTCAGAAGATATATTAAAGTGTAACATTTTGAACGAGCAAAATTTATGTTAACGACTAGGAAAACCAGTCGGAAAAGAACTTATTAATCGCAATGTAATTTTTCTTGTAGCCCGCGCTCGTTCTCCGGCTTTGCTGTTTCCGAGCTAGGTTGTGCGACTTCACTGCTCTTTTTAACTAGAATGTGCTGCTTAGTTATCTTGAAATTTAACTGTTACTTTAACTGCTACTACTCAGTTTCAGTGTAGCCGATTACAATTTCTAGACCAGATACATAGATGGGCCAGATTAAAAGCTAATTCAACTTATTAAGCTTGATATTACCAGTGGTTTAGATTCTGAAGTAATGTTTATTTTTAGGAAGTTACCTAGTGAGCTTGTCCTTCAATCTGCTCGAATATTACAAATATTAAGAGTACCAAAGAAGAGAACACTCCTGGATAGTTCCATGCTGATATCTCCTCCTTACGTCAATGAGTAAAGAGATGATTTATGAATATGTAAATATTCAAAAATTACCAATATATTTGCATCATCATCATCATCAGCCCGTATCGGTCCACTGCTGTACATAGGCCTCTCTCCCAGTGCACGTCACCACACGTGGGCTTGCCCTCTTCTCATCCATCCAATCCCGGATACCTTTTTTAGGCCTGCCCACCAAATTAGTAAAAATTAAGAAATATGTAAAGCTTTTTTCTGGCATTACTTGTCTCGTGTAATTCATTTAATAATGTATGCAACTGTGAAACATTTCTCTTCTAATTGTTTTTAGGTTTCTTACTTCAAAGTGGTGAAAACGAATCGCGTGACTCATGCGTCCGTCCGTCTGTCCGTCTGTCCGTCTGTCACCGGGACATAACGTCTAAACGGTTGATCTTACTAAGTTGATATTTTGTTCGAAATTAGAGAATATTATTTTGCATAAACTCTAGAAAACATTTTTAAATGTTTAAAATGTTTTTTAGAGTTTATGCTAAACAAAAACCATAAACAATTATGTTTATGTGTCCCGTCTGTCTTCGAAAGCATACAAGGCGGCTCACGGCTCACACTTCAGCTTCTGTAATTAAGTAAAGTTTTTTTGTAATATTTAATAAAATATAAAAATGTTACCCCTTTTTTTATTATTTTAATATGATCTATTTCCGATACAGACCACTCCCTTTGAGGCTCGTAAGTTAAAAAAAAGACCCATAAACCTAGGTACTAGGTGCTACATTGTATCCCGGCTTACCGTTCCCGACTAGAGGCTCGGGGAAGTTTCAGCCTTTTGAACGGCCTACCAGAGAATCATACTACTTACAGCTTAGGGAGCAGTTTTCCTGGATGGGGCTGGAAATCGCTATCAGATTTTACCAAAACCATGCCGCTAGCTATATCCAGGCTTAGATGGGAGAGGCGATTTAGCGTCTTTCTATAATAAATAACTTAATAAGTGATTGTCCGTCCTAGCGATCAATTAGACATTGTCTGGCTATTTAAAATAAATTACCCAGACGCGCCAGCGAGCCCGTTCCAAAGAGATATGGGACATGTGGGGGAAAAATCATTTTCTTATTTACTGATATATCTATGTAGAATGGAAACTGAAAATTTATTACACAGTTTCAATTAAAATGTCCAATAAAATTTCGAGTCATCTGTCTGACCGAGCAGTACCATGAATATGTACAGAAACTCTGTTTCTACTGAATTTACAACAATTTACATTAAATGTACCAAATTAAGATTTTACAAGAAAACATAACCAAATTAAATATTTTACTAGGCAAATACCCAATTCGCAATTTCCTAGTATAGCTATGTAAGTAGCGCATGGTCCACTGAGCTACGTACTTATCTCTCGCTCGGAATGCACTTAGGAGAGGCAGGAGGCGTCCGTCGGCGCAACACTGCAAAGGGGAATAAGCGGCTGCACCAATCGCGAATCGTATCCCAGTGCCAGAGCCCACACCATTATTATTGCCCACATCCTGGTTAGCGGCGGCGCCGCGGCGCGTCGTCGTCGTGACAAGACGCGTGCACTGCACACTAACAGCTGTTCTGTGCTGTGACCCAATTAACAATACTAGTACGCTATTTGTTAATTTGGCTCTATAATTAAAATGTATATACAAAGAACTGTACAGTTTATATGTTAGTTATGGACATGGCATCTGGTTGCAGCAGTAATTAAATGAGATGAATACGAAGAAGCGAGACCAAAGAATGATGTAGTTAAGGGAAAGTTAAGGTTGTAATTATCTTACAATTAGGTGTCTTACAGATAAAATATATATGTCAGGATTTCATATTTTGAAGTACATACCTGTTACTCCAAGCGTTTACCCGTGGTCCCACTGCTTTGACCCACTGGTGGGTCCACGGGTAATTTTTTTTCCCCGTAGTCGCACTGCACTAGAGTGGGACCACGAGTAAGTTTAATTAACAGTAGTCCCACTTTTGCTACCTTATTGTATTTCGGAACTCGCCTAAAACATAAATTTTTAAAAATGTTCAATTCACTCTCTGGACCCGAGTACTTACAACTTTAGAGGAATTCGAAAGGTTAGTTCTTTGGAATTTCAGACATTTTAGTTAGTCTAGGTAGGTAGGTAGGTAAAGGTTTACATAGATAAAGCAGTAACATATGCTTATGAAACTTTCTCAATTCAATCTTCAATATGCCGTGATTGATATCGTTTTGTCATCAACACAATATGTTGTATTCATTCCAGACGGGACGGGGCTAGAATGGAAATATATGTTACCCACCATGGAATTGTGTTGAAATAGAAATATTTTCAGTAGATGGTGAGCGCCTTCGCCCGGTTTTTCATATGAAGCTTCATTTGAATAGAAACGGCGCATTCTGCTTCGTGCCAATTTATTAGTAGCACGTGACGCTCTTCATATGTGTGTCTGTGTAGAGTTTTTTTACATGACTTCATAGATGCGTTCAACATGTGTTACCTACTTAGATGGAATAAAATCATTCTTATGAAAATGCTAATCAAGTATGGCAGCTAGTTAATTTCCTGTAAGTTTTTTTATAAAACTTGACACGAACAGCTGGACCACTTGCTCCGTTCGTGATATCACCCCAAGTGACTGCATCACTTGCTGCGTTCGTGGTGTCAGTAAAGTTACCCCAATAAAAATTCTTAAATTAAACTTTTTATTTGTACAAGCATTCTCGAAGATGAACTATCAACTAAATTTACATTAAAACGTTCTAAGCTTTCGAAAGCTGTTTAACTCTCCGGATCTAATGGATCAATTACACAGGCTGAGAATGACATGACACAATTCCACGCTTATAAGAAAGCGACAAAGGTCTTCTGTCAGGCCGTTCGATGATAAAAAAATGTCCGTCCTTACTCGTTGGAAAATTATGATAGATTATGACAGCTGTGTAAACAGAGCACTGCAACAAGTGTACGAGTATGTTTGTGTTTCAAGTTCTTATTAGATTCGCATGGAGACTCAGAAGGTATGCGGTACACAGGTGCATGTTTGGACCGATTCCAAAGTTATGAGTAGGCAATTACTTTGACACTGAACTAAATATTCACAATTTCAGAAAGAATCATTGCGTCTGTATTTGATGATTCAAACGTGTATTCTGTGTGAATATGACAATGGCTATGTATTTGAACATTGCAGATTCGGGTTCATCCGTACCAGAGAAAGAGTGTGTCACCCTGCCTTTGGAGAGTAAGAAATTGATATTTGCAATGTTTTATTACACCATCTAGAATCAAATTGCTCGATAAAATTTAGAACCAAATTACATGAGCATAGGTTTATAGTACAACTAGAACTTAATGAAGTTTTAATACAGGATACGAAAGATACCATAATATAGATACCATAAACCACAATATTATTAGAACCGAGAGTGTTCATGCTTTTAATGTTGTTTTTTGTCTAACATTTGTTATATTAGTTTTTATCATGCTGGAGTACGTTTCCTCGTATCTATTGAATGAAGCACAGATTTAGTGAGTAGATGCAATCGCATGAAAATACGCATTAATTTAAACGGGTGTTCAGACATTTGCCAAAGATAACATAATTTTCTTAAAAATGTTATTGTTAAGCGGCGGGTGGTAGACGCGATCTTGGCTTGGACTCTTGATCTCAGGGTACGAGATTTGAGTCCGGCCAACGTGCACCAATAAGTTTTTTTCTGATGGAAACACGTGCATACCTACACCTGCTGCTTCGCTATTCGGAACCGGTGTAAAACTTTTGGTCCCTTACCTTGCCCCTTACTAGGTATCAGGCTTAAATTTTAGTCGACTGAGTTGGTACCACCGCACTGGACGTAAGATGACCGCATAACAGCCCCGGCTGTGTTCTCTAGTCCAGCATAGCCAGCAATACAAAGGGAAGTCGCCGGTATTGCTCCTTCTCGGAGGTGATATTGGCTGGTCGGAGCATGTGCTCTGGCCACTCGGACTTAGCCACTAATACCGGATTACATAATAATTAAAATAAAATTCCAAGCTGAAAAAAAATTGCCTGTGAACAATTAATCTAATTTAAAATGTGATTTTATATACCTACCCTACTCATAAGAATGACTAATTGCAGAGAAAGAGACATCAAGTTCGTCACGTGTTAGTGCCCTACATCTACCCTGTAGATCCGAATTTGTTTGAAGTGTGGCGACAAATTCGGTTCTAGAGAGGTTTGTGTGGTGCATGCAATGCATCGTGGAATCGTCCCAGCATCCCGATCAGCTTGAGGGGGCCCGCGCCTGTACCAACGCACTTCAAGCCTTCTGTTGTCGTCACGGCAGCAGTGTGACATCGTCGTCGGTGGAGATCAACAATAATGTGTTTTAGTACTGTGTCGTGTGCTCCCCGTTACACACAAATAAAATTGATTTGCAATTAATAAGACAAAGGTTACTGTGATCGAAATGTTTACATATTATACTAAAACATATCGTAGTTGAGATTCGAAAAACTCGTATCTCAAAAATCTGTATTTTTCAGGAGAGCAAAAAAAACCGTTTATTTCGAAATTTTATTAGAAAACATGAAAACTGTTCTTCCGATAGTTGTAGATAATGTCAAAAGAAACCTTAAAATGTTATTGCAATTAAAGCAAGATACAAGGTTTTGTGTTTTTAGTTTTACGATAAAATTGCCGACATACGAGGTATCGGTCCCAAACTGTGCCCAAACTAAGAATAAAAATGCTTATTTCGAAAATTTCTTAGATAATGTAAAGACATTCAAAACTTGTAGATAATTATATATATTATATAATACAAATATTCAAAGTTTCACAACTAAAACACGATACGAGGTTTCGGTTTTAATTTTTGCCAACGCAAATGTATAGTGTTTTGAGATACGAGTTATTCGTTTTGCTTATATCTTTGTTAATACGTATCGTATTGAGATACGAGTAAAAGTGGCCTATGCGCTATGATTTCGAGGAAAACTTTATGAAAAAATAAAAAATAAAAAATTTTGAAATACGAGGTTTCCGAATCTCAACAACGATATTGCGGTTATCGGTTTCTTTGCTTTTGTAATTAATCCGAACTCCAAGACAAGTGTTCTTTCGCGCACTTGTTCGCACCACCACTGTGGGAAGTGCGGGGGAAAGCGCGCGACCTATACCTACTGCTCTAGCTCTACCTTACATTCTTAAGACCGTTGCAGATAATGTGTGAAGAAATATAGCAGCGTAGTAACTACGCGTGATTAAAGTCTACACAAGGGTGCATAGTCGATGTACTAACTCACACATTCATGCAGATAATGTAATGTGTGTATCAGTAATAACTAATAACTAATAAAAAATCATTATTATGGTCTTCAACGGGCTTTTTATTTTGTAGAAGAAAGTCTAAAGGCGACATAGCTAAAATGTCTCCTTCCGGTGACTGATAAGAAGAACAATAAAATATATTGTTCATACTAAGTAGGTACTATAGACAGCAAGTCCTTACTAATATTGCAGAATATAAATCACCACAATGCATTATTTTATTTTATTGAAAAATATATAGTTAAAATATAATGTATGTAATGCTGCATGCGTCCTTGGGACAATGTGTTTGGCCCCTATAGAGGAAATCTTTTATTTATAATTTAATTACTTCCCTCAATGTATAGCAGTTATTTAAATCGTCTTAACTTCCCCTTCTCATATAGGTATGATAATAAATTTCCAAATGGAGCTTTTTATTTAAAAATTTATAAAATTTCGATTTAAACTGTTATTTCTTATTTGCGCGCAATTACCTACGAGTTTATATGACAATATAACAATGGTACATTGCATACTTTTATAATTTTTAGGATTCCGTAATCAGTCACGCTGGCTCGCCGACCACGAAAAACGAAGAAAGTAAATAACATGGAATGAGAAATGCTGTAGTTTAGCTCCCTGTGTAAATAGGGCGTGTAGAAGGATTTGACCTACACCCCGACTACAGCATTGTCTACTGCTCTTTAAGGTCAACTTTCCTTATTATTTCCTTCGTTTTTCGTAGTCGGGTTTAGTTGAAATCGTCAGTCTTTGGTAGCGAACAGATTAAACATACCTACATACCTACATACCTACATAAATACGCTCCCAAAATCATACCTAACCTTCCTTTTGGTTTCGCCATAGTTGGGTAAAAAGTTAACCAATCTACTCGTGCCCCTGATAATAAAAATTGGGTTCATACAGCATTGCTGCAGTTTTGTCTTGCTAATTTTGTGATCATGATGAAGCAAATATTTAAGTACGTACCGTAATAAAATATTAACCAAAAACCCTTTGTGTTTAGATTATTAATTTGGTCTCCGCCCCTTGTGGTCAGATTGCACTTTCTGTTCATGAAACAACTGAACCTTGGTGTTGCCACAGATGTGGTGTTTTGCTTTCTGTCAGTCTGTCCTTTCGTTTGTCAGTCACAGGCACAGAACCAAAATAAAATTATGTTACGTGTATTTTAGGAAATTATGTTACGTGTATTTTAACACGGAACCATTTAAACATTTATAGGTAGATCGAATACCTACTATATCGAAGCCTACTATAGCGGAAGTAAATCTGCATAGTACCTACCTAACTAATGTATGAATCATGAAAACTTTAGTATTTTACGCATACGGTATGTAACGCATGACGCGTTTGCCGTTAAATAATAATTCTATGCGAAACTAGATGGCGCTTTTGTAATTTGTGTCATCGCTTTTGTTTCAGTGTAAGTTATGCTACTCGCCGCTAGGTGGCGCCATGTATTAATAAATTCATTACAATTCCTGATGACTATTAAAATCAATACAAATATGTTTAATAACACGCCACGCTTAAATTCGAATGGTAAGTAATTGCCATTAGGTATTCATGTCGTGCTTAAACCATCCTTTGGGATTTGTGATTTGGGATTTTTTCGAAATACCTAGGTAGGTACTTGTGAGATTATATTGAATTTGTTTTAATTTTTTTTTTATAATGTACTTTGGTTACAATGACGAAGATTCAGATTCTGATATTTATTTCGCCATAAAGAACACCGTTCGACTCCCCGTTTCGACTGTGTTGTTACACACTGGTTTGAGTACATAGGAAATGTTGAAACATCAGTCTAACGTGAGGAATTTTCCTTTAAACATACCTAAATAACCGGCGCTCTGAAGAAGACAATTGGAGAAGCGTATGTCCTGCAGTGGGCACATAAACGCTACTGGACTGGACTATCGCCCTGCTAATTTATTGTATGGATATTATAATATCCATACAACAATATACCAACGCTGCTGCCGCGTTGCGTATCCGCCTAATTTGAAGCCCTAAGAGGCACTTAATTGTATTGTAGAGTTTTATTTCGACACCTTCATCTTTTTGAGCAGCTGTCTCTACACGTATGATGTAGGTACATGCCATTATATATTTAATATACTTTTACATACACTTTAAGATAAACCATACATATTTTTAAGACATAATATTATTCTTGACCTCTGGCTCTGAACGGTTTTGAAACTATTTCTTTAAAACATCTTCTACTTATATAATTAAGTACTTTACATAAAATGCCTAGCAGCATTGGGTCAGGCCAAGTTCATTTGATAGATTTGAAATGAAATTTAGTGTAATTTAGTGTCAATAAATACAGTGATAATTTCAAAAGTTTTGTAGTGATTTCAAACACATTTGAAATCACTTGTTATCTACAAACTTATATATGCATAAAACACGATATTTTCTGGTACTTCTTTCTGACAAATAAATTATGTTAATGAAACAGGACAACCTACCGTAGTCAACCAGCCCCAAACTATGCTCTACTTACTATTTGAAGGAACACACGTCTAGGATTTAGTAATTTTCCTGCGAAATGATCTTCGAGACAGGACGCGGAGTGTGCGGTGGAGGCGGTGCGGCGGCGGCGGCGGCGGAGGAGGCGGCGGCGGGGGCGCGAGCTAGGTACCAGGAATGTATAAGGAGCGAGGAAGAAGATTAATGACTGGACGGCAGTGCGTCTCAGCTGACGGTGGCAGACTCCGACAACCATGGCCCGTGTTTGACACGCGCAGGTGTGCTATTTTCATAATTGGCACCAAACTACCGGACGCCTCGCCGAAGATCTGTTACTACGTAGCTTATTTGGAAGTTAGGCACCTACGTAAGTCACGTACCTACAGGCAAGGGCAATGTAGTGCCTTTCTCCTAAGTCAAAATATTTTTCTTTCTTTCTTTTCTTTTATGTAATCCTGTATGGGTGGCTGAGTCGGAGGGGCCAAAGCGCATGCTCCGACCAGCCAATATCACCTCCGAGAAGGTAGGTGCCATACCGGAGACTTCCCTGGATTGCTGGCTATACTGAACTAGAGGAGAACACAACCGAGGCTGCTATGCGGCCATCTTACATCCAGTACGGTGGTACCAACCCAGTCGGCTACAATTTGAGCCTACCACCTAGTAAGGGGCAAGGGAAGGGACCTACAGTTTTACACCGGTTCCGAACGGTGAAGCAGCAGGTGTAGGTATGCACGTAAATTTTTTCGTCAGAAAAAACTCATTGGTACACGCCGACCGGATTCGAACCGCCGACCTCTTCAGCCTCGGTAGCTCAGTGGTGCGCGATCAGAATTTGGGTGGGTGACCATTCGGATTTCACGTAAAACTGTAGGCTCCTTCACTTCTTACCTTACCAGATGGTAGGGGTTACCCGCCCGAGTTGGTACCACCGCACTGAGTGTAAATAGTTTGCGTTTTTCGTCCAGTTCAGTGTAGCTAATACGAACCTCAAGACGAACAAAAGGGAAGCACTGACATAGCACTATGTTCACCAAGGTGTTATGGGCTGACATCACGGATGTTGTAGGTGATGTAGCCAGCCATGTCAGTTTCCATAAAAAAAAATGTTTTCGATTAAAGTAGGTACGTAGGTAAGCCTTCGCAATTATTTATTGGATAAGAAACAACCGTGTGGGGCCGGTACTTAAAAAGAATAGCCCCACTGCATCTCTCCCCGTGCATGTCGTAAAAGGCGATAAGGACAAGATATCGTGCTAAAGGGCGACGGGCTCGCCACCTCTCACCTTGGCACGGTACTTCCACCGAGTCATGCAGCAGGTGGGTCTTCGTGCCTTACTTGCTGCTTGATCGATTTAATCTTGTTCGAATACTTTGCGAGACGTGGTGGTCGGTGTTGTGCTGTAATTTACTAGAGTACTTGCAGCACAACACCGATTACTCTGCTTACCCCGATTGTCGGGATTCAGCGTGTGTGATATGTATATATGTATGTAAGAAACAAGTACCTACATTGGTATGGTAATACAGGTAAAACATTACAAATAATCAAATTAGACTAAAATAATCAAGCCAACCTAAATTTATTTTACTAGCTTTTGCCCGCGGTTTCGCTCGCGTGAAATTCGTATTTAAAGAGAAGAAAGTAAGTAAGACCGCTACTGTACCTTATTTCGGTATGCGGAACAATTCGGTTTGTATGACAACAGCCACAACTTAGCGTAACCCGGAACAAAATTTTATTTAACCTATCCTGTGTCCCGTATAGTTAAATGTGCTTGTATGTACTAAGTTTAATCGAATTCGGATGATTGGTTTAAGAGTTATGCCTGGTTGACACGATGCGAGTTCACGCACGAGAAATGCTTCTCGAACGCATTCACGCACCGTGGAGACAGTTCTCGCAAGCTAGCATGCGTGCACGAACGCAGCGTCTTTCGCGCGCGAACGAGTTCATGCATGTTTATTAGTTGGCGTTCGAGAGGAGCGTCTCGCACGATGTTTGTTGGTGCAAAAAAGTGTTCTTAGTGGTTTTTGGTTGTTTACGGCACCATGACAAGGTGGACTGATGTGTAAATGATTAAGTTATCTTTATATACTTATCCACATAGATCTCAGATGACTCCCTTCTTATATTACTAGGTGGTAGGGTTTAACCCGCCCGGGTTGATACCACCGCACTGAATGAAAGATCCGTCGAAACGGCTACATATGTAAATAGTTTGTTTTCCGTCCAGTTCAGTGCAGACGACACGACCGAAGGGAAGCACTGACATGACACCTAGTTCACCAATGTGTTATGGGCTGACATCACGGATGTTGTAGGTGATGTAGCCAACCGTGTGAGTTTCTATAACAAATATCTTTTCTGTTTTTTCCTCTTTATTTTGTTTCATCAAACGTCGTGCTAAAATAAACGCTAAAATTGTACCAATACACGCCAAACCTTCGTCTACAGACTCAATTTTTGCAACTGTCAAAACAGAGAAACACAGACGAGCTCGAACGAGATGTGGAATAGTGTAAACAGTTCCACGAACGCTTCACGAATGCGAGTTTTCTCGTTCGAGAAGGCGGTATGCTTCTCGTGCGTGAAACCTCGCATCGTGTCAACGTACCATTATGGAGGAACATATATACATACATGCATGGGATGGTCCTTATAGATTTATTATTAGTATTGATTGATATGATGATATTGATAATGATAATACAATAATTCCTCTAGTTCATCCGAGATTGCCACCACAGTGCACTTATGGCATTCCACCTTTGAATGTCCAGGCTTATGCAGCGTATGGAGAAAACTTGGCACGCAGGTCACCGGACTTATGCACTACCACAGAGCACGGTAGGTATTTGATGCTCTGTGTGCACTACCTAGCAATTTGCCGATGATTCGGTAAAAATCATTGCGTCCGGGTGATCACGCACGAAGGGTTGCATAAAAGTAATCATTAATCTGAAAACAGTAATTGTCGGCAATGCGTGTATGGGTGGCATAATAACACTTTCCCTTACTACATGATAAATTTGATGAAAAAAAATAATTGCATTTAGAAGACAAAAAAATAAATAAAATAAATATACGTATTCGTTTTAAAAGACACAGATTGAGTTTCTGGCCTTCGACGTGGAAACTCTTGGCGTATGGCCGCCCGACGAAAAATATTTTTCTGATCAGATCGGCAAGTTTTTGATCGAAAAGTCGGTCGACCGCGCCGTCGCGTCGCGTCAAATCATTTTTAACCGACTTCTTCAAACATAAAAATGGAGGTTATCAATTCGACCCGTATGTATGTAATATCGTTGGAATTGCACAATATTCGTATATTTCAATTTAATTTTTTCAATTTCAATTTATTTCTTGTATACCGTGTGGGTTCGGTACTTAAAAAGAATAGCCCCACTACATCTCTCCCCGTGCATGTCTTCCACCGAGATATGCAGCAAGCAGGTGGGTCTTCGTGCCTTACTTGCTGCTTGATCGATTTAATCTTGTCCGAATACTTTGCAAAACGTGGTGGTCAGTGTTGTGCTGTAATTTAACAGAGTTCTTGCAGCACAACACGGATTACTCTGCTTATCCCGATTGTCGGGATTCAGCGTGTGTGATATGTATGTATGTAAAAAATGTTTTACACATATTATATGCCCACTTCCCATACTAAACTAAGTTTGTCCTGTGGGATGTATAACTTAAGTAACATAAAGGTTTGACAACTTACAACTTACTTGACAGGTACCCAGCCACCTTCTAAACTCTTACAATAAAATTACATAATTATCTAGTTTAATGGCCTGATACCTAGTTAGTGTATAAGTGTGTCATTTGAATGTGAGGGAACCTATGTAGTATGTTAATCTATGTGGGCTTCTAAACAAGTGTACCAAATTTCATAAGTTTAGTGTATGTATGTTTCTATGTATGTATGTTTGTCCACGAATTTCTCGGAAACTAGAAACCGAATTGTCATAATTCATAATTCATAATTGCCATAATTTATTGGATTAATATCTTTCATCAAAATCGGTTCAGTACTTTTCCAAGATATGGACTGTTATGATATGGAAAACATGTCGTCGGTTTTATGCTCAATTTTACGCAGAACTTGTTGAATCATTGGTCAACTCAGCCCAGAGGAGTAAAATAAAAACATTGCACCGACTTCAAGAAACAACTAGAACTTGAAAGCGTTAAATAATATTTTGATTCATATTCGGACCCTTGAGTTGAAGGCGGTACAAAAGCACACCTGAAAATTGATAGATGGACCCCTTTTGTGCTTTTGTACCGCCTTCAATTCAAGGGTCCGAATATTATTATTAACGAATATAAGAATCAAAATATTATTTAACACTTTTAAGTTCTAGTTGTTTTTTTAAGTCGGTGCAATTTTTTTTTTACATATTATTCTTGAATTCTTGCGCTGAACGGTTTTGAAACTTTGAACCTGTCCCGTAACTATAAATGTGAATAATTATTAGTAAATCAAAATATTTCTTTGTTTGTAAGCAAAAAGCAGATACCATTGTTCAAAATTGTTCTAAGATTCTAGGTAAGTAGAAAACCTTCTCGAAAAGTTGGAACCTCAGGCCACACATGCCACGGAATTAAATAAGCCCATATTCTCTCACCTGTGTAATAACCACAATTAATCACCAACCCTCTTCAAGAGCCCGCGTTATTCAACTGCCTCGCCGGCTGAGCACTCCTTGACACCTCGCCCCGAAACTATTAAAACTAATCTCGGTCTGGGTGCAGGCTTCTGGCCCGTTCCCTGTATCACAATGGAGAATTATTGTAGTTTGGTTACCAGAGCGCTGACTATAGAAAATGCAAGGAATAAAGAAATACTTCTGAATTGTGTTGTTTCGACTTTCGATCCTTTCGTTTTCATAAATGATAATAAACTTCGTGACAACCAACAAATAAATATACTGTTCTCGGATCGGGGATTAAACTCCTGCAATTTTCTTAAATATTAGCAGTAAGCAGGTATTTATTTCATGAATATAATTTAAAGTACACAAACGTTGTTCTACTGAAAATGAAATGCAATAAAGCAGTAACAATGAAAATTAAATGGGTGGGTAATCGATATTGACTATTTCACTACAAAGTTTGGCTCTGTAAATTAGTTTTACTATAAGTGCTTACCTTATGTACTACCTGCCTCACTCAGTTATATTTCTTCTTAGAACACCACTGTCAAATAAGTTTTTAGAATGTTCTAAGATACCGAATTTTCTAAAAACACGTTTTGATGGATTAAAATAGTTCAAGGCAAAAAAAAAACTCCCCGAATTGTGTAACTGATCCAAAACTATTGAATGACAAATGCAGGAAGGCCCACGTCAAAAATCACCATTATGCTATGAGCTATAATTAATGAACTGCTTATTCAAATACTTTTAAACTATTATGCAGGCCGTTTACGTTTGAAATAAGCCGACTAGCTTTGAAAAGGAACAATATTGCGAACAAAAATTAATTAAAAATTTGACCTTTTTGTGATGTGAGAAACCTTTAAGAAACATTAAATAGGCAAGTAACCGAGTTTATCCTAGGATTCCTTTATCCGACGTTCATAAATAATTTATGTTGTTGTATGTTTATAGTTGTTACCAAAAGTAAAAAGTTTCCACTGGTTTTTTACTTGTATATTCTACATTTTGATGTTACACCTACGCTAGATATTCATAAAGACTCGAGAAAAATCTCTTCAATTCCAGAATGTTTTTCTTTCCACGAATGCACGAGTTACAAAGCGAAGTATGTTTTCCAGCAAAATGAAGGCTGTGTCGCCTTTTGATACAGGATTTCCCGCGATGCTTTTTCCGCGCGTTTCTTTTGATATTTTTTTCTGAATTTCTCTCGCTTCCTGCTCATCATCTCTCTCCGCTTTTCGCCGCGTCCTCGTTATTATTATTATTATTTCCACGGTTATAGTCTTTCCCTGGGAAAAGTTACTGCTGCCTCTTTTGGGGGGTATTTCGATTTCGCTTTGCGAGTGATGTCTTGTTAGGAGCGATATCGATACTTACAAATTTTACTTATTAGATGCAGGTGCGTGTTAAATATTAAATGATTAGAGTAGGTAATAATTTTTATTAGATGTAATCCCTTTATTGTATAAAAAAAAAACCGGACAAGTGCGGGTCGAACACGCGCACCGAGGGCTCCGTATCGCCATGTAATGGTCAGCGCCATTCACGCCATCTATGGCGTGTTTTATGGAATGCTTCATATTAGTTAAAATTAATTATTAGTTAAAACGCTTCATACTGTTTTCAGTAGATGGCGCGCATAAACTTTTTAGTTTCTTGTATGGGGACCCGCGATTTTTTTTTTCCTATTTTTATTATTTGGTGTTATATCGGCCATAATAACACAAATTCTGTGAAAATTTCAATGGGCTACCTATTACGGTTCAAGAGATACAGCCATCGGACAGACAGACAGACGGTGTAGGCTTAGTAATGGGGTCCCGTACGACGGATGCGGAACCCTAAAAACAACGAAACACGACTTAGATCGTAGACCTCACCTTTTACAGGGAACCCTGTTACTGTAACTGTAAATATGGTAAGGTCGTCGCCATTATTCGGCCACTAAACTTTATAAGGTTATATTTAACTAAAATATTATTATTAATACAATTGAATTAAAAGCACACTTAAAACTTCTTTTTTTGTATTTCTAAATATAAGACGCACAAAAAAATTATAAAAAGGAAATTGGAAAATTTAAAATTGTTAGAATATGAAGTCCCATCCATTGGACCACTGGAACCTTGGTCGAACCAGGGAGTTTCCTTAAATGAACCGGCGGCGGTTTAATGAAGGAAGCTTCAAATTAACAAAAGTTGTGAGTTCTTATTCACTACAATAATAAAAAGGAAAGGATAAAAACGAAACACACAAAATTACACAAGCAAAATAGACTTCATATGTACTCACAAATGAAACAATAGAAAACAAGTATCTCACAAATTGAAAAGATAAAAAAAATCAGTCACACTTTGCACGTCCGACAAATGTATCTTTTCAGGCCTTTCTTCACGCGCGCACATCCTCATGCACCCAACCCTTGCAAATTTTGTTGACATGCTCCTTGGCGTGTTTGTTGGATCCATTAAGACGACGACGCTTCAGGGTGGCTTTTGATGGGTATGCTGTTCATCCTGGCCGCAGTATTTAGTGAAGCTTCTTTCTTCCGCGCAAACTCTAGTCCTTGGCGCATACTCGTCACATTCCAGGTAAAATAGTCTCCACGTTTCGCCATTCTGTCAAAAAATTCACAGATCTCATGCATTACATGACCTTCAGGTACATTGAAAATGACTTTTAGGGTGTATTCAAATATAAGCGTAGCGAGTCGCCGACTGTGAGCGTGAAGCAATCCTGGTGTGGCCGAAGCGACGAACTCACCGAGCGAACGCACTCCAGATTCTAACAGCGCGCACCTCTTCACTACATAATTACTTCTACTCCTCTAAATAATAACATGTATTCGGCATATACATACATACAGACATCCATACATACAGACATGCATACAGACAGACGTTCCCTTTTATAAGAAGTAGAGAGTAGAGATAGAGATAGAGATTATCTTAACACCCCTCGTCTTTCCTTGTCATTCAATTGATGGTGTGGAACAACAGTACCACTGATTAATGTACATAATATTTAAGTCTATTATATACATATATGCGTATTAAGGTATGTACATATGTAGTATTAGTTTGTAGTTTATCATATTGCATTACTGCTTAATACATTGCCACAAACTATTCTTGTTCGCCTGCATATACTTCTCCCACATCCCAAAGGTTAGTTAGTTAGAATAGAATGCCTCACGGCGTTAATCTTACCTATTGTGCCTAATTTGTATAAATTCAATAATAAAAATAAAAATTAAATTAAAATTCTGAACTTTCAAGTACATCAGTTGCATACACGATAAAAACCATTTTAACTACTCACACTGCAAGATAATGACGACTCGTAACTCGCGTAACGGAAAATTAAAAAAAATCATAACTCCCAAATTGTACACTTTTTTCAAGCATTCAAAAAAATATTCCCAGATATTGAGTCAAACTACAATATAAATATATAAAAGCTAGAAATATGTATTTAGAAATATGTTTAAAAGGTGCCCTTTTAAAACCCCCTAAAACGGCTATTTTAAGCGGTTTTTTTGCGATTTTCTCAAAAACTCTCACACTTGTTTAATTTTTTTTGTCTTGTAGCCCTTGTTAATACGCGTCATTTGGCACCCTAAATATTTACGTAGCCTTAAAACTCACGATAGTAAGGCGAATTCGCACTCTCGCTGAAAATCCGGGACTATACTGAAGCTATCGAAAAGACATTTCCAATGTCAAAAAGGAAGTTAGTGGCCTTGATTGGACCGGTTCAATGGTGGCACCTCTTGACTGGTTCTTTGGTGGCAACAGGGTGTAAATGAAAAAAAAAACATAACCTAGATAAAACTACTTCGAATATTTAACATTAGAGACATGACATGCAAAAATGTTAAATATAATAACTCTATATGTATATATCAGTATCTAGTGAGTTTTCGATAATATTTGCATCTTCAAATCGCGAATATAATAATCAATAAATAATAGTGACTTTTTTTAAAAAAGTGTATCAACAAGATGGCCTGGCACCGACTTTAGAGTCTATCACTATCTCAGCATTTCTAATCTCGAAATAAAGGAACCAACCAACCTCAATATATAAAAAAAGGGTTCTATAACAAGGGTTCTAATCGTATATATTATCATAGCAATATTTTTTTCAATACGACCATGGAAGTCACCAAATAGCGTCATTCACAAAATCTCCGCATATAGATAGGCGCGCCCCGTCATTCGCAATCTCGCCAGCTCCAGTGTCGATAGAACCACACAGCACATCCCTTCTGTCTGAGCGGAGTGCTGATGTATCATTAATCACAGCGAGTTTTAGTTGAATGCACGCGGCTATATTGCTCTATCTATCGGCAAGGGGCGAGGGGCAAGGAGCGAGGCGGCCGGGGGCAGGGGAGGACGAAGGGGCGCGGGAGAGCGATGCAAAAAAATGTGTATAATACTTTGGAACTTAGAGCAATTTCTTAATAATAAGGATTGCTGACGGTTACCTACTGATGAAACAGTTCACGATGCTCGTACATTTTGCGACCTTCTTAAAAAAACACTATTCCTTTTTATTTTCAAGCTGCACTCCTAGCATGATTATAATCTTAGAATTAAAATTTTATTAAAATTTAAATTCTAAGAGTTTATACCTTAAAACTTAAAAAAATATACAGTAATATAAATCCGTTATATTAGGTACTCATTTGAAGTATTTATTATTTAGACAATAATTAATAAAGATATAAGACAGATAATACGAAATAATTTTAATATTCATAAACCATAACATCTTTCCGTGGGTAGTCTATTGAAATTGATGATCTATCTATGATATTAAATATGAATTTAATAACAAACAGTAACAATACAATTTACTGAAAAATTATACTATGCAAAGAAGCATGTGTCAATTTACTTCGAAACAAATAGCTACTGAAAATTATAATTGATAGTGTCTGAAAGCGCGTCCATACATCCTTTTTCCAAAACATTTTTTATACTGTGGTGAAGTTTATGAAAAATCAGAACGAATTCGTACAAAAGCAAATTGAAATAATTGAAATCTATCCCATCCCACGATAAATTACAATTCTATGATAGGGGAGATACCGTTGTAGTTGGTTACTATGGTGATGTAACAGAACGGTAACTGTAGTAACAACTGCCCCATTGATTAGTGGCAGCGTGACTCAGCTACTCGCGCACCGCGCGCGCGGTGACCAACCCTTTCTGCAGTAGAACCGTGCTTGCATGCGATGTGTCGGCAAAAACAGTAGAGATAAGCAGTGCAGTAGAAATTGGATTTTATATCTGTAAAATAAACTGAACGTTTCGTAATATGTATCTCGATACATATAGGATTTGGGGAGATAGTCTTTCAACTCAACAGCACTTTGAATGTGTGGATCGATTCACACTGACGTAATAGAAGAGGAAGTTCGTCGATTACAAGAGGAAGTTGTGATAATACTTCTTCGGATGCACATGTTTAAAGCATAAACAGCAGCTCTTCATTGATGTCAAGGTAACAGACAACAGCATAGTCGAGCTTGAATAGGTACGAGAAGAGATTGTGCAAACAGTCTTTGTTGTGCTGATAGGAAGGAAATTCTACAGACGCTTGAGAGAGTGCATGCTGGCGAACATTTTCCGACTAACCTCACTTACTTGCATATTACATTACTCGAGAATCGTGTCAGTCAGTCAGTGTGTATGCGTTCACTGCTGGACATAAGCCTCTCCAATTTTCCTGCAGTCCTCCCGGTCGACTCAGAATCGTGTATGAAGGCAATATAATGTTGTTCCATATATGAAATTTGATATCCCTCTATCGACGTATCGTAACCTACTAGGCTCCACACTCAGGGATCATTTAATGCATGATCTAAGGTCGAATCCGTTTGAGAAAAACTATAATGTTTTTTTATTAGGTCTACCAACAATAAATTGTAACCCATGCCATGCATGTCTCGATGCCTGTTTACAAATTCTGTGTTTACAAATTCGTTATCATACAGAAACCATGATACAGCAACCTACTTACATAGAAATATGAAGTGTAAGAAAGTGCATGTTACATAACACATTAATGAAGAAAGCGTTGTCGGCTAGTTTGATTGAACTATCCCATACATAGGAAAATATATAGGATAGTTCAAACTAGCATGAGAAAAAAATGTGCTTTGACGGGACACATATGCAAAAATTGTCTTTAGTTTCTGAAACAAAATCTCGCCAAAAATGTGGGTCAGCTTTTGTGCATCCTCACAAAAGCTGGCCGTTAGATACAGCCAAAAGACGTGCGATTTAATACAATGGAAGCTAGCACAACCCTTTCTGTATGCAAATTTATGGCAACTACCGTTTGGTAATACAGTTAGTGACATTTTCTAAAGAAAAAAACTTTGCAAAATTTATGAATTCATTTCTGGTCTTAGAATTCTCAGACATTTGCGACAAGAAAGGTTTTTGCAAATCACAATTTCTTTTGTAGTTCTCAGTGGTAAGTTTTCCTTACAAATACGAAAATGTTGAGACCAAATCGTTGACTCTCCAACTCTTACCCGTGCAAAGGTTTGGTCATCAATATTTTATTCACAAAATGATGAATTCATATAAAATCTTGTCTGTATGAATAATAAAACAAATATGGTTTTATTAGAGAAATATGTTTTTTTTTTCCAAATAATCTGTCATATTTAAGGCTTAAATATGCTACCTCAACTAGATTTTTTTAAGATTGCACAACTTTAAGATATAACCATAATATGAGTATAATTATTAATTTTAAATGAAGAATAAATATTACAAACTAAACTATCTTAAAAATGTATATGAAACCTAAACTACTCTGAATGAAGCCTTCTCAGCATTGTCGGCAAACTGTACGCAAAAGTACTGATTGAAAGGGTGTTGAAAATTACGGAAGAAAGGATCTGGGATGTGCAAGCGGGATTTAGGAAAGGTATGGGATGCACCGATCAGGTCTTTTCCCTACGGTGCATAGATCGGGCATGTGCTCAAAAAGGGGCAAGTGCGTAGTACCCGGAACCGACGAGCATGCATGAAGAACATTATGGGGGTGATGGAAGAGGCGGCAGAGGTGTGTTAGGATCGTGGCACGTAGAGATCCGTTGTCTCTGCCTACCCCACCCGGAAAAAGGCGTGACGCTATGTATGTAAGTGTACTACTCCTTCTGCGCGGTAGTATCAATCTGGGCTGGATTCTAGTATCAAAGTTTGACAAAGGCTCTTTACACCTGATACACTAATTAAAAGTATTTGTAGTCAGAACTCTCAGTAAAATTGATAATCTTGTTCTCAAGCTGTGTTTTCGATACACTGTAGGCGATGTTATTATGTGTATGCACGAAAAAAAAATATACCCTGCCAAGTTTCTTATTGGTTCTTCTTCGCGGGTGTAATAGAATAGGATAGAAGAAATTGTGACAAGTTCGAGTGTAGTCTAACTGCCACATTAATACTAATTAAACAATAAACAACAATTAATGCCATACTTATATATATTCGTACATACCCACGTATAGGCATTGCCGTAATTCGATCTGCCTCCCGTCTTACAAGCAGAGGAAGGAAGACGCGTCGCGCTCCCGGCGCACCGATCACTGTTCTGTTGTATTACTGTAAGAATCTGAAGTTGAAAATGGAATAAGAGACCAACTTGGGGTTAAAACCTCCGCCAGCATCGAGCATGTTGAGAAGCGCGTGCAAGCTAGTGGTGGCATTTACTACAATGGTCCTACTAATGATCAGGTTAACATTCAGCTCACCCACGCTGTCTTTTGTTTCCGAAAACTCTGACTTTTTTCATCCATGCAAAATAACAATTTTTCAAGCAGCATGATCGTTCGTCGAATTCCGTCAAAGTGATTGAAGGATTTGGGTCAATGGGTTACAAAATATTCGTAGGTACGCACGTCAGTACCAGTGGTAGTGAGTGAATACTTGTGTAACCTGCGGCTGGAGGTTAGAAAGTCGACTACTGGAGTAGTGGTTTCATTAGTTTGGACATTGGGTAAAATAAAGTGGTCAAATATTCGTTTGGTTGAATAAACAGGTTGATTGCGAATTATTAAAATGAATAACCCAACGTACGAATATCTATTAAGAGATTACTAAGATATTTTTTAATTAGATTAATTTGAATACCTAGTTTAATTAAATATTGGATGCTCTTTGTTAAATATTAAATTAATAGTTTCGCTCCGAGTAAAACAATAATCACAACATCTATTTTACACAGATTAAAATAAGTAATTTGATACCTGTTCTGTTGCAGAAATCTGGGTAAAACATTATTATACTTACTAAACTAGCAAACAATTTCATCGGAATGCTTTGATTGAATCTATAAATCGACGAAAACATTTGATTATTCAGTACACCCACGCTGTCTTTTGTTTCGAAAAACTGACTGTTTTTCATATAAAAGAGAGAATATTTTTAGATCTACTACTTTCATACCTACTTTCTACACGACGCGTTCGCGACGACGCGACGTCTTACATAGTCCCAAGGATTGGCTGCTGTTAGCCGAGTTTCAATTTATTTATTGATCAAATTTTTAATATATCCCTACATTACACTTGGACAGGTACATCAAATATAATTGTTTATCTGCCCATTCTATCATTATTATATTATTGAAACGTCTAGGGAGGGGATCTGGCAAGAAAATTCGCCCCAATCAAATTATTTTCTCGTAATTTCTTTACTTGCACCACGTTCCAATATTTTTTTGAAATAATTGTGTGTTGTATAAACCTAGTTGGCCTAAATAAAACAAACTTAAAAATTTCAGCTTCAGGATTATACTACGACGTCGCAGAATTTTATTATTTTCTTACACACTCGTAACATATACCTACTGTACATAAGAGGCATTTCCTTTTCGACACAGTAGAAGACTCGTACTCGCCTTCGTCCAGAGAAAAGTATAAAATTGGCCAATTAGGCGGCGCACAGTGGGTCGAGACTGCTATATAAGGGACATAGGGATTTTTATTACAAATTTCATTTTTTAACAACACCGATCGATAGGTCTCATCATTCTGATGAATAGTTGTCATTAAACATTTTCGTCTAAAAGTGATAGTTTGCCAGGAAAAAAATATTTTAAAATTTTGATGTATGGAATTAGACATAAAACGCTCCGTTTCGGCCAAGTCTTGACAGGTCTTGCTTTAAAACTATTTAAACATTGTTCTGTGGTTTATTGACTATAATCCTACACTATCAGCGCGCGCCCAATGTTGCCCGTTCACGAGTTATGTGGATCCTAAAAATCAATTAAAAATGTAAGTAAAAATTTTTTTTTAATTTCTAGAATCATAGGGCATTAATAGATTTAATCTAAATAATTGTTTTATATAAAAGTACTAACAAATAGATAAAGTTCTTAATTTTAAAACATTATTTTATCGTAAAGATACATCAAAATCTAATAAAACAATTATAAAAGTGTTTATTAATCAGACACAGTTACATAATATTAAAGATGTTTTGTACATAGAATGCATGACGCATGACAAATAGTACCTATACTCAGATGTATCTACACTGTACCCGCTAGTTCTAGCTATTTGATGGACACTGTCGCCTAAACTGGCCCTAAGACTGTTTCATAGGCGACATTGTTTGGTCAAACCACTGGTGATAACATTTGGGTACTTAACTCTGATCTTATATTAAAAATTTTTAAACCTATAGTTATATATACATACTTATTCTAATTTATCTGTGCACGGTGAGTGAGAGAGACTCATTAGTGCAGTGTGTGCGTTAAATGTGTGAGTGCATTGCAAGACAACCCACACGATGACGCCTTAATCGAAAGGTTCCACGTTATTTTGCGGACAGCGGCTTCAAGAGAGCGAGTGGATCTTCCAAAATTCTGGAAATTTTGTGAAGATACAGCAACTTTGTATATCCAGTTATATCCGTGGTACTACATGCCCTCTATCTAGGCTAGCGTACATAAGTTGCTTGTGCATGGAACGGATATAATAGAACATTTTGAACTTTTACCAATCGAGAAACTGCCGGAAGAAGCACCGGAGGCTAGAAATAAGGATTTCCGTAAATATAGAGGGAACCATTCCAGAAAAGTAAGTAGGACAGCGACAAATGAAGATATCTTGCATAATCTTCTCATGCCATCCGATCCAAAACTTACTTCTCTAAGGCCAAGAATGGCCAAACAACGGAGAATGGATTTCTCACCAGGAGCAATCGAGCTTTTGGTGTCTCTTACCCGCCCGAGTTAGAGAAGACATCAGGTGACAAAGGTGCTATGTAACAAAAACAAAAAGCTGAGAAAAATGAGGTCAAAGTTTTGACTTTTGAATAGATTTTTTTCTATACCTGATAACTAACTGACTTAAGTTTACTTTGTATGAACATGAAAAGCGTACAAAACCATGCATTAATACAAAATCATGCGTTCATGTGGATGAAGGTGTTTTGTACACATAGCTCTCTCATCATGCACAAAAAATTCAATTTATGAGATGATCTTTGGAGATGATCAAACTGGAATAAGGTGTTTTATGACCATAACACCTTCACCACTTGAATTACTCCTATTTCCGTCGTGATTTCGGATTTTGATTTGATTTCGGCCACTTGATTACTCGGCACATAACACCTTCATCTACGGTAAAAAATGCATTTCTAAAAAAATGTTACATAGTACCTTCGTCCACTCACGTCTTCGAATGTATTACGAATTTATTTATTTATGATTGCTCTTGGTGAGAGATCCATTCTCCGTTGTTTGGCCATTCTTGGTCTTAAAGAAGTAAGTTTTAGATCGAATGACTTGAGAAGATTATGCAAGTAACAACTACAGCTTATACAATATAATAAAAAAATATTAATCAATCATTTATATAAATTAATTCTAAATCGGGCGGGTAAGAAAGATAAGCTCGATTGCTCTTGGTGAGACTTCCATTCTCCGTTGTTTGGCCATTCTTGGCCTTAGAGAAATAAGTTTTGGATCGGATGACATGAGACGATTATGCAAGATATCTTCATTTGTCGCTGTCCTACTTACTTTTCTGGAATGGTTCCCTCTATATTTACGGAAATCCTTATTTCTAACCTCCGATGCTTCTTCCGACACTTTCTCGATTGGTAAAGTTCTAAATGTTCTATTATATCCGTTTCATGCACAAGCAACTTCTGTACGCTAGAGGGCATGTAGTACCACGGATATAACTGGATATGTAAAGTTGCTGTAAGGCTTCATCGTGTGGGCTGTCTTGCAATGCACACACGCATTTAACGCACACACTGCACTAATGAGTCTCTCTCACTCACCGTGCACAGATAAATTAGAATAAGTATGTATATATAACTATAGGTTTAAAAAAATTAAATATAAGATCAAAGTTAAGTACCTACCCAAATGTAATCACCAGTGGTTTGACCAAACAATGTCGCCTATGAAACAGTTTTAGGGCCAGTTTAGGCGACAGTGTTCATCAAATAGCTCGAACTAGCGGGTACAGTGTAGATACATCTGAGTATAGGTACTATTTGTCATGCGTCATGCATTCTATGTAAAAACATCTTTAATATATGTAACTTTCTCTGATTAATAAACACTTTTATAATTTTTTTATTAGATTTTGATGTATCTTTACGATAAACTAATGTTTTAAAATTAAGAACTTTATCTATTTGTTAGTACTTTTATATGAAACAATTATTTAGATTAAATCTATTAATGCCCTATGATTCTAGAAATTAAAAAAAAATTTTTTTCTTACATTTTTAATTGATTTTTAGGATCCACATAACTCGTGAACGGGCAACATTGGGCGCGCGTTGATAGTGTAGGATTATAGTAAATAAACCACAGAACAATGCTTAAATAGTTTTAAAGCAAGACCTGTCAAGACTTGGCCGAAACGGAGCGTTTTATGTCTAATTCCATACATCAAAATTTGAAAATATTTTTTTCCTGGCAAACTATCAGTTTTAGACGAAAATGTTTAATGACAACTATTCATCAGAATGACGAGATCTATCGATGGGTGTTGTTAAAAAATGAAATTTGTACAAAAAATCCCTATGTCCCTTATATAGCAGTCTCGACCCACTGTGCGGCGCGGCGGCAGATCTTCAAAGGACAGCGGACTCCATGCGTCGCGTCGTCGTCGTGTCAACGTCACATCACGCGTGTCGCGAGACGCCGGCCGGCGGCGGCGCGTCGGCGGCGGTGCGGCGGCGGAGCGGCGGCGGCCCTGCCACGGCACCAGCTCCATTCATCATTACCAGTTTCAGCTGCACCGCTACGCTGAAACATGCGTTCACGTCTTGCAGTTAGTATTTCCCGGTGAAAATCTTTTGCATAAAACATATTTTGATCAAAACTAAAAAATATGTCCAAAATCTTGGATCCGAAGGACCAATCTCATTATTTGCCATTGAGCGTAGTTTTGGTTTTGTTTACATTTCACATATGAAAACGGTTATGATTCATTATTTTGGCTCATTAAGTTATCATACCTACTCACTACTACCTTTATTACCTACTACTAACTACCCCACTACTAACTATACCTACGACTACCTGCTCGTATTTCTGACAATTTGTCAATTTTCTACCTGGGACAATATTGCAGTAGGTACAGAACATTTTTCGAATACCTACTGAAATTTTATTGTTTCCATTATTATGTCGCTAATCTTAATAATTAAGCTAAATTGTTTTATTTTGAAAAGACAGGTGAAATGTTGTCGGACACCAGACAGAAGCGAAGCTTCTTACGCTTTTTAAAAAATCTACTTATTAATTTAATTTCGATCGGGATCTATGCGACATTCCTTTCAACTTATACAGTTGTTCGACTTCAAAAGAATCTCATATATGGCGCTACGCTTTGCCCAGCCATGAGGAGCTTTGCAACTTTCGTTCGTACATTCATGATGTTTCACTTTACTGAGTTAGGTACCCATCCCAAATGCGCTTTAAAAAGCTTCGCTTAAAAAAATTCCTGACCATTCCAGCAGCATATTAGATTTCAAAATATGTTTAAACTAAATAAATCTTCTTCTATCTATAATCGATCCTGAGAACTGCACATGTGTGAAATACCTACCTACATAAGTACATAACATCTATAATAACAGAATGTGAGGCCCTTGTGCCAATATTTCGAATCAATTTATCTTGTGACGTCTCTCTGCACCCCGCGTCATATGTCGATACGAGAATTGTAAAGACATCAAACGTAGAAATCAACGAACCAACAATATCGACAATCCAGCTTCATACAGCGATTTCACGCACCATAAATAAAGTTCTGACGCTTGTATCATCACATACCTACAGAGAGGGGATAAGATATCGTTTCGACATACATAAATTTACCATTACTGCTGGTATATAGTCAGTCGATCGAAAACTCTGTCAGAAAAAAAACATTTAAGCCCCTTAGAATGCTTTGTCAAAATTTTGGATTTTTACTATAGGTATTTTCGAGCATAGATAACCAATTATGTTACAAAGTATGTTTTTTAAACCATCATCGTCTTCGTCGTGAGAAATAGTTTAAAAATTCTGGGAATTACATCTGTGGAAGCCACTCTCAAGTTAAAGATAGTAGGTAGATTAGGACCTCCACACATTGATAAAATAAAATCAGCATTGTGAGTTTGACTGGAAGCAGACTTCTTAATGAATAAAATATTAATTACTCTCATTTCTCGTTTGCTTGATATCTTGGCGTCTTATCGTCTCACAACTTTCATAAACTTATAGTGCGTTTCATAAGCAATACAAATGATGTACAATACAAATGATGTTTGACAATAATGTGTCTTCACTTTACACTTACAATACATACTTATTTCTATGTAGTAACTTTAGGCACCTACCTACTACCTGCCTGTGTTGAATGTTCTTTCAAGTCCATGTTATTCAGCCCTCTCCACTATCCACAGTCACAGAAGCGTGTCGCGCTTGTGTGGAGGGACACAACCCTCAGTCCCTCGCTCCCTCGGTCCCTCCGTCCCAGGGCGGGGTCCGAGGCGTTGATTGCGAGGCTTCGCCGCTGGATTAGGGCGCGGAGAGCTCTGATGACCACTCACGGTCAGTCCCTGCGGACCGCAGGGATTAACAATAACATTGATGGAAACTTTTATTTATAATTTTCTATTCCTTAGAAGACGTGGAGAGTTCGAGAGTGCTTAAAATATGTAGGTAAAAGGGACAAATTTATTAAGAAATACTAACGAAACTTCATTAAAATACAGAATATTTAACATCTGTATTATGGTAACTATGTATGTACCCAAGTAACTAATATCTCATCTGTGGTGTAGGTCTGAAAATACTTCATTCGATTTAACTATCTGAGAAAACTCCTCCAATAAATATCAATGGTCTTAGTAAGCGTGAAAGTGTAACATTCTGTCGGCATATATAATTAATTCAATAAATATTCGTGTAATCGATTAATATTTAAACCACTTGAGTATTTTATTTATCAACACTAGATTCTATACTTATTCTAATAGACTAATTTTGAAATTTAACTGACCTGTCAAGTACAGCGAGGTCAGCCTTACTTACATGTCGGTACATTGCCCTCCGTCCACTTGAATCCATTGCATGGATCCATTGATGAATCCTAGTAAACTTGTTCCTTCACCTGAGTCCATCATGTCAGTCGATTCCTAACAATTGGATAGCATCATACCTGGACAGTGCTAGAGGGGACTACTGGGAAAAATCCCCTACTTCAAGTGAATATACAAATCTGATGGCACGCGCTTTTTTTTTTTTTTTTTTTTTATGTAATCCGGTATGGGTGGCTGAGTCGGAGGGGCCAAAGCACATGCTCTAACCAGCCAATATCACCTCCGAGAAGGTAGGTGCCATACCGGAGACTTCCCTTGGATTGCTGGCTATACTGGACTAGAGGAGAACACAACCGAGGTTGCTTGCGGCCATCTTAAATCCAGTACGGTGGTACCAACCCAGTCGGCTACAATTTGAGCCTACCACCTAGTAAGGGGCAAGGGAAGGGACCTACAGTTTTTCACCGGTTCCGAACGGTGAAGCAGCGCTTGCTGTAGTCTCTAAGTAGATTTTTTTAAAGTAAACTGACACGGTTGGCTACATCACCTACAACATCCGTGATGTCAGCCCATAACACCTAGTGAACTGGGTGCCATGTCAGTGCTTCTCTTCGGTCGTGCCGGCTACACTGAAGTGGACGGAAAACACAAACTATTTACATAGCCGTTTCGACCGACGACGTTTCATTCAGCGCGGTGGTACCAACCCGGCGGGTTGAACCCTACCACCTAGTAAGGTAAGAAGGGAAGGGACCTACAGTTTTACGTGGAATCCGAACCACCGTCAGCCTCCAACGGTCGAGCGGTCACCCAAAACCAATCCCTTTACTCATGGTTGTTTATCTACCTGTGGAGCTCCGTGAGTAAATTAGTTTAATTTTTTAATGTGTATTTAACCAGGGCAATTAAAAAACCGATGAAAGCTCTTTTATTAAATGTAGGTACATATTGCCGCACAATACAGATCCGCTGAAAGAAAACACCGAGAGCACTTCAGCAAGTAAGAAGTATCGTCTATGTAAATATCCCCTCGCAGCGGAGACGGTCAAGCGAGCTCTAATTAATTGGAATCGGCGGCGGCGAGGCAGGGGCGAGTCGTGTCCGAGCAGTCCATTAGCCCTCTGCTTTTATCCCGCGACCCGACGACGACTGTTGCTTTTGGACGCACGACCAAAGGGGACAACTCCCCGAACTGTGAGCCACCTTTTGTTTTATTCAGTAAGTCGACGCTTACCTGCTAAGTAGTCGCCTCTAATTGGATTAGAGATCTTCGATAACGGCTGCTACCTGGCGCCAGCTCCTCTGTGTTGCCCTATTAGCTTGATTGGGAAATATTGTTTTGATTTTTAACCCCCGACGCAAAAATAGGGGTGTTATAAGTTTAACGTGTGTGTGTATGGGTGTGTCGGTCTGTGGAATCGTAGCTCCCAAACGGATTGACCGATTTGGATGCGGTTTCAAGTTTTAAAAAAAAACCCTCATCCAAATCGATCCATCCGTGAGACGTCATGTTTTTATTACTTCATAATTACTAACATAGCTAAGAATTCCGGTTAAACCAGCTTTCTAATAAAAAAACTCACATTCAAATCGGTCCATCCGTTTAGGAATCACGATGCCACAGACAGACACACAGATACATACGTTAAACTTATAACACCATAATATTATCTAGGTTATCTGCTTAACTTACTTTATTTGACACTTTGATAACCAAAAATAGAATTATGATTGTGTATTTTTTTTTATGTAATGCGGTATGGGTGGCTGAGTCAGAGGGGCCAAAGCACATGCTCTGACTAGCCAATTTCACCTACGAGAAGGTAGGTGCCATACCGGAGACTTCCCTGGATTGCTGGCTATACTGGACTAGAGCAGACCACAACCGAGGTTGCTATGCGGCCATCTTACACCTAGTATGGTGATACCAACCCACCCAGTCGGCTACAATTTGAGCCTACCACCTAGTAAGGGGCAAGGGAAGGGACCTACAGTTTTACACCGGTTCCGAACGGTGAAGCAGCGGGTGTAGGTATGCACGTAAAGTTTTTCGTTAGAAAAAACTCATTGGTACACGCCGACGGATTCGAACCTCGGACCTCCCGCATTTGAAGCCGATGCCCAAACCACTCGGCCACCCGCCGCCGTAATAAATCCTAAAGTAACTTTTTGTAGAACAAAACAAAAGTAATGATCCTTCCAACTTTGCTAACTCGTAAATTCTATATCATGAAGATAGGTAAAAATTTATAATTATTTTGTGCTGTAGATATTTTTTCTGTTTTGTTTATCGAGATCGATAGCAAATCGTTTCTTTTGTTAGCTCATCGTATAGTAGAGTCAGCAAAGTGGGTATCACTGCTTTCTATAGGTACGTACGAATAGGTATCGAAACAAGTACCTACCGCCATGGAAAACATACGTCAATCAAAATTAAGTGCGGGCACGAGCAGATCGCTACCTATTCAGTTTGTGGCACCAGATTTATTAGAAAGCTATCAAGAGCCGCTGACTACCTCGCGTCACGAGCGCTCGAACGTGATCAAGTTAATTACAAATATTCTAACTTATTGGTGCATGCTGAATGCGAATGAGCTACAGTAGATTCGGCTCGTGGCCGAGCGGTAAAGACTCCCAGTGCGGGAGGTATGAGATCGATGCCCTTTGGTGTTCACCACATTCATTCTCATTCCGAGTTTAATAAGTGCATTTCCATTATGAACAACCTGCTGTTAACTGGTTCGAATTAAATGTAAGACTGTAATTGATTCCCTAATTTCATCTGCGAGTCAAAATTCACAACGAATGAGCGACAATACCTACATGAAATTAAGAATATAGTTTTTCTTCATCAGCTCCAATACCTTCACGCTATGAAAACTGAAAACCGGTGTATAATGTATGTACCTTCATATATATATATTTTATACATTGTAAGTATTTGTAAGTAATTAACATACATAACATATAATATATGGATAAACCTATCCTCAGATGCAGAGACACATATTAAATAATAGTTACATCGTACAGAGATAGAGGTAGGTATGTAGAGTAGAGCGGTATTGAGCTTTGCTCACAATGGGCGGCGGCGAGTCGAACAGCGGGACACCGCCGAGTCGGCTAAATTGAAAACAATCTCCCACCATTTTCGCCCGTCCCAGGTAATAAATCTATGTATAAAAATTCTACACGTTTTTTATTAAATCTGAGTGAACATTCTGTTTGTGGTGTCTGGAAAAATTATTCACTCATATATTAATTTATATAGGTACCTACCTACATAAGTTCAATGGTTTTTATTTAATAGCATGTTGATGCAAGAAGTTTGCGGATTATAATATCCAACATTCAAATTCTATTCAGAAAAGGTATTTAATTGAACTAACAGGTACATAAGAAGTTTTTAGAAAATATAACCATAGGGAGTTCTTTCACTTAATAATCCTATGTGGATGAGAATGAATTATTATTCATTATTCCTATGAGAATACAAAATGTTATTTCTTTTATTTGCCAATATGTATCATTATTCATTACATACATTTCCAAATAAATTGTATCGAGAAAAACATAGTAAAAGTGCATTTTCAAAATTGTTGCACAAACGATTTTCAAACATTGTAGTCATTGAAACAATAATTGTTTATTGAGCTAATGACTCGATATTACGTAAGATACGAGTACGTGTAGAATAAGTACCATAGTTTCATCGTCTTGTTCTCGAGTTCTGAGGCTGCTTTATAACAAATAACTAACTATATTATTGTTTTTCTTATGGCAAGGTTCTTCATATCTGTGGACTTGACCCCAAAGACTCGATAGCATATACAATAAGCCATTTTCCATCACAAGGTATTTGTACGCAACTAGCAAACAAATAATCTAACAATACACACACATTATATATATCCACACTTTAAATTAAGTGAAGTTACTGATGTAGGACCTTGTCATACTTACACATACTCCCTTGGTGTAATGTGTTGCAACGTTCCGAAGAGCGTGCAGCGACTTCGTTACTCTGACAAAGTTCTATAGGTTTCTCTTTAAGTTCCGATTGTATGTATATCTTCACAATGTTATTGATGATGGCGCGTCAATTCCATCTCCACTATGCAAGTAACACGCTTTGTGTGAATCATTTGCAATTAAACTGCTTTTCGACGAAGCCGACTTTGTAGCGATGCAATAATTGAATCCACTTTGAAGTGTTACTTAAACTGTGTAGGAAACAAGATAGGTGCGTTATTTTTCGTGTGTGGTAGGTATATAAGTGAACCATGTTGAAATGTTCGTATGTGCATTTGGTTCGTGTTTTGTATTTTAATCAAAATATTTTTATATACAATAAAAATATAATATAAAGTATTATGTGAATATATTGTCATGTTTTTATGTACACATAATAAATAGTATCTATGCATGCAGCTAATGACTAAAAGTATTTGCTAACAGGCTAAGAGAGTTTAAAAATGGGTCATTGCATCCATTATTTTACCCGTTACTAGAATGTGCACTTATGCTAATCGATTTTTTTTTCTTCTTTAGCGGCTCCTGACTAAACTGTAAATGTCTTGTATAGTTTATGAATGGCAGTGGGTTGGGTACGAACACCAAACTAGATATCAGTGGTTACGAAAACACTACTTTCTTTCTATCTATTTCTAAATTTAAACTTTGAACCATAAAATGTGAAACTAAACCATAGAGTTATAATGAAGTAAATACAATCTGCCATTTGCAACATCGTTGTAAAGTGAAATTCTATTTCGCAAGCAGAATTCTGGGTGTTCTAGTCACGTACTTTAGAAGACTATTAGACGTAGACGTGGGTACCCACAGATGAAGGTAGGTTTAAAATTAATAATCGATTGCCAAGCTTTTGATCGCAGACATGATTCGTGTGTCTCTACGCGAGCAGTTCTGTGTAGCTGCAACGTCGGTCTATCAATCAATGGTCCTTTGCTCACGTTTCCCGTAGAATGACATACATCAAAGCAGCTTGGTGCCTCACGAGCGCGGCGCGGAGTCTCTCTGTAGCCGTGCGGAGGCGGCGTGTGCTGTTGGAAATTATTGATTATGTGTAGAATTTGAAGTATACAAGAGTGAATGAGACTAATATGTCGGAATTAAATGTTTGTGGGTTATTAATTGTTTTAAAGAATTATTAACTGACTTTTTTGATTCAAGATGTAACTGAATTAGGTATGGTGGTTTAGAAATTTTCAGAAATGTTGTGAAGGCGATTTAAACTCGATTATATTTAAATATTTTTTTAATGGGAACTGACACGTTTGGCTATATCACCTTCAACATCCGTGATGTCACCCCATAACACCAGGTGAACTAGGTGCCATGTCAGTGCTTCCCTTCGATCGTGCCGGCTACACTGAACTGGACGGAAAACACAAACTATTTACATATCCGTTTCGACCGACGTTTCATTCAGTGCGGTGGTATCAAACCGGGCGGGTTGAAACCTACCACCGAGTAAGGTAGGAAGGGAATATTATAATTATTCCCTTCCTACCTTAATTATTTCAAAACAAATAAATATTAATTTAGCCATATTGAATTTTGAAGTTATGAAATTGTGCCTACTCACTATGTGCTGGAAAAATAAAATAAATATATATTCTACGCAAATAATATGAACGCCCCATAAAAATATGGCTAGGTATGTGCAATGTGCAATTTATTCTGCATGACCTACCTTTTAATAAACTATCGTTTCACACAGTTGGCCCAGCGGCGACTCCTGGTCCTGAATATTGGGTTGGCTCTGGCTAAGGATTTTTTTTTCATAATTTCATAACTTAGGTACCTACGCGTTAATTTATTTCTACCACAATGAGTTCAAAAACGGAAAGACGATTACGATATAGATAGTTTATAATATTTAGTTTAAATGATTTATTTTGCTCACTTACGATTTATTTGTCTGTAGATAGGTACCTACTGGTTGTGTCAAAGCTGTCAAGTTGCAGCCGACAACAGCGACGTCTCCTCTGGCACGACGACGACGAGACAGGCATACAAGCTTTAATTGTTACATTTTATTTGTACATGAAGTCCACTCTTCGTTCCACAGACAAGAAATATTCGATGACTCGATCGTGAAAATCTTCTTTCTTCCTCAATTTTGTTAGCAACTCCTTTTCCACAGATATGTAAGAGTGCCAAATTCCTGAGTCTCTCTTGTCCTTGAGTGCTCCGTAGATAGCTCGGTAGGAGTTTGCCATTATAATTACCAATAAATCACTTTAAATTTAACAACACTGCACAGGATTCATCCATACAAAGTCCATACCTACATAACGGAATATATGCAGCTATCAACTCGCGAGCCAATGCGCACACACACGCGCACACAACACACCTAGCCTAAGCTCGCTAGTCGCATCGCATCGCACTTCGCACAGCACAAGAATACTCGTCGTGTGGACGCAGCGCGCACACACCCACACACGCAACACACACACACCTAGCTCGCTCGCTAGCTCGCTCTACTCGCTACCGCGTCACTAAATGCACTCCCCGCTGCGCCAACTCGAAAGGCTGATCAGCGGGTCCGCGCGGGACGGGGGGGACATCGGTCGCTTCCGCCTTGTGTGGAATACGATGGCGCTTCAAAATGTAGCCAACCGGCCAATGAATGCCTTGATGTGTCGTCATTCGTCGTCGCCCGCGTTTGACGCGCGCGAAATTTGAAATTATGTAACGGGTACGGGATTGACGTTTTATTTTATTAATCGTGGATTATATGACATAAATAATATAACTCCGAAATTTTTTCACATTTATTTTAGCCTGATACTGCTGTATTAATGGTGTCATTCATTTTATTCGGTTTGGCGGCGCCAACCTCGCCAACTGAGAGGAGTCGCCGCTGAGTTGGCCTTGGATATCGGTTTCGTCCCGTACGATTTTTTTAATTAGTCTTCATCCGGTATGTCGCCATTTATTTATAATATGTAAGCTGGAGCACTTTCATTGAAAGGACTATCAATTATTAGGTCCGCACAAGCGATGACAGTCGCCAAAAAACTGGTCAGTCTAGTGTAGTGTGTGGACCGATAAGTGTGTGTGAAGAGCTGTTTACGTTTTACGTAATGTCCTACTTTTTCGGTTGGAGAGGAGAAGTGCCTACCTGCAAAATAATTTGTCGGTGTTTTTCGTCCGGTTCAGTTTAGCCGGCACCACCAAATGGAAGTGTTGGAACAGCACCCATTTCCGGCATAAACAGGCGACCGCCACAACAAGTAACGGGCTGACATTTGGATGTATGGGTCAGGTATAATTATTCATATAGAAGCACTGACATGGCACCTAGTTCACCCGGTGTTATGGGCTGACATCACGGATGTTGTAGGGGATGTAGCCAACCGTGTCAGTTTCCATAAAAAAAGGTGATAAAGCCATCCGTGTCGGGTTCCATTAAAATAAAGCTATAAATATTGTGTTTTGTACAATTGGTATTATCTTCTAAATTGTTTTGTAGACACGTTCATTGGTGCCATATAGTCGTGATAAATATATGTAGGTACGAGTACGTACTTAAGTAGGTAAGGAATCCTCTCCTATCCGAAGCTGCCCCAAGTTTAACATTCCCAAAACTCATTCAATTTAATGCAATTCCTTTATTGGTTTATTTGGTACATTATATACACTTGGACAGGTCAAATACTGTATTAAATTTTATTATTATATTTAGATGCAATAAAAAATAGGCCAACTTCAAATCATCAAACAATTTATAATCAAAATATAGACTACAAGTATAATTTAAAATAATAATGATCAAACCTAACAATAAAAAATAAAAAAAAACCTTGGATAAAGTTGTTTTTTTAATTCATAATTTCGGTGGGCATGTCGATGGAAGCCCCCCTGAACGATACTTACGTAATATGTGTCCGTTCCGCTCGATGGCGAGTCAAAGAGTTCTCGCCACGTCATGCGGCAGTCATTATCAACACCTATGTGGGATCAACGACCAGCTTATTACGACGGTTTAGCATGCGAGTGCCATATGCCGGGCATTGTTAGCCTAGGTCCGTTGTCTGCTGTTTCCGTTGACACTTTCAGCTAATAGGTATACTTACTGTACCTATGTAAATAGATCATTATCATTCAAGTACGAGTTTTCATTTCTTTATTAACTTTATGGAGGGACCTTACATTGGCTAAATCACGCTTGTTACACCCGGGAAGTCAGTCTGTCACAACTCGTTCTTTATGGAACTGGGTGCCGCCATGTGCATGCTTCTTGTTATATTCATTCACTGTTTTCATCCAGTTATGTCTAGCTTGTATGTAAGTACTAATCGTAATTTGTATTTCTCGGCAAATTGAAAATCAGCGCAATACGTTATCTATTGCAGGATTTTCACTGATTTACTGAACTGAAAATGTGACAAATACAAGTTCATTCATTCTTATCTATTTATATCAAAGTAGGTATTAACTAAATTGTTTTGTTAAAGTTTTCTGCAACACAAACTTTTCTATATGCATATTGTATGTACCTACTTATTTTAAATGAATGCCACAGAATATGAATAAAACTTGCTGAGTATGCATTGTGTTTCTATAATTATCAATTTGTTATTCAAAAATATAACGGATTTACTCACGGTCATTTTGCTAGCTATATGGCTCGACTTTTCAAGTTGGGAGGTCTCCGACAACCGTCGCACCGGCAGAGTGCTCATGGAGGTGTGCTATACATTTGGCCTGAAACGTCTAGGCACATAGTTCGGAAATCGACCGCGAGTAAAGCCGCTACTTCTTTTAATAACATATAAAAGAAATAGGTCAAGTGCGAGTTTTACTCACGCATGGAGGGTTCCGTAGATCCGCTATACCATACCCGTCAAAAAACCATATCCGCATGTCTATCTTTTGTCTGTCTGCAATGCAAAGTACCTACCTGTGGTGCCATCTATTATTCAGTACATAGAGTGAATATGTACTAAACGATTCTTAGCACGTTTATTGTATGGAAACTCCCCTTAATTTTTCACTTTTTGCTCTTTCTATTATTCGTTGGCATATCCGCCATAATATTGTAAAAATTTCAACCGGCTACATATTATGGTTCAAAAGATGCAGCCCTCGGACGGACAGATGGACGAACGGACGTACAGATGGATAGAGAGACAGATAGACGTCATAGGCTTCTGTATGAATACGGAACCCTACAACCCACTGTAATTAAAAAATCTATATAATCCACTTGTATTAAGGATATTAATATACATATCATACCTATATCTACTTGGTAACGTAGGCATACGGAAATCATATGTAAAGTATTATTTATCTGTCGTCCTTCGCGAAAGTAACGAGTCATGAGTATGCATATGAATGTAGGTGTCGTAAATAAGCCACATTGTCTCAATAAGCCAATAAGAAGGAAAGCGACGCAAATAAAGACAAATACATCGAAGCATGACTTAGTAGAAAGTTTTTAGCCAGTAAATTGAATAAAGCGGGCACTGCTGGCAGCGAAGTGGACACAAATCGTATATTGGCACAAATTGACACGTCCGTCTTCATGAAGGCAGTAACTGGAACGAGTACAGTTGCTCCAATAAACGTTATATCTATACTGTTATATAAAACAACGTTTCTCTGTCTGTATGTATCTCTGTCTGTGGCGGGTAAGCTCGAAAATTGCTGAATGGCTTACGTGTAGTTTTTTTTTCACTAATTTAATCTAGCACAAGTTAGTATGGTTAAAGACTAATTTAACTCCACTGTGTAAAATTGCATAGACTAAACTAGAGTATAAATAAACTACAACAGTTTAGAAACCATTGCCCAAATTCGACAATGCCTCTAGCGAAGTTGCAAACGCAAACAGTTGTACAATTTTTTTATTTTTTTTTTTTAGAGTAAACAGTAGAGCAAGCAGTTGTACTATATATATATTTATACTTTAAGATATGATGAACTGAACCGATTTAAGCTTCGGTTGGCATTATGGATGAGGTTATAATATGTATCCGACATTACCACTTTTTAACTTATAGTTGGTATCACAACATCAACAACGGTCAATATAAATAGTGGTAGTAGTTTACTAAATTGCATTAAAATGTTCGGCAATGGCGAAGACCGGCTTATTGTTGAATGAAAGTCAAGTTATTTTTGTTCACAAAACACTCGTATGCCCCGGCCCCTCGGTGTCCTGTTCTTCCTACCTACATAGGTATATACGCGATACTTACGAGTATTATTCGTAGATTCATTCAGCATAATATTTGGATGTTAATCGTGATCGACGTGGACTCGAACCCGCTACCTCTGACTACCGGCGGTGGCGGAGCGGGGGCACGATGCCTCCGATACGCTGACTCAGCATCTTTCGCACCACCTGCCGTCCATTGTCGTTCTGAACCGACCGTCAGATACACGGTTGAAAAGTCGTATCTTCTCTGATATATTCAAGCCACTTGTAGACGCATTTCAAGAAATGTTATAATATAGTTTACGATAGCAAAATATTCCGACGATACAGCATTAAGAAATGCACAGTAGTGGTATAGTACAAACAACACTATTATCACTAATTATCTTGTTTAAAAAATTTTGTACTGCTTTATTTAGAACGCTATTCATATTATTAAGTAATGTTTATTTATTAAATGTTAATTAACAGATAATACAACTAATGCACTTTTTGCTATTAGAGCAAACGTCTTGCACATTTTTGTTTTCAAGAAAGTAACCGATATATGTGTACAGCAAGGTATATACAAAATATACACGCTCCTTCCTATGGTTGTTTGTTATGTGTTACTTACGCACGCATACCTGCCTCAAAAACATTCCAACACAACGACCAATAAACACAATGTGGGAACTCCAAGGTTATATCATTTATAATGAAAATTTGGTAGGCAGGTTCCTTGATCCCCATCTTAATATCCCAAAAAAGGAGAGGATGGTTTTTAATCTCGCATTTGAAAGATTGACAGGTCGGTTGATGCGCTCGCCTCTCCCCCGCTTCAGGCCCCGCCACCACAGCCTCCGCCCCGCATCCGCCGTCAGCCTCGGGGTTGGATCAGGTAACATTTTTGATTAAAAATATTTTCAACAACAACCTTTTTTGTACGAATATAGGATCCAACTTATTATATATCTTTAGAAGTTCCCCAACCTTTGAATTCTGGAAAGAATTTAATATTTATATCTATTCACCCACTGAGATCATCTTCTGCTTAATAAAACTCTAACGACTGGCTGACTGACTAACAGCCAACGCACAGCCTAACTAAACCGGTGCGTCTAGAAGGATGACATTTTGCACAAGAATGGCACTAAGAAAGGATTTTTTAAAATTCAACCCCTTAAGAAGCTTAAATAGGGGATTAAAGTTAGTCCACTCAAATAAAGCATAACCTACAATGTCACGAGCGGATCCGCCGGCAAAAGCTAGTAGACAATATAATGATAGATAGGCATGTTTAAATTTTTACGTACACAATTATTTAGCGAAATAACCGGTTATCATTAAAAAAAGTGAAAAGAAAGGTGAGATTCCTATCAAAGATACAGAAGATAATAAAAAAGCTCATAACTTAAAACATTGCAGACCACCTTAATTGTGTATTGTTTCGGCAGATAGGAGTGATAAGACTGAGATAGGTGTGAAACCAAACTGTTGCTCATAATTATTAATAATAATTTTATATTTTGATATAAGCATGTACCTACCTTGCTTTTTATATTTCTTCATTCTTTTTATTTTCTTCATTTTCGGCTTGGCATTTAATCTAATGAAGAAATATTAATAATAATTGTTTGAAAATACAAAATATATGTCTGAACTGTCATCATACTCTGAAGATCTAAAGCACAGATTGTCGTATTCCAGTTAAATAATGAGACTTCTAGTCATCTACGGACAATTTGATTTAATTTGATAAACAATGATGATGATTTTATAAATTTTTAAATTACCTGATTGATTTTATGTCAGATTTACTCGAATTTTAAAAGTTCGCAAGACATTTTAAACATATACATTTTATTTATTGAATGTTTTGTTCCTACTCAATAAAATTATTGTTCTTTCACCGTAGTTCCAAACTAATAAAATTGTGAACATTTCTGGAAAACCATATTTTCCAAATTTCAAAAAGTGGTCGGCGTCACGCTTCGTTTGATGTGGCATGAGTTACGGAATGAATAACTCGCTTCACATCACGCAATGTCTAATTTATTAGACGTGTACCTAGTATAGTTGTGAAAAATATATATGTAGGTAAGCAATATTGCTTACGTCCTATATTAGGGCACGTGATTTGGGCCCCAGAAAACTTACCATGAGTGCAATGATAACGTAAGTATTAATTATTGTTTTTAGCGAAAACAACATCATGATCAATATATAACAATAAATAATAGTACATACAGTACCCACGCTGTAGAAATAAATAATGCATATCGGGCTTTAGAAAGAGACAATCTGGTTGTAGAGCGCCTCGTCTCTGTCGCACTAACTCGCACGTTGGTTATAATAATTTTGGAGTGTAATGAGTAATGACGAATTCCATACTTTATAATCTGCGGATATTTTTTTTATTATAATTTGACCTGCTCTGTACTTTAGACAGGTAATTTGTAAAAAAAGTGATAATTATTTAGTACCATTGTGCATTATATATAACCACAGAACAACGATCGAGCCACACCGCCCACCGGACTTTTTTGCTGTGTGATTATAACGAAGTTCAAAGGTAAATATAGCCCGTATCCCTGTATGTATAGACAGGTATACCTAATTTTACCTATATTGTAACTACGCTCTCGTGTTCCCTCTTACTCCGTTCATGTAAAAGACAAAAAACCATTGCAAAAAAAACTAACGAAATACACCCTAAAAATTATTTTTAGTGAAAAGAAAGAAACTTAATACACTCGTACCTTGTACCCCTCCTCCAGAACCACCCCTAGACGTATAGCTCCAGACTCTGCGCCCCAGTCGCCATATCGGCAGCGGCGGCGGCGCGGCGTCAAGGGGAGGTTTAGTTGTGGATGTGTTAGTGTGCGTGTGCTTAGGTGTATATGTGAAGACCTACTGGGGTTGGAAGCGAATGAGCTTATACAGGATGTGCAGGAGCAAGTCGCTATAATAGCAAATCGGATTTAAGCGCAAATATTAAAAACTCATGCTAGTCCGTGGTTCCGCTCTCGTGGCACTCTTATTTATTGGTCAATGCCAGTTTAGAAAAATGTAGGTATAATAAGGAAGTATATATATATCTAATTAATTGTTTTTTCCAGTTAAATATCAATATATCATTCTTATGTATAATAATATTTTATAATTATCACTTCCAACCCCACTGCTCAGCAATATGACTACTGGTGTGATGAGGGGCGTCTATGCCTGACATTGGGCTAATAAAAGGGCCAGATTATGATTTCAATTGCCTATACTTAAAAGAAATAGAGCACTTCATTTTCTTAAATTATATCTTTAATGTACAGACACGCCATTTTACAAGATATGATAAAATTACGCAATAATATGTTTGCTTTATGTCTATATTTTTCTCGAGCTGCTGTAAATATCCTAAACAATTTCTACATAAAACATGTTCATAAAAATAAACCATTTAAAAGGTAAGCATAAATTTGAAACACACTGGTGCAAGCCCGTGATGGGACGATTCACAAATACAGCAAATATAACAATAGGTGCCTACATAATATAGCGTGTGTATAAATATAGATACCCATCTATATGTGGCTCTAATGCCGCCGACCGACTACTGTCGGCGCCACGGGCAGAGAATACAAAAGTTCTTGATCAAAAAAGCGACAGTATACGTGTATCCAGATTGCATAAGTGAAACAATATTAGTTTTTTTTTTATTTTTATCACCAAATTTCACATGCATAATTTCAGTAATAAATTATCGTAATAAATAAAAAGGCAAACACAATTTTACCTGACAGTCTTTGTCTCACATTGACATTAACTACCGAGTCAGCGAGGAACAAGTGAGCGGGACTCTAATTTTAGCTCCAATTATTTGTATGAAAATATATTTTAACATGTTGATGGAAAAGTATTATAAGTTGCCCACTTTTTTAGCATAGTCAGGAGACGCAGCCCGCGCTGACCGCGGCCGCCGCGCGCCGCTACCGTCGTCCACCACGCCTACTCATAGCTCACCTGATATGTCGCGCAGACCAGTATGATTCATCGGGTTACTATTGGAAACGAGTAGAGTAATTTTTATTCTTAGGTTAAAAGACATTTAATATGTTTTTATATGACCGCCCTAGTTGGCTGAAATTAAGAAATAAATAAATAAAACAATAATTTGCACCTAACTGAGCGTGGTTTCGCGAGGAGAGGTGTTTTTGGCTCTGTCGAATGTACCATAGGTCTTTCGGCACAGCCACCCATGTTGGCTTACATAAAAAATAAATAAAATTGAAATTAGAGTTTTAGAATATTTTCATGTTCTTAGTTTTTTTATGAGTAAATGTGAGAATACTTTAGTTATTATTTTATATGTTGCTGTTTTGGGAATAAATTTTTAAGTAAAAATTTATATAAAGTGTCCTAGACAAGAACTCTAGAATGTTTATAATTTACAAATAATTTGTTCCTATATTCGCACTAACACCAAGTCAAAGGTTGACGCCTCGCAAGGCTGCGTTAGTATCGCATCTCAAACTACCCTCTTCCTTGACAACCGCGCGCCATGTCGGTCTACACACACTAGGGCGTGGCTCTGTATTGGAACTATATTGTAAGCACATATCATAGATACATACGTTAGCCGAGTGGGTAGACGCTATATGAGGGCATGTGTTAGATACTCGTAGCTCTAGGGAGGTTTTAGTTGATCCACCGCCCTACACGAAATGCCAAGCTGGGAGTAGTGGGACCAACTTGCTGCTATACTCTAGCAACTTATTATATTATATTTCATATTTTGGTAGCACGATATGTATGTATGTATATGTATGTTCCTACCTTTTGGTTTTATGCTTTTGTAAGGCGCAATTCCTCATAGTGTACGTAGAAAATTATTCGTATTTTAGCAGTGTTTTGCAATTATTGCATTTATTCTTAGACTTCCCACCTATTGAATATACTTAATTTGTAAGTATCTACAACGTAAAAATGTTAAAAACGCAATTTTTTTTAAGGTTATTTAACTTATAGGTAGTTGAGCGTTTGATAATAGATGGTGTAACGGTTAGATACTAAGACGTTTCAGAGATATTTAGCTGTAAATTAGATTCTATAAATTTTCTATAAGCCCCATTTATAAATGAAATTTTAAAGACTCATCTTTCCAACTGTACAGTGTTACTGTCAGTGAGGGTTTCGGCATTTTTTTTAAGTTCATTATTTGCGTTTACATATTTTATAATTGCTTACGTTTCCGTATTCGAACAGAAGCCTGTTACTAAGCCTACGCCGTCTGTCCGTCTGGCTGTCCGTCCAACTGTTTCAAATCATTTGTGTTATTATGGCGGATATCCAACAAATAACAAAAAAAACAACCTAAGGGGTCTCCATACAATAAACTTCACTTTTTCAACAGGGATCATTTGAAAGTATTCTAATATGTAAGAACAATAAAAATTTTGTTCCTTTCTTTTTTTTTTTCTCAACGTTTTTTGTTGTTGCTCTATCGTAAAAGCGGTAATACACGCAAGCGTCAAACTTAGTGTGATGGTGCAAACTCTGTACAACAAATACCTAGTAAAAATAGGCCAATTGCGTTGTTTTTTTTTTGTGTTTTTTCATGTAATCCGTTATGGGTGGCTTAGTCGGAAGGGCCAAGGCGCATGCTGCGACCAGCCAATATCACCTCCGAGAAGGTAGGTGCCATACCGGAGACTTCCCTGGATTGCTGGCTATACTGGACTAGAGGAGAACACAGCCGAGGCTGTTATGCGGCCATCTTACATCCAGTACGGTGGTATCAACCCAGTTGGCTACAATTTGTGCCTACGCACCTAGTAAGGGGCAAGGAAAAAATTGTGGCACGGACGGACACTTCGGTGCACGAGTCCGACTCGCACTTTAACGGTTTATTTTTTCATATATAATATGTATTTGAATTACGAAAAGCGTTCGAAACCCCACACCGCCGTCCTCCCCGATGTAACAGAGGGAAACTCCAGGGCCCCTAGCGCGAAGACAACTCACCCTCTGCATTACAATTTGTCGTTGTGTGACGCGAGTTAGTACAACTCTCCGACTCGTAAGTGCGCGTCTGGCTTTACAGAGCTCGCGTCGAGGACTCGCGTGGCCAAAATGCATGACGCATATTAAGTTTATTTTATTGCATACTCTTTTTAATCGTCAGTGTGTATTTCTCTACAGTATTACCACAGTAATTGTACTTAACGTACCATTCCTGCACCTACCCTACGGAAGATTATTTACAAGCTTTATTTGTAAACATACAACAGGTGCTAATTAGACCGTGGATCTGTAGGTTCCATCCACTACGGAGAAATTATATAGGTGGAACCGTGAGTAAAGCTGTTCGATTTAAAATAATATTATATAGGTCGGTCGGCGCGGACTTCTTATTGCGACCGCGCGCTGAATACATGATATTTTCGAAATGTTTATATAGTTTTCCTGAAGGGCTAATTAATAAAGTTCAAATTCAAACCAAAACAAATGATATTTTTAACTATAATAGTTATTTGAACGGAACCCTCGGTGCGCGAGTAAAACACGCACTTGTTTAGTTTGTTAGTTTTATTTTTATTTCGATTTTTTTTTTTTATGGAACCTGACACGGTTGGCTACATCACCTACAACATCCGTGATGTCAGCCCATAACACAGGGTGAACTAGGTGCCATGTCAGTGCTTCCCTTCATTTCATGTCGGCTACACTAAACTGGACGGAAAACACAAACTATTTACATAGCCGTTTCGACCGACGTTTCGTTCAGTGCGGTGGTACCAGCCCGGCCGGGATAAACCCTACCACCTAGTAAGGTAAGAAGGGAAGGGACCTACAGTTTAACGTGGAATCCGAACCACGGTCAGCCTCCAACGGTCGAGCGGTCACCCATCCAATTACTGACCGCGCTCAGCGTTGCATAATAACAGTTGACTAACCAACCGCGCCACTGAGCTACCGAGGCTGACGAATTTTCTTATCCCTTAGTCGACTTTTACGACATGCGACGGGGAGAGATGCAGTGGGGCTATTCTTTTTAAGTACCGACCCCACACGGTACGATTTTCGTAGTTTAGTTAGAGCGCCTAATTGTTTCCTTACGATTAGAACAGTTATTTAGTTCATTAAATGTTACAATTGAAATTAGCAAAATTTACATTTCTTAATAATGTGAGAATAACTTTAAAATAACAAAAAAATAATAAAATCATGCATTATAATTTCACTTGCCCAGGTAGAGTTTGAATGTGCAAGTCACCGAACTGGTGGCAACGCGCGACGCGGTGACTGCACAAAGCAATACGCAGTCCCGTAAAGCCTCCCCGGAGGCTTCGCCGGGAGCCGTGCGAGTCCCTCAGGGTTCACTTGGCGGCGACTATCTTCTGATATTACTTTTAGGATGTTGTTATGCAGAAATAATAATGACCAAGTGATCAAAATTGTGTACCCAAAACATAAAACGTACGTATACGTCGTCAGAGAGAAACTGAACACACTTTTGTGGTTAAAATTGGATATTTGAAAATCCATATGTTCTCAAAATAGTTATTACACGGCTAGGGGGTGAACTGTCTTCCGGCGAGTGTGTTTCCCCGATTCTTTAACCTCGGCGTCTTCAAACGTCGTTAGAACCAAACGATTCTTGAAACTGCTCTTCAAACAGCCTAGCAAAAGTCCGCAAGTCTGCTGGCATGGCGCCTCTCTGAGTGTGGTTTCGCGAGGAGAGGTGATTTTGGCTCTGTCAACTGTACCATTGGTCCCTCAGCAGAGCCCGTATGTTTATTTCCATAAAAAAAACTAAATTAATAAAAAAAGAACTGCATAATTTCTTTATAAACTAAATTATCTTCTAAAATAAGAACCAGTACTACCAGCATGGATTACTGTACTTAGGGACTAATGGTGCAGTCGACACGGTGAAATCTACTTCAGTGAACTGCCACGTAAACATTTATTTAATGTTGGTTGTGAACTGCTTCTCCGCCTATCTACGTCACTTTGAAACATCCGCTGCACCGCCGCGCGCCGCCACCGCCTCCGCCTTCTCCGCCGCCTCCGCCGTCCCACGGTGCCATCTCGTCGCGTCGTCGACACAATCTGCAGTCCTTTGTTTCAATACCCATAGGAAATTCGTATAAAGTGTATGTCAGAACCATGCTATTTCTGCGTAGAACTGTGTTTTGAAATAATATTTCAATTGTATTTACTTCTTTATGTACGATTTGGTAATATTTGGTTGTAGATATATTTGCGTAAAAAATTGGGAAACATTAAAACAGATTCGAAACATTCAGAACGGCTATATAAGTACAAGATACATTAAAAAAATTCAAAAGCATAGAACTGTTATTGCCATAAATTTTCTTCATCTCCAATATTGTCTTAAAACGCGTGCAATTTTTAATCAGACAACTAATACATGAATCCACAAGTGTATAGTCGGCGCCAAGTGAGAGCACTGACATGGAACTTGAGTATAGTAGGAAAGAGGTATGATGGGTGACGTCACATCTCCATTGCTGGCCACGCACAGCTTATGATGTACCATGCCAGGTACCAGGTGTGACAGAGATACATATATTTGTAATTTCATGTTCATTTTCACAAATAATTTACTTTCGACTGCTCGTCGACTTGATGCGGCATCCATACTTTTGAATTCCACGTTACTTTGTAAGGCAATAGCTATACAATTTGTATTGTGATATGTGATCGTGTGTACAGTCACTGCTGACGTCTCGGTTCAACTGAACGAACCTTACCGTTCTCGATGCGATGCCCTCCGACCAGCTTCCCTCCTCTCCATTCTCTCCCCTCCTACTTCCTCCCCCCTCACCCACGTGATGAATCGTTCGCAGCCTCCTGTATGACGTTCACTCAAAAGTTGCCTGCCAAGCCGCTTGTTCCGACTGTTTTATTTTCGAATCGTACTTACTTTTGTATAAGTATGTAATGTAGGCACATATACGAGATCGGTGCAGTCAGTTTTAGTGATGCATTTTGTTTTATTCAGACGTTATCATTTGCACATTTTATACGTAAATGGTTTAAGCAAATGGAAACGAAAAGTGCTTTACGACAAGTGACATAAATCATTTATTTATTATCAAAATTTTTCGGTGATTTTTTTCATAATTTACTTTCTTCAATTACGTTGGTACATATATCATTGATGCCATTTCAAGCGTAGGTACCTAAATATATGTATAGAAAAATATGATAAGCGCGAACGTTGTTCACGCACAGAAGGTCCCGTAGCCATTTGCATTTCTATTTTTCATGCACTTCTAGTTTGTGTGTGTGTGTTTGTATGTGTATGTGTGTGTACCATACACACATACAAACACGGACAGACGGACGGAGAGACGGATGGACGGACGGACACCTGAGCGAAACGATAAAGGTCTCTGCAAGCGTCGCTGGCTACGGAACCCTAAATCTTCAACCTTTTATCGAAACCAAATATTATCAAATTTAGTCCCTGGCCTAGATATAAAAAATAGGTATATATATTTATACTTTTATATATACTTTTATTTAAAATGATAGCATTTTCAAAGTATTTTATCATAATATGTTGTGTGCCCCCAGCATTATTATAACAATATTCTCAGTAAGCGTAAAAGAACTAGCTACAATCCCATTAGGATAAGCTCCCCGGGGACACTAGCGGCAAAAACTTATTCCATACGTATTGTTCGAAAATAGTCACAAATAACGCCGGTAGCGAAATCTTGTTATTTGCATACAAAACTAACTCAACAATGTAGCCGTAAATCATACAATTTGTCGGCTTCTAGAATTCGCAAGATGTCAACCCTTTTGCGAAAAAAATTCTTTGTTTTCGCCCGTTCTTCCAGATCTTTTCATAATAAACAATGCCAAGGAATGACAAGTGTTTTTCAATTGTTTTTACTCGCAAACAACTTTGCGACTTTGAAGTGTCTCTCTACCCCGTTACATCTGCGGCTTTCGAAGAATGTGTGACATATTCAACCAGCTTTCAATATACTTCCTACGTTTTCAATATTCCTATCCTCTACCTAGGTCTACGTAATCATATATACGTCGTCTCTTTTTAACCCCCAGGCTTCTATTCCATTTTCGCCGCGCGAACATTCGCAAAATTTTGGGCGCGACGACGCGCGCACATAATCTCAAATATTTTGTAAAACTCTATTTACACGTAAAGCCAATTAAACTACCCACCAAATAAAACAAAAAATAAATATGGGTTCACTTATTTAAACGCACTTTTTTACCTCAGGAAAAACAAAACACTGCCCGATATATCATTTCACACATTTGGTGTGACCATTTCTGTTAATATATTATAAATAAGTATCAAAAATGTAACTCATCTATGATGCTACGTTGACCTCGACTAGCTGACGGGTTTACATTTCATATACATATTGTAAGCATTAATTCACTATTATGCCGAATCGATTGCTGAGATGCTTCACATACCTAACCAATGATTTATTTAGTTTGTCTTCAACTAAATTTTTCAAAATGAACACTGATTTCATTTATTTGTCGTTTGTCGTAGATATACCACACAAGATCTTCCTTGCTTCAGATTTCTACGCTGGTACGCTCCAAAATGCGCACAATCAGAATGTCTGGGGCACATGAAAATAAGTATAGAAGCACAATGGCGGCCTGTCGATGTACATCCCTCCCACACAACATAACGTGAACTTTTCTGATTGATGATCCGATATTGGGGAATACGATTTTGCTTTCATTGCTTTGGCTGTCTAAATGTCACAGTATGTACTTTTTTCCATAAATATTTTGGAGCTCGTAAGGTTATAAGATATCGATCCTCTCGAGCCAAAACTCACCAACTAACAAAAACCAAATACTGAGATATTAAATGTTTTAAGTTTTTAAACTGCATTTGGTGAGTTTTGGCTCGAGGGCGTCGATATAGTAGTTTTGGGCCATGAAAATGGTAAAAAAAAAGAAGTAAAGCACGTATTTCTCCTGCAATAATATTGTGTAATTTATTTTATAGTTTAATGCTAAGTTACAAAAGAAAAGATTTTAATATAGTCATTACTTTGTTTAACCTTAAGGTAGGTAAGTTCTTGTCGACATCACACATATACATACCTTGCTTCTTCTCTGCCAAGAATGATCTTGAGTACGTATGTACCTAAGTATCGTGATCCACGCACGAAACGTGTAAATAAAATACCTGTCCTGGGCAATAATCATCGATCCATTAGGTAGAGTCTATAAAAATAAGTATCTACATTTATATAGTTACTTCATTACATTCCATGTACTGCTCTCGTATTTATTTTATACATGCGTGTTCGCAAAAACATCAACAGCCGAGCGGTAAAATCCTGGGCAGAAGAGGTTTGCAGAAAAGGTTTGCAGCCAAACATAATTTGTCATTTCTCGAACAATGAAGAATAATTTACTCTTACCGGGCATGAGAAAAGAACATAAATTTAATTAAATATACATTAAAAATCACACTTTCAATACTTTAGTTCCCACTTATTCGAAAGCTTTTTGACTGACTTCATAATTTACTACGACCGACTTACAAAATAAACAGCTTACTTTTTATCATCACTTTCAAATTTGTTTCACTTTATCGACACTAGACAGGAATGGCAAGGGTTTACACGCAGTCGTCCTCGGCTCGAGTCCCTAGGATGGAGCACGATGTGGATTATAAGGCGGTGAGTCCGTAGTCGGACTTGATGACCGGCGGGGCGGCCTGCGCGACGCCGGCGCCGCAGCCGTGCGGGCCGGCGCCGGCGCCGACGCCGCTCATGCCGGCCTCCATGGCGCCGTGCATGCTCATCATGTGCATGTGGTGGCCGGCCATCGGGTGGCCGTTGGGGAGCTGGGCGTGGTGCGGCATGGGACTCATGCTGGGGTCGTGACCCATGTGCGCCTGCGCGTGCAGATCGCTCATGATGTTGTCGGTCACGTTCTCTATGCTGTCCGGCCGCCCGTTGTTGTTTGACTTCTTCTTGTCGTTGTTGTTGGAGCTCTTATTAGATCTACTCTTTGGTGTGTTACCCTTAGTGGTGGTGGTGACGCCTGCGGGGTTGGTTTTTCGTCTCACGTTTTTCGTGTTAGGTAATTTGTTGTCCTTCTTCCACTTCATGCGCCGGTTCTGGAACCAGATCTTGATCTGCCGCTCAGACAGGACTAGCGTGTGAGCGATCTCGATCCGTCTTCTCCGTGTCAGGTATCTGTTGTAGTGAAATTCCTTTTCTAGTTCTAATATTTGGTGTCTCGTGTAGGCGGTCCGCTGTCGCTTCGGCTCCATGCCGGGTTGGAAGGAACCGTTGGCTGCGAACAAAAAACAAATGATTGCTGATATATAATGATGTAGAGTATTTGAGTCAAATTCATACTTAAAATGATCCTATAGTAAAGATCCCAGTATATTTTTAGACTTCTACCTGGGACCTCGTTCCAGGACCGAAAACAGATGTGTGAGTACGCTCCAAAACTAGAGCCAAGCTTTGATTTTTGTAATCTAAAACACTTTTTTGGACTCTCTGGCAAAGTAGGTACACTACAAAAATTAATATTGCGTGCTGAAAACATACGTTGCGTTCTATGTAGCAGATGAAAAGATTAGTCACGTGCGTGTGTGTTATTGTAGAAACATCTCCCCAAAGTAAAATCTTCCCACGAACGTGCTTGCTTTACACTTACTTACATTAGAACCTATGAGTCTGCACGATAAAAATATGATATGAGCTCATTCATGTATGAATTATGCCACGTGTAACGTTAAAAAAACCGATCAAGTGAAAGTTGAACTCGCGTGGAGACTTAATGGTTCTCGTACCATTAAGTTTTCAGTAAGAACAAGTAGGATTTTTTTAGGTTTTCCTGTAAACTATAAGAGAGGCCGTATACTCCCAATTTTTTTTTCAAAATTTTAGACTGTCGTTTCGGAGATAAGAGTGGAATATTCGATTTTCGTATATTTTCTTTAATATCTTTTAAACTATGCATTTTAAAATAAAAAAACTATGTATTTGAATTTCTTATAACGAGTTCTTTCATTTGATTTGTAACAATGATGTAGGTACCTACCTACTTGAATTTTTTTTTATGATTTTTTATTTCTCTATATAAATTGTGGCAGACGGACAGACAGACCCAAAAATGCACGATAAGGGTTCCGATTTCTTTCTCTTTTGATGTACGGGACCCTAAAATTTATCATTTCGAATTAGACATTGATTACTTGGTATTTTTTAACCGACTTCAAAAAAGGAGGAGGTTCTATGTTCGGCTGTATGTATTTTTTTTTTATGTATGTTCAGCAATATCTTCCCCAATTGTGAACCGATTTCGATGATTCTTTTTGTGTTCGGTTCAATCTAGCTCCAAGGTGGTCCCAATTTTTTTTGGTCAAGATCGGAATGGAAAGCGAGGCGGAATCGCGAGGCCGAAGGCCGAGCGTTTCCGCCGAGTACATTAATAGCAAATAAAAATTACTAAAAAAACTTTGAAATAAAAAACTATTTAAAAAAATATAAAAACCGCCTTCAAAAATGTATGAAATAAAAAAATAAAAATCGAACCCTAGAGTTGAAGGCGGTGGTACTAAAGCAAGCAAAAATAACCGACCGCCTTCAAATCTAGGGTTCGATTTTTATTTTTTTATTTCATACATTTTTGAAGGCGGTTTTTATATTTTTTTAAATAGTTTTTTTCAATAAATTTTTTTTAAGATAGGCACGTTAAACGAATAGAAAGAAATATTCTCATTCAAAATTTAAGTTTAACTGTAAGATCAAATCCTTAATCCAAAGAACTAGAATAGTGGTATATTTTTTCCGACACGTCCAATGGAAAGCATTTACATGGCAACTAGTTTCATCAGTACATGGTGAGCAGACATCACGGGTGTAGCAGAACCATGTCAGGTTGCATAAAAACAGGAGTTAACTCCGAGATCAATGAAGATGGTGGCAAAGGGGCGAATGATCGTGAGGTAGTTTTGCTATAGGGCTAGCGGTCACGGCACGCGAGGCTCTGGTGTAGTAAGGCAAAGTAATTAATGTGCATAATAATAATTATAACCACGTGAGCATGAGCTTCCTCTTTGTATGATTAATAGCGAACTGCAAAACTTGTTTTAGTTCTACCGTATAGTGTGTCATGTTTGTGTTACGTATCATGATGGGAAAACATTTGCATTTAAATACACCCCGCTCTCTAGCTCCTTATATTACAGAATTACCGAAATTCAAATATTTTCCCAAGTATTTTAGTAGTACATACCTAGCCAGTTGGTACAGGCGGTTCTTAAAACCACTCAGAAACATATTACAATAAATTGAAATAGGCCAAGTGCAAGTCGGACTCATGTTATCCGAGTCTAATAGACAAGAAAAATTGAAAATTGGTACATTAATTGCCACATTGAGGGCAAGGCCAAGCTGGCCTCAGAAAAGCTGGGTGTACTCAACAAGGTGCCGCGGTACTTCACGGCGGCGGGCCAGAAACTGACGTTTTATAAAACGCACGTTAGGTGTTGCTTGGAGTACTGCTCGCACCTGTGGGATGGCTCAGCTAAATATCAGCTTTCTGTGCGACTTGTGGATGACCCTGTGGTGTCCCGCGACTTAGAACCGCTGCAACTCCGTAGGAACTTCGGCTCACTTAGTGTGTTTTATCGTCTATTTCACGGGGAGTGTTCGGAGGAGATGTTTAACGCGATTCCGTCGTCCCCATTCCACCTTCTCACTATGCGTACTAGGCAGGGATGTACCCCTATACAGTCGACCTACCGGTTCTGTAGGTATTTTATTCACAAAACCGGGAAAATGTGGAACACATATTAGGTTAGGCTAACAAACCGGGAAAATGTGGAGCTCAGCTATAAGTGAAACCATATGACATGTCGCGCTTTCCATAAAAAAAATATGTATATATATATAGGTTGATGACCCAATCACGGACGTATAGCGTAAATGGACAAATTTAGGGGTACAATTTTGGGGGACAAATTATTAGAAAGTTAAAATTGTTTTTTCCAGTGAATCATGTGACGTATCAATGGGAAGGGCAATCAATCAATCAATAAGAAATAAGAGTTTTTATTTTATAATTTTTAAAATGCATACTTTAAAATATATTAAAGAAAATATACGAAAAACGAGCATCCCCCCTCCCCATATCTCCGAAACTGCTGAGTCTACAATGGTTGAAAACAATTTGGGAATATAGATAGGGCTCTCTTATAGTTTACAGGAAAATCTAAACGAAAATCACTTAGGATTTTCGTTAAAAAGTAAAAGTAAGTTAACCGAAAGTTCTCACGGAAAACGGAATGGAACGGAACTCTCTTCACGGAGTTCGACTCGCACTTTTTATTTTGTAACTTTACTTTGTAGTTTGCACTATAAATTACACTAAGTTTAACGCTTGTACGTATTACCGTTTTTACAATTGAGTAAAATGTTGATTCCGTCGTATCCCTCACGCCATCTATCGGTGACTGTCCATAATTTTGTCGTTAAATGTTACTTACATTATTATTCGGTACATGGAGCTACTCCACATATTATGAGAATTATATGGGGACCACCCTCATTTTTTTTATTTTTGCTTTTTAAATATTTGATTACATACATATCCTCCATAATAACGGACGGACATACATACGTCGTAGGCTTAGTAATATGCTTCCATATGGATATGGAACTCTAAAAACTGATTTAAAAAAACATTGAACCGACTTCAAACCCTATAAAGTAGTAAATAATATTTTTATTTGATTTGAGTGATTGATTTCCATTGCCCCCAGAACCACTTCGGCAATGCCAAGAAGGCCAAGCTGGCTTCTAAAAAGCTGGGCGTACTCAATAAGGTGCGACGGTACTTCACTCCGGACCAAAAGCTGCTTCTGTCGCACATCAGGTCCTGCTTGGAGTACTGCTCGCACCTGTGGGATGGCTCTGCCAAATACCAACTTGCGCCTCTGCACTCGATCCAGCGTCGAGCCGTGCGACTAGTGGGTGACCCCGAAATGTCCTGCACTCTAGAACCACTGCAACACCGTAGGGATGTCGGCTCCCTAAGTGTGTTCTATCGCTTATTCCATGGGGAGTGCTCGGAGGAGCTGTTTAATGCGATCCCGCCGTCCCCTTTCCAACTTCGCACCACGCGCACAGGGCAGGGATTGCATCCCTACACGCTGGACTTACCGCGGATGCGTACCAATCGATTCTGCAGATCTTTCCTCTACAGAACCGATAAACTCTGGAACGCTCTCCCTGCCCATATATTTCCCCCCAAGTACAGTCTCGGGTCCTTCAAGAGGGGCGTGAATGGGTACCTGTCAGGCCGGCATGGCATTCGCAACGACCGAATGTCTATGGGCGTCGTTAGACACCTTATGGGTGGCTCGGCGCCATATGTCGCGCTGTCAATAAAAAAAAATGATCTTGAGTAGAAGGCGGCACAAAAGCACAAAAGGGTCCATCTATAAATTTTCAGGTTTCCGCCTTCTACTCAAGATCAAAATATTATTGAATACTATTAGGGTTTGAAGTCGGTTCAATGTTTTTTTTTAACAGTTTTTTTATCCTTTTTGGAAGTCGGTTAAAAAAAAGCGGTTTTCAATTCGACCGTACAAGTGTATCTTTATGATGACTAAATTTTTACCTATCTACACTAATATTATAAAGAGGTAACGTTTGTAAGTTTGGATGTAGGATGTGATCTCCGAAAATACTCATCCGATTTAAAAAAAATATTTGACCAATATTTAGAATGGACCTTCTGGATGGACATAGGCAAAAGCTGGTGCAATATAAAATAGTACATTTGTGAACAGATGTAAAATCTGAAAATTCAGTTATTGTACAATAAATTAACAGGCATGGCATTAGTGCACTACTGTCATGCCAGCCAATAGAATCGTGCTTAGGTATAGACCTACAGAGACTACAGTGGGTAAGTATGCAGGTTTGGCCAACATCAATCGCGCCAGTCGACTGACACGTGACGTCACGTCCGCTTATATCCGCCGCGCCGTCCCTTGCCAATAAATAGTTGTCGACATTCCAGCAGTTTTCCTATCTCGGAGGAATGCGGAGCGGAGGCCGCGGTCGCTCCGCCGCGCCGCTCAGATTTCGAGAAGTGGTCAGGCCGAGGCCGCACCCTCATCGATCGAGGTTTTGCCTATAGCCGTCTATGTTCCTTTGCTTAGGTCTGTTGTAGCTGTACGCTGTATATATTCTTTACTGGCTTTTGCTCACGCCTTCGTAGCCGAGAAGCTTACTCGGTTGAAGACTATTCGCTTAGTATGCAGTCTGCTACGACAATTTTAGATTCAGAGGTGGTCAGGACGACCAACGATAGATATAAACTTTAAAATGTTAATAAATTGTGTAGACTTCCTAAATACTTTCAACTTGTCCCTTTAGAATCCGGTTCTATTATACATACGAATAATAGCTATCTTCTAAATGGATGATCTAAATATATTTTCATCTAATATATTCTTAATTCCCACAAACTTTTGCCCGCGGCTGCGTTCGCTTGAAATTAAGATGTCAAAAGAAGAAAGCGAATGACCAAGGGCGAGGTCGAAGGCTGAGCTGCATTCCAGTAAAGAATATATTTTATCGAATAAAATAAATCACTAAGGACGAGCCCGAAGAAAGGAACTACAAGCGAGGCCTACGGCCGAGCTGCGTTCAGGTAAACTATTACTTTTTTCGAAGAAAGTAAGTAATTAGAGGTAAGGCCGCGGCCGCGTGAGCTAAGCTGTGGTTTTAGCTTTGCCCTTAGTGACTTAAATTTTTCGAGAAAGTATGTCGTTTATTTCCACGAAGTTCGCCCATCGGCTTGGCCCTTAGTATCTTTCTTTCTTCAATAGAGTACTTTAATCGTTTGCGTGGACCCTCAGCCTTTGGCCTCGCCCTTAATTCATTAGTTTTTCGAGTAACTACGTCGTTCACATAAATGTTACACGGCCTTGCGCCTTCCAGAGAATATAATCTTGTTTACGTGGACGAAGCTCGGACTTCGGCCTCACCCTTAGTGACTAAAATTATTCAAGAGTGTATAATGTTTACGTGAACGCAGCCTTCAGCCTTCGAATTCACCCTAAGTGACTTACTTTCTTTGAGAGAGCTTAAGGTTCGCGCGCAAGAAGCTCGGCCTACGGTCTCGTAGTTAAGTATTGACTTACTTTTTTCGGAAAAGTATGTCCTTTACTTGAACGTAGTTCGACCTTCGACTTCGTCCTTAGTGACTTTCATTATTCGATATATTGACTTTATGTCTTTAGAGAAAGTATAACTACAATCAAACACATACCCAAAGAGTTTGTGTTACGTCGCAGCGCAGCGACGTAATACAAACTCTTTGCACATACCTACAATTTACAATACTATTAAAGAAATTCAAATAGTATCTAAAACTTTGGTTGGCTGAAAAAAAGATGAACTGTCACGTTTTGTTTTTTGTTTTGTCACTTTTTTAATTTCGAAGGAATTATTATTCCAACTGTATTGGCTGCCGGTTCTAAATTGACCATGGAAAATATAGATAATATTGGTTTCGGCCACTTAAACAGTTGATTAGAATTCTTTTTAATAGATGTTTGTACATATAATCCAAGACCATAATCGTGTCTAAGAGATATTGGAGGATCCATGAAAACACATTTTACCCCTTTTATTGTACGCCCTCGCTCGCAAGGAGCGGTTTTCTTTTAAGATATCTTTGTATGGGGAAAAAGTAATCGTAGAGAAAAATGTTTATTTACATTTATTGTTTCAATAATCTCAGGAACCTCTGAATACTTCTTGTCAAGAGTTTACATTTCTTAAATTCTTCTTTGATAATTTTCGCCCTGAGGCTAATAGAAGGATGCTTCATGCATCAGATGATCAGCTTCCTGGACATCCGTCAAACCTCAAGTCATCCCGCGACGACGACCGTCGACATGACAATCGAAATTAAATTACGGGCTACCTGTGCCGAGCGTGTGGTCTCATAAGCGATTTGTTAATCTGCGCGTCGATCGCTCGACGTACGCGATAAGGCCGCGACGCATGCGCGCGAGCTCGGGCAATATCGTTGCCGGTTGGTGGTCCCACTTCTTACAATGCCCGTGTTTTAATATCGATGCGCCTTTGTTCGCTAGAGAGTGAAAAATGTTGTTCCACCGGCCGTGACAGGTAGCGTCGATAAAAGACTGTCGAAAGCCGTACTGAAATCTAATTTAAATATGGAACGGTCGAGGTGTCATCTGCGTTTTGAAAACAAGAATTGCTCGTGGGTTGAGTAATAACCGGCCATTAGTGTGTGCAGAACGTAACGAAGAAACACACGACTTGGAACTTTATTTAAACTTGAAAACGCGACTTGGACATCACAGCAGTTGTAGAGTTAGACACGAGTAAATTTTTTAACCGACTTCTTCAAAAAAGGAAGTTATCAATTCGACCCGTATGTATGTAATATCGTTGGAATTGCACAATATTCGTATATGTTAGTCTATGTGTGGGCTTCTAAACAGGTGTGCCAAATTTCATAAGTGTATGTATGTTTTTATGTATGTATATAAATACACACACACCTGAAAATTTATAAATGGACCCCTTTCCTGCTTTTGTACCGCCTTCAACACAAGGATCTGAATATGAATCAACATATTATTTAAAAAGATTTAAGTTCTAGTTTTTGTTGAAGTCGGTGCAATGTTTTTTAAAACAGTTTTTTTCTTAGTACTTTTATTAGGGCGTAGCTAATGTGAATAGAAAGAAGACAAGCGAACATGATGTTGTTTAAAAAAAAATATGACACTGTTACGCGTACCCATATATGTATATCTTTCAATATCTCTATGTAGAGTCGGTTCTATAGAAATGGGCTTAGTAAGATTAGTTACATTAGTACTTATTTATACTTTGTAAGTTAATGTCCGTAAAAATCAAATTCGTACTTGATTCTTCGTACTTGAGAAGAATAATTCTTCCAACTTCAATTATTGTTCCAGTGTAGCCAACATGACTAAAGCACCTACATAGTTCATCAAGGTGTCATAGGCTGACATCACGACCGTATTAGACGATTTAGCCAACAATGACAAGCTATGTACTTAAAAAAAACTACATCGCTCCAACGACAAAATTGGGTTTATGAGTATGTTTGCAACATTTCAACTAAGTAGGTAAGTACCTATCTACCTACACCGTTACCACCGAAGCGCAGTGCACTCAACCAATTATTACAAATTGCTGACAGCTTCAGCAATTTATGATCGGCCATTTTGATTTGGCCGCAGTGAGTTGTAGCGAAGGGTCTCCCACTCGACCGATGTCGACAAGGGCACAGTTTGCTTCAACTGGTCCGAGCGCTGGAGTAATTGGCACCTCCGCCCTCGTGCGTGTTCATAAATTGATCGCGCTCAACCGGCTCGCCTGGAAATGGCGATCGTTGCTCCTGTTGATCTTTAGGACAATGCCGCGGAGCGTTTTTACCCGACTAATTCGAAGCCCAAAGGAGGGTTAAGATTTTAGCAGCGTATGTATGTATGTATGTTCGTTTGTTCACTCACAGAGAGTAAATTAGGTACTTAACCGATTTCAACATTTGAGGCATGTTGGATTCGTCACTAGTCCACATTAGCTAGGCATTTTTTTAAATTTCAAAATGGCAGCTCTAAGCACCATTTATTGACAAACTTTGAAACATTTTTTTTTAAACCCCATACATTGGAATATCGTTGTCAAGAGCTTGAAACCTCGAGAAGGTGATTTCAAAAATATAATATCATAATTTCAATAAGTACGTGCACAAAAAAATGCTGAGGGTGAGGCCGAAGGCCGAGTTGTGTTCAGTAAAACGATATATGTACTTGCTCGAAAACACTAAGTCACTAAGGCGAGCCCATTAGCCGAATAGCGTTAAATAAACGAATGTAAATCAAAGTAAATCTGTTAGGGCCAGCTCGAAGGCCGAAGAGAAAGTGGGGATGATATGATTGATTTATCCGCAGCTCTCGGCGCACGCATTTACCTCCCACTTGACCGTTTTTTTTTTACTTTTCTCTTAAAGTAATCTAACCAATTAATCTAAAAGAAGATTATTTTTACAAAAGGTTTTATTAGACACCCTACTCGTTCGAATTGCATTTTAATTTATTTTTTTGACATTGGAAATGTCTTTTCGATCGCTTCAGTATAGGCCCCGATTTCCAGAAAAAGTGCGAATTAGCCCTGGTGTCGTGAGTTTTAAGGTTACGTAAATAATTAGGGTTTCAAATGACGCGTATCGACGAGAGCTAGAAGATTTAGAGTTTTTAGAAAATCGCAAAAAACCGCTTAAAATAGCCGTTCTTAGGGGGTTTAAAAAGGGCACTTTTAAACATATTTCTAAATATATATATTAAACTTTTATATTTTTATATTGTAGATTGACTATATATCTGGGGATGTTTTTTTAATTGTTTGAAAAAAGTAAACATTTTGGGAGTTATGATTTTTTTAAATTTTGCATTACGCGAGTTTCGTGTCGTCTTTATCTTGTAGTGTGAGTAGTTAAAATGGTTTTCGTGTATGCATACACTTGAAAATTGAAAATTTAATTATTTTTTTTAAGTTTTGTTTATTTTTCAAAATTTACATATTTCAGTATGAAAAAGCAAGTAAATTGTAATCAAATTTTGCAATATGGATGTATATTCTTTATTGAACACCAATTTATACAAATTAGGCACAATAGGTGAGCTTAACGCCGTGAGGCATTCTATTCTAACTAACCACTCACGCCATCAAGATGGCGTGAGTGACGCTAGCCATGACATGGCGATGGCTATACGGAACCCTCGGTGCGCGAGTTCGACTCGCACTTGGGTTTTTTTCAATATTGATACGAAACACAAAAAAAAACGGCCAAGTGCGAGTCGAACTCGCGCACCGAGGGTAACGTATCGCCGTGTCATGGTCAGCGCCACTCACACCATCTATGGCTTGTTTTATGAAATGCTTCATATTAGTTAAAATTGATGATTAGTTCAAATGCTTCATACTGTTTTCGGTAGATGGCGCGCATGCACTTTTTAGTTTCTTGTTCAATTTTTACTTTTTCTTATTTGTATTATTTGTTGTTATATCGGTCATAATAACACATATTCTGTGAAAATTTCAACGGGCTACCTATCACGGTTCAAGAGATACAGCCCTTGGACAGACATACGGACAGACAGATAGACAGACAGACAGACATACAGACATACAGACAGACAGACAGATAGACAGACAGACATACATACAGACAGACGGCTTAGTAATAGGCTCCCGTAAGACGGATACGGAACCCTAAAAACGACTGAAAGTAGCTCGATGATTTATTGATGATATATTATGATACTCGTATATTCTGCGCATGTGGCAAAGTCCATAGGTCATCTGACTGCATATTTCGGTATCATAGACAAACAGTGGCGGCTGGTGACTTCAGTGACCGGTAGTGCGCTAAGTACATACCTCCTTAAATACAAAATTTCCCAACACATTCCCAATGTTATTTTAAGATCGCGACTTCCGAATTTTTTAAACGCCTGCGTTATATTATGTACTTACCTAGTATGAATATTCTCAAGACACTCAATGAGTTGCAAAAAACAAGAAAATAAATCCAAACAAGTTTTTAACTCATTTATAGTACCTTTATGAACACACCCATAGACCACAACACTGCTGCAGCTTTCAAAAAGAAAACAATAGCAATGTCCCAAAAATACTTAAAAAATGTATAAAAAAAAACATTTTAAAAGTAGGAATTGAACCCGGGATCACCTGATTGTAAAGCCTTACCTTTAACCAACTCTTACGCAAATATCGGCACCACTTCATTCACAGTATCACGTGACAGAAAGCACAAAATCTAACCATATCCCATTTTAAATATTCGCGCGCTAACGGGTAGGTATGTGACATCACATGACAGCGCGCTGACTCTAGATAGACGGACTCATGCAAAAGGAATCGCTCGCGACGTGTCGCACGCGCGGCTATTCACGATATAGCGTCCTTGTTTGGCGCTCGTGCGCCGCACGCAGAACTCCATTTCGGCCCCTACTGTTTCTATGAAGTATCTTTTGTCTCACGCGCCAGCGGTGTTTTGCCGATCCCCATACATTCAGATGGGAGACCCGCGTGCGTTTTTCGATTCCGCACGGGGCGCGGGTTTACTCGCAAAAACGTGCCTTGTGATCTATAAAATAAGGTCGAATTCACATTCGTATTTATTTGGAGTACGATCTTTATGGTTTTAATGTAGGTATGTTGTATTGTAAGATATTATTTATTTTGAGTGAAGTGAAGACTTCTCGTGGTATGGTAGTGCGGCGCACGAGCGCACTTTAGGACCGGCCGCCAGTGTAGACAAATAATACAGCGTCATACGAACGAACACATATTTCTGTTCCTTTTTTCTTGTGTGCAATTATTTGACCAGCATTTCTGTTTTTCGCGTATCGGTACGTAACTACTATACAACTAACTATAATTTTATATATTTTATCTATTCATGAAATTACTTTTAAATAATAGATGATATTCGTCCCCATTCCACCTCCGCACCACGCGTACTGGGCAGGGGATGCACCCCTACTCAATCGACCTACCACGGATGCGCACCAACCGGTTCTGTAGATCTTTTATTCACAGAACCGGGAAAATGTGGAACGCACTCCCTGCCCATCTATTTCCTCCCAAGTACAACCTGGGGTTCTTCAAAAGGGGCGTGAAAAGGCTCCTGTCAGGCCGGCATGGCATTCGCAATCCCCGTGCATCACAGAAAGTCCATGGGCATCGTTAGACACCTACTTGTAGGTGAAACGATGCCACATGTCGCACTATCAATAAAAAAAAAATAAAAAAAACCTGAAATAATAATAATAATAGTTCTATTTTATTCTCATACTAGATTTTGCCCGCAGCTTCGCTCGCTGTAGTCCCGATTTAATAGCAAATCCGATTTAAACGCAAATATGATAAAACGATCGCTTCTCTTATATTCTCTCTCTCTCTCTTTCTCTCTATCGGGAGGGATCAATTGCCCCCCCCCCCCTTTCCCTCCCTCCCTCCCCCTCCTTCCCCCCATACAATCCCACCCCTCCCTCCGTCCTTCTCCCCTCTCTCCATTCCTCTCTCCCCATCTATCCCCTCCCCCTCCCTACCTCCCCTCGCTCCTTCCTAACTGCCCATATCCTTCCCTCTCTCCACCTCCCTCCACTCTGATCTCCCTCCCTACCTACCCTATTCAAATCAAGATACCTAGGTACAATACCTAATAAGTACATTTGAATATCACCATAAAATTATTAACAAAGTTTTAATATAAAAAAACTTAATGGCGGCGTAAATATAAAAGCTAGATATTTTGTGTCGCTGACTCTTATTTAGATCACAGGTGGCAAATATTTTTGTAGTACCTACATTATTTTTACGTACATCCAACCATGAGGTCAACGCACGCCAATAAAGCAGTCACCCGCTGTTTTTTTTTTTGTACTATTTGATTTACAAATATTAAGATTTTGAACTGAAAACTTATATTTATCAAAATAAAATATAGCATATATAGAAGTTTTTACAATCGGTTCAGTAGCTCCAGAAATTACCCCCTACATACAAACAAACAAACAAACAAATTTTAACTCTTTATAATATTAGTATAAAATAATAGATATATAGTATAGAAGTATAGATATCTATGAAGAACATTTTAAGTATAGATATATATATATATATATAGATATAGTATATATAGATTAGTATGTATAGCTGGGAAAGCTTCTCGCGGAGACACTTGGCGTCGGCAGAGCATAGACGGCGCTTCGGCGGACTTTTCAGAAATTTATTTTTTGTAGGTTTTCTGAATATTAATTTTAGATTAGTTTTAGTTTTAGTGTATTAGTGTATGGTTGTATTTACTTTATTTTGTAATTGAATTCAATAATACAATGTATCTTGATACAATAACATTCAATGTAATTAAATCTACGCTATTAAAATACAGAAAGGAATATTTACAAAATATGATTAGTATAGATATAGATTGAAAACTAAGCATTGCCATGGAAATGAGACTTATAGGTATTGAATAAGGTGAAACCTAATAAATTGAGTGACATAAATTAAATTTGTTTATTTGAGCTAAGAAATTCTTCATATAAACCTTCGAAATAAACTAGAAAGGCCCCGAGTGTCGACAAAATAGCCGTAACGACCGCACATCAATCTGCGCCCCGCATTGTGTTTCGCCGTACTCGAACTCGTATTAGGACAAAATACATTTTAAATAAAATAGCGAGGTGTTTGCGGCTTTCCGAATAAAGGAATTAACAAATTGCCACCGATCAATATTGCAGGGAACCTACTTGAGGATCCCTTTAGATGCGTGTGTCCTTTGATATGTTTTGACATTTTACTAATGGCATCTCATTAGTAGCATCCTTAAGGTCCTTAGCCGACGTTTGTTTGCCTACAATGCGGTTCGACGTTCATGTTAATGAGAGCTATTTATTTTCTTAAGCGCCTTTAAATATCGCTTTGAGAAATGCTCTGAAATCGTGGATGTGAATTTTATTTAGGGACACTTAACAAAACCTTTGAGGGATGAAGTATTTTTGTCCTCGTTGGGTTTTTTATTTATGATTTTTTATAAAGTGTTTTTTTATATTATCATTATTTTAAACACCGAGTATTAGAATATAATTCGCTAGATCATCATAATATTCTCACCTGGTTTAGATAAATTTTAATTCTATAACAATAGCTACTCGTATGCTAGAAATTTAAATTCTATTGCTTTTCGTACTTTATACCTAGGTCATAGATATTTATGAAATATTTCTAACGAATTTCTTCGTCTCGTAATCTTTCCTTTTTAGGTTTCCGTATCCCGTACGGAAGCCTATTACTAAGCCTACGCCACGCCGTCCGTCTGTCTGTCTGTCCTACTGCTGTATCTTTGGAACCGTGAGAGGTAGCCGGTTGAATTTTTTACAGAATGTGTTATTTATTATGAGGATATAACAACAAATAATAAAAAATAGAAAAAGTAAAAAATTAAGGGGGCTACCATACAATAATCTTGTTTTTTTTTTCATTTTTTTTTTGTTGTGCCGAATCCGCGGTGCGCGAGTCTGACACGCACTTGGCCGGTTTCTTATGGGTGCTAAGTGTACATGCATGTACTACATGATTCTCAGCGCAGATTGAATAGTCACTATTCAATCTACGTTCTCAACTAGGCCTGCGCCGCGCCGCGTCGGCACTCCGCTCTACCCTCCAAGTCTTTATTCGTCATATTTTTAGGGAAATTTTTGAAACTCTTTTTCGTAGATTTTTCAGGAGATCGGATAGATAAGTACGTGTAAGACGTTGGTGCACCTCTATCCTCCATATATCGATAAATCACGGTTTATTTTGTAATTGTGTAAAAGAATATCCCCACTGCATCTCTCCCCATGCATGTCGTAAAAGGCGACTAAGGGATAAGGACAAGATGCTGTGCTAAAGGGCGACAGGCTAGACACCTCTCACCTTGGCACGGTACTTCCACTGAGTCATGCAGCAGGTGCGTCTTCGTGCCTTACTTGCTGCTTGATCGATTGAATCTTGTTCGAATACTTTGGGAAACGTGGTGGTCGGTTTTGTGCTGTAATTTACCTGTGCTGTATTAGTTATTGCAGCACAACACCGATTACTCTGCTTACCCCGATTTTCGGGATTCAGCGTGTGTGATATGTATGTATGTATGCATGTGTCGTGGAAGTGAGATAGTTTTATGAAAGTGAACAGTGTGCTGAGAGAGAGACTCACCGACACCGGCTACATGGATCTTCTTCATCCAGGGGTATATGACTCGGTCGGCGTTGTCGGAGCTGATGGAGTCGTCGTCGTCCTCGACGGGCGGGCTGTCGAGCAGCAGCCGTTCGTCGTCGAGCCGGTCGTCGGAGGAGGGCGAGGGCTCGCGGCCGAGCGCGACGAGGCGCCGGCCCGCCGGCGCCGCCTCCTCGATGTGCCGCTCGAGCCGCAGCCCGAGCTCCGCGAGCCCCGGCGCCGCCGAGCCGTCCCCGAAGCCCGCCGGCGGCTCGGGCGCGTGCGGGTGCGCCGGCTCGGGGGGCCGCGCGGGCGGCGCGGCCGGCGGCTGCTGCGGCCACTGGTAGTAGCCGCCGTAGCCGCCGCCGAGCTGCATCGGCGCGTAGGCCGCCTGGTGGTGCTGGTAGCCGTACTGCAGGTGGTGGTGCTGGTGGTAGTACTCGCCGCCCGGCGGGATGTAGTCCGCCTGGCTGTACTCCTCGCTCGGCGGGAACTTGGGGTCGGGCTGTGGCTGCTGGTAGCCGCCGTTCATCAGGAAGGAGCTCATGGTGCGTGTGGGCGTGGCGGCGCGCGGCCGAGGTCTGGATTATCGCTCGGCGGCGACCAATGGCGCTCGCCCGCTCGCAACCATCACGGGGGCGTCTCGTCCGCGCCCGGGCTGGCGTCCGCACTTATAACCGCGCGATCGACTATGCAGCCTTCTTTTTTCTTCTCACGATTTTTATTAACATGGCCGACCTCTAAATCGTAGAGATATTCAAAAGTTCTCCCGACTGTTTCACTTGCTGGTGACAATGTTTCTTGTTTTTAACAGATTTATGTTTATAGTTTATAAAATCGGTAAATACTGCACCAATCTTGATTACACTCCTGAGTAGATGGATGTAATACCTATATGTAATATAAGTTCTGTTGGATATTAACTTAAGTTTAGGTAGTATATGAGATTAGGTAGTGCCAACAAAACATACTTATAAGTAATTTAACGAAAAATTTCTTCAGAATCACAAAATACAAATGATCTTCAGTGTTTTGTAAAGTTTTAATATATTATTATTGGATAATAAACTTTGTTATTTGTTTTTAAGGTTCATTATTATTGTTGAATATTCCACTAAGGATATCACACTCAATTAATTTGTCATGCAATTTCCGAGTCAGTTTTATGATTGTCACTTCACATAAAGTTATAACATTATCACTATTTCAACAGCAACGGTCAAAAATGTCTATAGTATTGCATGTAAACAAAATGGCACTTTAATATAAAAATCTAGGTCACTCACTTCGTCGATTCATTCGTGTCTATGTTATTCCGTAATCAAATAAAAAATAACTGCCAAATCACTGAAAGCAATCACTTTCAGATATAAACAACAAAGCAAAACATTGTGCACTGCATGCCATGCCATGCCATGCCATGGCGACACTGGCCACACAATACACAGCGGCGAGCGAGCCGACCCGCCAGCACAGTCTGTCACGTTAAGGACTTCTACTACATGTTCATCAATTTTTACATCCACCTTCCATTTTTAAGGCGGAGCTGCCAGCTCGTCGCCATTTTGAAAATGCCGTAGGGATTTTCATCCGTTTCTCGTAGTAGCAAAGCTCATTTCACATTACCGCGTATGCTTGCCCAGCCAAGCGGAACAATAAGTATCCCCTTTCAACGCCATCATATTCACTTGAGAGCGAATGAGACGGCAGTCCCCCCTTCTTATAAAGACGGTGTTGACCGTGTGAAGGCTTCCCTTTCTCACTCATCGATCGCTGCCTTGGTGGAATGAAACGAACTATCGAGGAATGTTAGGCACGTAGGAGGAAAATAAGGAGAGCTTAATAATAATATGGAAGAAGTATGGTTTCTAACGACATGGCGTTTTAAATATTTAATATGCAATTTCGTTTATTTTTACTTTATTAAGTAGTTCATTACTTTAATGGAAGACAAGTGCATTGGATAATTAACTCTAATAGTCGTATCTAATAGACTCTATGCTTTAATAAAAAGGTCTACGACGTTATTTTGTCAGCTTTATCAAGCTTTTGGTAGGACTTATTAGCATTATTGTTTTTATGGATTATTTTTAGTAAAATAAATTATTATCCATATTGTGTTAGGTGTTCTGAAGATGTAGTACGTTAGGTCCGGTAAACAACAACAACAACAAACATTTATGTTACTAAATATTAGTTAAATATTGGATTTTAGGAAAGCCTCGCAAAAAGCTTTTGTCGTTTCAGATTCAAAGGAAATTGCCCAGTCATCCGTCGTGACTACTTAGGTATACTTATGTACAGCCCTTTCAACTACGTAAGAATTCTAACACTCTCAATTATTGTAGGATCTAGGTAGGTACTAGGGGCATATACTTAGGTAGGTAAGTATCTACTCACAGACAGGCTGAGTCATTTCGATTAGCAAATATCTATATACCTACATATGTATGGGTATGTAGATTCACTAAGCCCGGCTAAATATCAGTATGGTTCACCATAGCTCGTAGTAAACGTGTGTGTGCGTGTGTGTGTGTGTGTGTGTGTGTGTGTGTGTGTGTGTGTGTGAGAGAGAGTGTGTGTAGGTAGAGTGGATAGAGAGAGGACTTCTGTTCCAGCTAATGGTATTTGTTATCATAAGACTTGATCCCTGAAATGTAGATACGGAATCTTAAATATATGAAAATAGATTTTAAATCGAAATAATTACTTTGAGTCACTTGGTATTTTTTTTTAGGATGCAATAAAATGACTTTGAAATTGGCCAACATTTATATTCAAAGAAAATGCTTTTTATTTACAGACAAAATTTGGTACCTATAACAAAAATAATACAGCACCAAAGAAAATTAAACCAAAGAAGATGCCTATCATTGACAATATTTTTACCTGCGAAGCAATGTGAATGCATGTTCGGAAGATAAAAATAAAATACCACTAGTTATAGGCCTGATTATTGAATTAAGAAAGACGCCGCGGCGTGTGTACAATGGTAAACGCGTCGGTGGGTTGTACGTACCACTATAGAAAAGCAAATTTTGCTGACTCACAGAGCGGGCCGCCGCGCCTCGCGCCGCCACCGCTGCTGCCTTCCAACGCTGGCGGCACGGAAACACATATGCACCTAGAGTGGGCATCAACTACTCGAGGAGGTGAAAGAAAAGTAAGCAGACACAAAAGTAATTCACAAACAAAATTATGATATCTGCTTGTACTACGGAAAATACAAACGAGTAGAAGTAGAGCGATGACTTATTAGTATGAAGACGAGTGTAACCAAATTTCCATACAACAAATTTGTTTGTTATGTTTATGATACTTCAAAGTCATAATTTAATGTAGAGACAACTTATTTGTGCGGCTATCGCTTTCGTATTGTAAAATAGCACAATAAAGCATTAGTACCTAAGTAAAAACTTAGTAAAAGTAATTAGCTTAAAATAACATACTAGGAATAAAAAAAAATGTATAGTGCCCACCCTCATGACAGGAAAATGACGTGACTCCATATAACTGACAAGCTATATGGAGTTCCTGGTTTTAAGTCATATCCAATACAAGATAATTCTTACCAAAAAATCAACTTAGCTCAACCCCTAATTTTTTACATCATTGCGTATTTTAGTAGATAGATGGTTTCAGTGACAGTACCTAGTGATAGAAAACCTGATACGGGCAGAGATCAAGTGCGCTGAGCTACACATAAGAATGGGCTACACTAGTTCTAGGTCTTAGTGCTAGGTGCGTGGTACGCAGGCGTGAGTCCAGGTGGGGGGAGTAAGTCAGGGGGTCATGACCCCCTCTCCAACATTCGGTAAGAGTGTGCAGAAAATGGAAAACAAATAAAAATTAATTTATTCATTTATTTATTTATTAGAGATGTTTAAAAAAATTACAATAATTATAAAACTTCATAGCCTAACAAGTATTCCTGCAATTTAAATACCTCAATCTAAGCATAAATCAATAACCTACCTAATTAGAGAAAGAAACAAATTTGTGAAATATTTAAGAAATAGAACAAAAAGAAAGAAAAATAATATTAATAAGTTAAAGAAAGTCACATAATATAAAAATTGTTAATACAAAACTAAAAGATCAAGAAAAAATGGAATACATTAAAAATTAATACCTACATAAAAAATACAAGCAGCTTCGCCGAGTGAGGGTGTATATGTGCATGTGTTTTAAATTAAAATAGGTACTCCTACTCCATAACGCCTCGAACCCCGTTTTTGTGTAAGTGAACCCATTAAATTGAACCCTGGGCTGGCGCCTGTGGTATACACAACCAGTCATTGCGCTACTTCTATTAATTTTTTATGTACCGTGGTTTACTTTTGGTTATTGATTACTCTCTATCTTCTGCTCCAAATAGAGTGCATGCCGACCAAATGTAAGTAAGTATTCAAGTAGGTAGACAATGTATCTATGAGAATGTCGTGTCTGAAAGTTTAGTTCTATGACTGACGGCTTCTACATCGGTTGCTCGCCTTTTGGGGACAATAGCTGGGAACTCACCGGGTTCACTACGTGTTTGATCAATAAACAACCGTGCCTTACGCGCCTTGTGACCTCGCCACTACCACAGCCACTACCGACTATCTACCTTGGCGGTCCGAAATTCGAACTTTTATTGAAAACTGGTGGAATTATTTAAGTATATTTCCTATTTGTGTACATATACAGGGTGTCCCAGATCAACAGCATAATATTACCACCACGTGATTCCTTAGCTCATCATTGTTTTCATTGGGCTTATAGTTTCCAAGTTTTTCAGGATTTATGAAGAACGGTGGGGTGTCAAGTGCGCTGTGCCGTGCAATAATTTTTTTTACTCAAATACTATTGAACCCAACTCAAATATTTTAGTCTCTTTCAAAATCTGAATAGTCCGTTTTTAGTTGCATACAATAATGTTTAAAAAACTTGTCACCCCATCTCGCCGTATAAAAGCCTGAAAAACTTGGAAACTATTAAGCCGGACGAAAAAAATTATAATAGCTACTTATGTAGCCTATGAGCTTAGAAATCACCTGGTGGTAATATTGTGTGGCTGATCTGGAACATCCTGTATATCACCTGTATATCACTATGCGATGAAACACAATTATCACAGATAAATTGAAACCACATACCCAAAGTTAGTTTTAGAATCTTGATTAGGATAACATGTCAAAGCTCACAGCTCGTACTTAATTACTTACTATGATGCCATACAAATATATAGCTATAAATTAAGTAGGTACAAAGTCAACTACTTGCTTACAAATAAAACTCGCTCAAAAGCTGTCAAATCTCGCAGTTCATACACACTTACTGGCGCACACAACTTTAGTACAAATTCTAACACTTGGTAACTTGGCTACGTATGTACTACTTTGCTTAGTACAACATTTTAAAGCCGCCTCGGCGGGCGCCCTAAAGCTCAAATGCACAAAACATCAAGCATTAAGTAAGGAACCATTCTCAGCCAAATTTTGGGAGCATTAACCATCTATGCATATAAACTATGCGCTTTTAGTTGTATTAGTAGCAAATTATTAGTGATTACCTGTTAGATGTCTTTAGAAGTAATAAGGTTAATAATAATACAATTAGCCGCTTGACATGGAAATTTTGTCACCTTTTATACAACCTAATGAGAGGGTGCGCGTAGGCAAAGCGATCAACAAACAAAAAGTAACTTCCGCAACAAAACTTTTCTCCGTCTATCCTCGTTGATATTTTTTCGAGTCTACTAACTACCTCTCAGGCTCGTTGCGAGCAAGCAAGAACTTAATCCAAGTTTAATGAACAATACGACAGCTCCTTAATCAAACTTTGGATTTACTTAATGACGACCTTCATTCCGAACAGAACCCTTTCAACGGTGAAATAAGAAGCAATATCGATTGCGTTTAATTTTGAATATACGTTCTTGTTGGTTTGAGGAATGGGAAATGGAAGAAAACCAATTAAGTTGACTTTGATCGTGTTGTTTGTTTCTTCTATTTCGTTCTGCCTGATGTTTCTGAGCTAACTGGATGTTGATGACGTGAAAACCGTACCGTTGATATTACTTGTAAGATAGAAATATCCAAATGTTGAATACTTAAACACAATAAACTAATAACTGCAAAATGCAGACATGCATACCGAGTCAAGTGCGAGTCGAACTCGTGTGGAGAGGATTCCGTACAGTTCTGTTTTCCGTGAGAAGTTTTACACTTAGGATGTCCGTTTAGGGTTTTCCTGTAAACCATAAGAGAGACCCTATATTCCCAATTTTTTTTTTATTTTAGACGCAGTATTTTCGGAAATATCATAACATATAAAATAAGATAGAGGAAATGCTCGATTTTCGTATACCTATTTCTTTAATATATTTTAAACGATGCATTTGAAAATAAAAAAAAGTATTTGTGTTTCTTTTTTTGCCTTTTACATTGATGAATCACATAATGCCCTTGAAAAAAATATTTTTTACTGTCTAATTTGTCTCCCAAAATCGACACCAAAATCGAAATTCCTTCATTTACGCTATACGTTCGTGATTGGGTCATCAAACTCTATATTATGTGCCTTTCAATTATTTTCGTCGAGTACATTCAGAGAAAATATGTATATATTCTTTATTGAACACAAATTTATAAAATTAGGTACAACAGGCGAGCTTAATGGCGCGAGGCATTCCATTCTAACTAACCTTTTGGATGTGGGAGGAGTACACGCAGGCGAACAAGAATAGTTTGTGGCAATGTGTTAGACTGTAAAAAAATATGTATGATAAACTACACATGAATACTACATAAATACTTTAATAAGCATATATAATGCTATATACACAATGTACATAAACTTACATATTATATACATTAATCGGTGGTACCGTTGTGCAACACAATCAACTGAATGCCAGGAGAGTAAGAGAAGGGGAGTAAACATATGTATGTAATATAAATTGCATTTACTTCGGTAAGGAAAGAAGAAAATACGCTGTGTGAGACGGACAGACAGACAGACATTCGCGAGAGTGATCCTATAAATAAGGGTTCCGCTTTTTCCTCTGTTGAGGTACGGAAGCGTAAAAATGAGCTGATACATTAGATAGGGGTCCATACTGAATTATGTTATTTCGAAGCTGTATCATCCTTCCCTTCTTACCTTACTAGGTGGTAGGGGTAGGGTTTAACCCGCCCGGGTTGTTCACCAACATCGTTCACCAAGATGTTATGAGCTGACATCACGAATGTATCAGGTGATGTATGTAGCCAACCGTGTCAGCTTCCATAAAAATAATTTTAAAAATTCATGAAACTGTCCTCAAACATAGACCATACCCTTGACTTCACAAACGACCGTGCCTTTCTTTTTGAGAAAACATTGTTTCACTATGTAGGGCTTCATTTAATTAAATAATTAAATCCCTCAATTTCGTATGAGTCACAATAACAATATTGATGTACCTATATAAAATAAAAACTTTCAAAATACCTTCGATACTTCTTTTTTTTTATGGAATCTGACACGGTTGGCTACATCACCTACAACATCCGTGATGTCAGCCCATAACACAGGGTGAACTAGGTGCCACGTCAGTGCTTCCCTTCGGTCGGTCCGGCTACACTGAACTGGACGGAAAACACAAACTATTTACATAGCCGTTTCGACCGACGTTTCATTCAGTGCGTGGTACCAACCCGGGCGGGTTGAACCCTACCACCTAGTAAGGTAAGAAGGGAAGGGACCTACAGTTTTACGTGGAATCCGAACCACGGTCAGCCTCCAACGGTCGAGCGGTCACCCATCCAAGTACTGACCGCGCCCAGCGTTGCTTCACCATCAATAGCGACAGTCGACTGTCTGCACCACTGAGCTATAGAGGCTGACAAACAGGGGCTTTCAGTATTAGAAGAAAAATTTAATTAGAAAAAAAAAATTCTTATCACTCAAATCGAAATTCAATTTTTTATTCATAAAAAAATGGAAATGTAGGTAATACTTGATGCACTGCCCATCTGTCAGTCTGGGGACATTTGGAAACAGCGCTAAGTCTAGGGAGAGAAATGACCTAGTCCAGTACTAGATTCTTTTGATGTCATTGAACTAAGTAATCAAACTAGCTAAGTAGGAAGCAACATACTCATTTCTATCTATGAGTTATTGTTTTATTTTTATTTAATATAGGCGGACGTTAGCAATCCACCAAATCTTGATCAAACTATTTTCACCAAAAATCACTATAAAATAAAATGGCCGAGTCTGGGTAAAAGTTTCTGAGATTTTCGTCTTCAAATATGGAACCTTTCGAACACTGAAGTTACGAAATCCTATCCTGAAACAACCTGTATACGCATTCAAAGGTTCTCTGAGCCTCTCCAACAATTTATGCCAAAGAGAATCCAATACATGGCCGAAATTTCTAGTTGATGCCGGCACATGACGCCGGTAAATAAAGGGGAAAAAAGAATCCAGGGCCGTTCCTACCTAATTATTATTCGACGTGGGGTGCGGGCCCGGCCTCGCTCTCCGCTTGGCCTCGCGCCAATTTCCTATAATGGCGGGTTGCATTTCTAGCTTTGTCGGAGAATGCGCCGCCGACGGTTTTTGTGCAATCTGGCCCCTCCTATATACACACAGGGATAGCAAAATACATACACACTCGTTCGTGTTCGCCATAGTTCGAGTGGTTGACATGTTACGTTATTCCGTAACCTTACAGGCAGTAAGAACCGTTCGTCAGCTTATAAACCGAAATTATTTAAGAATCATATATGTATAGAAAGTCAGGTAAAGATTTTTTCTAGAAGTACCCATATATTGCGAGTGTATTATATCTCTTAATCTTACTTATAATTTGCAGTCAGCTTAATTTTAGAATTATTTTAGGCCACAACTAACGCCGACTAATTATTATTTAGGTTAAACTAAGAACTTCTCGGTTTTTCAATAAATAAAAAATAATAATTTCGTACTTTATTATAAAATCAAAACTTTCCGTAATCTTTGAACGCCATTTGGTTTAATAGAGTTCTGAACATGTGTTTCGTTTTCATAGTATACATATGTCTGGTGGTTTCTGGGAAAATAAGTTTGAAATATGATTTTTATTAAATTGGCGTATCGAATAGAAAATGATAAGCTTGCCTTGCCAATTATGAATAGTGACTAACTCTCAACTTTTTTAAAGGTTTTATGAATTCATGGTTTAGAATTTTGTAAGTTAACATTTTTGAAGCTTTAAAACTACCATAAATATTTATTTTTCTATTGAGTAAGTTTTTTTTATGGAAACTGACATACGGTTGGCTACATCACCTACAACATCCATGATGTCAGCCCACAACACCGGGTGAACTAGGTGCCATGTCAGTGCTTCCCTTCATTTCATGGCTAAAGTAAGTAAAGTATATGTTTTCTTCTTGATGGAAGGTATGGAGGAAAGAAATGTAGCATTTAGTGCAATACAACGTAGAAAGTTCGGAATCGCATAATATACTCGTATCAACCTCCGCACATCCTCCGCAGCATAGTTTAGAAATTTCGCTCAAGCTCGATATTGCTGGCAGCGGAGTTAGTGGCGAAAACCTAAAACTATAAAGGCATAATTATGTAAAATAATGTCAAAATTAAATAATATACGAATAATATAAAATCTAAGTAACAAATAAGTTTATTTCCTTCGATTTTTTTAAAACATACCACACAACAAATATCCGACTATTTTTATGGACACTCGAATGGCTGTCACTTATAAACCATTAACGTAAACCCATGACATCTTGATTAACTAGGTGCAATGTCAATGCTTCCGTTTGATCTTGCCGGCTGCACTGTACTGCACGGAAAACACGAACTATTTACATAGCCGCCGCTTCGACCGACCTTTCATTCAGTACGGATTTTCACCTATTAAGATAAGAAGGAAGGAATGTAGAGTTTTACGTAGAATCCGAAGCACGGTCAGCCTCCAACGGTCGAGCGGTCACCCATCCAAGTACTGACCGCGCCCAGGTGTGCTTATAATCACGACCGACAGTCGACTGACCGCACCCACCACTGAGCTGTCGAAGCTGACATGGATGATTGTGTACGTGAAACTAACGACGAATGATGAATTTTTTGAAACTTATTTTGAAGACATGTTTTTTATATTCTCTTATTCATCAATGCATTTTGGAGGCTAGGAGCTGTACTTACTTGCTTCCGCTGCTGTAAGTCGTTGGTACTCTGACGTCTACGCCAACGCCGCGCGCCGGTCGTCGCATTTCAGACATTTTGACAGCCGCTACTCCCTCCCTCCTCGCCTCCCTTAGGCCAAACCACGCCAACTCAACACTTCCGTCCCTCGTGCCGCCACGCAACACACTCAAATGACGTTCATAGCACACAGTTTTGTTTAAAAAAACCTGTTAAGTGAGAACGTTGTTCACAGAGGGAGGGTTCCGTAGCCATATGTTCCTTCTTGTTGCACGTGCACGTTGCACGGGGCACCTGGGCTTCAAACAAAATTCCACACACATGACAGGTCGATACGAAGTAAATAAATAGTTTTTGGAACGCGGAGGATGATAGGATACGGAAGGGAGGAATGTCACAGGTACGGTCTAATATTTTTAGTTTTCCTTGAAATTTCTGGAAGCAAAATTGCATGGACGCATCCATATTTTTTTTTATGGAAACTGACACGGTTGGCTACATCACCTACAACATCCGTGATGTCAGCCCATAACACCGGGTGAGATTGGACAGAAAACACGAACTATTTACATAGCCGTTTCGTCCGACCTTTCATTCAGTGCGGTGTTACCAACCCGGGCGGGTTAAACCCTACCACCTAGTAATATAAGAAGGGGGCATATGCCTTAGTCGCCTTTTACGACATACACAGGGAGAGAAGCAGTGGGGCTATTCTTTTGAAGTACCGGCTCTACACGTTACAGTTGCAAACTGATATCATTTGCAAACTTGATTTATATTTTGTAGCTTTATTTATTTTGTTACAAAGAGAATACATAACTTTTCAACGGGTTTTCCAATCAACATGTAAGATATTGAGGAATTCTCGTGGAAATCTCAAGGAAATCCACCGGCAACATTCCTCCTTCTCTTCCTTTGAGACGCAATCCATCGCACTTCAACTCATTGAACGTGCCGTATCACAGGCATTACTACCATATGAAAAGTATTTTCAGCCATACTGGATTGCATAGTTTTAAATCTTATGCCCATTGTTATTGAGTCTTAATTTTCCTGAAAATGTTCACGAATATTAGACGCATAGATTGTTGATAATACGAGCTTTCATCGAAAGAGCTCTATTCTACAAGATCTCAAATCTGAATTCATCAATATATATACGGAACTTTATTCCATTGGGAAACGGTCTAGTTTCGCATAGCTTTGTCTTTGGATATATTTAGTTTTTCCAAACAATATGAAGAAACCATTAATCAAAGTACCGTCGCGACACTGCAACTCCAGTCTCGCAGCAGCGCCGCCGCCGCCGCCGCCGGGGCTGGATGTGTTTTTTCATCACCCTCTACATACTCGTACATAGATAGCAATGTTGGCGATTCTGCGATTTTTGCCTTTGTTTATCGACAGACTATTAGTACAGTAGTACAGTAGTAGACTAGATTGATCTAAGAAAATGACATGTAAAATAATATCTAAGATTTTTCGATGAAGCTTTCATATCGCTCAATCATAATATAATTAATGACACAACATGATATGAAAATCAATTTAACATACTAAGCATCAGTTTTATAAAAGAAATATATTGATGTTATCGTATGTAATAAATAATTCGCCTATTCGCTAACTCGCACATGAAATTTACATAATATCTCTATGCCAAGTATTCGGTCCAGAACTGGCCCAAATAACGCATTTAATTGTAAAAAATAGCAAACAAATATTTATACACCATTGGGATTTTATATCATTAGGTAGAAGATATTTTTAGGGATCCGTATACACACGATATGTATACGGATTATGGTACAAAAGATACAGCACTCGGACGAACGAACGGACAGACAGACATACAGATAGACGGCGTGGACTTAGTAATAGGCTTCCGTATGTATACGGATCCCTAAAAATATCTTCTACCGACTACCTAATACCTATAATGGTAGTCGGTTGAAATTTTCACAGAATATGTGTTATTATGGCGCATATGCCAACAAATAAGCAAAAAAGCAAAAAGTAAAACATAAGCGATCCCCATACAAGAAACTTGCTAAGAATCAATTATTACATATTCACGCTAGTAAATAATAGATGGCGCCACTGGTAGTTTGTATGGCAGACAGACAAAAGATAGACTGATATGGTTGTTTGACAGGTGTGGTATAGCGGATCTACAGAACCCTCCATGTCCATGCGTGAGTAAAACTCGCGCTGGACCAATTTTTTTTTTCATATTTGTCTAAGTAGGTAGTTATCTACGAAAAATGCCATGCAAATATCCTCGCCTTCGTTCCTACACAATATTGCGTATACATAAAGACTTACATTTCTTTTCTGTTTATCTTCTCGTTCTGCATCCCCGAGTCGTGGCTGCGAACACGGCTTTCGAATAAATATTTTGTTATCTTTTTCCCCTCAGTCCATTCCGCCCCTTTCCCTCGCGCCCTCCAACGAATAATCCCTCTGAGACTGTGCTCGAGTGAGGAACGTTTTTATTTATTGTATAACCCAACATAATCAAACCGTTTCACCAAGCTGTTATAAACTCTATTCTTAATGCATTAGGCTCAGTCTTTGCGAAAACTTAGTCCTTATGCCAGTTGACATATTTCGTTTAGAAAAATACACCCTAAAACGTTAGAAATAGGTTCAGTTTACAAGATGTGATGTAAAATGCATACTTTAACTTTATATGCCCCAAAATAGTGAGAAGTAGATGAGAGGGTAACCCATTTTCATCGATTAGAGAGTACAACCAGGCTCCCCTCACGCTTCAACTGCATTATCAATGAAATTCATCAGGAAAAGTGCAAAAACATTAATTTCATAAATCCATATGTATAGATAGACGCACGTAAGCAAAATTAACTTGCCAGCTTTTAGATAGCTTTGTAAATATAACCACACGTTGTAGCATTGAATTAAACCTTTATTAGTAAGCGTAAAATTCGAGGTCTGTGATTAGAATAGTAAATATGGTTGGCATGACAACAATATTTATTTATTTTCTTACAATAATTTGATCGATCGACCAGAAAATCTGTGAAGTTTACAAATATTTTGACACAATTAACCAACCAGCCGCATTACGAAATGATTATATTAATTTGAAAACATTTCAGAAGTGCTGCCGTCTTACTATATTAAGAATTCAATAGTGTAGAGCGTCATTGTCATACATTGCATACAATTTAATGTTCCCCCAACATAATCCATAAATACACACTAATTACGTGAGGAGAAGTTTTATTAAAGACACGACAGTCCACATTTGTGACAGGTTTAGAAATATTTTAGTAATTTGGTTCTTGTGCGCAGCATAACTTTTACCTACTCAATCAGTTGATGCCCTTTCTGTACTTTCAACTCTTTGTCTAGAGCCTTATTATTTCGGTTTGATCGATCGGTCCCCGGAGGTTGGTGGAGCCAGGCCAACAGTAGCTACGACCTTCCTTACTATGCTCTTTTAATATCTTAACAATGACTTATTTGATTGTATTCTATCAGTAGAGATTTAAACGTAAAATAAATGAAAATAATAATTTGTATAAGAATCATTCTTGAACTTTTTACTTATATTAAACTGTGATCAGGAGACCAGTGCATACTAAGCATTTTAGTTATAAATTTTTCCCTGGTAATATTATTGAAAAGTCTTACGAATATTACCTACTTTAATTTTCAATAAACATAGTACGCTGACATATCAAAGGAATACTTGCACCGTACCGACTTGCCGTAGTGTGGTTTTCCCAGTGGTGTATAGGCCGAGACCATGGAATTATGGCCGAGACAACGGATCTCCACGTGCCACGATCCTGACACACCTCTACCGCCTCTTCCACTCTCATAATGTTCTACATAAATGCTCGCCAAATCAGTTCCCATCAAAGCCATTATTCTAAAATTTTACAATTATTTGGGTAAGTATATTCCAGATCATAAAAACATTAATTTGCTCTTATAATCACTTGACAGGTCTCTCTAAACTTTCATCATTATGTCGAAGATACCAAATACAAATTATCTACCGCTCTACTTTAAAAAAGTATTTTAAAATACACGTATTAGTACTTATCTAAGTACGTTTGCCTAAGTCAATTTGTATCCCAAATCTAAAAATGGCTCTAAGCATTCCTTACTGGAACTAGCTCAGTCGTTTCGTGTCTTGGAGAGGCTCAGATGCAGCTCTGCGATGCTAAAGAGTCCCTTCATGATATCTTGACAAACATATTTTATTGTGCTAAAATATCTCCAAAAATAATTTTTAACACGAAAGCCTCTCAGGTGTGATTGTGTTTGAACTAGAGATAACGCTGTTACCGAAATCCGTTCTCATTGTATGTACATAGTTCGTATTTGTCGTATTGGAACTGTCTCATGAAGTGCATTGTCGTACAGTGAACGAAGTGACTTCTTTTTTAAATAAAACTTTAAAAAAGCTTGAAAAATGCTAATGATTACCTTCGTCAGTAGTTAGCACTTCAAAATTCAAATTCAAATTCAAAATAATACATTTTGTAATCTGACGGTTGCGTATTCAAGGTCCAGATTCGAATTTTTATCTAGAACGAGCTGAATTCTATTTTATCATTTTGAATGACATTTTCATGATTATTAAACTTCCACGTTGTGTTACTCAAAGGGTCAAAATAAGTTAGCACATTTCCATTGAAATGGATGCGGCTTTATTTTCCTTTTAATAATGTTAACTCACAAGTACGCGTCTATGTAGTTAGGCCGAAGTATCGGGGTCGTGAATACCTTAAAAACCCATTTCTACAAATTATCATATTATCTTTTCCTCAAAACTTGTGTTCGCTATGCCCAAAATCGTTAGAATCCATCATTTGTTTTTAAGTATCACTTTTAGCTTAGGTTGAGAATTATGGAATGGGTCTGTAAGGGTTAGGGAACTAGAAATGTGTCCTTAACTACAATTATTACCTGCATTATGTACTTTCTACATTACATTACATAACCTGTGGTACGGTACTATTTTAAAAAAAAGCCTCGTCTAGCCACCTAGGCCAGGTGCCTCCAGTCAGTGTCAGAGATGCGTCCAGATATCGCAGATGCAGTGTAGTGCGACTGCGCGGCACGGCTAGAGCGCTCGAGTGATTTCGGCGAGGATTCCGAATGACAAATGATGTGGAGTCGTCCCTGCCTGCACGGCGGCGTGCGGCAACAACGACGACGGCGCGGCGGCGTGCGGCAACAACGACGACGGCGCGGCGGCGCGGCGGGAACAAACAGCTCGTTTCCGAAGACACGCTTGCTTTTTGCAACAAAGGACAATACCTAAAGCTCTGAGGAGAATGTAATTTTCGAAGAATGAGTTTTCTTTATCTGCAGGGGAGTATGAGAAGACGCGTGTTGTAGTAGCTCAATTATTTTACGCCTTTTTTATTTTCTCAGCTATAAATTAATTACCTGGCCCTTCGCACAGTGCTTGCCACAGAACAACGACCGGGCCACACCGCCCGCGGCTGGGCAACACGGGTCTGGTTCAAAGCTCCTTGGTCCAGGATTGTCGGGATACAGTGTGTGGTATGTATGTATGTATGTACGTATGTAAATTAATTGTTAGTAACCGGATTACAAAGATAATAATTTTAAGTTCAAGAATAGTGTACTTACTATACCACATAAATGGTAAATAGAAAACAAATTGTTCTTAATCATTCAAAATACATTACTGTATGATCAGATATATTAATAATTAAATTACACTTTGTGGCACTTAATGTGTGGACGTACCTATTAGGCGATTTCGTCCAGCTAACCCCGAAACTTGTATTGTATTGACAAATTGCTTTGTTTGGTACGAGATTGTTTGGAATAAATTTGTATTCTACAATAATTCAGTTTTCGTCACCGCACCATGTAATCAAATAAATACAATTTAAGTCATCCTAAGAGACGCAAATGGAATTTTTTCAAAATAAGCGTACACTACTTACCTACTGCCCGCTCAAGCATACTACGTAGGGTACGGGTTAAGCGTTTTGGTTTCCGTTTGCATCCGCGTCAGCACAGCGTGTGTACAATACCTACCCATCAGATTCAAGAGAAATAGTACGAGCTCCATTAATATCTGTCACAGAGAGTCCTTGTTAAGTGCATACAATAGTTGAGAGTTTTAAAAAGACTTAGCGGAGCGCACAATGGCGACTTGGCTAAATTAAAAGTTTTTTTCGATACGCGCGGCGCGGGGCAACCTCGCGACATTGCATGGAACTGGAGGACGGATAATTATTGTTCTGCCTGCCGTACCTGGGTACGGTCTGCAACATTACCTATCCTTTATGTCCTGCATTTATTAATTTAATAAAAAAACCTTAAATTGCTGTGAAATACTATTTAAATGTGGACATAATTTGAGAAGCTTTCATAAGAAGAGTCTCTCTTTGGTATCAATATAATATATTTCCAGATTTTTATCAAATTAAGTTAATTTTATATATCGTATCTAAAACATTGAACTCTAAAACCATGATAATATCTAGAAAGACAGTACATGTATAGAGTACATGGGTATATATAAATTAAAAAATTTGAAAAGAAAATATAATTTGTAATACCAAGGAAATAGTATTAGCTAGTAAATAGATAGAGAATACTATAGTAAATTTAGTAGCACATACATATTGTATGCTCAAAAAGAAAAATAAAACGGCATCACTCAGAAAATATTTACCTTTATATATATATTTTTTTATATGTAATCCGGTATGGGTGGCTGAGTCGGAGGGGCCAAAGCGCATGCTCCGACCAGCCAATATCACCTCCGAGAAGGTAGGTGCCATACCTGAGACTTCCCTGGATTGCTGGCTATACTGGACTAGAGGAGAACACAGCCGAGGCTGCTATGCGGCCATCTTACATGCAGTACGGTGGTACCAACCCAGTCGGCTACAATTTGAGCCTACCACCTAGTAAGGGGCAAGGGAAGGGACCTACAGTTTTACACCGGTTCCGAACGGTGAAGCAGCAGGTGTAGGTATGTACTTAAATTTTTTCGTCAGAAAAAACTCATTGGTACACGCCGACCGGATTCGAACCTCGGACCTCTCGCATGAGAAGCCGATGCCCAAACCACTCGGCCACCCGCCGCTCATAAAGTACCTATTTATGGGTACCAACCCACTCAACGGTTTATTCGCGAGGCTCATTTCCTTATCGTAAACGTTCCGAGCTTGCTGTCGCTACTCTTGCTCGCTGCCAGTTCACTTTGAAAAGACACATTTAAGTGGAAAAAAATAAAAATTAATGATTCCGCGACTGCCAGCCAGCACGCCACACATGTCCTTATGAATGTCATTCACACGCGTGGCTTAGGAAAACTAGAGGCCATTCTACTGCTCTACCTTCTGCGTTACAACTATATTCCCAGGAATTCTCAAAATAAATTGTACCTTGTATAGGTTACCTATTTCTACGAAAAGTATTTATATAATTTATGTTATTTAAATATAATTTATATAAATATATATAATTTTAAATAAAGAACTAAGACTGAATTCCAAGATGTTCATCGATTTGGGCATTTTTTTCCTAAGAAAGATTCAGGAAAACATTTCAACTGCTCACAACAAAAGATTGAAAGAGAAAAAGGCTGAAGAGAATTCAAGAAACTTAGACACTTAACTTATACCAGGAACTTACTTATTATTTAATGCTTGATGCTATCAATCTATTTTTGGTTAGTTATCACTGCCAAAGCGATTCCTTCTAATTCCATATAAAATAAACACAACACGTAAACATACTCTAATATTGCACATTAATATTATCAAGATGGACTTGTGTGTACTTGTATAAGGAGTAATAAGATTAAGTATTTACACGAAAAATCCGATTCAACTATCTCTTCATCAACATTGTGTTCGGGGAGCTCGAACGGTGGGCAGACGCCTGTTTGCCTCCAAAATCAGTAAGCGGGCTGATAACATCGTTTCCATGGCAACTGACAGTGATGCTGCCAACCGAAAGATGACTGGCACGAATCAACGGGTTCGCTATGAGATAATATCACTTATTTATGTTGCCCTAGCGACGACGTGTCAACAGACATATCTTCTTGTAGATATAGGCAGTAGTGCAAATATATTTTAACGATGTCAAATTCTTCTAAATCATTCGCCGTTATTACCTTCCTGTACAATTTTAGGTCCGATCAGAGGGAAGGGATTGGGATGTAATTTTTGTATTATTATATTGTAACCCGTAAAATTTATATTACAAGTCAGTACAGAATTTTTGAGAAAATAATTTCAAAAAAAGTTTATATACCTACTGGGTTATAGGTACACGGTGTTGCAGTTGCCCCTGTAATATTTTTAACTGACATGAGGGGGTTATTCTATATGTGAAACTAAACAACTCCGATGAAGAAAAAAAAAATTTTGAAACAAAAAAAACATTTTTTTTTTCATACAAATTTTAAATACCTATTCTCAAAATGTATGGAGAAAAAAACTTTTTTTTTTCTAATAAAAAAGTCGTAGAACAAAAGTTGTTCTATTTCACGTACAGAATCACCCCCTTTCGGGTTTTACGGTTGGGGTTGCAACACCGTACTTAAAATCTCACATAGATAGAAAGAGAGGGAGTGACAGATATAGAGAGATTATTTCGTTATAGGAATGGCATTGCAGTGTTTAATATTTACATCCAAAATTATTCAGTTTCAGAATTTATTCAAATTAATTTTTTTCTAAACTGACATTGTTACATATACATCATATAGGTACATCATACTGACATCACCTACAACATCCGTGATGTCAACCCTTAACACCAGGTGAACTAGGTGTCATGTCAGTGCTTCCCTTCATTTCATGTCGGCTACACTGAACTGAACGGAAAACATGATAATATGTAATCGATTTGTATTTTTTAAAGTTCTAGCATTTTCTAATGTATTATGATTATGATTGATTAGACAGATGAAATGTTTTACACTATAGCAATCCCCTCACAATCACCTGTCAATATTGACGTGCAGCTTACCATGTGTGCCACCCGTTTTAGTGATGAGTATCACTTCTGACGACCTAGTGGGTGTAACTCTACTATCCTATATAACTTTGTGTGTATGAAGCACCGTGTGCATGTTTTGTTTACTTAATAACTATTATTTAAACAATAAAACTAGTTGGAGTATTCAGTATTATTCGGCATGCATTTGCGAAATCACATCCCCTATGCATGCATGGGTAGACATTCGATAAGTACCTATAATAATATGTATACACATACATTGAACCTGTCATGTGAATGCTCAAGCTTAAGTATCTTATATCTATCCATATTATCCATACTATCTATAGAAATATTAGTGAGGAAACCTTCAACGATAAAGTATTGTCTTTTTAAAGATCGATTGGAAGAAATTGTCTACTAAACATAAAAAGTTCGCCTTGTGCATCGAGGCACTGTCGCCTTATTATTATTACTACTTAATATTTATTGACTTGAAATAATATTGGTTCTGCAGATCTTTAAAGCCAGTAAACTCGGGACGCTCTCCCTGCCCATCCATTTATTTCCCTTCAAGTACAGTCTCGGGTCCTTCAAGAGTGGCGTGAACAGGCCGGCACGGCATTAGCAACCATCGCGTGCGACCGAATGTTTATGGGCGTTGGACGCCCATAAACATTCGCCCACAAACAAAAAATAAATAAAAATAAAAGAGCCTAACGTACGACAATAATAATTTATAATTAAACTAAATCAACCCCTCCCCCCCCCCCCCCTCCCTCCCCCCGCACAACCACCATTTATTACTTTTAATTCCATCCCGAAATACAAAACGAAAATTTAAGTTTGCCTTAATATTTCGTCGATCGATTGTTAATGAAGGGAGACCTCGTGACCTATTTAAAAGTTTGATTAGCAGGAGCGGTCTCCACTTGCTTCTCCTTCCACCCCTCCGCCGTCCCTGTCCCTGCCTCCCTCCACCCCATCCGGCCCTCTGCCCCCGTAGCGCCCATCAAACTCTACAACAAGGCTTCTGATAAATGAGGTAGCATCAATCAAGATGAATTTTAAGTGATGTGAAATATTCTTTCGCACCGCCACATTTGATTTTGCTTCCCCTTTTTGGCTGGAACTGTGAACTACTTATAAAAAAGTTATTTTAATAATTTGTTATAATAATGTCAAATAGTCATCTTTCTACCTAGCTGGGTAAAAATAAAAGCACTCTTTTTAATGGTTATTTATAAACAGTTTTCTAGATAACTTTGTAACAGGTACCTATGTGCATTAGGACGACCTCAAAGAAAGAATAAAGTTTGTGGCATTAAATCTTAATCGGCAATAGATTCACCATTAAACATATACACCAAAATGTTGTATAAAAATTTCACAGAGAATGTTCCCAGCCTAAATGTTTTTTTTACATAAAAGTGTTGTTTCTTCTCTTATAGCCGCCCAATCGCATTTCATGTTATGTCTCAACATGTATATTCTGTACCCGCACCGAGCCAGCTCCGACAGCACGAAGGCAGTGAGCAGCAGACGCGCCCGGCGCGGCGCGCGCCGCGGAGCCGAGTTCAATTTAGGGTGAGTGGCGGCGCGATATAAACTTATCAAAAAGTTCCCGATAGCGCCTGTCCGTCGACGTCGGCTGATTACACCCCCTCACCCCCTCGATATACTACCTCCTACCTCCGCGTTGCGCCGCCCCCGCCTTCCCAACACTTGTCTTTCTTATTCATACCCCACACCGCTCGAAATCTCGAGTTTGATACGATAGCCAGATAATCCATTCCGGAAAACAATACAACGATTAATTGGTTTCGTAAATAGGTGCATACAGTATACCAGAATAAAATGTCATTAACTAACACCAAATAAGGTCATAAATAGTTTTGTATGACAAGATTTATCACATTTCTTCGAAATGTGCCATGTAAATGAATGAATGATGGATGCCAGTTAGTCTGAATAAAATTTATTTATACTCTTCACATATCCGTGCTCAAATAAAGCCAATGCTTAAATTTAAAATTGTTTAATACTTACTTAACGCTATTGTATAATTATTATGTATTTTCAAATTAAAAAGTATAATGCCATCTGGATTTTACACGAATCCTCCAATTGCGCTCCGAAGTTGGTCTAGCTAGAGAAGGTGGAGAAGTGAAACGTTGGCCTCCAAACTCGACGCTAGCTAGGGAGGCGGAGGCGTTGCTGTCAAGAACTTGGAATGAACCCAGCGGGCTCATAGAGGAAGGATCGATCATTTCACACTTACATAGTTAGGTACCTCTCTTATACTCGTGAAGGTGAAAGAAACATCTTGAGGAAATCTGCAGAAAATTTAAAATTGTGTCAATTGAAGGTATCTTTAGATGATGAGTGAGGTGATTAGAAAATAATACAAGGCGTAGTTTGATAGGTATGTTTCATTCATATTATTTGTAAATTTGTGAAACTGCTTATTTATACTATAATGACTATTTAGGGAAAATGCCCCAAAACCTCCTTCCGAAGTTATCCGTTTTTACAAAAACATTCAATAAATGTTTGGTGACAACGAAATACACGCTTGGCCCACTTTTGATGACTTCCGTTTTCATGCTATACTTCTTTACGCACATTATGAAAATATAATATGAAAATGTGTTATGAAAATGGGAAGTAAACTCAGAAAAAACGTCACCGTCACGCATCAGCGTCACCGTCACTCTCATCGTCACCGCATAAAAATTATTTGTATGCACACGAGCTATGAGCGCTGAGCCGGTTAGTGGAGGTTAATTAATTCGCACGTATGCACTGAATAAAAAAATCGGCGACTGCTCATTCTAGGTCAGCTCTCATAAACCATTTCGATACCTGTAGGTATTGTGCAGTACTGCCCGATATATTAGCGTAGAGACGAAGAGAGCGAGAGGGGCGAGAGGGAGAGGTGGGAGAGGCATTAGGGTTTTTTAATCACGTCAATTAAGTATAACTTCCAAAGGGGATACATAACAACCCGCACCTATTTATTTTATTAATGGCATCCTTTCAATCTAGATTTTTTTGCATTTTTAAGCCTATACTTTCAAGGTAAAATTACGCAGTGCCGAAAACCTATACTGAATATTTTTTAAATAAAAAAAACCGGCCAAGTGCGAGTCGAACTCGCGCACCGAGGGTTCCGTATCGCCATGTCATGGCTAGCGCCACTCACGCCATCTAGATGGCGTGTTGTGAAATGCTTCATATTAGGTAAATGTCATGATTAGTTAAAATGCTTCATAATCTCTTCGGTAGATGGCGCGCGCGCATACACTTTTTGGTTTCTTCTATGGGCACCCCCGTAAATTTTTTACGATTTCTAATTTTTATTATTTGTTGTTATATCGGCCATAATAACACATATTCTGTGAAAATTTCAACGGGCTACCTATTACGGTTCAAGAGATACAGCCCTCAGACGGACGGACAGACGGACAAACAGACAGACAGACAGACGGCGTAGGCTTAGTAATAGGGTCCCATACCGGATACGGAACCCTAAAACTACCCTGTATACTTATATAGCAGTATGTGTGCGCATGCCGTAGTCTGGTAAGGGCTGGCCCCAACTGTCGGCGGAAAAAATGGGAAACCGGAAGAGCGCAGCGGGGCGCCGCGCCGCCGCCGCCGGGGGGCGCGCGGCGCCGATAACATTATCTACTAGGCGTTGCTTAGGTACGGCGAGGCGGCGCAGCAGAATCAATATCTTGGGGCGTCGACAAAATAGAGAACGTTTCTTCTTCTACATTCGATAAAGCTTGTCAAATATTTAGAAAGAGGGTCCTGAGGATGGGTCAGAACGCCACGAGATCGAAATGAGCAGAAAATATACGAAATTCTTTATCAGCTCTGCCAGTATTTGAATTCACCATACAGTCTAACTCATTTTCTCCGACTGCGATCACCGCCGAACCCAATGTACGGCCACTGATGCTGATATATGATATTAAATTCATGACAAACTAAGTGTGAATCGGTTGAGCCGATTTAAATGTATACTTGATCAAACGATAGACATTCTAATTCACAACCAATATGAGAACATTGTTTTAGTTCATCTTAACTTCTAGTCTGCTTGTTAAAAGTAAGCTAGTTTTAGACATTGGTATTTATGCTAAGCTTCACAACATTATCAATGCCTGGGTAATGTGGTAGCGATTTATTCAGTTCCGTTCTTGTTCACGTTATCTGTTCAGAAAACGTCGATCGGCTACCGTGCACTGTGACACGAGGCGCCGCCCATTGTCGCAGCTCTACTGGATATATTTAGAGTGATTACTACGCTAATTTAATATATTCTTTATGAGGCCTCTATTAATGAATGGTTATCCTCGATTGACAGTCACGCTAAGCGTAAGCGTATTGTGTAATGGACTAGCCCGTTCTTTTTTTTATGTAATCCGGTATGGGTGGCTGAGTCGGAGGGGCAAAGCGCATGCTCCGACCAACCAATATCACCTCCGAAAAGGTAGGTGCCATACCGGAGACTTCCCTGGATTGCTGGCTATACTGGACTAGAGCAGAACACAACCGAAGGCTGCTATGCGGCCATCTTATATCCAGTACGGTGGTACCAACCCAGTCGGCTACAATTTCAGCCTACCACCTAGTAAGGGGCAAGGGAAGGGACCTACAGTTTTACACCGGTTCCGAACGGTGAACTCCGACACCCGTTTCTACGAGTGTCGTTATGATGTTTCGTTGTAGGCACAGCAAGCAGTGCGCACATTTATTATTCTGTTCTACATATCAAATTAGATATACAGAAAAGAGTTGTTACTTAGCAACCGGACTTTTGTCTCTACAAGTGAAAAAGTTCTTTCGATTGCCTCGATAATAAAATTGAACTTGGCCTGTTGCTGACAAATTGGAGACCCCGAACGCTTAAAAAAACTGAGAAGAATAAGAGAACTAGACATCAAGGATGACGGATAAGTTTCTATGTAGTAGTTCCGTGTAAAATTCAAGATCACAAGTTTCAGGTGTTCACGTCGTGTACAACGGCTTTACGCCGACAATTGTGTTGTGTGCCTTATGCGGTGAAACGCAGCGGACCGGAAGACAACGCAGAGTACGGTGTGTTCTATCTATATGCTTATTTCTGATGTATGTTTGCGTTAAATAATTAATTTAGCTTCGTTTTTTGACCACTAGAGCAACGAAGGGTTCTAGACAATCACGCGAATGCGTGCCAGAGTCATTCAAAATCCTAAAACTATAATTATAATTATTAACTATTTTAAACCCTAGCATGAGAGGCTGGATTAGTCGGAAAACCAATTTCAATGTAAATTTATCAATATATTAGTGTCTCAGGACTAAGAGGAAAAATAACTAGCTAAGATAGAAAGTTTTGAAATTATTTATAAACCTAATCACCGAATGTAAAATGAAATATTGGATTTTTTTCTACGCTGTCAACACATATCACATAGATCGACGATCACGCCCCTGCCAAGGTCATTCGAAAATCTTAAAACTTCTTAGTATCTATTTGAAACCTCAGCATTAGAGCCTGGAGTCGTATAACCTCGAATAAGAGGTGCTTAAATTGTTTTTATTTTCTAATAAATTTATTCGTTGCTCTGGGGGTCGGATGTCAAATCAACTATTTGGTAAGTCGAACTGTCAAATAAGATGTAAAAATTTAGGCCCCTTCCTTTCTTACCTTACTAGGTGATAGGGTTTAACCCGCCCGGGTTGGTACCACCGCACTGAATGAAAGTTCGGTTGAAACGGCTATGAAATAGTTCGTGTTTTCCATCCAGTTCAGTGTAGACGGCACAACTGAAGAAAAGCACTGGCATGGGCACCTAGTTCACCAAGGGTTATGGACTGACATCACGGATGTAGTACATGATGTAGCCAACTGCGTCAGTTTCCATTAAAAAAAATATATATGATGTAAAAATCCTACTCAATGATTAAATCAACCTATTTTCGTCGTTATATGCTTAGAAGAACAGCTCTATATAAATTATCCAAACTTTTGTAGCGAATACATAGGTACTTATTGTGTCCACAGAAAATAATCATACATAAAACTATTAAAAAATAACTCTGTCGTAAGCTATTAATCAAGTATTGATAAGAGCGGGTCGGCCTGGGCGGGCCGCCCGCCCCCCACCCCGCTCCCGTGTTGTGAGAGCGTATGATTTATGTTTCTGTGACGATACTGACGATTGAATCAAACGCACTGAGTATTGGCGATCGGCGATAGTATTGAGGTTGCTGTAAGTTCGTGTAGGGCACACAATGAGTGCGCTATCGTAATGGTGATCGGCGTTGCGCCTTATTTTAGAGGCTATACTGCGAGGCTGTTCCAGGCGTTTTCTTTGTCTGAATGCTTCTAATACCACTTTCATAAACTGTTTTGACATAACCTATTTTTATTATTTTATTAGCATTGTTGTCTTTAATGGTGTTGCAGTCCGTGCTTAAGGTGGTAAAAAACCTTGGCCTATACATTAACGAGATGCTGTCGTGTGTAATGTTAATGTAATGTGCAAGTCGGTGAGGTTAATAGGAAAATATTCGTCTCTCAAGCGTCTGTAGAATTTCCTTCCTATCGGCGCAAAGACTATGTATGAATGAATGAATTTTTATTTATTTACACTAAATTATTTTTATTTACAAAATATTTGTTAAATGAATTTTTATATATTAATATTATTAATAAAATTAATTAAATGTGTAATTTTATTAATAATATTAATATATAAAAATTTATTTATTTACACAATACACATAATTACAGTTTGAGAACAACAGACTGGAGACAGGTTCAATATTACTTATAGATCGGCGGCCTCAGCACCATAGAGATGGGTCTCTATTTGCTATGTTAATACATTAATGTTATAATATGCTTGTCGGTTACATTGAGCTAATACGGTACCTTTTGAGGCAGAATGTAACATCTGTATGCATTGCTAAGTATTATAGGCTGTGGTATTGTATACTATGTTGACATCTGATGACTGAGCGTGGCTGTTAGCTGCCGGACTAGGCCTCTGCCCGTATTCCGGTTAGACTATTCTGAGCCACCTGTGTTATCTGTCAACTATGTTATCACTATTTCTTCTCTTCTCTTTATCTGTCAACTATGTTATCACTATTTCTTCTCATCCCTATTCAAGCTAGACTATGCTGATGTCTGTTACCTCGACGTTAACGAAGAGCTGCTGAATAAGCTGGACTGGGACTGGCTACTAAACATGTGCATTCGATACATTTTCGGTCTACGAAAGTATATGTACATGATCACATTTCCGAGTTCCGGTCTAGACTACAGTGGCTCTACATTCGTTGTCGCAGGAATTCCCATATCCTCTCTCTCTCTCTTGTACTGCACACTGAATGCTGCTCCTAAATACATATCCGACCGTTTCCAATTTAATTTCTCCCACAGTGTCCCATTAAGATTCTCCGACAGCCTAGTCCTAGCTATCCCGTTCCACTCCTCAAATATTTTACACGGGCTCTTTCACAATTCAAACTGCACGCATGTAGAACGAACTTCCTCTTAGATTACGTCAGTGCGCATCAATCCGTACATTCAGAGTGCTGTTGAAAGACTATCTCCTCAAGCCCTAAATCAATTTTAAAGTTCATTTTTTATTTGATTTGAGCATTCATGTCGTAGCATGGTAAATCTAATATTTAATGTATTGCCAAATAAAACATAATTGATATAATGACACAGCTCGTCACGTACGTACATATTATATTTACATGTATAACTACATTACATAATATATTACAATATCATCCCTTTATTTGCACATAAACATAACAAAATGGATTTTGCACCATCGACGCGCCCCGGCGCGGCGCGGCGTGGCGTGGTGAGCCCGAGGTATCTACCAATGTGCTACCAATAGTCGGGCCCTAGGGAGAGAAACTTCTGGACGATGCGCGCAGTGTCGAGCAGGGCTGCCTTCTGGATCTGGCCCTTGACCCAACCACTTAGCGAGAGCCTCAGAAGGTGGCCATCGAGGCTCTTGGCTATCAGCCCATGCGCCGATAGACTATGGACGCAACGATCGTCGAGTCGACGGCATTTAGGTAAACTCGTGCTGGCTGCACTGCAGATCCAGATATTTGAGCATCTTTTCTGTTAGCTTACTGACGAGGTTTTTTTTAATGTTTATGTAATCCGGTTGAGCCAGAGGAGCCAGAGCCCAATGCTCCGACCAGCCCATATCACATACGAGAACGGAGAAGGTGCCATTTATTCACAGAGAACATTTTTAAGTAATTATTTTAATAATTCTTTAAGATTCGGTGACCTGTTGGTTGCCAGGTTTATGTTTCTTCTTGCTTCTATCATACATAACTATCGATACAATATGTTTACGCATCTTTTCGTTAAAGTTTATTAAAAATAATCATTAAAATTCAATACATTTTTAGACAGGTGGCACAACATTGTCATTTTTCCATACGAATAGCTTGTCGCGCCGCGCAGCGCAGCGTCTCGCCGCCGCCGCCTCCGCCGAGAAATGCAATTTACTTCATATAATTTCATACAAAGAATATTTTGACGCGCGTCGTGCAGAACCAATCCGCTGCAGTGCAGTGCCGCATGGTGCGGTCTTACCTTTAGTATTAGACAATGTAAAGCAATTGTAATATAAAGTGACTATGAAACACTATGAGCGACATCTATGTTTTTGTTACTGCTAGTTCCTTAACAGCTTTGAAGCTCTAAATCTACCAACGCCACCTATCGTTGAGTAGCCGAATCAGGACAGAAGCTCTCTAGTATACGACTAAAAGCTCTGAAACACAGACACGCTCTCTGTCGACAAAAACGCTCATCTGTTTGGAGATTTTTTTTTTGGACTGAATGGGAAGCACGACATATGGCACGCGCCAGACTAACGCAGAAGTGTAGTCCGACGGCGCCTACGTGCATTCGGATATTTACGGAAGCTGCGAACACCATGTCGGCCGGCTAGTTGCACCTTCACATTAGGTTTAAAGGACCCCAAACTGTACATTGGAGAAAAGGATGCAGGTGGGAGTGCATTTGACAGGTTGGCAACCCGGTATATAAGGGGTTACGTTTACTCAAAAGCAGTATTTTCAAATTCTATTCATTCTATTTCCTTTTCTTTTCATTCATACATTGATAATAATTCATTCAAGTTCAAGTTTTTTTTTAATGTAAACCAGCATGGGTGGCTGTGCCGAGAGACCAATGGTGCAGTTCAAAGAGCCAAAATCACCTCTCCTCGCGAAACCACGCTCAGTTAGGTGCCATGCCAGCAGATTTGCGGACTGTTGCTAGGCTGTCTAGCCCGTTAATACGACGCTTGAAGACACCCAGGTTAAAGGATTCAGGAAATACACTCGCCGGAAGACAGTTCCAGACTCTAGCGGTGCGACAAAGAAACGATTTAGAGAACCGATGGGTTCTCAAAAGCCCAATGTCAACAACAAAAGGGTGCTGAGTCTCTCTGCGACGAGTCATGCGGAGATAGTACGGGTGGCAGGGAATAAGGGATGCTAGTTCCACAGAGCAGCGTCCGTGATAGTATCTGTAAAACAGACTAAGCGAATCCACAAATCGTCTGTGACTCAGAGTCTCCAGACCATCTGTAAGTTTCGGGTCACCAACAAGACGGATGGCTCGGCGCTGTATCGAGTCCAAGGACGCAAGCAGATAATGCGGACTACCCTCCCAGATATGACTGCAGTACTCCATCACCGGCCTAATCTGTGTTTTGTACAACAGGAATAGTTGTGCCGGTGAGAAGAACCGCCGATTGCGAAAAATTATTCCTAATTTTCTGGATGCAGTTTTGGCCTTAGACTCGATTAGTTGCCGGAAACCCACGTCTTTGGATATAGTGGTGCCCAGGAGGTCCAGGTGCTCCGAGACAGGTACGACGCTACCTTGGAAACTAGCTAGGAAAGGAAAGGGAACGACCTTAGCAGATAATACGCAGCACTGAGTATTACTAATAATACAATTTCAGTCTTGTGAATAGTATATAGGAAACACTTTACTTTCATAGGCAGACTTTCAACCATGGTTGTTGGTTTTACCACGTTTTACCAAGGCTTTCATAGTAAAACACCGTGTTATGAACATTTCTGGCCAGTAAATATTACATTAAAGGTTCTTAATAATTAGAGCAGTAAACATTCACAAGCCTCCAAGCGAAATAGGTAAGATATATTTACTTTTAATAATTATTTACATACATGCAGCGTGTTTACCTTCTTACCTTACTAGGTGTTACGATTTATCCCGCCCGGGTTGGTACCACCGCATTGAATGAAAATTCGATGGAAACTGCTATGTAAATAGTTAGTGGTTTCCATTGTATAGCCGGCACGACCGAAGGGAAGCACTGACATGCATGGCACCTAATTCTCCAAGGTGTTATGGTGTGACATCACGGATGTTGTAGGTGATGTAGCCAACCGTGTCAGTTTCCATTAATTTTGTTTATAATTAGTAGCACAAAAATGTACACTCCTTTTAACCTCGTTTAAAATTATATCTGTAAAACTGAGCAAAAAGTCTTAAATGTTTTGTTTTTTCTCTCTTTTCGATTCCCATTGCATTTATTCTTTTTATAATAAGGCTGCCACAAAAATTTCGAAAACTTATGGGCGGCCAGTATATTTCTCAATTATTTACACTCTGTTCATCTGGGTGAATAAAATCACTTTTTAGTACCTACCAAGATTGATTGACATGGTACCGGTGGGCGTCGTTAGAGAACTTAAGGGTGGCTCGGCGCCCCATGTCGCACTTTCAATAAAAAAAAACCTAATCTCTGTTCGTAATCCTTATTTTCAATTCCTAATCCTGCATTCAAATTCATGTGAGTAGATACATTTCAATGCTGCACTACGCAAACTACTAAACAGCAGTCATTACTTGGATGTGTATATGACGAAATAAAATGAGTTTACGGTGATATTTCTGTGGTCATTTTCAGCTTACACCTTGCAAAAAAGAATTTAATTTTACCACCGCTGCAGTTTGCTGCAGTACTCATGTATAAGTTAAATTAATTATGGATTGAAATCAGAAACGGAAGAAATCAAACGATTTATTGATAATCACTAAGAAATGAAAGGCAAGTATATTTATGTATTTACAAATTAAATATTGGAGCTAATAGAGAATGTTACATTCCCCATTGCTCGGATTATTGAGTTAAGTGTAGTGTATGTATGTATAATCGAATTTCTTGGCGACAGACACAATAATATTAAGAAATCTGCGAAATTAATAAATAAGGCTAGAACATATTCATATTATCGGTTAAGACCTGGGCCCAGGTAATTCATATAGGTAGATAGAATAATAGAGTACCTAAGTTAGAATGTAACTTATAGGAAATATATGTTATTCTGCCAATCAAAGTTAAACTGGGGTCAGGATACAGTTTTTTTTTTATTTATTTGTTTTTTTTTTTATGGAATCTGACACGGTTGGCTACGTCACCTACCTACAACGTCCGTGATGTCAGCCCATAACACCGGGTGAACTAGGTGCCATGTCAGTGCTTCCCCCTTTGATCGTGCCGGCTACACTGAACTGGTCGGAAAACACAAACTATTTACATAGCCGTTTCGACCGACGTTTCATTCAGTGCGGTGGTATCAGCCCGGGCCTACCGCACACACGATGACGAGAGTAGAAACATACTGAGCATTATATCCCGAAATAGATATTTTGTTATAGGAAGAAATACTAAGTCAAGGTTAGAGGCCGCTCGACTAGGAGACGCGAGCTGCGATGGAACAATGGGGTTCATTATTGGCGGGCGCGAGGTCATACGCGTGGTGACGACTCTCGCGCCGGCCCGGACGCATAAGTAAACATTCGCTGCCCCCGAGATGAACATAGTTTAATTAGGCAGTCCCATTCAGACAGCTCCTCAGAACGGACCGACGACGGTAAAGAAGCTGTCGAACTCACGAAACGTACATGACAGTGACGCTCCAGTGAAAATAACGATTAGAATAGAACCAAGTAAAACATAGTTACAGTACAGTTGTGTGCAGACAACCGGAAACGACGTTGAACATACTCGTGATACGTATCGTGAATTGGTAGTGACACTGAACTATATAAAGTGATAACTAGTGACAAGTGACAACTCAAGGCGAATAATTGTTACCTGGCCTTGGGACTAAGATTGGTGGCGGGGCAACCCGTATGCTAGTTTTATTTGTCTCCACCAACTTCCCCAAACATGATTAGTTTGAGAACAAAGAACAGTGCTCAATAAATAATGCATAAATGGTAAAACAGTATCAAGTGATTTGGTTTAAAGAACCATTGTCAAGTTGACGCGTGCACAGGAGACGATTGACACTCCCACGATGACAGTCGAACTAGATCGAGTCACGGTTTCACCGGAGGAGACCGAACCGGCAAAGGGTGAACTTTTGTCAGTGAGTAAATTAAATAAATCCCTGAACAGTGCTTTTTCACAGAATTTGTACTTTTAAATGTGTGGTGTTCAACTTCCTGTTTGTAAATAATATTTTATTGAGATTATTTTATCATCCTCGGTAATCCGGCGGAGCGATGCATCGGCGTTCAATCCTCGATGTTAAGCACGCCGGGCGCCGTCGGAGTTTGCATTGCATGGGTGGCCGTCCTACCGTTGAGGGTGGCCGTGGTTCCAATTTCACGTAAAACTGTAGGTTCCTTCCCTTACCTAACTAGGTCGTAAGGTTTGACCAGGCCGGATTGATATCACCGTAATGAAGCAAGGTCGATCGAAACCGTTAAGAAAATAGTTAACATTTTCCTTTTAGTTTAGTGTAGCCGGCACGACCAAAGGGAAACACTGAATGACATAGCACCTAGTTCAGCAGGGTGTGATGGGTTGACTGCACGACACTGGTGTAGTAGTGATGTAGCCAACCATGTCACGGTTCGTAAAAATGCTTTAAAAGCACAACTTGTATCCGTGTTTGTAAGCTTCACGATAATATAACTGTAAATTGAAGACGAAGTTCGAAGTCTCTATTACGTCTACTTTTGTAAAGAATACAAGTTTTGTGCAGTTACGGTGATTAATAAAGACTTAATTCATAAATTTACAACATACTTACCTTAGTTTTACAAATTATTTGCTGTAAATAAAAAAGAAACTATATAAAACATGAACTTATAAATAAAACATTTCTTCCAGTTCAGCCGAGGCGGCATAGTCCCTAGGACGCTTATAGCGTGTTCCCTCTTTGAATTTCTAGGTTTATGCGGCGATGTTTATATATCATTTGTTTTTATAATATTATAACTATAAATTTAATTATACAATAAAAACAATTATTTTTATATAATATAGCAGTTATCACGACATCCGGTTACGTCTTAGTCCAAAAGTTATTTTCCAGTATAAAGTGACAATTCTTTTGCATATGACAGAAGTTAACTGGAAGCTGCATCGCAGTCTCGGAGGTGGTGAAATCCGCTGTTAATTAAAATAAATACAACAATAATAACATTGTGTCGTGCGCGTTGAAATATTTGCGATTGTCTTTACGAAAGAGTTCAACGCGCATGGAAAAGAAACATCTCATAATCAACTTTACCCAACAAAATTCGGAAGTCGTCATTTTGTATCCATAGCAATTCAATAATAATGTTTAGTTTCTTTGTCGCACACCGCTAGGGTATGGAACTGTATTCCGGCGAGTGTGTTTCCCGAATCCTTTAACCTGGGTGAACGGCCACCTGTCAGGACGGCGGCATTCGCAACCCCCCGCATACGACCGAATGTCCATGGGCGTTAAACACCATTATAGGTGGCATGGCTCCATATGTCGCGCTTTAAATAAAAACCTGGGTGTCTTCAACTCGGAACTCTCAGTAAAATTGTAAATCTTGCTCTCAAGCTGTGTTTTCGATAGACTGTGGGTGATGATAATATGTGGATAGTCACTAAATACTTTTTTATGTAAACTAACATGGGTGGCTCCGCCGAGAGACCAATGGTGCAGTCGACAGAGCCAAAATCCCCTCTCCTTGCGAAACCACACTCAATTAGGTGCCATGGCAGCAGATTTGCGGACTGTTGCTAGGCTGTCTAGCCCGTTAATACGACGTTTGAAGACACGCAGGTTAAAGGATTGTAATAATGTTTATGAAAACAAAAACACCCTGCGTAGTTTCTTGCCAGTTCTTCTTCGTGGGCGCAATCGAACCGGATGGAACAATTTGTGACAAGTTCGAGTGTAGTGTTACTGCCTTAAGTATACTTAATAATAAACAAACAGCACTGAATACGATATCTATCTAGGTTACATACGAATACTTATTTTAATCTTTAACCTCAAAATAGATGGAGATGTTTTTATTATTCGGCATATTATAGATAATTATGTAATTATTTGGAACGGTTTAAGTAGGTACTAGTAGTTAGTTAAAAAAATTGTGTCAAATCTTGCCGCCTTGCCACTGAGTTTGACTGAAATCGATAATAATTTTGTAGTAATAATGTATACGTATTTGTGAAAAATATACTTACAGTACGTACTTTTATATATTTGGAAGAGTGTTTTGTCCATAGTAATTGTTACTATTGGTTTAATAAGTACTTAGAGTATTATTCTCGTAAAACTCGCAGGTATTTTTATTTTGTTGGAACCCGACATGGTTCGCTACATCTCCTTCTACACCCTTGATGCCAGCATGATACCTTTGTGAACAAGGTGCCACAACAGTGCTTTCGTTTGGTCGTGTCGACTACACTGAACTGGTCGAAAAACAGGAACTAATGTATTTACGTAGCCGCTACGCCCGACATTCCAATAATATATACATATACATACATACATACCACAAGCCGTAACCCGATAATCGGGGTAAACAGAGTAATCGGTGTAATGATTTTAATTCATGAGTTTAGGTAAGTAAATAAATTTATTTTATTTCCTTTTTCTATTGTTGTAATTTCATACTGAACCTAAAATTAAAACAATAACAAAAAGAAAATAATCAAGCAGTTCTTCTCAGATAAATATCATATATTGTTCAGCAACGAAAACTTTATTTCATGTAGCTCTGAGTTGAGGGTTCGTAAAAAGTTTCACGACAGCCTGTATGTAGGTGTAGAGGTTACTCATATAATAGCCGGACGGAGGGCTTTTTATGTCGAGCATAAAAAAAACAAAAGCAGATGACCTATCTTGTCGAAACTTTATTTCCGTATTCTTTGCAAATTTCTGACTAAACATTGATCCTGTTTTCTGGATTTTCGATGAATTTATAATAATTCGTCATTCAGCATTGCGAGTAACAACTGAAGCAACAATGTGTCGCTGTGTGCCGATATAGACTGGAATACTGTTTTGACTGTAATAATTCTGCTTTTGCACCAGAGAAGAGTGAAATAAGTATAAATGTGTTATTTTGTCACACGTGCTACGATTTGAAGTTGGAGTTTTTTGTTACAATTGGATATTTATTTTACTAAAAATTTTAAAGCGTAATAATATTGGCTATTAAAATCCAATAAAAGAAAATACTGAAATATAATAGAAGTCGTGAATATAAGGGACCCGTTCCCATTGTTCCGATGATAGATGCTGCGTTCCCGTATTACAATTTAGTTCATATTTTAAACTAATTTATGTAGCCACTGCAAGAACGATGAATGTTCCAGTAAAGTGGTAAGGAATAGGCAAACCGGGGGTTGTCGAACAAGGAATTGGCGAATAAAGAATTGGCCAGTACGGAAGTAGGCGAATGTGGCGCGCTCCTTCAGTTTTACCTAGTTCCTTGTAGCTAATAAAAAAGACCTCGCGATACTGACATGTTTTAAGGCTCAAAAGTTGATCGATTAATTTAGCAAATTTCTTTTATTGAAACCAATGGCCGTGATGTCAATGGTTCGTTTCTGTTTAAAGTAGGTGCCGTGCCAGTTCATGTCAGCTAAACAAAACATTATTTTTTTTCGACATTCACGATTCTTGCAATGAACCCTTAATATCTAACTTCTTAAGATGACTAATATAATCATCATAGGTAACTATCACTATGATTATGATGATGATGATGTAGACTGGCGCAGAGAGTGTGGGCTGGAAGCGTGCGAGTAGTAAGCAATGGTAGCGCGGTCGTCCAGCCGTGAGATACCTGTAGAGACGAGCTTCTGATTTTGTAATACTACAAAAGCCCGGATCTACAGGGTAGATCACGAATGTGCCGTTATGCCTTCTTCTTTACTCTACTTTCTGCTTCTATTCTCCTTTATCTGCTTTTGTGGACTCCTTTCTTCAATCTGTCTTATAGTCTTCTTAGTTGCGCGTATCTTCTTTTGTGGTCTTCTTTCTTCTGTTACTGTTCAATGGAAGTCTTGTTTTTTTTTCATCTTCTTTTATCACAGTTCTCGTTTTCTTCGTAATTGTTTGGATGCTCGTTATTATTTCCCTTGTCAATGACATGGTCGATGATGTGAAGAACTTCATTCTGCATGCACGTACTGTTCTTCAAAGTGACGGTGCATTTGTGGTTGAGGCGAAGAGAATTCTGGAAAGTAAAAATTTTACAGTTAAAATGATAGTTTTCATAAAATTACAAAACATGGAGATCGCTTGCTGATATAATATTAGGTAGATTAAGAGAATCTGTGGATCTCGAACTGGCGCACAATATGTAGGTTAATGTCTGTTAAGACTACTCCATATTTCAGTGGAGATGCACATGCAAATTGTACCTACAACACATTAAGTGTTTCTTAAGATGAAAGCTGAAAAGACATAGGCTTGGTAAAATATTTACTTTCTCATACTTCTAATTCGGGTACAATATGGAAATTTAATTAAAATGTGCCATTGACGCATTGATGTAGCAATGAATCATCAGTTTCGGCGCAAAGCTCCGAGGGTAAAGCGCCAAGAAACAATGTGGTGAGCGAAAGCGCCGAGCTTCCTTTCAGCGCCGCAATTAAGATGAGCTTTTTGTTCGGCTGGGGCGGGAGGGGAGTACATTATCGGGCACAAAGGAAATTGAATGATTTGGCGAAAAAATTTACGCAATCGTCGAGTCCCGAGTCTCGGCGCTCCACTTTTTATGAGTCAGTTTGAGAGGATTTGATTTATTTAGTTTCTTCGCGCCTTCGTTCAATAACGCGAATAAATAAGGAATAAACTTCTTTGTGGTGAAACCCGGTTTGTTTCTTGTTTAATTTAGTATTGCTACGCATTTCTGATGTGATTATGACTTGTTCATGAAATAATCCAACATCATATGTAGACGAGATACATATTTTCAGAATTGTTTAGCGTACAGGTTTTATTTGAGTTCATTTTGTATTAAGTAGATCAATAAACAATTACGAATATTTCAAAGGGTTTAATATAGTTTCTGACTAAAATTCTATCAAAACAGAAAGATAAATCACATTTTGCGTAAACTGCCGTCAACAATACTAAAGAATGTATGTCTTTAAATATTACCAAATTATATTCATTACAATAACTACAAAAGTACCCACATGCTTTCAGTATTATAATTTTTTTCCAAGGCCAGTATATATTATGTCGTCAGTTAAACACACCCCTAGGTATTGCTCAAGGCGGTACAGGCTTCACGGCGACCTTGTTACACCTCCTATGTCGCCCGGCAGGTAATCCATGATGGATCACCTCTCCTAATAAGATTTTCGTATTAAGCCCGGGACCTCATAACCCCTTTAATCGTCTTCACCGTACCTTGCGTTTTAATTGCTCCGCGAATAGCGATTATAAGATCGTAATCTGCGAGTAAGTATCTAACGGTGCCTGGGTGGGTAGATATGAAAGTTTTATAGAACGCTTATAGCCAGATTACGGTGAGGGCAAATTTTCCAAGTTCACCTACTTAAAATGTGTTTTTCAATCTACGAGTATTTGATAGATAAGTGATCAAAGTTAATATAAACATGCACATGATTCAATTTTAATCACTCATTACATTCCTTGAGCCGAGATTGCTCCGCATTTAGATTACTTTCCCGTTGTAATTAATTACCAGAATATCAAAGCAGCAGATTCCTCGACGTTTCTCTCTGAAATTCCTTCTCTAATCTGGTACTTAGGTGCGACACAGCAAAGCAATCAAAATAATTATCGCGGGCGCGAGATGTAGCCGCGTACAGTACAAGTGCGATGTGGAGACAAAGGGCTCACTGAACATATACCGAGGCGGACTACGTACATACGAGTACGTATGTGTAGCCCGATCCAATCAAAATAGTATAACACCCGTTTCGTTATTTTTAGTTTATCATGACACAAATTGTTATGATGAATGCTTATATTCATGCAAAATTATCCTGAGAAGCAATGAGTTAATTTATTTAATCCCGAATACATTTGAACCATGAAAAAGTTTATCCATTAAATAAACGCCTCCCAGTAGGGCATGGAATCCACTACCATTGTGCCTCTTTTTATAAGAAGTGATAGAGCGTGAGTTTGACAAAATTATTCATGAAATATCCTCTGTTACAGCCTAAACTGTACTCGATCGTCATTTTGAAATTAGGATTACTCTTTCCCCATTCCGGCCAAACCCGCGCTCAAAAATAAGTGTCTACAAGGACGATAATAAATGAAATAAAAATGTCTGTATATGACGTCGTGTATACTCCGCCGCCCCGCGCCCCTCCCCGGCGGCCCCTAGCTCCGCCGTCGCGCCTGTAAAGTCCTCCCTCCATTAATCTTGCACGGCACTGAGCAAACACCGGCCTCGTCCTACTCTCTCCCCCCGCTCCTATCCCGGCAGCTTCCTCCTATCCGCCTCTTGTCGTCTGCTCCTACAACTCAGGCCTCCTAGTGCTCGCTCCTTTTTGTCGATACGTACAGTACAGTAGGACATTAGTTAGGGCGGAGATAGAAATATGGAACCATGTAACCCTCACTAACTCACCACTTTCAGAAGACTAAACGAGGCGATTGAGCGCTCGTGTGTCTAGCTAGGCTGTGTAGGTCTCTTTGGTCGACTCTACGTGGGCGACTCGATTTTATTTATTATAGAATTAACGTTCATATTAATATAGTATAATATTAAGTTTTATTAAGTACATAATTAAGTTTTAATATAATTGTAATTCAGAACGACCAAACTATGCCTTGCAATATGCATAAATAATAGATATGCTAATAAAATGCTGCCATACGGAAATTAACAAGAATACTGATTTATCTATACGTACAAATCGATTCTGCAGATCTTTCCTCTACAGAACCTGCAAACTCTGGAACGCTCTTCCTGCCCATATATTTCCCCCCAAGTACAGTCTCGGGTCCTTCAAGAGGGGCGTGAATGGGCACCTGTCAGGCCGGCATGGCATTCGCAACCCCCGCTTACGACCGAATGTCCATGGGCGTCGCTAGACACCTTATGGGTGGCTCGGCGCCATATATCGCGCTATCAATAAAAAAAAAATCTAAATTGTTCAATCTCTCAATGTGCCCTTGTACATAGGTATTTATTCGATCATATATAATAAATACCTATGTCATATATAAAGTCTCTTCCAAGTTTTTTGGAACCTCAGCCATCGTTGAGTTTTAGCTGGAAAATCTTCATCATCCCCGCCCACGATCACCTTGGGAGAGAGGGTTAATGTGGTAGATGTACGAGGTAGCTCTTCAACTGATGCAACGGGTAAATATTCAACATATATTGGGGGGTAGATCTTCAACTTATGTAGGGGGTAAATCTCCACCTTTGTAGGGGGTAGATCTTCAACTTTGAAGGGGGTAGATTTTCAACTTAGTCTTCAGTAGTGTGATTAGATATATGTATGTATATACCTATTTATTCGATCACGACTTAATATGATTTACAAACAATCGACAGCCAAATATATTGACCACTAAATAACATATAGCTGTCAGTAGCGAATTTCTCCGAGATGGCAGCCGGAGAGATTCCCGCGCCGCGCCGCCGCCGTTCTCGCGCGTGTCCCCGCCCGCCCCCCGCCCCCCGCCCCCCCGCCGTCGCCCGCCCAAGACGCGCGCTGCCGACTCTCGCCGAATTCGAGAGATTTGTCGGAAATTAGCCCGAGCAACGACACTCGTTGAGGCGACGTCCCATTTCGGGAGTTTAAATCGTCTACTATGAAATTATTATCACGGCCATTGTATTTTATGGTAAGTAAAAGGCTTCGTTTAGGTGTTTAATGTACTGTGAAGTATACCGAGGGTAATTGTTTTAATTTATACCTTTTTCGTGATCTCAGATCCAATCTTCTGGTAGATTCTCCGCTGAAAGATAAAGCAAATATATATTATTCTCATTCTTAACATTGACATGGCTTTATTCATAAAGTTTTCCAGAGTTTTGATTTTTGGGTATTATTATATAATACTCACTTATAGTAGGTATAGGTGCTTATGGCAGAATCTAAAAAATGTGTGTATACGTATTTGCACAACAAAATAAAACAAATATGATGTGTAGGTACAAATGATTGCCAAACTGAATTCGTTAAAATATTCTAATTCATTTTCACTGACACAAATTCTGAAAACACTAATTTCCGTAATAAGCTCTTTTCCCCAGTTAGTAACCATGAATTTCCTAGTTTTTTTTTTAATAGCGGAAGAGCAAAATTAGTTTCTTCGCTGCCTGGCTGTAAGGAGGTCAACAAATTCGGACTAGGCCCGTTTAGTATGCAAGTAACTCCCGACGAACCTACCACAGGGTTTACCAGCGCCCAAGCCGCCTGCTTGTCTGGCTCCAGGCCAGCAATCGAGAACCAGATGAGATTCGTATTTTGTAAGCGCATTTCCATATTACGGAGAAATTCTGATCAAATATGGCGGATGAAAAATGTGTTTACATGAACGTGCGGTTCTCTCTTAACGGCTTATTAGGCTCGGTTACACTGGAAACATATAGGTCACTCTATTGTACATAAGTAAATATCTATAAAAATATATTTATATGATGTGTATTTAAAAGGCGGCAGACATGTGCGTAGGCCTACCCCATTGGGAAACTGGCGTTACGCTATGTATGTCAAGAAATCTTGATATACATGTACATGATATACAATCCGCAATGTACATACTTAAAATACATTGATCGGCAAATCGTTTCTGTACTACTCTAGAGTGACTAGGCCACCATTACCGTTTTAAATGGAAAAGTCGTTTCGTTTTCTTTAGTTTTAGGTATATCATTCTTTAGTATTAGTATGGCATGGTACAATTATTAAGTTTTTAGGTATATTTTAATCGTCAATGCATTCGTATTGGCATTGGCAAATATTGATAATTTTAATATTTATTGCATTAAAACCGAATTTTAAATTATAAGTTATATCCATCGTTTGTTTCCTCGAATTCTACTTCTTTGTGATTGCACGACATGTGGCATCGTTTCACCCTCAGTTTCGCCTACCTACTCTACTAGTAGGTGTCTAACGATGCCCATGGACATTCTGTGATGCACTTTCTTCTTAAATGTTAGATTTATTCCACAATCTCAATTTATTAAAAAATATAATAACTTGGCATTACCTAACCTATCCATAACGTTAAAACAATTCTCTATATGCAATTTTTTTAAGATCGTGTCAACATACCTACTCGTAGTCGAGATATTTTAAAACCATCTACAAACAACGACATTCTATTTTGAATTATTTTTTGAAATAAAATTTCTCCGTTAGCATAAAATAAATTAAAACTTCCAGACCGCCCCGCACAAGAAGAGCAACAAAAACGTGCATTGTTTCATTTCCTCGGCCGCGCTTGCGATGGAAAATTAAAAACTTGCTGCGGAAAAAATAAACAAGTGCAGAAGGTCGTTAACGACAAAAACTTGAGGGCGCAGGCGCAAGATAATAAAGGGTAAGATAAGTAAGGATAAAAATATCTATAAAACAGTCTTTAATTTAAACTCGTTTCTCCCAACATAAAGAATGCATAAGAAGGTATGTACTGCAATTTATTGGGATTTTTTTTACTTTCTGAAATGTTTGAAGTTTGTACTTTGTAGGTAAACAAACTCACTAAAAACGGGATTGTTATGCCAAACAGGAAAAGTGGTAGCTCTACATACATGCTATGTAATAGAACTGTGAATAAGTACTAATATTTGTGGAGATGTATAACAGGGCAAGAGCGTATTTGATCCTCGCTAATGCAGTGAAACTTTCCGACCGCTAGTAGAGGAGCCTTCGGAGAGCCTATATCTAGACAGTGTGATTAAATTTGCAAGTACAGTGTTAGTTAGAATTGCATTTGCATATCGCATCCAGCCCCGCCTAGTATGCACCGCCTTCCCTTCTCACCCCCTCACACTCTCCTCACCCCCATGTCTAGCCTCTACTGAATGTACTCTGAGTTATGCTACACAACGTCTATATTATATTACAGTGCTCCCTACACAAGCGACTATGGAAAATTATAAAACTTGTAAGACAAAGGCAGGACAAGATAGTTCAGACTTTCGGTACTCGTAAACGCGGAGCTCGGCTTCCGGCGACTGCCTGGACAAAGGGGGAAACGGCTTCGCTAATCTTCTACTGGCTTGTTCGTATGTACGATTACATAGAATGCACTTCATTAAGTCAGTTAGGTAATTCGTAGTTCTGGCTCAGACTGAGAATATGTAATGGGCAATCATTTAAATTTCAGATTACAATTTGAAGATTATAATAAAGTGTGTGATAAAACTCGTATGATGTAGGTAGATACAGTCGTTTGCGTCTAGTTTAACGACCTTTCTTTAATGGGTAATTCTTTGTTTGATTACTAAGTACTCTAGTCAAAGAGAGTTTTCCTATTATGTGAAAGATTTGAAAAAACTATTAGTTTAGACACCTTGGTACCTACTTACATATTCACTCATTTCCTGTATAAAATGATTACACATATGAACTAAATAAATGATATTCTGTTTTTTATTGTAACCGTTATGAAGGAACGAAAATTTGCCTTTAAAGTTTAAAATTTCGCCAAACCTTCAACGACTCAACGTCTCATTTTAGAAAGGTTAATAATAATTAATACCATCCAGTTCCAAAATTAACTCGCGCAGATCCCCTCAAATCCGAATGAAAAATCAAAATGGTGTTTGTCGGCGGAGCGGCGCGCGAGTGGGGCGGAGGAGTGCGGTCCGGGACGGGGAACTGTAATTTCGCGCCCGGGGCGACATCTATAATTCCAGTGAGCTATCATAAATTAGCATACGTATTAGATTGCGTCGCCCGCCCGAGGACATGGCCCGTGGGTGGAGGCGCGGGAGGGCGCGGGCGGCGCGGGAACTCAATGCTCGTTTCTAGAGCTTCTCTAGTTCAGCTCTCAATACATGAAACACTTCTGAGAGCTCGTCATCATCCACTATTAGTAAAATAAATCATATGTTAAGTGAGTTTTTGTGAAAATTTTGTAACTTAAAGTAATATTATGTTAATAACATGAACTTGGGAATTGCCCAGTCTTCGTACAGAAGAATTTAATAAGCTATGTTTTAATTTACAGCGTGAAACTGCACGCGTAGGTAACCCTATGAACAAAACACCATGTACTTAGGTCATTCTGAAAATTTTGCACTTCCTTGGAACCTGCAATATTCGAATGTCGCGGGTTCTATATTTTTTAGTATACACTATTTTGAAAGTGGAATGCAGTTAAATCTTCGGTCGTTTTTGTTTAATGTGTCACTGATATTGCTGCTGCTCGCAAGCAGTTTAGCGTGATGATTTTTTATGTTCATTTTTTAAATCGCGTTAACGACTCAAAAATGCCATAATCGGCTTTAACACGATTTTAGTGTTGAAGTGCCACATGGAAGCACCATAAAATGTTGTTTTGCAGAATATCAACGCGCAACCGTGAGGTCGCGCGAGGGTCGTACATCGACGGCAGTCACCGAAGAAAACACTGCGACTCGGACAGTCGCAGTGTTTTCAACTAATTCAAGAGAACCAGCGAATGACCTATGAACAAATTCAGACAATCTTGGCATCGGTGTGAGTCAGATTCGGAAGACCTTACACGAACATATTTTCAAAGTGAGCTGAAGCTTGAAGTTTTTTTGTAGCTGGACCCACATGCGCTCACTTGTATCCAGAGAGGCGTGTAATTTGGTGCAAAACATTATTCAAAAGTATGATCTATAAAATTAGCTTTTTTGTTCCGTTAACCCTTTACGTTCGGAAACATCCGCGCGTGTTTTAGGCGTCTTACTATGGCTGGCGTCCGGAGTGCCCGCGCATGTCTCGGAGTACATGGTCGCACATTGTCTTTTTTTTTTTTTTTTTTTATGGAACCTGACACGGTTGGCTACATCACCTACAACGTCCGTGATGTCAGCCCATAACACCGGGTGAACTAGGTGCCATGTCAGTGCTTCCTCCTTTGATCGTGCCGGCTACACTGAACTGGTTGGAAAACACAAACTATTTACATAGCCGTTTTGACCGACGTTTCATTCAGTGCGGTGGTATCAACCCGGGCGGGTTAAACACTACCACCAAGTAAGATTAGGAGGGAAGGGACCTACAGTTTTACGAGGAATCCGAACCTCGGTCAGCCTCCAACGGTCAGCGGTCACCCATCCAAGTACTGACCGCACCCAGCGTTGCTTAAAATTCAATAGCGACAGTTGACTGTCTGCACCACTGAGCTATCGAGGCTGACATATGTCTTGTAATATTTCAATCTATTCTATTTTCTCTGTAATAAATAACATTTAAATATTTTTTCGTAGTAAAACGCGCTAAAATCGCCAATGTATGGTTAAAAATCCTACCGATTTTCATCAAACACACTGCGGAAACACATCGCCGTCACACAGAATTAAATAACGTGACAGCTGTCACTCTCATCCTCCGTCATTTCCGGCAGAGGGTAAACTGGTTTCTAGTCTTACTGTATTTCAATTGTATTATCAAAAGAGATCGATTCTTTTGGCATTGATATGCAATTTGCATGGCGCAATTGTAAATTTTAGATTAGAAAATTTGAGAAAAAATTCCAGCCTGCTTGTTTTTTCTGGAGTTAAAAAAATCTCTCTGTGCTTTTAAATAAATAAATCCTCACTTGTTTACATTGTTTTGTTGGCTATAAGTGAGTTCATTTATTTGACTTCATTATTTACGAAATAATTTAGATTATTATATGCGGGCGCTTGCGCCAAATTTTCGTGAATCTCGTTTCGAAAATGGCATGGAATTCAAGGGAGGTAAGCATATTAAAGCGTGATTGGGTGGAAGGCTAAGGGAAAATCGAAATTCCAAAGACAAGCAACTTAAAACCGACCTTAAACTACTATGAAACCCAAAGATTACGGAAAATATGGTTAATTCAGAGGTTTATCTGAACAGTAAGCTCACGGCGAGTTCTTAAAGCCGAGATAATGAAGTAAGGATTAGATGGTCGCAAACTTGGCGTATTACCATAAAAATATTAAAGTCTGGAGGCGACGAGCACTCCCTTACAGATTATAATAATTTTGTGACATTTTATTATGAGGATGAATTCTGGGAGGCGTGCTTTGTACTGAAACCAAAGCAACGTGTTTATGTAATTGCAATTTTTTTTATGTAAACCAACATGGTTGGCTGTGCCCAGAGATCAATGGTGCATTTGACAGACTGAACAGAGAACTGAACAGAGCGTCACTACATCACTCAAGGAGTGCGGTTTAATCGTGTAATCTATACACTAATGGTACTATCGTCATCAAATCCAAAAAATGCGTATTTTGTTTCTTTTTACCAGTGTTCTATTCAATATTCCTTGATATTAAGTTGTGGTATTTTTTTAAAACCAGAAAAAATGGATATTGATGGCACAAATTCCGACATAAGATTACTTAAGAGCGTTCCGTGCAAAATGACAGGCAATGGTGCTGCCACTCAAGTAAATAATATATATCTCTTAAACAAAGCCATAACTGGAAAAAACAAGCCATAAAGCTGTAGTTGATTTTGATTATGATATTCTAAAATACTGGAAACAGTTTTGTATTGCTCTGATTATCCATAAACATAATAACGGATTACGGTGGCCATCGAAATCCGTTATAATGATTGTGCATAAACTGAGCTATACAAAACTGTTTTCAGTATCTTAGAATATCATAATCAAAATCAACTACAGCTTTATGGCTTGTTTTTTCCTGTTATGGCTTTGTTTAAGAGATATATATTATTTACTTGAGTGGCAGCACCGTCGCCTGTCATTTTGCACGGAACGCTCTTAAGGCTAGGATTAAATCAATTAAAACGATATCATTCACCAGGATAAATTAAAATATAGAAAGTACCCAGTTTGAATAACTACATTAATATGAACTAAATTGGGTCTCTTTATATACATAGAAATTTTGTACCTTGATTTCACGACCATCGGAATCAACTAGGAGAATATATCGAGCTTTGCTTATTAGTTCATCTGGCCACCGATAGATGGAACGTGATTTCGCAATAATTGGCGACGGCGTCCGCGGCAGAGGCACTCGATTAATCAGCCGCCTTCACAATAGCCCCCTCCCCCCCCCCCCCCCCCCCCCCCCCCCCCTTCGGCCTGCCGCCGCCGCCCGCCCCGGCCGCCCCGCCCGCCCGCGCCTGGCCGCAGCCTAATCACACATCCGGGAAGGCGCTTTGTTGGTGGCTAAGTGCTTCTCTCTGCGCATACTGTGAGACAGAATGGCTATTGCTATCCTGCGGAGATGTGTGTACATTTCGCTGGCGCTATGTGTTGGCGTCAAGGGTACGTTTGGGGGTAAAGTTCCAAAGGTTTCAGTGTATTGTACGGTAGGTACTGTTACAGTGACATTTCAAGGCTACGTTCAATCTGATTAATCTATTGAGTAACCAGTAGTTATTTTTATTGTTCAAAAAGTTGAAGAGTTATTAAATAATAATATTATGCTCAATTGCATAATATCTCGTACACGTATACGTCTAATTGTAACTGAGTGTTATTAAAAAAATGTACCGGCAAATTTTAAAAGCATTCAGAATTTTTAAAAAATTTAAAAGATTTCCAATTCGATTTATAAATTATACTAGCAAATATTTCAGTACACAGGGAAAAAATATATAAATAATTTGAGAGAAGGTATAAATTAAGGGTTAAAACCAAACTAAAATTCGTAACTGTTCTACCTTTTTCATTTGCAGCTTGCTGAATGGACGGCGCCCTCGTATAATCAATTTCAGCTCCTGAAAAAACCAAACACAATAATGTGAACAAAGTAAATGCATCCTGTTCGATATGTCTATATCAATCGAATTGTACTATAAACGTTTTAAGTGCGTCAATAAACCTTAAAATCGGTAAGTTTATTTAGTGCATTTTCGACCCTACCCCTTCAGTGGGCACCAGCACATACGTATACCAATATCACAACTGATAAGTCCTGCCATGAAACTTGAGCGGCACAAATTGAACGAAATAAAAGAAAAGTTTTCCCCGTAATGCAGAGTGTCAACACCGGACCGCCCCCACCGAGTTCCGAAACAATACAGTCAACTAGTCACCGTCACTCCACACGTACTATTAGACGTAGACACGTCTCGGGAGAAAGGTGAGGGAGAACAAATCGAGTTAGCGACTTGAACAGGCGCTTGACGAAATCAAATTATACGCTTTTCAGACCGATCGCGGGCGGCACCGCGGCGCCGCCGCCGCGTCGCCGCCGCCGCCTCCGCCCACGCTCCGCGCGCCACCGCACCGCTCCGCTACCCGCACAGCGCCGGACTCACATCTCCCGCACCACACACAATACAGAGAAAAGTGGAGAAAATGCAGATACCTTCACTCGTCCCGGAGAGACTCACCGCATGGCCGCGACCGGCGCGACGAACCGATACAATGAGCCAAATATCGGAGTCGCCTTTTAACCAAACTCGGCGAGGAAGTGGCGATATCGTCGGCAGCCGACTCGCTTCTAACAGTGCGGCGAGCCGCGCCCCTGCACGCATACTTGTACTGAATCTCTACCCCAATTCCGGGCATCGGGAGGCGCGCCGCCGCCGCCGCCTGCCCGCGCCGCCGCACGGTCGCCCTCTCTCCCCGCGCGCGCTGCGCTCTTCGCGACCCTAGGCGTAGGGGATTACGGTCGAGCGACGAAGGGCGGCCGCACGACTTGCGACCTTGTGAAGTCTGTTCGCTGCATTTTGGTACCCGGGGATGCTGCGCAAAATAGGAGGTCGAAATATGAACGAGACTGCGAGGCGCTCGAAGGGGTTGGGGGCGCGGGGAGGAGAGAACAGACAAGGAATATTTGAATAGACCACTCTTTCTCTTTCTACCCCGCGGAACGGAAGCTGGAGGTAGACGGGGCGGCGGAGACGGGGGCGCGGGAGGCGGCGCGGCGGGCCGTGAGCGCGGGGCGCGGGGCAATATTATGTCGGAAACACGCTTCTGTTACTCCATACAAATCGGTGGTCTGAAATGTGAAGAGGATTTTTGAATTTAGATAAGAAGAATGTATTGAGAAATGTGCGGTGATTATAAATCGCCCTACTTGGAAGATATGGCCCCATTTTAAGGTTTAAGTGCGTTACTTTTCGGGACATTAACGATATTTGGTTTATCTTTTCTGTACAAACGTACTAAAAGTATGCGTAGTTATTGTAATTTAATAACATAGGCACCGATCCAGAGCTACCTACGTAAACTATTTAACAAACGCTATTGGTTAACTGCAAGTACATTGCATGTAGCTGCATGCTAAGTTATTGCACACACGCCATGTTTTTTCTTATTATTACAGTAGAAACAGTAACGCTATTTCCGCACACGATGGCGCAAGGAGTATATTTTATTATATTGTTAATGTGCAATAAATATAAGAAAAATAGCGTCCACCCAGTCATAGACCCAGTACACCCTCACTACAGGCCATGTTTCACAGAGCAGAGTGAATGAATTAACTTTTATTGCTACTAACATTGGACATAGTTTATAGTACTCAAAATCTAACAATGAGAAAACATGTAGGTATATCCTAATAAATAAGATCTGTAAGGGCTGGCTGACCGACCGACGCGACGGTTGCACAGTCGTCGATTCTATAATCACTTAAATGTAGATAACTACTAAACAAATTCACATGGGGTTTTGATTAATGTATTCTGGCACATCTAAGGATGCTTATATAGGCAATTTTTTCACATAGCAATGCCGTGGAATCAGCTATAAAAATGTAAAGTTCCAGTAACCTTGACAAAGTATGAAACAAATAAAAAGATAAAATATTCACAGTTAAGTGTTTTTATGGAACATGTCATGGTTGAAAACATCATCCGTGATATCAGCCCGTCAATCCATGGTGACCAACTAGGTGCCATGTCAGTGCTAGCCTTTGGTCGTGCCGGCTACACTGAACTGGACGGAAAGTACGAACTGAATGGTCGCACGGTCAACCATCCAAAGTCTGACTGCGCCCAACATTAATAACCTTCGGTGTTTGTCTACGGGTGTACAGGTGGATGCATAACACCGCCAAGCTGTCGAATTAATTTGTGTCGTGAATTGTGTGTAGATTTCAACTTAATAATAAACAATGAAAAATAATGCGATTAAAAACTAAAATGTATTGATATAATAATGATAAATATGCCAATTAAAAAACCATAAAATCAGAATCAGCATCATACATACTAAGAACACATTCAAAAAAGATGTTATAAAAGATATACAACAATATTATTAAATTTTATTTATTTGTTTTTTTTTGTTTATATGTTTATTTTTTATTATTTACTATTATTTTGTACATTTATTCACACATTTCTTTTTATATACATTTTACATTTTTACAAAATTAATTATTATTTTATTGAACTCCGTATCTTCCTAAATATATATTTTTTTAATTTTCTCATCATTATTTATTTAAATGTTCAAAACTGTTTAGTGTGGAAGCTACTAAAGACTAAAGACGCGACTAAAGACAAACCTGCCATCCTCAATACGGGATTGTTCCCAGTGAGCATGGTAGGGTATAAACAAAATAGCTGGTACAGAAACCTATGCATGTGTCATACACAATATACCTTATTATGTTAATCTGATGGATGATGATTTTGTAAAATGCTAAAATGTAACTTGTGCTGTAAAATGTACCTATTCTTAAATATTAAGTGTTTTACAGATATTCTGTACCGATTCTGTACCAAAAACCTTCGAACAATAAATTCTATTCTATTCTATTCTATCCTAATATTTCGCTAAAAAGAAAACAGTAGGTAATCATTATAAATAACCTATACTAAAAAAAAATTATTATATTTCAGTCTAAAATCATTTTAGTTATATTTTATTAACTTTATTTATTTATTCTTCTTATTTTTTTGCTTAATTTTAATACGAAATGGCAACTGTATTAATTTCTTTGTTTCACGGCACTGTGGTACAACAATTTTTGTGAATGTCTTTAATTTGAACAGGAGAAAATCTTTTACTGGTTTAGTAATTTATATGAAAACCCGCTGGCAACTATAAATATGTATGTACTATAAATTGTTGATTTTCCAAATAAATAAAAATAAAAAATAAATTGAAAACTCTGTGTTCATTTACTAGGTGAATAAAAATCAGTCAATGGGAGTTTTACTCGCGCACGGAGGGTTCCGTAGATCCGCTATACCATACCTGTCAAATAGCCATATTATGTTTTGTATGTCTGCGATGCAAAAAAGACCTGTAGCGCCATCTATTATTTACTTGCGTGAATATGTACTAATCTATTTTAGCAAGTTTCTTGTACGAGGACTCATTTGGTGGGTTTGGACGAGTGTCCCCTACTTCTACCAATACATTTGGTGACGAGGGTCTGATGATGAAGTCAGGAGGTGGAAAGTGAAATTCTTCAACCGTTTCTAGTAACCCCTCGAGTTTGGGCTCATTTGGTGGGTTTGGAGGAGTGTCCCGTAAGTCCACCAATACACTTGGTAACGACGGTCTGATGGAGTCAGGAGGTCGACAGTGGAACTCTTCAACCGTTACTAGTAACCCCATCGAGTTTGGGCTCATTTGGTTGGTTTGGGTGAGTGTCCCTTACAATACACTTGGTGACGAGGGTCTGATGATGGAGGGAGGAGGTGAACGGTGGAACTCTTCAACCGTTACTAGTAACCCCCTCGAGTTTTGAGCTCATTTGATTGGGTTTGACGAGTGTCCCATACTTCCACCAATACACTTGGTGACGAGGGTCTGATTATGGAGTCACGAGGTGGGCTGTGGAACTTAAATAAAAAAATATGATCAGAATATTTCATTGAAATAATTTATTGATTGTTTGAATCCACCCAAGTTAAGGTTTCTGTATTGTGCCGAGAACTATGTGGCGTTAGGGTGGCTAAAAATGATACGTCGTCGTTAGCGATACACCACCCAAGTCAATGCTTGAATCGTGCAGAGGACTGTGTGGCATTAGGGTGGATAAAAATTATATGTCGTTATCGTTTCAACCTCAAGGTTGGGCACACCTTGTTGTATGAGAGCCTTGCCCCTCTACAGGGGCCTCTGGGGGTTCAACTGTTATTGGTCCAATAATCGTGGGAAAAGCATGAAAGAAAAAAAAGAAAAATTTTTTTTTACTGAAACACACCGAAAAATGAGGCTATAAATATCGAAGAAAAAGTATAGAGCAAAGCGCGCTAAAATGAGTGACGATGACAGGCATGCTGAACTACAACTATGTATACTGACTTCTTTAGATGGGCTATGTATTGAGGAGCTTGATTGTGAGAAATTGACAGGTAAGAAACCGTGTAACAAAGATGCAATGAGAGAGTTGGAAAGGATTAGTAGTTTTCGTAATGATATGAGCCCAAAAGCAAACGAAAAACGAAAAAATTGAAAAATAGGTAAAAAAAACTTTTTAAGTTAAACGGTTTTATTTAAAATCATCAGCTGTAACAAAAACCAGAAAATAATTAGGACACAAACCTGGGCCTTCTTGAGATTTTACGTCTGGGTAAGAAACCGTGCAATACTAGCAGTGATGTCTTCTCATGTCGAATGCCAAGGGGCACTTTGTGTCGCTGCGTCAGCGGATAAGTAATAAATTGGGACTTTTAACAGACTATTATAAAAACGTGGGGCGCATAAATACATCAAATGCGCCCCACGTTTTAATATTAGTCTGTTAAAAGTCCAAATTTATTACTTATTCCGCTGACGCAGCGACACAAATTGCCCCTTCCTTGGCATCCGACATGAGAAGACAGCACTCCTATAGCGCGGTTTTCTCAACCGTTCACTTCGAAAGAATGCGGAGCGCACCCTCCGCTCTCCGCCTCCACCGCACTGACGGGCAATTGCGGTGGGGGTGGAGAGCGGAGGGTGCGCGCCGCATTCTTTCGAAGTGAACGGTTGAGAAAACCGCGCTATAGTATTGCACGATTTCTTACCCAGACGTAAAATCTCAAGAAGGCCCAGGTTTGTGTCCTAATAATTTTCTAGTTTTTGTTACAGCTGATGATTTTAAATAAAACCGTTTAACTTAAAAGTTTTTTTTATATATATATTTTCTGCTTGTTGCTTTTATATTACGGTTCAAAAGACACAGCACTCGAACGGACGGAAGGACAGACAGATAGACGGACAGACGACGACGTAGGCTTGGTAATATGTTTTATTATCGTGCATTGGTGCATTATATTAGGAAAAGTAAGTTCGTGGTGCGCGTGCGTGGTCACGACTCAGGCTCGAAGGACCAATTTTCTTTCAAGCATTCTGTTGTCGGTGAACAAACGAGAATCTCCGCGAAACAGTCCGCAGACAGTTTCCGCCAGCGACAACGGCTTCCCAGCTCGAGTGCTCTCTCATGTTGAACTATAGCGGCGGCACTAGGTATTTAAGCAATACTTACTCTAAGGTTCTGATAAGGCTCCGATAGATTGTCACTTATAGTTTATTTGCTTTGCTTTAACTAGTTTGCGAAATGCAATAAACGATGTGTTGTTTTGTTTTATTAATTTTATTAAATTAATTTAGTTAAACTGCTGCCCAAACCATAGATAATACATAATATGTAGGCAATGCAGTCAATACTATAGTTGAGTCTAATTAGCTTATTAACTATAAATTAAATAGTTTTATTTAGATCAATATTTTGGTCTTAGTATTTCCATTATTTTTTGTAAATAATAAATTTAAAAAACACATATTATACATAATATTTCGACTATTCTTTGTCGTCGTCAGATAATAAAATTTCAAAATACTAGATATGTGCGACATCCTTTTCCTTTCATTGGACTGGGCACTATACTTATATTTTCAAATTCTTATTAAAAGCTTAGCCATCGCCACGCCGCGCCGCCGTAATGCCTTTGATTGCGAAATAAAGGATTATTCATTTATTTAATTCAAACATTGAATGAGTCATGAAATATAAATAAATAAATATAATATGTTATACCACTGAATGTGTGGCTAGAGAGTACCTATTGTCTTGTAATTCCTTTCAGCGGGCCTACAGTTTTACATGGAATCCAAACCATGGAGCAGCTCTTGAAATTATGCATGTAATTTTTTTCCTATTAGAAAAGCAGCATCGGTTGGTACACGCCGACCGGACTCGAACCATGAACCCCACTCGCAAAAGAAACCGTATCCCAGACCCCTTGAGCCACCCGCCACTACAAATATAGACAAACATTTTAAAAATAGTTGATTTAAAATATCTTGGTCTTAAAGTAAACGCGTATTTGGGAACTTTTTTTACTTATTTAAAAAAAATAGGTACAAATGAAATTGTAGCCACTATCATTCTCCCACTTAATACCCAAGTCTTAGTATATTTATAGTTCAATAAACAAGCCACTACTCTCTCAAGAACAGTTCTGCGCGGATTAGAGATAGTAAGAGGCTACAATCTCGCCCGTACCAAAGCTCGGCTACATTGCCACAGAATTGCTTCAATAAATTAGACTGAAAGGGTTTCCAAAATACAAGTAACAAGGATCCTCTCGTAAACAATGCCATCGACTCTGTTGAACATTGTGCCAAATACGAAATCCTTACAATGAGATTCTTAGCAGAAATATATCTCAGTTTCCCTCTCATGAGCTTTTAAGGGAGATTTCGTGTTCATACACTTGTAAAATGTATTCATAATTTAAGCTATACATGTGTAAAAATTTATTTAATAATAATAAAAATCATACGTGCAATATACATATATTTATATGATTTCTTTTAAATTGCAATCTAGTAATAATCTCTTGAAACATCCCACATTTAAAAATTCCTATCATCGAAAATTTTATTGCTAGTGGATAAGTCCGGTGACGTGCGTACCAAGGCTTTCTTCATACGCGTTCTATGGACCATGGCTGCCTCAGCTGAACTGGAAGACATTTTTTGTTTATAAGTTGGATTTATTTTATTTTAAGTAAAACGCGCGTGAAATAACCAAATATATTTGTTCATCATTAGTAAGATTATGACGAAATCATCGAAATAAAGAAGAAATCTTACTTAAAGTTTCGTCACAAACTAACTTAAAAATCCCTTAACATCGACAAATAGTGTTTCTGCGCAGAAATTTAACTGCTCAAATCTGAAATCACTCTTAAAGCCTATAAGCCTAAGTTACTTAAACAGTGCATTTCTCTGCAAGGGAACATTAATTAGACAGGAAAAGCGACGCAGAGTTGGTTGAAGGCCAAATGAGGAAAACGCATGGCATAAGTGCCTCTATATAGTCACCAGTCAGACTACACTCGCCCGGGTCCATCTAGATACATGTCCTGTAAGCAATTATTTCATTAATGAAACTATATTACTAACCTGATTACTTTTGTGTAGTTAGTAGTACAATGTGTATGAGAACAGTCTAGAACTTTAGAAGGTTGTCGATTTGAGAGAAAATTTACATAAGTATTACATAGTTATTAAAAGTTTCTGGCTTGTGAGGTTTTTTCTTTGGTTGTGCAATTAAATAATTTGTACAGTAGATAAATATTTTTTGTAATTATAGTTATTATCTATCAAAATAATGGCAGTGTCATGTGAGAATATTTTAGGAAGGATAGTATTCATAAGATGTACACATGTAGCTACGAAAGAAGTTTTTAAATTTTCGAAAAAAAATCTCTTTCCCTCTTTGTTCTCTCACTTATTATTAGTTACGCTGCAGATTTGGGGGGTAAAGTTGTTCGCGTCCGTGACACCTTAAGATCCTCAAGTCACACGTGCCTCCTGGGTGGTGCCAAATGAACAGCAAACAGCGTGTGGTAGATCTTCGGATCGCCTGGGTCCGCCACCACACCCCGGGAAACAATTACACCGCCATAATAGTTCGCTGTGTTCCGGTGTACTTCCCGGGGACCCAGTAGCAGGTGGGGCTGGTCACGACAAGGAGCGGGCCAGCGGATCTAAAGCGGATTCGCTGTTCGGGAGTGATGCATCGACACGGTTGCCAGGGAGACCCGGTTAAACGGTTATTCCGCTGGCCGCCCGCCGGGTAGTATAGGGGCCCAATCGCGTCTAACCAACGCGAGAGGCTGCCCTGGTCAACCGGCGCATAATCCCGGAGTGGTCCGTCGTGCCGGATGGTGACCGGAGTAGGGGTCCCGGCGGCCACTTCCGGGGGGGACCGGGGGCCCTTCCGTCTTCCGTGTCGGTGCGCCACGAACCTGAGCAGATAGCGATGAAGCTAGGAGCTGCGCTTTACCCGTAAATTGTCGTGACCGCCCTTCAAGCCTACCTCTCCCCCTCTAAAAAACTATGGCAGCGCAAAGGAAAGTGAAAAAACGTTGTACAGCGGTGCACACCCCCACCTATTTTAGCGTTGACATGACCAACGTGCGGGGGTTGCACTCCAACTTGAATGCCGTCCACCATCACTTGGAGACGGCGAAGCCGGCTTTACTCTTCCTGACAGAAACGCAAATATCCTGCCCTGCCGACACTACTTACTTGCATTACCCCGGCTACACCCTGGAAGAAGCCTTCCGACCTCGGGCCGGGGTTTGCATGTTCGCTAGGGCGGATATTTGCTGTCGTCGCCTGCGCTGCCTGGAGGATCCCGAACTATCTATTCTGTGGGTTCATGTGGATTTGGGGACGGAATCTCGAGTGTACGCCTGTATCTACAGGTCGCACTCAGGCGACGCCGGGACAGCTCGATTATTCGAGCACTTGAGTAGAGCGGCAGATGAAGTGCAAGAGCGGTTTCCCTCCGCGGATATGGTTCTGCTTGGAGATTTTAATGCCCACCACGAGGTGTGGCTGGGCTCCGGGAGAACTGACTTCGCGGGGAGAGCCGCCTACGACTTCGCCCTGACGCATGACCTGTCTCAACTGGTAGATCAACCTACCAGAGTGCCAGATATAGACGGTCATGTACCCTCTCTGCTGGATCTTCTGCTGACGACGAACCCGAAAGTCACAGTGAGCGCTCCTCTTGGCTCCTCTGACCACTGTCTAGTGGGGTCCACGGTGCCATTTTCGCCTCCTCAGTCCCGTACTGGAGGAATGCGTCGAATTTGGCACTACGCCTCAGCAGATTGGGATGGTATGCGAGAATACCTCGCATCCTACCCATGGAGAGAGCTATGCTTCAGTTCGGATGATCCGTCGGAATGCGCCAATGCCGTAGCCGAGGTGGTTCTGGGGGGTATGGAGATGTTTATTCCCACCGCCCTCGTCCGCCTCGGTGGTAAAAGCCAGCCCTGGTACAGCCGCGAATGTGCTGAAGCTGTCGCAGCTAATGGCGCAGCTTATCGTGCATGGTCGTGCGCTCGTGCCAGACGCGATCCAAATGTATCCGAACTGAAGAAAGAATACAACCGCCTCTCCAGATCCTGCAAGAGGGCTATTGCCAGGGCCAAATTCGAGCATATCGGCAGAGTTGGTGATAGGCTGAACCAGCACCCAACTGGGAGCCGTGAGTTTTGGTCTCTCGCCAAATCTGTCGAATCGAATTTTTTGCCGCTCCTCACTTCCACCACTGCAGTGTCCTGGGGGCTCACTTGCCCACTCCGCAAAGGAGAAAGCCGATTTATTGGTGTCTCTCTTTGCGGGGAACTCCAACCTGGACGATGGGGGTGCCATCCCTCCATCCATAACTAGGTGTGAGAACTCTATGCCGGAAGTACAGTTCCGACAACGAACTGTGCGGGCGGAGCTTCTCTCCCTAGACACCAGGAAGGCGAGTGGGCCGGATAGGATTCCTGCATTGGTGCTGAAACGGTGTGCTCCCGAGCTGGCTCCAGTGCTAACGCGCCTTTTCCGCCTCTCTTACTCTGCTTCCCGTGTGCCGGCAGCCTGGAAATCTGCATTTGTTCAAGCGGTCCCCAAAAAGGGCGACCGCTCAAACCCTTCGAACTACCGACCTATAGCGATTACCTCCCTACTCTGCAAGGTGATGGAGCGTATTATCAACGCCCAGCTCATGGCGTACCTGGAGACAAATAACCTCATCAGCGATCGGCAATATGGCTTTCGGCCAAACCGATCCGCTGGTGATCTCCTAGCGTACGTCACTCACCTTTGGGGGGAATCGCTTGAAGGACTTGGTGAATCGATATTGCCAAGGCATTCGATAGGGTTTGGCACAAATCGCTCCTGGGCAAGCTTCCGGCGTACGGACTTCCTTCTGGCCTCTGCGACTGGGTCGCCGACTTCCTACATGGGCGTAGCATTCAGGTCCTAGTGGACGGTTGCTCGTCGGACGCCATGTCAGTGAATGCCGGCGTACCGCAGGGATCTGTGCTATCACCCACACTGTTTCTTCTGCATATCAATGACATGCTGCCACTCGGCAACATACATTGTTATGCGGATGACAGTACAGCACACGGATCCTATACCAGTCACCCTTCAGCCAGACGAGAAGTTGTGGATGAAAAGAGGCGAAGACTTGTGTCTGAACTCGAACAAACGCTTCGGTCTATTTCCGAATGGGGCCGTAGCAATTTGGTCGAGTTCAACGCTTCAAAAACACAAGTTTGCGCGTTCAGTGCGAAGAGGGCGGCGTTCACACCAGCTCCTTCCTTCCAAGGCACGTCGCTTAAATTAAGCGACCACCTCGGGGTCCTCGGAGTCGAACTGTCGCACGACCTAAATTACCGGCGCCATATCGAGGGCAAGGCCAAGCTGGCCTCAAAAAAGCTAGGCGTACTCAATAAGGTTCGACGGTACTTCACGCCGGGCCAAAGGCTGCTTCTGTATAAATCGCAGATTAGGTCCTGTTTGGAGTACTGCTCGCACCTGTGGGATGGCTCAGCCAAATACCAGCTTGCGCCTTTGGACTCGATCCAGCGTCGAGCCGTGCGACTTGTGGATGACCCCGACGTGTCCCGCGATCTAGAACCGCCGCAACTTCGTAGGGATGTCGGCGCCCTAAGCGTGTTCTATCGCTTATTCCACGGGGAGTGCTCGGAGGAGCTGTTTAACGCGATTCCGGCGTCCCCTTTCCACCTCCGTACAACGCGCACTGGGCAGGGATTGCATCCCTATACGCTGGATTTACCGCGGATGCGTACAAATCGGTTCTGCAGATCCTTTCTCCACAGAACCGGCAAACTCTGGAACGCTCTACCTGCCCACATATTTCCCCCCAAGTATAGTCTCGGGTCCTTCAAGAGAGGCGTGAATGGGCACCTGTCAGGCCGGCATGGCATTCGCAGCCCCGGCCTGCGTCCGAATGTCCATGGGCGTCGCTAGACACCTTATGGGTGACTCGGCGCCACATGTGGCGCTTAGTATAAAAAAAAAAAAAAAAAAAAAAAAAAGACGCGCTGAAAGTAAAAAAATATTTCGCAAAAAATATAAAACTGTTGATGTTAGACCGGCCGCCTCCGCCGGCGCGGCCGCGGCCGGGCTCTCGGACGAAACGAATTGCAGCCCAATCCTATTATAACTTGGATAAAAGTGTTTGTACAACCATCTGCACATAAATATTAATCTTATCTGGACTTAACGAGAGCACACTTTCGGTTGATCCACAAATTCGCAAATATTATTAGTTTTGTGGGAAATTGAACTCTGTGCCAAAGGCACTAGATTGAAATTAAAACGTGAGGACGTCTTGCATTATTTTCATTAGATAGAATGTGGTACTTACTATAGGCTAGCTAGAATCTAGATCATTTAGTCAACTATTTTTCATCTTTAGTTTTCGTTTAAAGATAAAATGTAATCTTACTCCATATCGTAAAGATTCTGAAAGTACCATAGCTATTTCAAAATGCATCAACATATATAATATATACCATAGCTATAGCAAAAATGAGGATAATGTTTTTATGATATTGTTGTGACCTATTTTATACTCGTCACCACAGGACTGCTGGTTGCTTATTAATAAGAATTGATCTCAACAGATACTAATATTGGTTTACATTAGACATTTACAATGAAACTTATTTTAGTTCAGTCATTATAGATTTTGACCCGTGAATAAGTTCTTGGATTTTTTTTTCGTAGGTCCCTCGGGGGGATCACTGGGAGTTTAAATTCAAAAAGTAGACTGAATCAGGCTCCTGTGTATATTCGAAAAACGGTTTTTCTTGAATATCTCAGCTATTTTTGATTTTACAGTAAAACCGTGAGGACAAATATTGTAGGAAATTTGATTCTCTAGAAGTTTGGTCCTCACAATTTTTCTTCTAGGATCGATATTTTGGAAAAAGGTGGGAACCAAAATTGTTCAGAATTTGATTCTCTACAATTTTAGTCCTCTTCATTCATGCCGTAAAGTTGAAAATAAACGAGATGATGAAAATATTTTGAATTTGTCGCTTTTTTTATTAATTAGAGGAAGGTGTGGATCTAAGCTTGCGATGGCTTCACCGAACATATCCGGGCCCATCGGCAGTAGAGGAGGGTATTAATCGAGGCCGGGACTAGCGAGTGGCCACTCTAAATTTCCCGCGCATGCTTCACGTTTCGGCTCGCTTCAAGCCCTCGTCAGCTAGTCTGCGTTGACTAGGACGCGGGGAAACCACCAGTCCCGCTCTCGACCTCCCTCTCTCTACCTATCCATATTCTGTAGGATGCTTCCAGTGACGTTTTTGAAGCTCTCTCCATATATGAGCTTAGCGTCGATCTTGGGAGCCCTAGATTCTTGAAGAGACTGTAGAGCGACTTCGCTGGTAGTCCTTTTATTTAGCTTGACTCCGTATAATTGTGGCTTTGTTTCTATCTTTGTTTCAAATCTTGCGACAACTTTTTCAACTACTTCTACTGAACCGATTTTTATGAAACTTTGCACACACATTGAGTTCTCGTGACAATACAATATTATGATAATTTCAACTTGGTAAAAAGGGTCTGATGATGGAGTCAGGAGGTGTACAGTGGAACTCTTCAACCGTTACTAGTAACCCCCTCGAGTTTGGGCTCATTTAGTTGGTTTGGACGAGTGTCCCATACTTCTACCAATACACTTGGTGACGAGGGTCTGATGATGGAGTCAGGAGGTGTACAGTGGAACTCTTCAACCGTTACTAGTAACCCCCTCGAGTTTGGGCTCATTTGGTTTGTTTGGAAGAGTGTCCCATACTTCTACCAATACACTTGGTGACGAGGGTCTAATGATGGAGTCAGGAGGTGGGCAGTGGAACTCTTCAACCGTTACTAGTAACCACCTCGAGTTTGGGCTCATTTGGTTGGTTTGGACGAGTGTCCCATACTTCTACCAATACACTTGGTGACGAGGGTCTGATGATGGAGTCAGGAGGTGTACAGTGGAACTCTTCAACCGTTACTAGTAACCTCCTCGAGTTTGGGCTCATATGGTTGGTTTGGACGAGTGTCCCATACTTCTACCAATACACTTGGTGACGAGGGTCTCAAGATAGAGTCAGGAGGTGGACAGTGGAACTCTTCAACCGTTACTAGTAACCCCCTCAAGTTTGGGCTCATTTGGTTGGTTTGGACGAGTGTCCCATACTTCTACCAGTACACTTGGTGACGAGGGTCTGATGATGTAGTCAGGAGGTGTACAGTGGAACTCTTCAACCGTTACTAGTAACCCCCTCCAGTTTGGGCTCATTTGGTTGGTTTGGACGAGTGTCCCATACTTCTACCAGTACACTTGGTGACGAGGGTCTGATGATGGAGTCAGGAGGTTGACAGTGGAACTCTTCAACTGTTACTAGTAACGCCCTCGAGTTTGGGCTCATATGGTTGGTTTGGACGAGTGTCCCATACTTCTACCAATACACTTGGTGACGAGGGTCTGATGATGGAGTCAGGAGGTGGACAGTGGAAATCTTCAACCGTTACTAGTAACCCCCTCGAGTTTGTGCTCATATGGTTGGTTTGGACGAGTGTCCCATACTTCTACCAATACACTTGGTGACGAGGATCTGATGATAGAGTCAGGAGGTGTACAGTGGAACTCTTCAACTGTTACTAGTAACCCCCTCGAGTTTGGGCTCATATGGTTGGTTTGGACGAGTGTCCCATACTTCTCCCAATACACTTGGTGACGAGGGTCTCATGATGGAGTCAGGAGGTGGACAGTGGAACTCTTCAACCGTTACTAGTAACGCCCTCGAGTTTGGGCTCATATGGTTGGTTTGGACGAGTGTCCCATACTTCTACCAATACATTTGGTGACGAGGGTCTGATGATGGAGTCAGGAGGTGGACAGTGGAACTCTTCAACTGTTACTAGTAACCCCCTCAAGTTTGGGCTCATTTGGTTGGTTTGGACGAGTGTCCCATACTTCTACCAATACACTTGGTGACGAGGGTCTGATGATGGAGTCAGGAGGTGTACAGTGGAATTTTCTAACCGTTACTAGTAACCCCCTCGAGTTTGGGCTCATTTCGTTTGTTTGGACGAGTGTCCCATACTTGTCGAACGCAAAATGAAACAGACATACCATCTGTTCAAATTGATTTTGAAAGGGACGGCGGGCACCTTATCCATCCTAAAGCCATACAGTTTCCAGCAAAGTTTAATTATGGAACAGCTGAGAGACGGATGTTACCGAATATTTTGGCATGGGCCTCCACTGTCCATAAAATGTAGGGCAGTACTGTTGACCATGCTGTCGTGTATTTGGGCTCCAGAATATTTGAGGAGGGTCAAGCGTATGTTGCATTGAGTCTCGTAAAGTCTTTAGAAGGGCTATGTATTGAGGAGCTTGATTGTGAGAAATTGACAGGTAAGAAACCGAGTAACAAAGATGCAATGAGAGAGTTGGAAAGGATGAGGAGTTTGCGTAATGAATGATACGAGCCAAAAATCAAACTAAAAACGAGTAAATAAAAAAAATATGTAAAAAAACTTTCTTTCACGTTTTTATATTAGTCTGTTAAAAGTCTCAATTTATTACTTATTCCGCTGACGCAGCGACACAATGTGCCCTTTGGCATCCGACATGAGAAGACAGCACGCTAGTATTGCACGATTTCTTACCTAGACATAAAATCTTAAGAAGGCCCAGGCTTGTGTCCTTATTATTTTCTAGTTTTTTGTACAGCTTATGTTTTTTTTTCTAGTTTTTTTTAATAAAACCGTTTAACTTAAAAGTTTTTTTCAAATTTAATTTCCAAAATATCGATCCTAGAAGAAAAATTGTAAGGACCAAACTTTTAGAGAATCAAATTTCCTACAATTTTTGTCCTCACGGTTTTACTGTAAAATCAAAAATTGCCGAGTTATTCAAGAAAAATCGTTTTTCGAATATACACAGGAGCCTGATTCAGTCTACTTTTTGAATTTACATTACCCTACCACCAAGTAAGATTAGGAAGGAAGGGACCTACAGTTTTACGAGGAATCCGAACCTTGGTCAGCCTCCAACGGTCAGCGGTCACCCATTCAAGTACTGACCACACCCAGCGTTGCTTAACATTCAATAGCGACAGTTGACTGTCTGCACCACTGAGCTATCGAGGCTGAGAGCACCACTGAGATATCGAGGCTGAATCTATAGGTTTTGGAGCCGACGACTATATACAAGCAGCGATGGGCGCTTTCTCACTCCGACGTGACGAAAAAATCCCGGGGAGGTGAGGCACGGCAACGACCACGATCTCTCCTTGCGCCAGCGTTGCCGAGTTAGCGACCAAGTCTCTAGATCTGGCGAATTTTCTACGAATTTAGCGACAAATTGTGTAATTCAAGCGACACTTTTAATTGTGTAATTCAATTCAAGTTGAAACGTCCATTTGAAGAAAATATTACACTCGAAAATATTGACCAAAATGGTCGAGAGCAGTTAGTAAGTTTTGCATGCAGAAATGCTTGTCAAAATAATAGATTTTATATCTTATAATATGCATAGCATTACAAACGTGGACATAATAATATACGCATGTAATGGTAGAATTATAGTTTTAAGTAAAAAAAAATATTTTAATCATAGTAATAAATTTATATTATTAATTGTCTCCTCTATGGTTGATTTTGGGAAGACGAGCTAGTGAGTTAGTATTATTCGCATAATTTACTCTCATAAAAATAACGGTCAAGCGAGTCTAACTCGCGTGGAGAGGGTTCTGTACCATTCAGTTTTCTGTGAGAACTCTAAGCCTTAGGATTTTCGTTTAGATTTTTCTATAAATTATAAGAGAGGTCCTATATTCCCAATTTTTTTCCAAATTTTAGACTCAGTTGTTTCAGAGATAAGTTTCGGAGGGGAAGGGCAAGGGATGCTCTATTTTTATATGTTTGTATATTATTTCTTAATATACCTTATAACGAGCCCATTTAATTTTTTTTTTCACATGATGCACTTAAAAAGAGTTTTAAAAAAAGTGGCCGAGTGGTTTGGGCTTCGGCCTCTTGCGAGAGGTTCGTGATTCGAATCCGGTGGGTGATGAGTTTTTTCTGAGCGAAAAATTTACGTCTGCTGCTTCACCGCTCAGAACCGGTCTAAAACTGTAGGTCTCTTCACTTGCCCCTTGCCACCTAGGTAGGCTCAAATTGTAGCCGTCTGGGTTAATACCACCATACTGGATGAAACGTGGCGCATAGCATCCTCGGCAGTGTTCTCCTCTGTCCAGTACAGCCAAAGGGAAGGGAAGGAAAGGGAATGCATCCAAAGGGAAGTCTCCGGTATGGCATGGCAACTACCTTCTCGGAAGTGGGCTGGTCGGAGCATGTGCGCTGGCCCCTTTGACCCGATTACAAAAAAAACACAGTTATCGCGAGTGACACGATATTCCTCGACGCGTAGTAAATTGTAACATTGCAAAGGTATAATCATAAGGAAAAAATACGACACGACGAATTTTCGTAAATGTAAAGGGGCTCTCAGTAGCCGCGTGACAGCGCTCTACCGGACCGGAAGCTAAAATATTTTGCTCCCGGCGTCCGGTCTACTCGAATGGACGCTTTTATCGGAAGCTCAGCATTTTATGGCGACGTGTTTTCGGAGCGCATCTGCTCACAGTTTACTAGCTCTGACGGTGTTTTAGGTAGAATGGACTTGTATTCGCCCGGTGGACAGCAGATACGTATAATATATGTGTATATTCACATGGAATCTATGCAAGTACTTATTGTGAAAGCATAGTTTCGGTGTACGGTAACAAAGAAAATTCTCAGCTGTCCACACAAACTAGACTAGTAAATTTTGTCAATAAATAGTATTTATTGTATATAAATAGGCGCCTATTTAAATTATAATAAAAAGAATAATGACTATAGAAACTCATACGCAGATAAATTCTCACCACAATGGTATAGGCAGGCGCCCAAGAGCGAAGACCGGCGGACAGGCTGACACGGGGCTTTCTCAGCAAATCCTTGCGGTCACAATTTATACGAAGCTTTGAGGCTCTACCCTTTTCAAGAAATCCTTCTTAGATATGATAGTGTAAGGACCTACATATTCCTATAAATAAAGCATTGGAGGCTGAAGTAAATAGGTACCTATTGCTGAAGTAGTATATCACTCCAGATAGTACTAAAACTTTTAATTTTTTTTACGTTAACTTAATAATTTATTGCATTTGAATATATTTTGAAAATGTTGGTAGGTTAAAGGTCGTATTGTGTAATTTTGTTATTTTTAATAATTTAATTTAATGGGTGATGTTTAAACACGATTATAATGTTGGAAGCCTACATGTGTTAATTTTAACTTATTCACATATTAAACGATCTCCAATAAAACAGATAACTATGCGAGAATACGGAAAGCAGTCATATTCTTATTTAAATATATTGACTATAAAATTTAAAAGTACAATGACAATTTTTCTACATAATAGAGTTTCATATGGAATTAAGATAGGTTATTACCCACATCATGTATTTTTTTTATGTAAACCAGCATGGGTGGCTGTGCCGAGGGACCAATGGTGCAGTCGACAGAGCCAAAATCACCTCTCCTCGCGAAACCACGCTCAGTTAGGTGCCATGCCAGTAGATTTGCGGACTGTTGCTAGGCTTGAAGACACCCAGGTTAAAGGATTCAGGAAATACACTCGCCGGAAGACAGTTCCACACTCTAGCGGTGCGACAAAGAAACGATTTAGAAAACCGATGGGTTCTCAAAAGCCCAATGTCAACAACAAAAGGGTGCTGAGTCTCTCTGCGACGAGTCATGCGGAGATAGGACGGGTGGCAGGGAATAAGGGATGATAGTTCCGCAGAGCAGCGTCCGTGATAGTATCTGTAAAACAGACTAAGCGAACCCACAAATCGTCTGTTACTCAGGGACTCCAGACCATCTGTAAGTTTCGGGTCACCAACAAGACGGATGGCTCGGCGCTGTATCGAGTCCAAGGATGCTAGCAGATAATGGGGACTACCCTCCCAGATGTGACTGCAGTACTCTACCACCGGCCTAATCTGTGTTTTGTACAACAGGAATAGTTGTGCCGGTGAGAAGAACCGCCGACTACGGAAAAGTATTCCCATTTTCTGGATGCAGTTTTGGCCTGAGACTCGATTAGTTGCCGGAAACCCACGTCTTCAGGTGCACCACGTCCAGGTGTTCAGAGACAGGTATACAGATAATATATTATATTTCAACGGATTTATTGCAGATTTATGGATCATTAAATTGACGATGTAATGGGACACTACAGACGCGGACAGGACTTGTAGATATGTACGCAAAAACTGTGCTAATATATGGTCGGAGCACAGTTGACAGAAAATACAAACAAATGTTCTTACGCTCTAATTGAAACTAGTTTTTTTTAGTTTAAAAAAAAAATACATTTTACCATAGAAAAATATTGTCTGTAGTTTTTGGTCTCAGAAAGACTAGTCGCAAAGTTTTCGTCACACATTCGCCAAATAAGCTAAATGTGTAAGTTTAACCTTGGCTATATATAATAGCAGTAACCAGTGTCAGCCTATAATAGCAGTAGCTCAGTGGTGCGGTCGGTCGACTGTTGTTAAGCAACGCTGTCAGTACAGTACGCTGTAATACCGCTCGACAGTTGGAGGCTGACCGTGGTTCGGATTCCACGTTAAACTGTATGTCCTTTACCTTCTTACCTTATTAGGTGGTAGAGTTTATCCCGGCTGGGTTGGTACCACCGCACTGAGCGAAACATCGGTCGAAACGGCTATGTAAATAGATCGTGCTTTCCGTCCAGTTCGTCTAGCCGACATGAAATAAAGGGAAGCGCTGACATGGCACCTAGTTCACCCGGTGTTATAGGCTGACATCGCGGATGTTGTAGGTGATGTAGCCAACCGTGTCAGTTTCCATTAAAAAAAACAAGGTTGCGGTGGCGGCCAGTGCATAATCATAATGTAATATGTTCCTCTTCCTCTCGGCCAACATTAAACAAATAACACTTCAACATTGCTAGATAGAGTCAGGTTTCCCCGAGTTGTTTATTGTTTGGAATTGGAATGTCGCCATCCTATTTGACAAAATAATAATAACTGCTGAAAATCTATGTTCAACCGAGTCTTGTCTCCGCGCATAGCCGAGGACATACCTGTGACACTGGAGAGCGTTAGGTAAGAGTCATCGTTGGCATTTTTGAAAGACCCTGCGTCCCGCATACACCCGCTCGCCCCCATGTTCGCGCATACATGGCCGCGCATGTACCGAATGTCGCTTTAGGTTGTTTTGTGCAGAGGGTGTGCGTAGGAAGTGCGAGTACGTTGACGTCGCGAATCTATTCATGAGATGGAACCCTCGTCCTTTTTGCATTTTCATCTAGTTTCCCTCGCCCCCGCACCCCGCGCCCCTCGCAATAACCCTTCTCGAGACGCTTCGACGTTGATCGCTCGCGGTTTCATACTTGTCCGTATATCCTCTGCTTTCAGTGTTTGGTCGGATATGCAAATATTGGATTTTCAAATAGCATTTTATGAATCTTCAATACGATGCTTGATATTTGAACCCTTTTGTAATAATTAATAACTAAGTCATAAGTGAGGCACTACTAATAATTATTATCCATTTATTTCCACATTTCTTTTTATACAAATTTTAAATTTTTTTTTTTAATTAAAAAATATAAAAACAAACTGAGTTTCCACCACCGGCGGCGGCGGGGCGAACCCAGGCTACCGATGGTCGGGTCCAAAGAGAGAAACCTCCGAACGATGCGTGCAGTGTCGAGCAGGGCTGCCTTCTGGATCTGGCGCTTGACCCAAACACTCAGCGAGAACCTCTTAAGGTGGTCGTCGAGCTCTTCGCTATTAGCCCATGCGCTGATACGAAGAATATTTCGCGAGAATAGTCCTATCTGTAATAATGGACCGGTCCCAGTAGAGCAGGGATGGCCAAAGCGTCGACCGCGGTCGACCGGTCGACCGCGAAGGCTTTTCAGGTAACCCGCCCGCAGAATATACAAAACTTACGCCCCACACACTTTTTTCATTCATTGGGTTCGAAATTGGAAAATACAGGCGATTAAATTATGGTCTACAATGGTAGAATCTACAACAGGAATACAATTTACTTACCTACTTATAGTGACAGTTAGTGACATCTGTCACTGATATGTCAAACATGTCAAAAAAATGTAAGTTCATTCGCGTCCTTTTCTGTTTTATATTGTAAAACAGAGGTTTTACAATATAAAACAGACAGAGTAAATAAATTTGCGATGTTTCTTAAGTAATATTTTGGGTCAACTTATCTGTGTGAATCAGCATTTTCTACAATGAATGCGATAAGAACTAAGCATAGATCCCGATTGATTGATGGATGGACACCTTGACGTCATGTTTGCGCATATCCATAAGTTCATTATGAACTTCAGTTTGAAAAACTTGTGGGAAATTTGCAATGCCACGTGTCAAATAAATTGTAAGTTAACATAAGATTAATGTAAGACATAATGTAAAGTTCTCACATAATGATTTTACATTTTACTTACAATTTATTGATTCATAAATAATGTGTTTTTCTTTTATATTCTTCGGTAGACCGCTCACGAATTTTAATTTGTTGGGGAGATCTCGGATGTAAAAAGTTTGGCCACCCCTGCAGTAGAGTGTGACATGACCGTTCTCGAGAACTAGCGGCGGATTGTACTTCGTACCCACAAGATTGAACTTTAAGGCAAGTTGCTGGTGGATAATTATTATTATTATTAACATTGAGGTGTGTGTACTAATCACAGAACAGCGATCGGCGACCGTCATGCCCTAGCAGGCTCCCATGCGCTCGTTCCTTGCTCTGTGGTACGAATGCTTTTAAACCCCTTTTTTTTATGGACCTACTAAAACATTGTTTGTGCTAAGACTGTAGGAAAGCAGCCACATGCACCGATAGCCTGTATCTGTGTCAGACCTCTACAATTATGAACCAATAAGTTTGTATAGTCGCCAAACTTCTACAATTTGAAAGGCCAACCCTTTTCATTATCTCGACTGTCCTAAATGAAAACCCTTTCAGAACCAAACCTATCCTTCTCCTCTATCGGATATTTTGAGGCATATTCATCGTATGGAAACCTAGCTCATATTTATCTATAACCAGTATCTCCTAAATTTTGCTATCATTTCCCTTCATATATTCACTGTTGCATACTCATCTAAATGCATACTCATCTATATGTATATGTTTCACAAAGGTATGACCATCATCATCATCAGCCCGTCCGTATCAGTCCACTGCTGGACATAGGCCTCTCCCAAGGCAAGCCACCACACGCGGTATTCCGCTATTCTCATCCATCCACTTCCGGCTACCTTCTTTCGGTTGTCTGTCCACCTAGTCACGGGGGCGTCCCACGGTACGTTTGCTTGTACCCGGCGTGGGCTCCATTCGAGCACCAAGGTATGACCATCATCGAACGAATATACAACAGGACTTCCTAAGGCTGGGCTGTTTCTAAGCCCATGGCGAATATTTAATTAATTCCTTATAAAGATTTCAGCAATCTAATATCAATTATAGTGCAGTGTGTAACAGTTTCGAGCCCGTGGCAGATACATTTATTTAATTTTGTAATTATTTTATTTTTTTTTATCTACAGATTGCTTTAGCCTAACACTTGCTGAGAGGGCCCACGTTAGAAATTAATGTCAATAATAAAAATAATAAATATTTTAAGTAAACACTGCATTATTTCTTTCTTTCCGTTGAAAATTATTTCTTTTCTATTCTCAGAAATCCTCATTGACGATTCAGGAGAGTTTTAGTCGCTGAGACTAGCTTCTTACACATACATAGATAAAAAAAGTTAAATTACATATTTAAAATATCCCCGACCCTTAAAAAGTCAAAAATTATTTCCGTTTACTTACTTAAAGGAGTCGGGGGACCGCTAAGTAAATACCCACGCAGCTTTAAGTTTTATATTGTATTTACTTAGCGATCCCCCTACTACTTTAAGTAAACGGAAAGTATTTTTGACATTTTAAGGGTCGGGTTTTTGATTTTTTTTTTATGGAACCTGACACGGGTGGCTACATCACCTACAACGTCCGTGATGTCAGCCCATAACACCGGGTGAACTAGGTGCCATGTCAGTGCTTCCCCTTTGATTAAATGTGTAATTTAACTTTTATTTCAATTTCTTTTAAGAAAAAACCGCATGCAAATCGGTCGACTTTTCAATATAATTATTTTTTTAACTTAAAATAATTAACTTAAATACTTGATTACAAACATAGATAAGAACCGTCCCTATTAAAACAGCTTTCTAATAAAAAAAACCGCATCCAAATTGGTCCATCCGTTTGTGAGCTACGATGCCACAGACAGACACCCATACACACCCTCTCACACACACACACACGTTAAACTTATATAGAACACCCCTCTTATTGCGTCGAGGTTAAAAAACTAGTCTCAGCGACTGAGACTCCTGAATCGTCACTATGAATTTCCGCGAATAGACCCGCAGTCCATAGTTTGTCTGTGCAGAGCATTGTCAATATAAATGTCAGAAGAAAGATTGGCAATGCGAGGGTGGTGTAGCCGCCGCCGCCGCCGCATCCGCTAAGTTGATGGATCGAAGGGTAAATAAATGGAAAGAAAGAAAACATAATTGATCATTCCTTGTGAGAGATTACCAATAATAAATTATTGTTCGTGAATTATTTTTATTTGTACTTTAATACGTTTTATTTACATTCTAAAAATATGAAAGAACTCCTTAAGTTATTGTATATAAGTGAAGTATGCTATATGTCATTAGAATATTTTTTTCAGCAAAGAATAAATTTGTTATCACTCCCAAGCGACGTGCGTCACGAGATGTAGCCAAATTATTCACTTTTTGCCGCCACTTGAAAAATATAAACCGCGATGCTGAATCATTTCACTCTGTCTTCCACCTGCCAACTCAATGTAAACCGTACTACTTGGTTACTAAAGATGCATTTTCTTTGTACTTTTTTAACACTTTGGATGGTTTTGAATGAGCTTATATTGAATCGTTTTCTTGTTTTTATCCGTGTGGTAAGATTTGAGAAGGATCTATGTTAAATATTCGTCTTGTCTCGAGTCTCCAGCCTGTTTGCTGCTACAGTGATGAAATTGGTACCTACACTCAGTTTAGATGAAAGTGAGTGCGAGTTTTCCGTTCTAGTGTTGTCTCAACTGCAAAAGATAATGAAACCGTTTATTAAAATAACTTAGGTGGTCAGCATGTTGTATAATATTGAAATGCAGATGCTCCAGCCAGCTGTTCGGCAAAGAATGTGGTAATCTGCACCCGCTATTACTGAAACCTACATAATAAATATTCGTATATTTCTGATTACTATCTGAATATGAATATAAATCTACCCCACTATATAATCACATTTTCAACCAACGCTGCACGCAGGCAGCCAGACGCAAGATAAAAAAAAGTATTACGTATTACCTACACGCGCCTCGTTCGCATAATATATATATAAAATAATTGTTCTATTTAAAGTTACTTATATATTTTCTCTTTAGGGTATCTGTTTTAGACATTTGTTTAGAGATACCTGATAACCAAACACAAATAAACAATCTAAAAGCGCAAACAAGTAGAGTCAATTACGAGAGCGATGCCCTGGTAAACCTAACACACATTTTGCTCTTATAATCTTGTTCCTTTATACTTTAGCTCAGTTTAAGGAAATATAATTCTTGAAATGTGTGCAGAGGGTGATCTTAGCATTTAAAATAGTTGTAGATAACTACTATCTAACATGTGCTTGTAAGACGACGACTACGACGGCGTGGTAATATTAGTTATCTTTTTTTTATGTTATCCGGTATGAGTAGCTGTGTCAGACGGGCCAAAGCACATGCTCCGACCAGCCAATATCACCTCCGAGAAGGCAGGTGCCGGTTGCAGGAAGCAGCAGGTGTAGGTATGCACGTAAATTTTTTCTTTAGAAAAAACTCATTGGTACACGCCGATCGGAACCGAACCTCGGACCTCTCACGAGAAGCCGACGCCCAGACCACTCGGCCACCCGCCGCTAAGATCTACCAATTTATTATGATTTCGTGGTCGTATTTTGCTTTCATGCGTAAAAACATCACTCGGGTAAACAAGCTAAAAAACATTCTAATAATCCCAATGCTTCTCGATGTTGTGCTTTCATCTACCTACGCAACATTGAAAATGTATGTAGAACATATTCCTTTTCCTGTGCAAAATGATGTCGCGTGGACGTGGATTTGGGCCGCGGGTCGCGCGGCGGGTGCATGAAGGCGAGTGAACGGAAGGGACAGGTCAGCCGTACGCGCCCCCCCCCCCCCCCCCCCCCTTTCGCCTACCCCTAACTGCCTCCCTTTGAAAGCGATCAGTTGCCAGAGCGTGGTGAATGGCGCGAAAGAACCTTTGAGTATAGATAACCCAACAATTGCCGATGGAATACTTTCTCTTAAGGCATTTCATATTTACAACCGGCTATTACTGTAGCGCACCAGACATTTACACAAATATGAATAACGGAGTCCATCTCAACGACTTAATCATTCAAAAGCTTTCCGCGAAATTGTTCTTCTTACATACCTAAATGTCATAAAACGGTTTACAGTTCTCCGATGTAATCGCTTCGATCTTCGCCATTTTCCAATAAAAATTCATAGCGTGTCAACCCTTTAAGTGCGTGTAAAATGGTCTGAATTCAACATTCGATACCCGAATTATTCCTTAATCCCCATATTTTAGAGTCCATTATCCGAATATAAGCTACTTCGATAGCGAGGAATTATCGTGTCGGAGTAAAAGCTTTCACCACAAATCTGAAATCGCTTGAATACGAAGGTACGAGCGGAACTGAACTTTAATGACAGAGTTTAGCATATGAAATTAGAAAAATTTAAACTTCGTTTCAGATTTTCATACGTCATTGCAACGTCACGAAAGGAGCGACGTCACGCGAAAGCAGAAGAGCGACACCATAGCGGTGGGAGCGAGGGAGAAGGCGCGTTCCAGTGGTAGGTCATATTGATCTCTCACCCGCCATTTTGAGGACGAAACCATTTTCGCTTCGGCGGCACAAATACCCGGGCCTAACCCAACTCAAAATGGATATTTTTTATTTGACATTATTTGGTGGTTGATTAAATGACCCGAATATCCTTTTCTGTGTACTGAACTGATGACGGGCAAATAATGTTGAAATATACAAACATTTCAGAAAATTCCACAATGCGGTCATGGTTTCCATACAAACTTTAAAAGGGGCGGCGCGGCGGCAATGCGATGTCGTGAACCAGGTACATTTGAACTGTGCCAAAAAGCTTTAATAAAGTATGTCAGCTGATTTCAACGTCATACAATTAAATGAGTAGCTTTTACACTCTTGTTTGATAGAGACATTCCATTTTGGTACGAATTAAGTACATACTAGTATTAGTACTAAAACATTGCATTTTCTTAGCTCGTACTGTCTGGCGTGCGATACTGTTTCATTGGTATAGTTCGAGCTCCCCCAAATGCAGTATTATTAAAAAGGCGACATAAGGTGTCTCGCATCGCATGGCTAAGGTTTTGCCGCCCCGCCCCGTCGCACGCCGTCGCCGCGCCTAGTGTCAGCGTCGCACGGTATCCGTTGTAGGTAGTGGGGCGCTACCATGTGCTGCGATGTAAGAGCGGGCTTACAATCACATCACAATATTTTTCGAACGGAATGATGCAAACAGGAATAAGGGTTATGTGCCGTATTTCTTATATACTTATAAAAAACGCTCTTCCGCTTTCCAGATGGGGCATAATAATTATGCTCAAAAAGTGTCAAGTGCGCAGTAACCGAGGAGGATGTTTGAAGAATATTGTGAGAGTGGAGGTAGAGGTGTGTCAGGATCGCGGCCCTGCTTACCCCACTGGGACACAGGCGTGACGTTATGTATACACTTTTCCAATTTGTATAAGGTGTACTTATTACAAAATGCTATTATTTGCAGTCAACTTTACGCTAGTTATTGGTATATTATTGGTGCATTCCGCGCTGAGCTTTGTTCTCATCTTCACCATGCTAAATAAACGTAGAACACGATTAATGCACTTGACAAACATTTATGCTTGTTGAAAACTTTAACACAAATTTAATAATAATAGTAGGTAAGTTTGGTGCATGCCGCATGGTTCTTTTTTCGTCATTTAAATTACATTAAATCTGCATTGAAAGGTGTACCTATAGGTATCTATGGGTATATACCTATATATATAGCTATAGGTATATAGGTATGTACCTACAGGATAGCTATGTATAATAACAACTTAGTTAAAGTACTTTCAACGGTGTTAAGTTTTAATGAATTCTGCCTTTCTCGCGACTCTCGCATACGCACAAAACTATAACTGCACAACTTTAGCTGCACTGTAATCCCAGCTCTACGCTGCCTACCGCGTGCGGGGAGCGCGTGCGGGGTGCGGGGTGCGCGGGCGCGGTGAGGGGTGCGCGGGCGGGCGGGGCGGCGAGCAGCCTGCTCGGAAACTTGGCTGGCGATGTCAGCCTCGTTTAGTGGAAATGAGACTCTGAAAGTAGCGCGGAAAAGCTATTACAGAGGCCGGCGAGAGGTTGGACGGTGTAAAAAGTATTTAACATTATTCTTTTTGGCCTTTGCACTTTAATTTTAGCGTGAAGCGAGCTCGGCGATATAATCTGTTAGGTATTGTATGTTGATGTTAAAATCTTTAGTGATGTTTACGAGGTATGTGTTATTAGTTTTATCTGGATTTACTAATCAGGTACTGGAGTGGTTAATTTACATTACTGGTTCATACGAGTAAGAAAGAAAGCAAGAAAGAAAGAATGATTGATTACTCACAAACACTTTTCACAAAACAATTTAACCAAATATAAATAAAACACATACCCGCGACGAAAATGGAGCGCACTCAGCTGATATACTATGCACGACACTACAGCACAAGTATGTGTGTATGTTTCTCTTAAATGGATGATAAAACAATAAAATATGCCGCCAGGTTTCTGAAACTACAATCAGCTAACAACTAAACCGTTCAAGTTCTTTTTAAGAAGAACCTGATCCTATTCCTACTGTGACGAAGCAGATTATTGCTTCAGGCCATATTAGTTTTAAATGTTAGAAAATGAAAAAAGTTAGGTTGTCAAAAATTTTTGACAGAGACAGGAATTTTTTTGGTTTGAAGAAGAAAGTGGAGTGGTGGTGAAGAAAAGGATTGGAATAATTTGCTCTATATGTAGAGTATACTGCAATCTATTAGAGCAGCTCCGCTCGCTGCAGGCAGGCTAGACGTTTATGCTAGTTGGGTGCCCCGACGTCGGTGTCCACTGCTGGACCGAAAACATTGTGTGGTTGAGCCAGTCAGCCGACGATTTGGTGAGCGTTTGCCGCAGCAACCACGAGTATCAGCTGCGCGCCAGATTTTGCAACGGGACCGCCACAGTATACTGGTCCCTTACGTCTTCTCCACCTCGCTCGAATAGACCCGGCCTTTATGTCAGTTGCGGGGAAACAGAGCATGCACTCCGATAGCAGTTCCTTCATCGACCACAACACCGGCCGGATTCGTTATTATGAATTTAGCTAAGTTAAATTAAGACTAATCATACTGTAACACGTGCGTGGAGATGTTTGTGTGTAAACTTTATTTGTGTTGCTAAGTTGATGTGGCGATCGTGGCAGCAAGCAAGCAACGTCGCGCTTAGCTTGCTTACCGCGCATGTTCATGCATTAATATTTGTTGTTTTACCTTAGCTTACTAAGATTATTGTGGTAGCAGTTGAATTAATTTAAGCTGAATTAGCGCCAATTTTCCATCACGACTGAGGCCACGAAGGTATCAATTAAATTCTATTAACAATTTAATCTAGTTTTTTTATTTGACCATCCTTCCCGGTTTTATTTTTTTGTCACTCAAGCTACCACCGATTCTCAAACTTTTATTGGCCGGATGGCAGCTGACCCGGGCCGTCCGTGTCAGTTGGCATCCCTGGTCAAATTTGCTCTTGGTATACCGGTATAGCCGACCATTCCTATAATCAAAATTCGGTATAGATTGCGGGCGCCTTTGCTCTCTAATATCACCATAACCCGGGACGATTGGTATGATAGGATGGTAAAAGTTTGCTCGGACAGCCCGCAATCTATACCGAATTTTGATTATAGGAATGGTCGGCTATACCGGTATACCAAGAGCAAATTTGATCTGGAGCGCGAGTTCGAGTGGAAGTTAGTGATTCCAGTTCCGGAGCGAATCGCCGTCGTACGTTCGTGTCACGACGAGCCTAGCGCAGGGCATCTTGGGGTTTATAAAACTTATCGCCGCGTCTCCTTACAATACTTTTGGCCCGGAATGTACCGCACAGTGGTAAACTACGTTCGGAACTGCGAACTTTGTTTGGCTCATAAGCACGCCCAACATCCAACCTTGGGACAAATGGGGGAGCCGAAACATTGTTCGAGACTATTTGAATACATATCAATAGATATTACCGGACCTTTTCCACCCACACGCGCAAGAAACGTGTACATTTTGGTAGTTACATGTGCGTTCAGTAAATATTGTTTGTTTTTTCCCTTAAGGCGTGCCACTGCTGGGGCCATTGCTGAGAAATTAGAAAATTTCGTGTTCCTTGTTCACGGCGTACCCCGCGTAGTGCTTTCGGATAACGGTACTGAATTTATTGGTTCAGACCTGCGTGAGTTGTTGCACCGTTACCGTATCCCCAGCACCTTTTACGCCCCTAAGTATACGCCGGAGGTGAATTTAGTCGAAAGGTACAATCGTACATTAATTACAATGTTGGCGATATTTGTCAAAGAGGACCATCGGGCTTGGGACGTCCTCCTTCCGAAGCTCCAATTTGCCGTCAACACTGCTGTCAATGAGAGCACAGGTTTTTCGCCGGCCTTCCTCACATACGGTCGTGAACTCGTATCTACGGGACAGTTCTACGACCGATTACATGGAGAGACCCCGTCGGAGAACCTTCTGACCCCAGCGGAAACCAGAGCCGACGATCTAAGCGAACTTCAGGGAATTTTTGACCGTGTTAGGGTAGCCCTGGATCGGGCTCATGCGGTGAACAAAAGGCGTTACGACCTACGCCGAAAGCCCGAAGAATTCTGCGTCGGTCAGTGTGTCTGGCGGAAGACTTTTGCTCGTAGCGACGCCGGGAAGTATTTCTCGGCGAAGTTAGCTCCGCGCTACGTTCAGTGTAAAATCCTACGCAAAAAAAGCTCCACGGTTTATGAACTAGCGAACATGGATGGTAAATCTATAGGCGACTGGAGTGTGAAAGATTTTAAGCTGACCTCGGCCTACGGCGAGGCCGATACGGTATGAGTCGATGCCGTTATCAAGACTCCAATATCCGTCTGTTTTTCGCCAATCTTTTTGCCAAATCGATTGCGTACTCATACTGCAGTGGTTAATTTTAACTGACTCACGCTATGAGGAAGTTTTTGACGTTCTCTCGTTGGTATTGCTCGCTACCGACGTAGGGCCTAACTAGACTAATGACTGCTTGGTTTTGCCCAAGTTTATCTGGCAGACCCGAGTACCTGCCTTATAATATTATTTTTTACGTTATGTATAATGGCTGCCGGTTTCGTTCACGTTTTATCTGACGAACCCGGGTGTTTTCCAGGTTGGATAATATTTTGTTTTCATCTTTATTTCAATTTGTTGGTATTGCTTAGTAGCGTTCCTCGTTTTTTTCCCCCTCTTTGGGTTCTACTTAAGTTCTGTTGAGTGTTCCTCTAACGATAACTGACGGGGACGACAGGTCGGACGGAGCTTGTCCTCTACCTCAAGGGGAGAGGCACTGTGACGAAGCAGATTATTGCTTCAGGCCATATTAGTTTTAAATGTTAGAAAATGAAAAAAGTTAGGTTGTCAAAAATTTTTAACAGAGACAGGAATTTTTTTGGTTTGAAGAAGAAAGTGGAGTGGTGGTGAAGAAAAGGATTGGAATAATTTGCTCTATATGTAGAGTATACTGCAATCTATTAGAGCAGCTCCGCTCGCTGCAGGCAGGCTAGACGTTTATGCTAGTTGGGTGCCCCGACGTCGGTGTCCACTGCTGGACCGAAAACATTGTGTAGTTGAGCCAGTCAGCCGACGATTTGGTGAGCGTTTGCCGCAGCAACCACGAGTATCAGCTGCGCGCCAGATTTTGCAACGGGACCGCCACAGTATACTGGTCCCTTACGTCTTCTCCACCTCGCTCGAATAGACCCGGCCTTTATGTCAGTTGCGGGGAAACAGAGCATGCACTCCGATAGCAGTTCCTTCATCGACCACAACACCGGCCGGATTCGTTATTATGAATTTAGCTAAGTTAAATTAAGACTAATCATACTGTAACACGTGCGTGGAGATGTTTGTGTGTAAACTTTATTTGTGTTGCTAAGTTGATGTGGCGATCGTGGCAGCAAGCAAGCAACGTCGCGCTTAGCTTGCTTACCGCGCATGTTCATGCATTAATATTTGTTGTTTTACCTTAGCTTACTAAGATTATTGTGGTAGCAGTTGAATTAATTTAAGCTGAATTAGCGCCAATTGTCCATCACGACTGAGGCCACGAAGGTATCAATTAAATTCTATTAACAATTTAATCTAGTTTTTTTATTTGACCATCCTTCCCGGTTTTATTTTTTTGTCACTCAAGCTACCACCGATTCTCAAACTTTTATTGGCCGGATGGCAGCTGACCCGGGCCGTCCGTGTCACTATACAGTTTCTTGTCTGCATCCCGGCGACTCGGTCTGCATGTCGCGCGGCGACGGCGGCGACGCCTCTCGCCAGCCAGCAGGAGAAAGTTTCCATATATTTCTGAATCCCATTTGAGACCGAGACGGTGGTGCGGCGGAGTTGCTTCGAAACTACAACCTTACACGTCCGGGAACAAATAATTCAAAAGTAAAACTGCTTGGACACAGTCTGCATATAATTTACTTCACAGGCAATTATCTTTAAACCTTTCCTCAAAATCAATAATGGCGCGTGCCACGGTAAAATTCTGCACTAAAAATCTAGGAATTTATAATGATAGCAATTTACATCAGGCGGCTTATATATGTTGAAAAGATGTGCGTGCGCTTGAACACGATAGTGACAAGACAGACAACACATTAGATTTCTCGATCAGTCGAAAAGGCCACAAATACGAAGCATTAGACCAAGAGTAAAATTAATTTAATTTCGTATAGCGTCATAGACGTTTTCTTTATTTCACTCATTCTTATTAATAAAAAAATTGCTTTTAATTATTCCACCCTACCTTAATTTATTATTTCAACTCACGGGAACACCAAATATAAAATCTCAACGAATACCTAGCTCTACTTAAATTCCCACCACGTCTCAAAGCAGCAAAATGCAACGGATAGCAGTGCATACTTGTATAGGTACATGTAGTATCTATGCAAGTACCTACATATAGTAACACTATAAAGGGTGCGTTCCAATTATTAAAGTTAGCAGCGCGCTCGCTGGCTCGGTATCTGTGGTGATACTAACTACACACAGCTACTCGGTGGTGCCGCGCCGCGCCGCCTCTATCCAAATATAGTGCATTGACCTGTGTCACGCTGTAGTTACTGCATCATGTACAGTATAATAGCACAACGTCGTCTATGATCAGGATGGTCATCTAACCGTAGGTTAATTCCATTTACCTATATTTCTTCTTGACATAACACTTTTCGAAAATAAAAACAATTCAATGGATGTAAAATCCTATCAAGTAAGAAAAACTAAAGTATGTTTTTCTAAGTACGACGTACTCTTTCTTTTTGGATAGCGATGGACTTTTCATGGAAACTAATATATCTTGAATGGCGGCTTGTCCTTCAGAGCCTCCGTATATTTTAGATTTGAAAGATCTACCATCTGTGACGAAATGTCAGTAAAGAATTATAATAATTATAATTCTTAATTATTAATCAACTATGTGAATGGCCATGCTTATGGTCCCTATGGACGACTATTTTTATTTATAGTTAGATTTATTGTTATAGTTAATTTAGTTATTTTTAGGTCTAGATTTAAATATTTTTGTTATCAATACTATTAAAAAAAAACTATGTGAATGATAATTGTGTATAATATATGACAGATAATGCTTCGGGGAAAAAAAGGTAGAGATATGTCAGCAGAACCTTATCAAACTCACTTGTAGCCGAGCTAGCTATGCGCGCTCCATCCTACACGAACGAGCGACAAGGTTCTACAGACGGTATGAATATATTGCCAGAGCCAACTTTACGTGCGTACAGGTGTGGAAGATCATTTCTTTCACAATACCAGACAAGTAACAATAATAAGTACCAAATAACAATTACATCTAAATTCAAACTAATTGCATACTTAAGTATACACTTAACATTAACATTTAACGTTACATGAGTTATGTGCCCGCGGCTCCGCCCGCTCTCATATTTCACTTCACTGCTAACCTCATAAGCCATTTAGCGTGATAGTAAGTAGCCTATAGTTGATGGGAAGAATCAAGCTATCCGTAGAATTTTGTTTTATTAAAATCGGTTCAGTGGTTCTCGAGTTATAAGCGGACAGACAGACAGACAGACAGAAAGCAGACGTTGGATTTTATTAAAGGTAAGGATGGAATCAAGTGGTGGTTATATTATGCGGTCCTACTGGAACTTTCTGTTTAACATAAAATTTGGTTTTAAAAGTTTTAAATAAAAATAGAATAGAAGACCCATTCAGGACATCGCAGCAGTGCTATGCTTTGTTGTATACATATTATTTGCATGAAGCGAGATTTACGTGTTTGCTATTGCCAATACGATGATGTATGTTAATGGCGTGCAGTTGGTTCGATTTGTATATCGTGAATGAAATACGCAGAATATTATCATTTAGATAATTTTCTTCTTCATTGTAAAGATTTCTCCAAACATTTTGTCAGATTAACTGTGTGCTCTCTTTGTATAGGTATATGAAGTAGTAGTATGCATATGTACGCAAGAACATTCATTACATTCCCTTGCCCCTTACTAGGTGGTAGGCTCAAATTGTAGCCGACTGGGTTGGAACCACCGTACATGTAAGATGGCCGCATAGCAGCCTCGACTGTGTTCTCCTCTAGTCCAGTATAGCCAGCAATTCAGGGAAGTCTCCGGTATGGCACCTTTTTTTTTTTTATGGAAACTGACACGATTGGCTACATCACCTACAACGTCCGTGATGTCAGCCCATAACACCGGGTGAACTGTTTAGACCGACGTTTCATTCAGTGCGGTGGTACCGACCCGGGCGGGTTAAACCCTACCACCAAGTAAGATTAGGAGGGAAGGGACCTACAGTTTTACGAGGAATCCGAACCTCGGTCAGCCTCCAACGGTCAGCGGTCACCCATCCAAGTACTGACCGCACCCAGCGTTGCTTAACATTCAATAGCGACAGTTAACTGTCTGCACCACTGAGCTATCGAGGCTGACAACCTACCTTCTCGCAGGTGATATTGGCTGGTCGGAGCATGTGCTTTGGCCCCTCCACTCAGACCGCCATACCGGATTATATAAAAAAAAAAATATATATTTTAAGTTTAATAGGTCAAGTCACAATTATTATAGCACACTTAACTCAGAGCGTCTGAAATCTGTTGCAGACAAATCGGTGACGGCTGAAAAAGAACCTGACGTGATCGGACCTACATAAATTGTACGAAAATGTTCCCCGTTAAGCCTCGTTAGAAATTGTCTATTGACTAAAGTGCTATTCAGAAGTTAACATTCTAACTGAAGATGGTAAAATGGGGTCTAAGTAATTTATATTCTAATACACTGATGAACGAAGAAATATCCAGGCCCTATAGTTTGTTTACTCGTATGATAGCGTTATAGCTAGTAAAGTAATCGATCTCAAAAGTTTATACATGACCATAAAGAAAAATACATTTAATTCATTTTAGCACACATCCTTTCAGCCGTTACCTCTCCATTTCAGGTTCGCATGCTAGAGGAACAAACACGCAACTGCAATGCTCCAGTTCTAGTTCCCCAAATAACAAGGGATCCTAGCGCCATCTTCCGGGTGGTCGACACTCTCGGTACAAGCGAAGCCCACAAACTTCAAGCGAAGCCTACTCACTTCAAGCGCACCTTGCGTACTCTACTGGCGACTGGCCGCTTCGGCTGTTGTGAAAGATGATAGGCAACATTACAGATGGCACCGCTTTTTCATACTTTGTACACGTATGTGCAGCAGATAGGTGTTTTCAGCATAAAATATGTATCCACGTAGGTAGTTTACGTGAAATGAAAATTAGGCATTACAGTATAGATAAAAGACAAAATCCTGGTATAGCTTTTAATTTTGAATCGGAATGCAAATATATTTATTAATGTTATTATGTACTTTTGCCTATTGGCTTCGCTCGTGTGAAAGTTTATGCCTATTCGCTAATTGAGAATATTAGCCTCCCCCTCGCCCCATTTAAAACATCTAGGTTAGAATATCTTGTAACAATCAGAAAATTTATAAACAAAATGTGAATTAAAAAAATAATAGAGATTTACCTTTCACCGACCATGTCCGATTATGCAATATAAACACTTTCTTTTCCCGCCTTTTCCATTCATCTTTGTAGAAACTATCTTGCTGAAACAATTCACACAAAGTTCTCACATAATTTTCACCATTAAACACTCTTTATAATATTTATACTTGTGTAAGCAAAAATCTGAATTTAGAAACAATTTTAGAAACAAGATTTGTGCAGCAAATATAGAAACTTAACTGTAGACTGACACAAGCCAAACTGCCGTCCAACGACTGAATTACTCCCTACTACATCCATGCCGACTCGGGGCATTCCATTTCATTGTTCTTACTCCTCTCACATTCACAAATGTATACTTCTATCTCGCTCTGTGTTGTCCAAAAATCCGCTCGCAGAACGTGAGGAGACCATTACTGCGAGAACAAAAAAAGAATCCCCTTATTGCAATATATCATCGAGTGACGTCTACTGTTCGAGGGCGCTGAGTTCGTCTCGCTGGCATTGACTTTGCTTTTGTTATCTGTCGTATCGCCCAAGCAGTTTATGATGCCTTGGGGAACAGTTGGCGCCCAATTTCTAACTGATTCCAATGGATTCATATTTTTTTATTTTGTCTTTATTTTCTGATAATTTAATTATAAAGTAATTTTGATAAGTAATTGCGTATTGCAAATTATGTGACATCGTTGTTAAGAAATATACAAAATGAACAAAGTAATCTATTCTGTCTCATACTTCATGTGTATCTGTGGTAGTCTATACGTATCTACAATACGAGATAAAAAAAAACCGGCCAAGTGCGAGTCGAACTCGCGCACCGAGGGTCATCATATCACCGTACTAAATTAAAGGTCGATCGAAGCGGCTATGTACCTAAATAGTTTGTGCTCTGCTCAATGTAGTAGCGATACGACCAAGGAGAAGCACTGACATGGCACCTAGTTTGACCAAGTTATTATGGGCTGACATCGCAAGTGCAGTAGGTGAGGTAACCAAACATGTCTGTTCCATAAAAAAACCTCTTAAACTACTTGAGCGGCGGGTGGTCGAGTGGTTTGGGCATCGGCTTCTCATGCGAGAGGTCCGAGGTAGGAATCCGGCCTGCTCGTACCAATGAGTTTTTTCTGAGGAAAAAATTTACGTGCATACCTACACTTGCTGCTTCACCGTCCGGAACCGGTGTAAAACTGTAGGTCCCTTCTCTTGCCCCTTACTAAGTGGTAGGCTCAAATTGTCCCCGACTGGGCTGGTACCACCGTACTGGATGTAAGATGGCCGCATAACAGCCTCGGTTGTGTTCTCCTCTAGTCGATTATAGCCAGCAATCCAGGGAAGTCTCCGATCTACCTTCTGGGAGGTGTATTGGCTGGTCGGAGCATGTGCTTTGGCCTGGCCCCTTCGACTCAGCCACCCATACCGGATTACATAAAAAAACCAAGAATTCTTGAAGCGATCCTTACAATTACCACCGAAAGCAAACTTTCCACAAGCTAAACATCTTAAAAGTATGAAATTCTCCAGTGTTATACCGTTTATCGATTTACTTCGGCTTATTGACCTAGTAATAATATAATGTGCACCGTATGCCGCGCCACCGCTGCACAAACTCTGAGTATCCCCATGCCCTGCTGTGCGAGCTGCAACCATCATCAATCATGTTGACAATAATGCCGCTAGGGGCGACGCGACGTGTCGCGACGTCGTCAGCTGCCTCCAAAGTGAAGATCTTGTAGAGGAATGCAAAAATACATTTAGTGTAAAACTAAAAATCCATCACGACAGATAAATCTAGAAATGATTTTCTGTGGAGAAACTTTTAATAAATTCTCACTTGGTATTATTTTGTATTATAAAGTAAAATTTTTTGAATAAAAAAAATCTTCTTGGGATATTCAGGTGTAGTATGTGCCTGTTGATAATTTGTTATTTATATTATTGGAAACTTCCGTATGTGTATTTTGAGCCACCTGTATAATGTGTTAAACGCAAATTATTAAATATTTGATTCCATTCTAATTTCATTGTCGCCAAGATTTTATGAATATATTGTAATATATTGTATTGATTGGCGTTGAACAATGTTTAAATGTCATGATTTTTTTTTTATTGATACACTGGTAATTAATAAAAACAAATTAAGAAAAACAACAACAGATTAAAATCAAAGTAAAACTAAATTAAAATAAATAACTTCTCCATTGGGAAAGTCCCCTGAACCGAAGCAGCGTTCCCCCGCTGAATGGCCAAGCTTATCTTAACAGTTTAAATTATCACCACAATGTTTAAATTATCACCACGAAAAGCAAAATTATCACAAATTCTCTAGATAAGAATAAATTTTAAACTGAACGTTCGAACGGTACAAGTTCTTGAAGTTATTCTTTTCATGCCCAAAAAATAAGGGCTTCTTCATCAAACAGGATATACGTAGATGATGGCACGCTGGCATTACGTGTCGTGCGGTGCGTGTCTGACCTACCGGGCTAGGCATGCGTGCGCGCCGATATGAAACCACAACGCACTCATACAACCTGTCTACAAGTACCAGCGACCATTTATCTATTATAGTACTAGATGAGCCTATCTCATACATGACTGCCGAAAAAAACATGTCATCGACCAAAGGAGCTTATACGCTGATTTCACAATGACTTATGGTTGTGTTATATGCTTCGCCTTATTGTCATATGTCAAATACGCGAGTAAGGCGATGGCTTGTAATGTGATCGTTTGAATGTATTCATTCATAATGACAATCGGATTTGAAAGCACACAGATTTTTTTTTTATAGTAAGCGCGACATGTGACGCCGAGCCTAACGTGGGAAGCCTAAGGTGTCTAACAACGCCAATGGACATTTGGTCGTACGCGGGGGTTGCGAATGCCATGCCAGCCTGACAGGTGCCATTCACGCCTCTCTTGAAGGACCCGAGATTATACTTGGGGGGAAATAGGGAGAGCGTTCCAGAGTTTACCAGTTCTGTGGAGGAAAGATCTGCAGAACCGATTGGTACGCATCCGTGGTAAGTCCAGCGTATAGGGATGCAATCCCTGCCCTGCCCAGTGCGCGTTGTGCGGAGGTTGAAAGAGGACGGCGGGATCGCGTTAAACAGCTCCTCCGAGCATTCCCCATGGAATAAGCGATAGAACACACTTAGGGCGCCGACATCCCTACGGAGTTGCAGTAGTTCTAGATCGCGGGACACGTCGGGGTCACCCACTAGTCGCACGGCTCGATGCTGGATGCGTTTTATACAAAATCAGCCTTTGGCCCGGCGGCGTGAAGTACCGTCGCACCTTATTGAGTACGCCCAGCTTTTTGAAAGCCAGCTTGGCCTTGCTCGATATGGCGCCGAAAGTTTAGGTCGTGCGACAGATCGACTCCAAAGACCCCGAGGCGGTCGCTTAATTTAAGCGACGTGCCCTGGAAATAAGGAGCTGGTGTGAACGCCGTTCTTTTAGCACTGAACGCGCAGACTTGTGTCTTGGAAGCGTTGAACTCGACCAGATTACTACGGCCCCATTCGGAAATAGACCGAAGCGTTTATTCGAGTTCAGACACAAGTCATTGCCTCTTCTCATCCATCCCATCTGGCTGAAGGGTGACTGGTGTAGGATCCGTGTGCCATACTGTCATCCGCATAACAATGCATGTTGCCGAGTGGCAGCATATCATTGAAGGAACAGTGTAGGTGACAACAGAGATCCCTGTGGGACGCCGGCATTCACTGACATGGCGTCCGACGAGCAACCGTCCACTAGTACCTGAATGTTACGCCCATGTAGGAAGTCGGCGACTCAGTCACATAGGCCAGAAGGGAGTCTGTACGCCGGAAGCTTTCCCAAGACTTGTTTCATTGCGCTATGCCGCTTCTAGTATTTAGTTCGGTGCCAGCCAGCGGCTACCTCGCTGACCGCGCCGCCAACGCGCCGCCGCGGACGATACCGCACAACGTCCATTAAGATACCACTCTTAAAATACCTACTGCTCGCTCTTGCCTACTGCTAGGGTATTTCCTACGATACATAACTCTGCTAGATGTGCATCAGAAACAATAGCTTGATGCGAACATTGAGTAGTTATAAAAAGTTATCGTGACAGTTCTCTTAGTGATACTTAATTAAAATTTCACATTTTACTTAGTCATATTAAGATTAGTCTGCCCCTTTAATAAAATACCATTGCCTGCCCTTTCATCTTTCTAAACCCCAAGAAATGATACAATTAATTGAAAACTGTATAAAGAGGGATGCTTGATGAGGGCTTCTTCGAACAGGATGACCTCCGGCAGACTTCGTTTGAATGACCCCACGAGCTATGTTATTTACAATTTTCTTTCAACTGTACAATGGTGGAGAGACAAGAAATTGTATGAGAAGAGAATAAGATGAGAAGGTCAAGACTTTCCGTTTTCCCATTCAACTACTGTTCACAAACTGTCTAGATGTTAGCAATTTAAGAATCCTGTCTGGCACTTCGTATCCATGGATAAATGCAAGTTTTATCAAAATCATAGTGGTAACCTTTAATCGACAGCCAATATACAGGGTGTTAAAACGGCGAATACATTAATTTCGCCAGCGTAATCCTCATCCTAGACAAAAAAGCAAATAAAGTTTTTCACTAAAGTGTTTAGTTTTCGAGATATTAATTTTTGAAATGTATGTTTTCGTCTAGTGTAATTGCGTTGTTGCCGCTGCGCACCCTCCGCCTGCCGACCTCCAGTCCTCCACTCACAAAGCTAACCCCCGCCCCTCCCGCCAACACCTCCGTCCGAGGCGCTCACGTCTCACCCGCTCTTCCCCCCTCCGCGCCGCCCTGTTATCATTAGATAATTTTTACACTAAAATAATCAATTAATTTGTATGAAAAGTGTAACTTTTTATTTAAAGGGAATTCAGAAAAAAGGTATTTGACTTTTTTGTTACTCTTGATCCCAATAATCATTTCCTAAATTTAATGTACTCGCCGTTCTTACATCCTGTATATGTATGTAGCTCGGTGATGCTGATGCCTATGCATCGGCTTTCGATCGTTGAAGTTTGGCGCACCGGGCGCGGTCGGACTGTTCCTTCCTTCTTACCATACTAGACTGCAAATGTCTAAATGTCCGAACCTGTGGTTCACACTGAATGAAGGTCGGTGGGAAAAACTATGAACATATTTAGTGTTTTCCGTTCAGTTCAGGGCAGCCGGCACGACCAAAGGGAAGCACTGACATGGCACATAGGTCAGGGATTATGGGCTTACGTTACAGGTGTAAAGGTTATGTAGTTTTGGCAATTGTAGTCCCGAAATTGTGGCGGTCTTATCAAAAATCAATTGTTGAATAGAACACATGTAACGGTAAAACCATGGTCTAAGTGACCCTTATCACCATCGGAGTTCCCTATCGCACTTGCGTGGTATATTCGGCCGACCATTTATCTCTCTCACACAACCACAGGTTGAGTTGAAATTAAACACACATTTGTAGAAACACATTAACAAATTAGTGGCAGGTGAAGGAAAGAATATTCTTGTCAACAATGTGTCAGTCAGTGCACACGCCTGCGTAATCGCGAGACGTTGTCAGGTTGTCAGGGCAGGCAGATAGGGACCAACAAGTAGGTACATTGTGGAACACGAGTCATACGAGCTTGGAATGCATCGGTCGTGTTGTGAACACAAGTGAATAGTCGGGAATCTATAAGATTTTTTTTATAAATATTGTGCCCGTTTTGTACCCATAAAAAGCGATGAAATTCGTAATGGTGGTGATGTGACTTCAAGTGTGTAAGTTGCAATATGTTATCATTATTTTTTTTTATGTTCTCAAGTGATGGTCTCAAGACATGGTTGATATTTTCTACGTGTTAAAGAAATAATAAAGCATAATTAATTCGGAAAATAGTTGACAAAATCTACTTCAAATTAATATTATTGTGCACATTTTATATACACACAAATATATACGAGTATGATTTTTTTATTGTTTCAGTAAATTTGTATACGTGCGCTCAACAGACAACTAATAACAAATTAACTAACAAAAATAATGTCATCGTCCCGCAACTCGCCCAGTTTGAGTCCTGGAAGTTCTTGCGTTAGAGATTCTGAGGAAGATTCCAAATCAGAGGGGTCGTACTCGGACCATCAAACCGCTGCCAAATATTACGGAAATAGTGCGACTTACGACCAAAAATCTAATCTCAAGTCAATCACTGTCCAAAACATCACCTCTCACAGCGTTCAGGACATACTCTCTGAAAACACGAGCAACAGCATATTCCCCGACTGCAAGGCGGAGGTTCTGTCTGCCATACCGCAGACTTTCGTCCAGGATTACAACTCCAGAGACTCGACTGGGTTCAGTATCCAGGAAATTCTCGGACTCTCTCAGTCCTACAGCGGCGGCATCGGCCAGGACGACATGACCGTCAAATACGAGTACCAGTTGCAGCCGCAGCATTGTGAGGCCACCTCCGGCAGTCTCGCCAGTTACGATACTGCCATGGAAACTGCTCCCGGCCGCTCCGGCAACGCCAAGCCAGACCCGATCGTTCACCCTGTCGCCCAAACTGGAAGCGTTCTCTCGTTCCGCGGCGCGACCACCGGTTCGAGCCAACCGCAACCGCAGTCACAGCCGCCACCGCCTCGCTGCCACCAGGGAGCAAACTTCGGTCAAGTCATTAGTGCCGGCGAAAATTCAACCAGAGTCAACTTACCCAGCGGCTACGAAACGAGTTTTTCCAATCAGGTACTTAATTGCTCAGCTATTTTTGTTAAATACCAACTGTAAGTATACCCGAGTCTCTTTAGATAGTTGTTAGTAGCGGAGCTATGAATTTCGAAATGTAACTGGAAAAGTTGTTCATCTTAATGTTCTCTGGTTAAGTGTTATTTCAAAAAGACAATGAAATATTTTCGCAGTCATCGCTGATCTAGCGTACAGTTCAATCCATTCTAGATTAATGTTTTTGTATATATTTGCAATAGTTTATTTACTTTTCAGTCTACGGTTTGGGGGACAAAATCAGTGAATCAAATCAATTCACCGAACGTGAGAAGTGAGCAACAGCAAATTATGAATCCTACACCTTCCGGTAAGATGATTCATTGTTGGTTTTTTTTTGTCCTTTCAATGTACAATAATATGATTTTAATGTAATGCGGTTATTCAGAGCTTCATTTTCAACCAAATTCATAACGTTTAAATATCTACTATTTGTTAGCTTTCCTAATTCCAAATTCCAATGCTCTAGATGAGAAATAAAAAAAATATTTCGTTTTAAAATATTTAGACATTATTTAATATTTAGAGTTTATTTATTAGTGTTGTCATTTGTATTTCTGTGCACGATTATTTAATAAAGAAATTAACCTCACTTGGTTGCAGAATTGAGTTCTGACCAACCTTCATACCAGAAGAGCTTCAGCAAGAGAGCTAGAACTGCTTACACTAGCGCGCAACTAGTTGAACTAGAGAACGAATTCCATCAGAACCGCTACCTCTGCAGACCCCGCAGGATCGAGCTCGCCAACTACTTGCAGCTAACGGAGCGGCAGATCAAAATTTGGTTTCAAAACAGACGCATGAAGTACAAAAAGGATAACAAACACAATAAGCCGAGCTCCTCCGTGGACGACCGCAGCTCGCCTTCCACGTCGACCAGCTCGAAAGGCCTGTCGCCGAGTCGGGACCACAAGCTCTCCGGTCACGGACGAAGTTGCGGCGGTCACGATCGACCTCGAAGGACGCTCGGCGATGCACACTCGACCCATCGCAGCATTTACCTGATGCCCAACGATTCCTTCAGCAGGAGTAGGGACTATGTTGCCGCCGCTGCGGGTCCACTTCCCGCAAAGTCGGTCATCAAGGGACCCCAAGCGGGCGGAGACCTCCTGCCGCCATATAATCAGAATCTAGCTCAGTACACGCCGTACTACACCCCGGCCACACCCGTCGCTAGAAATAACTACTCTCCGCTACCGCAAGTTCACCAGGAATCTTTCCGCAGCTACGCAACAGAAGAGAACCCATCCGTTTTGTCGCCTAGTTTGGGCTTAGGTCAGTCGGAAACCTACGTTCCCAATGGCATACCAAATGTAAAGTACACGGAGGAGCTATCGAGGTACTCGGCGGGTGCGGCGTACTACGGCGGATTAGGAGCGGCTCCAGGAGTGGTGGTGCATACGTCGGCCATGGACCCGAGCTACAGCTACGGGGCGCCCCCGACATCGATGTCATATGAACAGAACACGCTGACCGGCAGAGCTACGTCGTCGACTATACCGCAGGATTCGTGGTATCTGACGACAGAAACGAACGAGGAAGCAGTTGCCAGTAATGCAAACAAACCCTCCTCTTATATATTACTGTGATACTTGTTTTTAATATTTACTTACTCATCATCATCACCATCATGATCAACTCGTATCGGTCCACTGCTGGACATACGCCTCTCCCAAGGTACGCCACCACAAAAAGAAAGTACAATAATGCTTTTTTAATTTACCTACTTAATTTTCTTTTAAGAATTGTGATCTACCAGTACTTAAAAATTATTACCTCGTCGGAGTTAGTAAAATAGTTCGAATATTCACCGAATATTTGTCAGCCTCGTTAGCTCAGTGGTGCAGACAGTAAACTGTCGCTATTGAATGTTAAGCAACGCTGGGTGCGGTCAGTACTTGGATGGGTGACCGCTGACCGTTGGAGGCTGACCGAGGTTCGGATTCCTCGTAAAACTGTAGGTCCCTTCCCTCCTAATCTTACTTGGTGGTAGGGTTTAACCCGCCCGGGTTGGTACCACCGCACTGAAAGAAACGTCGGTCTAAACGGCTATGTAAATAGTTTGTGTTTTCCGACCAGTTCAGTGTAGCCGGCACGATCAAAGGGGGAAGCACTGACATGGCACCTAGTTCACCCGGTGTTATGGGCTGACATCACGGACGTTGTAGGTGATGTAGCCAACCGTGTCAGTTTCCATAAAAAAAAAAAAAAAAGAATACTTCTTATCATGATTGTACCTAAATGTACATAGAAAGATAGTAAACACTTTATTGCTTCAAAACAACTTTACAGAAACAAGCACAAACTAATATTTACAAGATGTACAAAGGCGGACTTATCCCTTACAGAGATTTCTTCCAGTCAACCTCATGGTATGTTAGTACTCTTGGCGATAGCGGTAGTTCAATACCATATTAAATTTACACTAATAATAATATTATAAAGAGGTTAAGTTGGTAAGTTTGGATGTAGGAGGTAATCTCCGAAAATACTCATCCAATTTAAAAAAAATGTTTACTAATATTTAAAATGAACCTTCAGAATGGACATAGGCTATGCAAGCAAAGCCGCGGGAAAAAGCTAGTTCATTATAAATTAATGAAAAAGAAAGATTGAGAAAGCATATAATAATTGTAGAAAGTAGGTACAACCAAAGTATCTAGGCAAGGCTAATATTTTGATTTTTGAGTTTCAGGAATGAAAATAGTAATACCTCATTCGATTGATGCAAACTTATTTTTAAGCTTATTGTGACAGCTATTTAAAATAAATTCAATAAGAGTTACTCGTACATATTATTATTACATAAGTAAACAGTCGCACTTATAGTTTACTCTTGATGAAGACGATATAACTACCTAAAGACATAACCTACGTATAAATAAAATACAAGATTTATATATTTACAAATGTTTTATTAGCACACAGTAATATAGTTCATTCATTTAAATCTATAATTTAATTTTTCTTTGTCAAATCTATAATTTAATAAATAACATTATTTTAATATATTATGTTCAAATAAATTAAACTTTGAATTGTACACATGTCATAGTAAGAAATTAGTGCCTAAATCATAAAGATTCTAGATGTTGAACAATGTACCCACCTACTTGTACTTTATACATTTTAAAATTGTCTGCAAAAATAAACTTTTTCTAGGAATTCGTATTGCAATAAATATGTAAATCTCACAGTTAAAATTACAAGAAAAAAGATAGAAGCAATAAGAAGACAGTGTTAAATTTGAATAGTCAGCGTCTCCACTGTAAATAAATAATTAATTAAATTATTTAACCCAAAATAGCAATAATAAACTAATACTTTGATTAGTTTTTTTATTATTATAAAATGTTGGAAACATGTAGTGCGTCTACATGATTCACGGAGAAAAAATAATTAACAAAAACATATGTATACATATGAAAATATTATTTTAACAATTAAAATTAAATATCTAGGTAGGTAGGTACCTACTACAAATCAAGACGAACTAATCAACATTATAAACTATGAATACTAATATTAAATTAATGTATCGTGCTCTCGGATTTTGGCCAATCGATCTCTCCTGGTAGAGGAATGTCTGATACGCTCATTTCTGAGAAAACTGCAGCCTTTACAGAAATTTCACCAGTATTGCACTCGCTGTTGTCATCTTCGAATCTAATGCGGTCTGTCAAGGTACTACTGCCCGCCCCGAACTCGTCAAGTCCGTTGTTGTTGACACCGTTTTGGCTCATTATGACCTCCAACGATTCTTTACTGAAGGATTGGGTGACCGGCACAAATTCAGGAGATAGGTCTTGATTCATGAAAGATTCATTTGAAGAAATTTCGACGATGTCCGCAGATATGCATTGACTGACCAGAGCTCCCAGCTTATCGATAGATTCGTTCTTCATGGTGACGAGTCCCGAATCGTCACGATTAGCAGATATCTCCAAATCAATTCCGTTCAGAATGGTCTCAGTATCGTAGATAGTAGAGGTGACAGCAGGCCCATTTCTATATGGCGACACAGTGGCCGTAGTCATGCTAGACGAAAAGTTGGACGTGATGTATTGCAGGTCGGATGATGTATTATCGTAGTTAAATGAATCGAAAGTATTAATCGAATCGCTGAAGGCATCCGACCATGACTGCGCAGGGAGAGCCTCGTGTTGCGGCTGAATGTAGTTTTGCTGATGCTGCTGCTGCGTGTAATGTTGTTGTAGATGTTGTTGTTGTTTCTGCTTTCTATGGTAGGCTTGATATTCCATCGCGGCTCGATTGAAAGTCTCTTGAGCCTCGAGTGAAGAGAAGCTCGAGTCGTAAGTGATGGGTGTGGGAGCTCTATACTGAAGCTGGTACGGATCGAAGATAGGTCGCTCGACGGGCAGGTCGGTTGTGCTCGAACATATGGTGGGTGTCCTGTTGCCTTCATCCGATGATGTCTTGTCACCTTCTTTCTTGTGCTTCATGCGCCGGTTCTGGAACCACACCTTGATGGCGCGGTCTTTGAGACCCAGGCGGGCAGAGAGCTCCATGCGCTCGCCTCGGGATACATAGGTCGTGGTCTTGAAGACGGCCTCTAGCTCCAGCAGCTGATTCGATGTGAAGGCAGTCCTCACTCGCTTCGGTTTTCCACTCTTACCAGTCTGAGATTGTGGCTTAACGTCTGGGGTCACAGGGGGTGCTAGGTGATTTCTTATGACGTTCGCCGAAGGAAATACCGGATCTGCAAAGTTTTAAAAATGCAAAATTAATTGACGAAATATACCTAGGTATATCCGTATGTATAAGTGCAATTATCTATGTTTTCCGTTTCTTTTTGAACTCTAGATGTGATACACCATGCCGCACCCTTGTCACACTCTTGCTGCATGCGTCGATCTCGCGATAGTATGCTCTCTTGTTCTCTTGCACTCGTCATAAAGTTCAACATTCAACTTTATGGAAACTGACACGGTTGGCTACATCACCTACAACATCCGTGATGTCAGCCGTAAAACCGGGTGAACTTGGTGCCACGTCAGTGCTTCCCTTCGGTCGTGCCGGCTACACTGAACTGGACGGAAAACACAAACTATTTACATAGCCGTTTCGACCGACCTTTCATGCAGTGCGGTGGTACCAACCCGGGCGGGTTAAACCCTACCACCTAGTAATATAAGAAGGGAGTTATATCCCTTAGTCGCCTTTTACGACATACACGGGGAGAGATGCAGTGGGGCTATTCTTTTAAAGTACCGGCCACACACGGTACATATTTATTTCGAGTTCGTATGTTAATCCCAAAGAATAAATAAATCAAATAAAGCTTAAAATCTTCATGAGTCTATATGTAATTTTTTTAAATAAAATGCAGGCGAGTGTAGAAACCTAACTGAACCGAACATCTCTAACTGAAGACCAAGTATGGCAATGTTTTACAATATCGGCGTTTAGCGCATAATTTACACATATTAATGTATTTAAAAAGTGAAAAAAACATTGGTCATGTGCGAGGTTTAGCACAGATTACTTAATAGTTACTGTTTTAGTCTCGCGCACGAAGGGGTTCCGTAGATCCGCTATAACACACCTGTCACAAAACTATATCCGTCTAACTTTTGTCTTTCTACAATTGAAAATATAAAGATCTGTAACGCCATCTATTATTCAGTATTGTGACTAATCGATTCTTAGCACGTTTATTGTATGGGGACCCCTAATTTTTTTTTACTTTTTGCTTTTTTTATTATTTCTTGGCACATCCGCCATAATAGCCCCTGTTCCCTAAAAAGGCAGCTACTATTTTTTATGTGATATCTTTCTTATTGATTTTATGAAATTTAATTTAGCCAAAATACTTACTGTAAGCTTGTTCCGAGATAGCAGCTGGAGGCGTAGAGGGCAGCGGAGGCGGCGGCGGAGGAGGCGCAACGGTGGGACTCGAACGGTAACAGGCCTGTCGTGCCACTCCCCAAGAGCTCTGTAATGAATGAAACAATTTCAAAATGTGAATTGCTCTATGACTCTGGCGGTAGGTCAACCCGGATCGCGGTAGTCTGTCGAGAGGCTAATTATTTTTAAGTTTGTTTTGTTTTAGTTTAGGTAATTTTAATTTGATAGATAGTTTTAGTTCCTATTTTAATTTAATTCTATTGTTGTATATTTCTGGGTATATTTTGACTTAATATTTTTAATTAATTTTTTTTTTATTTTAAAATATATAAATTAAATTAAATTATAAACGCGGGTAAGTGCGAGTCCCGCCAGTTTTTATTTTTAATTTGGAGATATTCGAACAAAATTATGTGCATGCATAGATATAGGACTGTCAGCCTCGGTAGCTCATTGGTGCGATCGAGCGACCGCCGCCGTTCGTGGTCTTGCACCGCTGGGAACGGTCAGAACTTGGATGCGTGGCGACCGTTGAGGCTGACGGTGGTTCGGATTCCACGTTAAACTGTAGGACCCTTCCCTTACCTTACTATGTGGTAGGGTTTAACCCCCAGGGTTGGTATTGGTACCACCGCACTGAATGAAAGGTTGGTTGACGTGACTTTGTAAATAGTTCGTGTTTTCCGTTCAGTTCAGTGTACCCGGCAGGACCAAAGGGAAGCACTGACATGGCGTCTAGTTCACCAAGGTGTTATGGGCTAGTACAAAAAATAAGTAGGTGACGTAGCCAACCAATTTCCATAAAAAAGTGGCCAAGTGCGAGTCGAGCTCGCGTGGAGAGGGTTCCGTACCATAATGTGATATCTGATCACGGGATCCGTGGAGACAAGGCCCAAATTTTACGTATCAAAATTTGCCAAAGGTTCTGTACACCTAATATGGTTAATTAATTAGTCTTGGTAGTCAGAACTCTCAGTAAAATTTTTAATATTCCTCTCAAGCTGTGTTTTTGACAGACTGTAGGTACATGATAGGATGTCACTAAACATGATAGGAAATATGGATAGTCACTAAATATTTGTAAGAATGTTTATGAAAACCGAGTTAAAAAAAATTTTAACAACTACTTAGAACTAAAAATTATCAAATAATTGTCTTGACGGTGGTACAAAAGCACACCAGAAAAATTTATAGAATAAGCTCTTTTGTACCGCCTTCAACTCAATTATTTAATAATTTTTAACCGACTTCAAAAAAGGAGGAGGTTCTATGTTCGGCTGTATGTATTATTTTTTTTTATGTATGTTCAGCAATATCTTCCCCAATTGTGAACCGATTTCGATGATTCTTTTTGTGTTCGGTTCAGTCTAGCTCCAAGGTGGTCCCATTTTTTTTTTGGTCAAGATCGGATTGGAAAGCGAGGCGGAATCGCGAGGCCGAAGGCCGAGCGATTCCGCCGAGTACATTAATAGCAAATAAAAATTACTAAAAAAACTGTGAAATAAAAAACTATTTAAAAAAATATAAAAACCGCCTTCAAAAATGTATGAAATACAAAAATTTAAATCGAACCCTAGAGTTGAAGGCGGTGGTGCTAAAGCAAGCAAAAATAACCGACCGCCTTCAACTCTAGGGTTCGATTTTTATTTTTTCATTTCATACATTTTTGAAGGCGGTTTTTATATTTTTTTAAATAGTCTTTTTTAGTTCTAACTAGTTGTTTTTATTTTATTTTTAAGTCGGTTCAATGTTCTTTTTTAAAACCGTTTTTTATTGCACTCTTTTTATTATATCACATTAAAAAAAAGGAAGAAAAATAATTTCAGAAATCGGTTGTCGTATAGAATTATTCGTCCATTTGACACACTTAAGAGTCCATATCTTGAAAAGTACTGAACCGATTTTGGTGAAACTTACACTGTTCCCTAAGTTTAAGTAAATGTAAGCTAAAAAAATAAAATGAAATAATGGTCACAATCCGATTAATAGTTTCGGAGAAATACGTGGAAAAACTTACATACATACAAACACCTATAACATTTCGTATATTTGTTTGGAAACCCTAATAGATTATCATATGTGAATATATTGCAGTTCCAATAATATTACATACATACGTATCCAATTGATAACCTCCTTTTTAGGGTTCCGTATCCGGTAAGGGACCCTATTACTAAGCCTACGTTTGCTGGTTATTCTTATGGCAATAAGACTGCACTCGAACTTGTCACTATTTTGTTCTATCTGGTTCGATTACACCCAAGAAGAAGAACCGGTAAGAAACATCGCAGCGTGTTTTTATTTAACTGACTTCATTAACCGACTTAAAAAAACCGGCCAAGTGCGAGTCGAACTCGCGCACCGAGGGTTCCTTATCGGTTAGCGCCGCTCACGCCATCTATGGCATGTTATGAAATGCTTCATATTAGTTAAATGTCATTAGGTAAAATATTTCACACTCTATTCTGTAGATGGCGGTAGATACACTTTTTGGTTTCTTCTATGGGAACCCCCGTGAAATTTTACTTTTTCTTATTTTTATTTATAATTTCTTGTTATATCGTCCATAAAATAACACATATTCTATGATAATTTCAACGGGCTACCTATTACGGTTCAAGAGATACAGCACTCGGACAGACAGACAGACGGACGGACAGACAGACAGACACAAGCGGCGGGTGGCCGAGTGGTCTGGGTGTCGCGTCGGTTTCTCTTGCGAGAAGTCCAGAGGTTCGAATCTGTTCGCCGTGTACCAATTAGTTTTTTTCTGACGGAAAAATTTACGTGCATCCTACACCTGCTGCTTCACCGTTCGGAACCGGTGTAAACTGTAGGTCCCTTCCCTTGCCCCTTACTAAGTGGTAGGCTCAAATTGTAGCCGGCTTGCTATCATCGTACTGGATATACGATGGCCGCATAACAGCCTCGGCTGTGTTCTCCTCTAGTCCACTATAGCCTGCAATCCTGAGGGAAGTCTCCGGTTTGGCACCTACCTTCTCGGAGGTGATATTGGCCGGTCGGAGCATGTGCTCTGGCCCCTCCGACTCAGCCACCCATAGTGTATTACATGAGAAAAGCTAAAAAAAAATGGGTGATCCTATAAAGCAGTGGTGCCCAAACGGTCGATCGCGATCGACCGATCGATAGCAAGAGGCTTTTAGGTCGATCGCTTAGAATATGTAGAGCAAAAAGTGACTCGTAGAAACATCAAAGAATTCATAATATTTCATGTGAATAACATTTTCCGGGTGGTGTCGTCAGCCACAAGGAACGGAGTATTATAATCTAATATTATATTCTCTATTAATTAAAAGAATAAATTACACCCAATACAGTTTCATTTATACAATGTTTAATTATTTAGAATCAATACTTAGGTGAGTATGGTTCTATATGCCGTAAAATAACAAAAATTGATCAAATATTTTAAATTATTATTATAAAAAATAACTACAATTATTGAACAACGAAAACTTTTGGTACAAGTGTCGATCTCACAACCTTTAATGTTTTGTAGACAGATCTTTATACAAAAAAGTATGGGCACCACTGCTACAAGGGCTCCGTTTTTTTTCCTCTTTTAAAGTAAGGAACCCTAAAATCGACTCGTCACTGGTAAATGGAAAGCATATGAGGAAAAGTGTTAATGCGAAGAATAATGTAAATTTGTCTTTCATAAATGATTCACTGAAAGACATTGCATTCTGCAATAAGTCCGTCCTCGGCAAAGCAGAAAAGTATAAAAGCGCACAGCAAATATTATTTTCATAAATGGCATTCAGTGTTTGTATGAAAAATAACATAAGAACTAGTTAGTACCTGATAATCATCACTGATGTGATAATACTCCTGAAGCTGGCTATGGTTCGGGACCGCGTTCCACACCGGAGCCCCGACGCCCAGCTCCTGGAACTCCTGGCAAGCCAACCCGTTTGGTTTATAATCGTACGACATCGAGCACTCACTTGTATTCACTTTCACTGCAAAATATTGACTGATTAGTGGAGAAGGACCCCGTGCTAATTTATACCAAATTATAGCAACTGGTTTCTAATCCTTCCAACTGGTGTTGGATCAGGGTAGGTAGGAAGCGGCGCGCCGACGCGGCGCGCGGCTAATTCTGAGAATCCTGACGACGACGACGCGACACGGAGTTACTTCACCTAAAGTAGATTTAGAAACTATTTTTTTGAATGTATTAATTACTTCTTTTAGGTATGATTGTGTGAGAATCTTGGTAAGGGTAAAATTTGGGCAAGTGACTAGTAAGTACATGTGTCCGAGGCTCCGAGCCCTCACACATTGTGCTGTCAGTGAATATTGTGGGCCGGTACTTAAAAAGAATAGCCCCACTGCATCTCTCCCCATGCATGTCGTAAAAGGCGACTAAGGGATAAGGACAAGATTCCGTGCTAAAGGGCGACATGCTAGCCACCTCTCACCTTGGCACGGTGCTTCCACTGAGTCGTGCAGGGGGTGGGTCTTCGTGCCTTGATTGCTGTTTGATCGATTGAATCTTGTTCGAGTGCTTTGCGAAGCGTGGTGGTCGGTGTTGTGCTGTAATTTACCAGAGTTCTTGCAGCACAACGCCGATTACTCTGCTTACCCCGATTGTCGGGATTCAGCGTGTGTGATGAATATTATTGCTCGTATTATCGCAACATGGATGCACCGTTTGAAAATGTACTAGACTGTAGAAACCTACCCAGATTTTACGTACGAGTGGGGAAAGGTATAAAGTTGGAGTGTTTTTTTTATTCTAACATAATTTTGAAGTAACCTAATTAAAAATACATGTAATAAAACTGTAAATTTTACGTTTCTGTACACTAAAGATATTTTTCTTTAAAATTACTTGGTTGTAAATTTGTAAAATAAAAATTATCAGGGCCATAGTGTGAGAGAATACATTAAGATCTTTTTTGGATAATTCTTATTCTGTTGGCTGTTTGTGTTTTTTTTTAGTTGAATGTGGAATATATTTCTCTAAACTGGCATTGTCAAACAAGAAATCAACGCGAGCAGAGCCACTGTCTCCAACAGGCGAGCCGCGCTGGCCACTCACGCTGTAAACATCAATATATAAAGCACACATTAATACCTCGTTGGTCACACTCACTAGATTGTTGCACGTCAGCCTCGAAAGGTCAGTGGTGCAGACAGTCGACTGTCGCTATTGATGGTTAAGCAACGCTGGGCCGGTCAGTACTTGGATGGGTGACCGCTCGACCGTTGGAGGCTGACCGCGGTTCGGATTCCACGTAAAACTGTAGATCCCTTCCCTTCTTACCTTACCAGGTGGTAGGGTTCACCCTGCCCGGGTTGGTACCACCGCACTGAATGAAACGTCGATCGAAACGGCTATGTAAATAGTTTGTGTTTTCGGTCCAGTTCAGTGTAGCCGGCACGACCGAAGGGAAGCACTGACATGGCACCTAGTTCACCCGGTGTTATTGGCTGACATCACGGATGTTGTAGGTGATGTAGCCAACCGTGTCAGTTTCCATAAAAAAAAAACGTTCCTCAGACGTATTACGCGCGTCGAGCCTTCGCAAGTGGAACATGGTTCCACTCTGCGCGAGGTGGAAATACACATTTCCAACTTCAGAGGTAAACATTAGACTTATGCTTGCTTGCGGCTACATCCGCATTAAATGTATACTCGTGCAACTGGAGATAAAGTATTGTCCGAATTCCGATTGGTAAACCACATCCAATTAGCACTAGTAGGTAAATATGACAGGGATCCACTGATATACTTTTAGAGCTAACTATACCAATAACTTTCCAACTACTTACATTTTCATAGTTTCTCAGAGTTTCTCTTTATTACCTGGCGGTGGCGCGGGGGAGGGTGCGGCGGCGGAGGCGGAGGCGGAGGCGCGCGGAGGGGGAGGCGTGCTAATGGATTTGTTTTGGCTGTCGCCAAGCAGACTTGTTGGTTTCGACACGGTTGATACTTTAAAATTTTGAGGGCACGCAAACACCTTATCTCTAATCCGTTCAATAAAATATGGCGTTGTAGAGATAAGTATCACGAGGTGGCAGTGGTAGTGACCTTTAGAATAATTCGCAGTTCACAGTCCAAGTATTTCGGTATTGAATTTCTATAGTAGGATTCGAAGCGAAGAAATGTTATACATGAAATTATGAAACACATTTTAGATCTGAAAATTGTTCACCTGAGACAATTTTTTTATTGAGTATACATTTCAGAATAACAAAATTTGAATTTGTGGAATATTATAAAAAGCAAATATCTAAGATATTGGTAGGTAGCTCAGTGGTGCGGTCGGTCGACTGTTGTTAAGCAATCCTGAGCGAGGTCAGTACTTGGATGGGTGACCGCTCGACCGTTGGAGGCTGACCGTGGTTTGGATTCCATGTTAAACTGTAGGTCCCTTCCCTTCTTACCTTACTAGGTGGTAGGGTTTATCCCGCCCGGGTTGATACCACCACTGAATGAAACGTCGTCGGTCGAAACAGCTATGTAAATAGTTCGTCTTTTCCGTCCAGATCAGTGTACCCGACATGAAATGAAGGGAAGCACTGACATGGCACCTAGTTCACCCGGTGTTATGGGCTGACATCACGGATGTTGTAGGTAATGTAGCCAATCGTGTCAGGTTACATAAAAAAAATAAGATGGGTCTCTTTCATACAGTCAGTCAGTCAATCAGTCAGCGTGTATGCTGGACATACGCCTCTCGAATTTTCCTCCAGTCTTCCCGGCCTTCAACGGTACGGAACACTGCTTTCCGCCGACGTACTTCATGTCGTCGTCCCACCTGGCGGGTGGTCTTCCCACACCCTGTTTTCCTGTCCACGGCCGCCAGTGTAGGAGACGGGTACTCCAGCGGTGTCTCATACAATATTGTGAAAACTCTCAAGGGTACTTGCAACTAAATTTATAATTGACACAGGTTGATACATCGATTTTGACGTATCATTAGCGTAATTGTGATTAAAAAATAATCCTAATGTAACATTCGTCTATCTATAATGCGGAAATAACGAGGAACATTTTAATTGTGTATATTTGTATTGTTTTATCAAGAAATAAAAACTTTAATTTCTTGGCCACGTATAAAAAATAAAATACAAATAAAGGGTGTTGCACGATTACCTACCTAATTTCAAAAATGTATGTAATCCTCGTAATTGTTTAGAAAAAAAATTTACGTGTTTTCGAGCATTGATGTTTTTCGAGGTGAACTTTTCAAATCTACGCTTTCGTGCGGCGAGCGCCTGACGGTGAGCGACGCTCACCGTGATGCACTTTATCGCACGGTCGGTCGGTGGTAATCAAAACGAGGGTACAAACTTATGGGCATGATGGCATTAGAACATTTAGAACATTCGATTACTTGTACATTAAATTCGCGAATCAGTTTGGATGGAAACAGTATTGTTTTATTCAAGCTGAATGCAGAAAAATTACCTTTTTGTTTGTTGATGTTGATACCACAATGTTCTCCCAAAGTTTATGTAGTGACTGTATAACGTAGGTATAATGTATAAGGTAGGTACTGGTATTTTTTTTATGTAATCCGGTATGGGTAGCTGAGTCAGAGAGGCCAAATCACATGCTCTGACTAGCCAATATCACCTCCGAGAAGGTAGGTAGGTGCCATACCGGAGACTTTCCTGGATTGCTGGCTATACTGGACTAGAGGAGAACACAACTGAGGCTGCTATGCGGCCATCTTACACCCAGTATGGTGATACCAACCCACCCAGTCGGCTACAATTCGAGCCTACCACCTAGTAAGGGGCAAGGGAAGGGACCTACAGTTTTCCACCGGTTCCGTTCCGAACGGTGAACCAGCAGTACCTACTCTAATCACGAGATTTAACCTACTACGCTACGCCGCCGCCGTGTTCTCCGCATCATTTTGTATGGAGAAACGAAGTTCGCAAATCTATCACTAGAGGCGCTGCTCCGTTTCTCCATACAAAATGATGCGGAGAACACGGCGTAGCGTAGCGTAGCGTAGTAGGTTAAATCTCGTGATTAGGGTACTGGTGTAGGTATGCACGTAAATTTTTTCGTCAGAAAAAACTCATTGGTACACGGCGACCGGATTCGAACCTCGGACCTCCCGCATGAAAAGCCGATGCCCAAACCACTCGGCCACCCGCCGCTTATAATTTTAAGAGAGAAAGTAGATAGCTCTGGTATTTTCTAGCACGTAAGCATGTTATTATGTTCGTGTTTACTAAAATGTCAGCTTATTTACACCGTGTTGTTTTAATATTAATTTGGTAGCTTACCGACTCCTCGTGAAAGGTTGACATGATGAGTTTTTTGGATATTCAAAAGTGTACATCAAATTAGGAATTTGCCACTTAGGCTCCGGCGAAGGAAATGAAATATATTATGTAGCGTCAAACGATGTCATGCATGATCCAAATTGTAACAGATTTCCAATTTGAAATTAATACTTGAAAATTTTGTTATTGATCCCTTTGGAATAATTTTTTACATTAGTGTTGAATGCCTCGATTTGGCTCAATAATAAATAATTAAGAATGTGTAGTATATGTGAGCAACCCGTCCATTACTGTACTTAGAAAGACCCATTATGGGTAACTGTTTAATCACGACATATTAAAAAATATTGTGAACTCTAAATACTCGCTAATAGGCCAAACGCTTCTAGTAAAATATTCTTAATTTATTTTTAATTAGTTTTATTGTTAAAAAATAGGCACTAATCACTCTAACGAATAAAAGTATAATTAGCTATTATACTTTTATACATTATACAGCCAGTCTGTACAATCAAAATCAGCAACAGTAATCTGTTATTTATTTACGTACTAAAATTTCAATAATTTTGCCTCCTCACTACCGATCCTAGTGTGAGAAATGTGAGAAGAAAAGGGGCCGTCCCTAAATTGTGATTCAAGTGCGGCTTGGAAGTTGATATTTGTTTTGATGGAAACAGGTCAGTGCTTCCCTTTGCTCACGCCTCCGCCGCGCCGCCGGGTGCACTTAAGAGTCTGTAATACCTCACATTGCTTCGCATGATCCTCTGTTATATCAACAATACTACAACAATCACTCCTTGAGCGGCAACAACTACGGAAGGAGCAAGTGATTCTTAAAAGCAAACGATCTTTCATTAAAAACATACAGTCCACGCGTGATTGAAGCGCTAAACGCCCTGCCAGGATACCGAGCCCTGGGGGTGACAATTTGTAAATGTATAGTAAAGTTGAGTACTAATGCTAAGTATTATGTTTGACGAAAACATGATTCCATTAAATTTTCTCGATAGAAAACAAATTGCAGTTACCTCTGAACCTTACAATAAAACCACAAATAAATAGATCATGCAATAAATTATATTATGAAAGTTCCTATGTTTTTTACATTTTAGACAAAAGTGACCGCAAGCACTAGTGTGCGTCCGCGTCACTCACTCCCGCTCGCACACTAGGTGCGAGCGGGAGTGAGTGACGCGGAGAAGTGGGGGCGAAATTAGAATTCGAAGTAAGGTATTACGGAATCTTAACTGGACGGAAAAAAGAACTATTTTCATAGCCGTTTCGACGAACCTTCATTCATTGAGGTGGTGTCACCAATCCGGGTTTAACCCAACCACCGAGTAAGGTAAAGGAAGAGGTCCGACAGTTTTACATGGAATCCGAATATGAAGGAACTCGTGTTCATGCGAGAAATCAGAAAGTGAAAGAAAATGATGCACGTGTACGCCAACAGGTGGGTCAGACTCGCGCGGCATTTGCGCCGTGAAGCAGCTCGGTTTGTGTGAACGTGCCTCGCCCGAGGCAAGCCGTGGCTGAGCCGTGCGATGGCGATATTAAAATTTTCCCCAAGGTGCCTCAGTCGTTTACCGCGCGCACTCTGAATGCACACTATTTTGTTCCGCGTCTCGTTCAAACAAAATTACTGCTGCTGCACTCAGCAAAATTTATATTTGTGTATGGCATGGCACAAACAACTAGCTGATGGGAAGCAACAGATCCTAATTATACAAACAGAGGGCTTGGTTAAATATAGGCCGTGACATGATCACGATTACGGTTTCATAATAAAAAAAAATAAAAAATAGATGGTCCTATAGGCGTCTTCGAATAATCTTTGGTTTTCATTTTTAGGGTTTCGTATCTGACATACGTGACCCTATTACTAAGCATACGCCGTCTGTCTGTCTGTCCATCTGTCCATCTGTCTGTCTGAGGGCTGTATCTCTTGAACCGTAATAGGTAGCCCGTTGAAATTTTCATAGAATATGTGTTATTATGGCCGATATAACAACAAATAATAAAAATAAGAAAAGTAAAAAATTCACGGGGTCCCCATACAAGAAACTAAAAATTGTATGCGCGCCATCTACCGAAAACAGTATGAAGCATTTGAACTAATCATGAGTTTTAACTAATATGAAGCATTTCATCAAACTCGCCATAGATGGCGTGAGTGGCGCTGACCATGACATGGCGATACGGAACCCTCGGTGCGCGAGTTCGACTCGCACTTGGCCGGTTTTTTACAATGTTATGTAGCAGGATCTCTTAGTTCTCGAAGACTCAAAACGTATTTTGGTATGTTATCCCAATTAGAATACTGTAGGTACTTCTGTCTGTGTGGAATCCTATTGACGAAGTTGACAAAAACAATATTTAGCGTACCTATATCCCGAAAAAAATTAAGATGATTAAGTGTTATTGTTTCATCATCTGTGTTTATTGTTTATTGTATAATTTCATCCATAGGTCGGTAACCTACGCTTGGATACGTCGAAAATTCCGCCAGTTCTAAATTCAATGCGAAGAAGAACTGACAAACAAACTTCGCAAGTCACAATGTTTTTATTAGTACCTTATAATTATTATATTATATTAACTTACAAAATAATTAAACCCATACTACCGCTCACAAGAGCATTAATATTTACAGCATAAACATGAATACTGAAGAATCTGACCACTCCGCCTATTTACATTACCTATATCTGGTGTATAGTGCCATCGTCAATTTGATACTTAAATATATCAAGTCAATTCAATAACGATTAGTAAAAGTTTATTACAAAGAAATGTAATAAGTCATATTAAAAATCTAAAGATACAAAGTGTATCCAATTGTAAAGTTATTTAGTGGGAAAAACAGTAGTCAGATTCTCAGATAAAGTTATGGTCAGCTAAAGCATCCTTAACAGTGTAATAACTCTTTTCAATTAACATTTGTTTAATTCTTCGTTTAAAATGTGTCTGTGTCTATATTTATTCCAAACTAAATAAACAGAATTCCTTATAAAATCGAGATGATACAAAAATTTTGCCACTTGGGTTGTCGATGTATGGAGAACAGCATTGCATTCGATATTCTCTCGACTACACTTTCGCAATTTGTAAGAACATTTTCAAACGTTGATCGTTTGTCTCTTCCTCAAGAAATGCTAGAGCAATTCATGGAGATGTCTAGCCAGATTCCTGAAGGTGCATTCTAACTAATTATACAACTATGTACCTACCTAGGCTAATTAGTTGATGGCAGGCGCAGGAGTTTCCCCATTTTGCATTTATTAGTAACATTTTAAGCATGACGCATACGAATACGTACGAGTACATGCTCGCATACGGAAATACTTTTTCAATAAGTTCACTTTCTGCACGATTGAACAATTCAATACAAAATTCAAATTATTTGTTATCCAAATATGTATGTAAGTAGGTACATACGTATAATATACAGGCTGTTGTAACGGCCAAAACATTAAATTTAGGAAATGATTATTGGGATCAATAGTAACAAAAAAGTCAAATAACTTTTTTCTTAATTCCAATTAAATAAAAAGTTACAGTTTTCATACAAACTAATTGATTTATTAAGTGTAAAAAGGGTCTTATGTTCCGCACGATCGTGGGAATGAAAGGCGCGGGGTGAGTGAGCGAGCAGCATAGAGAAATAATAATGGCGAGCAGGGACGAGTACGCGGAGCGAGGAGATGTGCGGCAGCGGCGCGGCGTGAGTTTTCGACCTCTGCCGTTCCCGCGCTAGCACCCTTCCCCTGCGCGCGTCAAATTACACTTGACGAAAACATAAATTTTAAAAATTAATATCTCGAAAACTAGGCACTTAAGAGAAAAACTTCATTTCATTTTTTGTCTCGGAAAAACATGAGGATTGCGCTGGCGAAATTAATGTACTGGCCGTTACAACACCCTGTATAATAATGTTTATACCTAGGCGTGTGTAGAAGAGTTTTGAGAAAAACTTTAGAATTTATTTTACATTTTAATTGATTTCAATGCGGCTATAGTGGGCAAAATATATAACAGCTTCGGCCAACATTGATGCCCTTGTTATCGAAATTATTCCTGTTTAATAAACACTTGAAATTTAATACTTAATTTAATTTAATATTTATGGTCACATAGTATGGTAATCTGAATGTAACTTTCAATAACTATCTCATTTTATGAGATAGTTATCTATAAAACCATCATAACGGGCGATTGATCATTTCATTAAGTAGGTAATAAGCTCAGATTTGCAGGTTTAAATAAAAACAAATAAAATAAAAATTGTTTATTTGGGGCATTTACACCCATAGGGAAAAATGTTCTAAGATACACAGATACTTATTAATAAAATCACATTAAAAAAATTACGAACATTCGAACAATAAAACAAAATATTAAAATAATTAAAACAGTTAAATACCTAACTTTACTGGTTAATGTTTATATAATAATTATATGTACCCATTTATTATGCATGTTGTGTAACTGTGTGTTTCCCTAATAAAATAAAATAGAAACAATAATTAAATATGGAAATTTAATACACTAAAATGTTCTTTTACTATTCCCAAAAAATTACTTACAAAATCATACTATGTAGATTGCACCTTCGGAGAGTATCTGCATAATTATTGTTCACAATAATAATGGAAAACAGAGAAAGACTAAAAGACAAGGGAGATAATAATACATAATAGGTGAAATAGTTTACAACTATTCGTGTTACACAGAGCTTGTGGAATGTTTTAAATTGTTGAATGATTGCAATATTCGGTCAATCCAACATGTCTCAAATTCACAAATAATACTCCTGGTCTTGTCGAAATGTCAGAAAACGCCGGCAGAAGCATCTGAAGACATGTCCATATTGTCATTAGACATACACTGGCTCACCAGAATTCCCAACTTATCTAGAGATTCGCTGTTCATGCTAGTCATTCCTGAATCATCTTGACAACGAGCAATACTCGTATTCACTTCAAATTCATTCAAAATGAATCTATCGTCCGTGATAGATGTCGAGGTAGTAGAATCTGGTAATTTGGCATAAGGCGTGCTGAACCTAGAGGAATCCAAGGAAAATGTTGAATCCTGGTATTGTGGGTCGATGTTATCGTATTGAAATGTTCCCAGCATATTTATCCTTGCAGACTCTGTCAATGGCTCCGTGCAAACTAGTGAGTGTTGCGGATTGTAGTTTAATTGCGGTTGCTGTTCCTGACCGTTGTAGTTCTGATATTCCCTTGCGACACCTGTGAATGTTTCTTGAGCTTGCGTGAATGCTGAGTCGTATGAAATCGGTGTTGGCACTATGTAACCGTCCTGGTGAAGTTCTACGGTTGGCTCTTCTGTTTGTAGGTATGTTGTTGTCGAACATACTGCAGTTTGTAGATCATCTTCCTCATCTGACTTGTAATGGAAGCCATCTTTCTTGTGCTTCATACGCCGATTCTGGAACCACACCTTGATGACGCGATCATCGATACCAAGGCGGGCGGAGAGCTCTGTGCGCTCAATTCGGGACACGTAGTTCGTGGTCTTGAAGATGGCCTCCAGCTCCAACAGCTGATTCGTAGTGAAGGCGGTCCTCACTCGCTTCGTCTTCCCACTCTTGCCCAGTGGTTTGATGTCTGGGCTGACGACTGGACCCGGTGGCGCATGTGTGATAACGCTCGTACAATGAAATACTGGACCTGAAACAAGGACGGAAGTAGGTGAGTTAATAAAAAAAAATTGTTTATATTTGCGAAATTAATAATTGCGTTCGTTCTCATAGTCAGCCTGTCTATAACTGGTTAATAAATTCTGAGACTAAACACTTACTACAATAATGTGGGCATTTGGGTTTACTTATGGTCATATATATATATAACTTTCTTCATCCAATTTTTGGAGTTTCCGGCATCTTAGTGCCAACAGTCCGACTTGTTCCCGCCCAGGGTCCTCCCAGGAAAAAGAACAAGGTGTACATTAAGATGTTATACATAAGTATTTTGGAGCTCTGGTCTATTGATTTTCTGTTTGATTTAGTTCTTCCAAATATCCACTCATAAATTACGACATAATTTTTGTGCTATGTATAGCCGCCTGTTTCTGTAAAATTTCCATCTTTATATCGGCCTTTAAAATATCTATATATTTTTGTGCAGTTTTTGAAATAATTCCGGTGGTACCAATAACAATAGGAATAATTTTACACGTTGTGCTCCACAGTCTTTCCACTTCAATTTTGAGGGCATAATATTTTGATAATTTTTCTGCTTCCTTTTTCATAATGTTGTAATCTGAGGGCACGGTTACATCAATGAGATAGGTTTTATTTTTCAATGTATCTATATATATCAAATCTGGTCTATTGTTCGGTATTGCAAGGTCGGTAGTTACTGGTAGTTCCCGGTAGTTACTAGTAGTTTTTCTGCGGTAATCTCTGTGTTTATGACTGGCTGATAATTGTTTGAAATGCACTTACTTTTAGTTAGATGCGAAGTAGCAGTCGACGGCGGCGGAGGCGGCGGCGGAGGCGGCGGAGGAGCGGCGGGGGTTGAATAGTAATCAGCTTCTTGATCGGACCAAATCTTCTATAAGAAAAGATAAGTTTATTTTACTTCGAATTATGCTCACAACTTTGATGGGTCCTGGGCAACAATGGGTCTTACAATTTTTTAGGGCTAGCCAGAGCACATCCGACGAGCCAACATCACCTCCGAGAATGTGCCATACTGGAGACATCGCTTTGGATTCCTGTCTGTACTATATTATTTAATAGAATAAAGTAAATATCTAATTAATTCAAATTATATTAAAAAAGCACTGCTAACTATATTTATAAAATACTAGCTTTTGCCCGCGGCTTCGCTCGCGTGAAATTCGTATTTCAAAGGAAGAAAGTAAGTAACTAAGGCCGATCTGCGTTAAGGAAAACGATAAACCTTCTCAACTAAAGTAAGTAACTAAGGGCGAGTCCGAAGGCCGAGCTGCGTTCAGGAAGACTATAAACCGTCTTGAAGAAAGTAAGTAACTATCGCCCATAGTTACCTACTGTCATCGAGAAGGTTTAGCGTCTTCCTGGATACAGCTCGGCCTTCGGCCACGCCCTTAGTTACTTACTTTCTTCGAGAAGGACTTACTGAACGCAGCTCGACCTTCGGCCTCGCCTCAGTTACTTACTTTTTTTCTTTTTTTTTTTAAGAATACTGACACGGTTGGCTACATCACCTACAACATCCGTGATGTAAGCCCATAACACCGGGTGAACTTGGTACACTGAACTGGACGGAAAACACAAACTATTTACATAGCCGTTTCGACCGACCTTTCATTCAGTGCGGTGGTACCAACCCGGGCGGGTTAAACCCTACCACCTAGTTATATAAGCAGGGAGTCACTTTCTTCTTTTGAAATACGAATTTGTTCTCCCTCTCCCTCTCCCTCTCCCTCTCCCTCTCCCTCTCCCTCTCCCTCTCCCTCTCCCTCTCCCTCTCCCTCTCCTCTCCCTCTCCCTCTCCCTCTCCCTCTCCTCTCCCTCTCCCTCTCCCTCTCCCTCTCCCTCTCCCTCTCCCTCTCCCTCTCCCTCTCCTCTCCCTCTCCCTCTCCCTCTCCCTCTCCCTCTCCCTCTCCTCTCCCTCTCCTCTCCCTCTCCCTCTCCCTCTCCCTCTCCCTCTCCCTCTCCCTCTCCCTCTCCCTCTCCCTCTCCCTCTCCCTCTCCCCCTCCCCCTCCCCCTCCATCTCCCTCCCCCCTCCCCCCCCTCCCTCTCCATCTCCCCTCCCCTCCCCTCCCTCTCCCTCTCCCCCTCCCCCTCCCCCTTCCTCTCCCCCTCCCCCTCCCTCTCCCTCTCCCTCTCCCTCTCCCTCTCCCTCTCCCTCTCCCTCTCCCTCTCCCTCTCCCTCTCCCTCTCCCTCTCCTTCTCCCTCTCCCTCTCCCTCTTCCTCTCCCTCTCCCTCTTCCTCTCCCTCTCCCTCTCCATCTCCATCTCTCTCTCCCTCTCCCTCTCCCTCTCCCTCTCCCTCTCCCTCTCCCTCTCCCTCTCCCTATCCCTTCCCCTCCCCCTCCCCCCTCCCCTCCCCCTTCCCCCTCCCCCTCTCCTCCCCCGCCCCCTTTACTGTAATATACACTTAATTTACAGGAAAACGTAAACGAAAATCCCAATCCTTCTAGTTCTCACAGAAAACGCGATGGTACGGAACCCTCTTTACGCGAGTTCGACTCGAACTTGACCTCTTTTAAAAAAAATTGTTACCATGGGATATACACTTAATTTACAGGAAAACGTAAACGAAAATCCCAATCCTTCTAGTTCTCACAGAAAACGCGATGGTACGGAACCCTCTTTACGCGAGTTCGACTCGAACTTGACCTCTTTTAAAAAAATATTGTTACCATGGGATATTCACTTAATTTACAGGAAAACGTAAACGAAAATCCCAATCCTTCTAGTTCTCACAGAAAACGCGATGGTACGGAACCCTCTGTACGCGAGCTCGGCTCGAACTTGACCACTTTTTTAAAAAATTATGTTACTCCGGGATATACACTACCCATATACGAAGTTTCGTCCAAATCCGTCCAGCCGTTCAGGCGTGAAAGAGGAACAAACAAACAAACAAACAAACAAACAAACAAACAAACAAACAAACATACTTTCACATTTATGATATTAGTGAGATTATACAATTATAAATTATTGAACAATAAATTCATATATTGCAAAAGACGGTTTTGAAATAGTGGATCGAGCTTTAAAGCGAATGTAAATTCAAATTATCAAAATTATTTCAATATTATAATATTAAATCAGAATTTAAAAAAAATCAAAACAAAAAATAAGACATCTTGAATAGGTATCTACCAATTGTTTGAGTCTGAGTGTTAAAATCCTTTACGACAATGATTTTTAAATAAAATTTATTATTAATAGCAATATTTCATTTAATTAAACGTACATCATGTTATTTGGCAGCTCAACTAACAAATATAAACTAAAACTACCTAAATTAAAATTACCTAAAACTATAAAAGAAATAATAATAAATAAATATATAAAAACCCCGAAATCCGGGAAATCCCTGAAGATGCTACACGAGCACCTTGCCGACAGCAACTAAAAGTAAAAGTATTTTAAATAAACCAATTGGTAGATACCTATTCAAGATCTCTTATTTTTTGTTGTGTTTTTTTTTCTGATTTAATATTATAATATTGAAATCATTTAAATGTACATGTACACTATCTCAAAACTATATATTTTAATGGAATAGTTGTATTATTCAACAAAATTGTATATTCACTGCCGAACTGCTATTGGTCAAAGTGTGTTAGAATTTATTGTAAAGTGCTCCACTATAAAGTGTACCTAACTCATACATGAACTGCATCAATTAAACAATATGATAAGCTATATTCACAACAAAGTACTGTAGAATATATAAACCTGATCGCTGATTGTACAGTATTCCGGGAGCAGGGTCGTAATCCACGGTTCATTCCGGACCGGAGGCCCAAAGCCTAACCCCGGAAGGTCCTGGCAAGCCGATCCGTTAGGATTATAACCGTAGGACATATCGAGCCAGCAGTGTTCTTCACTTTCACAAAATATCAACTGATTGGCCGAGGAGGACAGCGTGCCAATTTATGCACTTCCATACAAACCCAACTGTTTCTTAATCCTTGGAACGACCGTGGTAGGGGTAGGTAGGGAGAAGGAGGCGGCAGCAACGCCTATTCTGAGAATTCCGGCGACCACGACGCGCGGCTGCGAAGCGATAAGACTGTGTGGTGCGATAATCCACTACACGATAAAATTGTCGATACATCAACTACACAATACAACAATTTGTCTTTTATAATACGTCTACTGTATTCAGCAGGTAAGCCTAGGCATCTAAAGGAGAAACGCCGATATCGTTCTAGGACCATTCAGCTTATACAAATACAATACGTACTTGCCACACGCTGTATCCCGACAATCGGGGTAAGCCGAGGAGTCGGGATTGTGCTGCCAGTACTCTTTTAAATTACAGCACAACACCGACCACCACATTTAGCAAAGTATTAGTCAAGATGACTATCAAGCAGCAAGTAAGGCAGGAAGACCCCACCAGCTACATGACTCGGCGGAAGGACCGTGCCAAGGTGAGAGGTGGCTAGCCTATCGCCCTTATGCACGGCATCTTGTCCTTTTCACTTAGTCGCCTTTTACGACATGCACGGGAGAGATGCAGTGAGGCTATTTTTTACGTATTTATTTCAATTTTATTAAATTCAGATATTAAGTATAATGAGCATGTTTTCACAAATTAATTAATTTCTCAAAATTAAAAATAATTAAACTGAACACATGATTACACTAGGCTCTGCACTGCTATGCACACTTGTATGAACACAAATACAATGTGCTGGCTATTTATTACATGTATGTTTTTGTATTATGTATGAGACATTAGAATACAATTAAAACAATAAATTAAAGAAAACAAACACGTACTTAAAGCCATGTCAAAATTAATATAATGATTGCTGAACACCACATAATATTATGAGCGTGAGGTTCGAGCGTGTGTTACTTACATACATACATGCATAACACACGTTGTATCCCGACAATCAGGGTAAGCAGAGTAATCGGTGTTGTGCTATAAGGACTGTGGCAAATTACAGCACAACACCGACCACCACGTTTAGCACAGTATACGGACAAGACAACTATCAAGCAGCAAGTAAGGCACGAAGAACCCACTATGACTAGGTGGAGGGACTGCGCCAAGGTGAGAAGTGGCTATCATGTCGCCGTTTAGCGCAGTATCTTGCCCTTATCCCTTAGTCGCCTCTTACGACATGCACGGGGGAGATGCAGTGGGGCTATTCTTTTTAAGTACCAGCCCCACACCGTACTTATACTTATATGGTGTGTTACTTATATTTTTTAAATTACTTATAATGTATCTCATACTTGTTACTCAAATAGCATTTTTCTGGATAATGCTTTTGTGTTCCAGTGTTTATGTACCCGGCGTAACGAATCATTTCTAGTTGAAACTGGATGAGTTGTGTGGGAATGGGGTCCACGGAGGCCGGTCAAGATCATCCTCCGTCATCGTAGACAGCAAAAGTGGACAGTCTGAAAATATTATGAAATTTCGTTAGGTAAGTAAGTTCGACAAAGTAGTTGAGCTTGGCCGGGCTTAGGATTCCACTTAAAGCTGTAGGTCCTTTCCTTTACTTTATTAGGGATTAGTTTAGTACCACCACCGCATCGAATGAAGATCGGTCCAAAATCTATGAAAATAGTTCGTGTTTCACCGTGTTTTCGTTCAGTTCGGTGTAGCCGGCACGACCAAACGGAAGTACCTACTGACGTGGCAGGTCGCACGTAGTTCACCAAGGTGTTATGGCTTGACATCACCATGTAGGTAATGTAGGCACAAGCGGCGGGTGGCCGAATGGTCTGGGCGTCTCGTCGGCTTCTCGTGCGGAGGTCCGAGGTTCGATTCCGGTCGGCGTGTAGCAATGAGTTTTTTCTCACGAAAAAACTTACGTGCATACCTACACCTACTGCTTCACCGGTGTAAAACTGTAGGTTCCTTCTCTTGCCCCTTACTAGGTGGTAGGCTCAAATTGTAGCCGACTGGGTTGATACCACCGTACTGAATGTAAGATGAAAGCATATCAACCTCGGTTGTGTTCTTTTCTATAGTTCAGTATAACCAGCAATCCAAAGGGAAGTCTTCGGTATGGCACCTACCTCCTCGGAGGTGATATTGGCTGGTCGGAGCATGTGCTTTGGCCCCTCCGATTCAGCCACCCATACCGGATTACATAAAAAAAATTTCAGGGTTCATAAAAAACTAAAGTATAACAAAAACTCACAAGAGCCACTATCTCTAAATATTTCTAAAAAAACCAATAGGTAGGTATATTATTATATCAGTAGGACAAAACTACTCCGATTATGAGTGGAAACATTTAAAGGACATACTACTTAGTCATCAAAAACCGGCTCGTGCTCTGCCGTGTCAGAAAGAATGATTGGGCTAAATTCTTCGAATCTTTCTTCCAATCGATGAGTTTGCGTCAATCAAAATTGATGTATAATTGTATTGTTACGACTAATTCAGTTTCTACATAATGTTTAAAAAGTATGGTTCATATTTTAAAATCTCACAAATTGTCTACTAATACTGTTAAGTACATCAATTTTGTTCGGTACCTACTGACCGAAACTGTCGCACACTATCTATTTCGAATCACAAAATCGAACACAGGCCATGCAGCCCACTAATGAGTTTGTTTTGACTGCTATGCTGGCAGACCTCTTGTTTTCAATGATTTACATGAATTGCGTTCGCCGCGAACAATATTTTTCCTTTGTTGACAGCGGACAAACTTATCTCATAATCCGGTCAACAAAACTGTCTTTTAGATAACAAATTCCACGTAAGTCCTACACTTAAAATTCGCACTATTGACCTTTGACACAGGAAGAATTCGTAAATAGTTCGGACGGAAGGATTGGATATGGAATGCCATATACGTAGGTAAGTAAAATGAAGACGGAAATAATCTCTCAAATTAAATAAATAATTAAATAAGCTCATGCATCCCCAAAATAAATAAAAATACTGCTGTATTATGTGCGTGTGTCAAAGTTTTTTTTTCTAGTTTGGCGCGCGCATATTATAATTTTAGAATACTTTACCGGACCGATAGCCTGGAAGAATAATAATTTTACCACCAATTTCACTTACCTGAGTAAAATATTTTCCATGATATTTCTTCGAGTGTATTCTAATATTTATAAGCTAAGCAGCACTCACACACCGCAATAAAATTATGATTTCACCATAAACACTATGAACACTGAACAATGGTGTAATATGAATGGGGTAGAACTCGTCGAAACCTACACACGTAAGTGTAGGCTTATGTATAAAAGTAAATTAACAATTTATATCACTCATTCCTTTACGCTTTGACAACTATTTGAAATAATTTAAGTTCCCGAAGCACATCCCGAGGCGACGACGCGACGGCTAAGTAAGACACAAGCTACAAACAATCTCTCCCAAATATTTTATAGTTACACTGATTGATCAGCATTACCCATTTAGGTCCCATTACGAGGAGTTAGAGATAATTTGTTAAATAAACACAAGTATGTATATACTACTTGACTGACTACCTACATAATTAGTTAGCGCTTGACCAGGTACGATTAGATTGACAACTAGATACTACAAGGCATTTTAAATATTAATACATACATTTTTTTAGTTACTATTTATACTAGATTGTAGTAGGTATGTATAATCTACTAACATAATTAGAGCGCCATCTACCGAATGATCATTTAGCTAAACCAATATTTTAACTCCAAATTATGAACGGTCACCGATAGATGACGTGAGGCATACAAAGGACTAATATATCAAGATATACATAGATACAGAGAGATAACCTATGTGCTAGTGAGTGCAATAAGAAGGAACATATGGCTACGGAACCCTCTGTTTGAACAACGTTCTCACTAATAGGTTTTCTTTCTTTCTTTCTCAATGTGCACTAGTAACACTGTACGCGGCGAGAGAGCGCGTGTGTCCAAGTAGAATGTCGTTGGTGTATCCTAGGTATATCTCCACCAGTTTTATGAGCGATATATAGAAAGCAATATTACTCTTTTCACTTCTGACTGCACTGGTCAAATCGTATGAATAATGGCGTGATGATATATAGCCTACAAACTGGCAGAGATATGTCGCATTAATAGGTAAAAAACCCAGTTAAAAGGTTTTTTATGGAAACTGACACGGTTGGCTACATCACCTACAACATCCGTGATGTCAGCCCATAACACCGAGTCAACTAAGTGCCAAGTCAGTGCTTCCCTTCATTTCATTTCATGTCGGTTACCTACACTGAACTGAACGGAAAACACGAACTATTTACATAGCCGTTTCGACCGACGTTTCGCTCAGTGCGGTGGTACCAACCCGGCCGGGATAAACCCTACCACCTAGTAAGGTAAGAAGGGAAGGGACCTGTAGTTTAACGTGGAATCCGAACCAATGTCAGCCTCCAACGGTCGAGCGGTTACCCATCCAAGTACTGACCGCACCCAGGTGTGCTTAACAACATCCCCATGGTTGAACCATTCTTGAGTTATTGAGCTAATATACATAGATACATAGACACACACAGATGGCAGATGTTGGATTTTATAATAAGTATGTAGGGAAGGGATGGGGATATTTGCGTTGGATATTTGTGATTTTCGGCTCACCATACATAAAATTTAGTTTTAATCTACCCACATAATATATAGTCGATGGTAAATGTTATTTTACAAAATCTGTTGGTACATCAGACTCTGATCTGTACAGTGTGCGGTGCGTGGTGTGGTTTTACGTGTGATTGTGATATTGCTAATAGAGTGCATGTGGGGAGATAAATATCATGTTGATATCTAATGTTAACTCAACTGAGGGCTTTAAAGAGGTGAGAAACCAAATTACGAGCATACCGTAAACATATGCATGATCACACACATATGCAGTACCACCGTACTGGATGTAAGATGGCCGCATAGCAGCCTCGGTTGTGTTCTCCTCTAGTCCAGTATAGCCAGCAATCCAGGTAAGTCTCTGGTATGGCACCTACCTTTTCGGAGGTGATATTGGCTGGTCGGAGCATGCGCTTTGGCCCCTCCGACTCAGCCACCCACACCGGATTACATAAAAAAAAATATAGTACCTAATTTAATATGACAAAAAAATATATCAATACAACCACGCCACAGTCACAAATATATATAAGCTTGCGTGATAGATGCATTAGACAATTAATTAGGTCCTTGCAGACGGATACCTACCTAAAAAAAATACAATATCACACCAAGCAAGTTGTTGATTCTATAATGTAATTTATTTTAACGAAGAATTTATACTTTCAGCTGGAACAATGGTACACCACACCTTCAAACGTCAAGTATATGAGTATTCCGCAGGTCACATGCACGCGAGGTTGGTTATATTTATTTTGTATTAATATTTTTTTTTAACTGCATACTATTTTAGACATAAAAAATATTTACTCTCTCAACCGCACATACATAAACCCTCTCACACCCTCTCACATACACAACACAACGAATCACAACCCATACTATACACCTTTACAAAATTTAAAATGCACGCAATATGTCAGATCTGAAAACAATTAAATTATAAATACAGGTACCTAATATAAATATGTAAGCAAAATATTAGTAATTAATAATTAACGAGCAAACCATTATGGCACGATGTACTGATAAACGGCCTACCCATTGTGGCTAGTTTAGGTATATAATACTGTAACGCCACACCTGCAATACAGTATTTCCTAATACGACGTTTAAAGAAAACTGAATAAAAATTCGTTTTCTTACATGTACATATTACTAGTATTGTACGTATCTCGACATTACATAGCTCAACTCCTCTTTCTTATTGAACCTGAAATTTCCTCTCCGTCCACTTGGCTCCCCCGTTTGGATCCCCTGGGGGATCCATGTGGATTTTTTGTCCAAACGGATCCCATGACGGGTTGGGTGATTTATTTGGATTTTTTTGTCCAAACGGATCCCCTGATCGCAGATAATTTACTGATATCTTTATCACTATTAATGTACTGTATTATGAAATGAAATAAAATGATTACCACTAGACACGCCATTTCAATCCTGTCAAAACGAATAGCACTGCCAGTGCTTACTTTTGGTCGTGCCAGCTACACGGCATAGACAATCCCCTATACAATTTAGCTGTATATTGTTCAACATACCATAACATACCTTGTACCGTGTGGGTCCGGTACTTTAAAAAAATAGCCCCACTGCATCTCTCCCCGTGTATGTCGTAAAAGGCGACTAGGGGATATGACTCCCTTCTTATATTATTAGGTGGTAGGGTTTAACCCGCCCGAGTTGATACCACCGTACCGAATGAAAGGTCGGTCGAAACGGTTATGTAAATAGTTTGTGTTTTCCGTCCAGTTCAGTGTAGCCGGCGCGACCGAAGGGAAGCACTGACGTGGCACCAAGTTCACCCGGTGTTATGGGCTGACATCACGGATGTTGTAGGTTATGTAGCCAACCGTGTCAGTTTCCATAAAAAAAAGCATTACTGTTTATAGAGCATTCCTATGGCAGTAAAACTGCACTCGAAATTTAAAAAAATATTCTATCCGGTTCGATTACACCCACGAAGAGAACCGGAAAACATTATTTGTAATTTTCCAGAGAAATCGCGAGGAATATTCAAAAAGAAGAAGAGAATCCGCACGGCTTTCAGTACGTCACAACTGCTCGCGCTTGAGGCTCGCTACAAGTTGCAGAGGTAATGTAGTAATTAGGGTTTCGTAACTCAAATGAGGCAAAAACGGATCTGGAACGGATTCCATAATAACGGTGGAACGGTTCCACGACCTAAGGGAAGGACTAACATGGCACGTAGTACACCAAGGTATTTGGGCCGACATCACGGATGTTGTAGGTGATGCAACCAACCAACCGTGTCAGTTTGTATAAAAAAAAAGAAACAAAAATATATATCTTTTATAATTATAAAATGCATGGTTTGAAGACATTAAAGAAAATATACTAAAATCGATCACTGATATCGCGCTAGAGGACTTGCCCGTTGCCTGTATACTGCACTGCCTATTGTACTGAATGTCCCTCCTGAATATCCTGTAACCATTCTTAGATATTGTGTCTGAATACGTCTGTGCACTGCAAACTCAACGTTAAATTGATTGAGTATTTCTCGACTTATAAGCGAACATAGAATGATGACGGCGCATAGTAACAGATTGTCCACTTTATTAGTAGCTTGGTGTGATTGTTGATAACATTTATAAGTAAATATGTGTAAACATTTCATAAATTTGGATGTCAGTCTCTGTAACTCAGTGGTACGGTCGGTCGACTGTTGTTAGGCAACCCTGAGCGCGGACAGTACTTGTATGGGTGACCGCTCGACCTTTGGAGGCTGACCGTGGTTCGGATTCCACTTAAAACTGTAGGTTCCTTCCCTTCTTACCTTACTAGGTGGTAGGGTTTATCCCGCCCGGGCTGGTATTGAATGAAACGTCCGTCGAAACGGTTATGTTAATAGTTCGTGTTTTCCGTCGAGGTGTAGCCGACATGAAATGAAGGGAAGCACTGCATGGCACCTAGTTCATCCGGTGCTATGGGCTGACATCACGGATGTTGTAGGTGATGTAGCCAACCATGTAAGTTTACATAAAAAAAAACAACGCAACTTTTCAGCTGTCGACAACACGTGCCTTGTTCACTTATATTATAACTGATAAGTTATAACATCAATTTTAAGCTTTATTTGTAATAAATAATGTTAGATTTTCAATTTCAATTGTTTTATTTTCAAATTTAAATTATAAAAATATTCACACATTAACATTTTCATTCAATAAAACTTAATTTTAAATTTTAACAAATTACAGATATTTAACAAGAGAGGAGCGCGGTGAGATGGCATTCCGCTTTGGGATCGGCGACCAACAAGTGAAGGTCTGGTTCCAGAACAGACGCATGAAGGAGAAGAAGTCATCCAGTTCGCAGTCAGATTCCGATTTCAATTCAGACAAGTCTTCAGAAATAACAAAAAGCCCGCCAATTGCGGACTCTAGCAGACTGTCAGACAGCCCGACGAGGCCTGAGAGTAGCCTGGGCCCACAGAGTCACCTTTCAATGACCGATTCCCAGTCAGATATGTACATGGTACCGCATAGTTGCAGGGGGCTGTCTGACATTGACAGCTGGGTGAAAGCTGGCAGTAGCCTCCACGAGAACGCACAGAGCCACCAGCCAATCGTTGTTTCCTCACCCGATATGTACATGCTACCAGACACTTGCCAGTTTTCTCAAGGGCAAAATAACCAGAATTATTCTCATATCCAATCTGCTGAACCTACAAAAATGGTTTCCGAAGATTCTCACCAGTGGAATTGGAACACTTCCAATGCTTACTCCAGTTTCCATAACTCTTTTGCTTACGAGAGAGATGTAGCCTACTTTCAGACAAGTCCCGATATGACAACCTCCTATGATAACATTTTCCAGTACAATCTAAGTCAAAATCTGTCACAATACGATTCTACTTATCAATATCCTAATGTCTCAACACCTACATATGTTCCGTGGCACTAAACATCCTAGTAATTGATTGATGGTTTTATAATTAATAATAATTTATTTACGGATAATTTAATTTATTTATTAAAAGTTGTACTTATAACATACAGTTTGTATGCATGCTTTACTAAAATTATTTATTGTATTTTGACTGTATTTACATAAATTATTATATATTATTATAAAAATTATGTACAGACCGCTCTCAAAGTGTGTATTCACTTGTTGAACCCTGTCACAGTCTGTAATATCGCGTACTTCTGAGCAAGTGGAAGCGGAAGTGTGTGTGTTTTCTCCACTTTGCGGGCCGACTGTATAATTTATTAAGTACAGTGTGAAATTAATATATGTAATATGTAGATAATTATTGGCTTAAAAATTCACCTGTGTCTATTTGAAAGTGTAAATATTTGTTTAAGCTTGAATTTCAAAAGGCTTTGACTTCTTCTTCGCTCATCTATCTTTTCTTTAATTGAGGAATATATTTTTTTTGTATACAAAATTAGCTTCATTCTACTTTACTTTTCCAAATGTTTTATTTAATTTTTTTAACATGTAACTACGTTAATTTGGCAGCTGAATTGTACTTTAGTTTTAAGTAATTATTTCTCGAATTCATAAATAATAAAACACGTGTAGATCAAATTAACTTTTAATTGGAACTAATATTAATTAAAATCGTAGTATGTGTTACACAGTAACATTAAATCACCAGTTATTTCATTTAGGAACAATAACAAATTTGTAGTAGAAGTGAACACTATAACTCATAAAACGGTTCTTGGTTAATGGTTTTCATAGCAGCACTCCAAAAGGACGGCGACCTCGTTCCCGCGTCGGGCGCAAGCGGCGGCGGCGCCGCCGCTGCCGCCGCCGTCAGGTCCATGTATTCTCTCCTCGACTCCGGCTGAGCAGGCTGCTGGAGTAGTCCAGGGTGCTGAACCGGTGCTAAGGTGCAAGCGACCGCTTCTGAGTATTGGGGCTCCGGCGCATACTGAGTAATCGGATTAGTAAACTGACGATGGTCAGGATACGGCGGTAAAGTAGCATTGGTGTCGGCGTACGTGTACCGATAGTCGTAGCTAAAAAGCGTCGGAACCGGAGGGGCAGTGTACGTCGGGTATCGCATCATTACTGATTCCCCACCACACTGGTGCTGCTGACTGGTGAAGTCGCCAGCGATGTCCACAGCCGCCGGCGGCTGGTACACATCTACCGAGAGCTCATCCTTCGGCAGTAGCAGTGGCTCGCTGGGAGCCGCGACCACGCTAGTGCTGGTGATAACCGAAGTGTGTCTGACTCGGGGCGAGCCTGCCTGCTCGTCCGAGGACGATAAGCCGTCTAGTTTGTCTTTCTTCTCTTTCATGCGGCGGTTCTGGAACCAGATCTTGATCTGTCGCTCGTTGAGCGCGAGCGCGGCGGATAGCTCGACGCGGCGCGGCCGGTCCAGGTAGCGGGTCTTCCTAAACTCCTTCTCCAGTTCTATCATCTGCCGGCTGGTGAAGGCGGTGCGTATGCGCTTGGGCTTTCTCTCGGGTCTCGTTGTTGTGGACACGGCGGAGTTCAAGGGCGAAATCTGCCATGACGTAGGTGGGATCTATAACAAACAAAAGCGGAACATGTCAGATTGTTTCATGCGTAAAGGAAGTCACCAACTGAACCTAATGCTCTTATTATAGTACCTATTCATCAAAGCCATTGAATATTTTATGTGTAGAAAGATCGTGTGCTGCAAGAACTCTTGTAAATTACAGCACAACACCGACCACCACGTTTAGCAAGGTTTTCGGACAAGATAACAATCAAGCAGCCAGAAAGGCACAAAGACCCACCTTCTGCATTACTTGGTGGAAGGACCGTGCCAAGGTGAGAGGTGGCTAACCGGTCCCCGGTAACGCTAGGTTACTTTGAGCATATTTTATATTGTTCGCAATTAAAATAGGTAAATTAAAACACATCAAACAATATTTAAATATTTAAAAAAAAATTTACTCCCAGTATAACATATTAAAAATAATTTACCATTAACTAATAAATATAGATTTTTTTAACAAACTAAAACTTAAATTTAAATTTAAAACAAAATCCGTTACCACTATTAGTATTACTACTAGTACCACCTCTACGAATACGAACGATATACCTATATGTACTTGATAATTGAAAGGGGAGGGGATACCATTGGACCCATCATTCATATTTTGATCTACTGGTGGTTAATTTACTCTTTTAACCATTACTAAGTATGTTTTAATTATTTCCAAATTAGTCATTGACAATAATTCCTAAACAGCTTACCGAGTTGCCACTGTTCCAGTACGCCATACCAGTAGGACTAGTATCGATGTATCCGTTATTTTGTACCGGCCGCTTCAACAGATTTTTCAGTTCATCAGACTTACATTCTACTGGGTTCACTTGTAGAGGCTGAGCTCCGTTCGTATCGGCACTCCACGACATTCTGCTATCGACACACGAATGACACAACTTGAACAAATATTCTACAAGAAAGTTAGCACTAGATTGCGACATTCGGACTGGGGCGGTTTCACTAATTAGGGCTTTGGTTTTACACGTCATTTACAATAGCAAATTAGTTACCAGGGAATAGCAGGAACCAAATTAAATACGTAAAAATATTTATCTTAACTTCTTGAAACTAACTTTCGGATCAGATTTTGTTGTTCACGTATATGTTTTTTGTCAGCCTCGGTAGCACGGTGGTGCGATGGATCGACCGCCACCATCTGGGACTTGCACGGGTGACCTTTCGACGGTTGAGGCAGACCGTGGTTCGGATTCCACGTCACCCACCTTACTCGGTGATGGGGTTTAACCCGTCCGGGTTAGTACCACCGCACTGGAGAAAGATCGGTCGAAGCGGCTAAGTAGATAATTCGTGTTTTCCGACCAGCTCAGTTTAGCCGGTAAGACCAAAGGGAAGCCCTGATATGGCTCCTATTTCACTAAATTACTATGGGCTGACATCACGGGTGTAGTATGTGAGGTGATGACAACCATGACAGTGTCCATAAAAAAATTAACAGATCATTCCATCTGGTGTAAAATTACAGCAATATTGCTGTAATTTTACATTTGTACCGTGTGGGCCGGTACTTTAAAAGAATAGCCCCACTGCATCTCTCCCCGTGTATGTCGTAAAAAGACTAAGGGATATGACGCCCTTCTTATATTACTAGGTGGTAGGGTTTAACTCGCCCGGGTTGGTACCACCGCACTGAATGATAGGTCGGTTGAAACGGCTATATAAATAGTTTTCCGTCCAGTTCAGTGTAGCCGGCACGACCGAAGGGAAGAACTGACGTGGCACCAAGTTCACCCAGTGTTATGGGCTAACATCACGGATGTTGTAGGTGATGTAGCTAACCGTATCAGTTTCTATAAAAAAAAAACAAAAACAATTTTAAAGTTTCGACAATCATCTAAGTTATGTAACATGAGATGTAAGTACTTGAGATGAGAGATGTAAGTGTGCTTAGTAGATTTACATTACATATCGACAGGAGTAAATATCATGTCTGTATCCTATTCTACCTGTTCAATGAGCTCTCCTGTGAGGTTGTAGTACCCGAAATAATCTACCAGTGAAAATATATTTCATGAATGCATTAACCTAATGTGTCAACAATCATTCGTTTGCCTACTTATGTAGTTTAATTAGAGAGTGCACAGGAGAACCTACGACTGACGAACCGACGACGACGGCCAGGTGATTAATATCGTGGAATGCATGTTAAATATTTCCCGGAATAAAGTGTAATCTGGTATGACTAACCCTTTTATAAAAAAAAATTGTAGGGGTCAATATTAAATAGAAACACTTTTCACGGAATGACTTTAAAAAAATTCGAAATGCCTTCAGGTTAAGTTATTGAAAATTGTGTTTATTACTGGCAAAAGTGCATTAAGCACCAATAACTTTGAGTAAAGTAGTTTTCATAAAAATGTAACAACTGCTATGCTAGAACCAAAAGCCATTAGTTAGTAAAGCTAGTAAATAAAGTATAAAACTCCGAGCTGCGCGGGTATTTACTTAGCGGTCCCCCGACTCCTTTAAGTAAGTAAACGGAAATTATCTTTTTACTTTTTAAGGGTCGGTTGTTTGTTCAATTTGCAATTTCAATTTTGTATTTGATTATTATAATATATTATGTACGTACATACATATGTAGATACATACATACCACATACACTGTACCCGAATTTCCGACCATCGGGAAAAACATAGTATTCGGTGTTGTGCTGCAAGCTCCCAGTCACCACCACCTAGTAAGGTACGAAGGGAAGGAATCTTGTTACTTTACTGTTCTACGCTTGCCCCTATTTCTTTTTTTCATTCACTCATCATCACCCAAATCTTGACTAGACGAAATAACTACTAATGATAAGTCCGCCTCGGTACGCTATTGTTATGTATATTTTTTAGGGATCCGTATATTAAAAGGAAAAACAACGGAATTCTTATAGGATTGTCACTAACTAGATAAAAAAATATTTTAGATTTGCTTGGAATCAATAAAAAAAGTTTAAATTAACATATCGTGTGGGGTCATCAATTGAAATCCAATTTTAAGTTCAGTGGTCTTAATGATATAGATAAATTGTACCAAAAATGAGCGTCCCATATTTCTAAAGCTAAAATTTTGATTTAATAGGGTTAGTAGATATTAAGCCATAGATTACAGGAACACTGCAGCTTTTACGCCACTTGGCGTGATCTCAGTGCTTCCCTTCGGTCGATTTTAGTGCAAACTCTAAACTTTAGAGTTTGCACTAAAATCGACCTAAAGTAGTAGAGTCTAAAGTAAAACATCAAATAATATTAGCAAATATTAACAAATTCCCACCTCCGCACAACGCGCACTGGGCAGGGATTGCATCCCTATACGCTGGACTTACCACGGATGCGTACCAATCGGTTCTGCAGATCTTTCCTCCACAGAACTGGTAGGTAAACTCTGGAAAGCTCTCCCTGCCCACATAGTTCCCCCCAAGTACAGTCTCGGGTCCTTCAAGAGAGGCGTGAATAGGCACCTGCGTCAGGCCGGCATGGCATTCGCAACCCCCGTGTACGACCAAATATCCATGGGCGTCGTTAGACACCTTATGGGTGGCTCGGCGCCACATGTCGCGCTATCTATTAAAAAAAATTAATAAAAAAACGTGAAGGTATGGAACCCTCGGTGCGCGAGTCCGACTCGCACTTTTTTTTTTATTAATTTTTAAACGCACCTTTTTTCGGCTCGACGATTCTTGTTTTAGTTGCCAAGAGTATTTACTCATAAAATATTTTTTTTTTTTATGAAAATAAAAAAATCAAAAATCAGAAAGTGTTTATTAGTCAGGCACATGTAAATAGGTTACAGTTATACAATATAGAAAACAATGCATGAAATATAGTCTTAAAAATGCATAATATAGTCTTAAAAATTAAAAATTAAACGTAAACAAATCTGAAAAAATCAAAATAAGTAGTTATTTTTATTAGAAAAATGCAAAGCGAAAAACATTGGAAAAAATACATCCCGGCCAGGATGTATTTTTTCCAATGTTTTTCGCTTTGCATTTTTCTAATAAAAATATATATTTTTTATTTTTTTTTATTTAATTTTATTGGGAAAACATACAGTCATCGTAAAAAGGAGTAAGTACTAACATTAATTACACAGAGACCAGTTAAGTAAAGTATAGTATAGTACCAGTAATATAAAGCGAGTAAGTGCTTAGCACTAACATATAAACATAAAATAAAATAAGTAGTTGTTTGTGCAACCGACAAAATGATTTAGGTGCAAGTAAACAGATAAATTTGTCCGATTTAGCTATTCTAAATTTAAAGTGACAATATATCGCATTAAATCCCCTCCTATAATATTCTATTGTAATCAGCAGGTATATGGAAATCACTTTACTTACTGTGTGTGCCGCACCGGCGCGGTGGCGGCGGCACTACACTGCAGCGGAGTGGCGCGGCAAGGCGCGGCACAAATATTCTTTGTGCATCAAAAAATGATATGACGCAAACTGAACTGAGGGGCAGGACGCGGCAACAAATTTGTTCCTCGCTGAGGCGGCGCACCCCGCTGTTACGTCCAGTCCAGTCGCAGCTTAAAACATACCGTCTTTTTTAAGGCACCGTGTGTTAATAAATTACTTTCATAAAGTTAATCAAGTTAATTAAATTAATAAAGAATTATTATTTCTATTCTACTTTGTAAAGACAATCGGCTCCAAAATTCACATAGACTTTTAGACCTCAACGAAACTGTGACCAAGCGAAACTCTCGTTTACCCAGTGAGTTACCTATAAAAACATTTAGGTAGCAACTAACGAATGTGTATATCTTCATTTAAAACCGTGTTTTTATTATAAAGAGTGGTTTTATTAGTTACCTAATCATAATAAAGTTTTTTGAACATTGTTTGAATGCAAAACGAAGGCGTGGCTTATCCAGTGTTATAATATCCTAAACACTGGATAAGCCACGATAAGGTATACTCTTAGTTCAATCCTAATCCAAAAAAATTGCAGGTACTGACTATAGTTTCCTCCACTAGGCACTCAGCTGCTTGCAACAAAACTTTCACGTGAAACTAAACAGAGACTTGTTTCGAAGGTCGACCAGTCAGATTCCTTAGAACACCTTATTTGAAGGTAAGTCATTAAACACCTACACGGATTTTGGTTAATTATCCACATAGGGGTGACGTAAGTAATCGTAGTTGCTACAAATTCATAATAACCTATGCTCATGTTGAAGTATTTCAGATTCAGATTTCTGGAAACTTTAAAAGTAGGTAATACTTTCTACTGGAAGTAGTTTCATTATAAAATGTGAAAATGAAATACATACCTATAGCTTACTTTAAATTTTCTATTGAACCAACGCCATCTAGAGTATTTTCTCTGCAACTACATTTCAGTCAGCGCCCACAAAAACCTCCGGTCTCTGTTATAGTTATAGCTCTAACGGTACTAAGCGCGGCGATTATTCAACATCTAAAAATACAATTTCTTTTTTTCGCGAAAATATATTATGTTTTCTAACAGATTTTGTTACAAAATATTACATTTTTACTAAATTAAACTAATATGGATATGTATGCATCGGTAGCGTGGTTGCTACCAACGAACGAAGCCTATCAACTCTTTAGATAGCCGGTAGGTGTCGCTACTTAGCACATTTTAATTTTAGTTTAATCCTCTGCAGTTTTAGTTATTATGCCTGCATAAATACACATTTTCGTTCGGATAAATTAATCACTATTTTTATTTAATGTTGACGTCGTTCTCATTTAAAACATAAAAAAAACAATATGTGCTACGAAAAAAGTTTGAATTATTTGTTTTTAAAATGGAATACTATTTCAACAATATGTGAAAAAATTTCAACATTGTTTAAATTTATTCGGTCGGTAAGTCTCTTTGTCACATCTCATACCTTTCGATTTTAAAACGTTAAACTATACATATTGTACTGGCTGATAGGTATCTGTACAGTAGTTTTTTTAATGTCAACGAGACTCTCTCGTTGATATTATAATCAGTGGTGCTGGAAAAATACTTTGTCTTTTGTTCCGATACTATAAAAGGACTGTCAGAAGCTCTTTTAGTTGATTCGGCTTTGAATTAATAAATTTATAACCTGTCTTAAAATGTGGATCTGTGCCATCGCGTTATAATAAACAGTTAATCGCCTTAATACACTTATTCAATTAATGAAGTACATCTCCTGGACTGCCAGAGTAGCCCGATGAGACAGAAGTAAAATATAGTGGACCTGAAGGTCAAGAGACAGAAAGGGGATGGTGGGAGTAACCATCAGCACAATATTACAATTTATATTTACCGAAACTATCTTCCCTCACATTCAGTCAACGTATAGTTAAATAAAACCCCGACGAATAAGCAGCATTGATGTCTTTACGCCGAGCTAATGCAAGCGTCCTGCGCTTGCGCATAAAATATATATTTCGGCCGCAAATAATTTATATCGAGTACCAACCCACTACTACACATGCGATGCATTAGGTGCCATTTCAGTGCTTCTCTTTGGTCCTGCCGGCTACACTGAATTGGACAAGAAACACGGCCCATTTACATAGCCGTTTCAACCACCCTTTCATTCAGTGTGGTCGAGTTAAACCAACCCACCTGGTAAGGTGGATATAGGACCTAGTTTTATGATGATTTAAACGATGTCAGATTTAAAAAATATATACGTGACATTACATGGCATAGTCACCTATGCGAGATATTGGAGGTACACAACCCAGGTGCGTTTCTATTCGGGTGAAGGAAAACGTTTTCAGAAAAAATCTAACGATTTCAATGTTGTGTACAAGGTTGACAAAAACCTATTGTATTCCCAATAAGTAAGATAGCCTAGTACCACAAAGAGAACCTTCCATTTTAGGGAAATTATTCATTATTGACAACTGCATATATCACATATTATATCATTGCATTGCCTATGCAGTTGTTGATAGAAACGAAAGTAGACTAGTAAACCGGGCGAGTTTAACCTAACTATAGAGACAAATAAAAACCAGCCAAGTGCGAGTTGAACTCGCGCACCGAGGGTTCCGTATCGCCATGTCATGGTTAGCGCCACTCACGCCATCTATGGCGTGTTATGAAATGCTTCTTATTAGATCAAATTCATGATTAGTTAAAATGTTTCACAATCTATTCGGTAGATGGCGCGCGCATACACTTTTTGGTTTCTTCTATGGGAACCCCCGTGAATTTTTTATTTTTTCTTATTTGTGTTGTTATAAAGGGGGCAGACTTAAAACCAGCCGCAACCACCTACTTGTTAGGTTTTGCATCGTTCTGTGTCTGCTCCCTTTCAGCTAAAAAAATGTTTTTTACATTTTTATAATCTTGTTTTGTTATTTTATAGTTTTAGCTGAATAAACGTTTTTCTTTCTTTCTTTCTTTCTTTATTTTTTTATTACTTTTTGTTATATCGGCCATAATAATAAACACTCGTATTCTGTGAAAATTTCAACGGGCTACCTATTACGGTTCAAGAGATACAGCCCTCGGACAGACAGACGGACGGACGGACCAACAGACGGCGTAGGCTTAGTAATAGGTTCGCGTACCAGATACGGAACCCTAAATACGCACTGTTGCCGGATTTGTGACTAGATGAGCACCTGACAAACTTACTAGTCTGTAGTTTAGTACCTACATGGTGACTTGCGCTTTAATACTGATATTTTTCAATAATGTTTTCAGTTATACGGTACACTAAAGACGACTTACTTTTGTCGACGTTCCGTCTCCCGCTTTGGAGACTGCGATCTTTAGTACTGCGACGACACGGACTTGCGCACCGATGGTCCCGTACTACCACACAAAATATTTGTGTTATGTATTTAGAAAAATAATTGTGTTCTTGAAAATAAAGAAACGCTTAAATAAAACTACAGCAATGATTTGACTCAACAAACTCAGGCAAACCATTCCTTCTTGTAGTGAAACAATTTAATTATTTCTTTTTTTTTCTATTCAAACAATAAAACCAAGATACAGGTTTTTTTGTGAATGGTTATTTCTATGTATGTCTATTAGAGCTTCTCTTTCTATATTATGAAATTCTAAAATGAAATTCAATGTGTTGCCTTGTTGATTATAGTACTTACCACATTTCGCAATGAAAATCAAAAATAGATGAAAATACTTTTTTAACAAAAAAAGTGTTCTAAATTATTTCAACCGGAACTGTTATCATCTACGAATGAATAGATGTCCATTACGAATCTTATGTAGTCAACCGTCTGTGGTCTGTACCTTCGTTCGGTCAGCCATTGATTTCCTCAGTACTGAGACATGGTTATGTAGGTAGGTATTATATACCTATATATATATTATATAAGCGGCGGGTGGCCGAGTGTTTTGGGCTTCTCATGCGAGAGGTCCAAGGATTGAATCCGGTCGGCGTGTACCAATGGGTTTTTCTGACGAAAAAATTTACGTGCATACTACACCTGCTGCTTCACCGTTCGAAAACCGGTGTAAAACTGTAGGTCCCTTCCCTTGCCCCTTACTAGGCGGTAGGCTCAAATTGTAGCCGACTGGGTTGATACCACCGTACGGATGTAAGATGGCCGCATAGCAGCCTCGGTTGTGTTCTCCTCTAGTCCAGTATAGCCAGCAATCCAGGGAAGTCTCCGGTATGGTACCTATCTTATCGGAGGTGATATTGGCTAATCGGAGCATGTGCTTTGGCCCCTCCGACTCAGCCACCCATACCGGATTACATAAAAAAACATAATAATAAAATTCACAAGCATACAATTTTATTGTTAATGATATAATAAAAAAGCAACGTGGATAATTTATTGGAATATAAGGAAGTACCACGATCAACCAATCTGATTATTAGATTAAACCTCAAACTAAATTTGTGTATTTCCTTCAGTGTATAAGTAACTTCTGGCATATGTCACGCCGGCACAGCATTCGTAGCATCCGTTCTAATCCGAATGCTTTTGGGCGTCGTCGTCGGCTCAACAATCCACGCTTACGGCGCCAAATATCTCGTGTATGCATAAAAAATATCTAGTACGTACTCTTATATCTCCAATACAATTGAACTGGTGCTATTGCAATAGGTATTGACTGCATAGGGTTAGTGTTCATGCGATGAGCGTGATGTCATTTCGTTCGCAATGCAGTGTACTATGCTCCCCGCTTAAGTTTGCTTTATATTGAATAAACGTGAGCCGAATAGAGTTGCAGGGCTGCCAAAAATATTTTTAAATTTTCAGCCTAGCGTTTGACATTAATTTCATATTGAGCGCTTTTCTTGAGTCATATTAAGCCCTATTATGCCCTTATTAGTATGTAATATACTATATCGGATAAATGCCAGATTCCACCATTTAAAACTGCATTTAAATCGGCTCGGCCGGATTATTCATACATGTAGGTGTATTGCATACATAATATAAAACTTATTTTAATTTAGTTCTATCTTATTTGATTCTATCACTTTCTGCCTTAATTAATTAAAATTTTTTTAATATTAATATGTGTGCATTATAAGAAAAATGGGGAAAACGAACGTTTTCGAAAATTTTAAAAGAACTATTTTCTAAATAAAAAATGTCTTCCAATACCTATATTTTGTTTATAATTTTCACCACAAATTTGGTGCAAAGATATAAAATATTACATTGTATAAATTATTTTTATAAATTTTACTCAAAATAAGAAATCTGTACAGTAACACAATTATCTACTAATAATTGTGTTACTGTTAGTAGCGCATGCGCGGTATCGTTGGTAACGAGAGTGGGTGGAGCCTACATATCCTTGCAAATCAACACTCGTAGGTCACCGCGACCCAGCTGTCAATCAAACTCAACACGCGAGGGTTATTCATTGTTCATTGTATTGCTCAGTGCTCGTTCACCAGTGCCTATTGCCTGTTGATACATGTAGTTGGATTTACCAATATACATTTATATGTACATTAATGCTTGTGCTATAGGGTTAAAATGGCAAAGAGTTGCATATAGTTAAAAAAGAAAGTACATCTTGGGGTGAAATTGGCTGTACTTGAGCCTATGACCAAAATGTTTAAGCAAATGCGCGTTCTAACTCTGCCGATGAAATATTCCTTCTGTCTTTCTCGCGCAAATTCACTACATAATCGTGCAAGGGAGATGGAGGTAGTAGTGAACCGGCAGAGTTACTGCGCACGGCCCATAGGTATTTATTTTGTTTATTTATTTCTTAAGAAACTTAACAACTGTGCATATAGACATTAAAACAATAAACACAATTAAATAAACTTCCTAGCTAATAACTAAGTTTCAACTTTTGAAATAATTAACAACTTCTACTTTCAAACAAAATAATAAAAGAAGAGAAAAAAAAATCAGCCAAGTGTGAGTCCCACTCGCGCACTGAGGTTTCAGCACCACAAACGTTGAAAAAACACGTTTCTAGTATGGGGACCCCTTAATTTTTTACTTTTTATATTTTTTATTATTTGTTATCATATCCACCATAATAACACATTTCTGTGAAAATTTAAATCGGCTAGCTATTACAAATTAGTAGTTTCAGAGATACAGCCATCGGACGGACGGACGGACAGCCAGACAGACGGTGTAGGCTTAGTAATAGGCTTCTGCACGGGGTAAGAAAACCTAATAACAAATAGATCTAAGATGTTTGTGTGCGAGGGTGTGTGGTGAGACAGTGCACGCGTGTGTGGGTGTGTATTATTTGAGAGCGGTGGGGGGGGGGGGGGGGGGGGGGGACAACGTATTAGACTGCTCCGTAGTGTTTTTTATTTATAACTCATTTCAAAAGTGCTTAAGATTGATATTATAAATGTATATTTCTCTGAAGCAGTTGTTATAGGCTGCCATGCACCGATTTAGAGTCGACCACTTAACAATTTGTTTGACACAGTCCCACATAAAAGAGATTCGGACGGCGTGTTCTTGCGGCACTCTCGGTACCAGCTCAAGTCGTCGCGCCGCGCCGCCGTTCAGTATTTTATGAAGTAAGCTAGCGTCAGCCACATAATTATATAGAACTAGTGACTGTTTACAATAGATCGTCGGGTGATCAAACTCAGCCAATAATAGCACTCGCTATGTTCTATGTCAGCAATAAGTTGCATGAAATTTTTACAAAAATTTTGTTTTATAGTATGCTCAAGTTTTTTTTTTCAAAAGATTTATAGAGTTTTGTTCTACGCGACGAGAAACTTGAGATATAAGCAGCGGATGAAGTGACAACCCTGGCCGCCAGCCGTCGCCGGGAGATCATCAATCATCGCGGCAAGACAATCACAAACGGTAGCGCATCTGCCGCCCCGCCGCGCCCCTGCCTCCGCCGCCGCCGCCGCCACACCGTCCCCGCTCGCAGTGACGACGCGACCACTTCGAGCCGCGCGTCGGCGCCAGCGGCGGCGGCGGGGCACTACGGGGCACTGTGACAAAAGGTAGTTAGAACTTACACACAGCACGGATGTGACAACAGAATAAAGAAGAATGTACTTACACATAGCCTCCTTCACATTTAAACAGTGAAGGAAGATATGACTTACAACCAGGGTTGCCAGGTGTCCGCTTTTACCGCGGACAGTCCTCTTTTTTGAAGTCTTGTACGCGGAAAAGTTTTAGACTTCCGCGGACAAAACAAAGGGGGATAGATGTTTCGTAAAAGTTTTAACCGAAAAATCAAAGTGGGACATTTTTCACCCTTTGGTGAAAAATGTCGTCTTTTTTATCTGGACCGTCTGGCAACCCTGCTTACAACATGGATAGGGCAAATACTCGCAAGTAACATACGGAATGATTCCGCAGTGACCCCACCTTGCACTTTTCGGAGAAAATAGTGAAGATTAATTTTAATTTCTAAGCAGCCTAGTTCTCTCTAATCATATAAATCTTATTAATTACAAGATAATAAATTATTACTAGCATAATGTAAAACAGCATTACTCAATGTTTATTTGCTGCCTTGTCCGAGAAAACCTGAAATATGGCAACCCAGCTAGGGTCAGCAAATCGAAGTCTAGCACGGTTACGACCGTCGTAGAAGGTGGACTTATTGAAAATGCATTTTTTTTCAGTCAAACACAGCTTTATAAAAGCATTGTTAGTGTGCGTCCATATAAGTACGCTCACGGTGGCTTCTTCCAGGTAAGTTTTAGGTTAAAATAATCTTGTATTTTATAATAAGGTATAAGTGCTAATCAAATTCATGTTTCAACAAATATAACCCTAAAATAAATTTCATTAAGATAGATTATTATTATTAGTCATTGCCTGGACTTTCTATACCTACCTACATATGTGATGCAGGAGCATCTTAATAAACATTTTTCCGTCTTGTATAAAAATGACATTTCGGCGGCGCCACGTGTGACATTGACGAAAATATGAAAGAAGTGATGCCCCGCCATCGGCTTATGGGTGTGACTGCTGTGTATATTCTTGTCGATAGTGTGTGTGACGTAGGTTTTCCCGTCAATTTAAGTAGTTCCTAGCTAAAGGGAATAGTGCAGCTAATGATAGGATTCAAGCCTTGATGAGCTGGTGCCATGTCAATGTTTGCCTTCGGTCGTGCCGGATCACACTGAACTGGAAGAAAACACGAACTATTTACATAGGCGCTGCGTGCGATCTTTCATACTGTGCGGTGGCGAGTACCCGAGCGAGCCACCACAGCGCCGTTTAGTTTCAGTTTCTTTATTGAGATAAAAAAGAAAACAAGTACATTTAATGTTATTATTAATATTATTTTATCTTAAATTCTCACGCTCAATTCTTTTGCTACTACCGACTTAAATTCCACTGTATTAATCGAATCTCAAACATCCAAAGGTTGACTGTAAGAAATCTCTAGAAGGGATAAGTCCGCCTTTGCACCTTATATAAATTATTTAATGTACTTATTAATGTTTAATGTTAATTGTAGCAATAAAGCATTTTCTATCTATCTATCTACTGTATTTGTTTGTATTGTCGCTTTGTAATGTTAGAACTGCTGCTCCCGATTCATATTTGTTCTGTCTGCCACCACTTCCTATTTCTAATTCTGTAGCTATTCATTTTGTTACAATCTAACCATTCTAATTTCGAATATGGTTTCTTAAGTTAGTTCATTAAATTAGTGAAAACAGTATGCGGGTAAATCGCACCAGCCCTTGTCTAGTTGTGCATCTCAAAGCGAAGAGATGCCGATTGCAAATTGTAATAAGATAAAAATTAACTGTTCATGCACTTCACTAAACCAACACAGGTCGATATTCAGGCAAATATAATCAAAATATTCTGTTTCTTTAGGATGTACCTACTTTTCAATGAAACGTTTTTTTCTGCAAAAAATGTGTAGAGAATAAGATCGCGAATTTCAGAGCCTACTAGGAATATCACTCTTGAGCGGTTCGCATTGGAATAGTTTTTGCGCGCCAATTCTTTTAGCAAAAAAATTGGAAGCCTCCAAACATTGTTTCTGTATTGTGATTCTTTCTGCACTTGAGCTAAAGTCGATTTCCCCGTGCAGGAGACTAAAAGTATTTTTGTGTGACTCCCTCGCGCTAGGAGCTTTGACAAATGAGCATCATTATTTGACAGATGCCTCGATCGGGTGATACGAGTACGGAGCCGGACCATTTAATATCGTGTCGACATATTGTTATCTCGTTGTTTTATTAAAGTCGACGTTATGTCACATTACCGTCAGTGATAGATGCATTATGTCACATCGATACATAGGTACGAAAATATATTGCATAATCAATCTTAAACTTACATCGTGGATGCTATCTAGTTACCCAAAACAAAAATAATTTATTGTTCGAGTTAAATTAATACAAACTAGACTTGTTAATTCTAAAATGTTGATAAACCTTGTTACACTCATTATAACTCGTTACCGATCTACACATATACTACATATAGTGTTCACCGAAATGAGCTCAAGGAATGTGGCAGGGTTCTAAACGCGTGCTCTATTTTTGGGTCGGTGTGCAATAAATATGATTATGTGTACAAATATATCACAAGGCGATTGATGTTTGATTCCATCCCAGAACATTAACACAGAGAAAATAAATTAATTCCGCTAAATTTACTTACAGTCGGTAAATATATTTAATCAATTCGAAAGGACAGTACACGATAAAAAGAAAAAGAAAAAACTAGCAAGCAAGCATTCAAAACTTTAGCGCGGTTAACCCGGACAGTTTAGGGGACAAAATAGCACTCGTAACAAAATCGAGTATGTAGGGCTGGCACAAAGCGAGCGCGACCGACAAAAGGAAACCCGAACCGAAGGCGAAATCTCCACTACGATAAATCATGCGCCGCGGCGGAAGCAACCCTGCCGCGCCTCCCGCCCTACCCCGCCCCTAGGCCTCCGTCAAACCTTCCCCCGGGATACATTTTAGAAATCAACTCTTCTTTTTTAGGATTTTTATGAAGAACTAACCGGCTTTGCCTAAAGCCCCCATTTTTCACTTTTCTGAAAGACAGAAGCTACTTCAGTGGCTACGAAGTCGGCTGCATTGCTTATTTACTTTCTTTCATCAAATTAATTTAGAAATAAATATCATCTAGTGAAAATAATACAGCTGGTAGTATACAAGTAAATACGTACTCGTATATAGGTAAAACAATTAAATATGTATCGGATTCGAAATAATTATTATTTTAATATATCCTTGAAATAACATAGCAATAACATTCATAAATTAATTAAACATATATATGAACATATTTTATCGTGTTTCACCGAGAGACCGCATTTTTCATAACAAACATTTAAATACAAACTAATGTGCAATAAAAACCTTCACTGGGCGTACTTGCAAGACCACTTTAATTTTATGATAAATATGCGGTTAAGTATCTAAATATAAGTAAAGTTCAGTGGGTAGGCGCTATACATCAATTTGTTCTCACCCTACAAGCCAGGCGGAGACGGAGACTGTGCCTCGTCTTGTACCTTTTAATACAACACTTGATTTACTATCGTGCTGAGGTTATGGCTCTATAACAACTCGATAAAATTTACTACCCCTCCAGTCAAATATATATAGAGCTGTAAGAGGCGTTTTTAAAATATATATAAGTGACGTTTGCTAGTAGAAGTGTTAGCTAGAAATTTCGTCACCCAGAATTTGAATGCAGTGCCTGTAACCGCATTTTTTATGCGATTCACCAGCACAGCATAAAAATTATTATTTGTAGGTATGTTGGTATTCGATGGGTTGACAGATGGAAAGGTCGACAGGTCAAAAGGTCGACAAGTCGTAAGGTCGGCATGTCGACAGGTCAATCGGGCCCCCTAACCGGACGACGAGGGGCTCTAAGGGGCCCGGAGGGGTCCGCAGGGATCCAGAGGTGTCCGTCCCCCTTAAAAAAACTAAAAAACCTCAAAAAATTCAAAACAAAAAAAAATACAAATAAACTCAAAAAAAACAACACGATAATATGAAAAATCTCAGAAAAAAAAATTTACCATAAAAAGCCCTCAAAAAACAAAGAACTCAAAAAAAATAAAAACAACTCCAAAAAGTGTTGTGCTGTGCTGCCCGATAAGCGGAAACAAAGAGGTAGTACCTCTACCTAGTAGCTCTACCTCGTACTAGGAGGTAAAGGAGGAGATAGAGAGAGAAAGAAGTATAACTTCTAATGCGCGTACACCACACGCAACTTTGTTGTGGCAAATCGTTGGATGGTTCGACCTGGTGGTCGTCTTGCAGAACCAACTTGACTTATGTGTGTCCTACCTCCATCAACAGTATGTATAATTTATTGTTTTTGTATGTATTAATTATTTCAGTGCGGCGTTGTTGCATAGATTTTTTTATGGAAACTACCATGGTTGGCTACATCACCTACTTTTACTATTGTTGATGTGTCGAGCTTCTTAAAATAGTTTTCAATTTGTAATCTATTCTCTAATTAAATTAATTTAGTTTGAACTTGGGTCTAAATGAAAAATATATTTTTGAAAAAACTAAGCACCTACATAATTCACGTGTACATATTAATACAAAACGTCACGACTGTTTCGGGTTCACCAATCAATCGGGTAGGCCGAGACAACGGATCTCCACGTCTCACAATCCTGACATACTCACATAATGTTCTTTATACGTGCTCGCCCGAAGTAAGTTCACATAAGTTTTGTTGTCGTACCCATTTTTGACATACCACCGTGATATTGGCAGACTAGTTAGCGCTCTGTATGAAGTACGAGGGATGATGATTAGTATCCTTGTAAAATGCTCTGCTCTGCGGAGGAGCGGACCACTTGATAAATAGTCGAAGGCTGGCGATAGGCCAACCTCGCGGAATAATCCGATTTGCTACTCCACACTGAATTTCAATTTCATACAGCCACTGTCGTGTCCTTTATGGTTTTTACGGCTTTACGCAATGGGTCTCGGAGATTTTTATAATTTACCTATGTTTTAAGAAGGAGATATTTTTCTTCGGAAATCATGTTTCCAGCAGCTGCTATTTTCGAATATTTATGATTCTTATCATTTTAACCGTAGGAATTTCCTTATTCCCAGTTAATTTCATTCACCTTACAATACCCGCGCAGCTCTGATATTTTATATTTTATTTACTTAGCGGTTCCCCGACTCCTTTTAGTAACTAAACGGAAATTATTTTTTTTTACTTTTTAAGGGGTCGCGGGTTTTTTAAATTTGTGATTTAACTTTTATGTTAAGCTTTTTTTAAAAACCGCATCCAACACAGCTAGGAATCATCCAGATTAAACCCGCTTTATAAAAACGCATCCAAATCGGCCCATCCGTTTGGGAGCTACGATGCCACACAGACAAACACACACACAGACACACAAACACAGCCAGACACACAGAGACAACACCCCTCTTTTTCGTCGGGGGTTAAAGGGCTCTTATACCCTGGTCAAAGCAGCTATAAACTAATCAAAGTTTCAAGAACTCAGCTGTTTATTATTCACAATCAAAGTTCACTATACCAGACCATTGACAATAACAACATTATTGCAATTCTTCTTTATAAATAAACCCCTAACCCCATTGCCTATTCATGACCGGGCGATTTCGGCCTCGCCCCGCACCCCCTCGCCCTCGCTCCTGTCAAACGTTCGCCCTCTCGTATCAAACAAGCCCCTTCATGTCAAACACTCCTCGCCTCCCCACCCCGCCGCCGCCTCGCCGCCCCGCCCTGCCCCGCACACCACCGCCCCGCAGCTGTCAAACTCTCTTCACTGAACGTTTGACAGCTCTCCCTTTCCGAATCCTAACCCGCCCCGCAGAGCCGCGCTCCTTCCGCCTCGGTTGCGAATCGTGGTTGCTTATAAATACGAGAATCGTAGGCTGGAAATGTGTTGGTGTACCTACGTAGTTTTAAATGTTTAACTATCTGTTGTAGCTGCATATAAAAACATCGTGGATTTCCTTAAAAACTCTCTGATTGAAAGTAGTTTACATAAAATACTTTAAAATAGCTACTGTCTGGGGCCGGTCCTTAATAAGACCAGCCCCACACAATCTCTCCCCGTGCATGTCATAAAAGGCGACTAAGGGATAAGGAAAAGAGGCCGCGCATAAGGGCGATAAGCTAGCCACCTAGCAATTTGGCACGGTGTTTCCACCGCGTCATGCAGCAGGTGGGCCTTCATGCCTTACTTGCTGCTAGATCTGAGTTATCTTGTCCGAATACTTTACTAAACGTGGTGGTCGGTGTTGTGCTGTAATTTACCAGAATACTTGTAGCACAACACCGATTACTCTGCTTACCCCGATTGTCGGAATATGGCTTGTGGTGTATCATAGCTACGTCTACTTATACATATATACTACTGTTAGTATACAATACAAATAATTTCAAAAATTTTGATGTTCCTAAAAAAATTTACCAGTCTGATCTAAGCCACTCTAGGATCATAAAATTGGATTCGGTAGCAAGGTTTCAACCGGTTTAAGGGGAGGGCGCTTAAAGCAAATTCGTAGTGCCGTTTCATTTGAACTTTAATCAGAGCGAGGTATAGGTCGCTTATCAGCCGGCGAGTGTCTCCCCCTCCCCCGCGACCGGAAGCGGCGGGGGCGGGGCGGGGTAGCGTGAGGAGGCGGGGGGAGACGGGGGTGCCGGGGGGTCAGCTGTCAAGAGTCCCGGTGCGGGCGCCACATAGAATGATGGATGACATCAGGGAAGGTCGGCTCGCATCACGCGTCATTCAAGTGTACGCACGCGTGAGGGATACGTTTTTCGCATGACGATATAATATTGGCGATATGCAAATTCGGTGTAGCATCGACTTCGGGTGCGTAAACCTTTGATCAAGTTTGCGCTTCTGTGCGCACCAGCGCCGGACCAGAGTGGCGAACATGTCCTCATTCTTGAGCGTTGTGTGGGTAATCTTAGCTGCGATCACATGCAACGGGAGAACAAGTTCATCTTGACTGTTAAGAGTCTGACTGACTATACGGTCAAATTATCCAGTTTTTTCTTCTGTGCCGTGTCAGCTATGTTTCTCCGGTGTCGTCCCGAAGAAGCAAATTTGTAGTCTAGGTATGTAGTGCCTATTATAGGCTGTCCACGACATATAGATCAATATTAAATCTACGACCAAAACACATAACTGGCAAACAAAGCTTTAAAATTCGAATGTGACGATTTGCAATTGTTATACTAACTACTTTAACATTTAAACCTCCTACATACACCTACTACAAAACATGTTTTTATTTAGGTATAAATTGTTAGAACTAATACGAAGATTTAGTTAAATCAGTGTAAATCTGAGTTTACTCGCCCACATTCGCCGATCACTCGGTACTGCAGTCGGGACATTAATCTACCTTCCAGCTAGTAGATGTCACTCGTTATACTTGTATCATTTTAGAATTAATCTCAGCTAAGATTTTAACCAAAATCCACGAGACAAATTTCAGGTCTATTAAGACGAGGTGCTCAGTTTCCCCTTCAGCTATGGAAGCCACATAGCCGAGGACGGGGAGCGGGGGGGGGGGGGGGGGGGAGGAGGAAGGAGGCAGCGGCAAGTTTCACCCTCCTTTATTTAATGTACACTTTATGAAAATTAAATATTTCACTTGGCACCGAGTAAAATGTTCGAATTTACATTTTGAGCAGGGATTACGGACATATTTGCATTACATAATAGATACGTTACGTCGACGCTGCTCCGCCGAGCCTCCCGGGATGGAAGCTGCGATATGTCTCGAGAGGATTCTCAATTGACTCTCATGACATTTTCGAACAGTTGTGACGAGTGAACGTAAAGTGTGATCTGGTTCAGCTATGCATAACAGAGATCACTTAGTAGTAGTGGGATAGGTATAACTAGTATGTAGGTCTGTATAGCAACACCTTCAGGAAATAAAACTTTTTTTTAATTACTAACCACGTTCAATATGAAGCAGTAAATATTTCTAATTAGAATGTGTATTTCCATTAAGAATCCGCAAGATCATTGCGTTTAACGGCCCTTTTTATTCCCCCATCCTTCTCCGCCTCTGTTTATGGCTAGGAATATCTATTTATTTTCGTAGAAGAATGGTTTCGAAACGGCTTTAAAATTTCTTCGCGTGCGGGTGAGCGGGCGCGACGCGGGCGGGGCGCACCGGGAAACGCTTCGGAAGTGAGCGGGGGTGGAAGGAGGGGCGGGAGTTCTATATTTTTTCCTTCTTTATTTTTCATGAATAAAACAACAGATTTCTACTTCCGTCGGGAAAGTTCGCTCCCACCCACCTTCGATTTATTCGTCGGATAAAGAAAAGTTCCTTTAAAAATGTAGGTAAAGTTCTCTTTAATATTTTTCTTCTGTTAGATATTTGCCGGCTCGCGGTTTGCTCGCGGCGACCAAATTATGTGCATTTAAAATGTTGTTTTTATTTTTGTTTTGGCAGTTATCCGAATGATGGTGAGAACTATTTATCCGCGAATATTTTAATTTTTCTTTTTCCTAGAGTTAAGCATTTACTATATTGCTCGAGTGTAAACTTCGGGTTTGGCAGTAAAATTTACTGAAGTTATAGGATCCATTCCACTCAAATTCCAGTCCCCCCAACTCAATCCTTTCAAAAGTGAATATATTTATGAAATGTTGTATTCCGTACAAACACAAACCATCTAACCTTCGTTGAGTCATTTTGTACGTTTACAAATGCAATAGGACCATGGAGACTATTCCTCAACATGTGATTTATGTCTGACAAATCTAGACAAGAAAGTTGTCCGTGACGAAATTATTGTGAAGTTGCCACCTCTATTCGAGGCTTTTACTGTGCAAAAGGTTCCACTGCGCCCTCTTTACCTAGTAAGTAGGTATGACAAACGATATTGCGGCATGGTCTTTGCCCCATTTGTAACGCATGCTTGAGAGCTTGGACCATTGAACTCAGATGGAAACAGCCTTAGGTTATTGAGAATATTACATGCATAAGGAACGGCATATATTTTATGTGATTTTATTTATACTCACAAACTGAAGGTAGTAAGTAGTTCTTGCTAGCAAACCTACTTGTAAAGTTAACATGGTCCGTTTTTACGCTTGATTCGTTTATTTATCCCTATATATCGTATATCCTTGCACATTATATTGTATATGGAGCATTGTTGTGGTAGTTTAACTACCTACTGTCCAACTTGTCACAATATTTTTCACATCTGCTTCGATTACACCCACGAAGAAGATTCGGTAACAAACTTCGAAGGTTTTTTTTACTAGTAGATACCTAACTTATTACAATATGTTGAATCCATCCACGTAATATATACCGCTAATTAGTGTCAATATGCGTAATTTGTTACGATATCAAATCAAATCAATATAATGTTTATTGCACTTTAAAAAAATATTGTTAACCGAATAAAGCTCACAAAAAAACATGCAAAATAGTGAGCGTTGGAGCTCGTCTGCTGCGCTCTGACTCCGCGGCCCCGCTACCGATCCGCGATCCATCACGCGCGTAGACGAGCGGTAAATAGAAAACCTGTTTCAATTTTTATTTAAATTGACACCTATCGATCTGATCCGATATTTACGGCGTGTGCATCGCTCTTTACACGTGTAACGTGCTTTAGCGTGTTTTTGTGTAAACATTATAAAACACAATTTCGAATTTTTTGAAAAACCTAAGATATAATTATTTTCAATTACCGTGTTAGTCGATAAAAAGGACACACGTAATAGAGCAAGGCGTGCATAACGTGCGATAGCAAGGAAACAGGTTGTTAGTCATAGGTACTTCTAGGGCATTTAGTAGATAAAGATAGTACAGAAAGATAGTAGTAGATATTTTTGTTTTATTTATTGCTTCTGGACTGGGTGGCTCTGCCCGAGGTCGAAGTCTCACGCGCAGCCAATTTCACTGCCGAGGAAGTGCCAGTCCGGCTTGGAGGTGGACTAATGTTTCTGGGGAAAGGCTATTAACCCGCGATTTGAAGATCCGTGGATTGGAGTGGGGAAAGATATTCCCTGGGAGCCCGTTACACACCTTTGCAGTGCGGCACAAGAACGATTTAGAGAATCGTGCAGTTCGAAGAACTCTTCTGTCGACTACAAAGGGGTGTTCCGCGAGAGTATGGCGGGTTTGGCGAAGGCGAACAGGAGGAGGAGGGATAAGGGAAGCAAGTTCGTCAGAGCAGCGACCATAGTAGTACCGATAAAAAAGGCTCAATGTACCAACGATATGTCTGTGCTTTAGAGATTGAAGTTCCTTTGTGAGTACAGAGTCACCAATGAGGCGAATGGCTCGTCGCTGAATAGAATCCAAGGCTGAAAGAATGTACTCAGGGGAACCCTCCCAAAGATGACTGCAATATTCCATCACCGGTCTTAATTGTGCTGTGTAGAGTGTAAGTAGTTGGACCGGCGCGGCGTGAAAAATCGCCGACATCGGTAAAGGATCCCTAATTTTCGAGACGCTAGTTTCGCCTTGGACTCTATGAACGATCGAAACCCAACGTCCCTGGACACCTCCATACCCAGGACGCCCAGACTACTATCGTTGGGGACTTGGCTGCCCTGGAAAGTGGCTTGGAGAGGAAACGGATCAGCCTTAGTAGAGAAGGCACAAGCTTTCGTCTTGGCTACGTTGAAGTTGACCAAGTTCTTCTTCCCCCAAGAGGATACTTTTTCGAGAACCTGGTCAATCCGAGGCGTCTCGCATTTACTGCTGAGGCTTCTCTACCCTCCCAGTCCTTATCTACTAACTATGAAGTACCTGACGAACAGCTACTCTTCTGAATATTAATTTTCCCGAGTGAAGCGATCTCCATGGTGCTCTGATCTATTCTAGATATTAAAATTATTGACATATTCTCAGTATAAAAAGTGGCACGACGCGTTTCTAGTACAGCTATATACAGACTACAGAGAGAGACACTCGGTACGGAGCGGTGCCGCGGTGTACAGACAGGCGTCCAGGTACAGAGAAGTGTAGATAAATCCCGCCGACAAACGTATTACATCGGCCGTCATTATTTCTCCATTTAGATACAAAAACACCTCCCCGCACCCCCGCGCCGCCTCACCGCCGCACCGCCCCGTCGCCTGCGCCCCTCTCTACATAGGTACATATAAATATGCATGCGTTCACGCGCCTCTACAAACCGACCGATACTTGTTGTCGCCATATACTCAACTCCTCGCTGAAAGTTTTGGAAACAGGTTACTGTACAAATTAATTTTTTTTTTATTGACAGCGCGACTTATGGCGCCGAGCCACCCATAAGATGTCTAACGACGCCAATGGACATTCGGTCGTATGCGGGGGTTGCGAATGCCATGCCGGCCTGACAGGTGCCCATTCACGCCCCTCTTGAAGGACCCGAGACTGTACTTGGGGGGAAATATATGGGCAGGGAGAGCGTTCCAGAGTTTACCGGTTCTGTAGAGGAAAGATCTGCAGAATCGATTGGTACGCATCCGCGGTAAGTCCAGCGTGTAGGGATGCAATCCCTGCCCAGTGCGCGTGGTGCGAAGGCGGAAAGGGGACGGCGGGATCGCATTAAACAGCTCCTCCGAGCCCTCCCCGTGGAATAAGCGATAGAACACACTTAGGGAGCCGACATCCCTACGGTGTTGCAGTGGTTCTAGATCGCAGGACACTTCGGGGTCACCCACTAGTTGCACGGCTCGACGCTGGATTGAGTCCAGAGGCGCAAGCTGGTATTTGGCAGAGCCATCCCACAGGTGCGAGCAGTACTCCAAGCAGGACCTGATCTGCGATTTATATAGAAGCAGCTTTTGGTCCGGCTTGAAGTACCGTCGCACCTTATTGAGTACGCCCAGCTTTTTAGAAGCCAGCTTGGCCTTCCCCTTGATATGGCGACGAAAGTTCAGGTCGTGCGACAGTTCGACTCCGACAACCCCGAGGTGTTCGCTTAATTTAAGCGACGTGCCTTGGAATGAAGGAGCCGGTGTAAACGCCGCTCTCTTCGCACTGAACGCGCAAACTTGTGTCTTGGAAGCGTTGAACTCGACCAAATTACTACGGCCCCATTCGGAAATAGAGCCGAGTGTGTGTTCGAGCTCAGACACAAGTCTTCGCCTCTTCTCATCGACAACATCCCGACTGGCTGAAGGGTGACTGGTGTAGGATCCGTGTGCCGTACTGTCATCTGCATAACAATGTATGTTGCCCAGAGACAGCATATCATTGATATGCAGAAGAAACAGCGTGGGTGACAACACAGATCCTTGTGGTACGCCGGCGTTCACTGACATGGCGTCCGACGAGCAACCGTCTACTAGGACCTGAATGCTACGCCCATGTAGGAAGTCGGCAACCCAGTCACAGAGGCCAGAAGGAAGTCCGTAAGCCGGCAATTTGCCCAAGAGCGACTTGTGCCAAACCCGGTCAAATGCCTTGGCAATATCAAGGCCAATTGCCAAGGATTCACCATGACCTTCAAGCGATTCCCCCCAAAGGTGAGTGACGTACGCTAGGAGATCACCAGCAGATCGTTTTGGCCGGAAGCCGTATTGCCGATCGCTGATGAGGTCATTCGTCTCTAGGTACTTCATGGGCTGCGCATTTATAATGCGCTCCATCACCTTACAGAGTAATCGCTATAGGTCGGTAGTTTGACGGGTTTGAGTGGTCACCCTTTTTGGGGACCGCTTGCACAAACGCAGATTTCCAGGCCGCCGGCACACGGCCATTGGAGTAGGAGAGACGGAATAGGCGCGTCAGCACTGGAGCCAGCTCGGGAGCACACCTTTTTAACACCAATGCAGGAATCCTATCCGGCCCACTCGCTTTCCTGACGTCTAGGGAGAGAAGCTCCGCCCGTACAGTCCGTTGTCGAAACTGCACTTCCGGCATGGAGTTCTCACACCTAGGTATGGATGGGGGAGTGGCACCCCCATCGTCCAGGTTGGACAAATTAGATTGCTTTTCCATGTGCAGAACCCCGTAAGACTCACTCGCTGGAGACTTGAATAGCTAAAATGTTATATAATTGTCTACGAAAATAACAAGTACAAATAACAAGAAAATTTAATCGAAAATGCTCTAGTCGGGCTCCCGTCTATTCGAATCCTCCTACATGTACGACTACAACTTTTATATCAACTTTGCTTTTTATTTAATTAGTTTTTCGTAGTCGGGTTTTATACGATTTTAATTTTATTTTTATTTAATTCCTTTTAGTTCTAAACTATTAAGAGTAATTTTTTTTTTAAATCGACCTCTTGACAACAATAACCCACTCGGTGGGTTTTTTTTTATGTAATCCAGTATGGGTGGCTGAGTCGGAGGGGCCAAAGCACACGCTCCGACCAGTCAATATCACCTCCGAGATGGTAAGTGCAATGCCGGAGACTTCCCTGAATTAAAAAAAATTCAAAGTTTAACCAAATGCCGCCCGTCATTTTGAATCGGATTATAGGTTTGGAGAGGGAACATAAGAACACACGTAATGTATGTATACATATACTCTCCCAAAATCATAACCTTCCTTTTAACTTCACCGTAGTCGGGTAAAAATAGAAACTTCTCAAATACGTTGCCCTTCTTGGTTTAATAAGATTGAAAAAATAAATGGAAAGCCGCCAAATGCACAAATACAATACATACTTAAACACATAGCAGATTTTAAGTTGAAATCTGAACGGGAGGAGAGAACTCCTCCTTTTAATTATTTTCAATTCAAGTTTTCTTACCGCTAGTGCCCTCAAACGGACCGCATACCACATACAGAGACAAAAAGACACCGACAAGATATGAGACAAGAAGTTGTAAGGTTACTATAGCCTGTGGGTACCCGTGCGCGCCCACTCTGGTTTCGCTACAGGCTCCGACGCGAGGCGGGGCGGGGGAGGCAGTGGGCGCTCGCAACACATTTCCAATCTGAACGAAATCTCCTCGGATTGTACGCGCCGATGCCACGTACCGACTGCAGCGCAACTTTCTACATCTTACTCCAAAGAGAGCAATAATTGATCTAAAATCTGTTGATGTAACATTAGATCGACTGCGAATTAGAACCACTGTGATACTATGTAGGATATAGAACCATTACACTTTCATAGGTTGGTTTGTTTATTTATTTCAATTAAATATTTTTCTCCTCTCAATATTAACTATCTTTAAACGAGATTTCTTCTTCATTGATATTTTACTTACCGTTAAAATACAATATAACCGAATTATGACAGTTTACTTTATTACAGTTTATTTTAAAAATAAAAGTAACAAACCAGCTTAAAATTTCCTGCTGACTCTACCTCCTAAAACACATCTACATACTGACTCGTGTCAACCTTTCTGATTGAATTTTGAATATTTCATGAATATTCATTATATGGGTCTATTTTTATACAGATTCATTTAGTTGTGAACTTTACAGCGGCTGATTTAGACAAGTCAAGTATTTAAATTTTTCCAAATAAAAATCATTGTTTTGCTAAATAAGTAGTTTGTTGTAGAGGATTCTTAGCATAATCTTGATGGACCACATTATTTCCAGAACAGATTTATTGGTATAAGAAATCCTACGTAAGAGCTTGAAAACATGAATGATACCTACGTACATATTTACGTAAACACTACGAAATATTTTAATCCTGCCAGCTGTACGTACGGCGCTATGAATGAAAATATAAGAGGAAAACTGTCACTGAATAAAAGGTTCAACAAATTCCATAACTTCCTTATTAAATGGCATCGAAAAACTTTTGTCGCCGCTCTATCTCGACGCTGTACAAGGTGCTCTGTAATATAATAGAATTCAGACACAATAATATTGTTAGAAACTTTAATTCCGAGAAAATTAAGCCTCTCTTAAAGCGTTGTTCTGTTGTAAGTATATTGTATATTGTTTAGTTAGCATTCATATGGTAATACATACAACTAAGTACTGGGTATTGGAGTTTGTCTCTCCTCATTCATTGCATTACTTTCCACAACATACGAGTAATAATGCACACAACTTTCGTGAGACGGCGTGTTGAAAAATAATAAGCGAATCTACAAGTGCGACTTTTACACAAACACATGAATTTGTTTATTTTATCTCTGAGCAAACCATTTACAATTACTTTTCATCTGACTGGTGATTTGATGGTCATTATGTACTTTTTAAATTCCAGGAGAAGAAAGCGAGTGTCATGAGTGTTGCATGACACTTCTATAATTTAGAATTGTACCGGCAGCAGGAAGAGTGGAGCAGGCTGTAGTCGGAGGCGGCGCAGAGTGCGGCCGCTGGCGGCTGTCACATCTCGCCGCTGAGCAAGATGGATCACCGCTCGGGCAGAGTGCGGCGCGAGTGTCGATGCGGCCGCGACGTCGACATTAACTCGTCTAATACCATTACAGTAACTGTAATCAACAGCGGTCTTGTGCAAATACTTTAGGAGACGGTTATATGTCACTACAAAATAGGAAATAAACAAATATTTGGATTTAACTTTGGCTTTGTTTTATAGGTTTTTTAATATGTAAAATAAACCAATAAATGAAATTCTCCTTTATTTGTGAGTGCTAGGCAGCGAGCTAGGGGAGTTGTTTGGCTCAACATTTCGGAATTATTAAGGTACGGTCTATCATTACGAGCGCCCTTGTCTCTTACGGTTGTTAGAATTCTTTTTTCTATACCAACTCGTCGAGTCAACTCACTCAACTCCTGCAGCGGGAGCACAAATGCGTCGATAAGCCTATATCGATCGATAAACATCTATTCGTCTTCTTCTATTCTACTTCGTCGAACGAAGCAAATAGATGTTTATCGATCGATATAGGCTTATCGACGCATTTGTGCTCCCGCTGCAGGTGATCAAGCTACCAGGAGTAACACTAAACAATATTATTGTAATAAAAAAACTACTACTGATCGGGGTAGGTCAACTCGCAATTCCATTACTTTTTTTAAAGAAATAAAATAAATATTCTGGTTTCAATTCGACTAAATCAAATTTGAAATAAATGTATGCAGAAAGTAAGATTATTTCAAGGGGTTTGTTTGGGTACCTATATAGAATATGTAAATACATTTAAAATTAGACCGGTCTTGTATTTTGAGTACATCGATATAATATTTCGTAGAATCGTGAACATCTCTACTCAGGTTTGCGTATTGAGCCCGAGCAAGTATCTACTTACAACCAAAAGAAAAATTACGTATTCCTTACTTTCAGTGCAGGAAAATTCTTACAACTGATGCATCCTTCAAATTTTCCCTCATATATAATAGGTACTTATTCAGCATATCAAATTACAATTTACATACTAAAGTTTTTGGGTTATTGTTTAGTTCAGAAATGGATAAATTAATTGAAATGAAGCAAACAGATTAATTAAAAATGTGCGGTGCTTCAGCGGATTTGCTGTAAGAAAAGCTTCAAACTTATAACACCCCGCGTGTCGGGCGTTAAAAGGGTTCCAAGTTGAACGTTGTCGCTAAAAAGCGCTATTATTTTATTCTTTTCTTCTCACACTAAGAATCTGACTTTTGGGAAACTTTCCTGTTTGTCTGTAATAGATAAGTGTTCTGTAAATTATTTGGATTTTCTCCTAATTAAAGTATATTATAGACCAAAAAACTCTTTATATTATTAGTTTAATATAATTACGATTACTATTATGAGATAGATATTCTTAGATTTGTTGATATTCAAAGATAAATCGAGGTCTAGAACGGTTTTTTGTCACATTTCCCCTCGAGAGAAACTCTCGCGGTAAAATTAAAACAATAAATGGGACCCAATAAGAAAAATCTTCTTCTTTCTCCTCCTCTTTCAGAATCGCCACCCTCGCACTCAACTCTTTTGCGGCTGCTTCAGAATAAATTACAATTCATTAAAATGTATTTTATTTTGTAGTGGCAAATTCGTTTAAGCTTTACCTACTTTATGAAAGTGTTCGTTCAGATAATACCTATAAAATGTTCCTACCTACGTAATTATGTAATCATTTGTTTGGTGGTGAAATTTAAAAAAATTACTTTAAAAGAATACAATGTTCTTGAAATAAAAAACACACTAAACAAATCAAGCTGTAGATCAGTGAATTTTATTTAAACTTCATATTAATTTGTTGCCATGTTCGTTCTCATCTTGAAGTAGTATAGTTTTAGGTGCCTTTAAAGTTTCTCAATATAACATAGAGCATCATAGTCTTGTGTAATTTTTCCATCTAGGAGACGACATCTTCGTAGATGCTGTCTGTGGAACTTACAATCAATTATCAGCTGCTAAGCGTGATGAGATGAGCATTCATTAATTATTAGAAGTTTGTTCTTTTGTTTAGATGGCCAACAATTTAGACGGACTTGTTTTCTTTTCCTGATATTTTTTTTGTCTCGTCATGTGGCGCCGAGCCACCTATAAGGTGTCTAACGAAGCCCATGGATATTCGGTCGTATGCAAAGTTGCGAATTTAGCGCCGACCTGACAGGTGCCCCTTCACACACCTCTTAAAGGACCCGAGAAAGTATTTGGGGGGAAATATATTTTGGGGGGTCAGGGAGCGTTCCAGGTTTGCCGGTTCTGTAGAGAAAAAAAAACGATTGGTACGAATCCGCGGTAAGTACAGCCTGTAGCAGTAGATGCAATCACTGCGCGTGGTGCGGAGGTGAAAATGAATGAAATGAAACAAACAGTCTTAAAGAAATTCAATTCAATAACAAAATAATACGCTTCACCCGGGCACGATAACTCAACACACAGAACGAGCATACGAGAGCGGTCTCGCGAGCACGCCGCGCCACAAAATTGCACACCACATCCATTCCGCGAGCGCTGTGCCATTTTTACGTTATTAAGGATTATTTAAAATGCAAAGAATAATAATATGTAGAGTAGTCGCTCCCTACACCCCGCAGCCCATTATAAATTGTTCCCCTACCCTCCCCGCCGCTCCCTCCACCGCTTACCCCTCTCGCCTTCCGGAGCCAGCGACTGCGGTCGAGGTTGAGGCATATCTCTACCTAATGTATGTGTTTTGCTCGCGAGCTTTATCGTACTAAATGCGGAGCTTGCAGATTATTTTCCTTGAATCATTTAAATTAGCTCTCTCACTGAGCATGGGAAAGGGAACTGATTGGTGATGATATAAGGTGCTGAGTTGATAAACAATGTTTTAACAAAGACAATACAACAGTTGAGTAAAGTGGCTGAAGATACCATATTATACAACAACCAATATCCTCATTGTGATATCTTTAACAATATTTTTCCACCTAGCATCAATGATCAAACTGACTTTGATACTCATAGGTGCGATTGTCATAATAGTCAGAACAACTTTAATAAAAAAGTATGCAAGTAAGTAATTACAAGAAAGAAAAACACTAAAGTGGAAGCAATCATTTAAAAGGATGTTGAATTTTAATTTCCAGCTTAGCCCTGATATACTCGGGGTCCGCGGTCCAGCCACACTCGGTCCGCTGCGGAGGGTGCGGGCGGGGCGGGGCGGGCAGTGGGCGGCGAGACGGCGCGCTAGATGTCGGAATAACTTACCCACAAACGACTCATTACTTATTGTAATTACCGAGTGTGGCGCTGCTGTGCCCAAGTAAGAAGGGTTTAGGGGCTCGGGAGGCTGTTGTTTATATTTTCATTTATTTAGTATCTGTTTCTTTCATAAATTTAAAATTAATTTAAATTTTGATTGCATGAATTTAAAAGTATATTTATTAACAGTACAGTAAAAGAACAGCATTAGGTACAAAAAGAAGTAAATATTTACAGAATTCGCTTGAAACTTCATAATGTACATGTAGGTAGAGGGGCATGGGAATAGGAAGCAGGGGACGGGGTAAGAAGTAAAGCCTGTTATCACGTGAAAATATCTCGAAGGTGAAATTTTACGAGCAATCAGGACAGGAGCGCGCGGCGACCGCGGCGGAGATAGCGCACCCGCGTGACGTCACTTCCTGTCGTCGCCGCGCGGCACGGGGCTGCGAGGGAGTGAGCGGGCGGAGGAGACACTTCCGGAGCTTACACCTCAGAACAACGAGTGTTGCGATGCACCTGAAATGGTTGCCTTCAACATGAATGTAATTTTAAAAGATTATTGATTTATTATTAATGGGCATTATGAGTTACATTTCTGTTCTCTCATTAAATTATAATTCAACTTATCTATCCCAATCTCATATAACTACCAAATATATAGAATTCACCTATTTTATACAAATTTCACATCGGCAACCTTCAACTATTTAACTTAATTCTCAATATTTATTTTATGAAAAGACATCAATGAACAGGTTTCCTTTCGTCAAGAGTCATAATGTTATTGTCCCAAAAATTATCTACCGATATTTATTGTGATATCGGTAGAGCAAAAATTAAACATCCCTAATGTTGGCGTGACTATTCTGTGATGCTAGGCCGAATATTCACTTTGGCAACGTTCGCTTTCACTCGCAAAAAATGCTTATTTTGGAAAAAAATTATAATGTCGAAATTTTATATGAGACGCAAGAATGTTTACAATTTTTCACCCATTATTTTTCTTTATGTAGCGAATTATATCTTATTTCTCAATGAACAGGATGGAGTAGTGTGATACGGTTATAATCGTACTTTAATCACGTACCTGAATAAGTATCTGTTCAGACTAAATTAATTGAAACTGTACTCATTAGGTGATCCATCTCCTTCAAAATGTTATATTTACTCAAATACAAATCGGTGCTGGGTCGTTATCGTTTTTCACACAAACCGAGTGACAGGCGTGTTGCGGCGTCTCGAGACGTGTCGTGACGTGACGCGACGTGTTGCGGTGAGCGGTGACGTGTTGTGACGTCATCATCTTCTACACGCGCTGCGCTCTATTGACATTGTTCTGAGTCTTGAGATCTACTGGCAGTGAGGTCGACGTGAGTTGGCCCGTTAGTGGTAGGGATCTAGGTAGTTTTATTTAAATGTTTAAATAAAAGATTAAGAAAATATGTATTTTCAATGGGCATCCCTAAGCATGTGTGTGGAATTGAGCCTTGCTTCGTTGTGGATGTATAATGTCGTCCAATATTAACAGGATCTATTGGGACAAAAACATTAATAGCAGAAATATTAAATAGGTAAGTCTTTAATAAATTTACTTAAACTTACATACCCCACGCCGTTTCCCGAAAATCGTGGTAAGCAGACTAATCGGAGTTGTGCTGCAGGTAATCTTGTAAATTACAGCACAACACCGGCCACCACGTTTACCAAAGTATTCGGACAAGCAGCAAGTAAGGGGCGAAGACGCACCTGCTGCGCGACTCGGTGGAAGAACCGTTCCAAGATGAGAGGTAGCTATCCTGCTGCCCTTTAGCACTGCATCTTGTCCTTATCCCTAAGTCACCTTTTACGACATGCACTAGGAGAGCTGCAGTGGGGCTATTATTTGTAAGTACCGCCCCCACACGGAAAATATTTGGTAATATTAAAATTAAATTTATAATTACATATCAATCAAATTAAATTACATATTTGTGATTTCAAAAGAATAACATTTAAAAGCATTAGGTAATTTAGAGTAATGGACAAACATGACCATTCCTCTTTACAGAAACTTTCCATAAGTAAGGAAATATCTAAACATTTATATAGGTTTTATGCTTTTTCGGACATATTTTAATATAATTCTAAGATTACAATAACTTTGATGGTACTTATCTGTTCTAGAAAATAATATACGCCATCGTTGTTTTGGTTTTATTAATACATAGATATTCAAATATAAGTATGTTGAAACTAGTAGTCAGCAAAGAAAACAAAATGAGTGTTCCTCAAACGTCCACATCAGGCACACCGCACTACGTTGTCATCATCTCCCCCGTGTGGTGTAGTATCATTTATCACTCGTCGCTACTGGGGTGCCCCCCTCCCCCTCCTCAGGCAACTTGCCTCGTCCTTTGCGCCGCAAAAACACCGCCAAAATGCGACGTACGCACTACCGCGGAGCTAGGGAAAGGAGAAAACTTGAAAGAATTTCAAGCTTCTTTGGCGGAGCTAGCAGCTCGAAACCTTTAATTTATATACAGTGTATTAAAAGTGTAAAACAGTTGAGTTTTCCTTAAAACTACCTTTAAAAGTAATGTTAAGAAGGAAAGAAAAGTATCTTTTTCAAAATAATTTAGTCACCTGCAGACGAGACAAGTAGATTTCTTCGTCATTGCATACTTACACGAATTAATTTACAAACTTACTTTCCTCATACGTCTACTTAAACGAGTACAAGTAAAAATATGGAAATTGTGTTTTTTTTTTTATAAATCATTTCATTATGTGCAGACTTCCCCGATGTACTTAGAAGATTTTCACTCCCGATATTAAGTATGAAATTTTCAAAAAAGGAGGAGGCACTCACTTGAATTTGCAACCCACAATTATTGAATTGAAAAAAATATCTTATTAAACAGGAATACGTTACAAAATTTCTAGCTAGCTCTTAACCTGGAAGGTCACTCCAATAAATCAACTTTCCAATGAAGCTGATCCCTTCTTTTTGGTAGTGAAATAATTCATCATAACCTGTTAATATGAACGCATGACAATATATTATTCGGGTCCATTCATCTCGCCGCCGGCGACTAAACTCGCACATTCACGCCCAGATTGGGCGCGGACTACATCAATCCCAAAAAAATCCCAAAAAGGATTTTCCCACAATTGGACTTTCGGTTACAAAACCGGAATAATACAATATCGTCCGTGGAAATCTCCGATTTGAATCGTTTCAAAGGGGCTTTCTGCCTGAATTGGATTTCGGGAAAGGTGTTATTTTTCCTCGGCGCGCACTTCCCGCAAGTCATCGTGTTAGATAAGTTGAATGAGATATCTGGAGGCGCCCCGATGACTGTTGAGATCCGACGAAATCTTTTCGATGCCGCGATATTATAATAGTGGAGCCGGCTACAATCCCCAGCCAGTCGCTTTCTATTCTCCGGTTGACGCCGCCGCCGCGCCGCCGCTATCGCTCCCTAGGTGGCTCCCCAAGCCGCCACCTCGTGACTCCTCAGTTTTATACTTAGGCACAGATACACATTAAAATTGACAATGATCATTCCCTTAATTCTATGGTTTTAGCTTATTTCACTTGTAGGTATCACATCACCATAATATTATGTATACATATGAATAATCAATATTGAGGCTAATAGTGTCTTGTGTCGTATTCGGGTAATAAAATTATTGTAAAAATACAAGCAGAAGCAATGTTTTGACTGAAAAGCTCTTTTATGCGGAAGTCCTCGTATAGCAAGCAAGATGACATGCGACTTACAGTTCTATGATCACGAGAGCAATGACGACGTTTATGGTTTCAATCATATGTGTGTGAGAGCTTTACGTTATTTTTTATGGAAACTGACACGGATAACACCTTGTGGAACTAGGTGCCATGTCAGTGCCTTCCTTCGGCCGTTATAATAATCTTGTTGTGCAATAGCTCTTCCCGCGGCTTCGATTCACGGAAAAATATTGAACAACGATCCTTAGATATGCGTCACACACGAATCGATTGAGTGGTTCTCGACTTAAATTGAGTAGTTCTCGGCGCATAGGTCGGCCAGGTTTCCAGACTTTCCGCTTTATTTATATAGATTGCAATATATTGAACAATATGAACCCCATCAAAAAATTCTGTAAAAAATTTCAACGCTCTGCTTGACCATAAAAAGTCGTGAAATCGGATGTGCGGGCAAGTTCTACGCTCTGTATAGGTACTATACTACTATTAACTTCAAAAGTTGCAATATTAAGAATACTTATTATGTATTTTATGTAAATTGACTTGCTGAGACTTGGACATAAAAAAACCCCCACTCAGTACCCACCCACACCCACCTACGCGCGTACCTCATACCTACAAATGCACCTACGCACCTGCAAATTCACTCCTACCTATCCACCCATGCACGTATGCAATCTAACCTACGTAGTTACGTACCTATGAAAATACATACGTTCACGGCATATCGCAACAATAACTAATTAGACCTCTGCGAATGACGAATTGGTTATAATAGCAGGATGACAGTTCGCTCCATTTCACGGTTTGAACGATAGGAAGTTCTGGTTTCTAGATTAAATTCCTTTGTGTACTTCGTAAACCCTATCACCAGGCCGAATTTCAGCATTCTAAGATTACAGGAAATACCCTAGAATGTTTATGATAAGTAATTGAGTCGGTTTTTTTTTCGAGTCAAATATTTTTGGAAGTTCCTCATACTTACATACTATGGCGGATACATTTTAGCACGGAAACCCCTACCTAGAAAAAAATGCATTGCTATCTGATGCCGAAATGGTTCGATTAAATGGTATTTATTGAGGTAGTGCCGACGGGGCGCTCGAAATTGGTGGGAGCACTACAGTGCCCCCAGAGATAAAAACCTTCACTGATCTGAGATAAAAACATACGAAGTATTCAAAAACATATTCCAAGCCTAGCTAACTGTTGATAAATTCAAGGGTACAGGTTCAGAATCAACTGTCGATTGGCAGATAGAAACATAGTACATAGTAATGGGTTTCTTGTGTTGTGTGGAAGACATTAGGTATATTAGTTTTATTGCCACTGAATGCCATTGAGGCGGACTTCAACATCACGACTTGCCGCTCCAAGGTTTTCATATTTATCAATATTGTTTACGTTTTCAATGTTAATTCTCACGTCTGATTCGTGTCGCTTGGATGCCAATACCGCTGACGTAGAAGAATAATCACTTCCTCGTGCGAATTTATGTTTTAAGTTGTATCTAAAGGGTAAGTAAAAGTATCTCCTCTTTGTTCAACATTGTCGAAATACGCCCTCAAGTTGTTCGTATTTTTTTCATTATGATAAAAATAAACCAATTATTTTAAAAGTATTGTTGTCGCTCATATAATTGATTTATTACGTTCAGTACGTTATTATTTATTTAAGTATACTTATTTTATGTAGAAACATCTACACATTCAAACTTGGGAAAATAGAGCAGAAAATTTACGAAATAAAAACATTCAGCCCGTCTCAGATACCTGAGATGGGAATCGAACCTAGACTTCCGGATAGCATGTCCAAGGCAAACGTGTTGTTCAGACGTTTCTACATAAAAACAAGTATAACATCATTTTTAACCAGTGTCCTACAACAACCTTGTCATTTTATCCAGTCCACTGGTTTTCAAGGAAACCACTGCTTATGTCAACATTGTACCGTTTGAGTAAACCCTCGCAGCATTATGTGATGCATAGACGCGGAAATTTTCCTTTGTCGCCTTTCCTCGAGTAGCGGCCGCGAGGCGTCTGCCAGCTGGAAATCTCAGATACACTAATGTCCCTGTTTTGACGGTGCCCAAGTCTTCGAAAGGCTTTATATGGGAGCAAAATCTTCAAATGCCGCTGAAATATGAGCTTGAATATATTTCCGTTTTAATATGCATAAGAACGTACGAGCTTATTCAAGTTAAAACATTACCGAGCTTATTAAATGACATTACTACATTACTAGCTGATATTACTGATTGTAGTGTCAAGCGTCAATGTTAACAGGATACCCATAGCTGGCTGCTTTGCATAGAAAAAAGTCGTAAGTCGATAATGTTTTTTAATTTAAAAAAAATAATGGTAATAAAATTTAAAAATCTACAACAATAGAGTTCTGTGCTTGTGGTTTTGTTATTTATCAGTGCAATAAACATTTCGTTTTATTTATTCATTTTTGCGTCAGATGAAAAAAATCTAAATAAATATTTTTTTTCATCTGACGCAAAAGTGAATCAATAAAACGAAATTTTTATTGCACTGATAAATAACTAAACCACAAGCACATAACTCTATTGTTGTAGAATTTTTAATTTTATTACCATAAATTTTTTTAAATAAAAAAAAAACAAACGAACGACATTTTTCTATGCAAAGCAGCCAGCAATGGGTATCGTCTTAAGTTAGTATTTTTGAACTATTTATAGCTTTACAAGCAAGCCATATTGAATATCACAGAGCAGCGATCGACGGCCGTCTTCTTCTTGCTCTGTGATTGAATATGCCATTTGCGACTTTCACCAAATGTATATATACTTACAATAAATGTATTATACGTTAAATTACGAAACCGACTAATTTGATAAACATAATTAAAATACATGACAGTAGAACAAAAACTATCACGTTAGGTCGCTAAGGTACCTACTAACACATACATATTTATCTATGAGCTTTCACTCCACTGATTCACATTGACCTACAGTTGCATTACACTCATAGCTATTCTCTACGCAACTGTAAAACGAATGGAATCGTAACGTAAGGAAAATCCGACTTAGTGTCGTCTCGTGTGTTAATTTGTTCCCAATTAACGTTAAGTTATATTTATATATTTGTATTTATTTAATTTATAACATTGGATTCATAAACCATTCTCAAGATTTAACATTACATTCAAACGTAGTTAAATTATCTGTTACATACAACGTATCATAAGCACACCTCCTGTGCGCGGTCAGTGGATGGATGGGCGACCGCTCGACCGTTGGAGGCTGACCATGGTTCGGATTCCACGTAAAACTGTAGATCCCTTCTCCCTTCCCTTCTTACCTTACTAGGTGGTAGGGTTTAACCCGCCCAGGTACCACCGCACTGAATGCAGTTCAGTGTAGCCGGCACGACCGAAGGGAAGCACTGACATGGCACCTAGTTCGCCAAGGTGTTATGGGCTGATATCACGGATGTTATAGGTGATGTAGCAATCCGTATCAGTTACCATAAAAAAAAAGTAATCCATTCTGCTGACGCTAATAATGTGATCATTATGTACAGAATTTAGCATCTTCTTCTGTGACGTTATGTTATACAGGTATTAATTAACTTTATCTGAAATATAGCTTCGTTATACAGGTACGTTAATGAAGAAGAATAAACTACACATACCTACATAGTATGGTGAGCGTGACCTTATAAGAGGCGGCGTGGTGTCGGCGCGGGCGGCGGCGGTGGCGGAGGCGCGGGCGTGTGAACACTCTCCAGTCCGTGCGGTGGTACCGCCCCACCGACCACCCGGTTCCTCACTTACCCTCGCTACCTCTGGCCTCCATCCAATGACCTCCATTGTGGATATAAGTATTAATATATTCTTTCAGCTTTCCAATTCAATAGCAATATTTCGAGACGAAGTGATACCAAGACCACATAGATAGGCAGTGAGAAATAATAACAATGCAAAAGTGGGCCCCCAATATGTCCACATGGATGAGGATACAATACAATATTGCAATTAAAGCTGGGGCTGATTGAAGAAAAATATCAAATGCTTCAGACCGTGTGTTTATATTTATTTGTAGGCGCCTAGTAACGCTAACGGCGCGGCGGCGCGCGGCGGTGGCGTTACGCGTAGTAGTTTTCATAAGGGGTTTTTCATAAATTGCGATCCTTCGCATTAGAACTTTGAAAAACGTGTGATCGATAGATATACAAATAGCGTCATTTTACTATAAAAATTCATTCAAATTCTCTTTAGTTTCTGAGATCTCAGTCTTCAAAGTTCACGCGGAAGAAACAATCGACATTTGGTTTACCGTATAGTTTGTATAGAAAATGATAAAATTTTACAACCAAAAACGTGTGATCGATAGACAAAGAATTGTTATATATTTTCCAGTATTTTTTAGCCTTTAGATTGGTCTAGTTATCACGGGCTACTTCTTCAAAAATTCACATGTGGCGTTACTACGCGCCTTAAAGACTTCTATTAATTATTCCGATAAACTCTCTTTCTTACATTTCAGGTATTCAAATGTTTATTAAAAGAGTTTAAAAAACAAGGCCGCTAAACAGACGCAAGGTGTCCGCTAGCAACCGATGTGTGGTTCGAATCGTTTCATTTAATTCGTGTTCCTCGTAGGAGCGGTCCCTCGAAGGCGGACGCCGACAGTCAAAGTTGACCTCATTACCCGTCAGGTTAATTTCCGACTACAGGCGACGCATATTTATGTGCCCCATACGTCATCACATCAGGCTCCGCGTGCTCCGTGGTAAATTGACAGAGCTGGGACGAGCTGTTGTTACGTTTCGTCGTTTTCTTCTTTTATTTCTGACGAATGGCTTCCTATTATGGAAGTCGGCCGGGAAAATGTTACAGAAATATTCAAACATTAGTCCCCTAAATATTATTTTTTTAAATATAAGCGTTTGCACGGCGGTGGTGCCTTTAATGAAATCGCTGTAGTTCTCGTGATATCGAATTAGCTTAAAATATCCTATTACTTTAAGTGAGCTAAACTTGTATATTATTATAATATATATAAATTTTATTCTTCCGGATATCTTCGGAGTAGTCGGCGATTGCACTCGCCGGTCTGCCACCCGTCCTCGCTCGAGTGCCTCCCAAGATAGAGGACGGGCCCACCGATCAGTCTTGAGTTACATAATATTATTGTCTTCACTGTCACGAGGCAGATTTCCACTCAGAAATTTGGTCATTATTTTTGTGGTTTCAATTGCAGCCTGTTGTTGGAGTATTTCTAATTTTATACCAGCGTCTAAATTTTTTATGTGTTTCTCTGTTGATTTATTTATAATTCCTGTAGTGCCTATAACTATTGGGACGATTTCGACTCTTGTATTCCACAATCTTTGGACCTCAATTTTTAGTGCGTAGTATTTAGTAAGTTTTTCATTTTCCTTCCTAGTGAGGTTATAGTCGGATGGCACTGTGACATCGATAAGGTAAGTTCTGTTTTTATTTTTGTCTACATATATGAGGTCTGGTCGGTTGTTAGGTAACGCATAATCAGTGGTGACAGCAATTTCCCATATTAGTTTAAATTCTTCATTTTCCACCACATGTGGTTCATTTAACGGGCATTTCCACCAAAATTTTGTTGTTTCGGACTTGTGTTTCTTGAGTAAATTCCAATAAACGTATTTGACTAGTTGGTTATGTCTCTTTAGATATAGTGGCTGTACTAATATTTTACATCCTGAGATGATATGCCTGACTGTTTCATCCTTTTCGTGACATAATCGGCATCGTCCATCTGTATCAAGTTTTAAAATATCACGTTCAAACTGTTTTGTTCTGACCGATTGTTCTTGTATTACAAAAATTTTAGATTCCATTTGGGGAGTAGTAGGTTGTTTTTTTTGCCAAGAGAAAGATTTTTCAGTATCCTTATTTGGGTGCATTAGTACCTCTCTCACAATTTGACCATGTAGTGGCTTTTCTTTCCAATTTTCTTTGGATTGTTCAGTCTGTTTTTTGTGGATTAAGATTTCATCTTCCGTGGGTTGTTCGATATTAAGTTTTTGTCTAAATTTTTTACCTTGTGATATTATGCTATATAAGCCTTTTTCCTTATCATGATCAACAATTACTTTTAGGACATTGTCATTTTTGTCATCTAGATATTTTTCCATTTTAATAGTTAATTTTATATATAGATTTTCTATGTTTAGTAGGCCTCTTCCTCCTTCATTGACTGGTAGATATAGTCTTTCTGTGTTAGATTTTTGTTGGTGCATGTAATATATGTTTAGGAGTTTCCTTGTTTTTCTGTCAATTTTTTTAAAGTCATCCATAGTATAATTTATTACATTGAAAGTATATATAAGAACCGGTGTTGCGTATGTATTTATGGCCTTTATAATATTTCTTGAGTTTAATGTAGATTGAATGATTTTTCTTACTCTTCTTATGTATTCATTTTTCTTTTCTTCTATTATTTGTTTGTGGTTGATTTCCCCATTTTCATCAATGCCAAGATATTTGTATTTTTTGTTATTTAAGGCTTCGAATTTGTTTCCATCAAGCAGTATATGGTCTTCACCTTCAGCGTTTATTCTTTTACCACCTTTTATATATATTATTCGTCACACTCTCGATGCTTATCTTGCTCAAGTAATTTCCTTCTTTTCTAAGCACGCTTGTGGATGTTCCCCAAGCGTGCAGTAAATTCACGACCCGAATATTTAATTATTTAACATCATATTTCTATTCTTCTTTGTATTACGTTTCTTCATTAAATATATGTATTAAACTTTCTGAGTCTTATTTTATCCAACCCTATAGTCTCATCGTATCAGTGGTAATATATTTTTCAAGTTTATCTAGGTGTAGACGCCGAGCGCAGCTCGCAGGAATGCAGAAACGCGAAACAATGTAAAAAAGTAATAGACCATTCACTGAAAAGGTACCTACATATTTATTTTTATTGTGTGCGATATCATTGGTTCTTAGATTCGAATTATTAGGATTAATACATGAGAACATTGTTTATAATAATTCGCATGTACTCTTAACTGGAAGTACATAGGAGAGGCTTATGACCAGCAATGGAAGCATACAGACTGACTGGCTGACTGATTGTTATCGTAATTTATTTTTAGAAATAAACTTCCGGTTTCAAAGTTACCAAAAATGGAATTCCCACTGCTGCTACGGGTGACGCACACTGCACCGCGAACCGCGAGCCCACCGCAATACCGAATTAATATTAAAATTTTTTATTCGCTTCTCGCAACAAATTTATGGCTCTAAATCGTAATAAATGTGTTATTGTATTCATACGAGTTCATGTGATAAAGTTTAATAAATAAAACAGAAAAAAAAGAACTCGTTCTTCATAATCGCGTTAGTCCCGGTCTGAGTTAGACGAATGTGTTGTCCGACTATTTCTTTCTGGGTTTTATTAATTCGTGTTTTTATGAGGCCAGCGTGAGCGCGGGACGCGAGGGAGGACAGGGGGGTGGAGGGAGGAGGAACGTGTCAATATTTTGTCACGTTTTCTATTCAACGGATGGCAGCTATTAATGAGCCAACATTCTTGAACTGAGAAAATTATTTTGTAGTTCGTTATAAAAGCTGCGCGGCTGCGCTTGAGTCACACATTTCGACCTTTAATTTGTAAACTGTAGGTACCTTAGTATTCTGAGCCAACTTCCAACTAGAATCATCTATGTAGATAGGATGCCAAAAATTTTACCTTTTCATAAATGTTTCTGTTTAATCTCAATACGTAGGTATTGGTCGGTACCAGAGATTTCAAGAAGATCTCAGTAGATTATATCGCCAGAAACATTATGGGTTCGTCCAATTTAATTTTTTTCATGTATTCAGTGTGGGTGGGTGAGTCGAAGGGGCTAAAGCAAATGTTCCGACCAGCCAAGACCTTCGAGAAGATAGGTGCCATACCGGAGACTTCCCTTAATTGCTGGCTATACTGGACTAGGAGAGAACACAACCGAGGCTGCTATGGGGCCATCTTACATCAAGTACGGTGGTATCAACCCAGTCGTCTACAATTTGAGCCTACCACCTAGTAAGGGGCAAGGGAAGGGACCTACAGTTTTACACCGGTTCCGAACGGTGAAGTAGCAGGTAGGTATGCATGTAAGTTGTTTCGTCAGAAAAAACTCATTGGTATACGCCGACCGGATTCGAACGTCAGACCTCTCGCATGAGAAACCGATGGCCAAACCACTCGGCCACCCGCCATAACGTAGATTTCTTATGTCTCAAATTATTTTCATATTGTTTCACGATGGAGGGGATTCAACCGAGCGTGCCAGCGCCAACTATTCGATATTATAATTTCGGAACAGCGCGCCGCCGCCGCCGCCGCGCCGCTCCACCGCGCTGCCACCAGTGCCGCCCGCCCACTCGTCACGCGAGATCGCGTTTTTGTTTCCCCGTCCAATGGGAAATTCGAAGATGTTTCAAGTTTCGAAAAATCGAAAATATAATTATTTCATTACTTCAAGCGGGCTCTTTTTATTGTTGAGAAGCTCTCGGTCATTCAGAAACATTATATTCGATGGTAGAGAATCGCAGACTTATGATATGAACGACCTACACTCCTACATGTGTAGGTATGATCATTGATAACCGGGTAGGTTCTTACACATTGCTCAAATCTTAAGATAGAGCCTTTAAAAGCTGTAGAAGTAACCGTTATTTTCTTTCAGTAATATTTCATGTAGGTATTATTTTGTAATACTATTCTTGCTTTTGTTTCAACAGAGCTCACTTCAGTACCACACTCGTTCATATTTCACTCAGTATATATGTAGAATAACACGGACATAAGAAAGCCTAACTGGCTCACCGTCGAAAGTAATCACGAATTTATCAATATCGATCTAGCATTCTATTGGCTCTATGCCAGCCAATGGGAACGAAGTCTTGAATAATATCGATCGATATCGTAAGGTTATTTCTAAACGTTACCATAAATTTTATTCAGTTTTCGACGAGAACATAAAAACTAATTTTATTGGGCTATAATTTCGTTGCAACCAATCGGAAAAAACTTATTAAAAATGTTTAAATAAAAAAAGGATGAAAAATAATAATGATTGGGTCGATACGGCCGAGGCGAGGACGGCGGCGGCGAACGCGGTGCAATGCGGAGGAGGCGGGGGAGGCGGCGGCGATACGGCGGGCGGCGAGACAGCACCTTCACCCCGCCGCGCCGCGCCGCCGCCCGCCGCGCCGCCCGCGCCGCACTGCCGGAGGGCGGAGTCGAATATTCTTCATACACGGTTCAAACCGGTTTTTACGGTGTATCAATGAATTATGTACGTTATTAAATATTATTATTTTATACATATTTTAATAAATACGGACGTTAGGTCGTGAGTAGGCTGCTTCAGTAAATGTGTTCCAGCACAGTGAATAAAAGTTGATGAAAGTTTCGCTATCGAGGTGCTAGATAACTCTAACTCAAACATTTTATTAATTGGTTTATGATATGTATTTCCTAAAACATAAATATTTTGTCTGCCTCAACAGATCGGTGGTGCTATGGATGGATCGACATCCGATCGTGAACGCACACCTAGGGGGGGCGAGTTAAGAACTCGGATGGGTGACCTTAAGATTTTCGTTTAGGTTTTCCTGTAAACTATAAAAGTGCCTATATTTCCAGCTTTTTGTTTTTATTTTAGACTCAGTAGTTTTGGTGATAATGGGTGGAAATGTTAGATTTTCGTATATTTTCTTTTATATATAATATAAACTAATAATATTTTCATTTATTTAAAACTGTGTGTCCCTTCCCTTACCTTACATAGATATGTATATAGAGGACGAATAGAAGACTTTAGGTGTAGTTTAACCCTTCCTGATTGATACCACCGCACTGAATATGAGGCCGCTCGAAGCGGCTATGTAAATATTTCGTGTTTTCCGTCAAGTTCAGTGTGGCTGGCGCGATCAAAGGGAAGCATTGATATGGCACCTACCTAGTTCATCAAGTTGTTTTGGGCTAACATCTTAATCTCAGTATAAGGACGTAGTTCGTGTAGTAGCCAACCAGAGTCAGGCTTCATTTAAAAATCCTTACAAGCATTTTACTATCTCTGCCTTCTCTTATCATTATTACTAATTCTTAATTTAATTGTTGAATATAAGCCTAAAACATAATAATACCGATAATATTTTTGGGTTCAAGTAGAAGATCCCGCTGTAGATAGATTCAGACTGGCGGGGATGAGAAGCGGGAGGGGCGGGGGGGGGGGGGAGGGGGCAGTTCGGAAAGCAACGCCGAGTGATTTGTCAGCTGCCTTCTTACTCAACCTATACTTATTTCAAATTGGTTCTTTTAACTGAAGACGATGCTTCGGAGTAAATATAGTGTGTGAATCTTCCAGCAAGCTTCTATGAGATCAATTTATGTGATATTATGAGCAAGTTATTTTGATCATTTAAAAATATTGATCCTAAAGAATAACGAAGAATTGATTTATTTTCGGTAGTATATGTATTAAGTATTTACATACATAATAAAATTGGTTCCTATTTTTCTTATTTCTGTAAGCCTGCCGTGTCAGAGGGAAAACGCATAACTAAAAGAACTAAGTTACCTACAGGAAATGGGCTCGCTTCTGTACTTTCTAAGACTGACAAAGTGTATGGTTTATTCTAATAAACTAAGGCAAGGGCATTTAGTTATGAATACTTAAGCATATCCGCCTCTTCCACGTGCGAGGATAACCTCATAGAAACTTCACTTATGTTTAGTGTTCGGTACCAAAATTGTGAAACGAAACCCTCAGGACCCCGCTCCGGTGTCTGCCCTTCCGCCCGTCCGTTATAACGTCCCAGAGCCAAATGTTCCAAGCTAGGGACTTGAAGACAAGCTAGAGGCATATTAAAATAATGTTATAAACCGACGCTGTATTTTAGATATGGATAAATAATTATGAAAATTTTTAGTTAATAGCTGTGAACACGACTCTACTCGCGTAAGCGAACTGGTTTAGTGGTCTATAACGTTGCGGGTATAATATTACATAGTGGAAAACCGCAAGTAAATTGGTTGAGCCTTTCTTGAGTTAAAAGCGAACATAAATACATACAGAAGCCACACGTAGGATTTTTTACTATGTACAGAAGAGAAGAAGAAGATGATAGGGTGTGAAATAGGTTATGAATAAATGAAACTAAATCCTTCCCATTTAGTTTTAGTTTTCAGAAGAGCAGCGCCATCTACCGAATTATTCAAACATTTTAACCACAATCATAATCATAATCATAATCCTTTATTACGTGACTTTCACAGTGTTGTAATACATTAAACCAATTAGAATTAGATACATTAGAATTTACTATGCCATGATGCGAATAAATATACGCATATGAATGTACATTAACATTATTATAAGTGTAAGTGAATTAAAGTTATTGTCTCTTAGAATAAAATCCATTACATTTTTCTAAAATCAATACAATACACTAGATGAATGCAATGTGCAATGTTGTTTAAAAATATAAATAATAAAAAAATTGAACAATAAATTATAATTATAATCATGAACAGTCACCGATATGGTGATGGCGTGATACTGAGATACGTGCTAGTGTCACTCTAAAGTAAAATAATAAATAATATAAACCGACTATTTACGTTGTGGTACGGAAACCTCGGTGCGCGAGTCCGACTCGCACTTGGTCGGTTTTTTTTAACATATTATGGGCTCATACTAAAACGTTAACTAACGATTACATAATCAAGTCTATGAGCAAGGTCGACTGTCATCAGAAAATACATGGCAAGTAAACTATCATAATATAAGAACGACGACGCCATAATAGTTATTTAAATTGGATGTAAGTTATACTGGAAAAAAAACCTAACTAGACCGCAAACAGGCACCCGGGGTAGGCTAGACACAGACAGGCAATAGGTTCACCTCTCTAGGCGTCTCAGGCGGCGCGGCGGCAACCTGCCGGCTGATAAAGACTGATGATAGAAAATTACAGATAATTGGTCGATTACACGGAGCCTCCAGTCCTGAAGCGAGTCGGCCCTTCGTGTCTTGGCTCCGTACAATTATATCGAAATAAACCGCCTTCGAGCCACGCACGGGCATCAACTGTGGCTCCGATGTCGGAGCTTTCTGAAACATTATTAGCTCCAATGATCCCATTCAGCTGGATGGGCCAAAATTGGCGCTTTATAATGCAGCGATCGGCGGCAGTTAGTTTTATAATCATGTCTTCATGATTAGGACTTTTAATAAGTTTGTGACAAAGATGTTTGTAGAGCCGATTAAATATTTATATTAAATTCAAAACAGAATGCGAAACATAAGGATGTTTTCGCACTTGTAAATAAAATTCTCAGATATAGTACTGTTTTCGTTTCGTTCCCCGCGGACGGAGACATCATCAGGACTCGCAGAACTACGACGACCTGGAGGACGCCCGACACGTGACGTCGTCCAGTCAACTCACCGCCGCCGTTCAGTCAGATGCCAAATGTACCGTGTGGAGCCGGTACTTAAAAAGAATAGCCCCACTGCATATTTCCCCTGCATGTCGAAAGAGGCGACTAAGGGATAAGGTCAAGGTGCCGTGCTAAAAGGCGATAGGCTAGCCACCTCTCACCTTGGCAAGGTCTTCGTGTCTCACTTGCTGCTTGATAGTTATCTTGTCGTGTCGTGGTCGGTGTTGTGCTGTAATTTACAACAATACTTGCAGCACAACACCAATTACTTTGCTTGCCCCGATTGTCAAGATACAACGTGTGGTATACATGTATGTATGTATGTTTTTGTGAGAAGCTTTAAGGAAACAAAATGAAATGTATTTCTGCCTGATTTATACCGGGCTACGGAAAACAAGATCTGAAATCCCCTAAGAAAATCCAAATAGTTTTAAATAAAGCGTCGGTCCGCAGGTCCCTCAAGGGTCATCGCTGGGGCCGGCCCTCTTACAATCGCAAGGAAATTGATATTGATGCGAGAAGGGTGAAGGCTCCATAAAAATAGGGTTTATTTAAATAAAGGATGACCGACAAGAGGCCAAGTGTAAGAAGTGGGAGTTTTGATAGAGGTAACGAGAAAATTTACCTACCAGTAACCCTCCGGTTTAGATACAAGAACCTAAACTTATGTCGCTTCATGTCAATCCGCTTAGGTATTGTGCAGTTTACAAATTGTGAAGGACGTTGGGCGCTCCAATAAACATGTTCTTATAAGATACATTTTCTTATTATTATTAAAATCAATAGGAGTCCTATTTAAGCACAGAGCATTTGCGTTGGTTCGCGGGGAGAAGGATTAACGTGGTCGGTGAGCTCAGTGCGGACGAGATGGATCGCAGTAGAATATAAATATGTCTGAGTAGTTTGCTTACATAGTACTATCCAGTGCTCGAATTGAACCGGAACGCACCGGAACGCCGTTCCGGTTCGTGAAATCACCGTTCCGTTTCGTAAAAGTTTTCCTCAGTCTTTCCGGCTCGCAAAGATGATTTTATTTACACAGCTTCCGTTTTTCATAACAAAAAAGCTACAATTTGACCAATATGGGTGGTGCTCTTTGCGATAATATAAAATATCGTCATACCTAATTTTATATTATTCGTCACTGCTCTGTCTGTCTTTGATAATTGAGTGTGATGATATTTCGCAAGTGCATCTTCTGGACATTTTTTCATTTATTCATGAAATGTCACGATAATAGAAGCAACGGTTTTAACGTGATACCCAGGCAAACAGACAGACAGGCATACAGATAAAAACATTTTGTGAAAAAGGGAATTTTGTACCTATGTACTTAGTTTCATTGAACCAACCACCAGTGAATGAATTTTCCGAAAATTTCGTTATGTATGTATGACAGACGCATTATTTTTTGTTATTAGAGGTGAGGCTGATTGGTATTATATCAAAGCAAAGAACCTAATTTGGCTGACATCATTTGCTACAGCCCTCGCTTAATCTGACACTACGATCAATTTCTTTCAAGATTCTTTACATTTACGTTTGATGAATGATGAATTACGTATGTTTCAATTTTATTGGGGCTTGGGGGGGGGGGGGGGGCGCGTTCCGGTTCGTGAATAAGTCCAATTCGACCACTGGTACTATCGACTATAATTTCGTAAGTAAAATGGTCGTCGTGGTTTCAGTACAAGCTCGGTATCCGTATCCAAGTACGGCCGATCCACGAACCTTCCAGCCTATTCCTTATTCCGTGGAGTGGAGTTATGGTGAATTCATCAGCCTAATAATGTAATAGAGAGAGAGATAAACTTGGAGAAGCCTGTGCCCTGAAATGGAGGAAATAGAGTCATAAGAAAAAGATAAGAAAATCATAACTACGAAAAATCTGTTGAATTATAATATTGATTGGAATATAATAAATATCTCCAAAATTTGGTAGAATTTCATATATGAGACCAACACAAGATTTAGTTGTCGGTACTTCGTCATCTTGTTTTTTTTTTATGTAAACAAACATAGGTGGCTGTGCCGTGGAACCTATGATGCAGTTGACACAGCCAAAATCACCTCTCCTCGCGAAACCATGCTCATTGGGGGCGTCATGCTAGCAGATTTGCGGACTGTTGCTAGAATGTCAAGCCTGTCAATACGACGTTTGAAGACACTCAAGTTAAAGGATTCTGGAAACACACTCGCCGGAAGACAGTTCAGACAAAGAAATGATTTTGAGGAAGCACTGACGTGGCACCTAGTTCACCCGGTGTTATGAGCTGACATCACGGACGTTGTAGGTGATGTAGCCAACCGCGTCAGTTTCCATAAAAAAAATGTTTATTGTTCATACATATGAGGTGTTTCGTTATTCATGTCGTTTCTTTCAGGGAGTTGTTCTGTATCCTAAACTGAGTAACTTTTGTTCTACAGCTTTTGGAAATTGGAAAAAAAATATCACTTTATCCATACATTTAAGGGCAGACCTAACCTCCAAATACATGGGGAAAGTGATTTTTTTTTTTCATTTCCAAAAGCTATAGAACAAAAGTTACACAGTTTAGGATACAGAACAACCCCCTGAAAGAAACGACATGAATAACGAAACACCTTATATAGAGTACTTTCAAATGATCCATGTTTCCCAAAATAGGATTCCCTGAGCTATGGTAAACAGGGTCTCTCATCCAGTCGTTCACTTACACTTATCTGCCTACTGTACATTACATAAGACTACAGCTTTGTTCTGTTGTTTGTAAAAATTCTACTGAGTATGTAACTTGAATTTTTACATTCTAGTAGCTTAGTTGGTTCTCAAAAGCCCAACGTCAATAACAAAATGTTGCCCAGTCTCTCTGCGACGAGTGCCGCGGAGGTAGGACGGATGCTAGTTTCTCCGAGAAGCGTCAGTGATAGTACCTGTAAAACGGACTAAACGAACCTGCAATCTTACAATACGCCTCAGTCTGATGAACTCTCCATTAGCAGGGCAAATTCGCCCCAAAAGTAACACTCAAATAAAATGAGCCCCAAGCAAACTGAGAAATAAAAATATTTACGTCAAAGTAAGATTTATTAGCACATAATAGGCGTGAGATTACAAAAGTGTCGCCCGGGGCCAGGCGTGCATTCTGTATCGCTCAACGACACAGTGTCTACCCGTCTTTGTTTTGTTTCTAGGGGTAGAGAGGGAGGGAGTATTGTAGTTGATTAGGTAGATGTTATACGAACTGTTAGAGAATAGTAGTTTCGGACATACTTCACCGGAGCTGCCCGCGCCCCGACTACTCCCACGGGAGCGGGGCGGGAAGAAGGCCACATGTCCACATTTTACCCCATTTTCAAAAAAATCTTGTTTTTCTAAGCAGAACTAAAATCACATTCATAACGAACAGAAGAAATCTACTTTAGCATGTTAGGTTGCAGACTAAATAAACAATGGAGCTATAATACGTTACCCTCATATAAAACATACAAGAAGCTTGTATTTGAAGTCAATATTAACCGATCGATCTTTCCAGCCGGCCTCGGTAACTCGGTGGTTCTTCGTCAGATCGTAACGTAAAGTTAAGTACACCTGGGCACGGCACGGCATCTCTTTCCGAAAGCGTAAAAGTACCTAGTCTGCTTTCGGCGTCTCAAATAATTTCAGAAAAATATATTATGTCGATATGCACTATTGATTTCGGTTACAAGATTTGTCTGTACCGTTTTGATCAAGGTTTTGACACACTAACACTCTTGTATAAGAGATGAATGTTGACGTTATATTTATTTATAACTCATTTCGATATTCATTAAATATTTGTCTCATTTGCTTTTCACGAATGTGGTTGCTCACATGTAGGTACAAAAAAGTTCTAGTCTAGTTTCACAACATTGTCAATCTTCAGAATAAGGTTCATACTTACAACTTGTCACGCCTGTTTCCCAGTGGGGTAAACAGGGACAACGGATCTCCACGTGCCACGATCCTGACACACCTCTGCCGCCTCTTCCACTCTCATAGTGATCTTCATACACGCTCGTCGGTTACGGGTACTACGCACTTAACCCTACCCACATACGCTCCATACATTTCTATTGTTAGTCTTCTATCGTCCATTCTTCCAACATGGCATCACCGAAGCATTCCTTTCTCAATCCTTGACACTATATCTTCTTTCAAGCCACACCACAACGCTCTTGCACTACACTGTTCCTCAATCTATCATCACGCCACACATACTCCTCAGCGCGCACATTTCCACCGCATTTATCCTGCTTTCACGCTTCGTCTGCCATGCCCAACTTTCACTCCTGTACAAGGTTCAGCTGCCTCAAAAGTCACGAACTGTCATCTAACTCAACTCTTGATCCCAATAATCATTTCCTAAATTTAATGTACTCGCCGTTTTTACACCCTGTATTTTCATGATAGAACTACTATAGCATATAATAGCTTCATTATGTGCATACCCAATCCTACATTTTTAGGGTTCCCTACCTCAAAATTGGAAAAAAACGAATCCTTATGGGATCTGTCACAACAGCTCATTTTCTCCGAATCTACTGGACGAAAAAAGTTGAAATTTGATATAGTTTCACGACGTGCAGCAGCGTAAATGAACGAATTTTTATTTTTGGGGGTCAATTTTGGAGAGAAATTAGAAACATAAAAAAAATCATCATAAGACATAAGAAAGGGCTCGTTATAAGGAACATTTTTTTTATAATCTAAAATATATAGTTTAAAAGATATTAAAGAAACTATACGAAAATCGAGCAACCCTTATCTCCGAAACTACTGAGTCTCAAGTTGTGAAAAAAAATAGAGAATATAGGGTCTCTCTTATAGTTTATAGGAAAACCTAAACGAAAATCCTAAGTCTTAAAGTTCTCACGGAAAACAGTATGGTACGGAACCCTCCCGAACGCGAGTTCGGCTCGTACTTGAACGCTTTTTTCTATTAGCACAGCCCTACAAACTAACCTAACATATTTTGTCATCGAATGTTCTTTATAAATAGTCAAAAAAGTATTCGTCCCAGCAGCTACCTCAAGTAAACATGCCCACAATAATGTCACGAAATGTCAGAATTAGGTCGCCGAGAACAAACAGTGAAAACGACATCAAATGGAGACCTCTGCCTGCGCGCCGCAAACAAATCGTGGGCATTACGCGCTTCCCTCACAAAACAGCTTATTTATCATGGGCATGTTCATAAAGATAGACAAGCCCTAGGGACAAGCTGAAATCCAAGCTCTGATTATGAACTAAGCCGAAGAGAGATTGGAAAGTTTGTTGATTTTATAAAATCCAACATTCTTCGTTTGTCTGTTCGCTTGTAACTCGAAAGCAGCTTAACCGATCTACACACGTTTTTATACGAATTTAATTATTTCATATTTTATGTTGTTTTTTTTTTGCCACCCATGTGGCTGTGTCGACGGACCAATGGTGTAGGTAGTGAGTCGATAGAGCCCAAAACACCTGTCCTCGCGAAACCACACACAGAGAGGCGCCATGCCAACAATGTAACAGATACGAATTTGGATAGGGATTTCTTTATCTGCATAATAATTATGCCTATAATGGGGGTAAATTGAGTTTTGTTATCTTGTCGAGTAACCACACAGATAATTAGATTTTATACCTTTCACCATTTTTGTTATCATCATCTCACAAGCTCCTGCAAAAAGCGTTAAAATAGCCGACAGGTGTTTTCATAGCGCCGTCTAAAGGTTAATGAGCGATCTTTAATTTAATCTGACATTCAAAAATAATTAATTTTAATAATAATATATTACTACCGTTCTCGCGATTTAGAGGACGTAACTATGACGAGACGAGCCAGTCTATGTTAAAAGTTATTACGTATTTGTATTTAATGAGTAATAATGTGCAAACACAACAACTGTCATAAAATATTCACGTCAAACAAATAATCAACTCTGAACCAGGTTGGGGAAATGTCTTACACAGTACATAGATAGAAAAAAAAATTACAGAACAAGAACACTATTATATTTACATGAGTGGACAAAGGCGGGCAAACCTTTGAACGTTTTAGAGTCCATAAATATAGTGAAATCTAAGTTGGTAGAAATAATTTATTCAATTCAAATTAACATAGTTATAAAATAATTAACTAATCTAAAAATTATATAAACTAACTTAGGAAATAAACTAACTTAAAAAATTAATTTCATTTAGTGCTTTTGTCCCCGGGATTGTGCCGAGGATGCCAGCCGCGTTACCCCTCTGAATTGCCAGGCTTATCCTTTGGCGGAAGAAGGTGAGACAAGAGGGGTGACCTATGGCAGCAGACATCCTCGACCCTATCTCGTGGACAAAAGCTATCGCCTCCTCAGACCAGGAGCCGAAGGTTTCGACCGCGAAAGCCACAAACCAATAATTCAGGCTGATGTTTTCATATTTTTTGTGCTTTCTTTTGGCTGCAGCCTCCGCAGCCGAACCCGGCTTCATGGCCGATAGGGCGAGGTTGCTGGCACAGATGGTATCGACGCATGTTGCGTCCTAGACTAGTTGGTAGTACTTTAACTATTAGTTGGCACAAGTAATAGCAAACACTTGAGTTTGAGAATTGAATGTAAAATAATTAATAATAAGAAATACTTATTAAGGCAATACCCTTAGTTGCTATACATACGTACTGTAAATCTGTACATATATCTATGCTTTCGTTCAATATTTCGTTTTAAAGTTTTGTTATAAGAATTTCATAATACACAACTTTAAAAAATCACAGCATTAAATTGAGAACTAAATCTAGGACTTGATTGTTTTAATTTTTCGAATTAGTGTGAATAAGTATCCGAAAAAAATTCGTAAAGTAACACCTAATTTTGAAGTTTTTTTCGCTTTACTACTTACACAAGCACTATTTTGATTTAGGAAAATAACCAAAATATTCGTTACATTATTTAGCATGTCGCTATTGTTGTAAAATTTCGAATTTTAGATTTTGCTTGAACTATACATTGAAATAATTGTATAAAATAGATGGTTGTACGCGCGGCCAGCCAGTGTAGCGCGGACAGTCGCGCCGTACGGACGTGTGTCCGCGTCGCTCTGTTTGACGTTCTCTTTGGTTGTTTGACGTACATGAAAATGGGAAATAAAGGAAAAGGAATCAATTACAGCTCCAGCAAAAGGAATAACCAATTGAAACAACGCGCTAACCATATGAATATTGTGAAAAGAAGAAAGAAATAATTTTTGCATTCATAAAGTTCGTTGACGGGATTCACATGATATGGCAAGAAAAGGATATGATCGATTTGAGAACATTGAGAGTATAGTTTAAAGAAGTTTTTTTTTTAATTATAAGGGGTGATTCAATGTCGAGAATAAATATAATTTGTCAACGAAAAAAATTTTTCATAAAAAAATTATACAAGTTTTTTTTTACTGTTAGCCCTCAAAGGGTAGTTTCTATATCTGAAATAAAACAACTTTTCCTATGAAATGATATGTGAATTGGTAAAAAAAATTCAAATATTTGAGTTACTTTATCTTCATTTTATTAATCTTGCATTTGAGAAGACTTTTTCAATTTTATTCTTCGACTTCAGGCATGCTGAAAATAAAAGTCAAAGTCAAGAAGAAAATCTGGTAATAGACGAGCCGTTCAACCGCGGTACCCGTAGCTCTCATGTTCTAAATACGACATAGTTAGTGTACAGACCGGGCAAGGAAAATATTGTAGCCGATGCCTTATCACGAGTCTGTGTCAATAATACTAATAAATTATTCCAATTACACCAAAACCTCTGTCACCCCGGAATCACTCGCATGACGCATTGGATACGCGGGAAAAACTTGCCGTACTCTGTCGACGAAATCAGAAAAATGACAATGTCTTGCCAAATATGTGCTGAAATAAAGCCAAGATTTTACAAGTATGGAAGCACATTGATCAAAGCCACGAGTCCTTTCGAGAGGCTCAGTCTCGATTTCAAGGGTCCATTACCGTCAAATAAAAATCGGTACCTCTTCACTGTCATCGACAAATATTAGCGCTTCCCTTTCGCCTTCCCGTGTCCAGACCTCACTACTCAAACTATCATAAAATGCCTGAATAGTCTCTTTTATATGTTTGGACTGCCTGCATTCATTCATTCCGATCGGGGAAGTAACTTCATGTCATCTGAACTCAAGCAAGACTTTTCTTCACATAAGAAATGTAGCCACGAGTAGGACAACCCCGTACAATCCGCCAGGGAATGGATGGGCAGGTCGAGAGGCTCAATGGAACAGTGTGGGGACCATACAATTAGCTGTTAAAACAAAAGGTGTTGAAATTGCTAAATGGAAAGATGTCCTACCTGCAGCCCTACATTCAATTCGGTCTCTACTCTGCACGGCCACTAATGCGACCCTATACGAAAGAATGTTTCATCACACTAGACGATCACCTAACGGACAATCAGTTCAAACTTGGCTTCTATCTCCTGGAACGGTTTTCATGAAGCGGAACGATTGTATAAGCAAATATCAACCACTGGTAGAAGAAGTAGAACTTCTAGAATCTAACCCTGACTATTCCTTTGTACGCTTAACAAATGGTAAAGAAACGACCGACCGTGTCTAATAGACAGTTGGCTCCGAGAGGCAGTATAGAGGGATGGTGTGTTCAAGATATTATAACGACAAGACGAACGCCTGACAACAATCAACGTAACGAATAACGAGATCTGACGGAGAACAGCCTGAAGAATCTATAGTGGAACCACAAGAGTCGTTAACACAACCACCTCAGACAAGCCCCACTTCTGATGCACCATGACGATCCGAGAGACTAACTAAAGCCCCCAAGTTTCTCGACGACTACGTTTGCTTCTCCACTCAGGGAGAATGTGATAACCATAATTCATAGAAAATAACATGAAATGTCAATGTCATTATTTAAGCTGAATAAAGCCTAATACTGGTGTATTATTCTTTACAACAGAGATGTAAATCGGTTTAAATACAATAAGTTGCCGACTGAATAATACCAATAATTCGGTATATAAAACCTGTTAATAAATCCAATATTAACCAATAATTCCAGTATAAAACCTGTGGCGACAAGACTGGCCGCCTACAATAAAAACTACTTTTTCTATGAGCTGATTATTAATCTTCTCATGTAAATAAGTCAATTTCGTTTCTTCCTCTTGCATATCTTTTTAGTCTTTGTGAGAACCATTAGCTAGTGAAGAAAAATGAATAAACGTCGGAGTGCGAGTCCGAGTCCTCCAACGTCACCATCAATTATAAATATATATAGATCCCGATATTTTAAGCTGAAGCGAAGCTCGTCACCGTCATCGAAGGCAATGGAGGCGGCCCCCACATCATCATCTGTGAAAACACCTGCCGTAACGCAGCCTCCGCCGGCATCCACATCGTTGACAATGCCGTCATCCGCATTGGCCACACCCAAGGCATCGCCAACGCCTTCACCGACTTATAAGTCATCGCCGCCGCCCTCGGAGGAACCACCGCCGTCCCCGCGTTCGTCACCATCACCGCCGTCCTCGGAGGAACCGCCGCCGTCTTCGCGTTCGTCGCCATCGCCGCCGCCCTCGGAGGAACCACCGCCGTCGCCACGTTCGTCGCCATCGCCACCGCCCTCGGAGAAACCACCGCCGTCGCCGCGTTCGTCGCCATCGCCGCCGTCCTCGGAGGAACCGCCGCCGTCTTCGCGTTCGTCGCCATCGCCGCCATCCTCGGACGTACCGCCGCCGTCCCCGCGTTCATCGCCGCCAAATGTCACAGCATGTGGTTGCGAAAACATGAATACCGTACCGGCGACACTTGACCCGCGTAACGTCATATTTGGTGAATCGGTGACTTAGGAATTGAATTCTGTACCTCCGTGTGCCCGCGTCCGTGTATATGTCGAAATTTTAAAACTCATCTATTCGTATAGAAATGTGCATTTTAAAGAATAAGTATTAGGTATAATGCACGTAAAACTGTAGGTCCATTCCCTTTTTACCTTACTAGGTAGTAGGGTTTATCCCGCCCGGGTCGGTACCACCGCACTGAATAAAACGTCGGTCGAAACGGCTATGTATGATACTAAAGCTAAATTGGCGATTTTTAGAAATCTTTTCTGTATGTATGTATGTATATGCCGCCATAACTCTTAAACCGATCATCCGAATTCGATGAAACTTTGTACAAGCACATTTAACTATACGGGACACAGGATAGGCTACATAAAAGTTCCGGTTACGCTAAGATGTGGCTCTTATACAAACCGAATTGTTCCGCGCACAAAATAAAGGTATGGTAGGCGGCGGCGGGCGGCGGGCGGCTGGCGGAGGTGGCGCGGTGGCGCTGCGGAAGGACGAGTGGTTCTATAAATAGCGCACCAGGCTGCCGCGATCGCGCTCGCACGTACTATATAAAGCAAAAATCGACCTGTACGGACGTGTTTGCGTGCGGTCTGCGGAGCGCGGTGTGTGTATGCATTGTCTCGAGCAGAGTTTTTTTTTTTTTTTTTTATGGAACCTGACACGGTTGGCTACATAACCTACAACATCTGTGATGTCAGCCCATAACACAGGGTGAACTAGGTGCCATGTCAGTGCTTCCCTTCATTTCATGTAGCATGAGCAGAGTTTCTTATTTAATTCGATTTCATAATATTATGTAGGTTTACTTGGTTAGGTTAGGTTAGGTTAGGTTAGGTTAGGTTAGGTTATCTATAGCGGATATTTACTTAAGTGAAGTTTCAATTTGATTTAAGTTAATTGATCGTATGTTTATTATATTGTACGTAGTGTAGAATGCGCGCAATATTAGTTCACAGACCCTTAGTTTTTCCCGACTACGGCGAAGCGAAAAGGAAGGTCTTGTGTTTGACCGGTATGTGTGTATGTATGTATATATGTATGTATGTATGTATGTATGTATGTTCATCTGTTCCCTCATAACTTCGAAACTACTTATCATAATTTGACAAATCGAATATATATCGAATAGTATCGTTGGATGCGTCTTGACCGTCCGCTGATTATAGGCTACGTGGCGTCCCATAAAATTGGATATGGCGCCCTCTAGAGGACATAAAGTGATGAGATGACCTAAAAAAAATTTTTTTAATGATGCCGTGTTGGGTTTAAATGAAAGGGCTTAATTAGCACATTTCAAAAAATTATATATTGTGAGCTGTTGCTTTCGGATTTGCTTGCATGCATCCAATCCCAATAATTTCTAAAATCAGGCCTCACTCCAAACCTACCCAAAATACGTCCTACTAATATTATAAACACGAAAGTTTGTGAATGAGTTGCGTTCAGGAAGACGATAAACCTACTCAAAGAAAGTAAGTAACTGAGGGCGAGGCCGAAGGCCGAGCTGCGTTCGGGAAGACTATAAACCTTCTCGAAGAATGTAAATAACAAAGGGCGAGGCCGAAGGCCGAGCTGCGTTCAGGAGGACCATAAACCTTCTCGAAGAAAGCAAGTAACAAAGGGCGAGGCCGAAGGCCGAGCTGCGTTCAAGAAGACGATAAACCTTCTCGAAGACAGTAAGTAACTATGGGCGAGGCCGAAGGCCGAGATGCGTTCAGGAAGAGGATAAACCTTTTCGAAGCAAGAAAGTAACAAAGAAGTTACTTTCTTCGAGAAGATTTATGGTCTTCCTGAACGCAGATCGGCCTTTGGACTCGCCCTCTGTTACTTACTTTCTTCGAAAAGGTTATCCTCTTCCTGAATGCAGCTCGGCCTTTGGCCTCGCCCATAGTTACTTACTGTCTTGGAGAAGGTTTATCGTCTTCCTGAACGCAGCTCGGCCTTCGGCCTCGCCACCTGTTACTCACTTTCTTCGAAAAGGTTATCCTCTTCCTGAACGCAGCTCGGCTTTCGGCCTCGCCCTTTCTTACTTACTTTCAGATGGTTTATCCTCATCCTGAACGCAGCTCGGCCTTCGGCCTCGCCCATTGTTACTTACTGTCGTCGAGAAGGTTTATCGTCTTCCTGAACGCAACTCCGGCTTCGGCCTCGCCTTTAGTTACTCACTTTCTTCGAGACGGTTTATCGTTTACCTGAACCCAGCTCGCCCTTACTTACTTAATTTCTTCCTTTGAAATACGAATTTCACGCGAGCGAAGCCGCGGGCAAAAGCTCGTAATAACACAATTCTGTGAAAACTTCAACTGTAATATACCTAGACAATAAAATCATATACAATAACATATACATACTTACCTATTACGGTTCAATAGATACAGCCCTCGGACGGACAGACGGGCAGACAGACTGACGGCGTAGGCTTTTTGGGTCCCGTACGTATACGGAACCCTAAAAACTTACTTTGAACTCAATACGCATAGGTACCTAAGTGATTTTCGTAAAGTTCGATAGTTGTTTCGGCATGCTATGGTAGGAATCCCGCGCCCTTGGTAGACTGAGCGCGAGTGAATCGCGACTGGCATCGCTCCGGGAGAGTTCAACTATACGAACTAGTTATACGTATACAGGAAACGTTCGCCCCCGCAAATTTTGAATTTGCCGTAGCTAGGGGTATCGTCTTAATAATACATGATACATTCTAGTTAAATACAATTTATACTTATAAGAAACCTATAAATTACAATAAAATATATTATTCAAATAAAACCAACTCAACTCACGAAATGGCGGCACGAAGAGAGTATGCGGGCTATGCAACCAATTTTACATGTGAGTCTAGAATCACCATCTTGGAGGCAAGCCACCTTCCCTGTGAAATACGGATTAATCGGCATTCGTATGGTCGAGGATGTCGCCCTTCCAGCGTTCCTGGGCTCCGTTCATAGCAGATTTTTTTTATAATTTTTTTTTATGGACACTGACACGGTTGGCTACATCACCTACAACATCCGTGATGTCAGCCCATAACACCGGGTGAACTTGACCTCATAGGAACTATACCTTAAACCTTTACTTGGTGAGTTTCAGATCAGTCACTTGAGTGGTGCCACGGAGCGGAAGGCGCAATGTCCCGGAGAGAGTCCTCTAAATTCCCTGGATCACAGGGAGGCTAGGAACTGCCAAAGATCAAAATCGTCCATACTGAATTGCTCCAAGCATCATCGGGAACCGATCGCGCCCGGGTCCTGGCATCTTCGAAGAGAGAAGCACGGGCTTGGTTACACGTGTACCCCCTCCCTCATATGGGAACACTTTTAGATAACCACACAGCGAGATTCTCTGTTGCACTCCGAGTGGGTGCGAAGGTGTGCCAAGCGCACGTTTGTGTGTGCGGTAGTCAGTAGCGTTCGGTCATACTAGTCGACCCGCTCGGTCACCATGGACTAGCATGCCAGTGTAGTGCCGGTCGTCGGTCTCGACATAGCAACATCAATCTGCTTATAAATAGGGCCCTAGCCACAGCGGACTTTCCCATTCTGCTGGAACCACCAGGGCTATGTCGGGACGACGGAAAGATGCCTGACGGCATGACCTTAGTCCCGTAGGTCCGAAAGAAGGCTTAGTATGGGACGCGACGTGTGCGAAGGCACCTACCCACATTGCCGACTCGTCGAATTCGGCCGGCTCCGCGGCTCTAATTGCCCAAAATATGAAAATAAAAAAATACGTTGGCTTGCGCAGCCAGTTCGAATTCCTAGGGTTTGCTGTAGAAACACTTGGCGTATGGTCACCTGACGCAAGGACCTTCGGAAACGACCTAGGAAAGCTGTCTGGTGATCGATGTGCCAAGTCTTTCTTCTTTCAGCGTATAGGGCTAGCCATTCAAAGGGGCAACGTTGCCAGCGTATTGGGCACTGAGGCGGAGTCGGCTGAGTTGGACGTGCAGTATAGGTAGGCAAGTAAAATATAATCAAAGTTAAAGCATATTTTTTTGCATGTTTGTTTTATATTATAATTAAATAAAAATAAATTAAATTAAACCATATATTATACTCGTATAGTTGTCCATATGGATATATTACTGGAATAGTAGCCATGACTGTACTACATACTTTTCACATGTTTTTCACATTCAACTACAATGTGCTTTAAAACATAGAGATACCTTCTATGTAAGCGTTTTCACAAACACGCTCGCTGGCCTCATTTACTAAGAAAGTGATACATTTCTAAAGGTGAAGCTCTACTTTTAGATTTGAATGTACCCTTCAATACTCTTCGCTCTCCCCTTGATAGACACCCAACTAAGCCCGTTGTTTACATTAAGGTTATGTTTGAACAACAATCGATTTACGAGTAGGCACGTTGGCGGTAAGGTCTTCATTGATCAGAAAGAAGAATATTGTTTGTACGACAAATATTACGTACAGGTTAATCATGTACGTGCATTACCTACTTATATGAGGGAACCAGTCCTGAAGATCGATCGTTTTTCTTTGTGACGTGCCCACACTGGCAGTCGTATTCAAAAATTTATTTTATTAGGAAAACGTTCGTTGATTAAAAGTATTAGTTTTAGTTATACCAGCCCAAGACAATTCAATTGAGCATAGAACAATGTTGAAGGAAAACGTAATTTAGAGTATCCGTCTAATAAGAAATTGACATGTACAACGCAGTTCAATTAGAGTAATGGAAGATAATAAGAGGGTTGAAGTGGAAGCGGGGAGCGGGTGGAGTCAGGGTAGGTGGGGGTGGTTAGGGGATTACATTAATTAGTAAGAAAGTTTCGGTTTGCTCCAACACCTTTGTTTGCATGTCTCGTCTTACCTGTGTGTGTGCATACATAATACATATGTGTAGGTGCCGTTATTTATTAACTGTATCACTAACTAGTCAATTAAAAAGTCAGTACTTACTTACTTTCGTATTATTTCTGTGACCTTGGCAAGAGAAGCTAGATTTTATCTACATTTTTCAGTATATAAATAAAATAAAATAATAAAATAACATAAAAATCTTCTTTATTCAGGCACTTGGTCCTATACAATTAATTAATCATAAATCATACATGCAAAACATACATGCATAACAAACATAATATTACATCCAAATAAAGGTTACAACCTAGCACAGACTGCCTGTACAATGTAGTTATTAGACCGAGCCACCCGTTTCAGAAAACTATAACATATAACAAGCTTAATCAAATTCACTGAGAAATTGCAAACACTTGTAGTAGATATTTCGCTGACAGTTGAAACCTGAACAGAGCCAGAAGGCTTTTAATTCAGCCATTATGTTCGGCTCTTGTAAACAAGTTCCCCAGCGATTTAAGCAACACTTGTCGCAAATATATCAAGTCGGCGGTCAACTCGAGACCATCCCCCTCCCCCTCCGCCTCCTCGCTCTCCATCGCATCCCGCGCTTTCCGCACACCCAACCTCGGGATCTCTACCATAGACCGCAAGTATATGTATATTTATATTGTACCTAATGAGAGTCCATCTCCTAATCACATTTGCGATATGAGTATAATCATGGAGATGTGAGACGACTCTCAAATACAAATAAGTAAAATTATAATGTTAAAAATTATGAACCGTCCAGGTGCAGACGAGCCGGTATTGGAGCGGTGCCGAGACCTACCAACGACGTCGGCGCCCATCTAACGAGATAGAAAATCTCATCGCTCGCTGTGTTCCCTCAAGAAGCAGGAAAGACCCGACTTGTCTGTCCCCAGACGATTCGCCAACCTCTTGCCCAGCTCCCTCTACTATTGTACTGCGCAAACGGGGCATACAGTTTCTACTGCGAAAGGGCTACAATGATAATTTTGACAAATTATTGCCAGATATTATATTTTGGCGCGAGCTGCCGTCTCAGCAGCGGCAGCCCTTGCGGTCGACTCGAAGCGCGGAGTGCAAGCGTATCGCTGCAGGTAGCGTCCCAGACGAGAACTCTACCGTGTGAGCAGGAGATCAGGGGCATCCCGTCTGGGCGCTTGCCGTCCTGCCTGCTGAGACAGGGCTCCAGGACAGACGCCACGTTGACCTAAGTTAATATCCGTTTTAGGATTTCGTTGAGAGCATGGTGACGCGAGTTTCTACCGACACTCTTAGAGCAGTTTGTGGTCCATCGCTCTCAACTGCAGCACCGCATACACACCTGCGCGGTTAGACAATGACACAGCTGAGTCTCAGTCCTACGCAGATCCTAAATGTGTTATCATCCAGGGATGAACACGTTCGCAGAGGGAAGGGAGCGAAGTCAAGCACCCAATTCTGGTTCGCAGGTCGCTTTGAACCGCGCTTCTCCCGTCAGTGAGTCGTGCTCAAAGGTTGATATTATTCTATTTAAATTTATTGAGTTCCAATTTTTTGTTATTTGTGTGCGCATTTTTATGTAGAATATAAAAAATTATAACTAATTCTAGAGAAAATTATTTAACGAATCCATTAATAAAAAAATGTCAACTTTTTGTTATATAAAAGCATACAGATTAAACCCATCATTGAAATAAAGAGTCCTGTGTGACCAATGTATCCGTCCGATTTGGCATATTCGGCCTTAGAGTAAAATCGGACTGTCGTCTAAGCCGATGAAGCTGAGTGGAGGGAAGCAGTTACAGAGATACATGAAGCTCCGAGGCGGGCGCGTGGTGCGGGGTGGGGGGTGAGGGGGTTTAACGCCCGCCATGCCTCATTCCTCGCCAATAAACCTGTCCGCGAGGGTCACAGTCATCTGCCGCCACTGGAGACCTCTTGAGAACATAGTTGTTATAATACTAATATGCATCGAATGATTAGTAAAAAAAAGTAAAAAAGCGTTTATTTCACAATCAGGAGTACAGCTTGAATCTTGCCATTCATAATTTTAGAAACTTTATATTTTATGTAGTCTATCAGCTGTATAACAATTATAAGTACATACTTATTGTAAACGTAATGATGGTGACAATAGTTAAAATTTAAAAATAATCCCACATGAACTGTTTTTGATAACCATAAATATTTTCGATTTAAAAACACTTCATTTACAAGGGAAATTAAATTAAGTGATATAATAATATTATTGTAAGCCCAACTTAGGTGAATCTAATGTAATCCATGTGTAATCCGCGCCGGCCGCCGCCACCGCCCCTACATAATATGTTAGTTAGTTTTTATTCCAAGTATATAACCAATTAAAACTGCACATATTTTTACCAACGCAAGCTTAACTAAAATTCGTGAAATAAAAGCCAAAGTTTCAAATGTCGTTTTATTAGGCCGTTAGATAGGTAGGTACATACCTAGCAAGTAAAGAGAATAAGTTCGAAATTGAAATTCGGCACATGGCATGAGCCGGCGCGTCACTCCGCTTCTATCAATCATTGGAGGCTTTTTTTGAATTTAATAAAATAAAATTTGTATTTTGTCATCGGGAACTGCGCGCTCCCTCCCGCGGCGACAGGGCCGCATTCACTGTCTCAATTGTATATTATAAGTTTATAACGTATCTAGATTTTGCCCGCGGCTTCGCTTCGCGTGTTGATAGTTTTACCTACCTTTGTGTTCACAGCTCAGACCGCCGACGATGACGTAACGTTATGATTTATAGCCTAAAACCTCCTCGAGAAGTGACAGAACAGTGAACACCGTATGTAAGTCGATAACGTGGTTCTCGAGTTATAAGGTTATTAATATATTGACGTAAGTTACACAAACAGACGGTCGCCGGGCGATCGCCTAAGAAACTTCGCTTTATTTATTAGGGTTAATACGTAATAATATATTTTTTCTTATGTTAGTTTTTTTTTATGCTAATTTTATTTTAGGTAAAATATGGTTTTAATTTTCTAGTCATTATCTGAATTCTTTTTGTGATATTATTTGTTATCAAATTAGTGCAGTACTAGTTCATTTAGTAGATTCAGTCAAGTCAGTACAGTACCTAGTTCAGTCAGTAGATTCAGACCAGTTAATACAGTACCTAGTATATTCAGTCAAATTAATACAGTACCCATTTCGTTAGTAGATTCAGTGCATTTAGTACAGTACCTAGTTCAGTCAGTCAGTAGATACAGTCAAGTTAGTACAGTAGGTAACTAGTTCAGTTAAATTAATACAGTACCTAGATCAGTCAGTAGATTCAGTCAATTTAGTACAGTACCTAGTTCAGTCAGTCCGTAGACACAGTCAAGTTAGTACAGTAGATACCTAGTTCAGTCAGTATATTCAGTCAAAGTAATACAGTGCCCAGTTCAGTCAGTAGATATTATGTAGATGCAGTCAGTAAGTCATCCATTTAGTCCATTCAGTCCATTTAGTACAATATCTAGTTCAGTCAGTCAGTAGATACAGTTAAGTTCGTACAGTAGGTACCTAGTTCAGTCAGTATATTCAGTCAAATTAGTACAGTACCTAGTTCAGTCAGTCAATAGATTCAGTCAAGGTAGAAGTTTGCGAAATTAAAATGTTCAACCCAAATGAATTAATTTTTACGCAGATCTAACAAGACCTCTGCATTTCTGTCTATCTATTCAAACAGATTCTTTCACACATTTTATATTTCAACCAAATACCTAGGTATTGTGTTTGAGAACACGAAGAAAGACGCGCCCTTGACAGACACACGTCTGTGCACGCAGCCCATAGCCCAACTCCGCCCCTGCCGTGCGGCAGCATCGTCGGGGCTCTTGACGGTGTGGCGCCGAGCAATGCAGCGCATCTGTTGCCCTTCCCCTCCCTCCTCCCCGGCCGCGCACCCCCGCGGGACCCCACACCCCTCTCACACCGAAACTCACCTTCCTCTCTTACCCCTTCCACCATGCGCCTTCACGTTCACTCATGTTGCTGATTTCGGCTGAACTTTTATTCGTGTATTATCTAAATAAGTTTTTTGCTGACTGTTTAAGATTTCTTATAAAATTAGATCAAGTAATTATTATCAAAGTATCATGATTGCATCATGAATAAATAATAAAAAAACAAAAAGAAAACATTATCATCATACTATGCTAAATACGTGTTTAAAAATTTAACAATGGTCTAATTTTGTCTTATTTATAATTTTCATACCCTGTAGATCTTAGTTTGCAGTACACCAACTTTTCAGTGAAGCTACGGCCATAGCGTGAATGCAGAGCATCGGGATTACAATAGGGGAGCCCGGAGCGCTGAATTCATTTTTAATCCGGCATAATGCCTTTGTTTTAAGTAATTTCGGTGAGCGGGTTAGATGGCTCGTGCAAGAATTATAATGTTTTGGTTTTGGCAGTGGAGAGTTTTTATAATTAGGGAGTGCGTACGTATAAGAGGAATGACATTTAAAGGAAAACGCGGATGAAAAAAAATATTTTGATGGAAATAAAAAGTGGATTGAATTTTCACATAACTTTACATAGTTACCTCCTGTTACACCCGTGTGATGAGTTTATAAGTTGGGCTGATACGGCGCGGCGTGGATACATTGCGTTCGGTTGAAGTATTGTATTAAATTAATAAGTTTTAACGTAAACAACAAAAACAAAACACAGCATAAAGTAAAAGCGGCCAAGTGCGTGTCGGGCCACGCGCAGTGTAGGGTTCCGTAGTTGCGGAACCCCATCAAAATAAATTATTTGATTATTTGTATAATTTTGTAGGGGAAATAAATGAATGTTAATTTGAAAAAGTTCTTCAACAGTGAAATGATGGCTGTCGTCCGTACATTTTATAAGTTGGTCGACTATTACTCGTCAACCTGTACAGCCTACTTAGCTGTGATAGTTTTCCTTTTAATTTCGATATACCTATATACTACTGCTGTGAATTTTTTCACATAACTAATAACAACCGTTTAGCTGGCAGGTGGTGGGGACACTTGACTCTAACAAAAATTAGCACTTAAAACTTGCTCGAAACATGGTCCGGTTGGTTTCTCCCTCTGTGGCCCTGTAGTACGCCGTCATGACTTTCATATTAAGGTCATAGGGCCAGCGCATACGGCGCACTACACCATCGGTAGCGGGGACTATAGGCGGAGCATGAAGCCCCGATGGCCCCAAGCCGGCCGGTGGTGGACGTCGTCCTCGTCGTAGTTCTTCTGACGGGAGCGGCGTCGTCGGCCCGTCGTCGTCGCCAGATGATTCTGACGACGTCACGGCGGGCGTCGGTGGAGGGTGTGCGGTGGATGGTATCAAAGTGGCGACTCGTGGGCGCAGGCGGCGGCGGCACGGTGATGCGGGCGCGGGTGGGGAGGGCGAGGTGTCTGATGCGCTGCTGGGCCGGTGCACAGACACGCGTCGGGGGCGGCGTGTGGTGTTCCGTGCACGGTGTCCTAGTTGGGTGTTCTGACCACGGCCTGCAGCGCCGCTTGCAGCTGTACCTGCCCGCTGAGGCGCCGACCGTGTCGCCGTACGCCGGGAGCCGCCGCTGTCATGCATTGACATGTGCTGTGCTATTGAGGCGCCGCCGGGCTTCGACTCCTGTGCTGGCTCGCATGCTTACTCCAGCACTGCGGGGCCGTGCGCCGTTGGTGATTGTTCCGCGCTTTGTGCGGGCCCGGTAAGGCGCCTTCAGCTGCCTTTTAAATTATTTTCTTGTTAAGGGCAGATTTTGCAAAACATGTCATCTTGACAGCTTTTCTTCTTCCGGATCCCTAAATCGAAAAATTCCTCTCACAAACCCGCAATATTTCCAAAGACCTATTCAACGACACCACACACGATGCGGTAGACGAAAAAAAAATCATCCCCACTTTGCGTGTAGGGGAGGTACACTAAAAAAAATTATTTCAAAATTTTTATTTTACCACTTTGTCGGCGTTATTAATATGTATACCCATACCAACTTACAAACTTTCTAGTACTAAGGTTCTCTGAGCTAAGCCGCGGACAGACAGACAGGCGGACATGGCGAAACTATAAGGGTTCCTTGTTGACTACGGAACCCTAAAAATGATAAGTCGGATGTGCGTTATCCCCTTTAGTCTCGCAGCATTCAATTTCGTCTGAAAGTGCGAACAAATATTCCCTTTTCCGAATACTTACCCTAAATAATGTTAATAATAATTCCTTTGTAACAGTTATAACGAATATATTTTCTACAATGTTTAAATATAACTTAAGCAAATTGTTTAAGTGCAATTTCTCAAACGGCCAGCCGTCATGGTAGCCATGCGTTGCCGCGTCCTGCCCAACCCTTTCATTATTGAATCGTGTTACAGTAACGACAAAAAATAAAACAAAACAACTTCTCGCTGCGGTCCAACTTCGTCATTATGAGACATAATATGTAAAAACTTCGAGTTCATAATTTTGCGGTCGGTTTTGGGGAAACGTTCACACGTATGAATGTGACTGGAGGCATGTGTTAAATGTACCGAGTGTTTTTCCATTGGGACCTCTAGCGCGGCGCAAGGGGTCCCGGACTGGGTCGCCGCTCTTCGTGGACAACTGCAATGTCGACAACCACTCTATTTGTTTTCTCAAATAATTTATATTTTCAATGATCACACTGAAGTCAGTAAATTTTTGAAATTGTTAAATGGATCTTACTCAAATTTTTATATGGGTATGAATGAAATCAAATCAAATTATATTAGTTTTTAAATTTTATTTTTTTGTTTGCCTAGATAAGAGCAAAGAATACATTTATGTACTTACTTCAATTTAGTAAGTAAGTATTTTTTTATATCGACTGGATACTGGCTAGCTCGTCTTACTTCTGATAGAGCGTTTGTAAAACAGTAAATTTATTTAAAAGAAAAGTAAAAGGAATATTTAAAATCTTTTTTTGAGATTTCACCTGATTTATCTCTTTCAGAAATAAGAGTATCCGACCCTTAAGAAAAAACTATAAAGTTTTGTTGATGTTGCATTATAGAAAGAGTTATTTAAGGGGTTTATTAAAAGTAAACATTTACTTTATTTCCAATTCTTACATTGACTTAAATGCATACTGACCTGCAAAGTCGACCACTGACCACTGCACCATCGCATCTTGGTCTGTGAACTCTGTGACTAAAGTGTCAGCAAGGTTCATTCGCCGCTGTGCGGCGCGCGTCACCGTGTACCTGAAACGAGAGAACGCATACCTACTATAAACAGCTGACGAGATGCTAAAGAATGGGTTTTACATTTGCAACAGGTTATCGGTATCGGTTATTAGTAAAACTAATAAATTCTAATTAGATAATGCAACCATAAATTATGTGCGTGTTGGTACGACGACGGTAGAACGACATTAGCCAGAATGGTGGCCTCATAACAGCTTCGGCGGTGTCTTTTCTCCTCTAGTCCAGTATAGCCAGCAATCCAAAGGAAGTATCTGATATGACGCCTTTTCGGAGGTTATATTGGCTGGTTGGGGTATATGCTCTCATGTACCATGTATGCCATCCATACCGAATTATAAAAAAAATATTGATTAGGAAAATAAAGCTATCATTTCAGCCCCTTAAGATAACTAAGGATCAGTCAATACAATTTCAATAATTGAAAATTCAGCAGATGAATATGATATTACATTCAATTCAAAAAACATAAATAAGTTCAAAAGTTACCGAACGGAAACAAATTGTTTTGTATTGTACAATTATTTTGTACCGTGTGGGGTCGGTACTTAAAAAGAATAGCCCCACTGCATCTCTCCCCGTCGCATGTCGTAAAAGTCGACTAAGGGATAAGAAAATTCGTCAGCCTCGGTAGTTCAGTGGCGCGGTTGGTTAGTCAACTGTTATTAAGCAACGCTGAGCGCGGTCAGTGATTGGATGGGTGACCGCTCGACCGTTGGAGGCTGACCGTGGTTCGGATTCCACGTTAAACTGTAGGTCCCTTCCCTTCTTACCTTACTAGGTGGTAGGGTTTATCCCGGCCGGGTTGGTACCACCGCACTGAACGAAACATCGGTCGAAACGGCTATGTAAATAGTTCGTGTTTTCCGTCCAGTTTAGTGTAGCCGACATGAAATGAAGGGAAGCACTGACATGGCACCTAGTTCACCCTGTGTTATGGGCTGACATCACGGATGTTGTAGGTGATGTAGCCAACCGTGTCAGGTTCCATAAAAAAAAAAAAAAAATATTGGGTTCCAGCCCCGTTACCGATCGTGGCAAACCTCCTCACAAACACGCGGGGAATAATTCATTTCCTACTAATTATAAGGTGGGAGTGTAAATATAAAACAAATCACTCGGTAAAAAGGAATAAGATGCAGAGATGATTAATTAATTATTTCTCTCAGATAAAAATAATTAACAATTTTGCAATTTGCAGGTGAGATTATCAGGCACAAATTCGTTAAGGGAGTGGACGTGACTTATTCTTAGAGTTGACTTATTACTTAGAATTTGCTAATAAATATTTTCAGTCCAGAAAGTGCATGATTTTTGTCCCAAATAATTTATGCAAATAATTTATGCAGAAGACTAAGTAAATCAGAAAATGTATTGTCATATAATTGTGACTCCGTATTTGAAAAACATTTCCAAAACTAAAACCTGAAAGGACAAAGTCTCTTTTTTTTTAAAAGCGCTTCTAACTTCAATGAACCTCATCATTAAATGATAAGTTTTACTTGGTTTTACTCACTTGGCTAACGGGAAAAGGTCAGTAGGAGATTTTGAGAATTAGGTTTTTTTAATTTTATATTTCCTACAAGTTCCTACAAGGTTGTACCATGTGGTGAGGTGATTTTAGTATTGATGAATTGACAATTTTAAAAATATTTTCCCCTCTCTGACAATGATAGTAATTTTATAACTTAATGATGGTAATTAAAATTAAAAATATTGTTTGGAATAAACTAAAGTTTCCAAACGTGTGGATTTCAACTTTGACTTAGATTTTTAGCGCTTTCGAAAAAGGCATTCAATTAATTTAATTTGTCATATTTATTTTAAAATATTACGTGTGCTGTAGATACAGTACCTACTCGTGCATACATTGTTTAGTTTTACATTTGAGATGCCTTCAAATAAGTTCGTCCATAGATTTTGTTAATCAACAGTTCGTCTCTACATCTTGCCCAAGCTTGCGGTGAAGTCGGGTTCCGGAAATCGACGACCTGCTCTAATTACTTCCACATCGACTGGCACCGTTTCTCGTCGACCATTTGTTTCTATTCACCTGTCACTACCTGCCTTTGCCGGCACCCGCTCCACCGCAGACTTTATGCACCACGATAACCAAATTGATTGCTTTGCTCCTCAGTAAATGTTATCCCTTTTTGTAATTTTTTTTTTAAAACACATTCTTGCTTGGAGAAGTGAAAACATTATCCATTAACCCAAACAAATGTTGTCTTTCCCGCTATCGAAGCTACTACTTCTTCAGGTATAACGACGACTTCATTCGCCTTCCCTACGATAAAGTTGAATCTTCGGAGAAATATTTACACGCAACTTATACAAAGGCCTCTCCTTTCCTCCACAGGAATAAGTTACAGATCGTCTGGTTCTACTACACATGGCGTAAATAGAAATTCATTATAACTCGTGGCTCTGCGGAGGAGGTGTTCACGGCACGTCCGCAGGAACCATATTTTTTGTTGTTCTCGTCCGGCTAGCACCGACCTGCTTATTTGGTATCATTAATCATTATTTCGGGCAAGAACTCGCTGCCGCTGTTGTTGGCGTCCCGTACACTTTACAATCTGAGAAAATAACCCTTTTTGTAATACGCTTGGCAGTTCGCAATAATTTCGCTCTCGAGCGTGGCTGATCGACGCTGTCGAACGCTTCACTTAATAAACCCGGTTCGTTGTTGAACTAAATGGAGCATATTACTCTACACTTCGCAACGCTCCCTGCTTCTTTTTAATGTCAAATTATTTTTTACGAAATATCATAGAGATAATTGATGAGACTATTTTGACCTATAGACCTATAGAAAATATTGTAAAAAATATTTTCTACTCTTTTATCGGTATGTGTGACTGGGTCAGAAGGGCCAAAGCACATGCTCCGACCAGCCAATATCACCGCTGAGAAGGTAGGTGCCATACAGGAGACATCCCTTTGGATTGTTTACTATACTGAACTAGAGGAGAACACACCCGAGGCTGCTATGCGGCCATCTTACATACATTAGGGTCCATCCAGTCGGCTACAATTTGGGCCTACCACCTAGTAAGGGGCAAGGGAAGGGACCTATATTTTTACACCGGCTCCGAACGGTGAAACAGCAGGTGTAGGTATGAACGTAAATTTTTCCATCAGAAAAAAGTCATTGGTACACACCGACCGGATTAGAAATTCGGATCTCTCGCAAGACAAGCCGACGCCCATACCACTCGGCCACCCGGTTCTTCTACTCTTCAATGTAGCCAGGTACTAAATTGGTTTTAGTTATAAATATAGCATACATTAGTACATACATTATATGTATGTTATATGTAGGCATATTTATAAAATAAAACATGTATTCCTCCTCCCTTTCACTTGCACTACCCACCCATTCTTCTTTCTCTATAATTTTATACCTCATCAAGTCACCACCCAATAGTTAACTGGAAAAATATCACTTGCAGTGTTAAGTCGACCTTTGCGCACTCCTGTATTTCTTGTTTCTTTTCGTGTAGATACTGTTCTTCTTTCAATGTTGTGTGATAAATAATTTATATTCTATTCTTCTATTATATTCTAGTTTCGTTCTATTCTGTTCTGTTATGTTATGTTATTTTCTGTTCTATTCTGTCCTATTCTATACTATGTATATCAATAAGTGTGTCCAATCATCACTCACTAGAAACATAGAAATACTGAGAGTCAGCCTATGTACTACTGCCTCAAGCATAAGCTTTAAGTTTATGTACGTACATACCTATGTGAGTATGGTTGTGATGGACGCTGATGTCTTCCTGGCAAAGACCCAAGAGGAGGAAGCGGCGTTCACAGAGTCGAGAAGACATTTTTATGAATACTGCAGTTTCAATTTTGGTACCTAATACAATTTGCGTTCTTCTCTGTAGACGTGTTTCATATGCATTGACAAAAACATCTGTATATATATATATGTATATAAAACCGGCCAAGTGCGAGTAGGACTCGCGCACCGAGGGTTCCGTACCACCGTGTAAGCGGGCTAGTTAAAAAGCATATGCACAAGTGGGATTCGAACCCACAACCATCGGATCAAAACACCATGCATGTACCGCTAGCTAGGCTAACGGAGGTTATGGACGATAAGACGAATCAATATCCTATTAAGTTACGTCCCCATATAAATGCAAACAACGTATCTGTGGCGCCATCTATTATTTAGTAGCGTGAATATGTAGTAATCTATTCTTAGCACATTTTTAGGGTCCCGTCGCAAAATGCGAAAAAAGGGACCCTTATGGGATCGCTCTGGTGTCTGTCTGTCTGTCTGTCTGTCTGTCTGTCGGTCACACGCAGATATCTCCGGACCTACTGAACCGATTTCGATGAAACTGACGCCAAATTACGTATAATTTTTGCCGCTAGATATATTATAGATAAGTTTGCCTAATAGTCCTGTGAAAAGTACAGGGTACCCCAAAATGTAAACCAAAAATAGTTTTTCTTTTTTTAATAAATCAAATGTCACGTCATTCTGTAGGTATTGTTAAGGAAATTTCAAAAATATATAACTTTGCTATAATAAATAAGTTTACTTTAACAAATATTTCGTTTAAAAGTTGACAAAAAACTGCACTTTTGTCGCCGAACTTTGACCTATTAAGGGTTGTTTGAAAATTCTGAAAAAAATAAACTGTATAGGTACTTTTATGTAGTTGTGCACAAAACTATTCTTTTCCTTAAAATGTCATACATTTGGAGATAAAGTTAAATGTCTGAACAACCAAAATTAAAATTTTTCGCGTGACCTCGATAGCTCAGTGGTGCAGACAGTCAACTGTCGCTATTGAATGTTAAGCAACGCTGGGTGCGGTCAGTACTTGGATGGGTGACCGCTGACCGCTGACCGTTGGAGGCTGACCGAGGTTCGGATTCCTCGTAAAACTGTAGGTCCCTTCCCTCCTAATCTTACTTGGTGGTAGGGTTTAACCCGCCCGGGTTGGTACCACCGCACTGAATGAAACGTCGGTCAAAAACGGCTATGTAAATAGTTTGTGTTTTCCGACCAGTTCAGTGTAGCCGGCACGATCAAAGGGGGAAGCACTGACATGGCACCTAGTTCACCCGGTGTTATGGGCTGACATCACGGACGTTGTAGGTGATGCAGCCAATCGTGTCAGTTTCCATAAAAAAAAAAAAAAAAAACGTCACAGCTCAAGCCACCGATAACGTAGCCTTGTGCTTGATTCTGAGAAGTAACAAAATGTAACAGTGAAAACCGTATGTAAATCTATAAAGTGGTTCTCGAGTTATTAGAATATTTCAAATGTTATATATTCGTACGTTACACGGTCGGTCGCTCGTAGAGATTATCTACCAAACGAAGTCATTTACATGTGACCTCGGTACGACAGAAAAAATATGTTTGGTTGTGCCGGCTACACTGAAGTGGGCGGAAAAAAAGAACGATTTATATACCAGGATCGAAACCATAAATATGTAAATCGATAAAGTGGTTCTCGAGTTATAAGGAGGACATGGACATTCGGTCGTATACGAGGGTTGCGAATGCCATGCCGGCCTTACAGGCGCCTATTTACGCCCTTGGAGAATCTGAGACTGTACAAGTACAGTATAAAGGGGAAATATATGGGCAGGGAGAGCGTTCCAGAGACTACCGGTTCTCTAGAGGAAAGATGAGGAGAACCGATTGGCACGCATCCGCTATAATGCAATCCCTGCCCAGTGCGCGTGGTGCGGAGGTGAAAAGTGGACGGTGGGATCGGGTTAAACAGCTCCTCGGAGTACTCCCCCAGGAATTCGCCATAGAACACACTTAGAGAGCCGACATTCCCACGGAGTTGCAGTGGTTCTAGATCGCGGGACACTTCGAGGTCACCCACTAGTCGCACGGCTCGACGCAAGTCCAGAGGGGCAAGCTGGTATTTGGCAGAGCCATCCCATGTGAAATCACGGGCGTCGTTAGACACTTTATGGGTAGCACGGCGGCGCCACATGTTGCGCTTTCAATAAAATCAAAAAATTAAAATAAATTGATATAGTTACTTTGCGAAACGTGGTGGTCGGTGTTGTGCTGTAATTTACCAGAGTTCTTGCAGCACAACACCGATTACTCTGCTTACCCCGATTGTCGGGATTCAGCGTGTGTGATGTGTATGTATGTATGTACGTTACACAGCCGCCACGCCACCGGTCGCCCGTAGAAACTTCGCTTTATTTATTTACTAGCTGTGCCCGCGGCTCCGCCCGCTCTCATATTTCACTTCACTGCTAACCTCATAAGCCATTTAGCGTGATAGTAAGTAGCCTATAGTTGATGGGAAGAATCGAGCTATCCGTAGATTTTTTTTTATTAAAATCGGTTCAGTGGTTCTCGAGTTATAAGCGGACAGACAGACACTCAGACACTCAGACAGAAAGCAGACGTTGGATTTTATTATAGGTAAGGATAAGGATAAGGAAGGATATGGCAAAATAATATTTAAGAAGGAAGTAGGAGATATGGTTGAAATGAAATGGAAATAAATGAAATGAAAATGTTTATTAACACATAAAATCATACACTGCAATAAACGAGTCTCCTGCACTCAACAGTTCCTGTCTCACGGAAGGACATTTTTGTGAAACTGCATTCAAATTAGTTTAGTAGCTTACGTGATGACTGCACAAACATGCAAATAAACTTCGACTTGATCCTATTTATCATGTACCTAAAGTGTATGCCCGAGTAATTGTTAGTTAGTCATTGTCAGAGAGGTGCCATGTCAGTCTTTCCTTTGGTCATGCCGGCTACATTGAACTGGATGGAAAACATGTATAATTTTTATAGCAGTTTTCTTCGACCGACATTCGTTCAGTGCTGGTGTATCAATCCAAACGGTTTGGTCCCTAACAGCTAAATATGTACATAGAGGGATGAAACTACAGTTTCAAGTGGAATTCGAACCACGGTCGTACGGCTACCCATCCAAAGCCTGATCGCACGCTGGTAGAAAATATAATTAGATGAAAGTACGGGACCCTCGGCACGTGAACATGGTTCACTTGACCACTTTTTTTTGTATGGGACCCCCCTATTTTTTTACTTTTCGGAATATGTGTTATTCGACATAATAACATATATTCTGTGAAAATTTCATCCGGCTACCTATTACGGTTCAACGGAAACAGCGCTCGGACCATAGAGAAATAATACCTACAAGTATATTTCCTTTATACTTCTATGGCTCGGACGGACGGACGGACAGACGGACAGACATACAGACTAACAGACGACTTAGGCTTAGTAATAGGCTTCGGTATGGATACGGAACCCTAAAAAGGACAAGTGCTGACTGACTCATGAACGCCCAGCCCAAACCGCTGGACGTAGAAAAATGACATTTGAGGAGGATATCCCTTTCGCAGTGTAGGCGGCATTTAAGAAGGGAAATTTAACCCCTACCTAAGGGGGTTAAAATTCTTAAATATCTCTTAGACCGGATGACATATCATCATGGTTTATGCATACAAAAATTACCCACGCTAAAGCCCAGAATCTTAATTTTGAATTGCCTTCTAAATCAAGCCCTAAGCAGCCGAAACCAATTTAAGGGATGATTTTCATTACCCTTCGAATTATCTGTGTCTGCATAGAACTGGCAGCAAATATAATTCGAGAAATTTCAAAATATGAACGGAGAAAATATCAATTCTTCTTTGTTTTCAATTTATTCCACCGGTTAACATTATGCATGGTTCTATAAAATATCTTCGAAAAAGATGCATTTAAATGGCCACGGTTTAGATGTTTAGGTTCTACCTACGATTGTTTGTTCCGCCTGCTTCTGTGCTGAAAAAAATATTGCATAATATAGTATCTTTTTATTTTATTTAAAGCGCTATCACATCTTGCACTGGAGGATAGGACATAAATAAGCACGTAGAGGACCAGACATACGAGGAGGATAATCAATGGATGACTCGACTCACACGAACAACATCACACAGAAAATCTACTTATGGTCACATTCCGATTGCAGATGGTACAAGCATAAAAAAAATTTTAAGCGTGACATGTGGCGCTGAGCCACCCATAAGTGGTATAACGACGCGAATGAACACTCGGTCGTATGCAGGGTTTGCGAATGTCATGCCGGCCTGACAGGTGCATGTTCACATAGTTGGGGGGAAATATATGGGCAGGGAGAGCATTCCAGAGTTTACCGGTTCTGTAGAGGAAATATCTACATAACCGATTGACGTACGCATTTCTACCAGTCAAGCAATGTTAATTGACATTTGTTAGTGTTAAAGCGCAGAAAGTGCAGTATTTCTTCTTACATCTATTTGAAATGCCTTGGATTTCGTCATAAACGATTGGATTTCGAAATAAAACTTAATTAAATGTTTTATTAATTTCTATGGATTTTTTTTAAACTGTCACGGTTGGCGACATCCCCTACAACATCCGTGATGTCACCCATAACACCGGGTGAACTAGGTCCCATGTCAGTGCTTCCATTCATTTCATGTCGGCTACACTGAACTGGACGGATTGATTTCGCACTCTTGAAAATTGTCGATAGGTGAATTTAATATGTTCCAGCCTCAATACTTTTTCCTACTTTTAGAATGACTAGCCTAGGATGTTTTGGCATTATGTAGGACAGATGAGAATCCTTTTCCTGCAATACTTATTATGGATACTTATACTTGTATATTACGTTAGTAATATATAAGTTGCTTCGTTATTCATGTCAAAGGTTTCGGGAGGATTACATACACACTCGGGTAAACACGTTACGCGGAAAAAATTATATGTTTTTAGCATTACTTTTCGAGAAATTTAACAAAACATGTTTGCTACCTAAACATTTAAAAGATCAACCTGTGTGTACCAGTAGGTAACTTGCTATACGGGGTCAATGACCGTACGATGTTCAAACTCAGAACAGCTGTTTGTTGTAAGTAAGTCAGCAGGTCACTAGACCTGTGTGTAACAGTAGGCAACTTGCATTGTACGGGGTCAATGACCGTACTATGTTCAAAGGCAGAACAGCTGTTTGTTGTAAGTAAGTCACAAGGTCACTAGACCTGTGTGTAACAGTAGGTAACTGCATTGTACATGGTCAATGACCGTACTATGTTCAAACGCAGAACAGCTGTTTGTTGTAAGTAAGTCACAAGGTCACTAGGCCTTTTGTCAGCGCGCCACAAACACGCCTCTAAAACTAGCTACCTATCTACCTAGCTACGTGTGCGGTATGTGTGCCTGCGTTTCGTGTTTGCAAGGGACTATATCATGATTGGTTTTTACAGCTATTTGATTTTTTTTTTTTTTAGGAGATGTTAGGAGAAAAAAAATCTCCTGTAAACATATGTATTATTTTTTTGCGTAAAGTGTTTGTTTGAGTGCGTATATAACCCTCACGAAGTTTTTGACATGAACAACGAAGCACCTTATATAAGTCAATGACTGGGATTCGATGTTTAAGAGTTAAGAGTAAGACGGCATCATACATACATACATCAAGCATACAGAAAGACGGACACAATATGCTATAGTTATTTGTATGTACTTGATTGTAGTTATACTGTTTTGAACAAAGTATGTCACTAAGGGCGAGAAGGCCGAAAGCCATGCTGCGGTCACCTGAATGATACCTATGTTCCTCGAATAAAGTAAGTAACGAAGGGCGAGGCCGAAGGTCGAGCTACGTTCAGGTAAACGAAATACTCTCTCGAGGAAAGGAAGTTACTAAGGGCGAGGCCGAAGCTGAACTGCGATCAGGGCTAAAGCTAGTAGCTATTATATAAATTCATGAAAATGTTATTCAAAATATAGTGATGGGTTCGGTGAGAGCAAAAAGTGTAACATTATTTTAAAAATCACTCGAAAACATTTGTTTGCCCTTTTATAGTTTTCTTTTTTTATTATTTAATCCGGTACGGGTGGCTGAGTCGGAGGGGCCAAAACACATGCTCCGACCAGCCAATATCACCACGGAGAAGGTAGGTGCCATTACGGAGACTTCCCTGGATTACTGGCTATATTGAACTAGAGGAGAACACAACCGAGGCTGCTATGCGGCCATCTTACATCCAGTAGGGTGGTACCAACCCAGTCTGCTACAATTTGAGCCTACCACCTAGTAAGCGGCAAGGGAAGGGACCTACAGTTTTACACCGGCTCCGAACGGTGAAGCAGCAGGTGTAGGTATGCACGTAAATTGTTTCATGTTACATGAGTAACTTCTTCATATTGTAAATCCACACAATATATAATATAAGTAAACCATGGAAAGCTGACGTGCATTTACAGAAGAATGTAACATGCATAAGAAATAATTATTAATACTCATATATCTTTCCCCTATCTGAAATATTCGTAACTGAAAGACGTCCATTAAAATAATTATAAATTGTTATGACAACAATTTTTAATTATTGAATAATTAGCCCAAACTACTTTTAAAAAGCAAAGAAATTCATAGATACATTATTTTACTCGTGGATACTTTCCAAGTCTTTTCTTCCTTCAACATAAGAACCGCCAATGTTGCTGACTTATATTTATGTCTAATTGCCGGCATTTATAACAATTGCTCATCTAATTGGTCCCGCTCTGTCTAAGAGCTCACGCAACGGAGTCACTTTCATGCGAGAGTGTCTATAAACGTTTTTTGTACAAGTATTAATGACATCAGATTTATACTAAACGGGTTTAATATGTCTGTTCTTTACATTTATAAAACCTTAATGATTCTTGTATTTTCTTTTACTGTTGTTACAATACCACCTATTGTACAATATTTTTAAATTCAAATATTGATATTATATTTATCGACACAACTTGTTTTAAGTAGGTAATCAATGTTATAGTTTTTAAAAGTTTTTATAGTGTTAATGTCTGTAACTCATGCTTTTATTCAACTCACGTCAAAAAATAACGCCTCAACATATCGAAATTTTCAAATCATGTAGCACATCTACTATGTACGATAAATAACTTACTTACGAGTACCTTCACCAAATGAACAAGTAGATACCACACGCTATTTCAATGCGGTTTACAGGTGTACGTGGATCTATTGTTTTTACCTAACCCATTGGGAGACAGGCCTGATGTTATATGTCTAGGTATGCGTATGAAGGTACCAAACTTTTTCGCATACTATATACGACATCGGCATCTGTGATTGTACGCGAGCAATTAAATTAAGAGTTGGATAAAAACTTATTTAGACATTCCGGTGTCGTGCTTCTGAGCCGTCCGCACTCCCGGCTCCGCTCGTTCCAGTCGGGTCGCGTTCCTGCGTCGTCATTAATTCAGATCTTGTCCCCTTCATTATCTACTGGGCTGGCCGGCGGCGCGGCGCGGCGCGTCCGCAGTCGGCTGGCTCGTTATAGGTACGACTTTTGCGAATATCTAATAGTACGGACGTGCGTCATTATTTCATTATACTATAATAGCTTGTGATTGGGAGTAAAACTGTGAGGTGCAATTTTATTAATTCATCATATACTTATTTAATAAGTAACTACATTTATACAGTATCATTATGCAAAAGGTGTTGAAACTTTTATCATTTAGAATATTTTCTAATCACTCATGAAATTTTAATTTGTTTAAAAATATAATAAATACTCTAATGTAATAAGGAGTAACTTCCTCCGCCTCGTTCTCGACGAATAATTTTGATTTCTGCGTCTCCTATTTTAAATTGGGAGAAAAAAGGACACATTGAATGTTGCGTATTATTTTACTAGGACCGCTGGTGCACACTATTTCTAGGCTTTCGTGAACTTACCTCTGTAGATACCGTGAGTTCGAACTGGTGTAGTTGGATGACTATGGGAAGCATTGACAAGGCAACTAGTTCGGACAGTAACGAAGTGGACTAACATTACGAGAGGAGCATGTCACCATTGAAAAACTGAACGTTCTAGTGGTTAAAAATACTTTAACACTTTTATAATAATAAAATGTAAACTGTTTTAGCTCCAACAATTGCCAACAACATTTGTGTATACTTCACTGACTTTTTCAGCTCCCATTAAATGCGAGTTAAAATTAAAAATTCTGAATAAATTTACAACCATTAGCATTCCTACAAATCTTCTATTCGTCCGCCACAAATCTTTTATTTATGAACTGCAGTGCTATGTACTGCTATAAAAATTTACTTAGCTACAAGTGGGAAGACGGCCGCCGATCGCTGCTCTGTGCCTGTGACACTCACTACTTTGCAAACTCCGGCAAAAGAGGCTCTATGTGGCGAACTAGAGAAACGACATGGTTCTATCTTCAGTTTCATAACCGCACACTCATAAACACACTCGCCGGAAGACCGTTCCATATTTTCGCCGTACGACATAGGAGCGATTTCGAAAAGCGATGCGTTCTCAGAAGTTGTGTGTCAACAACATATGGGTGTTCCGAGCGAGTCCGGCGGGTGTGACGAATACGGATCGGGGCAGGAGGGATGAGGGAAGCCAGTTCTTCGGAACATCGGCAATGGTAGTAGGTACCTATAAAACAGGCTAAGGGAACCAATTGTTCGCCTGTGTTGCAATGATTCAAGTCCCTCCGTGAGCTTGGGATCACCAATTAGACTATATGCTTAGACATTTACCTACCTATATAATTTGGGATACAAATATGTTTTTTGACGTGATAACGTCTTATAAATTGATGAACACCGGCTGCACGCACGAATATCACGTCACGTTCCATCTGAGCCTGTGTGTGCAAGCGAGAGCGCGTAACAAGCGATAGAGAGGCACAATCGGCCCAAGCGTCGGCTTGTAAAAGTACCAGGGCCGCAGAAATTAAAACGAGGTTACTCGTACAATATCTGACCGGTCGGAAAATATTTCAAATTTAGAATATTCATGAAACAAGGGTTGTATGACGTTATCACGTAAAACTATCGTCCGTAAACCGACTTTACAGACAACAAATTTTTTTTTATTTAAAAATTAATAAAAAGTTTTCAGTGGCATTTGTGAATTAATTCGACTCGCCTTTTATCTAGACTAGGTAATAAATGCAACGTGACAAAGAATACATATCGTCTATATCTTCAGAATTCTCCACAAAACATACGCTGTTTGTTACCTAGTACCTGCGTGCAATTCTATAAATAAAATACTGAAAATTCTTCTACATATGGGTAAGAAGGCCGCAGAACACAATGAACAGAAAATAATAAATATAACATAATAAATGCACAACTATCAGGCACACCTATACGCGTTTAGAGAAGACGCGGAAATATTGCAGCAGGCAGAATCCCGCTTGCAATTAAGGCGACACCCGCAGCCGCGACCTTCAGCGTAGCCTTGACCGAGTCTGCCTCCTTAATGAGCTACATCCGAACAAATCCATGCCTAACGACCTTTATATACTTACCTACGCACCTGCCCACCCATCCGTCCCGCTCTACCTATAGAGATGGCGGAAAACTTTATCAGCTTCAAAGATTTATCAAAAAATTTGTCTTTCATCATAGGTTAGCTGAACCCTCCCATACAGTTAGCCCACTTCGTTCTTGTCAGAACTAGGTGCCCTGTTATTGCGTTGTGGTCGCGCTGCAGCTACCTAGTCCTTACTTTGTAAATATTATACATGATTTTCTGCCCTCGTGGCCTCAGGTTGTTTATAAGACTGTGATGTTTAGTTGTCGCTGACCCTGTCAGCAACGGCTAAAACGCGTAATGAAAATAAATACAGGTAAAATAAATACAGACGTACCGTGTGGGGCCGGTACTTTAAAAGAATAGCCCCACTGCATCTCTCCCCGTGTATGTCGTAAAAGGCGACTAAGGGATATGACTCCCTTCTTAAATTACTAGGTGGTAGGGTTTAACCCGCCCGGGTTGATACCACCGCACTGAATGAAAGGTCGGTCGAAACGGCTATGTAAATAGTTTGTGTTTCCGTCCAGTTCAGTGTAGCCGGCACGACCGAAGGGAAGCACTGACGGGCACCAAGTTCACCCGGTGTTATGGGCTGACATGGATGTTGTAGGTGATGTAGCCAACCGTGTCAGTTTCCATAAAAAAAAGGTTAGAAACCGTTCTCTGCATTATGATATAGTTAGAAACCGTTCTCTGCATGAATATATTTCCATAATTCTGTGTTTGTGCTTTAAATCAATATTAAGTTTACATATTTCATTATATTACATATAATTATATTACATATAATTATAAAATAAAGTCGGAACTAAAACTGCCTATCAAATTTATGTATTTATGTTATTATTATTTTATGTTTAATGTTTTATTGGTAGTACTTTTTAATTGTAGTTTTAGTTAATTTTACATTAATACTTTTAGTTTCTATTTTATTTTATAAATAGAGTCATAATTTATATTATGGCTCGACCGACGAACTTTCGAGTATATAAGACATAATATCAATAAAAAGTTAACATTTATATATTTGTAGAAGCAAATATTAAGATTTGGGTCGGGATGAGGTTCAGCGTTTTCGAGTTCGCGTCAGATAGTGATTACCTTGCCAAAAATTCATTATTCCATCCATGAAAATGTTATTCAATCGATTAGATGAAACAACTAATTTAATGAGAAAGTACTAAAAGACGTACGTCGTCAGCGGAAAGCAGTGGTTCCGTACCGCTGAAGGCCAGTCGGACTGGAGGAAAATTGGAGACACGTATGTTCACCAGTTTACGCTCTTTTCAGTATAAAACAGTAAACTTCAAAGGTCACAGCCCTTTTAAGGAGACATCCAGTAAAATTAACTTGGTATTTCAGCTTAGTCCTTCTTAGAACAACCTCAACTTTGATTCAGCTCTAGAACACTCTACCGCCAAGCTAAGTTACAAATGGCTTCGCGGAACTCAGCACCTGTCAACCTCCGTAACAACAAGCCTTCGCTGGAGTCGCACAATTCTACCTCCACACCGCGCTGCATACATATTACGTTAATATAAAGAATTGTATTTTTGAACGTCACATTATTCATGCAATGTCCTCGTCAGAAAACAAAAATCACAAAATAAAACAGAAAAGTACCAACTGGCCAGCTTGAAAACTTTTTTACCTCTTTCACGTACAAACACGCCTTCACGTGTCCCGAAGCAAAACATCCTAAGTTATTTGCAACTCGCAACAGATCGACTCAGTTCCATAACGACGTACTCGTACATTCGGTCGCTCGCGCGAGTAACCTTTCGTCGATGGGGGGGCGTAAAAGCTCCGCCTACACACCGTTCCAAATTGGAATTCTCGGCCGACTCGCTAGCCAGCTCGAGGACAGAATTAAATTTTCGTTCTTATATGAGTTCTCATTAAAAGTTAAAATCGTCCGGTGCGAGCGGCGACGCACAGTGGGTCGCTCCACCGCCGCTATTGGCCCCGCACTCGACATGAAACAGACTGCGTCGGGTGCGAGCGAGACGCCGCTCTACCGTCGCCGATCACCTACGCTATCGACTCGAACGGGGAAGTGCTTCGATTCAGCAAAATGTAGAGACGAATTTCGATATTTATTTCAGCTGTATTTTATAAATTCTTCTTGCTAGCACAAGTATAGAATTTGAATGTATTAGCAATTTTCATTGTAATGGGAAAGGGGCCAGTATATTTTGGCCACCGCAAATTCTGTTGTCATGGAGACGCGCACGACGAACCAAGTCGATGGTCCGGTCCCTATAGGGTGTGAAAGAGAAGGAAATAACATACCTGAAACAGAAGATACAAGTTTTCCCTCGTCGGAGCAGCTCGGAAAATCATCTGTGCGACGGCGGCACGACGCTGTGTAGAGCGACCACGCGAAGAGTTCTTGCCGTTCAAATTGGAATCCTATTATGTTTGACATAGCGAAATAATTCGGTCTAAACTCGGGGAGGTTATGGAACCACGTCCCAATATCGGGTGCACAGTGGGCTGGCGCGACGAGCGGCACACAGGCGGACGGCTTAGTAGACATTTGACAGCCGCGCCACCACACACATTCCGATACTAGAACTAATAAAATTATATAGGATCAAACTTTTTTTTTCTTGTGACTGAAATTTGTATCAATACGACTGTGGTGTTTATGCCGTGTAGGGTAAACGTGTGCAATATTTATTTCTTGGAATTGTATTATAAACTTTTAACAATGTTGAGGACTTTAAATATGTGTTGGAAAAGTGCAGTGTTTAGTGAAGTTGAATGATATAGCTAATTACTTATTTTTATAAAAAAGGTGTTTTTGGTTTGTGTGCTGTTGGATTGTATGCTGCCTATGTACAGACTCTTGTGTTTAGTGAATTGATCGGATATAATGATACCATAGCCAAAGTAAGTACTTATACAGATTTATATGTATACGCGTATGTAGGTGTCTCCTCATAACCAAGATGTTCATAAGTAGATATGTATATTTCTAGAAATGAGGCTAGGAAGCTTTCAATATTGTTTTAACTTTCTACAAAGGCGGTGCTTTGTTTTGTTATAGTTTTATACTATGTATCTCTACGTACTAGGTACTTACTGCTCTACATACAGAAATATGTAAGTACGAGACGAGCAATTGAAACATTGATTTATCCATAAAACAACATACAACATAAAATATTAAACACCAAAGCTAAACCCATGCACCCAGTTAAGAATTAAATATACAAAATTTGGCCACTATTTTCTACTCCTTACTCTACCTACAAAGTAATCATTAACCTTCTTGTCTGCACATAGCTTGAATCTAAATGATTATCGGATATGTTCTTCCTCAAGTCCACTAGGTCTTATAAACAGAGCAGATTTATTTTTTGCCAAGGCCACTGTAAAAAAATTCCAAGAAAATACACTGGCATGATAACTCCTGCGGTACTGTCTGGAACCTCAATTTTATATAAGTAGCATTTGAACCTTTAAATTTCAAGCTTATGCTAAGCACTTCAGATCACAAATTTCGTCGTGTCACCCTTGAATTAAACATTCTATATACCTAGATTAAATGTTTATTGGTAGATTGGAATATCAGACCTAAGGGTAAAACCCGTTGGCATTGGTACCATGAAGGTCGTCGAAATTGCTATGAAAAATAGTCCGTATTTTTTGTCCAGTTTAGTGTACCCGACGCAACCGAAGGGAGGCATATAGTTCCTCAGGAGCAAGTTGGAATTACCTGACTGACTGAATTGAAACTGACTGAGTCAACCATGGCAGGTTAAATATGTATAAATATAAAAAACAGCCGATTATATAAAAAAATAAAAATAATCATTTTGTGGTACTTGCTAGCAACCTCACAAAGATTAGTTGTTCAATTACTACAGTTCATAGTTTACTATCGGTATCATATTCTATAATACCGTTTGGTACATGGCTTAAAAAATAAATATATTTTAGGAGGTGATAGAAGATCTCGAGATAATTAGAAATCGCCAAGAATTTACTAATTTTTTTTTTATTAGACCTTGTAATTATTACTCTTCCATACCTTAGGGCACAATGTTGCAAATAGTTCGTGTTTTCCGACCAGTGTAGCCGGCACGACCAAATGAACACACTGATATGGCACCTAGTTCCCCAAGGTATTTTGGGCTGACACCACGGATGTTTTGGATGATGTAGCCAACCGTGTCAGTTTTCATAAAAAAAAATATTAATAAACATATTTGCTGCACTTTTATTGCAATTTCGTTTAGGTTTTTTTTTATGGAAACTGAGACGGTTGGCTACATCACCTACAACATTCGTGATGTTAACCCATAACACCGGGTGAACTAGGTGCCATGTCAGTACTTCCCTTCATATAATGTCGGTTTTATCACGGCCGGGTTGGTACCACCGCACTGAGCGAAACGTCGGTCGAAACGGCTATGTAAATAGTTCGTGTTTTCCGTTCAGTTCAGTGTAGTCGGCGCGAAATAAAGGGAAGCGCTGACATGGCACCTAGTTCACCCGGTGTTATGGGCTGACATCACGGATGTTGTAGGTGATGTAGGCAACCGTGTCAGATTCCATAAAAATAAAAAATAAATAAAATCTTAGAAATTGCCGAAAATAAATATAAATATTAATTGTATAATATTTCTCTTAGTGACCTCGTCCCCCGGATGATTCCCAGGACTTATTTGTATGTATATGTTTTCAAAATCGTGTAACTGAAAATACGAAAAAATACTTAATATTTCCATTTAAAATTAACAAATAAAATAAACAATAAACAAATAAACTTTTATGTCGCTTGCATGGTTTATAAGTATTAACTTTTTTAACACCGTCAGGTTTGAAGTACCTACATTTTATACATGTTCACATTTTGATAGTTTATGGCTTTACATAACGTAGAGTTTCATTATGTACCCAATATTTGACTGCAGTCTTCTGGCAGTCAATATGGGTAGTGAGTGAACATTTTGTTTCACATAAAACATTATGTATGATATTAATAAAAAAAAACTACCACATAACTAATGTATTGAATGAACTTAGATTTTAACTTGATTAAATTACATTTATGTTCCCTCAAAACACGAAGTCAATTTGACACTCTCACCAAGATGTACGGATTTCAGAAAATTCTGCCACGCGGTTATATAAAGGTTTTAGTGTTATTTAAATATATGGATTTTTAATTTCATAAAAGTTTGTAAATGCATTTAATATGTTTATCTGTGTGCATAATATCTTTGTTATTTCGTCGTAGACTTGTGAATAATATATGTATATTATGTAAGATGAAGCTTTGGGGTTCTCTAAATTTTTCATAAATTTTCAAAGATATATCGCAGTGCCACTAACGGTTCCACAGGGAGCTGATAAATAGTTGTGGCGGTCGTTATAATTGTATATGTTTAGTGTTGGCGGCACGCGACGGCACGCCCCTCCCGCCGACGCCGCCGCCGCCGGGGGCGTAGTTTCAGGCGTCGGTGCCTCGCTTCAGCGCCGCCTGGGCGGACACGCCTCTCCACTGTTTACCTACAAGTATCTTCAGCGTAACTTACCTATGCCTATTTACACCTCACTATGTACCAGCTATGTAACGCAACTCTGAAAGGCAACTATGTAAAGGCTCTATACGTGAAAAGCTTGCGTCGGTACTAGTGAAATGAATATAATACGTGTGCAAATGAAATTACGGCTGGCGAAAAGTGCAGAAAAAAGTGAATAGAATTAATGTATGGACGGAGACAAATAAGAAGCATCGGCTTGGAAGACGGCGCCGGCACCATCATAACCGACGCAGATCCTACATTAAATAAACAAAATTATCACCTGTATAAAACTTTAAATTTTATCACTATACAACTGTACTGATTTGAGTGCGCTAATGTGCACTCAATAAAGTTTCCTTTCGTTAAAATATGGGTTAATAAGTAATACGAATATGTGAGAAATATGCATACATACTTACCACACGCCGTATCCCGACAATCGTGGAAGCAGAGTAATCGGTGTTGTGCTACAAGTAGGTATTCTGGTAAATTACAGCACAATACCCAGCACCACAAATATATTATCGTTTAATGTAGTTTGAGCGAGCATTCCATGTTTCTTTAGTGTTTTATTCAGGTCAGGCAGAAAATATTAATAGTAAAGAATCATTATTGATTTTTCTCTCCACAAACAATTACTTAAACAATTCCATCGTAAAATACCTTAAAACTATAAAATACCTATTTACGTGCCGAAAATTCAAATGCATCCCAGTTTAAAATTGTGCATGCCTTTAACAAACATCAAGAAAAATAGAGAAAACGAGCTAACCAAACTCTATATTTACTATAATATTTACTATATTTAGCATTTAAATAATAATTTCAAAATTGTTACTATTTATTTTTTCTTTATCCTAATCTCGTGTCGAACAACAATCCTATGTTTTTGTTATTTAGAAAATAAGTTTGTGAACATTACCAGTAGGTACATAAATAAATATGTATTTGCCTGCAGCTGGAGATAGGTACGCGATACCGAAGTGACCAACACACAATTGAGAATTCTGTCATGCAATTGTACAATTTGCATGCAAGCACGTCAACAGCGTTTTTCTGCCGCATTGTCATAATATATGTACTTCTGAAATCATTCGGTGAAATCAATTAATTTTTTTTTATTAGAAATGAAATCATTTCTAATAAAAAAACATATCCATCTTTTTTATATAAACCCATGTTGGGTGGCTGTGCCGAGGGACCAATGGCGCAGTGGGCAGAAGCAAAATCACGTCTCCTCGCGAAACCACGCTCAGTGAGGCGCCGCCATGCCATGCCAGCAGATTGGCGGACTGTTGCTAGGCTGTGACTAGCCTGTTATCACGACGTTTGAAGACAGGTAGGTAAAGGATTCGGGAAACACACTCGCCGGAAAACAGTTCCACACCCTAGCGGTGCTACAAAGAAACCATTTTGAGAACCGATGGGTTCTTTACTGACCAATGTCAATAATCAAAGGGTGTTCAGTTTCTCTGCGACGAGTGCTGCGAAGATAGGTTGGATGGCAAGGAATAAGGGCTGCATGTTCCTCCACGCAGCGTATGATAGTACCTGTAGAACAGACTGAAATCTAACATTTTCCCTTGCAATAATTATTTTGCTTTCATTATTCAACTATGATTATAAAGGAAAATCTATAAATCTAATGAGTATTTATCATATTATAATTCTACGCGAAATGTCTGTTGAAACCTTTGAATAACGGACATCAGATAAATGTCCTGCGTTCAAACTTAAAAAGGTTACCTTCTGATCAAGACGCAGTATAGTGGGCATCAAAAAGTTACAGCGATTTTTTTAATTTTTTTTTTAATGTAAAATTATGAACACATATTGGAAAGACACGAAGCCTGTAATGATATAATGTGATAAAAAACTGTTTAAAAAAACATTGAGCCGACTTCAAAAAAGAACTACCTACTTAGAACTAAAATGTACCTATTAAATAATTGAGTTGAAGGCGATACAAAAGCACAAAAGGGCTTCATCATCAATTGTCGACGACCGACTAACCTTCGCACTGCTCTGTCACACCAGTGTGAAGTTAGGAAAATTTTAGAATTGGAAGTTAGTGAAGTTAGGTGAGACAGAGCAGTGTGAAGGTTAGTCGGTCGTCCAATTTTCTGTCTACCGCCTTCAACTCAATTTTTAATACATTTTAGTTCTAAGTAGGTAGTTGTTTTCTTAAATCGATCCATGTTTTTTTAACAGTTTTTTATTTCCCTATTTTGAGTAATCAATCAACCATAATCATCATCACTTCTAATAATAATAAATATGTAAGGCATGGTCATGGAGTAACTTGCTTTGTTTTATGAGCATACATCGGAATCCGCGGGGCACGAATGATTCAAGGTTGTTTAGTGATGGGACAATGTATCCACAAATATCGAAAATCGATCGTTATTTTAGAATAATATGAAATAATGTCGATTATTAAAACTAAGAGTATTTCTATAGAAAATAAGATATAATAAACAAATGTTGTATTTACTTTGTAGGTACAATACAAATCTGTTCAAACCACAATATTAGTTTTATTAGTATGGAATAGAAAGAATTTGATTTTTTTTACCAACTTACACGTGTTACATCATAATGATATAGAAGACTTTTTTGTTACTGTTATGAAACTGAATCGATTAGGCTATAAAAATCAACCACCTATTTTTTTATTTAAACACATAAAAAATATTTTACATAAAAAAAAGGCCAAGGTCCAAAAAAATAGATCTTACAAAATTAGTTCATAGTAAGCTAAGGGGGGGGGTTCTGTGTCGGAAATAGATCACTTTTGAAGAACAAAGAATTTTTTTTTTCACAAAAATTTTTTTTTTTAATGTTAACTGTAAAAAAAAATTTTTCTTAATCGTTTCGGTTTCGTGCTAGGAACAAAAAAGTCTTCCAACACGTATATCTCTTACTTTCAGAAATTTTGAAAAACCACAATTTTAGTTTTATTAGTATGGAATAGAAAGAATTTAATTTTTTTTACCAACTTACACGTGTTACATCATAATGGTCATGAAGACTTTTTTGTTACTGTTATGAAACTGAATCGATTAGGTTATAAAAATCAACCACCTATTTTTTTATTTAAATACTACATAAAAAAATTTTTTACTTAAAAAAAACCCAAGGTCCAAAATTTTTTATATAGGTTTTACTCCCTATATGATACAGAACCCCCCCTTAGCGTACTATGAACTAATTTTGAAAGACCTTATATAAATATGTATTATATTTACTTAATCGTTAACATAAAGTATACATGTTTATATAAGTACTGTAGGTATATAAGTATTCAGGTCTGAAATATGACATGAATAAAATACAATAAACAAATAAATATGAGTATCGATACGATAACAGTGTCGATTGTTTATTGATCGCCGTAGTCAATCCCTAACAAGGTCGTATTCGTGCCCCGCGGATTCCGATGTATGTTTATGAGATACTGAGCTTGTAGACTCTATGTATGATACTAAAACTAAATCGATCATCATAATCAATCAATCAATCATCAATTATCAATCAATCAATACTAATAATAACACCTACTTGTAGGTGTAACGATGCCACATGTCGCGCTATCGATAAAAAAAAAAAAAAAAAAAAAAAAAAATCTGTAAGGGATGGTCATGGAGTAAGTTACTTTGTTTTATGAGATACCGAGTTTGTAGACTCTAGGTATGATACTAAAACTAAATTGATGATTTTTAGAAATCTTTTCTGTATGTATGTATGTATGTATGTTCCTCCATAACTCTTAAGCCGATCATCCGAATTCGATGAAACTTAGTACAAACACATTTTACTATACGGGACACAGGATAGGCTAAATAAATAAGGTTCTGGTTGCGCTAAGATGTGGCTCTCATATTAATCGAATTGTTCCGCGCCCCGAAATAAAGGGTAGCGGGCTTACTTACTTACAAAAGCCAGCATCACTTAAAAAATAATCACAGAAATCAAGTTGTCGTGGTATAGATTATTGGCCAGTTGACACACTTAACAGCCCATATCTTGAAAACTACTGAACCGATTTTGATGAAACTTGCACTGATGCCTAAGTTGAAGTAAATGAAATCCATTAAAAATGGTCACAATAATGGTCACAATCCGATTAATAGTTTCGGAGAAATTCGTGGACAAATATGCAAGCCCACACAGCCTAACATATACGAATATTGTGCAATTCCAACGATATTACATACATACGGGTCGAATTGATAACCCCCTTTTTTGAAGTCGGTTGATGAAGTCTGTTAAAAAGATAGAGAACTTTGTTTCATCTGTCAGTTCAAGTAAAGCCCTCCCTTCAGTACCTACTAGCAATGTTCCTTGGACTCTCATTTCAGGTCTTCGCTTTTTCGTAAAACTAAGCTAAACTAAATATCAGTTTTTAGGGTTCCGTAGTCGACAAGGAACCCTTATAGTTTCGCCATGTCTGCCCGTCTGTCTGTCCGTCTGTCTGTCCGCGGGTTAGCTTAGAGACCCTTAGTACTAGAAAGTTGTAAGTTGGTATGGGCATACACATTAATAACGCCGACAAAGTGGTAAAATAAAATTTTTTAAATAATTTGTTTTTAGTGTAACTCCCCTACACGTAAAGTGGAGATGAATTTTTTTTCAAGTCTACCCCATCGTGTGGAATGTCGTTGGATAGGTCTTTGCAAAATATTGCGGGTTTGTGAAAATCATTTTTCGATTTAGGGATCCGATTGCGAATTATTAAGCTTTTAAGTGCTATTTTTTGTTAGAGTCAAGTGTCTCCACCCCCTGCCAGCTAAACGGTTGTTATTAGATATGTGAAAAAATTCGCAGCAGTAGTATATATATCGAAATTAAAAAGTTAAATTACAAATTTAAAAAACCCCCGACTCTTAAAAAGTCAAAAATAATTTCCGTTTACTTACTTAAAGGAGTCGGTAGACCGCTAAGTAAATTCCCGCGCAACTTTTGAGTCTTTATATTTAATTTACTTAGCGGTCCCCCGACTCCTTTAAGTAAGTAAACGGAAATTATTTTTGACTTTTTAAGAGTCGGGGGTTTTTTAAATTTGTAATTTAACTTTTATTTCAAGCTTTTTAAAAAAAACCGCATGCAAATCGGTCCACTTTTGAAGATAATAATTTTTTTTATTACTTAATTACTTAATTACTTGATTACAAACATAGCTAAGAACCATCCCGATTAAACAGGCTTCCTAATAAAAAAAACCGCATCCAAATCGGTCCATCCGTTTGGGAGCTACGATGCCACAGACAGACACACACACACACACACACACACACACACACACACGTCAAACTTATAACACCCCTCCGTTTTTTTCGTCGGGGGTTAAAAAGTAAAACTATCACAGCTAAGTAGGCTGTACAGGTTGACGAGTAATAGTCGACCAACTTATAAAATGTACGGACGACAGCCATTATTTCACTGTTGAAGAACTTTTTCAAATTAACATTCATTTATTTCCCCTACAAAATTATACAAATAATCAAATAATTTATTTTGATAGGGTTCCACAACTGCGGAACTCTACATTGCGCGTGGCCCGACACGCACTTGACCTTGACACTGATTATCCAGGCAACTGTATATGACACCACATTCACATTAGGTTCCTAACCGGTCTTAGCGATAAGTGTTACTAATATAAATCAATGTACATATAGCTAGTACGAGTAAATGATCGTATTTATTTATTCCATCAATAATTCTGTCATTTTGCGTGAATATGATGTAAAAAAGTGTGATTACACAAAAACATGGCTACTGTAGGTAGCGCCTGCGCACGCTACCTGATCCTATCACATCGCATATCCACGTGGCGTACATACATATGTATATATATATAGCGACATAATAAACATACGCACATAATTTAGGTCGATAAATTATCATAAATTCACACAACTAATATTTTATGGAATCTGATTTATGGTTGGTTACATCACCCACTACAATCTCGATGTCGTCGGTCCATCACACCTTGGTGAAGTATGTATCATGTCAGTGCTTCTCTTTGATCGGACCGGCTACACTAAATTGTATGGAAAACACGAACTATTTTCATAGCCGTTCTGACGAACTTTCATTCACTAATTCAGACGACCTATACCCTAATACAACGTAGTATAAGTTTAAGGGAAGGGTCTAGCTCAGGGATGGGCAAACTACGGCCCGCGGGCCATCTCCGGCCCGCAAACGGTTGCAATCCGGCCCGCGACCATCAACCCAGAAGTAGATACATTTATTAGACATTTATTTTATACATTACTTACACTATTTTATACATTAATAGTGTACTTGGTTACAATAATTAATAAATATTTGTTATAGATTTTATAGATTACCTGCAATAAATAAGAGAACTTTTAATGTTGTTGAAACATATGAGTCAATAAATAACATTATTTCAGAAAATACAAATATTTTTATTTCAATAAAGAATTATAGCCAAAAATTCAAAAACGTGCTAACGTAGAAAAAAATTTGCCCATCCCTGGTCTAGCTAGATCTAAAGTTTTACGATTCAGAATTAAAGATTTATATGTACACACGACCGGCTTACTTCTACACAGATGTTGCATGATTCCACTATCGATATTGTGTACAAAATATAAAGATAGGTCTTCAACGAGTACCTATACAAAAAGTTCAATTACAAATTAAAAAAACCCCGACTCATCAACAACCCTGAAAAGCTAGACAATTATATCCGCTTAGTTAAGTACATAAATTGGTTTTGTAACTATTTCCGTTTATTTACTTAAAGGCGACGAGTGAAAGTGTAAGAAATTTCACAGCTGAAATATCTTCACCAATTAGGAAAAGTGCTGATGATCTTCGAATCGGTTGACCTGATCTTCATCAAACATACCTAAAGACTAACCCGGTTAAATCAGCTTTCTCATAAAAAAACGCATCCAAAGCGTTCTTTCTTACCTTATATGGAGCCTTAAGCCTAAAAGCTAAAGAATTTTTGTTTTTACAGCATAAATACAAAAATAATTTTCAAAATCGGCCCACAATTGGCAGAGTAGTCGCGTAACAAACATCCAAAAAAAGAAAATATACCGTCGAATTGAGAATTTCCTAGGTCTAAAGTTAATTGTTCGTGAAGACAAATGCAACGAGCCCAAACACGATGGGTTTATCATGTGTAGTTTAGGAGTTCCTATGGCCACCTTCCGTCTCCATCATCAGACCAGCTCGATGGTACTCGTACCATAATATATTAAGCGCATCTGGCCGGTCGGACAAGATTTAAAATTTAGAATATTTATGAAACAATGGTCCGAATATGTAGGTATCACAATATCGATTCATGTATTTCAATACAATGACAGAGAAAATTTTAAATTATTAGGTATTTAATACTTTTTAGTTCTAGTTTTTTTTTTAAGTCGGTTTTATATTTTTTATAACAGTTTTTATTTAATTCTTTTTAGTAATATTACATAAAAAAGAATAATCGAAATCGAATAATTTAAATCGGTTGAAGTGGTACAGAATTATTCGCCATGTGTCAAACTTCAAATTGCTGAAAATGTCCACATCACAAAAGTTTTGCTGAAGGTAACCACACACCATAGTAATTATAAAACTGAAAATTGCTGAAAAGACCACATCACAAGTTTTGCTGAAGGTAACCACACACCATAATAATTATTTTGTTGATTTTTCAGAAACCGCTGAATCAATTTCGATAAAATTTAAATGGGACACCTCTGAAGTATGACCTACGAAACAAAATTTTTTTTCAAAAAGAATTTTCAAAATCAGCCTACAATTGACGGAGTAATCCCGTAACAAACATACAAAAAAACATACTCTCGAATTGAGAACCTCCTCCTTTTGGAAAGTCGGTTAAAAGTTACAAAAATTTCGAAACAAAAATCCTCCTCTAATATGTTTCCTCTTTTATTATTTTTTTATAGTTTGCGAAGGGCCAGCCAGCCAGTCAGCCAGGCAGACCACATTACAATGGTATTTAACAACATTGTATACTAAGTTCTTTAGATATTGTATGTACAGAGCGCGGTGTATAACTTCGTTTTGTGATGGCGCAATCGTAGAGGCGATCGTTTGAAAATTGGTGAGCAATTTAGTTAATTACGAGATTGGTACTGCTCTAGCTGCAGCTCCTATCAGATCGCGGCTCAGTGACACGCCACTGTTCGAGGCAGGTAAGGTAATAGGGAACACCCACAATGCTCAGAACTTGCCTCCATAACTATGTATAGTTACTATTTATTATGAGGGTTCCTATGTTGCTATAGTTGAGTTGATTGGCTTCCAAGTAAAACATTAGTTTACGCTCCGCGGTCCCGACTCCCGTGCCGGATAGCTAGAGTGAACTGGCAGCGTTGTGGTAGTATTCATCCATAGGAGGTAATCACATAAATAAAAAAAAAGTAAGTCAATTGCGAGTCGAACATGCGTGGAGAGGCTTCCGTACCATTCCGTTTAACGTGAGAACGTTTAGGTTTTTGTTGTAAACTATAAGGGAAGACCTATTTTTTTCTTTTAATTTTAGACTCAGTAGTTTCGGAGATAATGGGGATGGGGAATGCTCGATTTTTGTACATTTTCTTTATTTATTTATTTATTCAGTTTTTTAACACCGTCAGGTTTGAAGTACATTTTAAGTATTCATGTTCACATTTTCGTAACCTAACATAACATAACATAACATAATCTCTATTTATCTATTTATTACCAAATTAATTTAAATTCCGAATACCTATAGTTGCATAGCAACTCACACATAATCTAAAACATTAAAACATTAAAGGCCTCAAAAATCCAGTTAAATAAACAATTATACAAACAATTAAAAATTATATTAAACTAATTTTAAAAAGAACAAAAAAATGTAATATATTTATATTCATTATAACGAGCCATTTTCATTGATACGTCACATGATTGATATACGTAAAAGGTGTTACAGACCAGATTGGTAAATTACTTCGAAAAATGGAAATCAGGACATTCTATAAGCCTCTACCTAAAGTGTCTTAAATGCTTAGATCCGTTAAAGATAAGATACCATTGCAAGCCCCAGGCGTCTACAAAGTTCCATGTAGCTGTGGGAAGAGCTACATCGGCCAACGAAGAGGAGCGTCCATGAGCGAATGTGCGAACACATAAGAGCAGTCAAGAATGCAGAAATCGGCCATTGCGGAACATCTATTGCTTGGTGATAGTAACCACTGGATCCGGTTTGATGTGCGTCGGTACTAGCGGTAGAACGACACTACACTCCACGCCTAGTCAGGGAAGCCATCGAAATCACCAGGCACTTCGTACGATGTATGAATCGCGATCTAACACCGCTGCCGAACATTGTGCAACCTACCCACAGCTATAAATCTTCGAAAAAGAGCAGTTTGACGGCTGTTACAACGGACACCAGACGTCGGCTCCAGAAACTCCCGCATTCCCTGAAGAAGCCCGTGACGTAGCGGGCGAACGTCGACTTATGTAAGTCTAAACCTACTACTGTTAATTCGCTATACCATTGGGAGCTCGGGCCAAACAGGTTAGGAAATAATTAATTGAAAATTCAACCTTATCGAAAGTGTAAATTAAACACTTTGTGTGTTTCTTTGTAAAAACGAACGTCACAATTTGGAAAAAAATTTCAGTAAATAGAAAATATAGAGCATCGGCTGATGTGACCTGAGTGCAGTGGCGTCGAAAGCGAACGCAGTCGGAGCAATTACAAAATATTATTATATGTATTAATGAACTGTTTAGATTTTTTTTTATTTAATACGGATATTTCAAACAAGAAAACAAGGCGGAGGAGCCACGGACTCTGCCAGTCATCAATAAATATTGATATTGCATCGGTCGGTATGATGAAGTGGTTCGTTGAACTCTGACCGGAATAAAAGTTTAAAGCCCTAATTTTACGGCCACCAAAATTTAAGCAGCGTAAAAATATAACCCAGATCCGCCGCTTCTCGCCAAAATGGCGTCGTAAACAAATTCATAAGTAGACTGTTTTCTTTTATACGTTTTTAAAGGGGAATCTCGGGGGGCTGTAAAGTGAAACGCTCCATAAAACCTGTGGCTTCCGCGTCACCGGCGCGGGGATGAGACGGAGGCGGGGTGCCAGGGAGCGGGGAGCGGGGCGGCAGCGGGGACACAGTTGGAGACAGTTTCAGAGCGAAAGAAACTGACATCTGACAGTTCATTTCAGCGATTACTCACTTGTTTGAACGGTAAAATTGAAAATAAGATGTTTTGATGAAGCCCACAGAAGTAGCGCGACCACATAATATTATTAGTATGAAGAGTACGAGACTGGTCTTGAGTAACCAAATTCCCATACAAACATTTGTGAGTTTTCACACCTCTAAGAGTCTCCAAGTTAGAATGTAATAGCTATAGACAAATTATTTGTGCGACTATCGATTTTATACTTAGAGAAATAAAAATAAAACATAAAAACCCGACTGCGTAAAAAAACCTAACAAAAAGAGGAAAAACAAGCAAGCAAATTGTATTCTATGAAACCCTTCCACTGTAAGCCGCAGCAGTGGTGACCTTTATTGCTAAATTTCAAGTACTTCTGTGACTCCGCATATTCCTTATTTTATTTTGCCTAAAGCCTAAATATGTCTAAAAAAGGATCCCGGGCTGCTGCGACTAACAGTGGTAAGGTTTCATAAAATATAATGTGCTAGTTTGTTTGTCTACTTTTTGTTGGTTTTTTTTTTTGGGCAGTCGAGTTTTTTGTTTTATTTTTAATAATTTCTTTCATTTTATACTTTATATTTAAGAAAAGAGTTTCAGTATTATTAAACGTATCAAGTACCTCAAGACTTACAAGTCACTCCTGATATTTTACGAATCGATTGACACCTCAATAATCAAAATTCGTCCATCCGTTTGGGCTCTAGATGCTAAGATGTTATTATTAAAGTTTTTGCCCTAAAAGTTATGTAGTGAATCTAAGGACACCTCAAATGTTAAAATCAATCAACCCGTTTAAGCTTTGACTTAGTCCAAGTGCGCGGAGCTACGCTTACTTATAGGATGCACAACAACGTGTCCTCGCGCTACTTCTACTAGTTTGTTATATTCTGTGATCATAAGAAACTAGTAGGAGAGTTAAAATTGTAACACGACGACGATACGATTGACATAATATGAGATTTTTTCCATCTACGATGAGGTTAAACAGAATATGACGAAAAACTATTTTATCGTATTAGGTACGTTTTTACCCAGTCTATAATCGGTACAAGTTATAGGTAGGTTAGTAATCGAATATAATAATAATGCACTTTATGCCACTTAATCTGTGGGAAGGGCGGGCTTATTGCCTTAAGCAATTTCCTCCAGTCAACCCGGAGGACCTACATTTTTACATATAATCCGAACCAAGGAGCAGTGGGTGAAGGTATGTATGTACATTTTTTCAAATCAGAAAAAACTCATTGGTACACGCCGGTTGGATTCGAACCTCGGTCCTCTCCCAAGAGAAACGCCCAGACCACTCGGCCACCCGCCGAATATATTGTAATTAAATGAATTATTGAACAACAGTTGGAAGCTATATCGTTTTCAGTACGAAACAAAGACATCTCATCAGCACAACCGCCGCACGACTATAACTTTTTTGTTTTTGCATGAACGAATCGGAAATTTTTAATTCAAAGCGTGACCCACCCTATTGCATTAAAAAAGGTTAACCGACGCACCCGTTCCATTTTAAAAACACGTGAAAAAGGAATGCCCTCGCCATTCCTTGCTCGACTCTCCGAAAATTCCGCTGGAAAAATCGCGCTTCGGACGCGGTTTGAATTTTAATTGACGAACGAAAATGGAATAACAGCGCACGGTTTCTTCTGAAACCAGATCAAAATGGAAATCTGTCCCCACGTGCTGAGAGTGCATTTTGCGGTGTAAGCTGTGTCGGTGTTGGTAGTTTTCTGCAAAGATATCTCTGAGCGCGTCCAGTCGCGCTGTGGGCTATAAAACTGACGCCACACGTCCGCAAACCTCAGATTCTTTAAACGGTGTGTGCTGTGTCGCGTACGTGCCGAGTATCTCTAGCATACGGTCTGTCACAGGCTCCCATCACACACCACCCCCGCGACAGCCTTTATATTTACATAAATATGTGAGAAAACAGTCTGACGAGACGTAGATCATGATTAAAATTTACCATACACAAGTTAAAAAAAAACTTTAAAAATAGTAATATTTAAATGTTCACTTGCCCGAAGAACCACCAGTTATTTATAAAGACCAATGTCTCGCATACCATCACGTAGTCTCACGTTTGTAATAATTATGTCAAATGAACAGCGTTATTACTTACTGCTCGCCTCACTGGGGTGACATTCTCATTTTGAGTAAACTGCCTCATTGCGTATTTTATTTGGCGCAAAAATTTAATTAAAACATCTGACCAAGTTCATTACTGCTGGGCGATGACAGTTGATCACGCAGCTCGGTATTATTTAGTTGCGGTGTCGTGCCGTGCATACTTACAGCGTATTATGAAAATAATTAAGTGTCAATTGCATTCTCCTGACATTTAATTTGTATTTCCAGATCACCAACAATGCCCACGTCGCTGAGGACTTTGTGACAAAATCGGGTGCATATTTTAAAACATTCGGAGTCAAAATGTGGCGAGCGGTGAACAGTGTAAAATCCTGCGACCGGCCACAGTAGCGGTGCGTGCAGTCCGGCGACGCGCCTCGAGCATAGAGAGAGATGCAAGAAATATGCAATACGGCCGTCTTACCGCTCGATACAAATCCACTCGTAAGAAAAATAAAATGTGAGGACTACCCGCCGAACCTGAGAGTGAAGGGGCCCGGACGCGGCGGAGGGCAGCTGGGCATGGCGCGCGATGAGCTCGGCGACGAGGAGTTCGTATCGATCAAGACGCGGCCGGCGACGCCGCCGCTCGGCGTCGAGGCGCACCGCATGGACGCGCACGGCGGCGGCGGCGGCGGCTTCTGGCTGGCGGCGGTGACGGCGGCGAGCGGCGCGCCGCACGGCCTGCTCATGGACGGCTGCAACGAGACCGGCTTCATCAACAGCCAGCCCTCTATGGCGGAGTTCATGACGGCGCTGCCGCACCTCTCCGGCGACCTGCACGCGCCGCTCTCGCCGCAGCACACGCCGCCCGGCTACGCACCGGACTGCGGCCCCCTTCCCTCGCCCGGCGTCAACGTGCCCGAGTACCCCTGGATGAAGGAGAAGAAAACCACCAGGAAAAATAGCCAGCAAGGTGAGCTCTATTTACATTTTCTTCAGAATAATGAGTTGTTAGTGAGATATCCAATTTCTAAGCAGTTTGGCTTTGACTTCTATCGTTGATCATTCCATTCCCAAAACATTATTTCAGTCATTGTAATCTTTATAGTTATAATAAAAGTACTCCATGAAAAACGATTCGGACATTGAGGTCTCATACATGGGGCTTGTGTGTATGCAGATATCTGCGTACTTCTATTGGGGCCTCGATCCAGATGTAGCGGCTAAGCGTCCTACTTATTCAGTGAGCTTAATCACAGCTCTAGAATAGTTTCCTTTCAACGCCCACAACAATGGTCATTGAAGCATTGTGTGCCTGCTAGTTCACGGTTCCAAAGTTTCTTTAATGAACGCCGAATTACTTCCAAATGTATCGAATTATTTACTGCATTCAAATGCCGACTCTTTGTAGCAGTTATTTTATTTCCGTCTAAGAACGTCCTATCGACGTACAATGGTGCTGTCCGTATGTAATATTCACACAGTAATCTTAAAACGCTTGTAGTCGTCGCCCCAGCTCTACTAAAGTGAAGCTTTGTCTAGTTGTGCTTGGTGGGACCGCGGCCGGCGCAGTCTCATAGTGAAGGCTTCAGTCCGTATGATAGTCTATATGAGAACGCTCTATTAAAGGCCTTCCTATATAAAATAGAAGCGCTAGAGCTATTGTAACGGAGTACGCACCTCACCGCCGCCCGTGCCCCGCCTGCGCCACTGTCGACATGCTTCGGTGGACACAAATTATAAGTGGGAACATTTTTAGAACATATTTGCATGCTGACAGCTGCTGAGTCTTCGTACAATTTTGTACATAATGCACGTTTTAAATTTTCCAACAAATTTTACCAAATTGCGGTAGTCAACATACCGGGCCGAAATTCGAAAGCATATTTGGCATAAATAATGAAGATGTAGCTTTTAAATATTTGTTTTAATCTTTCTGAGCAGAACATTAACAATTAAGAAATATAATACAATTCTTATTCAAATACTTCTGTAAACACAGAACGAAACATCAAAGACGACCTACCTGTCCCATGCCACCACATACAAAATGTCAGCGTAGTCAATGGCCGGTTAAATTGTAGTATGTAAACGAGACAATGGGATCTATTATACCTATAGTATCCGTTGGCGTGACCGTGTCGTGTCATCTCTTGCGGAGTTTTCTACTTATCGCTATCCACAGCTGTCATATTTTTATTGTTATATTTGTCAGTTGTGGATAAATGGTCATGTGCTGAATTAAGACTGGTCACTTTAATAATTTCTAAATATTAGGGAACTACTAGCATGCCATATGTTTTCGAAAACTTCTGATAAATCTTCTAACCTTGGAATGTATTATGTTATGAACCTTGACATGCTTGGATATTTCACGTGCTAGATCTATGATGTGAACCCATTTTCCTTGCCGTAATTGAACTGAACAGAACTCTATGGAAAATGCAAAGTACATACAACCGAGAAGTTCATTCAGTTTCAAACTCTATCTGGCATTGTGCATACAACTAATCGTCCTATTGACCATAAGTCAATGCCTATTGATAGGTCCCATCGCTTACTCTTTCGTGCTGGTTTCTTTTATTTCTTTGGATCTATTTCACAGAATCTCGGCTGCTCTGAAGTGTTCCTCTTTTCCGCACACTTTTCCTCTGCACCGTCTCTACGTATGTTACACTCACATTAGTCTTCATGGCGTGATTAATGATTTCATAATAATTATTTCGTTTAAAGTAGGTTACAGAACCTTCCGACGAATCGGTCCCTTTATGAACTACTAGCTGTTCCCGCGGCTTTGCTTAGTGGCAAAATATCCTGTAACCACTCATTATTGATTAGAAAACTTAAGTAAAACTTCTTCTGAATTGATTGGGTAGATTTTGAGTTATAAGTATAAGCGAACATCGAATCGACGACAGTGCATCGTTCGTTACACATTTTTCGCTTTATTGGTTAAGGACTATACGAATTCGCCGAAAACGGAATCTCTCATGGAGGTGATCTCTCCTTTTCGCGTACTACACCAACCACTACCACAACCACCTATATAAGTAGGTAACCCCTTGTTTTTTTTTTATTGTTACGCGAGACACTTGGCGCTGTCAGCATGGATTGCTGAGCCGACGACGCCTAAAAGCATTCGGTTTAGAACGGGGGCTGCGAATGCCGTGCCGGCGTGAAATATGCCTTTTTACGCTTCTCTTGAAAGACCCTAAGTCATACACTGAGGGAAACACATCGGGACGAAGTGCATTCCAGATTTTCGCAGTGCGGAAGATAAAAGAGATACTTGAGCGCTTAGTCCGCACTTTAGGCAGCTTTACAGTGTAGGGAACCAAAATTTTCACCCACTTTCCTGAAAGGTAGTAATTTTGGTTTTTTTTTTTTTTCTTATTTCTTCCGCACTGGATTACTGTGCCCGAAGACGAAGCCTCAGACGCAGTCAATTTCACCCCCGAGGAGGTGCCAGACTAATGTCGCTGGGGAAAGGCTGTTAACCGCAGCGATTTGAAGATCCGTAGATTGTAGGAGTGGAGAAAGAAGGCGAACAGGAGGAGGAGGTATGAGAGAAGTAAGTTCGTCAATGCAGCGACCATAGCAGTACCGATAAAACATTCTTAACTTAATGAACCAACGATACGTCTGTGCTTTAGTTTAGAGGTTGAAGGTCCTTTGTGAGTATCTAGTGCGCCAATGAGGCGAATGGCTCGTCGCTCAACAGAATCCAAGGCTGAAATAAGGGTACCCTCCCAAAGATGACTGAAATATTCCATCACCGGTCTTACTTCAAAGAGTGTAAACAGTAGGGCCGGCTTAAAAAATCGCTGACATCGGTATAGGATCTCTTATTTTCGAAACGGTATCGCCTTGGGCTCTATCAACGATCGAAATCCAACGTCCCTCGACACCTCCATACTCAGGACACCCAAACTACAATCGTTGGGAACTAGGATCAGCCTTAGTAGAGAAGGCGCAAGCTTGCGTTAACCAAGTTTTCTTCCCCCAAGAGGATAGTTTTTCGAGGACTAGGTGTCCTGTGCAACAGTTTCGCGTCTCGCATTTGCTGCTGTAGCCTGTCTACCCTTCCAGTCTTTTTTGGTGAACCCTTCGTGCACCGTGCGGTCCTCCGCGTTCACAATGTATTTCGTCGAGCGTGCCGAGCACCGAGCAATGTGTCTTTCGCGAAAAAACATAATACCATCTGCACTCGCAAAACTACACTTTCAATTTTATTCAACATTCTAAATTTGAATTTTACAAAGTGCCGGTAATTATGCAACGTGACAGAAACACTGGGCACACTTTTTACTTCTTTAAAACTGCATATCTCACCAAATTTTGACTGAAACCAAAAAGTCATTCAGAAACTTCTTTATATTTTATAGTTGAAAATTAGTAGAAGTATATATATAGTAGAGTAGTAGAAGCGCATATCTCACAAAATATTGACTTAAACCAAAAAGTACTTCTGAAACTTCTTTATATTTTTTAGACCTATCCAGTTAAGCTCCCCACGCTTGTGTACATTGAAAAAATTGTTCATCCCTCCCTCTGTTACGTGTATCGTGTGCCACACCAAATTTTTTTTTTTTTTTGCTAATTTCACGGCAACATATTTTTTATCCATATGCCAATAGTCTACGAGTAAAATGGCTGTGACATACGGATAGACGGACAGGTCGAAATTATAAGGGTTCCATTTTTGCCATTTGGCTACGGAACCCTAAAAAACAATACGTTACACCGTTAAGGCGCTCGTGAGGTTGTATTGACTGCGGCCGAGTTTGCGCTCACTAGAGCTCAGCCCCCCATATAAATGTATGTTATTTTCATTTTATTTCAAATACAATACGTTATACTGTTTTCTATTACTCCGCTTTAAAAAAATATGTCATAAAAAATACAACAAAAATTGGCCCTGTTCTTTGAAGCATAATCGCGTAAGGGACAATATAACTGAAGTAAAAATAATTTACCCTAAATTTGTCACCGGCACAATGGTTTTATTCACGTAGAGCGTTCGGAGAACAATAGTGGTGGGTCCGGAGATTCGCTATCCATCATCATCAGTCCTCGGAGCTGCGTGGCGGCGCGGCAGCCGCGGCGGTGCTCGCCCTGTTGCTGTGGGAATTGAAGTTGGCACCTCCTGTCGCACATCTCTGTTCAGTCAATAATCCACACGGGCTATTATAGCCATACACCAAAACAAATAACCCGTACTCATTTCTCTATAATTGTATTCCTCATCACCTAAATGTTGGCTGGAAGAAATCACTTGCATCACTGCCTCCCTTAACGCACTCTTTAAGTGTCCTTTGCGCACTGCTGTATTTCTTGTTCCTTTTCATGTATCTCCGAGTACTATTATTCTTTCAATATATATTTTTTTTATGTAAACTGACACGGTTGGCTACATCGCCTACAACATCCGTGATGTCAGCCCATAACACCGGGTGAACTTGGTGCCACGCCAAAAAAAAATATTTGTTCAGGGCTGACCATGCGATTCCTCATGCATGTGGGACAAATGGTTTTATTTTGATAGGGTAACCATAAGATTAAAATTTTAAATTAGTAAAAAATGGTTTTATAGGGTGCCCATACGATTCTTTACCAAATGTGAGACAAAAAAAGACCATGCGATTCCTTAAATAATTTGAATAGGGTGACCATACGATTCCTTAACTAATTTGGGGCATTTTTTTTAAGTTAGTTGAGGGGTCACCACACGATTCCTTAAATAATGTAGGAAAAAAAAAATTATCGAACGCCAGAAAAAAATATTTGTGCAGGGCTGACTATGCGATTCCTCATGCCTGTGGGACAAATGGTTTTATTTTGATAGGGTAACCATAAGATTAAAATTTTAAATTAGTAAAAAATGGTTTTATAGGGTGCCCATACGATTCTTTACCAAATGTGAGACTAAAAAAGACCATGCGATTCCTTAAATAATTTGAATAGGGTGACCATACGATTCCTTAACTAATTTGGGGCATTTTTTTTAAGTTAATTGAGGGGTCACCACACGATTCCTTAAATAATGTAGGAAAAAAAAAATTATCGAACGCCAGAAAAAAATATTTGTGCAGGGCTGACTATGCGATTCCTCATGCCTGTGGGACAAATGGTTTTATTTTGATAGGGTAACCATAAGATTAAAATTTCAAATTAGTAAAAAATGGTTTTATAGGGTGCCCATACGATTCTTTACCAAATGTGAGACTAAAAAAGACCATGCGATTCCTAAAATAATTTGAATAGGGTGACCATACGATTCCTTAACTAATTTGGGGCATTTTTTTTAAGTTAGTTGAGGGGTCACCACACGATTTCCTTAAATAATGCGGGACAAAAAAAAATTATCGAACGCCAGAAAAAAATATTTGTGAAGGGCTGACCATGCGATTCCTCATGCATGTGGGACAAATGGTTTTATTTTGATAGGGTAACAATAAGATTAAAATTTTAAATTAGTAAAAAAATGTTTTATAGTTTGACCATACGATTCCTTACCTTTAGTAGAGGGTGGCAATGCGATTCCTCATGTGGGGCAAATCGTTTTATTTTAATATGGTAACCATACGATTCCTTCGCTAATATGGAAAAAAAAATATTTTAGTAGAGGGATGACCATACGAATTCTTATATTTACGAATTATTTTAATAGCGGGAGAGAAAAGGAGGCGGTGAAAGAGGGGCGAGGGAGAGGGGGAGTGATAGAGGGAGGGGATAGAGTGAAGGAAGAGAGAGCGAGAGAGATAGAGATACCTGTGTTTACCTGAACGCAGCTCACCATTCGGACTCTCTTTAAGTGACTTACTTCTTCTATACATTGCATCTATTACCTGTACGAAGCTCGGCCTTTGACATTTTCGAATTTTACTCGAGCGAAGCCGCGGGGAATAGCTCAAAATATAGCTAGCTAACCCTGTGGCCTTCGGTCCGCCTTTATTACACTATAACCTTATTCCGATTATTACATACATTTTATTTTTTATTATATAAAAAAAAATTGTATTTATTCTGTGGCTAACAATTTTCGGAACAGCCCATGTACTCCTGTAAATTACAGCACCATACCGACCACCAAATAAATAATTAATTAATTAATTGATAATATGTCTTCAGTTGTATTATATTCCTTATCTAGACGCCATAGTGCCGGGCAATAATGTTTTATTTTTTATTTGCATTTACCCGAATATCTTTTGCTATATTCGGGTAAATGCAAATAAAAAATAAGAATAAGTGTGCAAGCAAAGTTTTAAATACTAATTATTTCAAAACGTTCGTTAACTTAAATTAATGTATATGGGTCTTAGTCATTCGAGTTCGATTCGGTTTTAGTTATTTGATTTACGATTACCTACTTCACAAATTCTGACATATTGTGTTTTATGAAAAATTTTCATAATTTTTGTAGATATAATCGTGGACTCCTGTTATATCACTAAACTTCCCCATGGAGGTCACTGAAAGTCAGACAAAATCTGACCCTGAAAAATATTAAATAATCCGTGTGTATCGAAAATAGAGTCATTATAAATCAATTTGCTTTCATATGTAATCTGATAAAAGAGTACGATATTGACCGGAGTGTTTAAATTGTGTTCATAAAATGCGTTTTTAATGCTGCTAAATAAGTTAATTTTGGCTAAATAACTTGATCACTTGATACTGATCAAAACCGAACATTGAAATTCAGTGAAGGCGTGACATTGATGTCGTTACGTCATATTTCACTAAAATAAAGGTCTTATGAACCATGACATATCATGTGGGAGTTCTAACAGAAACACGGTGTAATGGACTGACATCATGACATGTGTTGTAACCAACCAAAAAATATCGTAAGTATATTAATTTACATAAACATTCATATTACATTTATAACATTTATATGTGTAAGTATTCATAAAAAAAAAACAAGTGCGAGTCGGACTCGCGCACCGAGGTTCCCGTACTAACACGTAATTGGGCAGTATTTATTATTTGTTATTTTAATTTAGAGTTTGCATTATAATCAGACCAAGGTTGACGCTTGCATTTACCGTTTTTACCATAGAGCAAAAACAAAATATGTTTCTTGTATGGGGACCCTTAATTTTTTGCTTAATTTCTTCATCTTTTCTTTGTTAGAATATCCGCCACAATAACACATATTATGTTAAAATTGCAAGCGGCTACCTATTACGGTTCAAAATATGCAGCCCTTTTAAGGACGTAGGACTGACGGACGGGGCGTGGGCTTAGTAATAGACTTCCGTAGTGGTATGGAAACCTAAAAATAAGTAAAATTTTATAAAAATCATATTTATATATTAAAATATATTGCATAGTACTGCGTGGCTAGAGCACCGATTTCTATGCGTTCTAAACGCCAGGGGCGCTGTGGTGGGGCGGCAGAGGCGGCGGCGGCGGCGGGAGAGGACCGCGCGCGGCCCCCGACCGCGAGCCCTGCGGGGCGCCACTCGCCGCGCTTACACGCTCCTAACAAAATGTAACACTCGCATTAACACGCCGTATAACGTTTAACTGCCGCCGCGCTGTTCCGGCATTCATACTAATGCGCTACTGTCTTCTTGATGTATTCACTTTACAGTTGGACGAGTTGATTAATTTCAGATTTAAATGCGACTTAATGCGAATACTAATAGATATACTATTTATCAGTTTCCTCTTCATGTTATAACAATTCTTAAAATCTTTATTAATTATTAAAAAAAATATATTTTTATTAATTAATTAATCAATTATGTAGAATCATTGCCTTCCTCTCAGTCTGTACCTGCTTATGTTTATTTTATCATAATATTGTCTTCTTCTAACATACACCGCAGATTGCGTAAGTAGGTACTTATTCAATCTACGCCTATATGCAAATGAATCACTTCGTTATTTTTAAATAATTTGCACGAACCGAATTTCGTTTTTGCCAGCGGCACGATGCAGTATTGCACGTCATCGTCCGTCCACCGACCCGATACCGTTCCCGTTATAATATCACGAAGTGGAACTTCAGAGAGAACACTGCGAACCATCACGCACTCGACTTTGCGCGCTACCGACTCGCGTGGCAAATCCGCCGCCAGCCGCCGCCTGTAGTAACGCGATAGTTAACGTTCGGCGGCGACGGTGCGACGCGTTCGAGGTGACCGTGAACCGTAACCCCGCGAACGGGTCCGATAGCGACTGTCGGGGAGGTAATCAGTCACTGTCAGACGCGGGGTCGTCTCGTATCGAGCGGGAGCACTAGACAGCTCCGCACTTCCTATGCAACCCTGCAGTGTCGTCACTCACTCCACGCTTCACGCCGCTGTCGAATGTCGACTCTTCTACCGCGCTCTATACATAGACAACGGCGCTTGTCGTTTCCGGCTTTAAATTTAAATTTCGAATCTTCAAGCCACTTCGGTATAGCCGATAGATAAGACGTCGGAGACAGTTCAGTGATACTTCAGAGACAAAACCATAATTGATGACCTAACAACAATATACGATCGCGTTTAACGCGATCCACAAAATAAATAAATGTGCAACATGTAACCAATTGGATGATCTGTCACTCCTCTTTCCAGGGATATTGTTCAATCAAATAATAAAGACATCGATCAATCAGCCGCCCTAATGCACCAAAACTGATTCACAGACTGCGCTGAGAGCTTGGGAGACAAATCTTATTCTAAGGAGAGGTAGTAGTATATTCCACTAAAGAAGTCAGGGATCGTGATGTAGACTTCGAAGCTCTATATTATACAACTAAGCTCATTCAGTGCTTTACTTAAGAATGAAACTTTAAATTATTATTGTTTTATTTAATTTTACATTGTATTTTAAAAAATCAGACAGCTGCAATATCTGGAAATAGAACAACTGTTTTAAAAGATCTCCTAAAATACACAGCAAGAGAGCATGATTCACATGCTTTGTGCATGAATAGAAGACGGATCTGGCGGTGGTGGTGGGAGGTAGTGTATGTAGTTATGAGTGATCGCGTGCAGTGGTGATATATTCTCCCCGGACACGCATGCCGTCGTCGGTTCGATACCGTGCAGATGTAACTAAACAACTCAAATATTCACTCTAATACTCCTGCCATTACATTTAATGATGATGGCCTCGAAAACTTTGTCATTTCGTGTCTTTAGATTTAATGTCGACAGATCGGGTCCCAGTTGTGTTTACAGTTAGGTACGTTTTTTCGAATGGCTTCGAATTAACCTGTAAAATTGAGTGTATCCGTTCTTTGTTAACATTTTTATTCGATTTTATATACCTGTATAAAAGAAAATTGCGAGACAACTTAATGACTGTACAAAATTAACAATAAATTAGGAGTATTTAGGAAGCCGTTTCTACCATAGCTTTACCACATCCTATTGGTAAGATTTCTACTTATTTCTTTGTGCTCAAGAGCAAGGAAGGGTTTTCACTCATAATAGGAGAAAACGCATTTCTTTATCTCAGCACCTTGCTTGTTATTTACAAATCAGCTACCTAGACAGTACTACTAAGTCAACTAAATTTTGAGATATGACAGAATATGACAACAGTTAACTCGTATCTGCCTACTGTATGTAAGTATATTAGGGTTGCAACTATTTGTGACGAGAAGCAACTTCTATTCGCGTTGCCGAGGTAGGTTATATAGAGCTATGTTTGTCACGGTATCACTGTACTCCGATGAGGAAATATCTGGAGGTGTAGTGGCTACGGAGAAAAGTTATGGAAAGTTGAAGCTGTATGTCTGCGTATTCGTTGAATCTCTTGCTTCAGTTTCAAATATTATTTATTTGAATGTTTCTTCACAAATAGAGCAGGTACAAAGTTAAAATGACAAGCGCCTTCTCCTGAGCCTGCGCAGCTCTGTCAGCCAATAAATCTCTGCGACGGCTCTCTTTGATTTATTTGAAAAATGATCGTAAATTTTAGGTTGCGTTTCGATTCCGGCATGTTTGAAGGCGCTCTGCGGCCGCTGCGCCCGCGCCACCGCCGCGCCGCTATGATTGGCTCGCCGGACTCTGGTCTCGCCAATTATCCCACTTGTTATTACGAAATTTATCAGAACTGCGTGACCGTTATAATATAAAGGCCAGAATTTTTTATCGATGTTTTAATCGGTAGGTACGTTCCACCTTGTGGCTCTGCTCAAATAGAGTTTGAGAATTGGATCAAATTCAACGTACGACTAATATGTATTATGTTCTTAATTACTGAAGCACGATGAATTAATATCGACTATACTATTGTGCTGTTGAACAAATCCGTTATTCTTTGCCTCCATGTCGAATTTTAAACAAAACAAAAAATGGGGCAATATTTAACAAGACTAATAAATTTGACTTCAGACTCGTTATTTGCATTTTATTTCATTTATGTAGTGGAGTAAAATTAAATAACTCAATCAAAACTTACATTACAACCTTTTTAATTTCAGTATTATCAAAATAAAAAAAAATATTTACCCATATAAATTAATTTGAACATGTACTAACGACACTTTTATAAAATACCTAGTCGAATATTTCAACTACATACATTCATTCAAAACGGTGAGTAAATTTAGTGAGAACGACTCTTGCTATCATAACCTGTCAATATGTTGGCGCTAGTATGATTAACTGCGTCGGGTCTGTTGCTTCCATTATTGTTTATTTAGTTTCACACTTTCACCTTCTTTCCGTGCGTGGGTTTGTACTAAATCATCGAGGAGAGATAAATCAAAGTTATTGGTAGAGGGTAGCAAAGGGGTGGCGAGACTTGTCATTGTCTACCACATCCCACTTGAAGCCTTTCATTTCTTTAGCACGTGTCCGAGATTGTGGATAGTGACTTTATTGATTTTATTAAAAATTATTAATTTAATAATGATATTTTATTCTTTCTCCCACCTTTTCTGAGGTATGAATTAGTTTTTGTCTGCAGTTTCGTTCGCACGCAACAAGGCGCAAAACATAGACACGTATTGTTGCATAAATTTGTTATCTTTTAATATTTCATTTTACAGTATACAAAATTGGGAACCTTGGTTCCTCTTTGGTATATTGCAACTTAGTGTACGGTTTTCATAATCTAGTTCAAAGATACTAAACCAATATACATCGAATTTTGATTGCATACGTCGTGAAATGAAATGAAAAGAAATGAAAATGAAATGAAAATATTTATTATCAAGTGAAATCTTACTTGTACTTTATTGTACTGATAGTCTTACTTGTCTGATAGTCTTCTGCACTAGAAAAATTCGTGTACCTTTATAAAATTTGTATCTGTATTCTTAAGTTACTGTAGATTTTAAGAGTGTTATTATTAATTTGTATACAAAAATATTTGATGATTGAACAGTGTTTGTCACCCTCAAACTGGTCAAGTAGAATAACAATATAAAACGGACGCTACCTGTTCGAGGCGAACAATACAGCTCGCTCCCAAGCTAAGTTCCACCGCAAACAAAGTAGAGGCTAATCCAATTCGTAAACAAACTAAAAGGGAATCAATAATAAATCACTTTCACTAGGGACTCGTCTCCCTGTTCCACCGGCGGCGCGGCGGCGCCTCTTTGTCCCGAGCTCCAGCGCCGCCGCTCGGTGCGCGGCCGCGGCACCGCGCCACGGTGGCCCGGGAGACCGACGACTCTACCGCCATTGTTCCCGCCCACGCCGCCCGCGCCCGCTCAAATGCGACCAGCCACCGGAGCCCATTCACCCTATTGTTGGCCGCGATTTTTACAGCAATTAGAGACACTTACCTGCCACCGTCTGCGGCCTAATCCTATTAGGCAAATGGAGAGCGAGACGGAAAGACATCATACTCGGAGGAGGAAACGAGACGCGGCTAACGCTCATTGACAGCCTTCGGTCGGCGCTCGAGTCATTTGACTAATTGAAATTTCATCGTCTGAATAGAATGAAAAGAGTTTGAACGCAAGAAGGTGTGAGAAATAAGTCGGAGGTCAGCTCGCTTGTGTAATGATCGTATTCGCATTTGGTGAGTTCTCATATTCTCTGTGTTTTAATAGTTCCAGTTGGATTATTGTGAACCTTCAAATGGAGTCAGTAGTTAATTCAAATTCAATACCGTGTGGGCCGGTACTTAAACAGAATGGCCCCACTGCATCTAAACCCGTGCATGTCGTAAAAGGTGACTTAGGGATAAGGACAAAAGGCCGTGCTAAAGAGCGACAGGTTAGCCACCTTTCACCTTGGCACGGTCCTTCCACCGAGTCATGAAAAGGCACCTATGAATTACCTGAATTTTGAATTACCCCTTAATTATTTTATTTGCTGTTGTGATATTTTCATATCTACGTTAAATGTTATTGTTTTTATTTGTTGTTTCTGATTTCTGTTTTAATTTATTTTTATCTAAATTGTTTATTATGAATGAAGTGTGTATGAATTAATTAATTAATGAATTGATATTTTAAAATTTTACAATATTGACGTATCTCATAGTATGTATAGTTATATTATGTATAATTATAAGACCATACTCTACGAGAATAAAATTATTGACTTTGACTTTGACTTCATGCAGCAGGTGGGTCTTCGTGCCTTACATGCTGCTTAATAGTTATCTTGTCATAATACTTTGCTAAACATGGTTGCAGCACAACACCCATTACTCTGCTTACTCCGATTATCGGGATACAGTTACCTCAAATTTAAAATTAACGAACATTGAAGTGTTCTAATTGTATACGAACATTTGATGCAATTTACATTAAATGAACATACTCAGATAAGATGTAACTATGAATGCACAAAGTCATGGAAACCCTTACCCAAAGTAAAGGAGTACTTTCATATTCCATCAAATTTAACGTCAACCCCAGCTAATAAAGCGAAGTTTGGAAATCGGACAAGACGACACAGACACATAATCAAGTCGCCTACAGTTCTCCATAGGGTTGACAATTTCATCATATTCACCAATATATAATTGGTGCAATGTAATACAGTAATTATTACAAATGTTACGTAGGTATTTTAATTGCCTATATTAAGAAAATTAACGTTCACTATGTTATGTAATTTGTATTTTTTTAACCGCATAAGTTTAAGCAATCCGATTGGCAACTTAAATGTTTACAGAATAACATTTTAATTAATTAGCTTTAATATATTGAAAGGTATCACATTTCTAAAACCCACTATATTTAATTAAATCTCAAAACACTCCCTGCTTCACATTAAGAGCGGAACACACGAGAGCACACGAATATAAATCAAACGGCAACGTCTTATGCTAAGCCGCGAAATCTGTTTAATCATCCCGCTAGTTATTAATAACGCCTTTGAAATTAAACAATAAATTTTCCGCTAGAGTTCGCTTGTTGCGGCTAATCTCAGACAATGTCGGAGCCGCAAACAAGCCACTCTGGCTGAGTCAACATTTATAGAGACAAATCGTTCGCTAGTGGCGGAACATGCATGCCGACGAAGCGAACTGGCGACGCGAACTGACGCCGCCTCACATCGCCTGATAAATCGTAGACAACGGTGGAATTAAGGAATCATTCTTTGAAAGTAATTGTTTTAATCATTTTATTGAAATTTTGCAGTATTACTTGGCCTTCTAGCAAACTAGCGTATTTTTATAATAATATTTATTTGTACTATATTTTGTAGTACAAAATATTTTGTATTTTTATGGGTTAAAATTATACAAAAAAGGTGAATAGTAGTAGCGCCCTGACTCGTTGTGCGTACCACAAGTCGTAGTAGCCCCGCGTACTTTATTATCGCCCATATCGGTCGCCTGTCATTACTTACACAGAAACCATAACGCTAAAAAATGCGTAAATGTGCAAAATCGGTAGCCGCGTAAAGAATTTGTCTAGATGTTATAAAGTAGAAAAAACAAAAATTCACTAAAAAATTTATACGAAAAATAAAATTAATTTATTATGACAAACATAACCGCGTTACTTTTGTTTAAGTATGTTTTTTCCATATTTTTATTATTTTAATTTAGCTATTTATTTAAATTTGATGAGTTATGAATTTGTTTCAAGTGTGGTGAGAAGGTCGAATCAAAAAAGGAAAAAACTAGCACGTTTCCCACACAACACACGTTGCACCTCGCTTCTCGCGCCGCGCACGTGTGACAAGCTTCTTCAGAGAATTTGATTTTTTCTATAACCATTTAAGAAGCAAACTTCAAAATAATGTTTATGCCGTAAGGCGCTTACTGGACTATTTCAATATATTTTTTAGATTTATTAAGCTTATTGTTTTGGAATTATCCCCTTGGGCAGAGCAAATTTGATATATTTCAACCTAAATATAAAATTAAATACATTGTTTTCAAAAAATAGTAGTAATCTAGGCGATTGCAGACTTTTTCAACGATATACAACTCGACCTATTGGATTTTTTTTTTACGTGATAACGTCACGTCTTATCAATTGATGAACACCGGCTGCACGCACGAAAAAGTGTCACGTTCCATCTGAACCTGTGTGTGCAAGCGAGAGCGCGTAACAAGCGATAGAGAGGCACAATCGGCCCAAGCGTCGCGTCGGCTTGTACACATTTATCTCTCTGGTTCTAAAGTACCAGGGCAGCAGAAATTGAATGATGTTATCACGTAAAACTATCGTCCGTAAACCGACTTTACAGACAACCAATTTTTTTTATTTTCGGCTTAATTCTTGCAGCCCCCATTATAGTTAAAAACGTCGGACCTTACTAGAATTTTGTCGCGTTCCATCTTTAATATTTAAAAATTCCTTAAGCCGTTTAGGAGCCACAGGCTGTGACAGACACGGACGGACGGACAGACAAACGACTGATTTTATAAAGATTCTTGCCAGCGTCGCTAGCTACGGAACCCTAACAAGGAAGAAGCTCCTCAAGTTGACTGTAGATATGTATTTTTTTCTTAATTTCGTGCTGGCGATAAAGTGGGCCGTGTGAAGAGAGCACTACACCGTCGCTACGACGAAATATTAATCTTGTAGACACCTTATGTCTTCACTCTCGTAGAGGCTCTACGAGGCTACGAACAAGTGCCGTGTTGACACATAAGCTCTAGCTAGATAGTTTGATTATTAGATTGAAAGATCATTTTTAGGGTTCCGAAGTCAAATGGCACAAAATTAATAATTTCGTCTTGTCCGTCCGTCCGTCCGTCCGTATGTCAGCCATTTTACTCGAAGACCATTGGCACTATATAGATGAAATTTTAAAAGAAGAAGGTGGAACCACTATACTATGGTGTGGTGAAATTAAGATAAAAAAATAGGGGTGGCGCACCATACGTGTAACTGAGGGATGAAAACAAAGATTCTGTGCGCTTGAGCGTGTGGGATATGGTTGGTAGGAGTTAAAATGATAAAGAAGTTTCCAATATTTTTTTTATATTAATAGTTGGTAAGATATGCTAAAGTCTAAAGTTTTTAAAGTCTCGTAAAAAGTGCCCCCCCCCCCCCCCCCCCCTAACTTTTCAACGGACACTCACATACTGATTATTATGTTGGAAACACCGGCGATGTAATTTATTTATTTCATTTCAATTCCAAGTAACCTATATCAAACAAGAAACGATGTGAATTGTTCTAAGTACAGTGAACTTAGTTATACATTTAATACTCGTAATAAAGAAATATTGATATTGTGGCATATTTGGTATTTGTGTTGGCCACACTGGCTCCCTCTCCGCTGCCTCCCCCCTCGCCAGTCACCGTGGGACGGTACGACGGATAAGTTCGTGTATGTGATTATGTGGCTGATTATAATATTCAAAGCAACTGTGAGTGTTTAATTGTATCACAAGTACTACCCGAGGCGAGCTGGATCACAGACGGTGCTATCCCTATGCTGAGGTACAGCAACTGGCGACGAGGATGGGATTTTCATTCGTGCGGGGCACGGAAAGAAGACGCCATTTTTGACACCCACGTCTCCGCTTAAAGACCGACGACGGCTTGGCTGGCGGCGCGCGGCGGCGGCGGCGACGGCAAGAAGACGACACGACACCTCGCGGCGATTTAATTTATCATCTGCGGTGCAGCTGGGAGCGCACCGGATTGAAAAAGCCTTTCAGGTGGCGGACCGCGAAGCGCACATATGTAACACGACGTAAGAACTTGCAATTTATATCTGCGGTGCAGCTGGGAGCGCACATATGTAACACGACGTAAGAACTTGCAACTGGTGGGACCGGGCAAATAAAAAAAAAAAACAACACGCATATGTAAGCCAGTTGTCTATGGCTAGACGACGCGCGATCGACGGTTGAGAAAAGGCTGTCATTCTTACCTGTCAATGATTTCTGAGGAAATCAGGAAATATATAGAAGAAGGGAGAACATCGTTTATCTATCAATTGAATAAGGAGCAAGTCACAGAAATCTTAATCGAACTGAAGGTCGAGCATGGTCAGTCTTGCACTCTCGAAAACCTGAGACAAATTCTCCGAGATCGTGTTAGGAAAGAGAAAATCGCTCAAGAGATGGCAGGCGCCATTTCTACGCTTGACCCCTTTTCGGGTTCAAACTGGGATGCATACCAACAACAGCTGGATTGCTTCATTCTGCTGCATGATATCAAGCCAGAGAAAAAGGTACCGCTCTTAATAACGAAACTAAAAACAGATATTTATGACACTTTGGACAGTCTGTGTGCACCAAAAAAAGTTACCAGTTTTTCATATGAAGAACTGTGCCAAAAACTTCAAAGTCATTATAATCCAAGTACGAACGAGACCCTTCATCGCATCAAATTCAGGCAAAGAAATCAAAACCCAGGAGAGACCATTGACGATTATGTTCTAGCTTTAAAGAAGTTAGCAAAGTCGTGTAAATTTAAGGATATGAATGAGCAGATCAGGGACAAAATAATTGATGGTATAACAAATGACTTTATCCGATATGAAGTTTTAAAGGCACAGAACCAAACTCTGGATGATATAATTAAAACCGCTAAAACGGTGGAAGTCGCTTACAAGGAGTCAGGTCACCCTAGCATTCCAGACAAGGAACAAAACAGCGCCTATACGTTATCAAGAGGATTGCCGACAAGGAACGACAGCAGAAATCCCGGAAGTAGCCGCCAGACAGGTGGCCGGGCGTGGGGCAGCCGGGCGTGGGGCGGCAAGGCGTGGGGCCGTGCGCCAAGTGGACGCACGACGCAGCAGGGCGTGTGCTTCTGCTGTGGAGCGACGGGGCATATGAAGCGAGATTGTGCCCTTCGCGATAAGTTCTGTGAGGAGTGCGGTGTACGCGGCCATTTGTCTAAAGTCTGTAGGAAACGTAATGGTCCGCGTTACAGTGATGTTGTGAAAAGTGCGAAAAAATTAGAAAACGATGTGAACAACGACGAGGACAAGACAGTGAGTAGCGACACCGATGAGTACAATATTTATTCAACAACAGGTCGGTCAAACAAATGTAAAGTAGAGTCCATGTTTCTCAACGTGACAGTCCATGGCAAAAATGTTCAGTTTGAGATAGATTCAGGTGCCGATGTCACAACATTAAGCATGGATTTTAAGTCAAAATTGTTTCCAGAAGTACCCATGGAAGAATGTAATAATGTGGCATTCAGAAATTTTGACCAGTCCCTCACATCCCCTGCAGGAATAATGAAAAATGTTAACGTACAGTACAAAGACAGCAATATGTGTAAATTAGACCTCTATATTGTAAAAGAAGGCATGCCATCGGTCATAGGTAAGGAATGGCTGAAAGCGTTAGGCCTATGGCCGCTAAAAATTGAACAAAATGTAAATCATATAGGACAACTGTCAGCCGCAGCGGCAATAACAAACATAAGAAAGAAATTTGTAAACTTGTTCACTCCGGGGTGGGGTTCACTTAGAGGAAGCGAAATATCCTTAAAACTTAAACCAAATGCAGTCCCCAAATGCCTGCCACCGCGAACTGTACCATTTGCAATGAAAGATAAAGTTAATAATGAAATTGAACGACTCTTAGCCGGTAACAGAATCGCGCCTGTGGAATATAGTGACTGGGGTACACCAGTTGTACCAATATTAAAAAGTGATGGTTCCGTACGTTTATGCTGTGATTTTAAAGTAACACTTAACCCCTATTTAGCCATAGATCATTTTCCATTACCGACAATAGACCAAATACTCGCTAAATTGCAAGAGGGAACGGTATACTGTGAGCTTGATCTAAAGGAAGCATACCTACAGGCGCCCTTAGACGAACAGTCACAAAATCTGGTTACCATGGTCACTGAAAAGGGGATGTATAAATATTTATATCTACCATATGGTGTAAATACGGGAGTGGGCTCTTTTCAAAGATTAATGTCACAAAAACTGGCAGACTTGCCAGGTGTTATAGTGTATATCGATAACATTTATGTTATCGGCACGAACATTCATGAAACTAACAAGCGCGTATGTGAGGTGTTGCAACGTCTAGACGAGTCTGGATTGAAAATAAAAAGTGAAAAGTGCAAATTCTTTGTATATGATCTAGACGTGTTTGGATACAATGTTAGCGCTACAGGAATCAAGGTGATTAAAAATAAACTGGAACCGCTTTTAGCAATCCCTAGACCAGAAAATATAAAAATGCTGCGCTCGTTCCTGGGCAAGGTGAACTACTACAGCAGATTTTTGAGTAATATGGTAGATGTTCTAAACCCTCTCTTCAAATGCCTAAAACAGAAAACTCTAATATGGTCTACGGAATGTGAAAAAGCGTTTCAGGATATAAAAAGCAGACTATCGAATACAGTAACATTGTCTAACTTTGACCCGAACTTACCACTGATAGTAACAACGGATGCTTCAGATGTGGGCGTGGCGGCAGTTCTATCGCACAGAACTAAAGATGGCACTGTCCGCCCAATAGCATTTGCTAGTAAAAAACTAAGCGACTCTCAAATAAAATACCCTATTATAGATAAAGAGGGATTAGCGATAATTTTCGCTATAAATAAGTTCTATGAATACTTGTATGGCAAACATTTCGAATTGGAAACAGATAATTCAGCATTAGTTCGCATATTTGGCCCAAAGAAAAGTGTACCCAAGCTGGCAGCAAAGCGGTTGCAACATTGGAGTATATTCCTTTCAGCGTTCGACTATACTATCAAGCATATCAGTTCTAGTAAAAATCCAGCAGATATTTTATCACGCTGCCCAATACAGGACGACACGCCCACATCTGTCAGTCACCCAATATGTGCCAGTGGAGAGTTAAGCTACCTCAACGTTTACACGAACACGTCACAACTAAACCAACTTGACTGGAAAAAAGTGCGATTAGAAACTAAGAAAGACAAAGTTCTATGTACCGTAATAAGGTTTACAATGGATGGATGGCCCACACAAAACAATTTAGGTTTAGAATTCGCCCCATATTTTCAACGCCAAAATGAAATAACATCAGATAAGGGATGCCTGTTGTGGGGATATAGGGTTATTATCCCAACAACAATGAGAGACACTGTTTTACAAGAATTACACACTAGCCATCTAGGAATCACGAGAATGAAAGGAATAGCCCGATCATATTTCTGGTATCCAAATTTAGACTCAGACATTGATAAAATAACAAGTGCCTGCAAAATATGTCTAGAAAACCGCAAAACCCCAAACAAGACTGCATTACATGTGTGGCCACAACCGCCAGGACCGTGGCATAGGATTCATATTGATTTCCTGGGCCCATTGTGTGGAAAAATGTTCATGGTTTTGGTTGATGCGTATTCAAAGTGGCCTGAGGCCTTTATAATGCAAAATATTACATCAAACAAAACTATCTCTATATTGAAGAGCCTGTACAGCAGGTATGGTTATCCTGTGCACCTCGTGACAGACAACGGAGGGGCATTCACAAGTGCAGACTTTGGGGAGTTCTGCAAAGCCACGGGCGTGCGACATAGCTTCACTCCACCGCACCACCCCGCCACTAACGGAGCCGCTGAACGCTTTGTGGAAACTTTCAAAGACCACATAAAAAAAATTGTCTCGGATAACCACAGCTTGGAATACGCTGTCAACTTATTCTTGTTTGATTATCGTAGTAGCCAACATAAAACCACAAAGTCAAGTCCAAGTAAGCTTATGCTAGGCAGAGAAATAAGATGTAGATTTACTTTATTACGTCCCACACCTACAGCTGATATAATTTGTGTAGAGCAGGAAAAACAAATTGCACTAAACAGTGGAACACGCAATGTAAACTTCCAAATTGGGGATAAGGTAATGGTGAAAGATTACAGAACCAGGGGAAAGAATTGGGTTTTAGGTGTAATAAAAAAGGAGTTGATTGCTGGTTTGACATTCATGGTAGAAGTTGATGGTCTACTACTATGGAAAAGACATGTCGATCAAATGATCACATGTTCTCAAAATCTGATGTAACTACTTATGTACGATATTATGTAACTCTGTATAATACTTTTTTTGTTCGCTCTTGTGCAAATTTATTTTTTTTTTCTCAATATTACGTGTATCTTTTTAATTTTTTTTTGGGAGGGGTGAGGCTGGTTGTCTCATTATTTTTATGTAGGGAAGAGTGTGGCATATTTGGTATTTGTGTTGGCCACACTGGCTCCCTCTCCGCTGCCTCCCCCCTCGCCAGTCACCGTGGGACGGTACGACGGATAAGTTCGTGTATGTGATTATGTGGCTGATTATAATATTCAAAGCAACTGTGAGTGTTTAATTGTATCACAAGTACTACCCGAGGCGAGCTGGATCACAGACGGTGCTATCCCTATGCTGAGGTACAGCAACTATTGTACAGCAATACAGCATGCACAGTACAGTACATACAGCATGTACAGTATATACAGCAATATTGATATATTATTGTACCTAGTTCAAAATCCGCAAGTTCATTTTGTAACAGTGAGTTTGCTATCACATTTTCGAGATAAATTCTTACGTATCTCTTGTTGCTGGGGGACGGGGAAGGCGCCTCCGGCCTCCGGCTCGTCTAGCGCTTGATATATTGGGGTGCTCTGCATCGCTCGGTATCGGAGGCGTCACAATGCTTGGATTGCGACATCACCCCTGACCGAACTATTAGTGCATTCAATCATTAGTCTCTGTCAGGGCTCGAACCATTTAGCAGCCCTCTGGAGCCAAGCGTTTAGTCGCCGCGCTGAATAATACATGCTTAGGTCACGCACTCGCCCAATACTTCAACGCGCTGTTTTTACATTTACTTTTCCGCCTCTTCTGTCTGGCAATGTGTGGTAAAAATATCTAACAAAAATGTCAAAGAATGCGACAGAGTTGGATGATCATATGCGTGGGATGAGGTGTTTCATCCAATTCGCTGTTCAAGTCTGTCACTTAAGATATTTAAGTGAGAGATCGAATCCCTTTCGAAATCTGATATGGCTACATACTACATGACTACATACACAGTACAGCCCGTTGTCGGAACTGCACTTCCGGCATGGAGTTCTCACAACTAAGTATGTGAGTGGCACCCATCATCCAGGTTGGAGTTCCCCGCACGTCGGACTTCTCCTTTGCGGTGTGAGCAAGTGAGCCTCCAGGAAATTTCAAAGTGGAAGAGATTTAGTTAGAGAAGAATTTTAATTTATACCTTCGTAAGTTAAATTGATCATATCTTAAATGTATGAATTTTAACAACATAACACAACATAACACGACATATCATCAAATATGTTATGCTTATTCATATGTTAAAACGTAAGTCCCACATTCCAGCACGAAATATGAAAACACGACGAAAATGTTCCAATTTATGTTTCACCCGCCCGCATGTTCTTAGATAGGCAAATACGACAAGGCGTTTGATGGATATTAAAGGCGCACCTTACATCATTTGCGTTATTACACGGCCCCTCGTAGTGTGGGGGTGCTGGCGGGGGACCGCAAGACGACGTTTCCTTATATCTAGATACTGCACCCCCTTAATATGCTAAAATCAAATTAGTTTGAAGCGCGGAGTGATTCGGGGGTGCGGCTTGAGCCAGTGTCGACATTTCCAATATCTACGCAGAGGAAGTCATCATCCGGGAACTCTTTTGAATTCTATTTTTTTATTTATACTTATACATTAGATCATGTTTGAGACAAAAGTCGGTCTTTAGGGGTGAATAAATGAAATTTTAATCCACTATCCATTTCGATAATTCGAAACGAATAATTTCTTTATAATGACGCTTATCTATATAATGTAGGAGCGGTATTACATGTCTAAATTGCTCTATTTCATTCAATTCATTTCATAGAAATGTTTGCATATCAGTATCAGATGGAATGACAGTGCACAATTAATATTGTTTATTTTTATTTTTTATTATTGGCTTCTTCATATAGTATTACCACAGAGCAAGAAGCTAGGGGAAGCCACGCGATCGTTTTTTATGTGAATGTGCCATTTTCTTTCGGGTTTCCAGACTCTACCCATTGATTCGTTCATTCATCAAATCAATATTAAAACGGTTACTAAGCTAATGCTGGTAAGCGGTGCTCAAACTTATATTTCATGGCCTAGTACATATGTAGTGGCCACACTGAAACCGCTAGAAACCTATTAAATAACTTGCAACCTTATCTGCAGCATAAGCTGAGGGCGGGATCCCATCTGGCGGGCAAAGCATATGTACGTACCCCGCCGCAAGATGTCGCTATCTTGAAATGTGTGGAGGGTATGTCCGGAAGTGAAGCCTCCGGGCCGGAAGTGTCAGTGTTAAGACGCAGCTTTCATTAGCGTGAGCGCGGGATCTCGCCAAATTAACACCCTCAACTTGCCAGGGCTTATTGCCATCGTCGGTGACTCTTAAGCTTAATACTTTAAGAGTCATTTTTCAATGACAAGACAGATTTTGATGGTGATACCTTCGCAAACTTGTGATGCCAGGGGGTTCATATCTGGGAAGACGAGTTGACAAACAAGTTGCTGTTTAGCTATACATACTTACCGCTATGTTTAATTAATACACAAATCCATTATTATAAGCTGTATTTTACTGTTTTTTTATTAATAGTATATCATCTCCTGCTGCTTACCCTAGAAGGCAATGCCTAGTGGGGTGGCAGTGCCTAATTATTGTACACACACTCTCTGTCGAGAAACAATAAATAAATAAATAAAAATGTGCAATGCGTATACTACAGACTTGACAATATTGTTGTACTTTGTGTATATATGTATTGTATATTCCATGTATTTATGTGTTTATTAGGGAGAAAAATTAAAAAAAAATCATATCTAAGTGGTTTCAGTGATTGATAAGTTACAATTCCGAAATTATTATCGTTTAACACAAAATCATTCTCTATTTCTTATTGTAGCTCTTGATTGTACATATATAGGTCAGTCAGTCAGCGTGTATGTGTCCACTGCTGGACATACGCCTCTCCAATCCTCTCCAGTCCCCCCCGGCCTTCAGCGGTACGGAACCAGTGCTTTCCGCCGACGTATTTGATGTCGTCGTCCCACCTGGCAAGTGGTCTTCCCACAATCCTTTTCCTGTTCACGGCCGCCAGTGTAGGACACGATTACTCCAACGGTCGTCATCTCTTCGGCTAAAGTGTTCAGCCCACTGCCACTTGAGCTTCGCCACCCGGTGTCCAATATCGACTAATTTGGTGCATCGGCGGATTGCCTCGTTACGCACTATATCACATAGCAATATTCCCAGCATGACTCGCTCCATTGCTCGCTGGGCAAATGGCAATACAAACATTCTTACAAAAATATGGTAATTAATTATGCATATGAAAACTCAAATGTCTCACACAATAAATAACTAACTCAATTGTATTGTTGAGCTACTTCAAAATGTGATAAGAAATGGTTAAAAGTAAGCAATGGTCCAGAGAACTGATCGAGCACAGTTTGAATGAAGCATAAACGGTTAATATTATTTTCATCTCATCTTCAGTGAAGCGAGCAAATAGGAGATTACAGGGAGGAAGCCACCTCGTTTAACTTGGTCCGCGACGACCGACTCGGAAACATTTTAAATTTGTATTGAGCGCTTCGATTTATTGCCAACTTTCTATCCACTTCCGTTCTCGTGGTTTCTAGTAGAAATCGTAACGTTTTTTTTTATAACTACGGTTATGCTTATAGGAGAAATTGGGAGAGGGGAGAAAATATATTAGTTGTATCATCAATTATCTGAAAACTGTATATAATTTTAGACGATAAAACAACGATGTAAAAATAAAATACATTTTAGCTTTCTTTCCAATAATGCTTATAATATTGTCATTTTCTTTTTTATTAGTAAAACAAAAATTAAGCTTCGCAAATAATGTTAACAAAAATATGTTGCATAGAGTTTCGGCTTTCTATCTCTCTATGTTGAGATTTTCGCATTAGTTCTAACAGAGCTCCTGTCTGAGTTGGCAAATTATAAGAAGCATCGCGCGGTTGTTCTTTTCTCTCCAATCGATAGCTTCCAGTCGAACGCACCATTAATCTTAGAGGAGAGTTGATAGGTTACTTCCTTCTTTATGTTTTCCTAACAGTGTTTTGTTGAGATACATTTTATTTTACTATTCATTTTTATCTTTAAACGTCGTCATAAGTACGAATTTTACGAGTATTCAGTTACTTTAATAATATTAATTCGACTGACTGTTGGGCACAGCCACGGCGTTCTCTAAAAACAAATATTGTTAACTTTTATTTTTTGACGTGATGACGTCACGTCTTATAAATTGATGAACACCGGCTGCACGCACGAAAAAGTGTCACGTTCCATCTAAACCTGTGTGTGCAAGCGAGAGCACGATAGAGAGGCATATACAATAGTAGGAAATACAAAATATATTTCTCCGTCTTTTGCGAGCCTCGAACCCGCGGTCCCTGCCACCATTACCGACCAGACGTCTTAACCACGCGGGCTAATCGACCATGTACCTATCGCAGTAAATTTGCTCCACAGTATGTGAATATTTCATGGAGCGACATCTAGCGTCAATAGTAAATGAAATACTTCAGCGGTATTTACTTCATTTCGCAGTTAGGTAGTTGTTGTAACGTTGTACATGTAGATGGCGTTATGTAGGTTTGAGTCCCAACACGATGTTTATATTGATAATTAATATTATTGGCTTTTTAGGTTTTTTAAATATAAATTAAACAAAAATTAATAGTCATTCTTTTCTCATATTTTTTATTAGTTATTATCACATCTTTATCATGTAATTAAATTAATTTTACATGGTAAATATCCGCCGGAACTGATTTTGTATCTGACTTCGCACTTTATATACTTTATGACGTCATCACGTAAAACTATCGTTCGTAAACCGACTTTACAGACAACCAATTTTTTTATGGAAATGGACACGGGGCTACATTACATCAGCTACACAACATCCGTGATGTCAGCCCATAACACCGGGTGAACTAGGTGCCATGTCAGGCTTGACTGACTTGACTTGACTTGAACTTGACTTCTAAATCAAATAACTGAAGTTTTATTTTCCATTTATTATTAACGCTATATTGGAAATTATTGTTTCACCTCTTTACAACCCACAGAGCAAACATAGGCGGCCGTATTACCGGCATTTTGACCGATAGCTTTATGTATGACTTATGAATTGGAAATACAAATACAAGATATACCATATCCTACTCTACAAAGTTTTTTGTCCGTTTATTCCTTATAAATTGAATTTTTGGACAGGAGAACATTTAATGAAAATAATGACGAATTATCCAGGATGAGCAATGTGTCAATGTAGCGTAGCGAAATAAACTAAAACTTTGGCGAAAAATATACTTGCATTCATTTATTTAGTTTTAAGTAACATTTGTCAATAAAACTCAGAAAATACATAAAAACATCACAACATTTAATCTCCATCTCGCAGTGCAGTGGTGGCGAGGTGAGGTATATATTATATAAACCGCCGAAGGTGTTCTACAATCGAAGGCGGAACCGTTCGCGCGGTCGAAAGCGTGGCAGGAAATAAAAGTAAGCAGCGGCAGGAGGCTCGGGGGCGGGCGGGGGCGAGGGAGATAAGTAAACTGCCTGCGAATGTTCAGGAAATAGGTGAAAAACGGAGAGTTACGCCTCTCAATAGAAATGGTTAAACGTACGAGCGTGCAGTAGAGATCGTGGCTTCAGCGGTGAAACACTGGGTAGACTTCTGTAACTTAACTGGTTTTATATATCTTAATAGCTTACTTTTTATTTTATTGTGATAAAACATGTGAAGAATGTAGGTATAGCTACCAACAAAACAAATATTATGTTTTTGATTAATTTAATACCTATGTAATTCTTCGCAATTTTTTGAGTTATATCTATCTACTAACTCAAAAACGACTATAACATTTATACTCGATGTTATATAGTCAGGAAATGTTATAATCCTATCCTCTATCAATATCAAAGCCTTTTACTGAAAAACCAATAAAATTAATTAACCACGAACAAAATTCCCCGTTAAAACTTATCAAAACCCTAACGGTACAATATTTCACCAGCGCCTTATCTCGTGATCGTTTTCAATACAGCTTCCGTCTCCTCCCCCGCGTCTCTAGTTTGCATCGTAGACGCTCTGTAACCGCAACAACTCAAAAGGATGGAACGTCAACTCGTCAAGCAGGCGAAGCATTTTAAATGGTGCGCACAAAATATTATATTATATTACATCACAAATATATATCTCTCTCTGTCATACTTGCGGACTCACTAATATAAACACTCGCGTCACCAGCCACCTGATGCAAATTGAACTGTATACAACGTATGGCAATAGCGGTCCTATCCTTTCGAATTCGTTGCCCAGTAAGTATTTGCGAACGTTTAATACTCGTAATTCTTTATCAGGCGCGGATATGGGTCGGAGGGAGCGTAGGGGCGCCACAAGTATCGGTTACCTCGCCCGACCGCCGCGCCGCCGCCGCCGCCGCCACCGCGTTGCGCGCACCCTCCAAGCAGCTTTAGATGTCTATTAGCATATTACTGAGAAGAAACTCCTTGCTTTATGCTCTAGGATTGTCAGTAGTAGGACGACGTAGTTGAAGTAAAGAGTGTGTGTAATTTTTCGCTTTTTTTTATTCTCTTTTACATTGTGTATTTTGGTCTTCAGCACGCTGATTGATCATTGAAAATTAACGAAACTTAAAAATATTTAAATTTGTACAAAATGTTTGTGTAAAAATATTTACATAGATACCTATGTATATTTTTGTAACACGATATTAAATTCATTACTTGTTTTAAAATTTACATTATTAACATTTTACTAGGCATAATCTAAAATTATGAAAATATATTTATCTTACTTAGTTATACAAAAAAGGAAGTTGCACAAAAAAAAATTATACGAGTAGTTATACCTAAAATTTTGAATCTAATTTACGAACTAGTTCGGAAATCAGTGCGGTGCAGCCAACCCAAGTTAAGTTACACTACGGAATGTTGACAATATATATTGACATACACATTCGGTTTGGAGTTTGAACTTTGGTATCGCATGAAAGCAACCCCGAGTGCGCACATGTGTGTCGATCGGTCGCGCAGATACGCGCGCGCAACCTGAGAACACAATATCAGCTCGTTAGCGTCAAAGAGTGTCAAACGCTGCGTGTTAAGTGAGGAGGCTTGGCAAAAACAAGCACCCTCAAGTTTATAACTCAAACTTGATTAAAGACAATATGTATACAGCTTACTGGCATGTAAGTTAGAGGTATCTGCATAATACAACTGAAAGTTCATGCAAAAGACATTTTGATTTAATACATAAATGCGTGCATATAATGTTATTATGCATATTATTTTCAAACACATGCACTGCATTATATGTATATGGATGCATATAGTGTTTGAACATTGATCTGGACCGGTACTAACACAAGTGTTTAATATATGTTTTATTGACTCAGTTCAATATAATATATTGTTTTATTGATTATTATTTAAGGAAAATTCTAGATGGAATATTCTTGTCATTCTCTCTCATAATGCCGAATACATCTAGTGTACAATGTTTGTACAATTTTATTTTTATACAAGTAGTTCTAAGAAGCTCTCCTGGCTCAGCTACTCCGAGGGAGGAGTACAAAACAAATCTTTGCAAAAATTAACTTTTACCCGGAAGCCTAAATTTTATCAGCATGCACTGAAACTCAATCCTGTAAACATATAATGATAAATACACTCGAAAATATAAATTATTTAACATTATTTTTTATTAACAACAGATAAGAGCGTTCAATTTGAAGTGCTTAAAATTTTTACGTGCACGTAACGACGGCCTTGCTTCATTTTAGGAACCAATAAATGGCAAAGAGAATATAAGACTGAAGGCCTAACGACATAATTTGCTTATCAGCTGACCATTACCGAAAATCGAACGGCACATTACCGGGAACTGCCTAAAGTCCGATTCTACGTAACTGCGAAGCATCGAAATGAAACAACTCTAGAACGATCGCACTTTCATTTCATTCAAATATTTACTCCAAGGACGACATAAATTCGTTCCATTTACGAAAATAAAAACATTCTACTCCTTATCGCGTTCGATTTTTAAAATAACGAGACGCCATCGGTAACGAAGTTAAGGGGACGAGGTTTAGTCTCCCTTTTCTCCCCTCGGAGAAGTGGCAGCCGGGAAGAATTTTCTTTTCGGCAATTTAGAGCCGAACAGATAATAAAACGGACTTAATGCCGCGCGGTGGGCGGGCGCGGTGTCGCGGCGGAGGCGGCGGCGGCCCTGCGGTACTCGCGCGACGGCGGCGGCGCGGCGGCGCTCCTAATGAAAAGTCTTCATTTCAATATCTGCTCAGTGGAGCGCGAGCACCGCGACACTATTGGAAATAAATCGTCTCACCCGAACCTTTTATCCTTTTATACATAGCCGACTGTTGTGTGATGCCGGTGATGAATTTTATAAAGCTCTTGAAATATGCTATATTAGTTTTCATACTGATATGATAGAAAATGCTTTATTGCTCCAATAAACATTAAACAGTAATAAGTACATTAGACAAATTACATAAGGTGCAAAGGCGGACTTATCCCTTACAGAGATTTCTTACAGTCAACCTTTGGATGTTTGAAATTCCATGAATATAGTGGAATGTAAGTAGATATTAGCAAAAGGATGAGCGTGAGAATTGAAGATACAATAATAATAATAAGCATACTTATTAATAAATAATACATACATACCACACACGCTGAATTCCGACAATCAGGGTAAGCAGAGTAATCGGTGTTGTGCTGCAAGAACTCTGAAAAATTGAATTTATTAATAATACATGCTAATTAAATAAAAGCTATATATGTGTTAATACATATAAACTACTAAATATATTGAATATAATATACAAATAAATATACATACATACCTACCTATACTTGTCCATCCAGGTATGAAACAAAAGTTATTTTGTTTTTGTTTTATGATGTTTATGATGATGACGTTGAACACTTATCGATGGCCCCAGCGGTGGCAAATACTGTCGCTGCTTACCGCACAACTAATCCTCCAGCTCCGCAGATCTGCGCTTCGATCGAGACTCCAGCACTTGACCCACTTAGCCGCAGTCGCCGCCGCCTCCGCCTCTGCCGCGTCGAGTCGCGTCGCGTCGGGAGCAAATCGAAAATCGATAGCGACAACGACCCCAGAGCATCGCCGTGCATTTGTGACGCAGAGGTTGTGACGCACGCGGCTGCGGCGCGGCGCGGCGGCGCTCCTCTTCCAGCTACACATCTGTCTGAGCGGATGCTGTGAATCCTAATAAAAAACCGGCCAAGTGCGAGACGAACTCGCGCACCGAGGGTTCCGCGTATCGCCATGTCATGGTCAGCGCCACTCACGCCATCTATGGCGTGTTTATGGAATGCTTCATATTAGTTAAAATTCATGATTATTTAAAATGCTTCATACTATTTTCGGTAGATGGCGCGCGCGCATACACTTTTTAGTTTCTTTCTTCTATGGGAACCCCGCGAATTTTTTAGTTTTTCTAATTTTTATTATTTGTTGTTATATCGATTATAATAACACTTATATTCTGTGAAAATTTCAATGGGCTACCTCTTACGGTTCAAGAGATACAGCCCTCGGACAGACGGACAACCAGACAGACAGACAGACAGACAGCGTAGGCTTAGTAATAGGGTCCCGTACCGGATACGGGACACTAACAAACGGGAAATCTGTCGACGCGCCGCCGTCGTCGATTCTGTGTTAGCTTATAATAAATCGAGAACTACTCGATCAATTAACATGGGTCAGTGAAAAATGACGTTTTCTGGCACATCTGAGGACAGTTAGAAGACTCCATAAAAAAATATATTTTACTATGAAGGTGACAAATTAAATGTACAATATTCTCCAGTAAGGTGGAGCACTGTTTCTGTCTTTGGCGCAAGCAGTTGGCTGTTTAGGTTAGATCCTCTCTTAATGATGTTGCCAGATTCAAGTTTCAGTTATGTTGCCAAAAGAAAGGATCATACACAACACTAGTGTAGGCGAATGTAAGGCTATTCTCCTGTCTCCCTCAAACTCCCCGCTGCCCCCCCCCCGCTCCGTCCACGTGGCCATTGTACAATAATTACTCAGCTGGGAGTAGCCGCGCGCCGTTGGGACCGATTGAAATGTTTGAAAATGAAGCGCTCGGTGTGTTTGTCGAGCAAATGAATTAGTTTTCTAGTATGTACTTGTCAAGTAGTTTATAATGGATTTGTATGCCTCAGTAGGCATGCAGAGTAATAAACGGTCAACATTCGTATTCACCGGGTGGCTAAGCTCAAGTGGCAGTGGGCTGGGTACGTCAGCCGAAGAGATGCGACACTCGTTGGAGTAACTGTATCCTATGTGCCGCAGTTCTTTCTCCTTAATGCAAATCTCTCTATTTATTTATTTTATTTATTTATTTAATGTTAACGAAATCAACAGCATTACATTTAGAATATAACTAACATTATTTATACAAAAAACAAAGCAAATTATAGATTTCACTGATTAGAACCGTATTTTGTTCTACATACAGACAGATGCATAGGTACTAAACAAAACAAAGGATGAAATTAACACATTTTTACAACAATATATTTTGCAACAAATATTTTTAGCTACCAGGGTGTGTGTGTGTGAGGGTGTGTGTGAGGGTGTGTGTGTGTGTGTGTGTTTGCCCACTCCCTAAAACGAGGCGTTTCGTCCGTCCACACTAACGAAACCGAGGCGCCGTCAAAAGCGAGACCGCCTCGGATTTGACAGGAAAATTCTAATGGCAGATTTGAAATCAGCTACCCCTGATTGGTCAGAAAACGTATATTTGACGGACCAATCAGAGCAGATCAAATTTTACGCCTCGTTTTTGGTAGTTTTGGCAGGTTGTGTAAGTGTGTATGAAAATGTCTAAAAATACGTAGTTCCAGTGTGTATGCCATAGGTGACGCTGCAGTCGCAAGTGTGTATCCATCGGACACGAATCCGAGACCGCCTCGCTTTTTTAGTGTGTGATGTGTGTGTAAGTGTGTTTAGTGTGTATCCTAATTTATGCTATAATTACCGAATCTGAGACCTTTTCATTATTATTGTTACCTTGTAAATATGTGTGTGGGGAGCGCACGCGCCACCGACCCCGGACCCGCTCCGGTCCCTTCCTTCCTTCCGCGGATTCATTGAATGAGTCAAGCAGTCCGTCAGTCGCCCGGGTGTCGCCCCACAGAGAGGCAGTATTTATTTATGATGAGTAGCTTCAATTCAAATTTTCAAATTCTTTTCTATAAAAAAAATTATACTTTCATAAAAACTTTCATCCCCGATTTCCACCCCTTAAAATCTGAAAATCCAAAAACCCTGAAATACGTTATTATTTGTTTATGAAGAGTAGCTAAAATTAAAATTTTCAAGTTCCTGCCTTTAAATAAAATCGATACTCCCATACAAACTTTCATCCCCCATTTCCACCCCTTAAAATCTGAAAATCGAAAAACCCTGAAATACGTTATTATTTGTTTATGAAGAGTAGCTACAATTAAAATTTTCAAGTTCCTACCTGTAAAAAAATCGATACTCCCATAAAAATTTTCATCCCCCATTTCCATCCCTTAAAATCTGAAATCCAAAACCCCTGAAACACATCATTATTTATTTATGATAAGTAACTACAATTAAAATTTTCAAGTTCCTATCTATAAAAAAATTTACACTTCCATAAAAAATTTCATCCTCAATTTCCACCCCTTAATATCTGAAAATCCAAAAACCCTGAAATACGTCATTATTTGTTTATGAAGCGTAGCTACAATTAAAATTTTCAAGTTCCTACCTTTAAAAAAATCAATACTCCCATGAAAATTTTCATCCCCCATTTCCACCCCTTAAAATCTGAAAATCCAAAAACCCTGAAACACATCATTACTTATTTGGGATAAGTAAACAATTACAATTTCCAAGTTCCTATCTATAAAAAAATGTATACTTCCATAAAAAATTTCATCCCCGATTTCCACCCCTTAAAATCTGAAAATCCAAAAACCCTGAAATACGTCATTATTTGTTGATGAAGAGAAGCTAAAATTAAAATTTTCAAGTTCCTGCCTTTAAAAAAATCGATACCCCATACAAATTTTCATCCCCCATTTCCACCCCTTAAAATCTGAAAATTCAAAAACGCTAAAACACGTTATCATTTGTTTATGAAGAGTAACTACAATTAAAATTTTCAAGTTCCTACCTTTAAAAAAATCGATACTCCCATAAAAAATTTGAAAATCCAAAAATCCTGAGTTGTAAAATAAACCTGTGTTCTAAATTTCAGCTTTATAGGTCTTGCGGTTTAGGCTGGGCGATGATGATTGAGGCGGGCGTATAGTTTTATTAATATAAAAGATATATATAAAAGCGAGACCATATCCCAAGAACGACAACAAAACAAAAAAAGTAAACAGATAACTAAAAATTATAATTTCATACACTCCAAATCCGAGGTGGGTAATACACACATGCGATTCAATATACGAAAGTGAGACCGCCTCGGATTCAGGTAAAATAAAATACCGAAAGCGAGGCGTTTTAAAAAAATTCTCATACACACTCTAAATGTGTTGAAAATGACGAAAGCGAGGCTCTAGCCTCGCTTTCGTGCACGCCTCGGATTCGGGTGTGTTAGCACTTTTCTGAAAATTGCAATATCTCATGCAATATGCCATCTATCGAGAAACGGGAAAGATTGTCGTATACCTATATTCAAGTTACATCACATAGAGACACAAAACATTGTGAAATACCGTTGTATCACTAAGGCCTCGTTTTCGTGCTTCTCAACAACTAAACACAGACCGCCTCGCTTTCGGGACTCAGCAAACAAGGGTGTGTGTGTAAGGGTGTGTGCGTGTGTGAGAGGGTGAGGGTGTGTGTGTGTGTAGGAGAGGGTGTGTTTGCCCACTCCCTAAAACGAGGCGTTTCGTCCTTCCACACTAACGAAACCGAGGCGCCGTCAAAAGCGAGACCGCCTCGGATTTGACAGGAAATTTCTAATGGCAGATTTGAAATCAGCGACCCCTGATTGGTCAGAAAACGTATATTTGACGAACCAATCAGAGCAGATCAAATTTTACGCCTCGTTTTTGGTAGTTTTGGCAGGTTGTGTAAGTGTGTATGAAAATTTCTAAAAATACGTAGTTCCAGTGTGTATGCCATAGGTGGCGCTGCAGTCGCAAGTGTGTATCCATCGGACACGAATCCGAGACCGCCTCGCTTTTTTAGTGTGTAATGTGTGTGTAAGTGTGTTTAGTGTGTATCCTACTAATCTATGCTATAATTACCGAATCTGAGACCTTTTCATTATTATTGTTACCTTGTAAATATGTGTGTGGGGAGCGCACGCGCCACCGACCCCGGACCCGCTCCGGTCGCTTCCTTCCTTCCGCGGATTCATTGAATGAATCAAGCAGTCCGTCAGTCGCCCGGGTGTCCCCCACAGAGAGGCGGTATTTATTTATGATGAGTAGCTTCAATTCAAATTTTCAAATTCCTTTCTATAAAAAAAATTACACTTTCACAAAAACTTTCATCCCCGATTTCCACCCCTTAAAATCTGAAAATCCAAAAACCCCAGAATTACGTTATTATTTTTTTATGAAGAGTAGCTAAAATTAAAATTTTCAAGTACCTGCCTTTAAAAAAATCGATACTCCCATACAAATTTTCATCCCCATTTCCACCGCTTAAAATCTGAAAATTCAAAAACCCTGAAACACGTCATCATTTGTTTATGAAGAGTAGCTACAATTAAAATTTTCAAGTTCCTACCTTTAAAAAAATCTAAACTCCTATGAAAATTTTCATCCCCCATTTCCACCCCTTAAAATCTGAAAATCCAAAAACCCTGAAATACGTCATTATTACTTTATGAAGCGTAGCTACAATTAAAATTTTCAAGTTCCTACCTTTAAAAAAATCAATACTCCCATGAAAATTTCATCCCCCATTTCCACCGCTTAAAATCTGAAAATTCAAAAACGCTGAAACACGTCATCATTTGTTTATGAAGAGTAGCTACAATTAAAATTTTCAAGTTCCTACCTTTAAAAAAATCGATACTCCCATAAAAATTTTCATCCCCCATTTCCATCCCTTAAAATCTGAAAATCCAAAAACCCTGAAATACGTTAATATTTGTTTATGAAGAGCAGCTAAAATTAAAATTTTCAAGTTCCTACCTTTAAAAAAAAAATCTAAACTCCCATGAAAATTTTCATCCCCCCTTTCCATCCCTTGAAATCTGAAAATTCAAAAACCCTGAAACACGTCATCATTTATTTATGAAGAGTAGCTACAATTAAAATTTTCAAGTTCCTACCTTTAAAAAAAAAATCTAAACTCCCATGAAAATTTTCATCCCCCCTTTCCATCCCTTGAAATCTGAAAATTCAAAAACCCTGAAACACGTCATCATTTATTTATGAAGAGTAGCTACAATTAAAATTTTCAAGTTCCTACCTTTAAAAAAAAAATCTAAACTCCCATGAAAATTTTCATCCCCTTCTTTCCATCCCTTGAAATCTGAAAATCCAGAAACCCTGAAACACGTCATTATTTATTTATGATTAGTACCTATAATTTAAATTTTCAGGTTACTATCTATAAAAAAAATTACTTTTCCATAAAAAATTCATCCCCGATTTCCATCTCTTAAAATCTGAAATCCAAAAACCCTGAAACACGTCATTATTTATTTATGATAAGTAGCTACAATTAAAATGTTCAAGTTCCTATCTATAAAAAAATGTATACTTCCATAAAACATTTCATCCCCGATTTCCACCCCTTAAAATCTGAAAATCCAAAAACCCTGAAATACGTCATTATTTGTTTATGAAGAGTGGCTAAAATTAAAATTTTCAAGTTCCTGCCTTTAAAAAAATCGATACTCCTATACAAACTTTCATCCCCCATTTCCACCCCTTAAAATTTGAAAATCCAAAAACCCTGAAACACGTCATCATTTGTTTATGAAGAGTAGCTACAGTTAAAATTTTCAAGTTCCTACCTTTAAAAAAATCTAAACTTCTATGAAAATTTTCATCCCCCATTTCCATCCCTTGAAATCCGAAAATCCAGAAACCCGAAACACGTCATTATTTATTTATGATAAGTAGCTATAATTGAAATTTTCAAATTACTATCTATAAAAAAAATTACTTTTCCATAAAAAAATTCATCCCCGATTTCCATCCCTTAAAATCTGAAATCCAAAAACCCTGAAACACGTCATTATTTATTTATGATAAGTAGCTACAATTAAAATTTTCAAGTTCCTATCTATAAAAAAATTTATACTTCCATAAAAAATTTCATCCCCTATTTCCACCCCTTAAAATCTGAAATCGAAAAACCCTGAAATACGTCATCATTTATTTATGAAGAGTGGCTACAATTAAAATTTTCAAGTTCCTACCTTTAAAAAAATCGATACTCCCATAAAAACTTTCATCCCCCATTTCCATCCCTTAAAATCTGAAATCCAAAAACGCTGAAACACATCATTACTTATTTGTGATAAGTAAACAATTAAAATTTTCAAGTTCCTATCTATAAAAAAAATTATACTTCCATAAAAAATTTCATCGCCGATTTCCACCCCTTAAAATCTGAAAATTCAAAAACCCTGAAATACGTCATTATTTGTTTATGAAGAGTAGCTAAAATTAAAATTTTTAAGTTACTGCCTTTAAAAAAATCGATACTCCCATACAAATTTTCATCTCCCATTTCCACCCCTTAAAATCTGAAAATTCAAAAACGCTAAAACACGTTATCATTTGTTTATGAAGAGTAGCTACAATTAAAATTTTCAAGTTCCTACCTTTCAAAAAATCGATACTCCCATAAAAAATTTCATCCCTCATTTACATCCCTTAAAATCTGAAAACCCAAAAATCCTGAGTTGTAAAATAAACCTGTGTTCTAAATTTCAGCTTTCTAGGTCTTGCGGTTTAGGCTGGGCGATGATGATTGAGGCGGGCATATAGTTTTATTAACTTAAAAGATAGACATAAAAGCGAGACCATATCCCAAGAACGACAACAAAACAAAAAAAGTAAACAGATAACTAAAAATAATAATTTCATACACTCCAAATCCGAGGTGGGTAATACACACATGCGATTCAATATACGAAAGTGAGACCGCCTCGGATTCAGGTAAAATAAAATACCGAAAGCGAGGCGTTTTAAAAAAATTCTCATACACACTCTAAATCTGTTGAAAATGACGAAAGCGAGGTTCCAGCCTCGCTTTCGTGCACGCCTCGGATTCGGGTGTGTTAGCACTTTTCTGAAAATTGCAATATCTCATGCAATACGCCATCTATCGAGAAACGGGAAAGATTGTCGTATACCTATATTCAAGTTACATCACATAGAGACACAAAAAATTGTGAAATACCGTTGTATCACTAAGGCCTCGTTTTCGTGCTTCTCAACAACTAAACACAGACCGCCTCGCTTTCGGGACTGAGCAAACAAGGGTGTGTGTGTGTGTGATTATTATTATAATTTTTTTTTTTATTTATTTCTTGCCCTAGTCGTACGTCGGGTTTAAAATTCCAGACACTATGTGCTTCTTAAATACCGATTTGTTATGGAGATAGGGATCAATGTTGCTAAAGTCTCTATTGTATGTTCTGGCTAAACGAGTGAGGACAGAGTTTTGGGAATAGTTCGTGCGGCACGGGGGTACACTATATAGGTAGGCAGCGGTGTGACGTGTGCGTCGACCGGGCACGTGCAGCCCAAGCATCTCCACCAGAGCCGGAGAGTCCACAGTTCCTCGCACCACGTCGTGCAGCAGCAACATGTCCAGCAGAGATCTCCTGTCTTCGAGGGGTAACATTTTGTAGTGTTTACAGCTGTCAAAGTAGGAGGGAAACGATCGCCTCTCGCGGTAATTAATATGTTTGATGAAGCGTTCTTGAATATGTTCGATTTTTTCTTTATATACCTTGTATTGCGGGGACCATACATTACTAGCATATTCAAGGACGCTTCGAACGTATGCAAAATATATCGATTTTGTGCAGGTTAGATCTGTGAAGGATTGACTCACACGCAGCACAAATCCAAGATTTTTAAAGGCTTTATTCGTTATTATGTCAATGTGTTCCCCAAGGGTTAATTTGCTGTCTAGATAAACACCAAGATCTCGAACAAGCTTGACTCTTTCGAGTGGAGCGTCGTCAATTGTGTACTTAAATTCGATAGGGCATTTGCTACGTGTGAAAGTTATTATCTGACATTTGTTTATATTTACTGTAATTCTATTTTGTTTGTAGTACCGCGAAAGACGATCCAAATCACTTTGCAACCTTGTACAGTCCGTAACATTACCCATCTCCAGATATATTTTAGTATCGTCAGCGTAAAGGAGATGCTTAGCGTGCTGAAAACAAGATTATATATCGTAGAGATAGGCATTATAAAACAAGGGGCCTAGATGCGATCCCTGGGGGACTCCTGAAGGAATTCCTACGAAGTTAGATTTGTATCCACCAAGAACCACCCCTTGAGATCGATTCGACAGGTACGACTTGATCCAGCGTAACAAGTCACCATGTATTCCAAGCCTGTCTAGTTTTGACAAGAGAATGATATGATCCACACGGTCAAAAGCCTTTTCAAAGTCCGTGTAGATCACATCAACCTGTTTCCCTTTGTCCATATGGTGGAACACATAGTGGGAAAATTGAGCTAGGTTTGTAGTTGTGGAACGTCGTTTCAGAAAACCATGTTGATGCTCACTTACGCCACGGGATATTATAGGATAGATGTTGTCATAAATTATCTTTTCGAAAATTTTGCTGAATGTATTCAAAATCGAGATGGGCCTATAATTTTCAATTTTAGTTTTTGGTCCCTTTTTATGAATTGGTATGATATGTGCTTCTTTCCAGATTTTAGGACATACTCCTTCGTGGAGTGATCTATTAAATAATATATATCTATATCTATATCTATAATCTATATCTATTTCCTATAGAGAGAGATAGAGAGAGAGAGAGGGAGAGAGAGAGAGAGAGAGCACTGAATTCTCAAAAGTTTTGTTGGTTTTTAGCAGAAAATGGCAAACAAAAATTGTAAATGTGGTAGTAAGTGATCTCGCACATGCGGCGTTGTGCCTGCGCCGCCGTGACTTGCAGTTTCCGCCCCGCCCCTAGCCGGTGCTGCCCCCGGCCATCCCCTAGGGACTCTTCACCTCTAACATGGAGCCTCGACACAGCCGCGCCGCCGCCGCCGCCGCCTGAAGGCATCGTGTGACATTCTTGGAAACTAATACAAAAACTGATCTGCACGCATTCCTCCTCACTACGACCGGACCTACCTATGGGATCTAACTGTGACGAAAACTAAATACAATTATTATGGCTGATATGTCATGGCACTGCCGGCTTCTGGTGGAGTAAAATGCGTAATGAGGATTACTTCCGAATTATTATATTATCTATATTATAGGAACATGTTCGTTCATGCGCACATTTAGATCTGCGCGCATTTAAATTCGCAGCTGTGGACTAGGTACGTGGTTTAAAAAGGTGATATCACCTTTTAAATTGCAGGTAGGATTATTTTTAGTTTAAATTCAAACACTAAATCTCTTAGTCAAATTTTCGTGGAGTAAACGAGGTTTGAGGAGCTTTCCGCAGTCCATAATATCAAAGATGGAACGAGTCACAAGCAAGCTCGCGCTGCGTGTTATTATTTTGATTATGGATTCTTATCGTAATGGCGAGGTGCGGCGGAGTCGCTCCGCTGCGGGCTCTACTCCGCCTACCCACCGCTCCACTCCACACTACACACGAGCACTAGCATTAACTCTGCCTTGAGATTTCTCAGCGGTCGCCGCCGCCGCCGTTTCCCCTCCCCCGCACCAGCCGCCTCCGCCACCGGCCAACAGGAAACCGCGACCGTACCTATTATAACGTACGCAGAGCTAAATAAACTAAAAAATTCGAGACCGACGCGGAAACAGTATGTCTACCTCTACCTACGGAGCGGTAGAGTAAAGTGAACGCCAGCTATAATACAAAGTGCGGTAAAGGCGGTATGTAGGTGCGTATAGGCAGGTCGGTGTTCCCCCGTCCCGCGGTCATTAGTGTCAGTGGCGTCCCCGCGTCGTACCCCCGCCGGCTCCCCCGCGCGCCGCCCCCTCCGCCGCCACCCCGACGCCCGACAACACAGAGAAAGTATGATTTTGTTCCTATAAAGCCGTATTTCTAGTTCACACAGGAATCGGAATACGGTGGAGGCGTCTTACTCGTACATGTAGAGGTAGGGAGGGACTGGCGAGGTAACCCACCCGCTACCCGCTCGCGCTCGCGCTGGGGATGGAGTGTGGAAGCGCAAGCGACGTGTGGAAAGTAAAGTTCGATGAGCGCGAAGCTTGTGCTTTGGTTACTTAAACTTGTTAGAGCTCCGGATCTCTTCGTCATTTGAAATTAAAGTGGAATTTCGGGACAAGATTAGAATAGGGGAAATTTTGTGCGTGGTCGTTGGAAGTTATGCTTCTTTCTTTCAAGCATTTGTCTTTTTGTCAACAGAATACTTCGTCAAGAGAGTTGCTTTCACGAGTCATGAGCAAACTTTTAATTGGTCGGTTTGACGGGATGTGACGTCGACGGCGGCGCCGACGCTTCACGCGATTGGTTCGTCAGTCAGCGTCAGTCGACGCTCGTCGCCTATTGGGCTCACGAACGTCGTCGTTCGACTACTATTCACTTGCATGCAATGTTAGTCCACTGTCCATCTGTGCTCATGACTCGTGAAAGCAACTGTAATAGACAAGGAAAATGTTATTATTTTACGTAACATACAAAAATTATCATATTTTCTGATAATTTTCTTTCGAAAAATAACAAGGCAGGATCATATTACGATACCTTACTATTATGTACCTAGCTCCCAATACATGAATAAGCGATTAAGTAGGTAGTAAATAAGCAAATATATAACCAACGTACATGCATAACATAACATAGTACACAGAATATAACACAAGCACTTGAACCTGTTGACTATAATATTATCTTCCAGTAATAACCGGTTACGGGATCCAAACTCCCGCCCATCAAAGCATATGCGCTGGCTCTCGGTGAGATTAGTCTCACGCACACAGTATGTGCATAGTTTTAGATTTCTACCTGTGTATTAAATGTTATTGTACAAGTTGTACAACAGGCAGGTGGTTTAAGTCTGACTACAAAGAGCAGGGTGACGATTACATGAGGAAAATTGGGCATTAGGAATATAAAATCTAACTTGCATATGCTCACAGATCAAGAAACCGCGTCGCGCCCTCTACAGCCCTCTAGGGGTGGCCGGCTGGGAGAAGACGGCCGCCGATCGCTGTTCTGTGAACATGCTTAGGTACACTACTTTTCTTTTGTGGTTAGTTCGAGGGCAGGTCGAATTTTGAAATTCATTAAACTTGTAGCTTTATTTTTTTTTTTGCATATTTAGTTCACTGCCAAAGTGACTCGCTTATTTGATAAAAACTAGATTTGCAGGTGTAAAAATAAAGTCAAAAAGGGAAGTAAGAAATTTAACGAAGAAACTGAAGTGGAAAACAATATTTCATCATAAACCTCGGTTGTGTTCTCCTCTAGTCCAGTATAGCCAGCAATCCAGGGAAGTCTCCGGTATGGTACCTACCTTCTCGGAGGTGATATTGGCTGGTTAGAGCATGTGCTTTGGCCCCTCCGACCCAGCCACCCATACCGGATTACATAAAAAAAATAAAAAAAATATCGTTAAATGAAGATAGTCTTAGCGTACATAATACTTTAATGACAAATGTCTTCTCTATCTAAAAGCTCAGTAAAATCTGATTCAAATGCTTCAAATTTAAACAAAGCAGCGCTCCGCTGTTGCGAACGAGAACACTACAAATGACACAACAATCTTTGCGAATATTCTTCCTGACTATTCCTGAGCTAAAAAGTAAATAAACAGTTCTAATATTTACATGTCGAGCTGTGCCAGCAATATCTCCTTCGACATCTGCAACAAATACGCTCTCGACTCTCTCCGCGCTCCAATACAGCATTCAAATTTGCATCAGCTGTCATCGATTCTAAACCTGGTGCCCAATAGCGAGTCATCCATCAGACTTGCCGTCTGGGGTGAATCAAACCTCGCGTGCAAGCGAGATGGCTCTGCACGCTCTCCTGTGGAAGGGAGTGGGATAGAGGCGAATTTGGAGAATATTTGCATAATCTGGGGCAGTTTATCATGAGACCACGTGGCAGTGACTACTGCACTCGCGGATTACGCACGCTCGGATTAAAAACGGCGGAGATGCGGTGCGGCGCGGAGCGCCCGATGCGAGGGTGGCGTCGCGGCGGCGCGCGGTGGCGTCGCGTCGCGGCGCGGCGCGGAGGAGGCAGGCTTCAAGTACCTACCCAGTACGAGAAACGAGATAGATATTTGGGGAACTAACAGCCATATTGACTGAATTGGCGGAATAAGTTTCCATTTTAAATTCTCTTCTTTCTTTTTTAAATACGAATTTCACGCGAGCAAAGCCAGTTTGCTCGCGTGAAATTCGTATTTAAAAAAGAAGAAAGTAAGTATGTAAGAAAGAAGGCCGAGCTGCGTTTGTATGAGAGCCACATCTTAGGGTAACCGGAACTGAATTTTATTTAGCCTCCTGTATCACGTATAGGTAAATGTGCTTGTACTAAGTTTCATGAATTCGGATGATCGGTTTAAGAGTTATGGAGGTACATACATAAAAACAGAAAATATTTCTAAAAATATCTATTTAGTTTTAGTGCCATACATATAGTCTACAAACGCAGTATCTCAAGTAACTTGCTCCACGACCATCCCTTACAGATTTATTATTAGTACTCTCTTTTTCCCGCGGATTCGCTCGCGTAAAATTCGTATTTTAAAAAAAGTAAGTCATTGAGGGCGAGGCGTGTTCGGATTAATGATAAACCTTCTCGGATAGTATGTAACTAAGGGCGACGCCGAAGGCCGAGCTCCTTTCTGGTAAACGATATTTTTCTCGAAGAAACAAAGTAACTAATGTAGACCATACACTTGTTACTATGTTAAACCATATACTTTCTCAAAGAAAGTAACTAAGGGCGAGGCCGAAGGCCGAGCTGCGTTCAGATAAATTATAATCCTTCTCAAATAAAGTAAGTTAGGATGCTGCCGAACGCCGAGCTGCGTTCACGTAAACGATATTATATTCTATCTAATATAGCAAGTAATTAAAGCTTACGCCCGAGGGCGGGAGAAGGTTTATCGCAAGAGCGTTATAAGAGGTATAGGGTACCTCTTATAAAGTTCTTGGTTTATCGTTTACCTGAACGCAGCTCGGCCTTCGGCCTCACCCTTATTTACTTACTATTGCCGAGAAGAATATCGTTAACTTGAACCAAGCTCGGCTTTTGGCCTCGCCCTTAGTTGCTTACTTAAAATCATATCTTAGTTGCTTATTTTCATGGAGACAGAATAGCGTTTACATGAACGGTACAGTACGTACAGAACTGTACCTACTTTCAAGTTTCTACGTCACTTAGTTTTATAGAAAAACCTCAGGAAGGACACGAGAGTGATCTCTTAAGAGCACCGTAGGGTGGGGAAACCTAAAAAATTAAGGGCTCCCCATACAAGAAACGTGCTAAGAATATATTAGTAGATATTAACGATACTAAATAATAGACAACGCCACAGGTAGTTTGCATTGCAGACAGACAAATAGATAGCCGGATATGGGTTTTTGACACGTGGTAATACTACGGATGATAGACGTGGTAATAGACGGTTGATCTACGGAACCAGGGGAGTGCGTGAGTAAAACTCGCACTTGACCGATTGTTTTGTCATCATGACGAGAACGTGCACATCAACTTGTACTCTGATTTCAGTTAAATCGTTGTTTATATTTCTTTATCGGTGGACTACACTTTTTTTGTTCAAATTTATTCAGAGTGTTTTATTTTATTTCGCATATTTGTATTAAACTTTTTGTATTAAGACTCAGGTCTCCGCCAACTTGTTTTGAAAACGTCACGGAAACCCCTACATTTAATTTTCGTGGCACAATTTTAATATAAAAATGATAAATACATCTCGGAATTCACGGGCGAGCCGCAGAGCAATAGGATCAAAAACGTTTGACTACAAAGGAAAAAGTCTTTCGTTCGGTCGGAGCTTCGGAGAAAAAAACCTTCGCGGGGTCTCCGACTGCCGACGTCCGTTCATTTATCATATTCCATATTCATTTATTCGTCAAGTTCTGGATTCATTTATTCGTCATGTCTTGATTTCGTCTCATTTATTATTAAAAATGAACTGTCCAGAGCAGCCTCGGCCGGCGACAACTCTCCGGTCCTCTCCTCTGCCCCGCCCCCGCCCCCGCCCCGCCCCGCCACCGCGCCGCCCGCCCCGCGATGCAGGCAGTTGTCAAATTAGTTCTCATGTCAAACAAATGAGGTCTTAATTTTGTGTAAACTGTATCACCGTACCGTAATACTTGTACCGTGCGGGGCCGGTACTTTAAAAGAATAGCCCCACTGCATCTCTCCCCGTGTATTTCGTAAAAGGCGACTAAGGGATATGACTCCCTTCTTATATTACTAGGTGGTAGGGTTTAACCCGCCCGGATCGGTACCACCGCACTGAATGAAAGGTCTGTCGAAACGGCTATGTGAATAGTTTGTGTTTTCCGTCCAGTTCAGTGTAGCCGGCACGACCGAAGGGAGCCACTGACGTGGCACCAAGTTCACCCGGTTTTATGGACTGACATCACGGATGTTGTAGGTGATGTAGCCAACCGTGTCAGTATCCATAAAAAAAATCACCGCACTCCCAATTTTGGGTTAACCCAATAAAAACCAAAATGTATTTTTACCAATACTTTACCAGTTTACATAAAACGTAGACTACACAAAAGACTAAAATAGTAACACCTCACAAACCCAGTGAACATTCGGACAGCTAGTTGCAGGGTGTCGCGCCGCGCGCCCGGCGCCGTATGACGTATGTAGTCCGGGTTGACGCGCGGTAATGGCCGCCATTTGTTACTTTTGGGAAATGGACGCAAGATCGACCCCCGACAGCGCCCACAAAGGCTGACAAAGTTTTATTGTACAGATTGCGGACAAATGGCCTACATATAATATTATAAATTAATTTTCGTTCGGACCGCAGCGCTGTTCGCAACGTTTTGCACAATGACAGCCCTAAAAATAAGATTTTTGAAGTGAAAACTTCTTTAGCGGCGTTTGGCTCTTTTTTAGGTGGGTAAAAAATGTTAAACTCGCGTCAGATCACTCGCCTCAGATCTCGAAAAGCGTCAGATTTATTTTTATTATTTAAAATGTAACCTTAAGTCATTGCATTAAGGGTTAAGTTACGAGTGGCTCGGGATCAATTCTGTTCGTCTCTCAGTGACAGTAAAGCCGAAAGCGAATCAAGGGAATCCGATATTCGTTTGGTCGTTTATGTGATTTCGTAGCTCAATCGTAAGAGTGTAGGATTTGTATTTTTTGACCATGGGTTCGAATCCCTCAAATTTTTTTTGGTTTTTTTTTCTTTTGTTTTCTTTTTTAAGCAATGTTACGGTGTTTACATTTTTTTAGGGCGTTTACTTTTTTTTATAACCACCTAAGAATTATTTTCGGAAATACAAAAAAGTGTTCACTTCTGCCGGCACTCCCGGAGTGCAACTGGGGCTTTTTTTTGTATGCAACCTGTACTGAAATGGTTGCTACATCATCTACTACATCCGGCCAGTCACACCTTAGTTAATCCAGGTCATGACTAGGTGTCATATCGGTGCGGTTCTTTGGTCGTACTGGCTACACTAAACTGGACGCAAAACACGTTGTTTACATAACCGCTTAGACGGCTTCATTCAGTCGGTGGTACTAATCGGTTAAACCTTACCACTTAGTAAGGCAAGGGGAGATAACTATGATATTTAAGTCAAATTCGAACCACGGCCAGCCTCAACGGTTCAACAGTCACCAGTCCAAGTTCTGATCCCCGGGTGTACTTAATTTCACGATCAGACTTCGAACCATAGCACCACTGAGCCTACTGGTGCTGACAATATTTAATATTTTATTATGAGCCAAATTGTTTATCAGATTGTATAAAAACTCAAAGGGAATCGATACAAAAATATAGTTATGAGAAATAAAATATAAATTGACGTTTAAAATTTTTCGTAAGCTTAGTAATTGAATTTCAAGTGAGAACCTGAAGACTGAAACCGAACAATGTAAACAGTAGGAACGTAGTATTGGGTCATCTTGTTTCAAATACTAAGTTGCAAATATGAGTGACCTATCTATACGATTTCGTATATCTCATATTTATAAAAGCGGCGGGTGCAGAGGGATTAACAATTAAAACATCGCGCCTTATCCATTTGACATTTCTCTCATCGCGCGCGGAAATAAATCCTGGCGATGAGATAAGCGGCTAATAGAGTGGTCAGTATCCCCGCGCGACCTGCGCCCCGTGCTGTCGCGGCGCGTCGCGAGCTCGGCTCCGCGGCCGCCACCGCACCGCGCACCGGTGCGGTGGTGCTCATCCATCACGCGTCCCGCCGACAGAGGGTGCGCTCCGCATTTGTCAGCGAGCGACGCGACCGTGGACCGAGCCTCGGACAAAGGTGAGCCGGCCCGGGCCAGATGGCCGCCCGATAGTCGTCGCTGTGTCAGCGCTCCTCGGGGCATTGACTGAGTGCGAACCCGCATTCATTTGTACTCTAATTATGGACGTAAGACATTTTTAGGTTTCAGTACCCCGTACGGAAGCCTATTACTAAGCCTATATACAACGTGTGTCTGCCTGTCTGTCTGTCATTGAAAAAGTTAAAAATTAAGGGGGCCCTCATACAAGAAAAGTTTTTTTTTCAACTTTTTTGAAGTGAAAACTTCTTTAGCGGCGCTTGGCACTTTTTTTGGATGGGTAAAAAATGTTAAACTCGCGTCAGATCCGTAGCCTGATCGAAAACCTGTAAGATTCGAAACTTCTTTAGCGGCGCTTGGCACTTTTTTTAGATGGGTAAAAAATGTTAAACTCGCGTCAGATCCATAGCCTGATCGAAAAAGCGTAAGATTCGTTGAAATTATGGATGAAAGTTGATTTTTATGAGAAATAAAATTTTTGATGTAAAATATTTATAATAGTTCTGTTTAAGTTTTCACATCTGCCGGCACTCCCGGAGTGCAACCCGAAGCTTTTTTGTGGTGCGGAAACTTCAGTGCGTTATTCTGGCTCGAACTTGGTCGTTTTTTTTATTATGTCAGTCCGTAAAATATTTTCAATTGTATTTATCGAATATAACGGTTCAACAGGGATGCGGGACGAAGACCGACGAGACGGTCGGTCGGTTCGGCGGTCGCAGCCTCGCCCCGCCCCGGGCGCCGAACCCGACATGTACAAATGATCACGGCCCGTCGCTCTGCACCGCACCGCATTATAATAAATAAAACAATTTGTTCTTAATTAGATTTCGTGAATTTAATTTTCATGGCAGTAATTGGTTGGACGGCCACAAAGGTAGCGCGACCGCGGCCGCGCGCGACGCGTCTCTATCGCTGCACTCCTGATGAATGGATTCGTTGCGGGCTCGTGAGTCATGTAAATTAGATTACATAGTTCATTTGCCACGTTTTGGTGGCTAAATGACTGTTAGGAAAGAAGCCATGGGTTTATTTTAAAAAGAAAGGCCTCTCGACGCGTGACCACCTCTACCGACGAGACAAACAGCCGCGCCGGCTGCCGACACGCAGGCTACAATGGCAATCAAAGAAAATCAATAAAAAAACAAATATAGCGAGTAAGGCGGAAACACCGGCTGATATAATATAAAAGCATAGAGAAGTAACACCATCCGAAGAGGAGAGGATGAAAGACAAATCGGGAAGCACTCGCGTTTGATACACTCGTGCCACGCCGCGTCCCCACAGCGCCGCCGCCTCCCCAGCGCCGCCGCCGTGCGGCAGCAGCTCCGCCGCCGCGCCGCCCGTCCGGAGATTGCGAAGAACCGAGACAAGAAGAAACTTAAAAAAGAAACGGCAAAAAATCTTGAAAAGTCACGGGCGCTTAACTTTTCTTCCCCTGTTTTATTTTTCCAAACCCTCTCACATTTTCAATGCTCCGTCTCGTTTCGTCTCGCGGGCTGTTTATCGTCCCGTCTCGCTTTCGAGCACTGATAAGTCGCGTTTTTAAACTGGGGAAGTGGATCGGCCGCGCCGCCGCTGCCGCCGCGCCCGCTGCAATAATTAAATGCTTGAAATCGTTCCTAAAATGAGGAAAAACACCGAATAGCTTATGAATTATGACGTTTCTGACTTTACAGAAGGTTACAGCAGACTAAAAATTCTTGCTTCGCTATTTTCAGGTTGAGTAAGTAAGATTATGGGAACGCACTCTGGCGGCACTACGCGGCAGCGGCGGCGGCGGCGCTGCGCGGCAACCTATTCATTTGAACGATTTTATGCCGCGCCGTGCTTGCCGCGCCGCGCCATTCCGCGTAGTGCGGTTTATTTCATACAAATCATATGTTAACCACGCTACCATGCCGCGCCCGGCGCGCCGCCGCGCCGCCAGCTGCAGTGCAGTGCCTCGTGGTGCGTTCGCACCTTTATTAGTACGTCATACTCTTCACCCAGACTAAAATTATATGAAATCCCAGATGGAAAACTGCAGTATGACGAAAGCTATCTTACATAGCTGCTATCGGTATCACCTACATAAGTAGACGGGTATGTACTCGTACTTTTAGTCTGTATTTAGTAGTACGCTGTGTAGGTACTTACTCGTAGCTCCACACACGATATGCAAATGTATCGCGAGGTTATATTCGTGAATAGCAGCGGGGAAAAATCTGCATCGTCATAGAACAGATCGAAGTTGGTACGGTCGGTCGTCGCACCGCACACGTCGCATAGATGACATTCCACATTAGTTGTAAATCTTAACATTCCACAGTAAATATGTTGGTGCACATACTGAACTATTTCTTCCTACCTGTATGAACAATCATGATTGGGCTTCGAACGCAGAACAGCGATCGGTGGCGGGAGTTCCGTTTACTTACTTAAAGGAGTCGGGGGACCGCTAAGTAAATTCCCGCTCTGCTCTGAGTTTCCCCGTCTCCTTTAAGTAAGTAAACGGAAATAATTTTTGACTTTTTAAGGGTCGGGTTTTGTTTTTAATTTGTAATTTAGCTTTTTAAAAAAACCGCATCCAAATCGGTCCATCCGTTTGGGAGCTACGATGCCACAGACAGACACACCCATACACATACACACATACACACATACACCCACCCTCAAATACACTCATACACACCCTCGTTAAACTTATGTATAACACCCCTCTTTTTTCGTCGGGGTAAAGAAAGATTAAGGAGCTGGCCAACAAAAGTGGATGATTATTTTAAAATTTTACATTAGAGCACATAAACAGATACGACCCTTTGCTTAAGAATGTTTGATTTTTTTTCTATTGTTTATTTAAAGTGACATATGCAGGTGAAATAGTCAAGAAATTTATTAACGTCAAACAATAAATAATTTTTTTTTTTTTTGTAAAAAATCGCGAAATAATTTTTTATTGGAAACTTGAACATTGTCAACGACACCAACGGAGAGTACGGTAATCATTAGTGAACAATTAATTGGCACTGAACAGTTACACTGAACAGCTGATTCGTTGAGAATTAAAATTGGCCCAACAAAATATAAATTATAGAAGAAAAAATACAAGCAAGCTTTGACAATTAATATAATAATAAAATACTACTTTTAGTAATAAATCATACAGTTTTAATCGAATCACGTATATATTTAAAGCAAACTAATAGTAAAATGGAATAATTCATGAAAATTTGTTCGTTTTTATTGAAATTTTTATTGGTGCAATATTTTGCGTCTATAGATGTAGAAATCGTCGACTTTTGATAAAGAATCAACTTTTGAGCGAAGACTTAGAGCTGTTAGGGTCACTTTTCAACAAGGATTCAAAAATGTGGTGTTGCCACATCAAACATTTTACGAAACAAAAAAAAACCATTTCGACCAAAATCAAAATCGTCCACTTTTGTTCGCCAGCTCCTCGTTACTGTTGCATATTTCAATATAGGTTTTTTTAGTTCAGCAAGACCAACATGAACTACTGTTCGCTGCTAACTCTACCTCCGCGTGGGACCCCCACGTTTCTATGTAACGGCAGATCGAAGCGGAGATGAGGCCTTGTCGACAGTAGATCTCTGCTCTGCCTTACTCTAGTACCTGCTCTCAATCACTACTCACGACTCATCTACTGCACTTATTATCAACAGAATGAAGCTCTGCGATATCAACTGCAGCTATTTGAATTCCATATAGCTCACCTATCTATTCCGATCGATAGGAAGGCGTTCTCTTTTCAGTTTAAAATGGAAGAGTGTAAGGAAAAATTTCCACTAAGTAAGTTTTTATAGGTGAGTAATTAATTCGCAACAGTTTCCTAATAACCTACTTGCTTTTCCAAATTATCCAGCAAACTAATGCATGCATGACTATATTTTATATTCAATTTTTTTTTATGGTAACTGACATGGTTGGGTAAATCACCTAAAACATCCGTGATGTCAGAGCATAACACCCGGTGAACTAGGTGCCACGTCAGTGCTTCCCTTTGGTCGTGCCGGCTACTCTCAACTGGATGGAAAACAAAAATTATTTACATAGCCGTTTCGACCGACCTTTCATTCAGTGCGGTGGCACCAACCCGGGCGGGTTAAACCCTACCACCTAGTAATATAAGAAGGGAGTCATATCCCTTAGTCGCCTTTTACGACATACACGGGGAGAGATGCAGTGGGGCTATTATTTTAAAGTACCGGCCCCACACGGTACTAACTATACCTACCAACATATCGCTTCCATAAACCTTACCTTCCTACTATCTCACTCAGTGAGCTACGCCTTATAGAACCCATTCAATATCCTAATCTAAAAGCCTCTAAAGCGGCGAATGAAAACATTTAAACAATGTAAAATTTACAAAGCCAAATCCTTGACTGGCAAAATTTCTGGGGCTCTGCGCTTCAACACGAAAAACTCAAACATCAACAAATGTTGGCTACCCCTCCTGTGCGTCGGGCGGCGGGGTGTGCGGGGGCGGGGGCGGGTGAGGGGGCGGGTGGCGGCGGCGGCGGCTCACAACTCCACGATATTGATATGAGTGACTTGCAATTCTGAGCGGTGCGCTGGTGAAGCATTCGTCGGTCAGATATCCTACTTGTACTTTGTATTTTTGTGGGATTAGCTTTGTTATTTTGGATTTATTTTTATAACTCCTTCCGGAGTTAAGCATTACAAGCAATTTATGAATAGGCAATTTCTTTATTTTTTTAGTATAAATACGTGTGCCATAGACAAAAACCCGCCTACAGTACGCATCACAAACGCATTGAGACAGTTCTGAAGACTTGCACGAACACTAGTTTTAAAAATACCAACAATTTTGATTCAAATTACAGTTTGAAATTAAACACCATTGTGTTTGACACACAAATTAACATTGATTGTAATTTAAAAAAAATCGACCTTCGGAGTTTTCTTTTCTGTGGTTGTCTTTTTACCTACCTATTACTTCTAATTAAATTAATTCAGCGGAAGAAAATTATTTCATTCTATATAGTGCATCCAAAAAATAATTTACATTGGTGGCATGTCTTAGGGCGAAATAAATATCTGAATCTGAATCTAAATCTGAATGTGAATAGTGGCACTTTTTCCAATCTCCATTGTGTAGCGTGTCGCCTTCTCAAACTCCCTCATTAAATATCACTTCAGCGGAGCTCATCTTCCCTGCGAGCTTAAGTTTTAAATAACTTATTAACGTGGCGCTGTCTGCGCGGAGCCGTTATGCAAATCGAGCAAAAGTTCCTAACATACTGCTTCAATTTGTAAAGCTCGGAATTGGCGAAACTTTGCTAATATGCAACGCATGCACCGGCGGCGGGCCACTTCACCACCACCGTACCGCAACGACCCGAGGAGAGTGTCCTCTGTACATAATACGTACGTAGATATGGATAATACGTAGCCGGATTTAAAATTGTACATACCTATATAATAGTTATTCTTATCTTCTGTGTAAAAAGAATTCGGCGGAAAGTACCGTACCTTTTTTTTTGTTTTTATGTAAGTAATCCGGTACGGGTGGCCGAGTCGGAGGGGCCAAAGCGCATGCTCCGACCAACCCCGAGAAGGTAGGTGCCATACCGGAGACTTTCCCTGGATTGCTGGCTATACTGGACTAGAGGAGAACACAACCGAGGCTGCTATGCGGCCATCTTACATCCAGTACGGTGGTACCACCTAGTAAGCGGTAAGGGAAGGGGCCTACAGTTTTACACCGGTTCCGAACGGTGAAGCAGCAGGTGTTGGTATGCACGTAATTTTTTTCGTGAGAAAAAACTCATTGGTACACGCCGCCGCCGCGCCGATCGGATCCGAACCGCGGACCTCTCGCATGAGAAGCCGATGCCCAAACCACTCGGCCACCCGCCGCCGTACCTACCGCTGAATGCCGGGAGGACTGGAGGAAAACTGGAGAGGCTATGTCCAGCATTGGACGTATACACGCACTGACTATGTAAATGAAAATATTATGGCTCTCTAATACAAAGTAAAATCTGTCTGAAAAAAAACTGAGATATGAATTTCCAATTTAAATGATAATTTAAATGGTCTAAAAACAATAATTTGAGTTCTTACATTTTCATAAATACCAAATCTCAAAATGTATGGCGAACTTAAACTCTTTTTTTTTCAAATTTTTCCACCGTTCCATTTTGGAATCTAGGTCCTTAGTACTGCATCACTCCCCGTGCATGTCGTAAAAGGCGACTAATGGATAAGGACAAGGTGCCGTGCTAAAGGGCAACAGGATAGACACCTCTCATCTTGGCGCGGCCTTTCCACCGAGTCGTGTTTTACTAGCTGCTTGATAGGTTGTCCTAATACATTGCTGAACGCGGTGGTCGGTGTTGTGCTGTAATTTACAAGATTACTTACAGCACAACACCGATTACTTTGCTTAACCCGACTGTCGGAATACGGCGTGTGGTGTAGGTACTTAGTTTTTCGATACAGATTAACCTCCTGAAAAATATCGTGTACTTGAAAGGAGCTCGGCCTTCGGCCTTGCCCTTTGTTACATACTATTCGAGAAGTTTATCGTTCATCTGAACGCAACTCAGCCTTCGGCCTCATCCTCAATGACTTACTTTCTTCATTTGAAATACGAATTTTACGCGAACGAAGCCGCGGGCAAAAGCTAGTGTAGAATAAATATTTTATATTAATGAAATGTATCACACAAACTTTGCCACTATCATAAATAAAATACTGATAAAATAGCCATTTAGATTGTAAACCAAAACAAGCACGCCGGCCACTCGTAGAATGTGAGAGGCAGTAATATCGTATAGACTGCTGGCGGGCGAGGCGCAGAGCAGCCAGTAGCAACCGCAAGTTCGCAGCGAGTACATTCCACGCAGCAGTCACCCCATAAACAAGTGTACAAGATGCGTGCTGAATATTCATTTAAGTGGAAAGTTAGAACAATAACGGCCCAACTTGCGGTTGGTCGCCGTCGACCCGTATCCTCTGTCCCGTGTCGCCCCTGCCCCGCCCCCTCCGCCGCCGCCGCCACCGCGCCCCCGCCGCCCCAACGCTTCATGAATACCATGTGACGGCCCGTCTGAACTTTGCCTCTGCATTTTCAAACTTTCAGGCTAATGAAGCTTCTGCACTTTGTATGTAGCTGGCATCTTGCTCACTCTATATGGTTTCCCGTACTGAAAATTTAATTTTATGTTAAAAAAAACTTACGTATGAACTTAGTGTCTAGAAAATTTTATTGATAAATTGAATGCTTGTATTTAATATTTTGTTCTAAACAAATATTAAACCCATATCTTGAAAATTATACGCCATTTCCCTAAAATAAACACTTTCGCAGGCTATAGTTTCCAGCCATTGACTCCTACGAACTAATTCCGCACTTTATGTTAAGGCCTCGACCGAGTTTTTTCTGAAGCCTCGCGCGTGGTAGTTGCGTCCTCTGCGTATAACTTTTGTTAGGGTGACGGAGCGATAAAGCGGCGTTCCTGAATAAATTCACAATATAACGGTAGTTACGCATACCCGCGGTAACCGAAGAATTCAAAAGGACGGAAGAGTTATCAAATCGTTGGCCAGGTGAAAAGTCAGAAATGGTGTGCACAAAAATGTATACCTACTTTTTATCTGTAGGTACATACAAAAGCGTTCACCAGACTTGTGAACTCGTAAATCTTTCGCAGGCACAGTTCGCACATATCTTTATCAACGCGCTCCGTGACGGAGCCTCCGTCTAAGTGTAAATTGTATGCACTTATAGACATTGGCGTATCTAGGGTTATTTTCCAGGGTGGGCCTAGCCCCTGAAAAGCGATGCACGATGAAGCCGAAACCCGATGTACCTACGCCATAAAAGTAGGTAATTTGAACTTGAAGTGTTGAGCCGTATTTCGACCATTGATTTCGGAAAGTTTCTAAAGTGTTTATTTTGATTACCTGGATGGAAATGGAATTTTATGTTGATTCCTCAGCTGTAGATTATTTAAGTGTTTTTGTGTGAAATTATTTAAGTGCCCACCCTAGAATTTTGGGTTGGCAACCCAACATCCTGGGGTGGGCACCAGACACTTCTGGGGTGGGCCGTGCCCACCCGGCCCCCCCTCTATATACGCCAATGCTTATAGAGTGTGTTGCGGACGAGGTATGTAACCTGTATGACATTTATAAATTCACTGGCAATTTCATATTTTTTAATTCTTTGCACAGTGCCGCTACCGAACAACTTCGGCGGTCTTTGTGTAGTAAATTTCCTGCGCTCAATAGCGGAGAGTGTAACCCGGACACTGAGATGAATTTGCAGCTTCGTACGACACGTTATATTACAACTTTTTGTTAAGATCCGATGATGTGTCGGCGCGGATATTGGTCACTTCGGCAAATACTCCGTTGTGTGATGTGATTCTAATGTATTTGCGTTCTCTTAGAGAACGTAGTTCAGATGTGACGGAGTTATTCTAAGCCATTTTAACTAACATTTTAGAAAATGTAGATTTTCGCAATCCGTTATATCTACACTAATATTATAAAGAGGTAAAGTTTGTAAGTTAATAAGTTTGGATGTATATGAAAATACTCATCGGATATAAAAAATTATTGAACCAATATTTAGACATAGGCAATGTAAGTGAAGCCGCGGGCAAAAGCTAGTCTTCTATAAATTGAGAACTGGATTACCTACATTCTTATACTCATTTGTATAACTACACTGAAATAGGACATTGACCCGAACAAAATATTATTTGCACTAAAGGCACTATCAGAACATTATTTTGCAATATACGTGCAATTTATTTCGTACCCATACTGAACTGAACACGTTCTCTTTTCCTCTGGTTGAACTGAACACGTTCTATTTTCCTCTGTTTGAACTGAACATACGTTCTCTTTTCCTCTGGTTGAACTGAACACGTTCTATTTTCCTTTGGTTGAACTGAACACATTGTATTTTCTACTCCAACTACAAAGAAAAATATTACTGCCTATGGCCACGATTTCTTGCCAGTTCATTATATAGACTATTACTCTAACTAGATGGTCTAACTTATATTTAACCGAGAGCTGATTATGAAGTATACAATGGGCGGATGAAAGTTTTGATGACTAGGTTTCAAACTGTATCACCGGTGAACAGAACAAAATTCACCATAAAAATTGCATCACTCGGCACCTCCATCTCCAACGTTTTAATTCATAACAAGCGCAGACAGTGAGGCCCCGTTCCAACCAGAGTCCAGTCCAGACGCATGTATTGACGTTCTTGTGTCGTTTGTCGTCAGTCGTCAGTCATCGCCGACTCCGTCGTCCGTCAGTCGGCCGCGCCCGCTTCTCCTCTCTTGTTTTCACAGCATTCGGTGGGCGGATGTAGACTGTTGTCATTTTATTGCATAGCTACTAAAGTTATTTTTGAAATTACTTTTGGTGACGAGAACTTGGGTCTGACAGAACAGAACAGGCATAAAAGTGTGTGTGCATGTTTGTGCTAGTTGCATCTTCTGAAGCTAGTTAATGCTCAGACCAAGAGTTTAGCGATGTATTTGATGCAAAACTGGCATTGCCAATGTTTCAGAATTAATTCTACACTGCGACCTTTGCATGCAGATATTTAAAAAATACTTTTTTATAAACTTAACACTAATACTGTGTAAAAAACGAGGTACAAAATTAACTGGGAGAAATTGTATTCGGAAATTAGTCAATCATATGTAGCACAGATTTAACATAATATACTATAGGAAAAACGATTTTACACTTACATTCTTTCAGAATTGAATAATTACCTCTTATTTGGTAACAGATATAGGTATAAAATAAGTTGCCTTACTAAAAATGTACACCTTATACGGGACAATTTCCTTATTTTCTTACGCCAACGCTGTTTCCAACTAGGTAACTCTTACTAGGTACCGTAAAATAAATATCGTCGCTTGAGAAGTATTTCCTCGACGTGAACAGAAAGCAAATTGTTTCTTTTTGTTTCTTTTAATGTTAATAGTAGCCGCTAATGGACGTAGGAGACGCTCGCGCTGCGTAGCCGAGACAATATCTCCAGTAGCCGCTACCTAGTCGCCGTTACTACTCATTCATCAAACCTCACCCACACAGGTCCACACACATGCAATAATATATATTATTGTCAGTGGAAGTAACTTCCCATGATCGTGACTTATAGGGAATTAAAACGAAATGAAATACTTAGATAAGTTTAGTTTTAGTCGACTGAAAATTTACTCATGGTAAACATTAAGTAGATTAGACACATTATATAGCCGTATTTGTGTGTGACAGATAATTAGACATATCTCTACTCGGAAGATCTGAAGAAGCGAGACGTTTAAAAGTATAACTTTCTGCAATTGAATAAACCAGCGTTTGAATTGAGTAGGTGTTCAACACTGACAAGGCGTGGATACAAACGTATTTATAAATGTGAAAATGTATGACAATGTGAACCTTCTAAATTTCTGACACATTCATCATTGAATTTTATTTTAAAGACCACAAAACATACGACCTCCGAAGTAGACCGCAGGTGGCGCAACCTTTGACCGTTTCCCAAAGCCGCGGACGTTCAAATTCAATTCGAACAAAGAACGATTCATTTATGAAAATGAAATGACAGATTCGTTGAATGCGCGACGCTTGGAGCGGCGCCAGTACAATGGAGGCGGCTCTTTAGAGTCGACATGATAGAGATGGCTGTCTGCTGGCTCTATCTCTCTCTCTCTCTCTCTCTTTAGATATCGGAAATGTCTCCACCGATTTTACGGCCTGCTCAGATTTGGGTTTTGACTGTTCGGTAGGCCTAGAATCCTGATATCCCTCTCATATTCCCCATATGAACCAATTCTTTGGTGGCCGTTTTCTATGGGTAATGTCTGTACCGGGATCCCGAGGATTTTTGATGGCTGGATTGAACTGCAATTTGGTAAAATTAACGGCACAGTGAAACTGGCCAGTGATAGGTACAGATACGTCTACATATACATATTAACCAGCACCACATATATTTTAATTCATATGCAAATATTGATATATGTAGGTACCTATGACTTCGGGCACTTTCCGATACAAAAAGTCGATTATTCGGTTGAATAAAGATTTATTCGATTAGTCGGTTGAAGTCACAGGTTGAAATAGACTTCAGTGCGTGAAACTTAAGACATTGACTGTAGACGTTTTGCTTTAAAGACATTCTGCAAGTTAGGTTTTTCGCTCAAAACTGGAATTTTCACATAAACAGTTTCAATATTGCATTATATAATATAATTTCAACAGATTTCCTATAAATGAAGTTGACTTGGTAGTTTGCAAAAACATATTTATAGTGCACTATGTAGGTATATGATACATATACAGTATACGTACATGTAAAGTATAATATACATATGTAGCGTACGTCATATCTGGGAGGGTAGTCCGCATTATCTGCTTGCGTCCTTGGACTCGATACAGCGCCGAGCCATCCGTCTTGTTGGTGAACCGAAACTTACAGATGGTCTGGAGTCTCTGAGTCACAGACGATTTGTTGGTTCGCTTAGTCTGTTTTACAGATACTATCACGGACGCTGCTCTGTGGAACTAGCATCCCTTATTACCTGCCACCCGTCCTACCTCCGCAGGACTCGTCGCAGAGAGAGTCAGCACCCTTTTGTTGTTGACATTGGGCTTTTGAGAACCCATCGGTTCTCTAAATCGTTTCTTTGTCGCACCGCTAGAGTGTGGAACTGTCTTCCGGCGAGTGTATTTCCTGAATCCTTTAACCTGAGTGTCTTCAAGCGTCGTATTAACGGACTAGACAGCCTAGCAATAGTCCGCAAATCTGCTGGCATGGCACCTAACTGAGCGTGGTTTCGCGAGGAGAGGTGATTTTAGCTCTGTCGACTGCAACATTGGTCTCTCGGCACAGCCACCCATGCTGGTTTACATAAAAAAAAACGTACATGTATAGTATAGTAGCGCGGCAACGTCGAAGTCGTCGTCGCATCTGAACGCAGCGTAGCTTCATGATGCTGTGGTCGAGCGAGACGCGAGCAGGCGGACCTCACAATCGTCTGGTTTCAGTCATTTTGAATGTCGAACGTGGGAATAGTGCCGCACTTATTTCTCGTGGCCTTACCAACTTCCATTTTCAAAATTTGTTGAATATGATATTTCAATAGAAATGCCCCAGATTCTCAGAATGAGAATATTAGTAATAATAAGTAATCACAATACAAGCAAGGCTGTGCGAAAAAGTTTAAATACTAAGTTTAGAACCTACATTCAAAGATGCTCATGCATATTGAGCGGTATACAAAGTTGACTAATAATCACTAATTATCTTGTCTCATATGACAAAATCGTTTCACCCCTTTTTACTCGACTACGGCGAAGCCAAAAGGAGGGTTTTGAATTTGGCAGCGTATGTATGCGTATGCGTATGCATTTATGTACCTATGTATGTAGGTAGGTATATTCGTTCGTTTGTTCTCTCAAAGAGCCTAAACTAATTAACGAATTCAACATAGAAGCATTGATATTATAGTTATAATAGCAACATATAATTGTTGGATTCATCGCGGTAGTCTGTGTGTCACAGGTTAGATTTTTTTATGAAACATTAAAAAGTTGAATTAGAAATTTAAAAAACCCCCAACCCTTAAAATGTCTAAAATAATTTCCGTTTACTTACTTAAAGGAGTGGGGGGATCGCTAAGCAAATAAAATATTTTTGACTTTTAAATTTCTAAATTTTCTTTTAAATTGGCTTTTAAAAGTTTTTTAAATTTCTAATTTAACTATTATTTCAAGCTTTAACAAACCGCATGCAAATCTGCCCACTTTTTAAGATAATTAATTGTTTCTTACTTAATTATTTGATAACTTGATTACAAACATAGCGAACAACCATCCCGATTAAACCAGCTTTCTAATAAAAAAACCGTATCCAAATCGGTCCATCCGTTTGGGAGCTACGATACCACAGACAGACACACCCATACACACTTACACACGCACGTTAAACTTATAACTTCTTATGACTTTTTCGTCGGGGGTTAAAAAGGGCGAGCGCCACGCGCCAATTTTCAAGCTTTTAGAAGCATTTTTCTTCAAACTCCATCGAGTGGGGCATCCTTGACAAGAACTTGGGAAGACGATTTCAAAAATATACCATACATAATGGTTTAGAAATAAAACTAATTAAATAAAAAAACAAAGGATATGACTAGACAGGTAGCCCGACTACAGCATTTTCGATCGATCAGTATCGATATCGATCAGCTTTCATGCCAATATAACTTTGGCTCTATACATGCCTACATACACGTTTGTTTGTTTATTTAGCTTGGTTTGGCTTTGGTTTTGTCATAAAGTAAGTTCGGCATTTAATCGGAGTGACCTTATCTCGTAAAAAAACGACAATTACTTTCTCCCCCGAGTGAATGCTCGTCCCCGCAGGACTTAGTAAACTCCCGCGAAAATACTACGAAAGGAGGAATGGGCAATGAAATTAAAAATATGTCTTAAGGGTAATTAGCTTTAACTTTTACAGCATGCCCTATCTTCCCCTAACCGCTTCCCCTCCGCGGACTGCGGACTGAGGGCTTTTCAATTGCGGAGTTCCCGCCACTCCACTTCCAAATTGACTTCGGTTTATCAACTCAAAAAAGTTTGCTGAAATATTTTTGATCTTCAATTAGGTGCGTTCTCGAGGTCAAGTCTTGAGTAGTTGTTGGCGTTCATAACATTGTTTACGCTGCGTCTAAACACTATTGAGTGAAGTGCAAAAGAAAAAGAAAAGGAAGTTTTAACAGGACTTTGTTATTTAATTTTAAATACCCAGGAGTGGGTCGCTGCACTCACGATTGAAGATCTGTACACAGCAGAGCACTGGCACACCGATATAGGTGATTTACTCCCATGTAAAATTTGTTTCTTCAGGCGCGCGCTAAAATATTTACACATCATCAATCAATACTAATAATAAATCTGCAAGGGATGGTCATGGAGTAAGTTACTTTGTTTTATGAGATACTGCGTTTGTAGACTCTATGTATGATATTAAAACTAAATTGATAATTTTTAGAAATGTTTTCTGTATGTATGTACGTATGTATGTATGTATGTATGTATGTATGTATGTTCCTCCATAGCTCTTAAACCGATCATCCGATTTCGATGAAACTTAGTACCAGCACATTTAACTACACTCTCATACAAACCGAATTGTTTAGCGCCCCGAAATAAAGGTACGGTAGCGGGCTTACTTACTTTCTTCTTTTTAAATACGAATTTCACGCGAGCGAAGCCTCGGGCAAAAGCTAGTTAATAATAAATATGCACACGCATGTATGTAGTTCATAAGCAATGCAATGTTAATTCAAGGAAATATACTATGTATACTAGTTGTGCTTAGAACTCGGGGAGAATAATGCTCATATCCTTCCCGTCATCCTTCCTGCCCTAAAACCTTGCTGCACCTACACGTGGTAAGCGCATGGTTTATTACGAAATACGATAAAGTTATCATAATCATTATTCTGGAAATGACAAATAGCTAAATAGAAAAGACATACGTAAAAACAAGCGTTCTGGAAATTATTTACTTAAAATTACTTTAAAAATTATAGTAAGTAAATCTAAAATATAGAACAATATTCGGTGTATGTTTTATTTGTAGTGTATCAAGTGTGGGCGGTTATGTAGATGTGGTGGAAAGACCGCCAGGGGTGGTGATGGTGGGGAGGGGGTGAAGGGAGATTACTTTTCTTTTACTTCATTTCCTCCAGAGTCGGCGGGAATCTTACTCCCCGCGCGCTAGTGTAGGTAGAGTGCGATAAGTCGGTGAAATTCTTTGGAAGCTCTTATTTATATTCACTTGTACAAATATTACTGAAAACCACGTATTTGTAAGTAATCGACATAACTACCAAATTTAAGGGAATATGCATATATTTGTTAAAGATCGCAAATTGTAAGTCCATATTTTGTGGTTTAATTAAATAGCCAATAATAATACCAGCCAAAACATAAAGATTTCATTTATCGTGTCCCGTACCAAAGTTAGAAAAACGGTACACTTATGGCCTCACTTCGGTGTCCGTTCGTCTGTCCATCCGTCTGTCACAAGCTCCCAGAACCAAACGGTACAAGCTAGAATTTGCTGTGATTAAGCTATGGATTAATAATTCGGATAATAATAATAGGTCAAACACATAATGAACAAATTTTACTAACTTGATAAAGTTTCCTATTTCGAAGAAATTAAAACACTAATTTTGTTGCTTAAATTAAAATGAAATTATGGTACGGGATACTCATATGTATGTAGTATGTATGTATGTATATTTATTGCACAATATATTATTTTGTATTTTAGTAATTTATATTTATCACAAGTAAAGCTTTCATTAAACTAGCATGTACTTACTTACATGGTCTTATGAATCAGTATATGCTTATTATTAATAGATTAATCTTCAATTCTCACCCTCAACTCTTTTGCTACTACCTACTCACATTTCACTATATTAAATTAATCTCAAACATCCAAAGGTTGACGGGAAGAAATATATGTAAGGATTATTCCTTACATATATTTCTTCCCGTCAGGGAACTTCCCGTCCGCGGACTTATGTCCGCCTTTGAATCTCATCTGAATGTTCTAATCTACTTATTACTGATAAATGTTTCTTGGAGCAATAAAGTATTTTCTATCTATCTATCGGATAGCATATGATATACATACAGATTATGTGGACAGACTATCCAATCCATCCATTGCGCGTTTCGCACTTGACCGTATTTTTTAATGACGTAATTTTGGTAGATAGGTACTATTTCATTTTTATGTCATTAAGTATATTATTTAATTAATGTCAGATAAGTCAAAAGTGGCACTCACAGAATATTTAATAAAAAATGTATTTGTAATACGAAAGTCTTTTTAAATTATTAAATTTTTTATTATGTTATGCTGATGTTCCTGAAACAATTTCGCCTAATAGCCAACAACAAATATTTTATCGACAATTCACAACAAGAGCCGAGTCTCATCTCTACTTGGAGTCCGGCTTGCCGGAACCAACCGCGAAGGATTCAATGTTGTAGCATAAAATATTGGTAGGATAATAATTAAAAGAAGCGATAATGTCCCCCGTGAAATACGACCCGCCAAGCTTTTTATTTGATAAATAAAATTTATTCTACGTGCTTCACAGGCTCTTTGGCAAGTTTGCGGCTCGTATTCTTCTTTCACTTGGCCGAGTTTAAATATTGCAAGATGGTATTTTGACATGTTGGATATGTTTTATATGTATTTTTTTGGCCCAATGATAAGTTGTAACATGAGTGAAAGAATATTAATCTTAGGTTATATATAATATATATCGCCACTTATAGTAGTAATTTTTAGTATATATCAATCAGTTCATAGTAAATAAATAGGATTTATCTATCAGATATCTTTCTCCTGAGCGACTCCAAAAAGAGTTTCTCTGTTCAGCGATTTTTCATTCTAAGCGTTATATGAGTTATGTATGTAAGTTTCAGGGTATGTATATGTGTGTGTTTATGATACTGACTTTAGTTTTCTTGGCCAATCACTGAATCTCGATTCAAATATTATGTACTTTGTATCCAGCAACATAGATTAAGGAATAGTTCCTCTAGCGAGCGATCTTCCTATTGAAATTAACGCTTAAAAATGCCGTTTCTGTATTAAATATTTCTTTCATTGTCAATACATTTTTATGTAGGTACCTACCTATACTTAGGCTAAATAACGTCGTCTTAAAACATTTGAATAAACACTTATCGCAATAATAAGCTTTAACGCAACCAACGTTGACGGTAGTCTCGAAAAAGAAGCATGCAAATAAGTTGTCTAGTCGAATTTAATTGCCCTTGAAAGGGGCTAGCGAAAAAATAATTCCTTGGGAAATAAATAACGGTGCACTTTTCATAATCGCAATTGTCGCCGGGAGAATATTTAGTGCGCAGTAAAAACGTCCCGATTACCATTAGAGGGGAACGAGAAAGGTTAATAGTTAGAGGGAGGCATCGGGAGGCATCGGGAGACTCATTGAGACACTGGCACTGGTAAACGATGCATTATTTTAGCACATCAACTAAAAGAATATTTTTTATTGCAAAATTTTAAGAAAATGTTGCCTGCTACTTGACGGATCAATTCATATATAAGAAATAAATCATAAGCGAACCTATAAATAGCAATATGAGAAAACTCACAATCCATTGGTCAAATTCATTCAATCGCTGCCAAAGTCGCTATGACTTTGGCAGCGATTGAAGCCTCCTCTTGGCTTTTCCGTAGTCTGGTAAAAACCAATTTGAATCGTTTGATTCAAATCCGTTGGTAAATCTATGTTTTATTCGCCAAGACTGGAGGGAATCGATTCAATTTATTAAAACATTTTCCAGAAGACAACTTTGTAATACCTCTAATGAAATTTTCCCGTTCCGAGGATCGAACGTCGTCCCCGGGGACAACCCTCCCCTCCTCGCCGACTCACCCCGTCCCGCCCCGCCCCGCTCGCGTCAAACTTCTCTTCGAGTCAGTGACGTGTGTCACTCATCCTAACTGTGTGTTCAAGAGAAGTAAGTACCTACCTAGGCATTATTTCGAAACATTCTTAGTAAATAGTATGTACTACAATACGTTTAGCGATTCCTATTCTTGACAGTGAAACCTCATGGTTCTTGGAAATCACACGGGTTTGCAAACACATACAAGATAGCCTGTGCCACACACACACTTACAATATTTTCGCTTAGACAAAAGGATGTAGGCACCGTCAGCGATTTAAAATCAAACGTTCAAATGTTAATCGCGCCTCTTATCAAGCTAACAACATCCTCGCTTCCATCGAGCACTGATAACTAGAAGTAGTTAAACCACTGCCCGATACCGCGCCCCTTTCCCGGATCTTCCCGGATGTAGCGAAGCCCGGGTGTCGGGCGTCCCTGCACCCGGGCATCCCCTGCGCAGGGGAGCCCCGGCAAATTGAACCGTCTTACGTCTGTCCCGTACTAATCCGCACTTATAATTGATGCGACAATGTCAGATAAGTATTTGTGAGGCGACTTCCTGCAGATCGCAGAACGTGAAGCTTTTCCGGGAAGATGATCGATTGTCGCGCGAACTAATATTAATTTGTTATCGAGTCAATCGCACTGCGATGCCGTTCCGATGTTGCAAGTTATTTTGCAGGAGGAATAATGAATGAGTCGCCTATTATTTTTTGAGCTAGCCATAGCGCATGAATATTTATTGCATATTTTCATTCGCTTTCACACTTAAGACGAGACGGAAGTTAACTTTCTCCATACAAAATCGTCAATCGGCATTTATGTTTTTTACCCCCCTAAACCTTATCTGATTTTTACATTCTTTTTTTGTTGTAATGAGGACAGTCAAATCTACGTTCATGTCTTTTTATATTCATAATAAAGCTTAATTAACTTCATGATATCAAAAAATAAAAAAATCACATTTTTTCGGTCGAAATAATTTTTTTTAGCTTCGGTGTTGTAGGTTTCATTTCATCTAAATAAAAAAATTACAGAAATGTAGATTACTGTCCTTAAGAACAAAAAAAAATTGTAAAAATCTGATAAGGTAAAACATAAATGCCAAAAGACAATTTTGTATGGAGACAGTTAACTTCCGTCTCGTCTTAACACACAGGGTCTTAACGCACATACCGTGTATTATATTTATATATTTTAATATCATGGATTATAGTGATATTACAAAATAACTTACAAGCAGAAGCACTACCCTTCGTTCATCTACACTAAAACGTTATACTTCTCGAAACGAGTATATTGGTTACGAATATCTTTAATTTATCTCAAACAAATCTACGCAAATTTGGTATCGATTCCTATCGAGAGCCCAATATTTGGTACAAAGCATGATTATTAGGTACATTATTTAAGCAATTATTTAACTAATATATTATTTAATCAATTTCTGCTACATATTTTCATGACATATTCCACAATTTTATTGTCTGTCAGTGAAAGGAGTTTTTCACATCAAAGTATGTTGTATCTTCAAGAGTAAGTAAGTGCCTTCACTGTGTAAACTTGACTATAAAATAACAATATATATCAAGACTAAATTCATAAAAGAGACGTCTCGAGCTCAACAAAGCGGAAGAAAGTAGCGAATCTTATATTGTTTATCTCCTGGTAAATGGCGTGCCTCATACGATTTTGTGAGAGACTCCACTCGGGGTGGAAATATTGAATTTTTACATTTATGCCTTTCACACCTCATAGCGTAATATTTCTTCCCCGATTCCCCCACTTCTATAACTTTTCCGCTGCAGCGCCGGCAACATTCAAAATAAATGTTTGGTGCTTTATCATGTTGGTAGTGCCGAGTTTGCGGCGCGTTTGCCGCCATAATTCCTTCTTACTTCTGTGTTGTAACAGTTGAATGTGGCAGAGGAAATAATTCTTCAATATGGTGACTGTAGACTCGTCCGCGCCCTTCGCACAACCATTCCGTACGCGCCGATCCTATCAGTCGCTGGGGAGAAGTGGTGGGGGAGGGGGGTTAATTTAAAACAATTTCATCGTATATTTCCCCCCAAGTACAGTCTCGGCTCCTTCAAGAGCCCTCTTGAAGGAGCGCCGTGAATTGGCACCTGTCAAGCTGGCATGGCATTCGAAACCCTCGCATATGACCGAATGTCCATGGGCGTCGTTAGACACCTTATGGGTGGCTCGGCGCCATATGTCGCTCTTTCATTAAAAAAAAAATTATGAGTTCACGATCTACTACTTCTGATCGTAGCGGTCGACGAATAAAAAATGCGCTGCTTTTTTTTTTCAAGGAAAGCTTTCTTTTTATATTACAAAGTAATTACTTATTGACTACCTATAATATGTTATGCTCTTTTGTTATAAAAATGTATTGTGTTGTGAATGCATTTTGACTAAACCATCCTACTGGTTGGAGTGAATGAATAATAACAAGGTACCAAACAATTTGACAAGAAACAAGAACTGTTGACTCAGGAGCTGTTGTGTACTGACTTGTGCTAGAGATGCGATCAGTAATGGTTCAAGAAAATACTATAAACTAACCGTACAGGATTGTTTACAGCATCAAGTTGAATTGATCAAGCAAGGAGGTACTTAGGTACTTGCTCATCCCTCTCCGTTCCACGCTCTTTAAATAATAGCGACTGCAGTAAGTATGGATGAAATAAATTTGGTCTTTGCAAGAACGTTAGAATGGACCAGAGACACTTGCGTAGCGCCGCGTGCCCTAAACTTGTCTGAACACACCAGCGATACTAGTAATATTTAAATATGTCGATGGAACATACAAGTTGTTTGTATGGAGCGGCAGTGTCCGCCGTCTGTGTAAGGATGTTTACAGGGAATCAGTGCGCCCGCCTTCCTGCATTGGCGACGCTGCTACTGCAACTAGACACCGCTAGTCTCTAGCATAGTCCAATCCTTTAACGTTCTTGGTCTTACTTATGTATCAGAATAAAAAGATTTCATTGCATATATGCCAGAAAAACTAAAAAATATACAAATAAGTAGCCTCTCATATTATCAACGAAGGCGTACTTACCGCTGCGAATAATTCCCTCAAGTCAACCATTGGCTCGTGTGGAGAAATTCAATAAATGCAAGCACAGAATTATCTAAACACATAATAATATATTATGTAATACTCAGTCATATCTGGGATTGTGGATCCAGGTTGTACGAATTAAACTTAAATATACTCGTACCACATGCCTACAGTCCGCGCGCGAGCTCCGAGGAATCGATATTTGTGGAAATTAATTTATTATAGAATTTGTATAGAATTTTAATATTATACATTTGTATAATATTACTCGCCTAGTATAGTATAATCATCACAAAATGTGAATCTCCATAAAAATTCTATACAAATTTCCACAAATACCGATTCCTCGGAGCTCGCGCGCGGACTGTAGTAAGTATAGCCTATACTTAATAGGCAGACATAAGCCTGCGTGCGTTGCCGTTGATAACATTACCTATACTGTATAGGTAATGTTATCAACGACAACGCACGCAGGCTTATGTCTGTCCACACGTGTAACCTCGTCTGAAACTTTATTTATTACACAAACTTGTTAACACTAAGAAAGTGGTCCTCGAGTGTAAACAGTCCACTCGCGAAGCAATAGGGAAACAAGACAAATGCACTGCGAACTTAATAATGGTGGGCATCGAACGAGGTGTCGGCAGTAATGGGATTAAACCGCCGACTGACCACCCGCGCATTAATCCTTTCTTCTCTCCTGATAAATTGTTTCTACTTGCCGAAAGGGTGAGTTGTTGGGTAGGTACTGCCTGGCGCGTTGGGGTCTCTGGCAACCCGGGTGTAGGTAGGTATAGCGAGATCTGGTCTAATTAATTTACACTACAGTCGAATGTTGGTGGTCTAATTAATTACTATTTCGTGAAGATATTCATTTATTCATGTACTGACTCATTTTATATGTGCTATGTGCCTAGTATCACGTCTGTGTAAATAACTAAAAATATGTTTTTTTTTTTACTTTGTTCAGCAAAAGTCACGCAGGTAACTACCTAGTTGGAAAATTATTTAAACTTAATTACTATTTTAATTATAAAAAATAATCCATCTTACCTTTCAAAAATAAATTTCACGTATTTCAGTAAGTTGTCAAACCTTTATGTTACTTAGGTTACTTCCCACAGGACAAACTTAGTTTAGTGTGGGAAGTGACATAAATATTTATAAAACATTTTTATATAATAAAAATTAATTGAAATTGAAATTGTATTTTTTAATGCCTAAGTATAGGAGCTTAAATATGAAAACAATAAAATAACTATAATGCATTACCACTACACAGCGAAAGTGTGTGATACAAATATAAAAAATGTCGCTCCGTATGCAAACTCCCTCGCCGCGGAGAAGAGAAAGTCCCGCAAACATTAGCACGTTACAACGCAGCTGCCCCCTAATAATGTACGGACAAGCCAGGAGTAACTCTTGACCGATGTAAGTGACCCTTTAATCCGCGATAAATCTTCAGCAGACCCTTCCGAGCTTGCGACAACCCCCGACCCCAAACCGCCTCGCGCCGCGCCCGCGCTCACCTACAAACTAGTCGGGCAATGAAGTGTTATTTACCAGAAATTACTTACTGTAAATCTTAGACAAGAAATTAAATACGTGGTACGTGATAATCATGGGGCACGCGACAGAAGCGAAGCTTCTACTTTGTATTTAAAATCCAATCATCAATCAATACTAATAATAAATCTGTAAGGGATGGTCATGGAGTAAGTTACTTTATTTTATGAATTTTTCTATATTAATATTATTTATAAAATTACACAATTAATACAAATATATCGATATGTTATATTTTTCACTGATGACAACACAGTCGAAATATCTGTATTAATTGTGTAATTTTATAAATAATATTAATGTATAAAAATTCATCAAACAAACATTTTGTAAATACAAATAATTTATTGTCAATTACTTTATTTATGAGATACTGTGTTTGTAGGCTCTATGTAATATACTAACTGTAATGTTCTTGTGAGCGGTAGTATGAGTTAATTATTGTAAATTACTTTAATATAATATAAGGTACTAACAAAACATTGTGACTTACTAAGTTTGTTTGTCAGTTCTTCTTCGCATTGAGTTTAGAACTGGCGGAATTTTCGACATATCCAAGCGTAGGTAACCTATGGATGAAATTATACAATATAAATATGTATGATTCTAAAACTAAATTTACAATTTTTAGAAATATTTTCTGTATGAATGTATGTTTCTTCCATAACTCTTAAACCGATCATCTGAATTCTATGAAACTAGTACAAGCACATTTGATTATACGGGATACAGGATAGGGACTTAGTCAAGAATTAAATACGTGGTACATGATAATCATGGGACACGCGACAGATGCGTAGCTCTTACACTTTGTATTAAAAATCCAATCATCCATGAATCAACACTAATAATAAATCTGTAAGGGATGGTCATGAAGTAAGTTACTTTGTTTTATGAGATACTGCGTCTGTAGACTCTATGTATGATACTAAAACTACGATTTTTAGAAATATTTTCTGTATTTATGTATGTATGCTCCTCTATAACTCTTAAACCGATCATCTGAATTCTATGAAACTTAGTACAAGCACATTTGATGCAACTTCCGTTCGTACTTTCATGACGTTTCGATGTTTCTGAGTTAGGTCCCTATCCCAAACGCGCACTTTTGAATTTTATTATAGATGTGCCATGCGACAGGCAACCACCGCTCAACTGTACAAGATCGACTGAGTATCGGTGAGACTCGCACTAGACTTGACATATTGTTTTAGATACGGATCATCATCGTAATGAGATTTTTTATTCGTGGACAACCTCGGTATGGACGCGGCCTGTCATTGGTAGGTGCCGAGCGGTACTCCAGAATCACCTCTTCAAGAGTCCCCCTCATAAACTAATTATCCTGGGTACTTGCGGTGCTGCACCATCCTCCGAGATTTTGATGCGGCACAGAGACGTAGCCGTCGCACCGGCAACGGTGGAAGGCGACGTACTACAGCTATCATATTTTACGGTAATATGCGGTAAACCTTTATTTGGGTAATTTCGCAACCATATGCAAGTGTCCGGACCCACGTCATAGCAATAGGCGCGCTACCGGAACCCGGACGCGTTGAATCAAAAGAACGACACAATATTACAATACCACGCCTGGTCACAATCCCCTGTGGTGGCGATGGCTATGACGATGTCAGTGGCGATGGTATAAAAAATATCTCTTAGTGGCCACAGCTGTTCTGATGTGGGTAACAGTCATGACAATGGTGCCTCGCCCGCATCTCTAAACCGGGTCAACGATTGCAATCGCTATTAATCCTCTTTATTCATCACCATTATTTCTATTGCATTACACATGTCCTAGTCTGCTAATATACCTAGTACCTAAATTCCACCGAACTAAATGTAAGATCAGTGGTAAATTCTACATAGTTACTTTACTTACGAAAGGAAATACAAAAGGTATCCTAGCCCCGAGCCGAGCACCTCGAGTGCGTCTCGTGGCACGAAATCGACGGACCTGTTTAACTAGAAGGTGTCACTGTTTTTTTTTTTTAATTGAAGGGCGACATGTGGCGCCTAGCCACCCATAAGGTATCTAACCATGCCCGCCCATGGACATAAGTTACATTAGTAGGTCTAGGTACCTACCTATTTCACGTGTAGGTAGAAACTAGAACCTTGTCAATAGCTTAGTTACATACTATAGTACCTATTAAGTATTCTGTGGTACTATGCTTGCATCTTTGGAACACTTTACATTCACTCACTCACACCTTGTACCCACCTTCACAAGTGAGCTAGAGGACAGATTACTTAATAGTTACGCTACGAGTGTGTGTGATGCTGATGACAAACACGTTCATTCAGCTCATGTATCTCATCTCCGATTTTAAATCCCTGGATTAGTTACAATGTTCACTATAGATTACGTCAATGCTCCTAGCATAGAAGCTCGTCGGCGCGGCGGCGCGGCGTCAGCTGTAACTCGGCGAGGAAGCGGTCAGTGTTAATGGCACATTATACGGACACCCCGACCTTCCCCCTCACTTCTCCCGGTCTCTCGACCCTCGCATAATCGTCATAATATATGGCGCAAAAACTTCTCGCAGACTTGCATCTTTCCCCACCTTCATTGTGTGTATGCCACTGCGAGTTATTAGCGTAGTAGGTTGGTATATATTCTTCGCATTATTCGCAAAGCTGCCACTATCTAGAATTTTCCACTCGACTACACATCTACATTGATAAATTATTAAATTTACTAGATGTGTTCCGCTTCCGAGTTCCGCCTTGTAATAGAAGGATGTAAGGTATGCCTACCTATATAGTATAAGTAGTTGACAGTTGGTTGTTACAGATTTTGTGCAGCAATCTTCGTTCACTCATTCGCGTGCGGTGAACCTACTCAAATTATAATAATAAGCGGCCCGCACGCCGCCGCCCCGCGCCGCGCCGACGACGCCTCCTCCGCCCTGCCGCACGCACACCCCGACGCGAATTCAGCGGTGCGTAGCGAGGGCAGTACTTTCTTTTTGATTGACAGCTCCCTCATACCCAATCGCAAGCTCGGAATTCTGATGAGGCTCACGTCAATCAGGCGGGTCGCGAGCCACCACCGCGCTGCGGTTCCGCGCTCACGCGACCCACCTCTCCCGCCCACCCCATTGTAATTTGAATTTCGAATACCAATTCGTATTTTATAGAAAAATAAAAAGAGAACAATGCGGTTCGTTTCGTTCGACACAATGGTGTCGGGGGCGTAACTATGGCATGCGATATTGTGTTGCATGAACGACCAACAAATTGTAGGCTCGGTGGGCCCAAGCTAGACTGGGTAAATGTTATGTTTCACCGCACGCATACGGGACTAATAAAAATCACGTAGACTCTGTCTACATTGACGCCTATTGCATCGACGTCGTCGCATGGTTACTGAAGTTGGAAAGTTCAAAATCAATCGATATCGCTTGCTACCTACCTTCCATCTAAGTTGGCTAGGGGACGAGGGTCGGAGAAGCGGCAGGTGAAATGTGCGACACCTGTCGCCGCCGGCTCACGTACCTACTCTGTACCTCTCTCCGTCGCTCGTCGCTCCGCACTTTCTGAAAATAATAAATAACATACTTTCCCTACGATACGCTAATGATTATGCATACAGATGTCGCTAGGTAGGTAGGTATCTATATTGTAGAGAAAAATACATTTTTCTTATTTCTGACTAATTTCTTAATCATAAAAGGTAACCTATAGATTTTTTACCATGCCGCCACTGCATGCCCCATAGTTCAGGGAGTTAATCTGTATTGAAATTTGCAACAAATTTGCCCTAGGTTAGGTTAGAAGATGCGTCGTGTAGCGACGCATCTTCTACTATATTCCTATGGCTACATCTTCTATATTCCTATGGCTTCCTTCCGGCTCTATCATCAGGACCCTGGAAATCATATATGACTAGAGTACTTGCGAAGACAAATCCAACGAGCCCAAACATGGTGGATTTATCATGTGTAGTTTAGGAGTTCCTCCTATGACTAGAGTACTTGCGAAGACAAATCCAACGAGCCCAAACACGGTGGATTTATCATGTATGGTTTAGGAGTTCCTATGGCTTCATTCCGGCTTCATCATCAGGACCCTGGACATCATAATATGACAAGAGTACCTACTTGCGAAGACAAATCCGACGAGCCCAAACAAGATGGGCTTATCATGTGTAGTTTAGAAGTTCCTATGGCTTCCTTCCGGCTCCATCATCAGAATCCAACTAACAAACTAACAAAGTGACCCGAGGAGCTGCAAAGCCGTGATCTGATTTGTCACAATTTATTTCAAACATTCGGATATTCCTCCTCGCTCTCTACGCTGTTGCACTTCCAAAAGTCGATTTCACACTCTCTGCGAAAATGGGAAAAATTCGAGGGACCACCTACAGCACGAACCATCATCGATAGACCAAATCTAAACAGGTTTTTTTAATGTTTCGATATCACATTTAGTTTTTGATATATAAGAGATTTAGTTCTACAAACAAAAATCACATTTTTGCATAATTTTTTTTTACTTTTTTTAAATTCAGCATCTTGTAGCCCTAGCCGATACGCGTCTTTTGAGCCCTCAACCACTCGCGTAGCCCCAAAACTCGCGACACCAGGACGATTTCACACTCTCAGCGAAAATGGGGGGCTATACTGAAGCGATCGAAAAAAACATTTTCAATTTTAAAAATTTTTCAGATCGGTTCATTTTCGAGCCTTTGCGGGACTAATGCACGGCGATACATTTTTATATATTACTATTTTCTGCCTGTTCCCTTTGGTTTTTCAATTTTTTTTTAAACCACCTCAGAAAAATCGGTTGAGACTTGGCGGAGAAATCGAGTAACATACACACACAAAAAAACATACAGACTAATTGAGAACCTCCTCCTTTTTTGGAAGTCGGTTGAAAAGATCAAGAAAGAAGACATTTTGAGATTACGTATTTTCAATTTTATTTCCAATGTTTCCACCGTTCTCGCTGGAATCCCCTTGTTTTCGATACAGATTAACCCCCCGAAATATCAACAAAATCAGCCTGTATAAATACTGTATAGATAGGTAGGTACGTACGTACGTCCTTAAAGTGGCAATTTTGTAACTACCTGAAAAAGTAACGCAACGTCACATGTGCAACTGTACTGATATAATAGAGCAATTTCAAGACCTTGTTGTTTGTTTATATTGTTACAGAGAATGGTTTGCCGAGGCGCCTGCGCACCGCCTACACCAACACGCAGTTGCTGGAGCTGGAGAAAGAGTTTCACTTCAACAAGTACCTGTGCCGGCCGCGCCGCATCGAGATAGCCGCCTCGCTAGACCTCACCGAGAGACAGGTGGGGCACGAACACGGCACAGCACATCCCTAGTTTCATATTACCTACACCAGTGTTTTTCAATCTGTGGGTCGCGACCCCTGGTCGCGAAGCCTTACTCGGGGGGTCGTCCGTCGGCAAAAGGAAAAAGGCAAGGTTTTACACTATAATAAAACACAATTTACACCATTTCAGTGAGAAGGATGGCTGTTTATTTAAAAAAAAATTGTCAAATCGTGGTGCTATTCTTGAAATGTCAACAATCAAATAATTTTCTAATAGAAGTCTATTTCTCTTTTTAGTTTTAATGTTGAATTTAAGATAACGTCAGTTCACATAGTAATAATGAATATAGGTACCAAAATAGAGAAAATCATAAACGTAGTGTTACTATACTAACTATTTTCTGTCTATGGCCTAAGAGGGTCGCGAGAATTTTTCAACCTGTAAAGGGGTCGCGTATTCAAAAAGATTGAAAAATACTGACCTACACGAATAAGTGTAGGTACCTATACTACTATCAACAAAAGTAGGTAGGTATTTTGCACATAATATGACAGTTATGTACTTACGCATACATAAAGGTTACCTATGTATTTATAATGGATTACTATATTTACGTGTACCTATATTTTTTCCTTTCAGGTCAAAGTATGGTTCCAAAATCGAAGAATGAAACACAAGCGTCAGACCCTAAGCAAGAGCGACGACGGCGACGATAAAGACTCGACCACGTCGGAAGGCGGCAAGAGTTCCAAGACAGGCCTGGACAAGTTTCTCGAAGAGGAAGGTCCGCTCTCCGGCAAGAAGAGCTGTCAGGGCTGCGAGCTGCCGCCGGGAGCGCTGTGCGGGCCCGGCGCCGCGGAGCGCGACCGCGGCGACCGCGAGCGTGACGAGCTGCCGGCCGAGCTCGCCACACGCGGACACAACAACAACACGCCTAGCGCCACCAACAACAACAGCTTCGCCGGCACCAGTGACGGCGCCTCCAGCGTCGCCAGCTCCTCGTCCTTCGACAAGCTACCTGGTGAGGAGGACTCGCGCGACGACCACCCTCCGCCGCCGCGTGCCCTCGGCCGCAAGCTCAAGCAGGAGGCCAAGCGGTCGCCCTCTGTCGATGCGGTCGCCGTCGCCGTCGCCTGCAAGCTCTCACCGCCGACCTCCTCGAAAGAGGGCGTCCCGCAGCTGGCCGGCCTCACAGACGGTGTGCCGCCGACCAAGACCTACTCGTCCGTCAGTCTCACGCCGGCCTCCACGCCCGGCACGCCGTCCAGCATGCACCCGAGCCCGCTGGGACACTATCCGAGACCTTCGCCGCCGGCGGCCGTCGCCGTCGCCTCGCAGGCGGTGCCCAACTCGATACCTCCTTACATAATCCGCGGGAACGCTCCTCCGGGCCAGTTCGGGCCGCACCAGGACTTCAGAACGGACGCGAAACAGTTCGTCGGGAAACACACCCAATACCCACAAATGAACCGCGGCTACGACGCGTACGGCACCGCGATGCAGGCCGGAGAGCCGCACGCATTCGGACGCACCCAGCAGCATGGGCGCGCCGTCGAGAGCTCGCCGGGGCCGCGGGCTCCGAACGGCATGATCGGGCGCCAGGCGTACCCGCACGAGATGTACCATCAGAGTTACGGCGGCTACCCGGCCCCCGGGCCCAGCTACGGCAAGGAGCAGGTGGGCTCGGCGTACGGACACGCCGGCTACGAGCAGGGCCAAAGTTACCCGGGCGAGAACGCCGCCGGCTACAACAACCACTACGCGTACCACTACCACGCGGCAGCGGCGGGGGCGGACGGAGGCGCTCACCACGCGCACGTCGACCACGGTTACTACGGCCCGGACGGAGTGAACCAGAAGGCCGAGTACTCCAAGAACGCGTACTACGAGGGCGCAGGAGCGTACGGCGCGCAGCAGGGCTACGGGCCGGCGGACATGTACGCCGGAGGCGGGGTTGGCGCGGGTGCGAGTGCAGGTGAAACGGACGGCTACAGCTCGTTCCAACAGTTCTACGAGGCGACGCACGCGCCCCCTCCGCCGCCCGGCGACAACTCCAACTCCTCCTCCGACTTCCACTTCCTCAGCAACCTCGCCAACGACTTCGCTCCGGAATACTATACTATATGAGACAGGGACTTGGTGGAGCGTGCCTGCGACCTGTTCGTTTAAACGTGGATCATGAGAAGGGCCGGCATAACTTCGCTAAATTATCTGCAGTCGTCGCTGGTAATGTGTTCGCATTGCTAAGTATTAGAGCTATTTCTCGATACAGTGAAAATCACTTAAATTACTTTGTATAAGCAGTTGTAAGTATTTAATTGACAGTTAGGTTAAAAATATGTCTTTAAAAATTGTTTCTAGCATTTGTAAATATTTAAGTAGGTACTTCTATTATGTATTTATTTAGCAGCTATGAATATGGATTTTAGTACCTACCTAAACTTATAAAGAGTGTATCAGTTAACACTGAGATGCCTGCAGTCGAAATGAATGCAGATTTTTTGTACATTTAATGTATTAAAGCTCGTAAAGTAAGTAAGTACCTACCTATAAAGATTTTTATTATTATTTTAATTGTAAATTGTTAATGTTTCACTTGTAAGCTGTTATGTCTTGTATTGTAAACAATAAATCTCACGTGTTCATCGGTCGGTTTATAATTTATTTTTATCTACTTTACTCAAATCATAGAACTAAGTAATAGTCGTTGCCTTATTTAGTTTCTAAATATTGTTTTGTGACTAAACGCTCTATAGATACTTATGAGTATGTAGTTAGTGCATAAATAAGTCTTTAAAAAATGATGTTACAACATTCTGAACATAATAATATGACAAATATTTTGGTGCATAAGCGATTAAAATTAGTTTATTTTTTCTTTAGTTACTTACATTAACTTTTGTTTCATTTCTAAAACAAAATTCATATAAAGCAAATATAGGTAATAATTACCTGCAAATAATATTTTGTTTCATAAACCTAGTGAGGCGAGTGCTATATCAAAAGTAAGAAATCACTTTGGCATATAATTGTGCATCGTTCACCTGCTCAGTGCTCACCTATCATGTCGGACGTTAGTTCCCTGTGCGAACTTTTAAAAGATATACCTAAATAAATGTAAGCCACAATCTCAAAAGATATTTATCAAAAAAACGATAGATTCCTGCCCTATTAGATTTCAGGTTTGTTATACTATACCTACCGATATATCTATTTTCCTTCTTTAATATAAAAGCTAAGTGCGAGTCGAACTCGCGCACCGAGGGTTCCGTATCACCATGTCATGGTTAGCGCCACTCTCGCCATCTATGGCGTGTTATGAAATGCTTTATATTAGTTAAATGTCATGATTAGTTAAAATGCTTCATACACTATTCGGTAGATGGCGCACTTTTTGGTTTCTTCTATGGGAACCCCCGTGAATTTTTTACTTTTTCTTATTTTTATTATTTGTTGTTATATCAGCCATAATAACACATGTTCTGTGAATATTTCAACGGGCTACCTATTCCGGTTCAAGAGATACAGCCCTCGGTCAGACGGACGGACGGACGGACAGATAGACAGACAGACGGCGTAGGCTTAGTAATAAGGTCCCGTACCGGATACAAAAGTCTAAAAACGAAAAAGTTCTCAGATGTGATTTGTATCATTTCTCAGTGACTATTAGATATATTGGTTGGTACCATTGATTTTATAACCCAATGGTTGGTACTATAAAAGCAGACTAAAGGACCATCACATGGTCTTGTCGGCACCGTTTCACAGATCCCCTCTTGCTGCATTTCGATCGTCTGGTTCCTTGCGGTTTGTAAAGTTATGAAAGTTTCTTTCTTGCGTCGAAATGTCAGATGTTATGCAGCCTACTTACTGTACGTGCAGTGATGCTAATATACATCACCGTCAATAATTTATGTCCTAAGGAAAATAAAACTGACACACTTTCATTTGACTTTCTTTCCTTCCTATACTTCCATACACAACAAGATGATTTATATGGAGAGTGCAATAATTTGGACACAAAATATGGAGTGCAATAATTTAGCGGACCGAAATAGGCGTAATGTCTGGAAATAACCTCAGAATTAAGGAAATAAATAAAACAATAGTTTATAGGGGAAATTATTGTTTGTAAGTTTTGCATAAATATGTAGGTAGGTATATACTAAATTATGTTTGAGTCGGTCTGTACGGCATGCTTGCAATATTTAAATTTAGTGTTCATACACATATTTCAATTTCGAATGACCTCAGTAGCTCGGTGGTGCTACGCCTTGGGGCTCGATCGTCGAGGTAAAGCACACCAGGAGCAGGAGACAGGTGACCGTCCGATCATTTGGACTGGCCGTGGTTCATGTAAAACTGTACTGTAGTAGGTACCTTCACTTGCCATGAAAATATTTTTACCGTAATTTCCATTTTGCTTTATTAAAATGTAATGTTCGAGATTTGATAGGGTTTCACTCCCCGGTTTACAATTAAATTAATAAATATTAGAAAACAAAATTAGTTCTTAAGCACAAGTTCAGGAAATATAAATAGCATTGGCAAATAGATAAATAACACCAGCTTACTGCTATTGTTAATGAGGATTCTCTTACATTCCTCAAACTTGTGGATATCACCCATTATTTGACACCTATCATCAAAACAAAAATCCATGCAATGCATTTTTGCCAACAGTTTATCCAAGCATATAATAAATTCAGTATGAATAGTTAAGTGAGCGATGTGGGTACTATCTAAGTATAATCTACGCAGCGGTTTGTGCCTTGTGGGACTGCTGAGCCTGCTGCTGGAACTTCATCTCTATCATGAGGCAAATGGCCTCTCTAATCTTGGACTTCTCCATTCCCATCATCTGAATCATTTCCATTTGCTCCGTCACAAACTCCACTCTTCTCTTGAAGTAGTCCTTGGCGTCGGTCACACTCTGAAAAAATGGTGCTAAGTTATACTTTCATTTGTCACACATAACTCGGCGTGAAATTTGAAATCAGCTGGCACGCCGTTCTACCTAATTTGCAATAGTTTGGCAATTTCCCGATACTTTTCACACTTCTATTAATTTATTATCCTATCCCATATTCCTGTTACTTTAACCTGTAGGCTTCTCAAATTTTTAAATATGCTATAATAATAATAATATTTCGTAAAAAATAATTAAGTAAGACTAATAAACTTTCTTATAGCCAACCAAATTACCTTAAAGGCAATATAAAACAAGTGTGGATTCACTTATTTAGAAACACAAACAGATTTTGTGGACTCCAGGAAAAAAAAACACCGCCTGACATTTCTTTCTGAATTTTTATAACCTAAAATCGACGATGTGTATGAACGCATTCGTTAAAAGAACCCTCCGAATGACTTGAATCCAAATTACACATAAATATAGAAAAACAAGAAACCTTGTCAAACCGTGTCAAAATATCTGACTTTTTTTCGTATGAACACGCAATCCAGTTTCCCAAGGTGTGTCAAGGTTTTTTAATTATTTATCTACTGCTATCCTATATTTCCATATGCAGAAATAGCATCTTTGCTAAATTTGCGAACATAATAGATGCTCCAACTCAGGGGAGGTGCAAAGAAATTAAAACATGGTGAGGGGGGCGTAGTCTAAATACGGAACCCTTAAAAGATAGGGACCTGTCAGATTACCTGACAGAAAATTACAGACAGAAAAGTTTGCTGTAATTTCAAAATTAGAATTGTCATTGTCATATTAGCACCAAGTTATGATGGATAGACCCTATAATAGCTCGCTCTTGTTCTCACCTTTTGGACGTAATAGCCAGTACCGATGTCGATGATGACATTACTAGTGTCAGAGATAGTCCCGGGAACGTACATGGAGCCGGTGAGGGGCACCAGGATCTCCTTACCCTCCGTCTCAGGGGTCACCTTGGCGACGTTGTCTCGGGACTCCACGTACTTGCCCTGCGCTACCTTCAGAGCCTGCAGCGAGCTTTGGAAAACATTCAGCTCCTGCAAAGTAATGTTTTAAAGTTAAAAACTAAATATTCAATTCACTGTGTCTTACAGGTACTATCATGGGAAGAACTAAAATCCCTTATTCCCTGCCAACCATCTTATCTCAGCAAAACTCGCCGCAGAGACGCTCAGCACCCTTTTGTTGTTGATATTAGGCTTTTGAGAACAAATTGATTCAACAATCTTCCAGCGAGTGTGTTTCCAGAATCTTTTAACCTGGCGGGTTTTCAAACGTCATATCAATAGGCCAGACAGCCAGGTGACAGTCTGCAACTCTGCTGGCATGGCATCTCACTGAGTGTGGTTTCGCGAGTAGAGGTGAATTTGAGTGAGGGCACCCATGCTGGTTTTCATTTAAAACACACACAAAAGAGTGTGTGGAAATTCATATTATCCTAGATTGTTTTAAGTGGGTTTTACTGAAGTATTTGTGAGGTCCTATCATCAGTAAATCGATATAACACAAGATAACCTAAACATATTTAAGAACACAGTTCCGAAGTAACAGAATAATTCAGTGCTGCTCTAGGTAGGTACTCGGGTGTGGGGACGATACTGGGGAGCCGAGGTTGCAAATTGCTGGTAAACTTAATGTGTAGGCTGATAACTCTGCCTACACAATTTTAGAGACGAATATTAGTGAATATTTTTTTGCCGGAGATGCATAGTTTCCGAGAAAAAAAATAAGTAAAAAAACTGATTTTTCATACAAAATTAAAACTTATAATTTCTTTTTTAAAACACCAATGATTGATTTTTATTTGAAATGTATGCAAAAGCGACATGGGCCCCCTCAACATTAGGTTAGGGTTAAGTTATAGAAGATGTGTCGCTATGTATTTTCTATAAATTAACCCTAACCTTGTTTTTTTTTAACCACCAAAACATTCACCCAGGCGACCGCTCCCTCTCCCTCTGCTCCCCTCTTCTAAGCCACCGCCCCCCCCCCCCCCCCCATTATAATATTTTCCATACCTACAAAATTAATTTTTCATACAAAAACCACCCCTCTTCCCGTCCCCTCATCCCTACGGTAGAGGGGAAGGGGGTAAATCAATACCCCACCCGCGCCCCCTTCCTCCCTACCTCGGCTCCCTAGTATAAAGCATCACCCAGGTACTCCATTCATTGTCAGCTACACTTGCTGCGGAAGTTGTAGGTCCGAGGCTCGGGACTACATTAAAATATTTCACTGTGGTCGTAACTAATACAATTGAATGTGTATTCAGGATAAGAAAGTTTTCGTAAATTTAATAAGATTATATGCCGAAATCGGTGATGCATACTATAAAATGCATACATTTTACTCAAGTGCAATAATAATGAAATAGAGAGGTTATGTATGAAGTCACCTGGTCCAGTTGTTGTTTGAGCTGAGAAAGCTGATGCAGGGTAAGCTTGGACAGATCTATCTGCTGCATACCTGCCCCCGGAGAATTAGAGATTGTCGTCGACATTATTTTTATTTATTTTATGTATTACCACCTACTAAAAGTTCTCCTTTCTGTATGAGAGACAAATAGACAATGATGCCGAACTGAACTGTCACTGTCACATCTTTGTTTTTTTTTTTTTTTTTTTTTTTGGTTGTTTTATCCCTTTTTTTGGGATAGGCAAAGGTATTAAACCATGCAGCCTTGTCTGTTGTTATTCTTTAAATTATTTATATATCGCCAATTGTTGAAATAATGAAATCGTAAATGGATGGAAAACAGTCTGTGTTGGCAAGTAAATCTTGAGTGACGCGCGGCATATTGTCAGGTGTTTTATAAATTTTCATTAATCTATCTATTAGCGAATGTCGTTGAAGGTCAAAAGTCGGGCATTCAAAAAACAAGTGATCCAGAGTCTCATTCATATTATCTCCTTGATTTTGTACGTCGACATCATTAGAACAGTGTGGGCAGACGGCAGAGTTAATAATATTCATGCGATGTTTTTTTTTTTTAGAATAATTCGTCTCCTCCCGAAACAGGCAAAACTCATTAGAGTATACAGCCAATTCTGTCGTAGCTTTTAACGTCTGTTGTATAAGTTCTCGCACCGCGAGAGCTAAAAAGCCAACACTTCGCGGTGTTATTTTTATTTTTTTTTTTTTTTTGTTGTTTTTAACCCTTTTTTGGGATAGGCAAAGGTATTACACCATGCAGCCTTGTCTGTTATTTATTATATATACATCTATTTTTAATTCTATATGTCTTCAATTGAATAGCACGGGGGAAGAGAAGAACCAGAATGTCATATTTTTTCCGAAACTGAACTAATAATGCCATCTTGTAGAGAAATGGGTGGGCTATTTGATGTAATATTTAGGTTCGGCAAAAACAAGCCCTGTCATAGCTAAAAATCCAGTTGAAGTTTAGGCGTACGCGGGATTAATCGGGAATGTCCGCGCGTAATTCGCAAGAACAAGAGATGTCAGCACATTGCGTCCTAGGTCGCGCTGTTTGTTCTGTCAAACATCAGTCAGATCAGATGGCACCAGTTGGCGAACATTTTATGTCATTTTTTTAAGGTTAGTTTTGAGTTTTGCAGTTAATTGGTGTTATTTTTTTTAAAGATGTATTAATAATTTCCCTTCTTACCTTTCTAGGACTAGGTGGTAGGGTTTAACCCGCCCGGATTGATACCACCGCACTGAATGAAACGTTGGTCGAAAAAACCATGTAACTAGTTCGTGTTTTCCGACCAGTTCAGTGTATCGGCATAAACAAAGGGTAGCACTGTCATGGCACTTAGTTCACCCGGTGTTATGGGCTGACATCACGGATGTTGTGTGTCAGTTTCAATAAAAAAAAATCTTGCTGATATTCCAACTACATTATTCATTAATTATTTTAATTTTTCAGGTCTTGTACCGTTGTCAAAGCCAAAATTTACTGATCTTACAATTAACATAAACAAGGAATGTAACTGACATCCCTCGTTTTTGTAAATTTTTAAAATGCAACTTTTCCTTTCTGTGCCATTTTTTATACAAATTTGTTAAAAAAAATTGTTTTATACTTTTAAATGAACCACAGATACATTTAAAACCGATTTGCAGGACAGACTATTGCTCTTAGGCCCACTTGCACCAACACAAATTTAATATATAAACCAGTTTAACTCGCTAAACCAGTTTAAGCTAGCACCCGTTGACTGTGGGAACCGCGTTTAAATCCATAACTCGCTACTTAACTTTAAACTCGTGTTGTTGCAAGTGGGCCTAAGTCTTAAAATGGTTGCATCACTCAATCTTTAAAATTCGATTTTCTCGAATTTATGTTTGACTGACATTCCCTGTTCTTCCCCCGAGGTCTTCAAGTGTTGTTATAATAAATTCGTATTATGGATGGGAAACATTCCGTATTAGCAAGTAGGTCCTGTGTGCGCGCGGCATATTTTCAGGTTTTTTTATAAATTTCCTGTCAATCTTTTTGTGAAGGTAAGTAACTGGACGCTATAGGTCGGGCATTAAAAAAAAATGTTTTTATTTATCTCTTTTCGAGCTAAGCAAAAGTGGAACACAGCATTGAGTTGCCAGAAGTTCGCTCTCCAGCGATTATTGCTGGCAGCAGATAAACAAGACCTACTGCGGTAAGTGCTTTGTACAAGACACACAAGATTCAAAAATATTATAAAAGCCTACACAAATATACAGGGTGTAAAAACGGCGAGTACATTAAATTTAGGAAATGATTATTGGGATCAAGAGAAACAAAAAAGTCTAATAACTTTTTTCTGAATTCCCTTTGAATAAAAAGTTACCGTTTTCATACAAACGAATTCATTATTTTAGTATAAAAATGACCTAATGACAACAGGGCGGCGCGGAGTGGGGAAGAGCGGGTGAGACGTGAGCGCCTCGGACGGCGGTGTTGGCGGGAGGGACGGGGGTTAGCTTTGTGAGTGGAGGACTGGAGATCGGCAGGCGGAGGGTGCGGAGCGGCAACAACGCGTTAAATTACACTAGACGAAAATATACATTTCAAAAATTAATATCTCCAAAACTAGACACTTTAGAGAAAAACATTATTTGCTTTTTTGTCTAGGAAAAACATGAGGATTGCGCTGGCAAAATTAATGTACTCGCCGTTTTAACACCCTGTATAATAAATACAGTACAAGTATAAAGAAAAGAAAATTTAAAAAATGGCAGAAGGACCCGGCATCCAAGCCAAGAATTAATTAAAAAAATATTATTATCTCTTTGTTTTGTGTGCCAAGAGGATATAACCACTGCGTTTTGTGTGTGCGTGTGGTGTGATAAAGTCAAGTGAAGAGCAGTATTCAATTTTTACCTAAGTATAGAAAATCTGAATCCTCTCAACAGACCGAGCACACGATGTCGGTTGACATCATTGATACTGCAGAGCAGTTTCAAAAAGCCATTGAGTGAGTAATCTCCTTACTTTCAAAATATAACCTATAATATGCCCAAGATGCAATTTTTTAAAAGCCCATGTTCAAACGGCTTACATAAATAGCTGCCCTGTCTGAGGTCGTAAGTAGGTGAATTATCAAATATTGAAGCTAACGGATATATAAGATAGTTTAAAATATAAGTAGGTACACAATGTTCTTGATGCCCAATTATTTTGAGAATGATGCACAGTGGCTAACCTTACCTAGAAGCACTCATTACCTCTCCTGTCGTCAATTGTATGAGTAAGCAATGTTAACATGTTGCGGCAGGTCAGCAAAACTCAACGTAGTTCACTTCTCTGCAACATGGGCGGTGCAGTGTGCTCCGCTAACTGATGTCCTAAAGGAACTGTCCCAGCTGCCGGATGTTCAATCCAGCGGCACTCGCTTCTATGTGTGTGATGCTGAGAAACTCTCTGGAATCTCACTCAAATATAAGGCATGTAATATTTTTTAATTTGTAACTGGTTTGGAACAGAAACTCAAGGTTGGAGTTTCCGTCACAGCTAATTTCACTCCTGAGGAGATGGCAATCCGGCTTGTAGATGGACAAAGGTCTCTTGGGTAAAAGTGATTTACCCAGATTTAAATGATGGGTGTATTGTAGGAGTAGCAAATGATGGTCTCTGGTAGCCCATTCCACAGGGAAGGTGTTGATGGTTTCACCGAACATATCCGGGTTCATTGGCGTAGAGGGGGTGTCAATCAGGGTTGGGACTAGCGAGTGGCCATTCTGTGTAGTTCTCCAGCATGCGTTATGTTTCGGCTCACGGCAAGCCCTCTTCAGCCTATCTGCGATAACTAGGACGCGGTGAACCTGTCTCACTGTGAGTCCTGCTCTCGATCTCCCCCTCTCTATACTTATCCATATTCTATGGGATGCCTCCGGTGAGGCTTTATGATGTAATTACAACTGTTGTTGATATATCTTTGTATGTATCGTTTTACAACGTTAATAAGTTATTAACTACTGTATGAATTGCTAAAAGATAAGGAGCGCTCATTATCGCATGCACTGTCATGTTATTGAACACTGTTCACCTACAGACTGTTTGCGTAGTTTTGTTATTCGATGTACAAGTTTAAAGACTGATAGATAACATTTCACATAGATGTGGTTTTTTTTTAAACTTACGTACATAAGATTGATTTCATCACATCATGAACTTGACCCAAAAGAGATTCAATCATATTCAATGATAATCTATGCAGACTAAAACTTTATTATGTACACAGACTAAGCCTTAAAATGGCATTGTTTCTTCACTATTAAGGCAACATAATTTGTACCTACTGTACCTTAATGTATCCTTGTACCTTATACATCTCTAAGGCGCTCGTAATATTTTAGAGTAATTTTTTCCAGGTTGACTCTGTGCCCACAATAATTTTATTCAAAAGCGGTGCCCAAGTGGACCGAGTAGACGGGGCCGACGCTGCTCAAGTGACTGCTAAGGTGAGAAGCAGAAGCCTTGGAACAGCCCAACCGACCGTCAACTCTACAACCGCCGTTCCTTTAGAAGATAGACTGAAACAGTTGATAAATCAACACAATGTTATGATTTTTATGAAAGGAGACCGAAATACACCGAGATGTGGATTCAGCAAAACTCTAATTCAGATCCTCAACGGGACGGGGTATGTTGCTTTCATTTCTATAAAACTTTGACGAAAGTTTATTGTGATCATTGTTAAGGTATTTTCATTAGGTAACTTATTTTTTTCTATTTAAGAATGAGCAGTCTTGAATTATAATCAGATTGATTGTGGATGTAGTGTCGATTTTTTGTAGATTGAATTCAAAGAACAGTCTATTGATATTTGGAGAACATCTGCTCTATTGAGCCTCCTAACCTTGCCCGTCATATCCAGCAGCATCAAGTATCTATATATCTCGCAGCAAGTGGGTTAGGGTGAGTGAGCAGTCACTCTTTATATTCCCATTATATCACTACACTACACATTAAAGTACTTGTAAATATTGTAATGGGCTGCAGTGGAGAAAAAGAAGAAGAAAGAAAGAAAGAAATTTTTTATTGTTTTTACTGAAACTGGTTTGTTTTCTTGAGATAAGCTCACATTAGAAAATTCTTCTTCAATTAAATATTGTAATTTACAACAGTATTTTACAACAGCTAGTACTATACACAACTACAATACAAGAAGAAGGGGAAATATGCTCAGTATATTTAACAAATGTATATTTAAAGAGCATCTATTACATGGCGACAAAAATATATAATAAGATTCCGGAGGAAATCAGCCAACTGAATCTAAAACTATTTCAAAAGAAATTATATGACTGGCTGATGAAAGAATGTTTTTATAAAGTGGAAGATTTTTTAAAATTGTAATGGTGAATTTATATGTACTGGCCCACTTAATCAATTGTATGTATACGAAAATTTATTTTGATTTAATTTAATTTATATTTTATTTAATTCAGTATGAGTGGTAATTAGGTACCTATTTAATAATTGTTTTTTTATACATAGGTATCGGTCCACTGCTGGACATAGGCCTCTCCCAAGGCACGCCACCACACGCGGTCTTCCGCTCTTCTCATCCGCGTGTGGTGGCGTGCCTTGGGAGAGGCCTATGTCCAGCAGTGGACCGATACAGGCTGATGATGATGATGACATAGGTAATTGATTCAGTATTGCGCAACTCTCACGAGAGAGTAGTGTTAGTGCTGTGTTGCATGCCTACCCAGGCATTTTGTAGTAGCACTCATGTACAACCCAGGCAGGCGATCAATGTAAAAATACTCTACAAAAATTGCAATAAATGATTTGTCTTTGTCTTTGTCTAATATTATTCCAGAGCGGAGTACGGCACATTTGATATTTTAACTGATGAAACAGTGCGTCAAGGCTTGAAAGAGTATTCGGACTGGCCGACTTATCCCCAGGTGTACATGAAAGGAGAACTCATCGGAGGATTGGACATCATCAAGGAAATACAACAATCGGGTGAATTAGAAGCAACCCTCAAGGGCTAAATTGATTGTGTATAATGCAAAGTTTTGATTTAATAAGTAATAATTTAAATAAACATTGTTTGGATGGGACATTAATAAAATGTGGTTAGTTTGATTAAATGTGATTATTTCATACAATTGTGCGTAATTCATTTATTGATCATTTTTTTTATTTTAATAATATAATACATTTTACGTCTGGTGAATTTGAATACAAAATGATGTAATGTGTAACATTTTTAATTATAGAGAGACGTCAGCTTTTTAGGTTACGTACCTACCTATCGTATAGTTCATTCATGTTCATTGTATCAAGTTGAAGTTAGGAGATTAGAGGATGTTGTAACGGCCACTAAAAATTTAGGAAATGATTATTGGGATCAATAGTAACAAAAAAGTCAAATATCAAAAGTATCAAAAGTCAAAAAAGTCATTCGTCCCGGTACACCGGGACTTGTCACCGGTTTAGAATCTCGGACCCGGTCGTCCCGCCTGACCAGCAAATGTCGCGGTCTGGAACCAGAAGTCAGTTAGTTTTATCCATACTTTTGTACTACTACATGGTGCGCCCGGAAAATCCGTGGGTTGGCGTCACGCCAAATATTGGCTCACGGATTTGACACGCACGGTCAGTTTTTGGACTGACGTGGTTCCAACTGACGCGATGGCGCTATCGTCCATGGCTGGCTTTACACGCCAACACGCCCTAGTAGTATTATATTCTTTGACTGTTAAGCCAGCCATGGACGATAGCGCCATCGCGTCAGTTGGAACCACGTCAGTCCAAAAACTGACCGTGCGTGTCAAATCCGTGAGCCAATATTTGGCGTGACGCCGACCCACGGATTTTCCGGGCGCACCATGTAGCAGTGGCGGTTCCCCAGGTGAAGCAAGTGAGGCGCCGCCTCACGCCGCCTCACTTAATTATCTTGAAGGTAAAGAAAAAAAAAATCAACATGGATGTTTATTTATTGCTAGGCTTTGGGCAAGTCCTGTCCTCGAAATGAAAACTGCAATCAAACATTAAAAAAATGCTATTATGTAGGTGGTGCCTCACTAAAATTCATTGGCCAGAGCCGCCACTGCCATGTAGTAGTACAAAAGTATGGATAAAACTGACTTCTGGTTCCAGACCGGGACATTTGCTGGTCAGGCGGGACGACCGGGACTGAGATTCTAAACCGGTGACAAGTCCCGGTGTACCGGGATGAATGGAAATCCTAATCAGAAGACTGACCACAATTTGGAGCGATCGTTCGTGGGCTAATATTTTGGAACCACGCCATTTGTCGTCACGCCAGTTGTAATGAAGTCAATTGGCGCCATCGTCCATGGCGGGCATTTCAGTTAACTTTTTTTTACACAGATTATTAATTTGTTTGAGCAAACTCAAACCCATGGCACAGATTACAATAGTTACCCCATGGACTTAGGAATCAAAAGGATTGAGTAGAGTACGCGGCGCGTAACTTGGCCGCTGTGCGAGCGGGACAGCGTTATACCAGCGATCGCATGCGTATAACGTCGTCCCTCTCGCACAGAGGCCAAGTTACGTGCCGCGCGCTATACTGCAGAAATTTCTCAATAGAAAAATAGACCTTAGGACTTGGCATTAGAGATCAATTTCCGTCTTCAAATTTAGAGAGGGGAAATGTACCAGAGTGAGATAGCTGCTACGATGACATTGTGTCCCTGTCTAACACTTGCCACACGAAAAAAATACAATATTAGTTATTAAAAATATAGGTTATTATTATTTCAATTTGAATTTATGGCTGGATATAAGTGAGTTTTTTTTATTTAAATAATAGAATTTAACTTTAATTCACGCATATAAACTTAATCAAAGCGTTTTTATACTTTTGTTTTGGGCATAACTCGAGAACCACTGGTGCTAGACCCATCGTGTTGGTACTCAAACTTCAGGTTGTTTTGGTCATAACTCGACTAAAACAAAAGTTCACGTGACAGATGAATAGATCTCACCGAGACCTGAAGTTTGAGTACCAACACGATGGGTCTAGCACCAGTGGTTCTCGAGTTATGACCAAAACAAATGTTTATCTGACAGATGGGCAGAAATCATCGAGACGTCCAGTTGAGTATCAACACGATGTGTCTAGGACCAGCGGTTCTCGAGATATGACCAAAACAAATGTTCATTTGACAGATGGGTAGAGTACATGATACGTCATTGACTACGCACGCGCTTACCTTGCCACGCACAACGCTTATTAGTCCAGTAAACGAATTCCTTGTATGGGCACTTCGGACTAATTCCTCTGTCGCTGAAACTTTGCAGTGTGATAAAGTAGGGTTTAAAATATACGTTTGACAAATTATCTAGGATTTTTGATGTTTGGAAGTTAGGTATTTATACCTAAACATGAAAATCGCTTATGACTGCTGGTGAAAAATTGCTCCGTCCAAAATTCCTTCGGTATATGATATTATATATTAATAAGAGTATATATATAAGGAATAATGTCTAGGAAAATTTCGATTTCAAATAGGCAGAAACTTGAAAATACCTATTTTGTATCACAACTTCTTCAGAAAAATTGCTCTGTCAATTTTTATTTTGTTATATGTCTTAATTTATTTAAATATATCGCTTTTGACAATTATCTAGGAAATTTTCCTTATCCATCACACCTTTACAGATTTTCGGCAATAATTCGCTGTGAAAAATGCTCCGTCCGAAATTCCTTCGGAATATTATATTATTTATTAATAAGAGTGTATATATAACATTATCTAGGAAAATTTCGATTTTGAATAGGCAGAAATTTGATAATAACTATTTTGTATCACAACTTCTTCAGAAAAATTACTCTGTCAATTTTTATTTTTTTATGTCTTAATTTAATTCAATAACCCACTGTAAAAAATTGCTTCGTCTGTTTTTATTAACTTATTTATTAGACACAGAACATCAAAATACAATGTAATTGTTTATTATCCAATAAAATTTCGCCCTTAAACATGAAGTTTCGAGTAACGCAATATAATAAAAAACGTTTATAAAGCGCGCGTTCGCAGTACACCGGACGCGGGGTGCGGGAGGGCTGCGGGGAGTGGGAAAGAACAAGCCCGTCCGCCCGCGCGCCCGCAGCTCATCGTACCGCGCTGCGACCGACGACACGCGCGCGTCGTCTATGCTAGCCGCTCGATATTCCGCCCGCCACCTCTGTCGTCCGGTCGTCCCACTGCAGCGCCGCGCCGCCGCCGTCCTGTCGCCTATGGAACAAAAATATAGGGCCTGCAAGTATTAGGAACTTTTAAAATTTAACTTTCGTTCTGTAATTTAATTTGTATGACAGTATGTCGACACAACTTATTAAACATATTTCATGCAGGTACAGCCTGCATATAAGGCTTTAAGTCCGCCTTTTGTCACTTTGTGCAATAAAGTATATTTTCATTTTCATTTCATAAATAAAGTGTATACATTTTTGTAAAAATATTTAAAGATTTCTTTCGTATGGGAGCTATGAGACTGTTCGGGACTCTCAATCAGAATCAAGCATGCTTATATGATACGTTCGAAAAGATACCATACTGCGTAAAAACTAGATCCGGATCGGTCCGGGAACTTGAGATAATCAGGTTGATAATTATTGCATAGTTGAAAAAGATAAAAGTGAAGGTGACTACCTGCAAGTGTGTTTTTGATTTGTCGTTTCGTCCACGAACTGCCGGCCGATATCTGTCGGCACAGGCTGCGTCGCCAAGCAACCACACACTCGTGGTTCGCATAAGCCCTCAGTTCAAAACCTTAACGGGAACTGTGAGTATGTGATCTATTGCGATTAACTGACAGGCAGATATCCGCCGGCGGACTGTTAATGAGTGGGGCTCTTAGACAACGGACAAGACAAAATTGCCTATGTCAGCAGACATGATATCTCTTCTAATCCTAACTCCAAGTGAAGATAACGAAAAGATATAATTTATCGATGTTGATGCTTTATCCGAAGTAGACTTCAGTTCTGAATCAGAGTCTTAGGGGGTAAAGTTGTTCGCGTCCGTGACACCTTAAGGTCATTAAGTCACACGTGCCTCCTGGGTGGTGCCAAATGAACAACAAACAGCGTGTGTTAGATCTTCGGATCGCCTGGGTCCGCCACCACACCCCGGGAAACAATTACACCGCCATAATAGTTCTCTGTGTTCCGGTGTACTTCCCGGGGACCCAGTAGCAGGTGGGGCTGGTCATGACAAGGAGCGGGCCAGTGGATCCAAAGCGGATTCGCTGTTCGGGAGTGATGCATCGACACGGTTGGCAGGGAAACCCGGTGAAACGGTTATTCCGCTGGCCGCCCGCCGGGTAGTATAGGGGCCCAATCGCGTCTAACCAACGCGAGAGGCTGCCCTGGTCAACGGGCGCATAATCCCGGAGTTGTCCGTCGTGCCGGATGGTGACCGGAGTAGCGCTCCCGGCGGCCACTTCCGGGGGGGACCGGGGGCCCTTCCGTCTTCCGTGTCGGTGCACCACCAACCTGAGCAGATAGCAATGAAGCTAGGAGATGCGCTTTACCCGTAAACTGTCATGACTGCCCTTCAAGCCTACCTCCCCCTCCAAAAAACAATGGCAGTGCAAAGGAAAGGAAAACGTTCTATAGCGGTGCACACCCCCACCTATTTTAGTGTTGACATGACCAACGTGCGGGTGTTGCACTCCAACCTGAATGCCGTCCACCATCACGTGGAAACGGCGAAGCCGGCTTTACTTTTCCTGACAGAAACGCAAATATCCTGCCCTGCCGACACTACTTACTTGCATTACCCCGGCTACACCCTGGAAGAAGCCTTCCGACCTCGGGCCGGGGTTTGCATGTTCGCTATGGCGGATATTTGCTGTCGTCGCTGGCGCTGCCTGGAGGACCCCGAACTTTCTATTCTGTGGGTTCATGTGGACTTGGGAACAGAGTCGCGTGTGTACGCCTGTATCTACAGGTCGCACTCAGGCGACGCGGGGACAGCTCGATTAATCGAGCACTTGAGTAGAGCGGCAGATGAAGTGCAAGAGCGGTTTCCCTCCGCGGATATGGTTCTGCTTGGGGATATTAATGCCCATCACGAAGTGTGGCTGGGCTCCGGGAGAACTGACTTCGCGGGGAGAGCCGCCTACGACTTCGCCCTGACGCATGACCTGTCTCAACTGGTAGACCAACCTACTAGAGTGCCAGACATAGACGGTTATGCACTAGTGGGACGGTGCCATTTTTACCTCCTCAGTCTCGCACTGGAGGAATGCGTCTTGGCACTACGTGTCAGCGGATTGGGACGGGATGCGAGAATACATCGCATCCTACCCATGGAGAGCTATGCTTCAGTTCGGATGATCCGTCGGAATGCGCCAATGCCGTAGCCGAGGTGGTTCTGGGGGGAATGGAGATGTTCATTCCCAGCGCCCTCGTCCGCCTCGGTGGTAAAAGCCAGCCCTGGTACAGCCGCGACTGTGCTGAAGCTGTCGCAGCTAATGGCGCAGCTTATCGTGCATGGTCATGCGCTCGTGTCAGACGGGATCCTAATGTATCTGAACTGAAGAAAGAATACAACCGCCTCTCCAGATCCTGAAAGAGGGCTATCGCCAGGGCCAAATTCTAGCATATCGGCAGAGTTGGTGATAGGCTGAACCAGCACCCAACTGGGAGCCGTGAGTTTTGGTCTACCGACCTATAGCGACCTATAGCGATTACCTCCGTATTCTGCAAGGTGATGGAGCGCATTATCAATGCCCAGCTCATGGCGTACCTAGAGACAAATATCCTCATCAACGATCGGCAATATGGCTTTCGGCCAAACCGATCCGCAGGTGAACTCCTAGCGTACGTCACTCACCTTTGGGAGGAATCGCTTGAAGGACATGGTGAATCCTTGGCAATTGTATTCATTTTTAAGTTTCCGGATTAACAGAGGTTTAAAGACTTACATAAGTCGACGTTTCGCCCGCTACGTCACGGGCTTCATCAGGAACTGCGGGAGTTCCTGGAGCCGACGTCTGGTGTCCGTTGTACCAGACGTCAAACTGATTTTTTTCGAAGATTGTAGCTGTGGGTAGGTTGAACAATATTCGGCAGCGGTGTCAGATCACGATCCGTACATCGTACGAAGTCCCGGGTGCACACAACACTCACTTTGTCTTCAGACGCTGGCTTGGCGGAAGATCTTGCAGATGTGTACTGTGACAGCACGGCCGCCAAGAAGGTGATAAATTCATACTGTCGTCCCTGTTGAAATTTCTGTGCCTGGTGATTTCGATGGCTTCAATATTATTGCAATATTAAAATCCAAGGAAAAAGGCAAAGACGAATAGAGGTTAGTAGACAGCCCGCATATTTACCATACGTAAAAGGTGTTACAGACCAGATTGGTAAATTACTTCGGAAAATGGAAATCAGAACAGTCTACAAGCCTCTGCCTAAAGTGTCTCAAATGATTAGATCCGTTAAAGATAAGATACCATTGCAAGCCCCAGGCTTCTACAAAGTTCCATGTAGCTGTGGGAAGAGCTACATCGGCCAAACGAAGAGGAGCGTCCATGAGCGAATGTACGAACACATAAGAGCAGTCAAGAATGGTGACCTGCAGAAATCGGCCATTGCGGAACATCTATTGCTTGGTGATAATAACCACTGGATCCGGTTTGATGAAGCGTCGGTACTAGCGGTAGAACGACACTACACTCCACGCCTAGTCAGGGAAGCCAACGAAATCACCAGGCACAGAAATTTCAACAGGGACGACAGTATGAATTTATCACCTACTTGGCTGCCCGTGCTGTCACAGTACACATCTGCAAGATCTTCCGCCAAGCCAGCGTCTGAAGACAAAGTGAGTGTTGTGTGCATCCGGGACTTCGTACGATGTACGGATCGTGATCTGACACCGCTGCCGAATATTGTTCAACCTACCCACAGCTACAATCTTCGAAAAAGAACAGTTCGACGTCTGGTACAACGGACACCAGATGTCGGCTCCAGGAACTCCCGCAGTTCCTGATGAAGCCCGTGACGTAGCGGGCGAAACGTCGACTTATGTAAGTCTTTAAACCTCTGTTAATCCGGAAACTTAAAAATTAATATAATTGCCAAGGATTCACCATGTCCTTCAAGCGATTCCCCGTTCGCAGCCTTGACGCACCCCGCGCTCGGTGTGGTGCGAGCGCGCGCTTTTTAAACGTTGTTTTATTATATTGCGATACTCGAAAGTTCATGTTTAAGGGCGAAATTTTGTTGGATAATATATATTATATTTTGATGGTCTGTGTCTAATAAGTTAATAAAAACGGACGGAGCAATTTTTCACATGAGTTATTGCCGAAAATCTGTAAAGGTGTGATCGATAAGGAAAATTTCCTAGATAATTGTGAAAAGTGATATTTTTAAATAAATTAGGACATTTAAAAAAATAAAAATTGGCAGAGCAATTTTTCTGAAGAAGTTGTGATATAAGATAGGTATTTTAACATTTCTGCCTATTCGAAATCGAAATTTTCCTAGATAATGTTATATATATAATCTTATTAATATATAATATCATATACCGAAGTAATTTCGGACGGAGCAATTTTTCACATTGAGCTATTCACGAAAATCTGTAAAGGTGTGATTGATAAGGAAGATCTCCTAGATAATTGTGAAAAGCGATATATTTATATAAATTAGGACATTTAAAAAAATAAAAATTGACAGAGCAATTTTTCTGACGAAGTTGTGATATAAAATAGGTATTTTAACATTTCTACCTATTCGAAATCGTAATTTTCCTAGATAATGTTATACTCGTATATATAATCATATTAATATATAATATCATATACCGAAGGAATTTCGGACGGAGCAATTTTTCACCACCAGTTATAAACGATTTTCATGTTTAGGTATAAATACCTAACTTCCAAACATAAAAAATCCTGTGTATGATGTATGTATGATTTACACCCTACTTTATCACACTGCAAAGTTTCAGCGACAGAGGAATTACGTCGAGTGGAAATGCTTCATTGATTGGACTATATAACGAAGTCGAGAAGCGAAGCAAGTTCGTCGTTCATGGTACAGAATGGTGTGTATAGATAAGGTGTGTGTTGACAACATTTGAAAGGACAATGGAGGTAAACTAAATTCACCGCCCCGACATAACCTGTTAGTGTAGCTATTCCCTAGAGTGTTTTTATATTCCGGAGGCGCGGAGGGGAGTGCAGTCCCCGTCCGCCGTAACACAGCGCAGGCACCCGTGACCCGTGTGAGCCGGAGTGGCTGAGGCTGGTCGCCACAGGCGACCAAAAAGCCGAAGCTGCGGAGGCGAGCATGGGTGCCTGCGCGGTGTTACGCAAGGACGGCGGGGCGGGGATGCGCTTCCCGTAGCGCCGGAGAAGAGGCAATCCTAAGTCGCTATTGAAAATAAATTCTTTTCGTGAAGTCTTATTTTTTTATTTTTGGCTCAGACGAGATTTTTGGCCCCAGTTTTGATTTCCGCAGGCTGTCATTTAATTTTCTAATAGCGGTGTTTTATGGTTGTTGTGTCTATACGGTCATACTATCTTTGCCTTTCCGTAGAAAAAAAAAACAAAAAAGTTAACGTTACACTAAACACTACAAAGAGAGACACTCGTGTTTAAGCTGCATGGTATAATACCTTTGCCTATCCCAAAAAAAAAGGGATAAAACAACCAAAAAAAAAAAAAAAAACACTCGTGTATAATGCGCGGGGCGGATCTCGGCGTGTCGCCGCCGCAGCGGTTCGTCAGTATTCTCCCTCGCACCCGCACCGTACGTGTATAGTGTATTCGCGTGGCGGGACGCCCGCTGCGGCGACGACACGCCGAGATCCGTCCCGCGCAGTATACATCGTGTTTGTTCGTGCTGTCAGCTGTCAACCTGTGCAGCCGTGGTGTGGTCCGTCCGTCCGTGGTTTTATTCTATTTCTCTTTGCTAGCCAGGTCAGCTGTTTTTGCGTGGGTGGGTGTTTTGGTGAGAAAACGGAAACTTTGCTTTATCTAAACTTTGAACTTTACTTCTAATTCCTTCCTTACCGTTGTTACTATAACAGCCTGACAGACAATTGCACGTATAAATAAACTTTATTTGTGTACATACATACATATAAGTGGGTCGAAAGGGTTTTGAAAGTTGTAAAATTGCTGACGTTTTTATAAACTCTCGCCTAAACCTGCAATAGTGGTTCTAATAAAATATTTGATATTTTTCAGTAGGTAATACAATGATCGGAAACCTAAGAACCGCCGGAGATGGGATGGAGTGTAAAACTAAGACTGAAACCAAAGTGGAAGCTCGGCGAGTGGATTCTGCAGATGCTCAAAGAATTTCACTCAAACCAGTTTCACAAAAAACACCACCCGCTACCCGTCTAATCCAAATGATGCCAAAGGCTCCTTTATTGGTTCAAACTAAAAAGCAACAAATTCATTCAAAAAATCCAAAATTTGTCCCGTATGAGCCTTATCCGGGTGCCGTAAGGCCTATTCTACCACCTGGAAAACTGAAAGATCAAAAAAAATCTAAAAACAACATGGACATCAATATGCTTATTCTGCAAATGTCTCAAATGGACACAAGACCGAGTCAGTTTAAACCAAGAACCAAGCACAACTCTCAGACAGAGAAAACGTTGGAGGTGCAGGAGTGGAACAAGGAGAAGAGTGAGATGCAGAAAATAATTGAACAGTTGAGAAATGAAAACGAGTCATTGAAGGAGCAAGTGAAACAGCAAGTTCAGGTAAAGTGTTAATGTTATGTTATCACTTATCACTTATCAATCAATCAATACTAATAATACATCTGTAAGGAATGGTCATGTAGTAAATTACTTTGTTTTATGAGATACTGAGTTTGTAGACTCTATGTGTTTTTTTTTTAATAAAACTAAGTAAATTGACGATTTTTAGCCGATGTGGCGCCGAGTCCCCTTAATGTGTCTAATTTTTTTTTTTTTTTTTTTGTTCCTCTCTTGCTACCTGCAATCAGTTTTTCTTACTATAAGCAGGTTTTTTGGTTTTCTGTTTTTTTATGACTTTCAGAAACGGTCTCCAGTGAGTCCAATTTCTTCCCTTGCCGCTGTCCCAGATTCCTAGTTCTCCAGGTCCAAGATGTGTTTTCGCCGCAGGCGCCTCTTCTTTGCGGGTTGGGTCAGTGTTGAAGCTAGGATGTTGGGATGGAGTGAGAGCCGGGTTTTATACCTTTTTATGACACATTTAGCTTCCTCACTGATTGTAGGAACCTCGAGTAGGTTGTGGATTTCTTTATTAGTCATAAACCAAGGAGCGTTGCTGATAGTGCGGAGAATGGTGTTCTGTAGCCTTTGCAGGATATTCACATTTGAGTTGCTTGCGCAACACCATAGCTGTAACCAGTGGCGGCTTTGACCTATATAAATCTTAGTGAGGCGACTAAAAATCCACCTACATTGCTATTACTTTATGATAAATTGAAAAACCTAAACCTAATTTTTTTTGGCCCTAACAATACTTAACCAAAAACTACTATCGAATCGCGCACCGAGGGTACCGTATCGCCATATCACGGCTAGCGCCACTAGATGAATTTCATAACACGCCACGCCATCTAGATGGCGTGTTATGAAATACTTCATATTAGTTAATCACGATTAGAAAATGATTCATCATCTATTTGGTAGATGGCGCGCGCGCATACACTTTTTGAAACCAAAAAGTGTATGCGCGCGCCATCTATGGGAACCCCCGTGAGTTTTTGACTTTTTTCTTATTTTCATTATTTTTTGTTATATCGGCCATAATAACACATTTTCTGTGAACATTTCAACGGGCTACCAATTACGGTTCAAGAGATACAGGCCTCGGACAGACGGACCGACGGACAGACAAGCGGCGGGTGGCCGAGTGGTTTGGGCATTGGCTTCAAATGCGAGAGGTGCGAAGTTCGAATCCGGTCGGCGTTAACAATGAGTTTTTTTCTGACGAAAAAATTTACGTGCATGCATACCTACACCTGCTGCTGCCGCATAGCAGCCTCGGCTGTGTTCTCCTCTAGTCCAGTATAGCCAGCAATCCAGGGAAGTCTCCGGTATGGCACCTACCTTCTCGGAGGTGATATTGACTGGTCGGAGCATGCGCTTTGGCCCCTCCGGCTCAGCCACCCATACCGGATTACATAAAAAAAAAGACAGACGGACGGACGGACAGACAGACAGACAGACAGACAGACGGCGTAGGCTTAGTAATAGGGTCCCGTACCGGATACGGAACCCTAAAAACAAAAAAAAAAGAATTCGCAAAAGTGAGATTCGAACCAACGTCACTAGATTGAAAAGCGAAGCATATACCATTGAGCTATGAAACTTACCCTAACTAATGCCAATTTCGCCATTACGTTAATCACGGAGGTAAAACAAACCGACTTATAGAAAACGTGAATCGCCCCATCTCGCTCTGCATTCTTTTAATTGGATATAGATGTCTCGTTCGGCGCCATTTATCAGAGCCTCAGCTGCTCCCTACATCCAAAGCCTCCAAGGTCAACCTGTTGTCTTTACGCTTGGTGAAGCGATATCAAAATAAGCGATTCGTCACCGCACCGGACCGGGCGGGGTGAGTCACCATATGCCATGCCGTACGTGACACGTCACACGTCACGTCTGTGTGTGTGTGCGTGCTGTGTTGGTGGTGTTGATGCACTAACACATCTTTAACATATTTCGTTTCGTCGCGCGCGTCGCACCAGCCGCCTCCGCCTCCGCCTCCTCCGCGCCGCCGCTCCGCCGCCGCGCTAATATTATTGTGATCAGTTCGGATCGGATATACTTGACTTTTTTAAGTTTTCTTTCTTGATATTTTGAAATGTTTTTTTTTTTCTTTACTTTCAAGATAATTAAGTGAGGCGGTGCTTCACTTGCTTCACCTGGGGAACCGCCACTGGCTGTAACCCATATGTCCATATCGGTCTTATGATTGCCTTGAAGACCAAGAGCTTGTTCTTCAGTGATAACTTGGACTGCCTGCCCAGGAGCCAGGTCAGGGTTCTGAAGCGGTGACATGCTTGGTCTCTCTTGGCTTTGATATGTTTGTTCCATGTAAGCCTACGATCTAGGTGGACTCCAAGGTATTTTACACTGTCAGCGTGCGGGAGATCTTGGTTGCCAAGTTTGACCGGGGGGCAGTTGCCATTTCTCAAGGTATATGTAACCTGGATTGACTTTGTTGCGCTGGCTTTGATTCTCCATTTTTGGAGCCAATTGTGGATTTTATCCAATCGTGACTGGAGTTTCCTTGAGGCAGTAGAGGGGTCTGAGCTACAAGCCAGTGCTGCTGTGTCATCAGCAAATGTTGCCGTCACGGTGTCATCATCTTCAGGCAAGTCTGCTGTGAAGATGGAGTACATAGTTGGGCCGAGAACACTTCCCTGCGGAACAGAAGCTAGTATGTCATGGAAGGTTGACGTGCATTCCCCTTCCCTCACCTGGAATATCCTTTCTGATAGATATGACTTTAGTAATGGGTAGAATGTGTGTGGTAGGTATGACTTTATCTTGTACAATAGCCCCTTGTGCCAGACCCTGTCAAAGGCTTGCTGGACATCAAGGAAGGCGGCTGCGCAGTACTCTTTATCTTCCAGAGCTTGTCTGATTGTGTTGTACACTCTGTGAACTTGTTCGATCGTGGAATGTTCCTCTCTGAAGCCAAACTGGTGGTTGGGGATAATTTTTTTTGCAATAAGAGTTGGATTGAGCCTGTTGAGGATAATTCTTTCAAACATTTTTGACATAATTGGTAGCAAGCTGATAGGCCGATAAGATGTTACCTCGTGTTCGGGCTTGCCTTGCTTATGCACCATTATCACCTGTGAGACTTTCCAAAGGTTGGGGAAATGAGACAGCCTAATAATTGAGTTAAACAATACCGTGAGGAAAACTATGCCCTTGTGTGGCAGGTGTTTTATGACGGTGTTTAATGTGTCTAATGACGCCCATAGACATTCGGTCGTATGCGGTGGTTGCGAATGCCATGCCGACCTGACAGACAGGTGCCTATTCACGCCGCTCTTGAAGGACCCGAGACTGTACTTGGGAGGAAATATATGGGCATATATTTGATTCTATGCATTGCCTTGTGCATTGTATAGTGCAGTATTTTACTTGGGTAGGTACTTAATTGAGTTGATTATAAGTGGATATGTAAGGGTGTTGTTGCGAGCCGACATTACCGATCTACGATGGAGATGCAGTAATGTCAATGATAAAACCTTCTCGAATAAAGTAAGTAAATAATGGCGAGGCTGAAGGCTGAGCTCCGTTCAAGTAAATTCTATTTTGTCTCGATATGAAAATAGGCAACTAAGATGTGATTTTAAGTAAGCAACTAAGGGCCAGGCCGAAGACCGAGCTTCGTTCAAGTTAACGATATTCTTATAGGCGAAAGCAACTAACTAAGGACAAGGCCGAAAGCCGAGTTTCGTTCAAGTTAACGATATTCTTCTAGATGAAAGTAACTAAATAAGGGTGAGGCCGTAGGCCGAGCTGCGTTTAGGTAAACGATAAACCTTCTCCCGCCCTCGGGCCCAAACTTTAATGACTTGCTTGCTGCTAATGCTTGCTGTCTTAGATATAATATTGTTTACGCGAACTCAGCTCGGCGTTCGGCAGGACCTTACCTAACTTACTTTATTCGAGAAGAATTATCATTTACCGGAACGCAGCTCTGCCTTCGGCCTTGTCCTTAGTTACTTTCTTTGAGAAAGTATATGGTTTACCTATACGAAGCTCTGCCTTCGGGGCCGCATTGCCATTTGTAACTTAGTTTCTTCGAAAAAAATATTGTTTACCTGAAAGGAGCTCGGCCTTCGGCCTCGCCAGTAGTTACATACTTTATAAATTATTTTTTTTTTGGCGTGAACGGGCGCTTGTCAGGCCGGCATGGCATTTGCAACCTTCACATTCTCCTGAATGTCCATGGGCGTCGTTAGATACCTTATAGGTGTCACGGGGCCATATGTGGAGCTTTCTAAAAAAAATGTTGTACCAGTCGTCATTCGGCAATACCCTGCCTACTTACACATGGCCATTTTCAAACTTTGAAATAATGTTATTGTTTGCCCTTATGCTATAGGCTCCTGCCAACTAATGTTATTGCTTGCAGGTGAATAAAGAACTGAAAACTATGCTGGTAGCATCGATGGGAGAAGATTTGGAAACTCAGGTTCAGTCGCTCAACGACGACAAGAGGCATTTGGCAAACGCACTCATTAATTCAGCTCAACACCTTTCCACTCACCAGGTGAAGATTTATTTAATTTAATTTAATTTAATACAGGCTCCGTGTGTCACAATTCACTGTAAAATGTATGTTGTTAATCTGTTTACAAATTATTATTTATTTCAAAGGAACAAACGGAATGGTTGGCTGGACAGTGCGAAGTTTGGAGAAGCAAATTCCTAGCTAGCAGGTGATTTTACAACATTTATAATACCTACTGTGTAATCTAGGTAATGTGTTGTGTATAATGTTCTGTCGTACAACTAATGCTCGCAATAAGCTAGCGACTACAGGGAAATTTGACATGTTTGCATTTCTATTTACAGCTTGATGGTAGAGGAACTGGCGGACTGGAAGCGTGTGTTGGGTCAGAGAACGGAGGAGCTGCACCAGGCTATCAAGCAAATGTTGGAAGAGCGTTGCCGAGTGCGCGAGATGAACATCTACACATATAAAAACCTTTCCAGCATGCACAAGAGGTGGCTTGAAAATATTGCCATTACCGAATACCCAGAATACGGCAGCTCTTTTGAACGACCAATTGGAAATCTTAATTTGAGCGCGAGTGTACCTCATTCTGCGAATCTTATCGATCTAGCCTCTGTTAATTTGAAGATATCAGAAAATATAAGCAACTCATTTGAAAAGTGTGACATCAGCCATTTGCTAAAACTTCCGATGGAAACTGAAGCTGAGAGAAATGCTGAGCAAGTAAGAGTTATTATTTTAAATATAAATTTAACCCAAATTCTATCAATTTTATAGACTACTCCTTTTATAAGATGAATGTATTTAATTTAATATTGAGATATATTCTCTCTCATGGGAGTTGACTGTTGATACGCAGGACAAAATGCATTAATTTGCAAAAAATTTAGTCGACATTATAGACTGTTGTTCTATTTTCAGGTGATGTCTAAGTCAATTGATGTGAAAAAGGTGAATGAAACTCCAGTGAATGCCCTCGTAAGTCACGCACACTCAAGATGCAGCACAACTACGCCGCCCATCGCGTCCTGTGCACATTGTAACGGACAAGTTCAGTTACTTTAGTTAGTTCTATGATTAACTGTGGGTAATTAACACTTTCGCCGGCACAAATAACAAATTAGACATTGGTAACACAGTCAAATTCTGTGCACTCTTAAACACTCTACCTACTGTATCAGCGCAATAACTCAAATGTTACGCATGTCTTTATAGGTGAGACCGCACCTTGCGGCACTGCACTGCAGCACCAAATTATTTTTTGCATGAAATTATGTGAAGTAAACCGCACTACGCAGCAGCTTCACGGTGCACAATGCAGTAAGAAATTCATATGAACATATTTGTGCTGCACTGCTATGCTGCTGTGCAGTGCAATGCCACAAAGTGCAGTCTCACCTTAGCGAAACTGTAAACAAGAATGCACTCTGAGGTACTATTCTCAGGACATATTTTGTTTTGTTTTATGGATTAATCCGCCAGTGGCGGCGAAAGTGATTATGGCGTTAGGACCAGCCAAATAGATGTATTCGCAAAACATTTTTATATTTGGCACTCATGTAAGAATGAGCTCTTTGAAGAGTTAGATCGATAGAAATAATAATATCGCAATATTTTATTTAGCATACTAATTGTATTAAATTTCCGTATAGAAATTTGGTCAAGTGCTAATTCGTAAATAATGCAAAACATTTTAATTTTATTAATTTTTTACAAATATGTGTATGGCTGGCCTTAGCACCTTAAAGTTGCCTTGCATTTGGTAGGTATTGATAATATTATCATTGTATACTTCCAAATATGTAATACCTAAGTTGATAAGCAATAAAATTGTCAGTATCATTTTGTCCCATGTATAAGTGGATTGTAATGGATTTAATTATCTAGCACTGTAAGTACTTGATCGGTTGTTCAAACCTCGGCTACGACCGCATTTATGTTGTATGTTATTCGGGCTCTCTTTGAACAAGCTTAGCTTGATAGGACGGTATTGGTAGATTAATTTAAAACAAATCGATTGTTTTTTTTTTTATCGAAACTGATGCGGTTCACTACTTCACCTACAACATCCGTGGTGTCAGCCCATAACACCAGTGGCCGTATTCTCTAACGTCCTAACGTCAACGTCGGTGACGCTGACTAGTTATGTCTGTCTAATTATATGAACTAGACAGAGACATAACTAGTCAGCGTCACCGACGTTGACGGTAGGAAGTTAGAGAATATGGCCACTGGTGAAATAGGTGCCATGTCAGTGCTTCCCTTCATTTCGCCATGGGAATATACCCATACCACGTGATCGATTTGTAGGGGTGGCTGTATTCACCACGTGGTATTTCAAAATAAAGTTTTAAAATACTACAAAAACGCAGCTGCGGTCTGCAACAAAAAAGCAACCGCCTCGGTGGCGTGGACTGGCATCCTGCGGCTTCTTATTATTAAACATTTCAATATTCCATCCGCTCTCATTTTTCCTAAGAACGACAGGCACTGTTCAATTACACGAAAAAGTATTCAGCTGGTCACATTCAAGTGAAAATACAACCGTTAATGCTCCACATAAAAATTCAAGTTGTAAAATACTATGAGAAAACTGCGGGCTGCATAGTGGGACAGCGTAGTCACAGGTCACGTGGTATGGGTATTTTCAATTCGGGGATGGGGGTTTCAGATTTGAATAGGAAAGTCCATTACTGGAACTAGCCTAGAAAATTTTCTAGGTGGTAGAACTATTGCATCCCTAGTTAGTGTGCAGAATTATTTTTTGTCGTGGGGTGTTTGGAGCCCCTCCTCCCCCGGCACAACTATGGGTTGTTTGTATTCAAAATGAAATAAGACAGTAGATAATTTGAACTGGGCAATATATTTCTCACAGTCCTCTGATTAGGGTTTTATCCTTGTCATAATCTAGGTATTCCTCTGAGGGTATAACCATATAGGTATCATTAGTATGTTATAACTGCGTGAACTAACTCTAAAAAAGAACTCCTATTCCAATTTTTAATGGATAATCTACTTAGCACTTTGTGCTGAATTAAAAATATATACAATAATAAAAACTGTATACCTTGTTACTTATTTCATAACAATAACCATTTATTTATACAATTCACACACTTTGAAAGTAAATGAGATTGCTACAATTGAATACAAATACATAACATTTTGTATACTTGTTTGTATGCTTTTTTTTGTATACTTAAATGTGGACAAACATCCGTTTATGAATAGAATGTGCTGAAAGCTAAACAATTTGCCAATAGGTAATAAAAACAATTTATAGTCTGATATTGATCTGATGAGTAGGTAACTATCACAAAACAACTACGTGAAACTTTTCAGTTCTACGGTGACTTCGTGACTCCTCTTAATTTCCCTAATAACTTGTGCTTCAGTGTAGTTGTAGGCGAGGTAATCTCGTACAGGGATGTATTTTGCACCACCGAACCAGTCCACCATCGCTATCTGAGCTATCTTCAGCTTGGCTACGTAGAAATCATGATCTGTAACAAATTCAATTAACCATCATTCAAGTAAGTATGTGAAGTAATCTCATGAGTGAATGACTTATAATAATAAAATTTCTTGCGCACAAGTCCCATTAATTTCACACATTTCAATACAATTCAATCATTTAACAATTTCAATGAAAAATTCTATTAAAAAATTAACTTTAATGTAAATCAATAGCTGCAAGCCACTGCCGATATACTTTGGCCGCCTGTGTGTGTGGTGTAACCCAATTTGGAGTACTGGCTTTCCTCGCGTCGGCCTTTGACGTCTCAGACCTTGTAGCTAACATTTTAAACATAAAAGGAAATTTATATACTCGTACATCCAGATCGTATAGGTGGAAATCTGGACGATGCGAGGGCATTTTGTGGATTTAAGTTTCACTATCATTTTTAGACTTCCAAAAAAAGTGGGATTAAAAAATTCATTAAACCTAAATACTTATCGAGATGCTATTTTTTATAGATTTGATTATTTATATGAAAAATTAAACATTTTGTATGTAGTTTTACTTTTGCATGAAAAAAAGTGATCTGAGAGAAAAATCTTTCATAGATTTTTTAATGCAAATAATCTGGGGGATGCACCGCTGAAAGTTGTACGTCCTTAATTAAACATTCTGTAGTTTGAAGCAAACAGTACAGACCTGCTGGAAAGTTAGCCATCGACGGATGCCTTTCGAAAAGAGCTCCTTTTGCAAATTCATATTCAGTGCTGTTTTGTTTAACCTGCAATAAATTAATTCATTTTAAACTTTCTTACAATAAAAATTTTAAATTGCTGGGCAATTGACCGGGCAGAATGGGGAACACGAGGTAGTGAGAATGAGCGTAAAGGCCACATTATTGAATATGTATGTATGTAGGTTATCGGGAATAGACGCACCTTCTTCATTTTCCCAGAAAGCATGATCCTGGTGCAGCGAGGATCTTCGGGATCATAATCCTTCTGAGCACAGTATTTTGTCTCTTCGAGGGTAGCGAGGACTGTGGCGCGTGTGTTCCTCTGAAAATTAAACACAAAGTCCCATCAGAGTGATTTTAAATTTCAATTAAAAGGCTAGTGTCTCATATTTGTAAGTAAGGTCCATCCTTGGTCAATCCATCCCATCTGATCGGGGCTTGGGATTCTTTATTATTTATTTATTTATTTATCTCTTTATTTCAGCCAACTAGGGCCATATTGACTAAAGAACTAAAATTACTTTTTCTCCACTTGTGTATTTGTACGGGTCCCAATAGAGACCCGTATGCATCATATTGGTCTGCTGACGCGGTGGTTTATATGATGGTGATGGGTGTATCAGGTGGATGACACAAACTAAGTATCATATAGTTAACATCAATTCGAGTAAAGTTTAAGGGCTACCGCAGACGACCGACTGTCCACCGACCTGATTATTTAATTGAGTTGGATCGGGTTGGAACGGCCACTGAGGTGCGAACGATTATTCTTTCTCTCACTCTGCAGGTAGCGGCGCAGTCAGGAACAAAGGAGAAGAAAAAGTCGGCGGCGAATCGGCCAGAGTTGGCTTCCCGTGCCAATTGTTCATCGTTGACTATGCCCGACTCAATTAATAATCGGGTTCGACAGTTGGTCGTGTTGGACTCTCTAAGTGTCAGCTGAAATTGCAAAGCACGTACACTTAAGTCACGAGCAGTAAAATCCAAAGGCGAAATGTAGAAGTAAGGGATGCCAGTGGAGTTGGCAATGTAGCCGTCGACCATTGATTTCACATTAGTGAACGGGAATCCTTCGATGGCAGGCAACGTTGATATTGTAGCGATAGAGGCCCAGTCTGAAAGACAGATGATATAATTTTATTTTACAAATAACAGTAACTAGTATACTTTGCTATCGCTGGCTTAATGTGTTGTTGAGCAATGAATTGTAAAATTCTCACCAGCATTATGAATGACATATCGTGCCATCGGTATAAGCTTCGTGTGGTCTGGAGGATCAGCGTTATATTGGTGGATAGATTTTCTCGCATTAATTGTTTCCCTCTTAATGGATGGATCTCGTTCCTTCTTTCCTCTATGATGGCCAAACTGATAGTCTCTATTATCCCTTCTGTAATTTACCCATTCATTATCTCTCCTGTTGGGCGTGTCGTGATCGTGGCTCCTCCGGATGGTATTTTCTTGTTCCCTGTGTTCTGGTTCATTGGAATATTCCGTATGTTCTAATCCATTAGACTGTTCTCTGCGGTCATAGGAATGGTCCCACTTGCTTTCAGCGTGATAACTTAACATCACCAGGTACAGAACTATGAAAAGTCTCATTGTGATGTGCCCGAAATTCTTAGTACCCAGAAACCTGAAAATATAATATTAGGTCGCTTAATATAATATTAGTAGTTACGTATAGATCGCTCCAGAATTTGTGTCGTTACCTATTGTATTTGTCGTAATTCTGCCACGCAAAATAAAGATACTTATATGTAGGCTTGCCATACGTCCGGATTTAGTCCGGACTGTCCAGATTTGGCAACCATGTGCGGACTTGTCTGGAATCGTAATTACGTCCGGATTTTTTTATATTCGCGCGCAGTAATCGATTTCTTCATCCGGATTTTTTTATATTCGCGCGCAGTAATCGATTTGTTCCGCCGCGCCAGTGTCACGTGACTCACGCACCCGCCCGCGTCGCTGAAAATTTTTTTTTATGCTTCTGACTTAGACACGCTACACCACCGACAATACCGGTGATATCAGCCCAACACACTTTAGTGAACTGTGTGCCATGTCAGTGCCTCCTCCTTTTTGATGGTGGTAGGAAAACATGAAGTATTTTATTTCATAGCTGGTTCGACCCATGATATCGATGGTTCGACCAACCTTCATTCAGTGCGGTGGTGGTATCCTTCCGGAAAGGGGAGGCCCTTGTTTTTGAGGATCAGTGTGGCGTCCGGACTTGAGTCTGCAAAATTATGGCAAGCCTACTTATAGGTAGGTACCTAGTCATAACCAAGTTGCACTCCGAGAAAATAGGTAAGTATTTATTTTAAACTTGATCTTGAAACTTTGCCAGATAAAATTTGCTCGGAGCTTTGTAAAATTTGCATGCTATGCCTACCTGCTACCTATGCATTTAGGTACACCTTCAAATAAATACCTGTATTATTTAGGTATAGTTTTAGTGTAATAATGGTAATTATATCGGTAAGTACAAGTTATAGGTAACTGCCCAACATAAAAGTCGTATGTTGGTTCGTATCGTATGCACACTTCAGGAAAAAACTGAACTCAAATTATCATGCCATGATCAGCGAAATATTATTCGATTTATGAATATGCTTAGTCATGACATTTTTAAAAAGCGCGGGAATTGTTTACCTCCAAAATCTCACGTTCGAAGACGCAATGCACTGTAGTTGAGTGTGTTCCTTCTGTATCTTCTGTCCGTAACGTGGGTTCGTTTCGTATTTCGTCAAGTTAGTCGAACAGAGTTCAACTTGTACTGCGTATTTATTATTGAAATGAATGACGCACAATCTGATCACTTCATTATCATAAAGTTGCAGAAAGAAAGTTTCGTCCAGTGTGACCAGATTAAATTTTACAAAAATACCGTTGCCACCTTGAAAAAATACTAAAATATACTTTCTATGACAGGTCAAATATACCAATAAAAATACCGATTTTCATAAAATGTTTTACTCATCATCGTCATTATAAATGTTCGAATTTTACTTCAACATTATTTTCGAAGGATTAAAATTTATACAACATCCTTCATCTTGCTTTGTTTTTAAAACTGCCGATACATTTGTATTGTTAGATCTGTTTCTTTGCTCGATTTTAAATTTATCTTTGAGAATATGCTCTCGCATGCAGCTTTGGACACGGGTATAATTAATAACAAAGATTTGCTAAATTAGCTATATTTTTATATTTTTAAAGTTCCATCACTGTTAGAAATTTTTCCAACTTCCACCCAAAATTACTCACAAGAAAGGGTGAGCCAGTACTTGAGGATTGTAACAAATGATTTACTTTGCGATCAAGTTTTAGGGCTCTCGATAATCGATAACAAAGGATCGGGATTCGGGAACCTACCTGTGTTGCTCTATGACCAATTGACCACACAAAGTGAAACAATTTTCGGGAAATTCCCTCCCATAATGCCGATGTTCGCGGCAGAAGGTAGAAGCGAAGTTCGTGGGGACGATTGCGTCCAGTGTTTACCATGAAAATGTAATTTTATGCTAAATATACCAAAAAATACTAACTTTCAGTAATATACCTATAAAAATACTGATGGTCAAAAAAATCGTCAAAATATACTGAAAAAGTATTAAAATACTGAATCTGGTCACACTGGTTTCGTCTCCGTGCGTCACAAAACAAACTTATTTATTTCTCTAGCGCTCATTCAGCAAGCGGCACATGACAGAACAAAGGAAGTGGATTTTGGCCTGCCTGCGCGATAAGCTGATTGCGCCCGCCTCAACATTATGTTAGGGTTATATATAAGGTTATTTTTTTTAAACCACCAAAACATTCACCCATACTATTTGTTTCAATCTTTACAATCAGCTGATCCGCGCAGGCAGACTTCCTTTGTTCTCTCCTGTGCCAGACCCGCTCATTCTATATTCTCTTTGATTCGCTACGGACGGACAGACAGACAGATCGCAGATTAGGGCTCGGCTACACGACCGATTATATCACCTTAAACAGTTTAGACGGCCGATTTCTCTACGATTCCTTCATCGCAGGAAAGCATTGACGCAGCTCCTGTGGCAGTATACAAACTGCACTATGGGAGTTTTCACAAAAACGACATGCGCCGCCTCAACATTAGGTTAGGGTTAAATTATAGTATTATTTCTGTAATTTAACCCTGGTTATTTTTTTTTAAACCACCAAAACATTCATTCTTCTGTTTGGGGAGAAAACTCGCATAGTGCCGTCCGTCACAGCTGCGTCAAAAGTCAAAATTCTCCTGCGATGAAGGAGAAGGAGGACTCGTCCGTCGTCCCGAACTCCCGACTCCCGTCCACTTTCCTGCTATTTGAGGGATGATGAGGCCGGCCTTCGCTGTACGAATAACGACTCGTATTTATCGGTGATCTCTTCCCGTATTTGAGTCTTTGAGAGCGTTTTCGGGAGCATTTTCAAATTTAGAACATGTTCGGTTGCGCGGGCACTTTTTTCAATTCTCCATTTTGTTCTTGCAAAATATCCCTGATTTTAACCACATAGTGAATTATTTGTATGGCACGTCGTATACCGTTGGAAAGGGCGTAAACTAGCGAACTTTTTAAAATTTTTACTCGTTTTCATCAGTTCTCATAGAGTAGTTCTCGGGACTTTGGGAGGTCATAGGACCTTTTCGTGGTACTTATTAACTTCATCAAATAATATTTTTTCTAGAACAAGGATACATAGAAAAATTCAATAAATTTTATTTCGTTCTGATACAATAATAAACAAACAAGTTGACAAGGGTTTAAAGCTGGGATTTTGGTAATTTTCAAAAATAAACAAACAAAAATCATATTTCGATACCACGTGAAATCTGACAAAAGGTATCATGGGTCAAAATGTTGCAAATGACACCACTTACCTACAAACAAATTTGTCGGTCAATGTGCCAAAGACCGCTGTAGTTATGAGATGAATAGCACCACGAACGAAATCGCGCTCGCTGCACTTTCTTATTTCGTCTGTGCCGACGCGCTCCTATGTACTCCACCTGCTCCCAGTGCCCTTACCACAGCCTCCCTGCTCCTATTGTATTCTTGCTGTTAGTATAGGTAGGTAGACTACGCCCCTAAAGCTTAGATGTTAGTAGTGCCCGCAGCTCCGCTCGTATGATATTTTTTTTTCAGAAACCTTCACAGATGCACAACTCCCCACTAAAGTTTCATTGTAATCGGATGAATGGTTTACGAATGCTTAAGACGAAGGAACGAACAAATATTAATTTTTATATAGTAAATGATAATAATATCTAGATCATACATAAATAAATATATATAAGCAGAGTCTCACCTTTCTAGCCAACGCTTATGCAGCAAGTAGCAAGAATATTATCACATAATAATTACATATAAAAGTTTTATAGATAAGTAAGTCAATCAGTGCATATCTAAACAAATGTGTGTGTGAGTAAAGTCACGTTCATGATAAAATTATCATACATAAACATAACACACCTAATATAGATATTAATTCGGCGCAAACTTTGAATAATGTATAAATAGATAACGTAATCTCTACAAGCTTCTCTGAAGGAAGTAAAGAATAGCTCTTTGCTCAGTAGTAACACAACAATATACAGGGTGTCCAAAGTGTGATGTGGAATATCGAAGGATCGTGATATGTATCGTGTGTAAAGTGCAGTGATGAAAGAATTTTTTTTAAATCTCAATTATTTCCAATTTGGCCATTTTCTAACAAAGTAAATGCATACGATAGTGTGATCGCGCTCTATGCTTGTGCACGGCCGCGTAGGGCTATGCGAGGGACGCGGCGCGAGGCGCGCGGTTCGCGATCGCGAGGCGTGAGATGCGCGGGCGCGGGGCGCGCGCGGCGCTGACGAGCGAGAATCATAGATTTCGATATAAGACGTAGCATACCTACCTACTACACTGCAATAAGGCATGTAGGTGTATGTATGTATGTAGCCAGTAAAAAGTAAATGATTATCTACATACCTCAAATGATGTGAAGGTTTTCTACGTGATCTCCTTGCAGCTCGATGCATTATGACGAGACCCGGGCGATGCAGTAGCGGGTCTAGATTGCCATGTTCCCGTAAACAGTACAATGCACGCACAATCACTTCAGCCAGCACCGGCAGTCTGACGCCTGTTTGGAAATCTTTCACGATAAATGCGTTTGAAGCCCATTTCCGTTTGCTGCTCCATACGCGAGCAACATATCCACATATTCGTTATTCGTGAATGGAACTTTTAACAAGTACGTATGTTAAACACGAGCGCGAAACTTTCACTAATTCAATTTACGAATCGAATTACCAAAAATACGTCAACACGGTCGGCCGCCCTTGACATACTGACCGACTGACACACATTGATCTTCCGCGCCGCGTGACCGGCTGGACTGAAGCGCAATGCAGGTCGGTCGCATACAGGCAGCGCGGCGCGCCGCCCTCCGCGCCCGCGCCGCCCGCCGCGCCCGCGCGGCGTCCTTTGATGGCAGCGCACGATGCCGCCACCGGGCGGCATCGCGGCGCGCCCCCCGCCCGCCGCGCCCGCGTCTCCTTTGATAGCAGCGTGCGATGCCGACACGGGGCGGCGCGGGGGCGCAACAGCGCGGTGCGGTGCGGTGCTATAGCGAACATTCGACCCGGCCGGCGCGCCCGCCGCGCCGCCCCGCCTCCTCCGCACCGCCGCGGTCTGGTCACTTAGAGCGCGCATAGATTGACTAAATTGAAAACTTTGAAAATTCATATCTCGAAAACTAGTATGGATAGGACCATTTTTCTTTTTTTTAATGTGTTTATTAGATGATATACAATAGCTCATTTCGATATTGCTGAACAGACCCTGGACACCCTGTATTTAGATAACTTTTAATTTATTTTTGTCCAATGTTTTATCAATAATGCATATAACGCGAGCAAGCTGTTTAACGCGGCCCAACCGTCCCCTTTCCACCTTCGCACCACGCGTAGCGAGCAGGGATTGTATTCCTACGCACTGGACTTAACGTGGATGTGTAAAAATCGGTTCTGCAGATCTTTCCTCTCCCTTCAGAACCGGTAAACCTGGAACACTCACCCTGCCCATATACTTCCCCTCAAGTAGTTTCGGGTTCTTCAAGAGGGGCGTCTGCAGGCATCTGTCAGGCCGGCATGGCATTCGCAACCCCTGCATACGACCGAATGTCCATGGGCATCGTTAGAGACATCAGATGTTTTTTTTATGGAAACTGACATGGTTGGCTACATCACCTACAACATCTTACATCCGTGATGTCAGCCCATAACACCGGATGAACTAGGCGCCATGTCAGTGCTTCCCTTCATTTCATGTCGGCTACACTGAACTGGACGGAAAACACGAACTATATACATAGCCGTTTCGACCGACGTTTCGCTCAGTGCGGTGGTACCAATCCGGCCGGGATAAACCCTACTACCTAGTAAGGTAAGAAGGGAAGGGGCCTACAGTTTAACGTGGAATCCGAACCATGGTCAGCCTCCAACGGTCGAGCGGTCACCCATCCAAGTACTGACCGCGCTCAGCGTTGCTTAACAACGGTTGACGTGACCACAGGCTTGGTGACGGACGCTATTTTCGCACACAAACTCGGCGCGCCGCCACCTCATATAAAAATGATTTTTGGTGTTTTAGTCAGTAGTTTGTTGTTTTCGTGTATAAATTCAAAAGAATATAACATTTCTAAAGTGAATGTGTTATTATTGGAGGTTTTTATCCATTCACAAATTTGTGGAGTGCAATGTTTAACTAACAATTTGGAATCAAAACAAATGTCAGTGCATTGTTTTGAGGTATACATATACACGGTGAACAAAAAACCTGTCGAACACCCGAAGGCAGGAAGTACAGTTTCAGATACTGAATCGGATAGGCTAGTTTTTTTTTTTAATTCAGACAAAATTTGTCAATTAAAAAATATAATTAGTATCACGACCTTTTAATTCTAATGCAAAATTCTCTAGGAGGCGCGGCGGGAGCGCGGCTCGCCGCCAGTGTCATAAATTATTATCTTGAGTCGGCATTGAAATGAAGGCAGACAGCGTGTTCTTATGTCTTTAGTGAAATTCTTTGTAAAATAATTTGCCGATTTTAATATTTTTTTGTCTTCTGTGCTGAAAATGAAGTCGGTAAGTGCTTTGAGGTCTGTTAGTGTGCAACAAACTATTATTTTGTATAACTAATAAGTTTTAGAATATTACCTAGGTAGGTACCTAGAAAACTGATATCATGTGCTTAAGACATATGGTAGTAGGGTTTAACTTCACATCACTGTTATGATGGCATGCAGACATAATTTAGTTATTTAAAGACATCTTGATACTTAGGAATAATTGAAAAAGGGCATATTTTCAAATAAATTTCGAAAAAAAAAACTAGCCTATCCGATTCAGTATCTGAAACTGTACTTCCTGCCTTCGGGTGTTCGACAGGTTTTTTGTTCACCGTGTATTTGTAGGAAATTTTGTAACAATTATAATCATGCTAAATTTGCTATAAGTTCTCATATATTTTTTTCCCCAATTTTTTTTTTCTATCCTTGCATAACAAATCGCGAATGTTTGCAACATCTTAGAGAGATCAGCTCGCACTGACGCCGACACATTAATCGCTCAGATCAATGTTATGAAAACTAGAAACATATTCCTCATAGTTAGAAATTACATTTTGTTTATTGTTATAGTTTGTTTTTGTTTTAATTTATTTTTAGATATGAAGAAAAGTACCTATGTAATGAATTGTATGCAATGAGACCAGTTTAACCTTCATGATAATTTATTGAAATTATTGAAAAAAATCTTAATGTCAAATAACACATGGCATTGTATGTATACTAGCGTTGTTGTGTGCTCTTGGCGATCTGCTCCTTGAGCAGCAGAATACTTGTGCGTTGCTCTGGTGGCAACATTGCGATTTGCTCTTCCGATAGTTGCAACACCTGCATAATCAGCGCAGCCTGCAACATAACATGCATTTATTTATATATAACTAGCTGTTGCCCGCGACTTCGTTCGCGTGAAATTCGTATTTCAACGAAGAATGTAGGTAGGTAAATACGGGCGAGGCCGAAGGCCGAGCTGAGTCCAGGTAAACAATAAACCTTCACAAAGAAAGTAACTAACTAAGGGCGAGGCCGAAGCCCGAGCTGCGTTCAGGTAAACGATAAACCTTGTCAAATAAAGTAAGTAACAAACGGCGAAGCGGAAGGCCCAGCTGCATCCTGGAAGACAATAAACCTTCTGGAAGAAAGTAAGTAACTAATGGCGAGGCCGAAGGCCGAGCTGCGTTCAGGAAGACGATAAATCTTCTCGAAGAAAGTACGTAACCAATGGCGAGCCCGGAGGCCGAGCTGCGTTCAGGAAAACGATAAATCATCTTGAAGAAAGGAATTAACTAAGTGAGAGGCCGAAGGCCGAGCTGCGTTCAGGTAAACAGTAAACCTTCCCAAAGAAAGAAAGTAACATAGTGCGAGGCCGAAGGTCGAGCTACTTTCAGGTGAACAATAAACCCTCTTCCATACTCGGGTCTCGCCCTTAATGACTTGCTTTCTTCGATATAATATAATGTCATTTATGCGAACGAAGCTCGGCCTTTGGCCTCACCCTTAGTCACTTAATTTCTTCAAGTAGGTTTATTGTTTACCTTAACGTAGTTTGGCCTTCGACGTCGTTCTTAGTTTCTTTGTTTGAGAAAGTATATGGTTTAGCTATACGCAGCTTCTCCATCGGCGTCGCTATTAGTTACATTTCTTCGTGAAGAATATCGTTTACGTGCTCGGAGCTCAGCCTTCGGCCTCGCCCTTAGTTACTTACTTTCTTCGAGATGGTATATTATTTATCTGGGGGTAGCTCGGCCATCGGCCTCGCCTTAATTGCTTACTTTCTCTAAGAAGATTTAACTTCTTTCTGAACGCAGCTCGGCCTCCGGCCTCGCCCAGAGTTACATACTTTGTTCGAGAAGGTTTATCGTATTTCAGGATACAGCTCGGCCTTCGGCCTCGCCCTTAGTTACTTACTTTCTTCGAGATGGTTTATTAATATCAGAACGAAGCTCGGCCTTCGGCCTCGCCCTTAGTTACTTACTTTCGTGGAGATGGTTTATTATTTATCTGAACGTAGCTCGGCCTTCGGCCTCGCAGCACTTACTTACTTTATTCAAGAAGGTTTATCTTCTTCCTGAACGCAGCTCGGCCTGCGGCCTCGCCCATAGTTACACTTTCTTCAAGAAGGTTTATGGTCTTCCAGAATACAGTTCGGCCTTCGGCCTCAGCCTTAGTTACTTATTTTCTTCAAGTATGTTTTTCTTCTTTCTGAACGTAGCTCGGCCTTCAGCCTCGCCCCTAGTACCTTTATGAACACACCCATAGACCACAACACTACTGCAGCTTTCAAAAAGAAAAAAATAGCAATGTCCCAAAAATACTTTTAAAATGTATAAAACAAAACATTTGAAAAATAGGAATTGAACCCGGGATCACCTGATAGTAAAGCCTTACCTTTAACCAACTCTTAGGCAAATATTGGCACCACTTAATTCACAGTATCACGTGACAGAAAGTACAAAACCTAACCATATCCCATTTTAAATATTCGCGCGCTAACGGGTATGTGACATCACATGACAGCGCGCTGACTCTAGGTAGACGGACTCGTGCAAAAGGAATCGCTCGCGACGTGTCGCACGCGCGGCTATTCACGTTATAGCGTCCTTGTTTGGCGCTCGTGCGCCGCACGCAGAACTCCATTTCGGCCCATACTGTTTCTATGAAGTATCTTTTGTCTCACGCGCCAGCGGTGTTTTGCCGATCCCCATACATTCAGATAGGAGACCTGCGTGCGCTTTTCGATTCCGCACGGTGCGCGGCTTTACTCGCAAAAACGTGCCTTGTGATCTATAAAATAAGGTTGAATTCACATTCGTATTTATTTGGAGTACGATCTTTATGGTTTTAATGTAGGTATGTTGTATTGTAAGATATTATTTACTTTGAGTGAAGTGAAGACTTCTCGTGGTATGGTAGTGCGGCGCACGGGCGCACTTTAGGACCGGCCGCCAGTGGTCACTATACAAAGTTTCGTCAAATACAGTTCAGTGGTTTTTGCGTGATGCGCGTACAGACAAACAAACAAACAAACAAAAGTTTTAAAAACTGTTCTAACATGTTCAGTATCTCATTTTAAGCCTTTTTTAGGTTTGTTTTTTTCCGAATACATTCAATGTACAGACTTTCTTAACTTTACGATTTTATTATATGTATAGATATTATTTTCATTTGATTTGTGTTTTCTATGGCAAATGTAAATGGTAAAAAAAAATTTGGCACTGGAATAGATCGATCATGGATCTGGCCAATGGATCTTCTGAGAATGATTGGATTATGAGGATTATTTGATACTGGATGGTTTACATGTTTGTGCATGCATTATAGGTGCATGTACACACATGCACCTATAACAGGTTAACAGATGCCCAGAATGTTGCCAATAAGCAAGCAATTAGATATTGGTTATATACATTTCAATGCACTTTCCAAGTATAAAATAGAGTGATGTTCAAAGAGCTCACTTTCTCCTGGTCGGAAGCTCCAGATGGTATGCCCTGGATAGTCCTCGCCTGCGCTGCACTCGGCATGCCAGGCGGCAGCGGAGCTGTATACAAAAATATTAATTTCTTTGTATATAATTACTAATTTACAAATATACACATTAATATATATTTTTTTTTTTTTTTTTAATTTTTTTTTTTTTTCCTCTCTTGCTACCTGCAATCAGTTTTTCTTACTATAAGCAGGTTTTTTGGTTTTCTGTTTTTTTATGACTTTCAGAAACGGTCTCCAGTGAGTCCAATTTCTTCCCTTGCCGCTGTCCCAGATTTCTAGTTCTCCAGGTCCAAGATGTGTTTTCGCCGCAGGCGCCTCTTCTTTGCGGGTTGGGTCAGTGTTGAAGCTAGGATGTTGGGATGGAGTGAGAGCCGGGTTTTATACCTTTTTATGACACATTTAGCTTCCTCACTGATTGTAGGAACCTCGAGTAGGTTGTGGATTTCTTTATTAGTCATAAACCAAGGAGCGTTGCTGATAGTGCGGGGCTATTGTACAAGATAAAGTCATACCTACCACACACATTCTACCCATTACTAAAGTCATATCTATCGGAAAGGATATTCCAGGTGAGGGAAGGGGAATGCACGTCAACTTTCCATGACATACTAGCTTCTGTTCCGCAGGGAAGTGTTCTCGGCCCAACTATGTACTCCATCTTCACAGCAGACTTGCCTGAAGATGATGACACCGTGACGGCAACATTTGCTGATGACACAGCAGCACTGGCTTGTAGCTCAGACCCCTCTACTGCCTCAAGGAAACTCCAGTCACGATTGGATAAAATCCACAATTGGCTCCAAAAATGGAGAATCAAAGCCAGCGCAACAAAGTCAATCCAGGTTACATATACCTTGAGAAATGGCAACTGCCCCCCGGTCAAACTTGGCAACCAAGATCTCCCGCACGCTGACAGTGTAAAATACCTTGGAGTCCACCTAGATCGTAGGCTTACATGGAACAAACATATCAAAGCCAAGAGAGACCAAGCATGTCACCGCTTCAGAACCCTGACCTGGCTCCTGGGCAGGCAGTCCAAGTTATCACTGCAGAACAAGCTCTTGGTCTTCAAGGCGATCATAAGACCGATATGGACATATGGGTTACAGCTATGGTGTTGCGCAAGCAACTCAAATGTGAATATCCTGCAAAGGCTACAGAACATTAATATAGTGTTAATCTCTTTGAGTTGTCAGGTCATGTTTATTATTCAGAATAAACAATATATATTTTTTTTGCGATCACGCTTTTAGTTTAGCGTATTTAAGCCAGAGTCACGTCTTTAAGTCAATTGTAGTTGCATCAACGAGATATAAAAAAAACATACAAACAATATAGATAAAAGCAGAAAAATTGATGAAGTTAACATACTTAGCATACTTACGAACCAAGCTAACAATGAGTAGCTTGTGTGCATGAAAATAATAAAAGAACTTATCTAAGCTCTCATGATGGACTGGCAGGCAACCAAAAATCTGCTCTATGTACAATAGACGTAAAATGTTTGCTCTATTCACCATGCAAGCTGAAAGTTTTTTATTTTATTTTATTCCACATATATTGGTAATCGGTGTATTCCACCAGAATAATGCATAGTATACTAACGTGCTTTCTGTTGGCGCGGATCGGCCGGGCGGACGCGGGGATCCACAGGGAAGTTACCCTGGTTTCCGGACATGCGAGGGTCTCGGGGATAGCTGCTCAAAATATAAGCATTATTCATTACAAAAAGAAAATTACATTATTAACCAACTATACCACTAATAAAATAAATTTCTTAATTTCAGCCAACTAGGGTCATATTAAATAAAAAAATACACAACAAATGTCTTAAAATCTTCTTCTCCATTTGCGTTTCAAATTAGTTTCACATACATATTTGATGTACTATGTTACAATTTGAGTGGATAAGGTAAATCATAATTCCATTATAATCAATAGATCAACGTACCCATCCAGTTTTTCCAATATGGCAATGCTTAGAAAAAATTTATAACATTATGCAGGATACGAGCTTTATGACACTTCCGGTTAAAAGTTTTCCTTAAGTTGACTTAATGCAAAAATTTCTGTGAAATTTTAAAGTCTCACTGAAAATTTGCTTCCGGACCACTTGTACCATTAGACAGTACTATTGATTATCTCACTAGTACCATTGACGGCACAACAGTACCATTGATGGTACAACTGGTACCGATTTATCCCATTGTACAAACAATTTCATGTAATGACGATAGGAACTCCTTCCTCCTTCGTCATTAATATTTATTGTCTCCTGGCCACTTATGATAAATATTAATTTCCTCAAAGCGACAATGGCCGTAGACAATGACAGTGTAAACTCTGATTTTGTTTTATTTTTATGTGGCAACTAATCGAGTCAAGGCTAAAATTTCATCCAGAAAAATGGGAATACTACAGTTCTCACCGGCACAACTATTCCTGTTGTACAAAAGACAGATTAGTCCGGTGATGGAGTACTGCAGTCACATCTGGGAGGGTAGTCCCCATTATCTGCTTGCGTCCTTGGACTCGATACACCACCGAGCCATCTGTCTTGTTGGTGACCCGACACTTATAGATGGTTTGCAGTCTCTGTGTCACAGACAATTTGTAGGTTCGCTTAGTCTGTTTTACAGATATTATCACGGACGCTGCTCTGTGGAACTAGCATCCCTTATTCCCTGCCACCCGTCCTATCTCCGCATGAGTCGTCGCAGAGAGAGTCAGCACCCTTTTGTTGTTAACATTGGGCTTTTGAGAATGCGGTTCTCTAAATCGTTTCTTTGTCGCACCGCTAGGGTGTGGAAATGTCCGACGAAGGCTTTTCTTAGAAAAATTACGACAAACTTTTTTTTATTAGAACAATAGTTTTGTTTGCTCTTTTTAATATAGACATGCGGGCGTTTTTTTCGTTTTGTTAAAAAACATTTTAAAACTATGATTTATAATTATATAAAAAACAAGAGAGGTTGGGTGTAATTTGGGTGTGTTTTGTCATGGTACTCTGGGATAAATCGGTACCAGTTGTACCATCAATGGTACTGTCTAATGGTACAAGTGATCCGGAAGCGAAAAATTTTTAAGATTTTAAAAATATATGTTTTTATATATAACTAAGTATTTGGTAACTTTATAGAAATTTTCGTAATTATTCAACTACAGAAATACGGTTAATCAGAATTGCAAGTGTCAAGTATTCTCCTAATTATGATTATATAAAGTGTGAGAATTAGGGCCCCTGAGCCCTGTTGTCACTGCGACATAGGAAGATCTATTGTGATCTCTCAAAAGTTTATAGCTCACCCCTAAGTTCGATTTCCGCTATGAACCTATTAGTTTCTTGGAGATGAGTGCCTGTATTTGGCATGGGTTAAAAATATAACCCCCAAGAATACGACTTCTACTGTGAATGAGCACTTCACATTCACAAAGGATGTATATGGGCGTTTAATCATCTTTTATACAAAACCTGCACACCGGTGCGTCGCTAAGGCCCGTTCGGTGTAGTTGTTTGTTTATACTGCAGTGTCCTGTTAAGGTCCTTATTCGTTCCGTTTTAGGTTTTAATACCTCGGAAGTGAATTTACGTGAGTACCCAGGATGTAGTGCCTTCGTGTGCTTCTGCCCGGGCAGATTCTCCTTACTACTTTTTTTTTATTATTATTTTACAGCTATTTGCAATCAGTCTTTCGACCATAAGCAGGTTTTTTCGGGATTATTTTGGCTTGTAGTGATCCTAATTAAATAATTAAATAAATTATTATAATGTAAAACATGTTTAGTTTTGTGTGCACTATGCACACAATTATTTGGATGCATCCTTTTGGAGCACGATCAGGTACGTGCATCTAGAATCTAGCTAGAGCGACCTTTACTGGCCCTGTCATATAGAACAATCATATTCACTCCAAAAAACACTTTTGTGACGCTCCTACAACATGATCGAACCACCATAGCATTCCTTTCTCATCCTTTTCACCACATCATCTTTCAGACCTTAACATTTTCTCACTACACTGTTTGACTTAGTAAAGAGGACAGAATATATATATAACAAGTTCGCACTTGTCGGTGGGCGGTAGCGGAGGCTGGACGGGCAGCGGCGGATGCACGGGGCCCAGACTGCGCATGTCCTGGTCGAGCAGCGGTGCAGGCGCACGACTACCGCGCAAGTCAATGTCCTGCACGCCTACACCTGAACATAGAGCACCATCTAGTTACAATCTAAGCAGTATTTCATCGACCTATCATACCACTTGAAACACGCTCTATAGAAGAGCTACAGCTGATGCTGAAAGCTGGATGTTTGTGTGGGAGCACACGTGTGGCGAGCACGCGCCAGGCGTCCGTCGCCTCCGCCACCCTACCTCAGTCTATCAGCTGTCTTAATCCTGCATCAAGTGTATTTCATGCTGATAAACAAAGATGGATCTTCACCAGTTCATTGTTAGCGTAGAGAGGGTGTGTGCATGTGTGGTTGCTGCCGGAAATGATTTTTAATTAACACAGTAATATGAGAAGTTATATAAAAATAAATCAGACAAAAGTTATATAAAAATAAATCTACACTAATATAATATTATAAAGAGGTAAAGTTGGTAAGTTAGGATGTAGGAGGTAATCTCATAAAATACTAATCCAATTTTAAAAATTATTTTACCAATATTAAAAATGGAATTTCAGACATATGGACGACATAGGCTATGCGAGCGAAGTCGCGGGCAAATGCTAGTATAAGATTTTTTTTAATTATAATTATTCTAAAATTGCAGGTGTGTCAGGATCGTGGCATGTGGAGATCTGTTGTCTCTGCCTACCCCACCGGGAAACAGGCGTGACGCTATGTATGTAAAATTGCAGGCACACATACAGGCTCCATAATGACTTATATTGGACCCTTCACCAACCAGTTTCCACAGCCTCTTTGGGAAAATAAATACACAAGTATACTTTTTATAAACTCAAACCTTAAGTATGAAATTAATGAGCATGGATTATTGCGTGAACCATTTACATAGTGGCCATGGGCCATAAGAGTGAAATTAATATGGAGAAAAGAAAAAGAATTACGAACCCGCGAAGTGATGCGGCATCTGGCCCTGCATGCCGTGCTGAGCCGGAGTGGGCAGCAGTGACGTCGGCGCTGGTACTGCGCGACCACACAACAATCACTCACTACACATTGCTATTCTTGCATACGCTATTTGGCTAAGCAGACATAGGCATGGTAATAAATAGGCAGTGACAGCAGACCAGAGAAGTATCGACTTACAATCAACATTGGCCAAAACATTGTTTTAATTTGATTAATTTACGTGTTTCATACAAGGTTTACACTTTAACTATACTTTTTTTGCATCCTGTTTTCTTTAACACACAAAATCGAACTATTAGCAAGAGGATACACAGAACAGATAGTGGTGCAGGTACACACCGGGTTGTGGTATGTTGGGGGTCGGCATGAAGGAGTGCGAGGCAGGGGGTGGCGCGGGCTTGTCAGACTGATGCAGCGGGGGCGGCACCGGATTCACTGGGTGCAGCATCGTCTGGTCACAATACATTTCCTAAACTCATAATGTAAACGAAATTAAATGAAAACGGAACCTGACTCATGCGTCCGTATGTCTGTCACAGTGTCATAGCTTATGAACGGTTGATCGCACCTAGTTGAAATTTGGTAGTCCGACTCGCACTTGACTGCTTTTTTTCTACTTACCATGATTAGTTATAAGAGTACTTGTAGCAATTGGTAAGGTGGAGGTTACTATGTACATTTTGACATTTATTTGTATAAATTATTTTCCACACATTTTTCAATATACTTGTGGACACCAAAGACCATAAAGTAGATGATCTCAAAGTGTGATTGATAGCTCAAGATGTGTATTAATAGCAACTAGAATTGCAAATGTACAGGGTGTCCAGCGAATCTAAAAAAAAAATCCCTGACTTTTCCCGGTTATCCAGAGCGTTTTTATTGTTTTCCCTGATATTGCCATGGAAATTTTCATGCTTTTTTGCAGTGAATAGGTGGTATTATTACTATTTATGAATTTTGTACTTCTTTCCACCACCTCTGCCCACTAGGCTACTCAAGCATTCAAGGTTATATCATCTGTTTTAATATTACCTACAATAATATAAATTTAAATGTAATTATTATATTTCTCTTTAATCTAAGCTAATAGGTGAACCTCGTCTCGCTAGGAACGGACTTGCCTCATTTTCCCTGAATTTCGCACATATTATAAATTTTCCCTGTATTACCACAAAATTTCCTGGTATTTCCAGGTCACTGGACACCTCTTATGTATCTTCAACAAAGGAGTGAGAAACAGTGGGAGAGACAGAGATGATAAATAAATGGAATTGTGTATAGTTACCACAGCGGTGCCGGGGTCCACGATGCGCATGATGACCTGCGCCTGCAGCAGGGCGTACGCCAGCTGCGGATTCTGCAGCAACATGTTCCTCGCTTCTGTCGGATTGTTCTGCGATCAAAGAGTAAACTTAAGAGCGCGGTACTACAGCATCAAAATGCGTACTGATATAGCGCATTTTTAATAGCGAAGCGTTCGCTTGATTTATAGTATTTGTTCATAGTTTGTTAAACAAATCTGCAATTAATATAAACTCAAAATAATGTTTTAGAAAGCTGCAATTTCGAAACAAAGAGAGCATTTCGGAGTATTTAGGACCATTTAGTAGTATGTTTGTGATTTTTTTTTCACATATTAATTGACATAAATAAAAATAAAATTCTGTCACCAACTTTTAAATATGGTCAACTTTTAGACAGGATTTTTTAATATATATATTTTTAAAATTCGTTGATCAAGAAACCGAAACGAAAATGGGGCAAATTTTGCAAATTGTGCCTCACGCTTCAGTACTGCAGTCTTAAAGTAAATGATACATAATGTCACCCCTGTTTCCCAATGCCGTAAGCACAAACAATACATCTCCATGCACTATTTTCTTGACACACCTCTGACTTCTCTTCTACGCTCATGTTTTCATACACGCTTGTGCATATTTAACACCTTACCAACAAATATCATAAATCAACATTGCTTTTTATTCAGTATGGATGGCAACTAATGATTTTTTTTTATAGACAGCTGGCGCAGGTGTCTGTGCGCAATACTTAAACGGAAGATCAGACACAGCCAATAACACCATTCCTCGCGAAACCACGCTCAGAGAGGCGCCATGCCGACTATGAGGCGGACAAAAAGGTTGTCATCTAATTTATTGACACGCCTTTTGAAGATTCCCAGGTTATAGGTGGTGGGGAACACACTCACCGGAAGACCGTTCCATATTTTCGCCATTCGACACAGGAACGATTTCCAAAAACTATGTGTTCTTAGTAGTTGGGTGTCAACAACATATGGATGTTCCGAGCGAGTCCGGCGGGTGTGGCGGAGACGGATGGGGGCTGGAGGGATGAGGGAAGCCAATTCATCAGAGCAACTTCCATGGTAGTACTTATAGAACACGCTAAGAGATCCGATTGTTCGCCTGTGGCCCAATGATTCAAGTCCCTCCGTGAGTTTGGGATCACCAATTAGACGGATAGCGCGGCGCTGGATAGAGTCCAAGGACGCCAATAAGTAAAGAGGGCATCCGCCCCACAGATGACTACAGTACTCCATCACCGGGCGAACTTGCGCTTTATATAGGATAAGGAGTTGCGCCGATGAGAAGAACCGTCTGCTGCGGTAGAGGACGCCTAATTTCCTAGAGGCAAGTGTCTCTTTGGACTCTATGAAACCCCTAAAACCCACATCCTTGGTCAATTCCACGCCCAGGAGGTCCAATTTTTCATTGTTAGGTAAGGCCGCACCCTGGAACGTAGCTTGGAAGGGAAACCGGTCGGCCTTGGTAGAGATGCCCTGAGATGTTTTTTTTTTATTTTATTTTTTTTTCCAGGTTCAATCTGCGATCAGTCATCAACTATGAGCAGATGGGCGGAGTGTTGGTTTGTCGCTCGGAGCTGATGATGCCGTGAGCATCTCTCCTCTTGAATGATGCTAGGGATATTTTTAATTCCCTAGTTCCATTATGTCGCGCCTTTTTAGACGTCTGACATAGTCCGGCATGGTCAGTTAGACAGCAATCTGATTCGGGTGGTGTTCCAATCGGGATCTGTACTTCGTCGCCATCGATTTGATCTCTTCCTTTATTGTAGGCACATTGAGTAGGCTATGCACCTCTTCATTTTTAATGAACCAGGGTGCATTGGAGATTTGCTTCAGTATGTAGTTTTGTACCCTTTGTATGCAGCAGATATTTGACTCGCTAGCAGAGCCCCACAGCTGTATGCCGTACGTCCATATCGGCTTGAGCACTGTGTTGTAAACTAGTAACTTATTGTCAGTAGACAATCTGGAGTTCCTTCCAAGCAGCCAGTAGAGACTTCTGTACTTGATGTTTATTGCATCTCTCTTTGTTTGAATGTGCTTCTTCCAGGTCAGTCTACGGTCTATATGCATTTCTAGATATTTCACTGTATCGCTGTGGGGTAGCACGCAATCACCTAGTTTCACTGGAGGACAATTTTCTTTTCTCAGTGAGAAGGTTACGTGGACAGACTTTGTGGCGCTCGCTTTTATTCTCCATCTTCGAAGCCATGCATCTATTTTGTCGAGTCCATGCTGTAATGATGCAGATGCTTTTTCTGGATCTTTGTTGGATGCCATGGCTGCTGTGTCATCTGCATATGTTGCAATTGTTATTGACGTGAAAATTGTGTACAAGACAGGTCCCAAAACTGATCCCTGAGGGACTCCTCCCTTCTTGCTCACTGCTTCTTCAGCCATAGTGCTTGACAATCGTTTCAATAGGATCTTCTCAAACAGTTTGGATATGATTGGCAGGAGGCTGATAGGTCTGTAGGATGTGACCTAGTTTTCTGGTTTACCCTGTTTATGTATCATGATGATTTGAGATACCTTCCACAGAGCTGGGAAGTATTCAACTCTCAACATTGCATTGAAAAGGGCGGTTAAGAATGAGATGCCCTTTTTTGGGAGTTCGTCCAGTACCTTCTTGGTTATGAGGTCAAATCCAGGTGCCTTTTTGTCTTCTAAGGTTTTGATAGTTTGAATGAGCTCTTGAGAACTGACGGCTCTGAGAGGTACGTCCAATTGGAAATCTTGCTGTAGCACTGCGTCTATATCAGTTTCGTCTGCCCCTTCGGTAGCTTCATTCGGAGTAAACACTGTGGCCAAATGCCTGGCAAAATCATTAGCTTTTTCTTGTTTCGTCCTTACTCAAGTATTATTAGGAAGCTTTATTGGTGGTTTGATATTTTGAGGCTGGTTTAAGTTTTTGGTCATTCTCCAGAGGGAGTAGTTAGTCGCTTTAGTGGCTGTAAGAGATTCCAATTGGGCCTGTAGGGACTCATTTTTTGCACTTTGTAGAGTAGTCTTCAGTTTGCGAGTCGCTTTATTAAGTGCTGATTTGTCATGTGGGTTTCTACTAGAGTGCCAAATACGACGCAGTCTTCTTTTCTCTAGTATTTGTTCCTTTATGGCCCACGGTACTTCGTTGTGTCTTCCGGTAGATGTCCCCTCGGGTGTGCATTCCCAACAAGCTGCTTGTATTATCTTACTGAATTCTTCTATAGCGTCCTCTATGTCTTCACTAGTATTTATTGGCATGTGCAGGTCTAGCCTATCATTTACTAGTTTGCGGAATGAGACCCAGTCAGTTAGTTTATTATGGAGTTGTGGCCGCCTCTCATTCTGTAGTACAGTTGCACTTGCTGTCATTATGACGGGGATATGATTTGAAGAGCCATCTAGGCAGGGATGAATCGAAAAGAATAGGCGAGACAAGCCTTTTATTATAAAAAAGTCCAGTAAATCTGGCAGTTTATTTGGATCGGTAGGCCAGTGTGTGGGTTCAGCAGTTGCCATTGGAGACAGATGGTTTTTATCTACGCTTTTTTCAAGCTCCCTTCCTCTTTTAGTTATCAATCTTAACCCCCAGTGTGTGTGTTTGGAGTTCCAATCGCCTCCTGTTATAAAACGTGTTCCTAGAGACATAAAGTATTCAGAGAACAGAGGCTCAGTTATCTTGTGTTTTGGGGGACAATAGACTGAGGACACATTAAAGTTCCCATTCTTCTCTTCTACCCTTACGGTTGTCGCTTGAATGTGCTCTGTTTTAAACTGTGGAAGTTCATGGTGTTTAATGGAAGATCTTATTACAACTGCTGTTCCGCCATGCGCTGTTCCATCTGGGTGATTAGTGCTGTAGACATTGTAGTTTGGTATTTTAATTATACTCATGTTTGTAAAATGTGTTTCTGAGATGAGAAAGATGTCCAGCTTGTGGAGCAGAAGTAATGCCTCAACTTCATTTTGATTTGGCGCTAGGCCATTGATATTCCAGGTACCGATATTTAGAGAAGCTATTTCGTTATTCTGTCCACCAGCGTTATAATAAGCCTCATCAGGGTGCTAATTTGTTGGAGTAGGGTATCCATTTTTTCTGATTGTTTTATCAGTAAGTCTTGAATGACTTGGGTTGGCTCAACATTTGAATAATGTTGTGGTATTTCTTTAGTCGCTTCCGAGTATTTTCTCCTATTGTCTCTACGTTTTGCAAATGTGGTCCTTTCTTCAAAAGTTGGATTTTTTCTATTGTCATCAGTGGGTGGAACGTCAAAAGTGTGGGTGGAGAGCCCTGAGATGTAATATTATAAAATGAAGAGTCTTCCGTCTATGTGAATGTATGTATGTATGTTCACTTATAAGAACGACTTAACAATGAAATTGTAATGGGCCTGAGACTACGATCTGGACACATTCCAACAAATAAGACAATGTACCTTATGAACATAGCACAATCACCCAACTGTAGCATATGTGGGATAGAAGAGGACCTACTCCATATACTGTTGGAATTTGCCCGGAACCAAGAACTGAGACAGAAGCTATTGAGAGACTTAAGAACTGACAGACTCAACCTGTTTTTTAAAGTACATGAAGCCTTGGGGCGAGCTCAGGGGGAGGAGTTTGAATTCATACTAAGTTTTTTTGTAAAGTCACAGGCGTTGAAACGTGCTGAAGAACAATAAAAAATCAATATAGTTACTATGGGGCTGACATAGCCAGGAATGGCTAAAGCCTTAAACAAAATAAAGATTTTAAAAAAAAAACCTATTCGCTTGGGGTTTTTGCCTATGTCGGAAATCTGTACCACAGCGTTAAGACCGGATATACAGTAAAACCCGCTTAATACGATTCTCAAGCCATCCGCTTGAGAATCGTATTAAGCGAACGATTCGTTTTGCACGAGTCCGTCTACCTAGAGTCAGCGCGCTGTCATGTAATGTCACATACCCGTTAGCGCGCGAATATTTAAAATGGGATATGGTTAGGTTTTGTGCTTTCTGTCAGGTGATATTATGAATTAAGTGGTGCCGATTATACCTAAGCGTTGGTTAAAGGTAAGGCTTTACAATCACGTGATCCCGGGTTCAATTCCTACTTTTCAAATGGTTTTATTTTTATATATTTTTTAAAAGTATTTTTGGGACATTACTACTGTTTTCTTTTTGAAAGCTGCAGTAGTGTTGTTGCACTTGACTGCTTTTTATTTTATAATAAGTGCATTGTTTTTATTTATTTACTTCCAAAGTAAATACCTGGATGCAGAGCTTCATTTGTTTCATCAGCTCGAACATCTGTTCAGGTGGCAGAGTGGCCACCGCCTTGCTGATGGCTTCCGGAGCCTTCTCCGGCTCCACCGACTCGCCGTAAGGGTTCTCTATCTGTAAATACACAATAGGCAATGGTTTTCCTTGCTCCAGCACAATATTTCTACACTGTACTATTAACGGTGTGAGTTTCCAATGAAACACAAGGGGTATTACATTAGACATCAGATGTTTTTTTTTATGGAAACTGACATGGTTGGCTACATCACCTACAACATCCGTGATGTCAGCCCATAACACCGGGTGAACTAGGTGCCATGCAGTACTTCCCTTCATTTCATGTCAGTTACACTGAACTGGACGGAAAACACGAACTATTTACATAGCCGTTTCGACCGACGTTTCATTCAGTGCGGTGGTATCAACCCGGGCGGGATAAACCCTACCACCTAGTAAGGTAAGAAAGGAAGGACCTACCGGTTTAGGTCTAATCTGAACCACGGTCAGCCTCTAACGGTCAAGCGGTCACCCATTCAAGTACTGACCGGCGACCGCGCTCAGGATTGCTTTACAACAGTCGACCGACCGCAACACAGAGCTACCGAGGCTGACAGAACAGTGACATGAAGAAGGGGATATTCCTATAGGTTTAGGCCAATTTCAGAACGTCGCAAAGTTACTATTTGCACCAAACTAGTATATTGCCGCTCGTAAGATTTTCACTCGCTTTATGCATGTAAATGTACCGCACATTTCCCACTCTGGTCTAAATTTCGCCTTCCATGCATCGGAGTGAACATTGTACGAGTGGAAATAAAGTTAGGCAATAATTATACATTGCATGGCCACTACACATTTATTAACCAACATAAAAAAAAAGATGTTATCAATTAGACCCGTATGAATGTCGTTGGAATTGCACAATATTCGTATATGTTGTCTATGTGGGCTTCTAAACAGGTGTGCTAAATATATGTTTGTATGTATGTATGTTTGTCCAAAAGCTCTGAAACTAAAAATCGAACTGCCACAATTCTTTTTTCTTCCAACTTAGGGAATAGTGCAAGTTTCATCAAAATCGGTTCAGTAGTTTTCAAGGTGTGTACCAATCACTGGAAAAACACGTCATAGGCTTAATGCCCAATTCTATGCAGAACTTGTGTGATATAACTAAAAAAGAGTGAAATAAAGAACTGTTTTAAAAAACATTGAACTGAAAAAAACAACTAGAACTTAAAAGCGTTAAATCAAAATATTTTGATTCATATTCGGATCCTTGAGTTGAAGGTGGTACAAAAGCACACCTGAAAATTGATAGATGGACCCCTTTTGCGCTTTTGTACTGCCTTAAACTCAATATGAATAAAAATATTATTATTTAACACTTTTAAGTTCTAGTTGTTTTTTTGGGAGTCGGTTTTTTAAAACAGTTTTTTTTAATATTATGTTGTTCTTGTATTAATATTTAATACTTTATGATATGGGATTAAACATGAGTCAAAAAATAATTAAGAACTTTAAAATATTATATTTTTCATTGCTAAATGCATAGTTTACATATTCCTTATGATTATGATAAATTAATAAGTGTGTCTTCAGTTTAAATTAAGCCATTATTACTTTAAAATTATCATTGTAGTACTTACCTGAGGGCCCTGCATTAAGGCCTGCATCTCCATCCTGGATTTCTCTGTACAGGCATTGTCAACTCGCAGGGATCTGCCGCCAATTTCGTATCCGTTCAGATTCCTCATGGCGCTGAGGGCCGTCTCCTGGTCTTTGTACTCGCAGAAGCCATAGCCTTTGGGCTTGCCAGTCTCGCGGTCAAACACAAGTTTGAACGAAAGCACTGGGCCAACCTCACTGAAGATATCTTTCAGCTTCTCCTCTGTTGCTTCGTACGGAATATTTCCCACTGAAACGCACGAATTCAGATGTTTTAGTTTAAAGGAAATTTTTTAAATATTTTACGAAATTCAAATTGCCGCCAACATTGGGCGATTTCGCTTGTTTGTGAATACTACTCCCTCAATAGGTGGCCAGGTGGAGGAGATGGTGGGAGAACTCTCCCCCTGCAAAGGTGTGGGTGAGGAAGTGCATTAGTAAGGGCCGCCCCGACTCCATCTAGTATGTAAATAAACTATAGAGTGCATAGGGGGTGTTTGGTACCTAATTGGAAACATTTACAGGTCATTGTACCCTGTATACAGTAGAACCGAGCTATCGGAACCAGTAAAAACACAGAGGGTTCGAATTAGGGTTTTCGCGAGTCTGGAGATATAAAAAAAAAATAAATCAGCCAGCACGAATGAAGAAGAATCAACAATTTATAGTTTAAAATCAAATGCTCTATTCCTATTCAGCCGCGGATACAAGGGGGGGGGGGGGGGGGGGGACAATAGGGGCTATTGCCCCCCCCCCCCCCCCCCCCCCTCAGCCATGACAAAGCCATGAAAAAGTGATAACCTGATTCAATAAAACCGGCCGAAGGAGGTTGAATTTTAACATTTAACTTCAAAGCATATGCTGGTACAGGCAGATCCTAATACAAACAACATTACCTCACTCAATTCACCGCCGTCTATGGCCACAGTGTAAATAATCACTAAGTTTATCTATGGCTGGCACAGGCAAGGGAGCGTTCATCCTTCCAGGGCGTCCAGCTTTTTCTCATCTCCCGATCTCCCTTCACCTGGGGGGGGGGGGGGGGGGGGGGGGGGGGGGGTGGTGTCGGGCCGAGTCACATGACCAAAAAATTCCCGCGCCGCTGAGAGCGCTTTAAACTACAGCATCGTAGATACGTACCTACGTAATTTAAATTGTAGAAGTGAGACAAAGTGTAGTTAGTATTCCAAATTAACGGAAATGAGTATGTTTAATTTAAAGCATACCAGAAAATAATATTTCATAAATTTCACGTTACTTGGGGGGGTTCGGCTTTTGTCACTTCAAGTCACTAGGTTGGGGGGATCCAAAATACTAGCCTAAAATCCGTAACATGGTTTATGAACGCTCCCCAACCAGTATTGCCAACTCGGCTACTAAAAAATATGGTACTGTGGTGTTAAAAAAATGCTGATAATACGCTATACCCGGGGTCCCGGGTATTCTGGGGAATTTTACCCGGGTACGAAATCGCCTGTATACCCGGGTTGTATACCCGGTCCCGGGTACCCGGGTAGAAAACCCTAGTTCGAATCAATGGGATGTTCGGATTATGGAATCCCAAATTTATTCGGAATGTTTGGGTTGTTTACTCCTCAATCTATAATTTGAATGACTTCATATTTGTCGCGTAAATTCAATGTTACATGTTTACGACTTTACTGTGATGCCATGATTGCATTGGCGTATATAGAGGGGGGGCCGGGTGGGCACGGCCCACCCCAGAAGTGTCTGGTGCCCACCCCAGGATGTTGGGTTGCCAACCCAAAATTCTAGGGTAGGCACTTAAATAATTTCACACAAAAACACTTAAATAATCTACAGCTGAGGAATCAACATAAAATTCCATTTCCATCCAGGTAATCAAAATAAACACTTTAGAAACTTTCCGAAATCAATGGTCGAAATACGGCTCAACACTTCAAGTTCAAATTACCTACTTTTATGGCGTAGGTACATCGGGTTTCGGCTTCATCGTGCATCGCTTTTCAGGGGCTAGGCCCACCCTGGAAAATAACCCTAGATACGCCAATGCATGATTGTGTTTACGCAGGTTAACCGGTAACGTTCAGAAGGGCCGGCGTGGGCCCCGATTTGTTTACACCCCTAGCTTCGGGCCCCGAAATTCTAATCAAGATACATTCGGACACTGCTATTGCTATTTCACTAAATTTTTCCTATAGTAACAACAGAGATAGATCGATAGCTGATGAAATTACCTCTGTCCCGAGACCAAATAGGCTTTGGAACGGAGCGACACATGTCAGTCAGTTTACTTGTCTGCGAATTTGCTTTGTGGGGAATGTTCGGGTCTGGCGTAGTCTCAGAAAAGACGGTGCGGGGGAATTTGGGAATTTCCGATCGTTCGGATTACAGAATCATCGGATTAGGTCGCGTTCGAACTAGAACTGCTATACTGTTATCCCTTTCAGTCCCACAACGCGTCATACTAGTAGGTCGCAGAATATATTGTCGCTGATTTTCGTCCACTAATATAAAATAAAACATACCTACACACTTTGTAATCTCCCGCCTTTCAATTTTTCGTTGATTCGCCGCGTTTCGGTTGACGTGGGTAGTGTTCAGGGTTGCCATACGTACGAGATTTCTCGTACAAGTACGAGATTTAGGGGTACGAGGTACGAGACTGCATTCAATCTCGTACAATTTTGTACGTTACGTTAAAATTATTACGTGCTTCTTTATTCAACCTCGTTAGAGAATGATGTCATAGCTTGTGTAGTTGTCTGTACGATGGTATCATAATAATGAATCATTGGAACTCAAGGTTTTATTTGTAGTATTTCTCGGTTTTAATTATTTTATTGACTTTCCATTAAATGAATAAAAATAAAAACACATCACAATAGTGTTAATACAATATAAGCACGTTAAAACACAATAAAAAATAAGTACGAGATTTTGTTGAAAATAATGGCAATTATTGATGTGCTTGTACGAGAATGAGCTGCCGGCGTCTGGTAACCCTGGTAGTGCTAGGAGCATCAGTATTTATTTGCATTGTAGCGGTAGGCTAGTTGGGGCTGGATGAGCCGCCGCAGGCTCCTCCTGGGAGTACTGGATAAACTGGAAGTGGTAAAAATACGAAACTTACCGAAAACAGATCTCATGGATTTGTCCATAATACTTTGGTCATCTTTCTCTTTGTTAGACATCTTGGCGGTAATTTCAACTTGTGTGTCAGTTTAGACGCTATCAATAGAAGAAAGTCCAATACAACTAAACCAAAATTCACAGAGTAAACAACAGGCTAACAACACCCAACCAGCAAACCCCACCCTATAAGTTACTCTATGCAACCAGCCAGTGTTGCCAGATGATATTTGGGGTTTGCGGATTTAGCATCTGCAGAATGCGGATTTTTTGCAAAAAAAGCGGATTTGCTATTTTTTACTTCAAAATTTCAATGGGGTATTAGCGAATTATTGGTTATGGCGAATTATTGCCAGACCTTCCTTACGCTTTTGGAGTGAAAGTCCGCCAGTCAGTCAGTCAGTTCAGTCCCGCTCGACTTTAATGAACTTTTAAATAATTTTTAAATATTTTGGACAACTTCCACAGAAAGTTGAATGCGGATCCCCGTTAGGTTAAAGCGGATTGCGGATTTATTTTAGAAATGCGGATGAAAATGCGGAAATGCGGAGGGTCTGGCAACGCTGCAACCAGCCAAGCCAGAGCCGGCCGCCAACGAACGAGCCAAAGAGAATATAACCTCCATAAATAATGTACTCTCTGCTGTAACCACGAAGGAGCGTGGAAACGAGCGTCTCTTTGTAGTAACCACTTGACAGTAAACTTTTTTTTTCTTACGGAAAGGCAAGGATAGTGTGACTTCTGTTTTCATCCTTCTTCTCATTTGCATTAGTTGCATGTACCACATCAAAAAAAATACAGGAGCATAAAAGACCACAAAACACTCCTATTAGAAAAGACTTAGCCTGCGGAAATCAAAACTGGGGCCAAAAATAAAAAAAAATTAATTTCACGAAATAAATTTCATACAAAATCCGCGAATTTATTTTCAATAGCGTCTTAGGATTGCCTCTTCTCCGGCGCTGCGGGAAGTGCAGCCCCGCCGTCCTTGCGTAACACAGCGCAGGCATCCATGCTCGCCTCCGCAGCTTCGGCTTTTGTGTCGCCTTCCTTGCCACGCACAGAACAACGCATTTAGAACGAAAGTCGAGAAGCGAAGCAAAAGTTCGTCGTTTGTCGTACAGAATGGTGTATAGATAAGGTGTGTGTTGACAACATTTGAAAGGACAATGGGGGTAATGAACATACTTTGCGGAAAAACTAAATCCACCGCCCGACATAACCTATTAGTGTGGCTATTCCATAGAGTGTTTTTATAAGCCGGAGGCTCGGAGGGAGTGCAGCCCCCGTCCGCCGTAACAAAGCGCAGGCATCCGTGTGAGCCGGAGCGGCTGAAGCTGGTCAAGCAAGACCCAAGGCAAGCGCGTGGTAAGTATGGTAATTTTTTTTCCCGCAACGTCAGCTGTCAGGTGCTTACTACAAAGAGACACTCGTTCTAATAACTCTATCATTGTGAAGGTACATATTCTGTGGTTTATTCCTTTTCGTTTCGAGTCTAGACTAGAGCTAGACTTGGTTTGATTCACGCTCACGCTATTGACTTGTTGAGTTGAGACCGGGCTCGCTAGCTAATCAATCACAGTAAACATGTCGACTATGGCCGCCCCATTGTCCGTCGCCGGCACACGGACCACAGGCGCCTCTGTACGCTCGCAAAATGGTATGTACTAATTCATCAAGTTGCATGCACGACTCGCCCACGAGGTTTAGTCACATGCATGTATAAGATGAACCTTCTGCTTCTTGAAATCGCAATTACTACAACTGCATAAGGGTTTATGCTGAACATTTATATTGGTTTACTTTTTCTTAGAATTAGACGTATAATTAGAATACAAATTATTTTCTGGCACAAATTTCAATCGGTAACCTATGGCAACGAACGTTTTTTTTTTGTTTCGGTCCCGTATAGCGTTGTATGTAATGCCGGCACTTCACTTGGCTTAGCGTATTCGTGTTTGTTGCAAACATTTTAGTTTTATCTCGCTCTAAACAAGCCATTAAAGGGAGACGAAACGGAAATTTTTGCCAAATACACAAATACGCTAAGCCAAGTGAAGTGCCGGCATAACGAGTGAGTGATGATAAAACTCGTATTACTCGAGTCAACCCTAAAACTCGTCAACTCGAGTTGGATACGGAATGAAACCGAGTCGGACTCGTATTTGTACGCACAAGCAGTCAGTCTGCCCACTCGCCTCGCTCGACTCGAGTGCACTCGGACGACTGAATGCAAATGCGAGTTGACGAACGAATACAAAATACTTGGCGACTCGCGGCCTTGAGAGACTAACGACGGCGCCACGCCGGCCGACTGACCAAACTCGAGTAGACCAACTCGAGTCGAGCTGCTCGACTCAGTCAGTCTCTCAAGGCCGCGAGTCGCCGAGTATTTTGTATTCGTTCGTCAACTCGCATTCGCATTCAGTCATCCGAGTGCACTCGAGTCGAGCGAGTGGGCGATGCGGTCTGCTGCTGCGAGTCAGTTGAATTCATTTGATTGAACTGGTGACGCGCTGTACGAGATTAGTGACTTCTTAATATTTTTTTAATTTTCTTAATATAATAATTTTCTAAAATTATTTAAGGAGCTATTATTTAAGAATTAAATAATGGTTCCAAGACTAAATAGAAAATCTATAGCGAGTGGAGTTTTTGTATTCGAGTCGTAACTCGAGTTAAGATGTTTTCAACTCGAGTCACTCGAGTCGTCCATGTATTCGACTTGTAACATGACTAGTCCCGTATTACCCATAATCGGGTATTACACGGACGATTTTGTCCGACGGACTTCAAGTCTGGAGCGTCCGCGCTGGACTCTTGATGCAGGCACTAGTATCAATAGTAGGTAACGTTACGCTAAGGGGTGTATGTGTATCAGAGACTGATCACGTTCCCATGCCAATTTTATTTTTTTTACGATATAAAAAACATACTTATTAGGTGAAATACGCGCACTTCACGTATTAAATTTGAGGAGTGAGTAGGTTTTTTATATCGTAAAAAAAAAAATTGGTATGGGAACGTGATCAGTATGTGATACACATACACCCCTTAGCATATTGTTACCTACTAATGAAAGACCTTATTATATAAAGCAATAGTACAGTAATAGTATAAAGAGCCTGGATGGCACAGAAACGTTTTAGCGACACCGCCGCCACTTAGAATAGATAACTCTGATACATAGGACATGATATGAAACGTCGGTCGAAACAGCTATGTAAATAGTTTGTGTTTTCCGTCCAGTTGAGTGTAGCCGGCACGACCGAAGGGATACACTGATGTGGCACCAAGTTCACCCGGTGTTATGGGCTGACATCACGGATGTTGTAGGTGATGTAGCCAACCGTGTCAGTTTCAATAAATAAAGAAAAAAAAACATAGGTATGTAACTAAAAATTTCAGTTTATAGACATAACCCAAGTTTATGGAAGGTCAGAAGTCAAGAATAAAGAACAAATGTCAGAAAATTCAGTTTACGATAATTTTACATAAATATTTTTTTTTTTTTGTTCCTCTCTTGCTACCTGCAATCAGTTTTTCTTACTATAAGCAGGTTTTTTGGTTTTCTGTTTTTTTATGACTTTCAGAAACGGTCTCCAGTGAGTCCAATTTCTTCCCTTGCCGCTGTCCCAGATTCCTAGTTCTCCAGGTCCAACATGTGTTTTCGCCGCAGGCGCCTCTTCTTTGCGGGTTGGGTCAGTGTTGAAGCTAGGATGTTGGGATGGAGTGAGAGCCGGGTTTTATACCTTTTTATGACACATTTAGCTTCCTCACTGATTGTAGGAACCTCGAGTAGGTTGTGGATTTCTTTATTAGTCATAAACCAAGGAGCGTTGCTGATAGTGCGGAGAATGGTGTTCTGTAGCCTTTGCAGGATATTCACATTTGAGTTGCTTGCGCAACACCATAGCTGTAACCCATATGTCCATATCGGTCTTATGATTGCCTTGAAGACCAAGAGCTTGTTCTGCAGTGATAACTTGGACTGCCTGCCCAGGAGCCAGGTCAGGGTTCTGAAGCGGTGACATGCTTGGTCTCTCTTGGCTTTGATATGTTTGTTCCATGTAAGCCTACGATCTAGGTGGACTCCAAGGTATTTTACACTGTCAGCGTGCGGGAGATCTTGGTTGCCAAGTTTGACCGGGGGGCAGTTGCCATTTCTCAAGGTATATGTAACCTGGATTGACTTTGTTGCGCTGGCTTTGATTCTCCATTTTTGGAGCCAATTGTGGATTTTATCCAATCGTGACTGGAGTTTCCTTGAGGCAGTAGAGGGGTCTGAGCTACAAGCCAGTGCTGCTGTGTCATCAGCAAATGTTGCCGTCACGGTGTCATCATCTTCAGGCAAATCTGCTGTGAAGATGGAGTACATAGTTGGGCCGAGAACACTTCCCTGCGGAACAGAAGCTAGTATGTCATGGAAGGTTGACGTGCATTCCCCTTCCCTCACCTGGAATATCCTTTCCGATAGATATGACTTTAGTAATGGGTAGAATGTGTGTGGTAGGCAGGGACCGAAAACAGGTTAAAATGCTTAAAGGTTTTGACATAACCGGTTACAAAACAACCTTTTAGGTAAAAACCCTTATACTATACCGGTTATGAAATAACAACAACCGTTTAAAAAACCCTTTAAAAACCTTTAAGCTAACGGTTGTTATCCAAAATCATAACCTTTAACGAAAAACCGCCAAGAATAACCTGTTACCGCAACCGGTTGTTTTTACATAGGGGTTTTGTGTCGCGGCGGCGGCGGTACGAATGGCGGGGCTGTCAAAGCCTTTGATTGCGCCGCCACTCGCGCCGCCGCCAACGGAGTCTACGTGCCGCGCCGTCGCTCCCCCGCCGCGCCTCCGCGCCTCCTTCGCTCCCCGCTCGGTGCCCTGCGACCGCGCGTATAACAGACGGTTATTCAGTCAAATTGTGAGAGAGAAACAACATGAAGAATTTGCGTAATTTTGTTATATTTCATATTAGTGTACATAACAAGTTTTCATATTTCCAAATAATCCGATACAAAAAGAAAAATTAATTGACTCGTTGCTAGAAATCAAGACGTCAATGACGAAACTTGGTGATAGATAAGAAATCCAGAGACAAAACAACGACGAGACTTGCAGATGAAAGTGTTCGGGAACCTATTTGGATATTTTTTACTTTCGAGCGACTGTAGGGAGAAAGGATGTAGGTATTGTGATTGTCCAAAATTTCGAAGATGAGATTTCGACTGATTTGAGCTATATATCATTCAACGATCCCAAAAAAGTAGTTTCGAAAAACATGGTACCGTGTGGGGCAGATACTTTAAAAGAATAGCCCCACTGTATCTCTCCCCGTACCGTGTGGGGCAGATACTTTAAAAGAATAGCCCCACTGTATCTCTCCCCGTGTATGTCGTAAAAGGCGACTAAGGGATATGACTCCCTTCGTATAATTTAAGTATATATATGTATATAAGGTCTTTCAAAATTAGTTCAGAGTACGCTAAGGGGGGGTTCTGTATCGGAAATAGATCACTTTTGAAGAATAAAGATTTTTTTTTTTACAAAAAAAATTTTTTTTTATTTAAAACGTAACAAAAACATTATTAGTAATCGTTTCAGTTTCATGCCAGGAACAAAAAAGTCTTCCAACACATAGATCTCTTTCTTTCAGAAATGGTGAAAAACCACAATTTTAGTTTTATTAGTATGGAATAGAAAGAATTTGATTTTTTTTACCAACTTACACGTGTTAGATCATAATGGTGGTGATAATATATTACTAGGTGGTAGGGTTTAACCCGCCCGGGTTGGTACCACCGCACTGAATGAAAGGTCGGTCGAAACGGCTATGTAAATAGTTTGTGTTTTCCGTCAGTGTAGCCGGCACGACCGAAGGGAAGCACTGACGTGGCACCAAGTTCATCCGGTGTTATGGGCTGACATCATGGATGTGTAGGTGATGTAGCCAACAGTGTCAGTTTCCATAAAAAAAAAAATGTAATTGTGTGTGTGTCAGGGATGGTATCAGAAACGAAACATTAAACATTTCGCTCCTGGGCGTGGAGTTAAAATGTGAATGATTTTAATTTCGCACCCAGGAACGAAATTAAAATACAACAAATATTATTTTCGTTCCTGGGTACGAAAATAATATTCATGGTGTTTTAATTTCGTGATTGATGTAACATTTAAAAAAAGTGGCCGCCATTTTGAACTTTTTAGTTACTGTATTGATTGCTTTCAAAATTTGATATCTGGGTGTCTGTGTGGGCTCTAAATACGAATCCGTTGTCAAAATTTAAAAAAAGTGGCCGCCAATTTAAATGTTTTTGTTACTGGACCGATTGCTTTCAAAATCGATATCTGGGTGTCTGTGTGGACTCTGAATACGAATCCGTTAACAAAATTAAAAAAAAGTGGCCGCCATTTTGAACTTTTTAGTTACTAGACCGATTGCTTCCAAAATCGATATCTGGGTGTCTGCGTGGGCTCTGAATACGAATCTGTAGTGAACATTTAAAAAAAGTGGCCGACATTTTGAACTTTTTGGTTAATGGACCGATAGCTTTCAAAATCGGTATCTGGGTGTCTGTGTGGGCTCTGAATACGAATCTGTGGTGAACATTTAAAAAAAAGTGGTCGTCACTAGTTGTTAGTAAAGTAAAGACAGGATGAACGAGGTTATTAAATAAATACTGAATTATATTGGAGTTCCTAGTTGTTGTTGAACGCACTTGACTGACACGAGGCTGTTGTGCTCAGCAACCCGGTTGTAGGCTCATTTTAGCCAGCCGAGTTCTTCCACAAAGCGTAGCAGCCCTTTCGGGTCTCTGGGTCCCCCTTTTTATAGTTAAAGGTCCCCAAACGGAATGTCTCCAGTTGTCTACAGTGCATGACTATGTGTGTTGGTGTCTCTTCCGCCTCCAGGCAGGCTCTGCAGAGTGGGCTGTCCGTCATTCCAATGGTGTGCATGTGTTTGTTGAGTTGGCAGTGACGTATCTAATACAATTCGAACGGAATCTTATACCATTATTTGGAATGAGGATCAGTAAAGTAACAGCAAATTCAATAGAAGTTATATCCATTCCTTGTTGTTCCTTATAGAAGTTGTTCCTTATGGCATAAGAATGTCATATCTTTTTGAATTATCCAAATCGGACCATTAGTTATGGAGATATTAACAATAAACATAAGCCGTTTCTGCCGCTAAAACTCAGTGCGCCGCGGCTACGCGTGACGTCACTGTAATCAAGACCCGCGCACTCGCGCTAGCCAGCCAACGCGCACTCATTCGTCGAGGGCTGTATCTCTTGAACCGTAATAGGTAGCCCGTTGAAATTTTCACAGAATATGTGTTATTATGTGGCCGATATAGCAACAAATAATAAAAATAAGGAAAAGTAAAATATTCACGGGGATTCCCATAGAAGAAACCAAGCGAGTTCGACTCGCACTTGGCCGGTTTGAATAATATAAATATTGAATTGTGGCGAAATGTACAAATACGTCTATCAAAACGCCAGAGAAACTGGTGTACCGTGTGGGGCCGGTACTTTAAAAGAATAGCCCCACTGCATCTCTCCCCGTGTATGTCGTAAAAGGCGACTAAGGGATATGACTCCGTTCTTATATTACTAGGTGGTAGGGTTTAACCCGTCCGGGTTGGTACTCATTTTGTGGGTTTGGACGAGTGTCCCATACTTCCACCAATACACTTGGTGATGAGGGTCTGATGATGGAGACAGGAGGTGGACAGTGGAACTCTTCAACCATTACTAGTAACCCTCTCGAGTTTAGGCTCATTTGGTTGGTTCGGACGAGTGCTCCATACTTCCACCAATACACTTGGTGACGAGGGTCTGATGATGGAGACTGGAGGTGGACAGTGGAACTCTTCAACCGTTATTAATAACCCCCTCGAGTTTGGGCTCATTTGGATGGTTTGGACGAGTGTCCCATACTTCTACTAATACACTTGGTGACGAGGGTCTGATGAAGGAATCAGGAGGTGGGTAGTGGAACTCTTCAACCGTTACTAGTAACCCCTCGAGTTTGGACTTATTTGGTGGGTTTGGACGAGTGTTCTATACTTCTACTAATACACTTGGGGACGAGGGTTTGATGATGGAATCAGGAGGTGGTTAGTGGAACTCTTCAACCATTACTAGTAACTCCCTCAAGTTTGGGCTCATTTGGTTGGTTCGGACGAGTGCCCCATACTTCCACCAATACACTTGGTGACGAAGGTCTGATGGTGTAGTCAGAACGTGGACAGTGGGACTCTTCAACCGTTACTAGTAACTCCCTCGAGTTTGGGTTCATTTGGATGGTTTGGACGAGTGTCCCATACTTCTACTAATACACTTGGTGACGAGGGTCTAACGATGGAATCAGGAGGTGGGTAGTGTAACTCTTCAACCGTTACTAGTAACCCCTCGAGTTTGGACTCATTTGGATGGTTTGGACGAGTGTCCCATACTTCTACCAATACACTTAGTGACGAGGGTCTGATGATGGAGTCATTAGGTGGACAGTGGAACTCTTCAACCGTTACTAGTAACCCTCTCAAGTTTGAGCTCATTTGGTTGGTTCGGACGAGTGCTCCATACTTCTACTAATACACTTGGGGACGAGGGTCTGATGATGGAATCAGGAGGTGGGTAGTGGATGGAACTCTTCAACCGTTACTAGTAACTCCCTCGAGTTTAGGCTCATTTGGTTGGTTCGGACGAGTGCTCCATACTTCCACCAATACACTTGGTGACGAGGGTCTGATGATGTAGTCAGGACGTGACAACAGTGACAACAGATTCGTATTTAGAGCCCACACAGACACCCAGATATCGATTTTCAAAGCAATGGGTCCAGTAACTAATAAGTTCAAAATGGCGGCCACTTTTTTCAATTTTCACAACGGAATCGTATTCACAGCACACAGACACCCAGATATAGATTTTGAAAGCAATCGGTCCAGTAACTAAAAAGTTCAAAATGGCGACCACTTTTTTAAATTTTGACTACAGATTCGTATTCAGAGCCCATACAGACACCCAGATATCGATTTTGAAAGCAATCGGTCCAGTAACTAAAAAGTTCAAAATGGCGGCCACTTTTTAAAGACCATATACATTATAGGAAGGAAGGTGTGGATCTAAGCTTGCGATGGCTTCACCGAACATATCCGGGCCCATCGGCGGTAGAGGAGTGTATTAATCGAGGCCGGGACTAGCGAGTGGCCACTCTAAATTTCCCGCGCATGCTTCACGTTTCGGCTCGCTTCAAGCCCTCGTCAGCTAGTCTGCGTTGACTAGGACGCGGGGAAACCACCAGTCCCGCTCTCGACCTCCCTCTCTCTACCTATCCATATTCTGTAGGATGCTTCAAGTAACGTTTTCGAAGCTCTCTCCATATATGAGCTTAGCGTCGATCTTGGGAGCCCTAGATTCTTGAAGAGACTGTAGAGCGACTTCGCTGGTAGTCCTCTTGCTCCGACTTCCACAGCGAAGAGATCAGTCTTGAATCCGTTTCTCACAATCCGGTCTACTAAGTTGCAGTACTTGTTAAGTTTGATGTTGTGGTCCTTCGGTATGTTACTTTCCCATGGAACTGTAAGTTCAACAAGTACTACATGCTTTGTCGCTTTTGAGAATATCCGGTCTTAATGCTGTGGTACAGATTTCCGAAGGCATTTGGTAATGCTTCTCATGTGTGTCCATCAACAATTCCCAATCCTTTGCAGCTCCCAAAATTTAAGAAGGTTTAGTCCTATCTTTGGGCAGCTTATTGGCTCCAGGTTTCACAAAGTTCACCTTCTGGAAGCCGCTACTGGTTTGCCCTTTCCTGGTCCGTGCAATTGACAGGTTGATGGCCTCTCTGATGATTTGGAGGACTTTATCATGACGGTAGGAATACTGGCCTCGCTCAAGTAGTATTTAGCATCCGCATAACAAATGTTTGGCCGTGCCTACGAACTCCTTACATGACGGGCATAGTCTATTTGTAGATTTCCCCCATCTAACTAGGTTACTCGTGTCGGGGAGAGTAAGCTGGAATTGCATTTAAGTAGAACTTAAGCAGCTCAGGGGACCAGTTGTATATTATGGATTTCCACTTCAATGCAGGAGGGATGCAGAAGTCACCCACTGTTAGCCAATCATTCTGCATTTCCAGGTTTAAGGCGTGAAGTTTGAAGCCTTGTTCCATGTCCTCCTGAGCAAAACTGTTCAGTATTTCTTTATCAGACTTTGCTGTTTCTATGCCCAATCCAGATCTATTGTTGCGTGTACCAACTTGGAATGATTTGTAGAAGTCGAGTCTCGATTCCAGTTCATCTGATAGTGATGTGTTGGTTGGGTAAGGCTTGAATAGCGCTATCATTGGAGTCTTTGAGTATACATCGTTTGGCTATTCTTGCCTTTGATAAAATATCGACGGTTTCTTAATGTTCAGTCCAAAGTTATTGTGAGATCTGTATAGCGTTGACGAGTCAGCCACCCAAAGCCAGTCCAAACCATGATTTCAGGAATCTGGTCACATACGAGTCTAATTTAGTCAGGTTTTGCTTTGTGAAGTCGTAGACGAGAAATGGCCATGAAAGTTTTGATGTCAGGTAGTTATCGTAAATCCATGCCTTTTGTGTACCCAGGAGGGGAAGATTGTCATATCATAAACTTCTCTTATACGTATCATACCTTTTGTGAAATCGTACGCACTGATCGTAATCTGACTTTATTTTTTTTTTTGTAAAAAGTATTTACCTTCATAAGGGAGGGACCACAAAAGTACCATTAAATATTCACCGATTTTTGTGATTATAGGCTCAAACGATAGATAATAATGATAGATAGTATTCATACTCATCTAATAGTGGTTTTGTCAAAATTTTAAAAACTTTTAGATTTCAGAAATCTTAGATTCTTTGAAAAAAGTCACAATAAAATCGACCGAAAATTATTGTTTTTGTTAATAAAAAAAAAGTCCCCGTACCGGATACGTAACCCTAAAAAGTTATAATCGAGTTTTTCGTTAGTTTTATTAAAATTGAAAAAACGTAAAAAAAAATCACCTTGTGTGAATTTCATCAAAACATTTCTGGTTTACTGTAGTATTGTTCCTATTGTGTACTCTTTATTGTGCAATAAAGTGATATCTTATTTATTCTTAATGTGACGTGTTGTATTCTCCGCATTCTCCCGAAATACGGCTAACTAAACGCATTTATCTAGCAATTTACTTACCTACAACCTTTTAAGCGCGACACGGGTAAAAAACCTTTATTTATCGGGTTATTGTTTCATAATAACCCATAACATAGAGGTTTTTGCTTAACGGTTGTTTTTTCACAACCTGTTGTAAAATAACCTTTAAAGGAAAGGGTTTTGAGTCTTAGGGGTTATTTTTACAGCCGGTACTAAGAAAACCCATAACAACCGTTTAATAACCGGTAGTTTCACAACCGGTTTCGGTCCCTGGTGGTAGGTATGACTTTATCTTGTACAATAGCCCCTTGTGCCAGACCCTGTCATAAATATAAAAAAAAAAATTGCCTACAATCTCGACGAACTTTCAAATTTCCAGGCGCCAATAAGGAATGAATAGACCAATATAATGATTAGAATGCTCTATTGATATAGGTTATGCTTAAATTTTCTTTTACAATTCAATATAATTCTAGACGATAGTACTCGTCTCAGAGACAACACATAGAGGTATCATCGCCATACAGAACATAATATGACGAGGAGAGTTTTATTAATAAGCACATTGAGACGGCAAGTGAGACCATGACAATCAAAACAAACATTCATTATCAAAAAAAAAACACTGATATGAACACATCAGCTAGAGCTGCTTGTTCATTAAAAAATTAATAAATAAATAAATAAATGATCTACTTGCATGTCAAACGCATAGTAGATCGCACACAAAATGAGCGTGCACCGCAATACACGCATACTGTAAAATAGTAAGATCTCATTTCAACTTTAACAATGCTAGTGCATGAAATTTGTCAAAATCAATTTGTGTAAAAATTTTATTTTTCCTGTCAAAACTAAATTTAGAAAAATATTCATAAATTTTTTCATTGCTATTGATCCCGCGCATAGGGCTCTGAAGTGAATATAGTGACTGGTGCGACATTCTGTATAATGTTATATTATAAATGTTAGTGAGCGCGGCAGCAGCCATCGCCAACATCGTCAAGAGCTCGTTGGGTCCAGTGGGCCTGGACAAGATGCTGGTGGATGACATCGGAGACGTCACAGTTACCAATGATGGAGCCACCATTCTCAAGTAAACACACTGCCTTAATATGTTGCTTTTTTTAGGGTTCCGTATCCGGTACTAGACCCTATTACTAAGCCTACGCCGTCTGTCTGTCCGTCCGTCCGTCTGTCCGAGGACTGTATCTCTTCAACCGTAATAGGTAGCCTGTTGAAATTTTCACAGAATATGTGTTATTATGGCCGATATAACAACAAATAATAAAAATAAGAAAAAGTAAAAAATTCACGGGGGTTCCCATAGAAGAAACCAAAAAGTCTACCGAATAGAGTGTGAAGCATTTTAACTAATCATGACATTTAACTAAATGAAGCATTTCATAACACGCCATAGATGGTGCGAGTGGCGCTAACCATGGCATCGCGATACGGAACCCTATAATTTATTTATTTATTTATTTGCTTTTCTACAAGTAGGACACAACAAACATAAAATAACATAGGTATTCTTAAAACTAGCCTTATGTCTACTCAATAATAGAAAACACTACATTCATATAGCTAATACAGTAGATCGGAACGATCGTGCGTGATGTCCATCGTCGTCCGTCCGCAAGACAGAAGACTATATGCGCGAGTTCGACTCGCACTTGGCCGGTTTTTGGTATACCAGACACCATGTTAGTCAGTTGGGGAACTGTAAAGTTCCATCTACCATCTACATTCCACATATCGATATGCCGGCACCTTCTCGAGATTAAATTGGTCCAAATGTGGCAGCAGAAACAATAAAAAAAAAGAGATTGTTGGGTCAATAACTATTTCTATGCAATAACGTGATCGTCTCCCTAGAATTCACCTTAGGTTGTCATAGCAACTATGGAATCTGATATTTAATCGCTATTGCAGGTGGCTAGAACACGCAGCTTGCGTTGAAAAAATAACTAAGGGAAGGTTTGGAACTAAGCTTGCGATGGCTTCACCGAAAATATCCAGGCCCATCGGCAGTAGAGGAGGATGTTAATCGAGGTCGGGACTAGCGAGTGGCCACTCTAAATTTCCCGCGCATGCTTCACGTTTCGGCTCGCATCAAGCCCTTGTCAGCTAGTCTGTGTTGACTAGGACGCGGGGTAACTCGGTCCCGCTCTCGACCTCCCTCTCTCTACCTATCCATATTCTGTAGGATGCTTCCAGTGACGTTTTCGAAGCTCTCTCCATGTATGAGCTTAGCGTCGATCTTGGCAGCCCTAGATTCTTGAAGAGACTGTATAGCGACTTCGCTGGTAGTCCTCTTGCTCCGACTTCCACAGCGAAGAGATCAGTCTTGAATCCGTTTCTCACAATCCGGTCTACTAAGTTGCAGTACTTGTTAAGTTTGATGTTGTGGTCCTTCGGTATGTTACTTTCCCATGGAACTGTAAGTCCAACAAGTGCTACATGCTTTGTCGCTTTTGAGAATATGAGTATATCCGGTCTTAATGCTGTGGTACAGATTTCCGAAGGCATCTGGAAGGCTTCTCATGTGTGTCCATCAACAATTCCCAATCCTTTTTTATTTTTTATATCATTTCCGTAGTTCTCGCATACGTAATTTCCAAAGAGATTTAAATATTTCATAGGTCATTGAGCGGGGATTAGGAACATTTTCATACAAAAACTTTGATCTCAAACGTCAATTGTATTGTTTATTGAGCATTCTTATGGCAGTTAGACCACCCTCGAACTTGTCACAATTTGTTCTTGCATAAATGCATCATGTATCGAACGTCAGGCGGGTGTGATACATTTGTATCTGCAAACTTTTTTACTCACCACATAAAATGCAAAATCTTGGTGTTGTATGTCTGTCTGCTTATAACTGTAAAATGGCTCAATTAAATTAAACATTAATAATACGTCTAGCTGCCAATTTTTTGTTATTTTCTTTTATTACTTATTATTAATCTGACCACGGATACTAACCCCAATTTATGGGATTACGATTTTGTTCTTGTTGTCTAGTCTAGTAGGTAGTTTGAATGTCTTTGGTCATTTCTGTTGTTCTCAAGTCTCACGTACCTATGTCAGGAAGGTGTTGAACTCAGCTTGCGATGGCTTAACCGAACATATCCGAACCCATTAGCAGTAGATGAGGGTGTCAATCGACGTTGGGACTAGTGAGTGGCCACTCTGCAGTTATCCAGCATACATTACGTTTCGGCTTGCGGCAAGCCATCTTCAGCTAGTCTGCGATGACTAGAACCACCAGTCCCGCTCTCGACCTCCCTCTCTCTCTACCTATCCATATGATGTAGGATGCCTCCAGTGACGTTCTCAAAACTCATTCCATATATGAGCTTATCGTCGATCTTGGCAGGCCTAGATTCTTGAAGATACTGTAGCGCAACATTGCTGATAGTACTCTTGCTCCGACTTCCACAGAGAAGAGATAGGTCTTAAATCTGTCTCTCACTATCCTGTTACTAAGTTGCAGTACTATTGTTGTTTACTTTGAAGTTGTGGTCCTTCGGTATGTTACTTTCCCATGGAACTGTAACTTCACCAAGTACAACATGCTTTCGTCGCTTTTGAGAATATGAGTCTCGAGAATATGTGATACCTACAGATTTCTAAAGACATTCATTCCTATCAACATTTGCCAGTCTGCTGCAGCCAAAATTGAGTCATATCTTGAGCAGCTTATTGGCTCCAGGTTTCACAGTCATTGCATAAAAACCAAAATCTAGGATATCTAAGTAAGTATTTTATGTTGGCAAAAGATCGCCATCATGATTTTGACAAAATTTCATCGAGTTTTGTGGGCATAGCTATTTACCGGGTGCGGCCATTGAACTGTCCGTATGTGAAAATTAAATACTTCTGTTAATTTTCAATATTTATTTATACGCTTATGCCATGTGAAAATAGTAAGTTCAAAGTTTTATTATGACTTATTCCGAAGGAATAAAACCGCCTTTAGCCTTTACTACAAGCTGAAGTCTCTTTCTGAAAGAAGCGCAGGCTGCTCGAACGACGTTGTCACTCAAACAATTCCATTCTCTCGTAAGAGTAACTTTGAGCGCTTCCACCGAAGTGTGTTTTTTAGCACAGGCCCTGGCCTGTAAAACACCCCAAATACAAAAGTCCAGCGGATTCAAGTCGGGCGATGACGACGGCCACATATTTCGGTCAATCAGCACTGGAACGTTTGCTTTCAACCAATTTTGCGTTCCAATTGCTCTGTGCGATGGTGCCGAGTCTTGCTGGAAAGTCCAACGCTCAGAACCGAATGTGTTGCGTGCCCACGGTATCAGCCCTGGTCGCAAGACTTTGTCTCGATAGATTTGTTGGTTTATTTTGACTTGGTTGCGACCCATTGGAAGAAAAACGAGCGGAGAACGGCCTTTTTCAGACACCGCCGCCCAGACCATAATTTGGTCGGCTCCTTGGCGTCGAGTGACTTGCAATTCGTCTGAATGGTCGCTGACACGTCCCTTCAACCAAACACGGTCATTTTGTTTGTTTAAAAACTGTTCAACGCAAAAAGTTTTCTCATCTGAAAACACCAAATTGGGAAGCTCGCCAGAGTCGAGCAAGCGAATCAGCTCTTTCGATCGATCCAACCGTTTGCTACGCTGTAAAGCAGTGAGTTCCTGAGAAAGGTTTTTTTTTAATGGTTTGACTTTAAGCTTTTCCTTCAATATGCGACGAACGCTGCGATCGCTCACCTTGAGATCCTGCGCTAGCTGGTTTGCTGAGCGCGCTGGATTTCTGTCTAATCGATGACGCACCTTTTCGACAACTGCTGGCGCCGTTGCAGTACAGCGTCGTCCGCCACCGTAGCGTTTCTTAACGCTACCAGTCTCATTATAACGTTGAATAGTGCGATGCACAAATTTCTCGTTCAATTGAAGATTTGGCAGCGCTCGACGTATTTCGATATTCGATTTTCCCTCCAAATGAAGAGCAATTACTGAATTTCGTTTTAAATCCATCGTTCTAAATTCGAACGTGTTTCTCTTACAACAGAATCACTTCAAATGATGATAGAGAACATGTCAAAGACCAACATTTGAAATTTTGGCGGCGTTCGATTCAGTGGTTCGAATTTTAAAACAGTTAGATAGAGACGGACAGTTCAATCGCCGCACCCGGTATATCCACCTTATTCTTATAGTTAGGGAGGCGAATAGGGGATTTTTCGGGCATACTCGAGCGCATCAGTTTAAGATATGAGAGATACCTTAGACCTAATAGAACAACTTTGGAAAGTATTAGCTCTTTATCTAGTGACGCCTAGGATAGACGATCAGATTAGTAAAAAAAATCGATAGTCTGAAATACTTGAGCGTGTCAGATTTAAGATATTGGGGGTTGATTTTAGTGTTTTAAGACTAAATTTAACTAATCTGACGATAAGTCCTTGACGCCGAATAGTTATAGGGTCGCGAACTTGTAAAAAAAAAATGTTAATGCGATATTCTCGAGCGCGATAAATTTTTTTTATTTTGAAGAATATAATCTAAAACTTACAAAAAATACAAAATCTGCCGGTTTCCGCATGACCGGAAGTGTGGAGGAGCCATTTCGTCTTCCGAAAAACGCGTTGCGGCATATAAATCGCAAACGATACATTTTTCAGAAAAAAGGTTTAAATAAAAAAACGGTAATTTTATTTTACACAAAAAAGGTCTCTTTATATTTTTGTCTAAAGTCAAAACTTTTGGACATAAAGCATCATAAAAACTCAAACTCCCGGTTTTTTGAGTATATCTCGAAAACGGAGGGTGTTACAAAAAAAAATTGATATGAAACAACGGTGATTAAATTATCTAACTTTTATTATATCTCAAACTTTGTTTTTCCTAAAGCTTCTCAAAAATTTTTGTGGACTCAAAAAAAGTTCCGCGTATCTGTATAAAAATACAATTTTTACTACGATTCATCTACATTTATGTTGATTGTATCTATCACTTTATTGTCATTCCTATATTCCCCGTTTTATCAAAAATAAAACTTTTTTTCGTCAGATTAAGAGAACCCACCAACATTTTTGTCAGATTAAGAAAATATGCTTTCAGGACACCGAGATAAACCCTCCCTAAAAAAATCTGACGCTCTCGAGTATTTCAAAAGAACGTTTTTTTTTGCATTTTAAAAAATTTGTCTTAAGTTATCGTCACGCCGAAATCGTCAGTTTCTTTGAAGGGAGCTTCTTTGGGGCCTACTTAACACCCCTTCTGAAAATCTGACGCTCTCGAGCACATTAATTTTTTTCGGATTTTTGACTATCTTGTAATCCTACCCCCACCACGCAAACCGGCAGATTAGTATACCGTTGTTATCAGAGGCACTTGGGGCATACGTGGTATGAATATCTGACGTGCTTGAGAATGCCCAAGTAACTGTTTTTTTTACATTTTTGAAAAACCGTACACGCCATACCCTCTGCTAAAATGGTTTTTACCATACTAGCTTTTCTTTTCGAAATTACTTCATCTTTCGATTTTAATAGGTCTCGACGGTGCTCGAGAATGCCGCCATTTAGCGACCTCACCTCCCTAACTATTAGCGAAAAAGTCTGGTAAACTTATATTTAATTGGAACTCATCCACTATGGTGTAAGAAGGAACATAATAGCATAGGGAAATGTTGATAATGCCAGGATGCTGGAGGTAGAGCACCCGGCTGCCAAGGTGCTGGTGGAGCTGGCTCAGCTGCAGGACGAGGAGGTCGGCGACGGCACCACCTCCGTTGTCATTATCGCTGCTGAACTCCTCAAGGTATCACACTTCATTACAATCCAGTTTAACTATCTGTATATATACTCCCGCAGCTTCGCTCGCGGTAGACTCAGTTTAATAGCAAATACGATTTGAACACAAATAGGTATGATAATAAACAATTTCTTCTTTTATATTTTCTCTCTCTCTCCCGTCCATACTTTACTTTCTTAGATACTGCTCAACCCTAAGGCTATTTAGCGTGATGATGGTATATAGCGTATAGTGAGCCTCAATAACTACTCTTTCCATTGTTGCAAACCGCATCAAAATCTGTTGAGTGGTTATAGAGTTTATGTCAAACATACATTCAGACAGACATTACCTTTATTAAGAAGTAGAGATAGAGATAGAGATTATTGTTGGGAATTGTACTTTGGAATTAAAATTTACGTAGACATGAAAAGTGAGTTTAAGGCCATGAGATGTTTTCTGCAAACAAACCTTTTGTATGTGTTCTCACATACATGCCATGGGTTTGCCAATGTAGGTAAAAAAAAGAAAGGACAAAATTAAATATTAAGTATAAAAAACTGGATCATTAGACTTTAAATGAGTTGTATGCAGAATGCTGATGAGCTGGTAAAGAACAAGATCCACCCAACGAGCATCATCTCCGGTTACCGCCTGGCGTGCAAGGAGGCCTGCAAATACATCACCGACAATCTCACCGTGCCAGTAGACACACTCGGCAGGCCCAGTCTTATCAACATCGCGAAGACCACCATGTCTTCCAAAATCATCGGGGCGTATCCTTTTTCATCCCTTTTTAGGTTTCCGTATCCCGTACGGAAGCCTATTACCAAGCCTACGCCGTCTGTCTGTCTGTCCGTCCGTCTGTCCAAGGGCTGTATCTCTTGAACCGTAATAGGTAGCCTGTTGAAATTTTCACAGAATATGTGTTATTATAGCGGATATAACAACAAAATAAAAAAAGTAAAAATTAAGGGGGTTCCCATACAAGAAAGATGTTTTTTTGCAATAGTGCGGAAACCTTGGTGCGCGAGTCCGACTCGCACTTGGCCGGTTTTAACTGTAAGATTCGCTTACAAGAATGTATATCATGAACTCATTGTTGCCGGTAAGATTAGCCGTGTGATATTTGTCCTTATGTTTACTGTGCTAAAATTAAGTTTAGCACAAGTGCATTGAATGTCTTTCGGTGCATTTTGGTTGAGGAATGGACAGTGAAAGGTTAATAGAAATTGTGAAAATTTCTAACCAAGGAATTCTGAAAGTGTAATGTTTTTTAATGTATTAAGTACTATCTTTCGTTTACAAGGATTCGGTTCAATAGTTGCGAATGTGTGAGTTGTCACGCTTAGTATGTGTCTAGTAAGAAAACACACTCTTGACCCTGAACCCTTCTTGGTTCAGAGTCCAGATGAGAATTACATAGGTATAGTCTTACTTTTTGCCTGAAAACATTTCCTTAACCACAAAATTAACAGTGACTCAGATTTCTTCTCTGAAATCATTGTGGACGCCGCACAGGCCATCAAAATCACAGACCCCAAGGGCAACGCCGCGTACCCCATCAAGGCTGTCAATGTGTTGAAGGCCCACGGTCGCAGCGCTCGGGAGAGCACTCTTATCAAGGGTTATGCTCTCAATTGCACCATTGCATCACAAGCTATGCCTAAAAAGATAGTGAATGCAAAAATTGCCTGCCTCGACTTCTCTCTCCAGAAAACTAAAATGAAATTGGGCGTTCAGGTACAGTATACCTTTTGTTGTATTTGTTTTATTTATATTTTTGTCTTTTGCCAAATTACATCAAGAGTTTTGTTATTGTTATGCCTACAAACTTTAGGTTTGAGGTATTTACAAATTTCTTAGGTGCGTTTTTTTTTGTGCAATTCCATTCTATCAGTATGTAGTGTTTTATTATTCATGTGCAATATGGGATTTCTGTTATATTCATTTCTAAATTGAATTTTGGGCTTACACTTGCCACATTTTGGGCATTAAAAATATTAATTTGTAAGAGAACTCGGTCCCGCACAGGTTCTAGTGACAGACCCAGAGAAGCTTGAGGCGATCCGCGCGCGAGAGCTCGACATCACCAAGGAGAGGCTCAACAAGATCCTCAGCGCGGGAGTGAACGTGGTTCTCTGCACCGGCAGCATCGACGATCTCTGCCTCAAGTACTTCGTGGAGGCGGGTGCGATGGGAGTGCGGCGCTGCAAGAAGGCCGATCTCAAGCGAATTGCAAAGGCGACTGGCGCGGCCTACTTGACATCGCTCACCAATATGGAAGGTGAGTATTGACTTGTACAAATATCTCATCCTCTCATCCTTTGTGGAGGTTTTCAGTTGTAGCGGCATGCAACGGTTTGCTGGAGGCAACGGTTCAAGTAAAATTGTCTTCACAGAATATTTATAATACAAAACCTTCATAATATGATCCAAAATAATATGATTTCCTGCTTAAACACTCTTTTATGTTGGTCCAAATACTTCGAACACTGGAATGGACTGGTATTGAGAAAGAAAATAAATTTTCTTCTCTCAATCGCGTTTAAGCTGTAATTTTTTGCACTGTCAGGTGCGGTTAGCCTATTTCTCAGGTACTATTCTCCATTCTGTGCCATGTATCTTTATCGCCAGCGGTCAGGTAGTTCACGTGCTAGTCCCCTTATTCGCCCCGTCCCTCTATGTACCATGCATCATTTATTCCACCCGCTCTGGCCGCGCCCACTTCTATCAATTGGCTACCACCCGCACATACTGTATACTGTGGGTGCTGTATTCCAGATTCCTTTTCCAAAAAATAAATATGAGATGTCTCCAAAGCAAAAGTTAAATGAATTTTAAATATATGAAGTTTTTGTTCCGAATATTTTCTAAGTTTAATTAAAGAATCCTTTTTTTTTCAATGCGATTTAATTATTTATTTGTGACCCCTTCAGATAAGAAAATAACAGAATACTACATCATCAGGGGGGAGGGGGGTTTACACCGAAAATGATGCTAGGGGACGTGGGGGGGGGGGGGGGGGGGGGGGGGTCAAAAAGTGCCCAAAAATCTTTGACGTAATTTATGCACGCCGCCTTATGGTGAGTTTCGTTTCATTTGCAATCCCCGTGCATCATATAATGTCCATGGGCATCGTTAAGACACCTACTTGTAGGTGTAGGGATGATGTCGCGCTTACAATGAAAAAAAAAGAATACACAATATACAACAATACTAAATCAACTGAGTGACAAAAGAAAGCAAGTTCGACATATAAGCGAACATACTTGGATTGCACTACAACTTCATGTTTTATGCATAGGTGAAGAGACCTTCGATGTGAGCATGATAGGTGAGGCAGCAGAGGTGGTACAGGAGCAAATCTGCGATGACCAGCTCATCCTCATCAAGGGGTAACTACTTCTATTGCCATCAATCGATCTATTATCGCTTTTCTCAAGGTGCATATGGGGGTGCAAGGTGTGTACCGTGTTGAGGCGGTACTTTAAAAGAATGGCCCCACTGCATCTCTCCCCGTGTATGTCGTAAAAGACGACTAGGGATATAACTCCCTTCTTATATTACTAGGTGGTAGGGTTTAACCCGCCAGGGTTGGTAATACCGCACTGATTGAAAGGTCGGTCGAAACGGCTATGTAAATAGTTTGTGTTTTCCATCCAGTTCAGTGTAGCCGACACGACCGAATGGAAGCACTGACGTGGCACCAAGTTCACCCGGTGTTATGGGCTGACATCACGGATGTTGTAGGTGATGTAGCCAACGGTGTCAGTGTCCATAAAAAAAAATGTTTTGTTTATAATCTCTCTATATTATATATATCTATTTATTATCTAGAATATTCGGTGATAGGGTTAATATTAGGTCTCAGACTAAATAATCTATGTGACAGACCGTCCGCGCGTACTGCCGCGTCGATCATCCTGCGCGGGCCCACAGACGCGTACTGCGACGAAATGGAGCGCTCGGCTCACGATGCGCTGTGCGCCGTGCGGCGTGTGCTCGAGAGTGGCAAGCTCGTGCCCGGAGGTGGAGCCGTCGAGGCCGCACTGTCGATCTATCTGGACAACTTCGCCAGCACTCTAGTGAGTATTGTTGTGTTCACAATGATGCAAGATATGTACCGATAGACACTCTACCTATATCTATATATACATTATCTATCAAAATATCTATATTATTAACATGATCGCATGGGTCATGTCGTATTTGATGCAGTTTTAACTGCATCAAGCTGTTGTCCATTTCGTTTTATTCTGCCTCACTCAGTCAGTACTGAAGATTGTGATTGTCCTGTTATTTTCAATTGTTTTCTACATCGGAAATCCTTATTATTATTTACAAGCACACAATAGCTCGAACAATAGTTCTAACTAAGCATTTTGTTATGTTATATATAATGCATCCCTCTTCCAGTTTCCACACAACCACAGAACACCCAAAGTCTGCGGAAACAGATCACTGAATACTTTTTTCCTTTTTCGCTAATTTATAAACTCTTGATTTCTTAAAAAAATATGTAACTATAATGTGGATATTTTGTTGATAACAGAGTTCCCGAGAGCAGCTGGCAATAGCAGCGTTTGCTCAGTCCCTGCTAGTGATTCCAAAGACACTGGCGGTGAACGCAGCGCTTGACGCCACTGACCTGGTCGCCAAGCTGCGTGCCTTCCACAACTCATCCCAGACCAAGGTATGTTACAACACAACAAAACTTGAAAACAAATGTTTCGAATCAGACAGCGACAAGTAGCCGGCACTTCAGATGTGCCTTCAGAGCTTTGTAATGTTTCCAGTGCAGTGTTTATTTTTTAACTTGAGAGCCAGGCTGTCCGGCCAAACTTTAAAAATGTTATCGTCAGATTTTATGAATTATAGATTGCATATGTACATACACCCCAAATTGATGTTTCATCTTATTTTATGTAGAAGATACAATTTTTCTAGCATAACTAAGCATCACTTTGGAATTAATGCATAAAATGTGGCCACAGGTAGAGCATGCCAACATGAAGTGGTTGGGTCTGGACTTGGTGGAAGGAACGATCCGCGACAACTTGGCAGCAGGAGTGGTCGAGCCGGTGACCTCCAAGATTAAGTCTTTGAAGTTTGCAACGGAAGCAGCCATCACGATACTTCGCATCGATGACATGATCAAGCTGGACCCCGAACAGAAGGAGGGCAAGAGCTACGGTGATGCGTGCAATGCCGGAGAATTAGACTAACACATTTTATTCAGCTATTTATTTTGTCGCCCGGAATGGCCGTTTAGTCTTGCGGAGTAAGATATTATTTTACAGTTGCATTTGCCTCGTTTAATTAATTATAACATTACTTTTTGGTTATTTCAACTGTGGTTTAATCTTGTACTGGATACAGCAGTTATGGAATATATTGTCGAAATTACGCAAAGTGTAATCTAAAGTGACCAATTATTCTGTTAATAGTTTTAAAGCTGGTACACAATTTTACTCAGTATAAATTTTCTCACTGTCACATTTTCTGGCCGGCGCTCAAGTGGAAGGTTAAAATTTACTTCTATATAAAAGGACATAATTGGGCAGCAAATGCTTTAATTATTAGTTTGTCTATTAATTTTATTTTGCATTTAAAGTAAATTACGCTAGCTTCACTATTCATTTAATGTATCACCTATTAAAATTTTTATGAAATTTATTACTATAATTCATAACACCAATAAAAATACTAATAAAAAATATGTTTTTTTTTTCATTTTCGTCTCTGCTGAAATACTTAATTAAGAGCATTTTTTTTTTCATTTTCGTCTCTGCTGAAATACTTAATTAAGAACATACTATACGGCTCGGCTTTCTTTTGGAGGAAAAATCCCGCCACATACAATGTCATTGAACGATCACTTCAAAACAATTTGGCATATGCAATAAGGTAACAAATTGTTTTTTTCTGCTCAAGATTTCTGTCTCGTCAAAAACATGTAATATTAAGTTAATATAAAATTAATGTTTATGTAGCTTTATTTTGATAAAATTTTTCCTAAAGAATCAAGTCTGAGTAGTAAAAACATTGTTGCCCTATATGCAAAACAGTTTTGAAGTAATAGTTTGATTATGTAATTTGACATCTCATGCTAGTAAAAATTCTTGCACTCTCTTGTTAAAATCATCTGCATATCGTAAATGCACATTGTGTTTTCCGTCAGGATAGAGATGTATCCTGAAACAATTAAAAATGTAGTATTATTATACTTAGTTTAGTTTAGACAGGGAATGGAGACAAAAGAAGTAGAATGATGGCAGATGGGGCAGTGCAAAGCTACACATAGTATGGCTACACCACAAATAGTTCCACACTTCAATTCATCACATTGACTTCTATTTATGTACGGACTGAATGAATACAACCCTCAAGTATGGTCAACAAAGTGTTCATTAATGAATTAGGCATAAAATATGGCTCACGGTGCTAATACTTACCTTGAATTACTTATATTGGTGTGAAGGTGAGAAACGTGACAGTTGTCCACCATAGGATCTTTTTGTCCATGTATTATGAACGTAGGACATTTTATCTTTTCTAATTCAGCAGTACATATATCTCCGTTCTTTGCTTTAAAAACGTTCTTCACTCCTTCGATCCACTGTTCCCACAGTACTGGAAAATACTCTTCGCCATATAATTCAACCATTGGTTTCCGCATCTTGTCTGACCATTTGCTGACATCTTTTATTTCTGTAAAGCAGTTCATTTATCAACATAACAACTGTGATTATGAGATTATGTAGGTATGTTGTAAAATTACAAACCTTTTTAATTATCTCAGTTATTATTATCTACAATTTTATCTCAGTTAATGTACAAGTACCTACATACTTACTTTCGTATGATTCAATTTCTTCTGGCAAAATAAATGAATTGGACCCCCAAACCACTAGCTTCTTAACTTTGGTGGGATATTTGGCAGCTAAAATTAAGCTGGATACCCCACCGTCGCTCCATCCCAGCAATGAGTATTTCTGGATGTTTAGTGTCTGTAAAAAGGACAAAATAATATAGCTATGTATTTGGAGATGCCCTATGAATATAAAAGGGTACATACACCACGTCACAGTCTGTCGACAGGCAGACAAAACGGATTTCCACATACTACGGTCTTGACACATCTACGTCGCTTCTTCAACACCACACACCGTGTTCTACACTTATAATGTTTTTCATATATACAGTAAATTTATAGACTTGATTCTTTTGCATGGTATCTAGATACCTACATGCTCTAAGGTAACCCTTAGAATATGAGAAGGGTTGCCTTCTCATATTCGCACAAAAAAAATTCTAATATGAAAAACAATTATTGTGATAAAATTATTGTGTATAAAATGCATTGAATTCAAGATTTTCATGGGTGTCTTCTAATGACTATTGGGGTGCAAAAGGACCACAATGGAGTGGGTTTAAGCGCGGAGAACAAGTCCGAACAACAACATGGCTATTGGGGGCGTGATTTGGAAATCACAGGGTAAAAAGAACTTCACGCAAGCTACAATGCTATGTGATTTTTTCACGAATATGACATATATTAGTGGTTAGGCCGAATGCTCTCGCGCAATCGATGGCTGTATGGTCTTGTGTAATGTACTTTAACCTAGTCCTATCCTTGTTCCCCCCCATACACCTGTCTCTCTCTCTCTCACCTGATGGAGCGAAGACTGACAGCAAGTGCTGTCGAAAATGAACTGAAAAGGCTTTCAGTGTGCAAATTCGCCTTGCTACGCACGGACCGTTACTGTCGTCGTAGCCCTTCCCGCCAAAATCATACCACGCTACCGCCGGGTCGTTCGTTACCCAGATTTTGAGTACTTCGCCAAGTACTGTGTATGCTCGGATATATAAACCCCAAAGGAACTGCTTCGTTATCTTCATCACCGCGGCTGCAACTCTCAACAACCTGTGGGAGAGGAAGGAACAGCGTGGTGGCCACCAGCGCAATCCAGGAAGTCTCCATCAGGGTGAGTCTTCCCACCTTCCTTATTCTTTTACCCCTAGGACATTGTGCATTGCATAAGACCATCCATACACTTTGTGCGAACCGATATAGGCCTTTTTCTACTTTATAAATTTTCTAAAATCCAGCGACCTACCGCGCCGCCATAAGTTGGTCACTTCGTACCGGAACCCCTGTCGGTTCGCGTATATTTTTTCATTATTCATTTATTTTAGTATGCATTAAAAATGCCTAACGATCCTGCAGATAAATCTGGTGAGAGCGAACGTCAGCAAAGACTGTTTGAGCGTAGCGCGAAGCGCACAGAAAGTAAGGTGTGTACGTACTTCGAGCGCGCTCAAGCTATCTATGATAAGATTCCTCAAATCACACCGCAAAATGTGGATTCGTTCGTCGCAACCGCAGCTACGATCGACTTGATCCGCAAAGAATTTCAAACCGCGTTAGATGAGCACAATATATTACTCGAATCCAATCCAAATGCCGCGGAGCCTAACTACAGCGCTATTAATGCGTTCGAGGATTTATACTCGCAAATAAAGTACAAATATAATGAGATAATCTCTTCCCGCGCAAGTAGGCAACCTAGTCAAAATAATGACTCGCATAAATCACTTCGTCAGTCGCCGAAACTGCCGCGCCTCGAATTATGTGCATTCAATGGAGACGTTCAAAATTGGCCGATGTTCTATGAAACTTTTAGAACAGTCATCCATGAAAATAGTGATCTGTCTGATGGTGAGAAAATTCAATACTTGGTAGGCAGACTCACTGGCAAAGCGCAAAACATTTGCCAAGGTTTCTTACCTACATCAGAAAACTATATTGTATTGTGGAACGCTTTACTAAACAAATACAATGACAAGCGAGTTCTAGCCGCTTCCTATCTCGATCAGTTACTCAACTTGCCACCTGTCGTCGGTGAGCCTACATCCAGCAGTCTAGAAAATTTCATTGACAAATTCTCTTCTACAATTGCCGCGTTAAAACAACTGAACATCGATCACTTGGACGATTTCGTATTCATTCATGTTGGTTCGAAAAAACTGGGTGTAGAAACAGTAAAAATGTTCGAAATGTCTATCAGAGGCGAATCAGAAATGCCTACGTCGGCAAAGTTCATAGACTTTGTTCGAGAACAATCCCGCGTTTTACAGCGCGCGTATGCGGGTACGTCGAAAATTCCGCAACCGCAGCGCGAAAATAATCTGTCGTCCGCCAATAAGTACAACTCGCCATCAGCCAAATCGACTTCCCATCTTCCGCCGACACCGCGTAATAATTACAATAATAAAAACTCATTCAAGACATTCGTAAGTGTCCCGGACGAACGATGTGTTTCCTGTGGAGGAGTTGATCATGTACTGCTATATCACTGTTCTAAATTCACCTCTATGTCCGCCCGCGAACGATTTAATTTCGTTAAAACTAATAAATTATGTGTAAATTGCTTGAGTAGCAAACACATACTCCGCCAATGCAAATCGGAAGCCAGGTGTCGTCTTTGCTCCCGATCGCACCATACGCTACTTCATTTTGAAGTAAATAATGATTTCCCGCTCTCCAATACTGTAAATAATGCAAATAATAGGTATCGAAATGCCTCCGCCACTCCTCCGCCAGCCGCCTTCGCCCCCGCTCCCTCCGCCTCCGCCGCTGCCTACACCGGCGCTCGCGTCGCCGCGCACTCCGCCGCCGCCACCGCTCCCTCCATCGTAGCGAGGCCTCCGCCTCCCCCGCTTCCGCACGCCCCCGCCGATACTGCCTTATCACTTTGCTCTGTCGGGCCGTGTCTCGCTGAAACCACCGGGTTTCCTAATAACACCGTTCTATTGAGCACCGCTTTATGTAACGTACTAGATACCGATACCCGCACCGTGCGTACTATACGTATTTTGGTAGATAATGCCTCGCAAAGAGACTTGATTACCGCCGCTTGTTGTAATAGATTGAACTTAAATATTCATCCGCTACCGCGAAACAACTCTGTTGCAGGAGTAGGTGATATTACTAATCCTATTGAAGGAATCACCTGCCTAACCATCCGCTCCCGCCTCGACGATTCTGTAGGGTTCACAATACAACCGTACGTCGTAAACCGCATCACCAATGAATTACCATGCAATAAAATAGATATTTCGCCCTTCAAGCACTTACATAACATACCGCTCGCAGATGATAATTATTATGAGCCTGGCCAAATCGACGCTATTGTCGGAGCCAACTTGTTCCTCCGCATTCTAGGTAGTAATAAGATCGTTGGTTCTGACAACGAACCGGGCGCAGTCGAAACCTCATTAGGTTATTTAGTTTCAGGAGAAGTGCCTCTAATACCTACCGCTTACAATACAGTGCGTACCTACTGTAACATAAATGACTCGCTCGAGAAAAATATGAATCGGTTTTTCGAGTTAGAGGATGTTCCCGCCGCGTCGCCGTTCACACCGGAAGAGCAGGAATGTGAATTGATTTACGCTAACACTGTCAAGCGCGACGCGAAGGGTCGGTACAGCGTTGCATTACCTTTCAAGGACGAGCCGACCTTGGGTGACTCACTGAAGTTAGCCGAGCGTAGATTTCAGTCATTAGAACGAAAACTGTCATCTGATACTGCGATTAAGTGCGAATATGACAAGGTCTTTGACGAATATCTACAGAAGGGCTACTTAGAACCTGTTGGGCTCTTCTCGGAGCATGTTGCTCAGACGCACGCGCCTATTAAACAATACGTTATCCCGCATCATAGTGTAGTTCGACAAGATAAATCGACTACAAAGGTTCGAGTAGTGATGGACGCAAGTATGAAGACTAGTTCGGGTCATTCGCTCAATGACTTCTTGCACACTGGTCCGAATTTACAAAATGAACTATTTAAAATTATTTTAAACTTTCGCTTATACCCGATAGCATTGAGTGCTGATATACGTCAAATGTACATGCAAATACATGTTGACGAAAAATATAGACGTTTTCAAAGAGTATTGTACCGATTTAATAAGAATGAACCGCTTAGAATATATGAACTGACACGCGTACCGTTCGGTTTACGCTGTAGTCCGTATCTTGCGCTGCGAACCGTACGCCAATTAGCCGCAGACGAGCGCTCTCGTGCGCCACTGGCCGCACTGGTAGCAGAACGAGACATCTACATGGATGATTTAGCTACAAGCTGCTCCACTGTAGGTGAGGCCACAGAACTCTCAAATCAGCTGATCGATTTATTCTTTGCTGGAGGGTTCGAGCTGGTGAAGTTCTCGAGTAACTCACCACAAGTAATGAAAGGCATACCTACTGCTCACCGCGTCTCGGAAGCGGTAGAATTTAGCTCTGATGATCACTATAAAATCCTTGGGCTGCACTGGCTACCTGGTGTTGACGTTTTTACGTTTACCGTTAGCGCAGAAAACCGCAAATGTACGAAACGTACCATTTTATCTACGATTGCCCGTTTGTGGGATTTAATGGGATACGCCGCTCCTGCTATTCTTTTAGCAAAACTGATTCTTAAATCGTTATGGGAAAACAAAATTGATTGGGATGAGTCTCCTCCTGCAGGTGTCGTCTCGCTCTGGCACCAGTTTGTGACAGAGCTTCCCTACCTACAAAATATTCGATTACCGCGACACATCGGTGTCGATGCTGACTGTACTGTCTCACTACTAGGATTCGCAGATGCTAGCGAGAAAGCTTACGGAGCCGTGGTCTATATACACGTGTGGTTCCCGCTAGAACAGCGTTACCGAATGACTTTGGTTTGTGCAAAATCGAAGGTGGCACCGCTGCGTAATATTTCGCTCGCTCGTCTCGAACTTTGCGGAAATTTAATTCTCGCAAAATTAATGCGTGTCGTGATCGATACCTACACCGCCCGCTGCACTATAAACAACGTGCTCGCATTCACGGACAGTACAGTGGCGCTCGCTTGGATACATTCTGCCCCCTCTCGTTGGCAAACCTTTATCGCAAATCGAGTTAGTAAAATTCAAGATAATATCGCAGCGAGTAATTTTTATCACATACCTGGTAAAGACAATCCCGCGGACTGCTTGTCGCGTGGCTTGACGCCCGCACAGCTGATCGCACACCCGCTATGGTTTGATGGACCGAGTTTCGCTCACTTACCTTTCGATGAATGGCCGGTCCACAAATTTGACCCGCGCACCGTAGACGAGCCGCCTGAAATTAAAATAAATGTGATGTCCACTACTACGGACTTACCTGATCCGCCACTGCTTGTCACGGTCGCCTCCCGCATCTCTTCGTGGTCGAAGCTACTTAGAGTCGTAATCTACATTTACAGATTCATTAAAAAATTGTCCAATAATTTCGAAATAGCACATCTAAATCACGCTGAACTGGCCGTGATAAAGGCAGTTCAACACGTTCATTTTATGGAAGAATTTAAAAATGCACGATCGGGTAAAATTCTCTCGCCCGCATTCAGGAAACTGAACGCCTTTGTCGACGAAACTGGTGTTTTTCGTGTGGGTGGAAGACTAGCCAATTCTAGTCTGCCCTACGATAGCCAGCATCCGATCCTGCTTCCGCGCCGCGATCACGTCGTTGATCTCATTATTGATTACCACCACCGCAAATACCTACACACCGGGCCTCAGCTTCTCATGTCGCTACTGCGACAGAAGTATTGGATCTTAGCGGCACGTAATATAGTGCGCAAGCGAGTGCAACAATGCAACATCTGCTTTAAAACTAATCCAAAACCCCAATTCCCGCTAATGGCTGATCTGCCCGCGTGCAGGGTAAATGAAGTTAAGAGTTTTTGTCATTCTGGCGTAGACTACGCCGGACCTCTGAATATTTTGCCTATTCGGCGCAGAGGAACGCGAAGCGTAAAGGCTTACATATGCCTTTTCGTGTGTTTAGTAACTAAAGCCGTACACATCGAACTGGCCTCAGACTTGAGCACTGAATCATTTTTGAGCGCCTTTAAACGTTTCATCGCACGAAGAGGTCCTGTAAGCTGCGTATATTCCGACTGCGGAACGAATTTCGTTGGCGCAAAATCATATCTTGACGTCATCTATGACTTGATCGCCACCGAGGAGTACCAAGATAAGTTCGCAAACGAACTTCGGGAAAATAACATCGAATGGAAGTTCAACCCACCATCGGCTCCCCACTTTGGCTCCATGTGGGAAACGAACGTTCGTTCGGTCAAATTACATCTCTATAAAGTTGTGGGCAACCAGCTTCTTACCTTTGAAGAAATGCTCACCGTCCTCGTCCAAATCGAGGCTATTCTCAACTCGAGACCTCTCTCCACGTTGAGTTCTGATCCTACCGAGCCTCTAGCGCTCACTCCAGCTCACTTTCTCACATTAACGCCTCTTAAATCCTTCCCTTCGGAGGACGTTTCTCATGAAACCATTGATCTCCTTCACAGGAAACGCAAAGTCGATCATATCATTCAATCGTTTTGGCGAAGGTGGAAAATAGAGTACCTAAATAATTTACAACCGCGTCCAAAATGGAATACTGCCTCGCAGCCTCTTCAGAAGGGCACTGTCGTAATACTCAAATCTGGGGACTGCGCCCCTTTGAACTGGCCTCTAGGTATAGTCGAAGATACCTTTCCTGGGAAAGATGGAGTAGTTAGGGTCGTGAATGTTCGTACTAAGACTGGAATATATAGGCGCCCAGTGGTAAAAATTTGCCCATTGCCTAGCCAGTAACACTTCCTATAGTCATTATTATATTTTAACCGCAAAACAAATATTAATTAATAATAATCTAATTTATAATATTTGTTTTAAGTTTGAGTTCGCTCTTGCTTCACTCTGCAATTTTGCCATTCACCGCATTGTCGCTTATAATCGCATACTTTAATTCATAGTTTAACCGCATTGGAATAGCCATTATTTAACCGCTTCAGTTAGAAATCTGTTCATTAATTAAATTAGTTTTCGCCGCAATATATTAATTTCTTTTCACTTAATTTTGAAAGGACTGGGTCCTCTCAAGCTGGGGGGCATGGTTAGGCCGAATGCTCTCGCGCAATCGATGGCTGTATGGTCTTGTGTAATGTACTTTAACCTAGTCCTATCCTTGTTCCCCCCCATACACCTGTCTCTCTCTCTCTCACCTGATGGAGCGAAGACTGACAGCAAGTGCTGTCGAAAATGAACTGAAAAGGCTTTCAGTGTGCAAATTCGCCTTGCTACGCACGGACCGTTACTGTCGTCGTAGCCCTTCCCGCCAAAATCATACCACGCTACCGCCGGGTCGTTCGTTACCCAGATTTTGAGTACTTCGCCAAGTACTGTGTATGCTCGGATATATAAACCCCAAAGGAACTGCTTCGTTATCTTCATCACCGCGGCTGCAACTCTCAACAACCTGTGGGAGAGGAAGGAACAGCGTGGTGGCCACCAGCGCAATCCAGGAAGTCTCCATCAGGGTGAGTCTTCCCACCTTCCTTATTCTTTTACCCCTAGGACATTGTGCATTGCATAAGACCATCCATACACTTTGTGCGAACCGATATAGGCCTTTTTCTACTTTATAAATTTTCTAAAATCCAGCGACCTACCGCGCCGCCAATTAGTTTAATAATGTAAATAAATTAATTCTTACTTTCATTAATTCTGCAGCAGAGTGAGCATCTTTCTCATAAAAATCAATGGGGAATTCTTTATTGGGGGGACGGCTCTTTCCGTAACCTGGCGGGTCCCAAGCTACGACAGTGAATTTATCTTTGTCTAACCCCTCAATCTGTGGCTTGAAATCTGTCCAAATGGAGCCTAAGGCCCCGGGAAAACACAAGACATTGTGGGGTCCGTGACCCACTTTCAAATAGTTTATATTGCAGGTTGATATTTTGATATTTTCTTCCTGAAAAGTAAAATTACAGTACTGAATTTTTCATTGTAACATTTAAAATAAATTTACTTACATAGTAAGGAAGCAATCTTATCAGATTTACAAAGTAGGTGATTCCGGGCCCTGGTACCAGCGTTCCCAACCGTCCGGTTTTCGACCGGACTGATGGGTTTTGGAATGAATTGTTCTGGTCAGGCCGCTAACCTCCGACCTGGTGCAATTTGTCCGGTCAGATTTGTTTGAAGAAGCCAAAATTCCAATAAATCGTGCAAGCTACGGAATACCAGACGCGACGACGTTGCCAATTCGCCGTTAAAAAAATTTTAAATGTGAGAGCAAGTACAATTCTGCTCTCACTTTTTTTCTTATAAACATCTTTGACTTGACTCCACACAGATGTTTATAAGAAAAAACATTTTTTTCTTATAAACATCTTTGACTTTTTGCATCCTTTTTTATTTATTTACAGAAACTGTTTATTTTTTCACATATTTTTTTCATAATCCCATTTTTCATATGCTACTGCTGAGCAAGGGCATTTTCCATTAACATGGGAGTCTTACCCTTCCACGTGTTTTGTCACTTACCTACATAAAAGTAGTTATTATTAACATAATTCATACGAAATACGTAAAATTCCTGAAAATATATAGGTATTGATTATAGTACATTGACCAGAATAAATGTGGTGGCTGGAAAAGTCTGCCTGGCACACAAACAATTCTTATCCAACTAAACTCTAGTCATAATAAAAAAACTGCCAAAATGTAGAGAGTACACGACACCAACTCAACAGTTTAGTTGGCACCCATGCTCCACAACTCAATTAAAAAGTTGTACAACTTCATAGTCTATGGCGAAAGTCGGTGGCGAACTTTTTAATCGGCCGCTGACTGTTAAGGTCATCCGCCAACCTACGCTGCACTATGCAAGCGAACAACTGAATAATGATCCATGTGCGCGACTCAACGACTAAACAGTTGGGTTGGAGGGAAATCGGCTGCCATGACCTTGGTGGTTCTTTGAGTCACTGGTTACTTTCTGTTTTTTTTTTAAGTGAAAACTTCTTTAGCGGCGCTTGGCACTTTTTATATGGGGAAAAAAATCTATGTTCGCTTCAGCGCGTCAGATAACAATCTATAGTTGCTATGACAACCGCGTCAGATAACAATATATCGTTGCTATGACAACGCTCAATACATGACATCTCAAAGTTCTGCAAAATGAATGTAGGGTTCCGTAACAAATGCATATCTGTCCGTTCTACAAAATTTAACATTTATTTCAAAATGAATGTAGGGTTCCGTAACAAATGCATGTCTGTCCGTTCTACTAAATTTTACAATTTTCAACCAAGGTCCTCCGACGGTTATTTTATAATAAATATAGGGTTCCGTAACAAATGCATGTCTGTCCGTTCTACTAAATTTAACATACATTTTTTTTAAGCAATGTTACGGTTTTGTTTTCAGTTCTCCCGGCACTCCCGGAGTGTAAGTGGTGGCTTTTTTTTATGGAATCTGACACGGTTGGCTATATCACTTACAAAATCCGTGATGTCAGCCCATAACACCAGGTGAACTAGGTGCTATGTCAGTGCTTCCCTTCGATCGTGCCGGCTACACTGAACTGGACGGAAAACACGAAGTATTTACATAGCCCTTTCGACCGACATTTCATTCAGTGCGGTTGTACCAATCCGGGCGGGTTGAACCCTACCACCGAGTAAGGTAGGAAGGGAAGGGACCTACAGTTTTACGTGGAATCCGTACCACGGTCACTTCAATTAATAAGAACTGCTCAGTGAATATGATAGAATAAATTTCACCTTATAATCTGGCGGCATTGAGGAAATTTCCCTAAAGTTGGAATTGTGACATTTCACTATATTAGAAATTGAACAAATAAACCGACGCATTTTGATCATAATCTATCTATACCTAATTTACAATAACAGTATCGACGAGTTGCTCACTTCTCGACACTTAGCAGCACTCATGAGCACTCACTACTCAGCATATAGTAACTTATCTACTCAGCCAGCACCAGCACTCCCCACCAGCCAGCAATGAGCAAAGCAAACTCATGAAAGTTTCATGAGTTTGCTCATTGCTGGCTGATGAAACTCACCACCAAAGAATATAATAGCGTAGCCAAAGAATATAATGGCGGGTAGCGTTGATAACACAGTCGAGTGCACAGATTACCAATTATATTGAGTGATAGATAATACTCGTGTGACTCGGCAGGTCAGTCTCTCAAGGCCGCGAGTCGCCGAGTATTTTGTATTCGTTCGTCAACTCGCAAGTTCGCAACGCAATCGAATTCAGTCCCGACCGAGTGCACTCGAGTCGAGCGAGTGGGTGACGCGTTCTGCTGCTGCGAGTCAGTTGAATTCATTTGATTGAACTGGTGACGCGCTGTACGAGATTAGTGACTTCTTAATGTCTTAAAATTATTTAACAATTAACACGTTCGCAGTCCCTATATAAAAGTTTTCGTCGACCCCATATGTCCACTACCGATTTCATAAATAGTGTTCAATAGTAGATGTAAACATCACAACTGATGCATATTCATGTCAAATATATAGTTACGGAACCCTAATATGCCCGTGTACCGCCGCGCCGGTGGTACACGGACTTGCGGAGTAAAAATACCGTGCACCCATAGCGTGTACCACGACTCGTGAGTATAAAAACGTGTGCAAAACGTGTGTTTACTGACCATAATCAATAAACTAGACATCATACATACGCTGTGTCAACAAATAAACTACCTTTATGGTGTCAATCGATTGTAAAAAAAAAATTACATTCGCTAACTTCCAACTTGAGTAAAAAGTATTTTATTTTCACGTTCCAAAGCTAGAAAAGTGGCAACACAATGTAAAATATGTAAGAAATCATATTGTATTCCTGGTTTTTCTCCAGTTCCAGTACACAAATGAAAGTATTTCTTTGCTACTAAGTCGTTTTATTTCGTACCTTCACATAACTAGAAAAAAAAAATCGCCATGTTTTTGTTTTTTACTGTTCAATAGGACCACAGAGCATGAAATGCGCGCGCCCGCCCCTACTAGAGGCGCCGTGAGCGCGATTTCTCTACAACGGCGTTGAAGCCTGTGGGCGTGGCCTATGACTTACATATGTGTGTTGTGCGTGTGCATTTGTTTTGTGCGTGTGCCTAACTTGCTCCTCTTTGTGTGTAGTGTCGATACTAGCACACACACACACATACGAAGCGCTAGCAGCTCAGCGTACGGTTATTGGGTTTCAAATATCATCGCTTAGGGCGCCTCTAGTAGGGGGCGCGGGCGGTATGTATTTGATGCTCTGTGAATAGGACCCTTATCACAAGTCCAGTAATTACAAGCTAACTAATTTCACAAGTCCGTGGCACTAGAGGTCTTAGAGATACACCGGGGCCGTGTACCATATATGATACACGGACTCGGCGGGACCGCTCCGCGTGTACCGTATGTGGTACACTGGACTGCGAACGTGTTAAATAATGGTTCCGAGACTAATAAATAGAAAATCTATAGCGAGTGTTTTTGTATTCGAGTCGCAACTCGAGTTATAGATGTTTTCCACTCGAGTCGTCCATGTATTCGACTCGTAACAAGACTAATGGCGGGCGTAGCTCACCAGTCACCTCACCACCAAGGTCACCACCATGGACTTAGGAATCAAAAGGATTGGTACTGCAGAAATTTCTCATTATAAAAATAGACCTTAGCACTTGGCATTAGAGATCAATTTCCGTCTTCAAATTTAGAGAGAGGAAATGTACCAGAGTGAGATAGCTGCCACGGTGTATTGTGTCCCTGTCTAACACTTGCCACACGAAAAAAATACAATATAAATATAGGTTATTATTATTTCAATTTGAATTTATGGCTGGATTTAAGTGAGGTTTTTTATTGAAATAATATAATTTAACTTTAATTCACGCATATAAACTTAATCAAAGCGTTTTTATCCGCCTAATGTTAATAAAAGAGTGTATATTGTACCGTGTGGGGCCGCCGGTACTTTAAAAGAATAGCCCCACTGCATCTCTCCCCGTGTATGTCGTAAAAGGCGACTAAGGGATATGACTCCCTTCTTATATTACTAGGTGGTAGGGTTTAACCCGCCCGGGTTGGTACCACCGTACTGAATGAAAGGTCGGTCGAAACGGCTATGTATATAGTTTGTGTGTTTTCCGTCCAGTTCAGTGTAGCCGGCACGATCGAAGGGAAGCACTGACGTGGCACCAAGTTCACCCGGTGTTATGGGCTTACATCACGGATGTTGTAGGTGATGTAGCCAACAGTGTCAGTTTCCATAAAAAAAAAAAAAAGTATATACGTATATTATTTTTATAAAATATATTTTTTTACAGTGGCAGCCCCATGAACGGCTGAACTGAAGATATTATTATGGAGAAGTAGGGTAACCACAATATCTTTACTGTGGGATACGATCACGGTATTTCAGTGCAAAAATAAGTCAAGCACATATCCATCTGTCACACGATCTTTTCTTTTGGTCATAACTCGAGAACCACTGGTGCTAGACCCATCGTGTTTGTACTCAAACTTAAAGTCTCGGTGAGATCTATCCATCTGTCACGTGACTTTTGTTTTGGTCATAACTTGAGAACCACTGGTGCTAGACCCACCGTGTTGGTACTCAAACTTAAGGTCTCGGTGAGATCTATCCATCTGTCACGTGAACTTTTGTTTTGGGCATAACTCGAGAACCACTGGTGCTAGACCCATCGTATTGATACTCAAACTTCAGGTATCAGGTTATGACCAAAACAAAAGTTCACGTGACAGATGGATAGATCTCACCGAGACCTTAACCTTTAATCCCAAAAACGGCCTTTTGGTGCCACGCGAAAAAACGACCGGGTCCTCCGACGGCACTTAAGTGCCAAGCCTAATATTGACAACCGGAGTTGGTTTTTTATTTTTAATTCTTTATGCTTTGACCTTAGAGCTATTTCTTTTCCTCTAATCATTAGTTGAATAGTGACAGAAGGTGACAAAAAATGCTCGCATAGAATGCGAGCTGTGGACTGACCGTAAAAAAATTGTTTACAAACATGTAAACAATTGCGCTTCAAAAATCACGGCGGCGCGACTCTTCGACAATAAATTCGTGTTTCTGTAAGCATAATTATAATTTTTCATCGAGTGTGTGGTATTGGTGTAATCGCAGTGAAATTTACTATTTACTAGACGTGTTTGTGTGCAATGGTAAGTTGTTTTGAATTAAATATACCTGTCCAAAGTTGAGCAAGTGATTTTGTGTTCCAATTGTATCGTGTCGGTGTGGCTAAAAGCGTGATTATTATCAACGTTTCGATAATATATCAGATTTCATTGTATGTATGGACTAGACAAAACTATATCACATATGAATTGATATGTCACATGATGATCACACGAGTGTTCATGCCCAAATATATAAAAAACTCTCAAAAGCTGAACGGCCGGCAACATTTGATGGGGTGTAAAACCGTTATGACGTAGTGTCTGTGTAATCGTCTCGTTTTTTGCTCGTGACGTAGCTGCCTGCCGACCGCGCCAATCTTATACAGGCGGATACCCACAAACTGACATGTAATTACTATTTTGATGAAATTTTAAATTTATTTTTGTGATATTTTCAAAAAACTGTTTTTGTATATGGCAAGTGATACATCGCTGGAACCGGATCGACTTGTAGATTCTAAAAATATTTGAAAAAAAAAATGGCACGCGCGCGCCATCTGGTAGTTCCGGACGGAATGTCCTATGTTGAACATCAGATTTCGCCGATTTCTGTAAAGAAAACGTATATTATACTTTACTATTTCTAAAAGTATGTTTCTTTACGAGTATTCTGATATAGATATTGTAAAGGTATGTTTTGAATTTATATTAGATGAATTTTTCAATATTTTTTTTTTGGATTTTTTTTTTAACTAAATTATGTGGTACTTCTAAACAAGGTAAGCCTCACTGTTTCACATGGATTTTAGGAAATTTTCTAGGCTTTCTAGGCCACAAGAGTTTATAGATCTGACTTTATTAGTTTCCGAAATATCTGCGTTTATGTCGAGGTCGGCGCGCAAGGTCGCGCGCGCCGTACCACGGGCCACGCCCATGCGGGAGCTAGACCCGCTGTGGGCATATTATAACGCGGGAGCTGACAGGTTAAAAAGTAAAAAAAAAATGATCTCATATTTTTTTTTTTATTGTAAGTTCTAGATCGCGGGACACTTCGGGGTTACCCATTAGTCGCACGGCTCGACGCTGGATCGAGTCCAGAGGCGCAAGCTGGTATTTGGCGGAGCCATCCCACAGGTTCGAGCAGTACTCCAAGCAAGACCTTTACGCGGCAGGTGGCCGAGTGGTTTGAGCATCGGCTTCTCATGCGAGAGGTCCGAGGTTCGAATCCGGTCGGCGTGTACCAATGAGTTTTTTCTGACGAAAAAATTTACGTGCATACCTACACCTGCTGCTTCACCGTTCGGAACCGGTGTAAAACTGTAGGTCCCTTCCCTTGCCCCTTACTAGGTGGTAGGCTCAAATTGTAGCCGACTTGGTTGGTACCACCGTACTGGATGTAAGATGGCCGCATAGCAACCTCGGTTGTGTTCTCCTCTAGTCCAGTATAGCCAACAATCCAGGGAAGTCTCCGGTATGGCACCTACCTTCTCGGAGATGATATTGGCTAGTCAGAACATGTGCTTTCGCCCCTCTGACTCAGCCACCCATATCGGATTACATAAATAAAAAAATAAAAAAAACCTGATCTGCGATTTATACAGGAGCAGCTTTTGGTCCGCCCTGAAGTACCGTCGCACCTTATTGAGTACGCCCAGCTTTTTAGAAGCAAGCTTGGCCTTTCCCTCGATGTGGGGACGAAAGTTCAAGTCGTGCGACAGTTCGACTCCGAGGACCCCGAGGTGATCGCTTAATTTGAGTGACGTGCCTTGGAATGAAGGAGCCGGTGTGAACGTCGCTCTCTTCGCACTGAACGTGCAAACTTGTGTCTTGGAAGCGTTGAACCCGACCAAATTACTACGGCCCCATTCGGAAATAGAGCCGAGTGTATGTTCGAGCTCAGACACAAGTCTTCGTCTCTTCTCATCCACAACATCCCGACTGGATGAAGGGTGACTGGTGTAGGATCCGTGTGCCGTACTGTCATCTGCATAAAAATGTATGTTGCCCAGAGACAGCATATCATTGATGTGCAGAAGAAACTGCGTGCGTGACAACACAGATCCTTGTGGTACGCCGGCGTTCACTGACATGGCGTCCGACGAGCAACCGTCCACTAGGACCTGAATGCTACGCCCATGTAGGAAGTCGGCGACCCAGTCACAGAGGCCAGAAGGTAGTCCGTAAGCCGGCAATTTGCCCAAGAGCGACTTGTGCCAAACCCGGTCAAATGCCTTGGCAATATCCAGGCCAATTGGCAAGGATTCACCATGACCTTCAAGCGATTCCCCCCAAAGGTGAGTGACGTACGCTAGGAGATCACCAACAGATCGTCAACTTCAACGTAGCTAAGACGCAAGCTTGTGCCTTCTCTACTAAGGCTGATCCGTTTCCCCTCCAAGCCACTTTCCAGGGCAGCCAAGTCCCCAATGATGGTAGTCTGGGCGTCCTGGGTATGGAGGTGTCCAGGGACGTTGGATTTCGATCGTTCATAGAGTCCAAGGCGAAACTAGCATCTTGGATTCTATTCAACGACGAGCCATTCGCCTCATTGGCGATTCTGTACTCACAAAGGACCTTCAACCTCTAAAGCACAGACGGATCGTTGGATCATTTAGCCTGTTTTATCGGTACTACTATGGCCGCTGCTTTGACGAAATTGCTTCCCTTATCCCTCCTCCTCCTGTTCGCCTTCGCCAAACCCGCCATACTCTCGCGGAACATCCCTTTGTAGTGGACAGAAGAGTACTTCAAACTGCACGATTCTCTAAATCGTTCTTGAGCCGCAAGATGTGGAACATGCTTCCGGGGAATATCTTTCCCCACTCCTACAATCCACGGATCTTCAAATCGCGGGTAAATAGCCTTTCCCCAGCGACATTACTCCACCTCCAAGCCGGACGTACACCTCCTTGGGGGTGATATTGGCTGCGCCTGAGGATTCGACCTCGGGCACAGCCTAGCCTAGTTCGGAAACAATAAAAAATTCAAAAACCGCTCAAATGATTTCGATGAAACTCAAATATGTTGTTACACTCGACGAGACGCTTCCGACAAGGTATGACACATCTCGCTAGGACTGCGCAGTCCAAAGTTGTCAAACTAACAAATCCTAACCCAACCTTTTGAGTAGGGGAGGGGGCTGGGGGGTCAAACTCTGGAAAACGTTTTGGGACCATTATTATAGACTCCTACACCAAGTTTCGACTCGATCCGACCTAAAATGCAATCGCTATAGAGCGACAAACATTTTGGAGCCCACATTTCAAACGCCAATAATTCAAAACCGCTCAAATGATTTCGTTGAAACTCAAATATGTTGTTACACTCGACGATACGCTTCCGGCGATGTATCACACACCTCGCTAGGACTGCGCAATCCAAAGTTGTCAAACTAACCAATCCTAACCTAACCTAACCCAACCTTTTTCGTAGGAGAGGGGGCTGGAGGAGTCAAACTCTAAAAAACGTTCGGGACCATTATTATAGACTCCTACACCAAGTTTAGAATCGATCGGACCTAAAATGCTATCGCTATAGAGATACAAACATTTTGACGCCCACATTTCTAACGCCAATAATTCAAAAACCGCTCAAATGATTTCGATGAAACTCAAATATACATACTCATATATATGTTGTTACACTCGACGATACGCTTCCGGCGATGTATCACACATCTCGCTAGGACTGCGCAATCCAAAGTTGTCAAACTAACCAATCCTAACCTAACCTAACCCAACCTTTTTCGTAGGGGAGGGGGCTGGAGAAGTCAAACTCTAAAACACGTTGAAGACCATTATTATAGACTCCTACACCAAGTTTAGACTCGATCGGACCTAAAATGCTATCGCTATAGAGATACAAACATTTTGACGCCCACATTTCAAACGCCAATAATTCAAAAACCGCTCAAATGATTTCGATGAAACTCAAATATGTTGTTACACTTGATGAGACGCTTCCGACGAGGCATCACACATCACGCTAGGACTGCGCAATCCAAAGTTGTCAAACTAACCAATCCTAACCTAACCTAACCCAACCTTTTTCGTAGGGGAGGGGGCTGGAGGGGTCAAACTCTAGAAAACATTCGGGACCATTATTATAGACTCCTACACCAAGTTTTGACTCGATCGGACCTAAAATGCGATCGCTATAGAGCTACAAACATTTTGACGCCCACATTTCAAACGCCAATAATTCAAAAACCGCTCAAATGATTTCGATGAAACTCAAATATGTTGTTACACTCGATGAGACGCTTCCGACGAGGCATCAGACATCTCCCTAGGACTCCTCAATCCAAAGTTACATTTCGGATCGAAGATCTGAAAATAGTGTAGTGAATTAAACATCAAGTTGCTCACACAATTTAGTCGATTTTCAAATTACGAAAACTTACTTTTGAAATAGACTAGGTAGAGAGGTATAACTATATATTCGGATAGATATCGGGGAGAACAAAAATTCCCCTCCCCCCCCACTCCCAAATTCCCCCTCCACCAAAATTTCATCAATTTTACTTCCATTTAAACTGTCAAATGTCAAAATCTGACAATGTCAACTTGTGACAGAGATCGAACTGTCAAACTTTGTAGTACATGACAACTGTCAAATCTGTCAATCTGTCAAAGTTGTCAACCAAAAATCTGTCGAGGACTGTCAAATGTCAAAATCTGACAGTGTCAACTTGTGCCCTATACCCAAATCTCAAACTTTGTTTTTCATGACAACTGTCAAATCGTTCAAACTGTCAAGCTGGAACCCAAAATGTACATTTGACAACCCCGTTTACGCTTATAACTCGGACCCCTTACTAGTTAGACCCAATAAACTATCTCCCCAAAACCCCAAGATGTCATCAATTCACTCCGATTTACACTGTCAAATGTCAAAATCTGACAATATCAACTTTTGACAGAGATCAAACTGTCCAACTTTGTCATACATGACAACTGTCAAATCTGTCAAACTGTCAGACTATCAAACAAAACAACCACCCCTCCCCCCCGCTGCGTTACGTTACAGTTACAATCCAAAGTTGTCAAACTAACCAATCGTAACCTAACCTAACCCAACCTTTTTCGTAGGGGAGGGGGCTGGAGGGGTCAAACTCTGGAAAACGTTCGGGACCATTATTGTAGACTCCTACACAAAGTTTAGACTCGATCGGACCTAAAATGCGATCGCTATAGAGATACAAACATTTTCACGCCCACATTTCAAACGCCAATAATTCAAAAACCGCTCAAATGATTTCGATGAAACTCAAGTATATTATTACACTCGATGAGACGCTTCCGGCGATGTATTACACATCTCGCTAGGACTGCGAAATCCAAAGTTGTCAAACTAACCAATCCTAACCTAACCTAACCCAACCTCTTTCGTAGGGGAGGGGGCTGGAGGGGTCAAACTCTGGAAAACGTTCGGGACCATTATTATAGACTCCTACACCAAGTTTTGACTCGATCCGACCTAAAATGCAATCGCTATAGAGATACAAACATTTTCACGCCCACATTTCAAACGCCAATAATTCAAAAACCGCTCAAATGATTTCGATGAAACTCAAATATGTTGTTACACTCGATGAGACGCTTCTGGCGATGTATCACACATCTCGCTAGGACTGCGCAATTCAAAATTGTCAAACTAACCAATCCTAACCTAACCTAACCCAACCTTTTTCGTAGGGGAGGGGGCTGGAGGGTTCAAACTCTAGAAAACATTCGGGACCATTATTATAGACTCCTACACCAAGTTTTGACTCGATCGGACCTAAAATGCGATCGCTATATTTTGACGCCCACATTTCAAACGCCAATAATTCACAAACCGCTCAAATGATTTCGATGAAACTCAAATATGTTGTTACACTCGATGAGACGCTTCCGACGAGGCATCACACATCTCCCTAGGACTGCGCAATCCAAAGTTACATTTCGGATCGAAGATCTGAAAATAGTGTAGTGAATTAACGAGCAACTTGATGTAAGTTGCTCACACAATTTAGTCGATTTTCAAAGTACGAAAACTTACTTTTGAAATAGACTAGGTAGAGAGGTATAACTACATATTCGGATAGATATCGGGGAGAACAAAAATCCCCCCCCCCCCCCCACTCCCAAATTCCCCCTCCACCAAAATTTCATCAATTTTACTTCCATTTAAACTGTCAAATGTCAAAATCTCACAATCTCAACTTGTGACAGAGATCGAACTGTCAAACTTTGTAGTACATGACAACTGTCAAATCTGTCAATCTGTCAAAGTTATCAACCAAAAATCTGTCAAGGAGTGTCAAATGTCAAAATCTGACAGTGTCAACTTGTGCCCTATACCCAAATCTCAAACTTTGTTTTTCATGACAACTGTCAAATCGGTCAAACTATCAAGCTGGAACCCAAAATGTACATTTGACAACCCCGTTTACGCTTATAACTCGGACCCCTTACTAGTTACACCCAATAAACTATCTCCCCAAATCCCCCCCCCCCCCCCCCCAGATGTCATCAATTCACTCCGATTTACACTGTCAAATGTCAAAATCTGACAATGTCAACTTTTGACAGAGATCAAACTGTCCAACTTTGTCATACATGACAACTGTCAAATCTGTCAAACTGTCAGACTATCAAACAAAACAACCACCCCCCCCCCCCCCCCCCCCCCCCCCCCGCTACGTTACGTTACAGTTACAGTGAAAGGTTAGGTTGGGCGACGAAGCCTTATACTAACCTAGTATTTTTGTATGGAAACTGACACGGTTGGCTACACCACCTACAAAATTTATTTATAATTTTTTTTTTATGGGAACTGAAACGGTTGGCTACATCACTTACAACATCCGTGATGTCAGCCCATAACACCGGGTGATCTTGGTGCTACGTCAGTGCTGCCCTTCGGTCGTGCCGGCTACACTGAATAGCAACCCGGTGTGAATGTGGTGGTAGCAACCCGGGCGGGTTAAACCCTACTAACTAGTAATATAAGAAGGGAGTCATATCCCTTTGCCGCCTTTTACGACATACAAGGGGAGAGATGCAGTGGGGCTATTCTTTTAAAGTACCGGCCCCACACGGTACATTCGTGATGTCAGCCCATAGCACCGGGTGAACTTGGTGCCACGTCAGTGCTTCACTTCGGTCGTGCCGGCTACATTGAACTGGACGGAAAACACAAACTATTTACATAGCCGTTTCGACCGACCTTTCATTCAGTGCGGTGGTACCAACCCGGGCGGAATAACCTACCATCTAGTAATATAAGAAGGGAGTCTTATCCCTTAGTCGCCTTTTACGACACACACGGGGAGAGATGCAGTGGGACTATTCTTTTAAAGTACACACTTGACCAATAGCATTTGTGTTTTACAGCTATTCCTAATTTGTTCACACTTGCTTGACCAACCGTAGCTAAATATAAATATTTTTCGTTATCTGTATATTGCAAACACCCTCTATGTATCTTTCGAGAACAGGTCGTCGACTTACTAATACTAGCGCACGGCTGCCGGCTGACGTCATTGTGTGCATGTGTGCGTGAGCCACTTCAGTTTTTTGTTTGATTTCAATAGGCCAGTGTTATTATAATATGTTCAGTGAGTGCTCATATGACATTGACATATTGATAAACATGTCATAGACTAATTTATTAGTGGGATATAACCTTTACGAAGTGTTGTATTATAGCCAAAACATCGCTCCAACGGGAAGTAGTTTTCTCACGCACTAGAAAGGGATTGCGTTGGTTTTTTATTTTTCAAAAAAAATCTAATACGTAAAATGTTATGATTTCTTCTATTCAATATGGAGGACACTTGGGGGCAGACGACAATGGCCATACTTTTTGTATTTATTGCTCATTTTCGATAATAACAGCACTTTTTTGTACCATTCAAAATTCTGCCGCCGGTACAAATTACGCGCCGGTTGGCTCATGGTTGGAGGGCTCTGGTGAAATATTTATCAAGAAGATATTTACTAAATTTGATGTAGGTTTATTGCAAATGTATTTTAGTTCTATTTTAAAACAAAAAAAACATATGTTATCGATTTACTTTTTGAGGAATCTTCATTCTTTCCTGCCGACTCCCGTAAATCATTCATTTCTAACTTTGCCTATTTTTCTATGCATTACAATTGCGAACCAATTAGCTCAAACCTATGTCATATGAAAGATAATTTCATCTAGATTACAATGACGTGCAAATTTATATAGGGTTCTGAAGGAAATTTCATAGTTATGATTTTTTAATGGAGAAAGCGCGGAAAATGTTTCGCGCGCGGAATTGTGTGTTTACCCGGAACGTTACGTGGAAATTCGCGCTGGCGAGGAGCTAAGGGTTAAGTTTGAGTATCAACACGATGGGTCTAGCACCAGTGGTTCTCGAGTTATGACCAAAACAAAAGTTCACGTGACAGGTCGATAGATCTCACCGAGACCTGAAGTTTGGGTACCAACACGGTTGGTCTAGCACCAGTGGTTCTCGAGTTATGACCAAAACAAAAGTTCACGTGACAGATGGATAGATCTCACCGAGACCTGAAGTTTGAGTACCAACACGATGGGTCTAGCCTAGCACTTCGACCATATAAAACTATAGACGCATCATCAGACCAAAACTCCTAAGAAATGTGCGAGCCTCCTGCTGCTAGGGTTGCTTGCTACCACGCGATTTGAATTTTCCATCATTCGAGTATTTGTTTATTATTTTATCACCGTACAAATTATCTTTTAAGTATAACTATAATAAACACATCACTGTAAATCGTTCTGACATCAAAGCAATAAAGAAAATGCCTTCAATATACAATTAGTTTCCAAACACAACTCACGAAAATTAACAAATTCCTTCATGCAGATTGTTTTTTTTTTCCGCCCTTGCCACACCAAATATCGGCATCTCCTTCTCGGTCACGGATGGCGCGCTTGCGATTTTACGCTCCCCGTCTTGCTCGCACATACACGTCGCTGGCTGTCATTTAGTGACAGCTTAGCTGTCAGTTTACATTACACGACAACTACATTAACTGGGCGGTGGAAATGTATGGTCACATTTGAACCACTAGCTACTATATTGTATGTAGATGATCGACAGGGTTAGCTTGGAAGACAAGAGAACCTACACCGGTGCACACGATACAACCACAGTCATACCAGAAATGCATGACTGACAGAGACCGATAGTGAGGTACTTCAATAGGATATACTTATGCTAGAAAGAGATACCGGCTTTTTCGTTAGTTGTATCATTCAATGTCGGACCGGCCCGGCCATATTTGTGTCGAGGTAAGCACAATAAAATAAAAGGCCATTTCACAAAATTTTGATAGATTATCTGTGATAGATATGTGATTCCATTTTCCTTCTTGGCTTTCCCATAATAGTTTTTAAATTTTTTCACCCCACACGACGGCATAATTCCACGACCTTATAGCAGTTTTAGGTACCTATATATTGGGCAAACACGCGCGAACGCCTTGACGGATGATTCGAAACTGACAGCTCAGGTATTCTAAGTTGTTCGATTTAGAATACATGACTTGACACGTAGGGGAAAGCTAATGGTGCTTCTTGTTGTTTTATATAGTTCAATGGTCTAGCACCAGTGGTTCTTGAGTTATGACCAAAACAAAAGTTCACGTGACAGATGGATAGATCTCACCGAGACCTGAAGTTTGAGTACCAACACGATGTGTCTAGGACCAGCGGTTCTCGAGATATGACCAAAACAAATGTTCATTTGACAGATGGGTAGATCTCATCGAGACGTCCAGTACCTGACTATAATTTTCAATAATAAAATATATTTTTTTATGAAAACTGGCACGGTTGGTTACATCACCTACAACATCCGTGATGTTAGCCCATAACACCGGGTGAACTAGGTGCCACGTCAGTGCTTCCCTTCATTTCATGTCGGCTACACTAAACTGGACGGAAAACACGAACTATTTACATAGGCGTTTCAACCTAAGTTTCGTTCAGTGCGGTGGTGTCAAGTCAACCCGACCGATAAATATAATATTCATATTTTATGTTTCCGGATTAACAGTAGTTTTAAAGACTTACATAAGACTTACGAAGTCTTTAAAACTACTGTTAATCCGGAAACTTAAAAAATGAATATAACAGAATAAACTTAAAAACACTGATAAATACCTATAATGTTCAGCTTTGTTCCTATGTTGGGCAATTTTTTTTTGGGAACTCATTTGTCCCACAATAGAAATCGCTGGGTCACCCTATTAGAAAGGGACACAATGCACCGTGCGGTCCGTGCGTGCGTGCGTGAATGCTCTCGCAAGTCTCGCACCTGCGCTCATTTTTCAGCAGGGAGAGCGGAGAGTCCTTTTGATTCCTAAGTCCATGGTCACCAGCACCACCACACCACCCACCCACCAAAGACGGGGGCTTGACACCTGACAGCTCTGGCGGATCCTGCGCCTCCTACGCTCCTTTCGGAAACGCTCCTACGCTCCTTTCGGGTCGGCTCCTTTGACTCAGCTCGAAAGCGAATCAACTGAATGTGATATTAGTCTGGTCGTTTACGTAATTTGGTGGCTCAGTGGTATAAGAGTGTAGGGTTTTTATTTTTTCGATCTCGACCATGGGTTCGTGTACCTTTTGTCAAAATTTGTTTTTAAGCAATGTTAGGGTGTTAAAATTAGGTTCTGGTTATTTTTTTTTAAAACCACAACAAGCTTTATTTTCGGAAATACAAACGTAACAAAAACGACATGCGCCGCCTCAACATTAGGTTAGGGTTAATATAGAGAAGATGCGTCGCATAGCGACGCATCTTCATAAATAACCCTGGTAAATTTTTTTTAAACCACCAAAACATCACTAATTCAGACCACACAACATCACTCATACATAACATACCACACATTCCTCCTTCGAGCCGAAGTTTGCCTAAAGGAGCGTTTGTAGGATCAAGCAGGTATTTCAGGTGGCGGACCGACCGACTTTACTTCCTTCCTTCCCTAATCCAGCGTTGCCATATGTACGGATTTATCCGTATTTATACGGATTTTCAATGTAAGATACGGAATTAAAATACCTGAGTTTTCATACAAATTTATCATTTATACGAATTTTTACGCAAGAAGATTTGTATGGAGTGTGGCGGTGCTGGCCACTAGACATTAGAACATATTTAAAATATTAATTTTGACAACTTTGTTTATAGTCTTGTCATTGCAGACTTGTCAATCTTCCTTTTAACATTCAAAAAATATAATAAATATTATTTTACGAACATCATATTATTTCACCACACCACGAGCAGCTAAAGGAGTACGGATTTTCTATAAAGCTTTTCATAGAAGAAAACAAAACACATATACGGTTTTTGAAAACCTTGATCTGGCAACGCTGCCCTAATCCCTGCGCGAGCGAAAGGACAATATTCTCTTGAAAGGACTACGAGACGAGCGAGATTCACGTTCAGTTTACTGTCAAAAGTAAACACCTTTTAGTGCAGCAGACCAGTGTACTATTTTTAAATAAAAACCTGTCTTCCGCACCGCAACGTAGAAAGACCGCAGGTAGAGGATTCACATCAGCGAAATCGTGAACAACCGCCCTGTTTACCTGGCGGGCTGAGGTTTACTTCGGGGGCGAATAATAGATGAAACGTCGCCTCGCCCCCCTGCGCGGAAATGTCATGGAAAATCGTTCACCTGTAAACTGCAAAACGTTACGTTTCTAAAACAACTATAACCCTAGCATCTACTATGGCAGTCGGACTGCGATTTGTGCAACATTTAGCGCAAACAGTGTTGTATGTGTAGGCGAGGAGCTATCGTGGTATCGCGGGTGAGGGCGTATCCTAACCTAGGAATTAGGATAGAATGGTGAAACTGAAAAGGAAGTGAGTTGACAGTGTACTATCAGGAATCAGCGACCCGCGCGATGGCAGACGACGAAGTGCTTTTCGACGATGTGTACGAACTGTGTGAAATTATTGGCAAGTGAGTACCAGAATCTAATTGGAATTTCTCATGACCAATGTGAAATAAAAAAATTAGAGCACATTGCGTGCTCTAATTTTTTTTATCCATATTCAGGTGTAGGTTTACTTAAATAATTTTTTTATCTAAAATGCCGAGTGGGTCCGGTAGTTATATTTATTTATGTAAGTGGGTGGGAGTTAGTATAGCGCGGCATTCTTAGAAGATTTCTGGTAGCTGGCACTGGTAGGCGAGGTTCTAAGGAGCTATTAGCAAAAAAAAAAATTTGTGCGGAGACTTGTGCTTTCGGAGAAATATTTTTTTGAAAAAAATATTTTTCATACAAAATTAATTTTGGATTTTTTTTTTTTTAAATGCACTAATACATTTATTTTGAATAGGAATTTATGCAAAAACGACATGCGCCGCCTCAACCGCGACGCATCTTCTATAAATTAACCCTGGTTATTTTTTTTTAAACCACCAAAACATTTACCCATACCACTTCCCTTGTTTTTACATACATTTATATTGAAAACCAATGTTTTAAAAAAAATTAAAAAACCGTGCCTTAAAAAAAATTTATATTTTGTATGAAAAAATTTTTCAAAAAATTTTTTCTCCGAACGTACCTACAAGTCTCCGAACAAAAATTTTTTTTGCTAATAGCTCCTTAGACCCTCGCCTACCAGTCCCAGCTACCAGAAATCTTCTAAGAATGCCGCGCTATACTAAGTTCCAACCATGTAAGTACTTATTTCTCAGTTCTCATATTCTCTTGGTATAGGATTGCCATTCGTCCCGCTACACCGGGACTTATCACCGGTTAGAACCTCAGTCCCGGTCGTCAGTTAGTTTTATCCATACTAATATTATAAATTCGAAAGTAACTCTGTTGTCTGTTTCAACCTTTTCACGCCTAAACCACTGAACAGATTTCGATAAAATTTTGCATGGAGATGGATTGCATCCTGAGAAAGGACATAGGCTACCTTTTGTCTCAAAAAAGCAGAAGGGGGTGAAATAAGCGATGAAAGTTTGTATTGGAAACCCATTATTTCTCAAGTTAATAAAGAAATGTTATTTCATACCAAAAGCCTAAATATGAATTATTGTCATATCCCTAACTTGAGAAATAATGGGTTTCCAATACAAACTTTCATCGCTTATTTATATTATTTATTTTTTAATATCGATAGCGCGACATGTTGCATCGTTTCACCTACAAGTAGGTGTCTAACGATACCCATGGACATTCTGTGATGCACGGGGATTGCGAATGTCATGCCGGCCTGACAGGAGTCTTTTCACGCCCCTTTTGAAAAAACCCAAGCTGTACTTGGGAGGAAATAGATGGTCAGGGAGTGCGTTCCACATTTTCCCGGTTCTGTGAATAAAAGACCTACAGAACCGGTTGGTGCGCGCATCCGTGGTAGGTCGATTGAATAGGGGTGCATCCCCTGCCCAGTACGCGTAGTGCGGAGGAGGTGGAATGGGGACGACGGAATTGCGTTAAACAGCTCCTCCGAACACACCCCATGAAATAAACGATAGAACACACTCAGGAAGCCGACGTCCCTATGTAGTTGCAGTGGTTCTAAATCGCGGGACACCACGGGGTCACCCACCAGTCGCACGGCACGACGCTGGATTGAGTCTAGCGGCGCAAGCTGGTATTTAGCTGAGCCATCCCACAAGTGCGAGCAGTCCTCCAAGCAGGACCTAACCTGCGTTTTGTACAACGTCAGTTTTTGGTCCGGCGTGAAGTACCCTCGCACCTTGTTCAGTACGCCCAGCTTTTTTGAGGCCAGCTTGGCTTTGCCCTCAATATGGCGCTGGAAGTTCAAGTCGTGCGACAGTTCGACACCGAGGACCCCGAGGTGGTCGCTTAATTTCAGCTATGTGTTTTGGAAGGAAGGAGCTGGCGTGAACACCATTCTCTTCGCACTGAACGCACACTTGTGTCTTCGATGCGTTGAACACGACCAAGTTGCTCCGGTCCCATTCGGCAATAGACTGGAGGGTTTGCTCGAGTTCAGGCACAAGTGCTAGCCTCTTCTCGTCCACAACGTTCCGTCCGGCTGAAGGGTGACTGGTGTAGGATCCATGTGCCGTACTGTCGTCTGCATAACAATGTATGTTGCCAAGTGACAGCATATCATTGATATGCAGAAGAAACAGCGTGGGAGACAACACAGAACCCTGCCGTACACCGGCATTCACTGACATGGTGTCCGACGAGCAGCCGTCCACGAGGACCTGAATGCTACGCCCATGTAGGAAGACGGTGATCCAGTCACAAAGGCCAGGGGGGATTCCGTACGCCGGCAGCTTGCCCAGAAGCGCTTTATGCCAGACCCGGTCAAATGCCTTGGCAATATCGAGACCAATTGCCAAGGATTCACCGTACCCTTCAAGCGCTTTCCCCCAAAGGTGAGTGACGTACGCTAGGAGATCACCAGCTGATCGGTTTGGCCGGAAGCCGTATTGCCGATCGCTGATGAGATTATTTGTCTCTAGGTACGTCATGAGCACTACGTTGATAACGCACTCCATCTTGCAGAGGAGGGAGATGATTGGTCGGTAGTTTGACGGGTCAGAGCGATCACCCTTTTTTGGGACAGGCTGAACGAAAGCTGATTTCCAAGCTACCGGCACGCGGCCAGTTGTGTACGAGAGGCGAAAGAGGCGCGTCAGTACTGGAGCCAGCTCGGGAGCACACCTTTTCATCACCAATGCAGGCACTCTGTCCGGCCCACTCGCTTTCCTGACGTCTAGGGCAAGAAGCTCCTTCCGCACAGTTCTCTGTCGGAACTGTACTTCTGGCATGGAGTTCTCACACCTAGGTATGGATGGAGGAGAAGCTCCCCCATCATCCAGGTGGGAATTCCCCGCAAAAAGAGATACCAAAAGGTCAGCTTTATCTTTTGCGGAGTGAGCGAGTGATCCTCCAGTGCGCTACAGAGGTGGAAGTCTCAGGAATTTATTAGGTAATAAGAATACCAGATGCGAGATCAACTGCAACGTGCAACACTTAATGATAACATTTAACATTACAGAGGGCCGTTCAGTTTGGTCCGACGCTGCGTACATCGGCAGACCCAGCAGCAATTTGCCGTGAAGATCGTGGACGTAGCACGCTTCACCGCCAGCCCGGGATTGAGCACCAATGGTTAATAAAAAAAATTTATGCCTTCATTTGCCTCATTGTCAATATAGAATACACTTTCTAAAACATTATCTTTGCTTACCATACCATCAACAATATTTTTGATCTTATGCATTGCAATTCATCCCTAATTTAAAACAGAAATGCTCTTCAAAACATTTTTTATGGAATAAAAAATATGTAGATTACATTTTGAGATTTTCATCTTAATGTATTTTCTATGTTTATGATTTTACTATGGTTAGAATGAAACATGTCTGTTGAACATTACAGATTTGAAGCGAGAGGCGACAATATGCCACATGTTGAAGCACCCCCACATCGTGGAGCTCCTGGAGACCTACAGCTCGGAAGGCATGCTCTATATGGTGTTTGAATAGTAAGTCAGTCAGTCAGTTTGCGTGTATGGGTCCACTGCTCAACATACATCTCTCCAATTTTCCTTTTTTTTTTTATGGAAACTGACACGGTTGGCTACATCACCTAGAACATCCGTGATGTCAGCCCATAACACCTTGGTGAACTTGGTGCCACGTCAGTGCTTCCCTTCGGTCGTGCCGGCTACACTGAACTGGACGGAAAATACAAACTATTTACATAGCCGTTTCGACCGACCTTTCATTCAGTGCGATGGTACCAACCCGGGCGGGTTAAACCCTACCACCTAGTAATATAAGAAGGGAGTCATATCCCTTAGTCGCCTTTTACAACATACACGGGGAGAGATGCAGTGGGGCTATTCTTTTAAAGTACCGGCCCCACACGGTACCACGGTTTCCTTTTGGCATTCAGCGTCACGAAACCACTAGATGCTACCGTCCTACCTGGCAGATAGTCTTCCCACACTCTGTTATCTTGTCTAGGTACGGCCGCCAGCGTAGGAGATGTTTACTGTAACGGTCGTCGTATCTACAGCTAATGTCCCGCCCGCTCTCATTTGAGCCACCCAATGAGAATATCGTCTACTTTGGTGTGTCGGCGAACTGCCTGGCAGTAATGCATATTTAAAATACGGTGTATTGTTTGATTCCAGCATGGACGGCTCAGATCTTTGCTTTGAAGTGGTTCGCCGAGCGACTGCCGGCTTTGTGTATAGTGAAGCAGTGGCATGGTTTGTATTTATTTTTTATTTTATTATTACGATTTTTCTATTTAAAGTTTTATGTTATTTATTTATTTTTTAAACACACCTTTTTTTTTGTTAGGCGTATGCTCTGTACTAGAAAAATCTGTCTCACAGAGGCAGTTATTGACAATATTAGGCAGACGTGCGCAAAAAAAAAAAGTAATAAATTAACAACAATATCAAACCCTTAATTAAAAACCCTAAAAAATGTACTGTGTGGGGTCGGTACTTAATAAGAATAGTCCCACTGCATCTCCCCCCGTGCATGTCGTAAAAGGCGACTAAGGGATAAGCGGCCTGCAGACACCCCGGTCGACTTGTGGCTTTCATGGAAGACAGGCTGGATGGGGTAGCTGGAGACTGCGGGGTTTTGCACGAAGGTCCCCAACCAAGCGGGATTAGTTTGCAGGCCTAGAGCCAACCCCAAACCAAAACAACAACAACAACAACCCTTAATTAAAATCAAAATAAATATTAAAAAGAATTCTTACATGCTTCAGTCATGCATCAATAAACCATATACATACCTTTATTAAAGAATAAAAATTAAAAAAACATACAATTCACATAAAATACAATAGGGTGTGTGGGTGTTTGTGGGTGTGAGTGAGTGAGTGAGGGAGTGAGTGGGTGAGTGAGAGGGTGAGAGCGGCGTGTGTGTGTGTGTGTGTGCGAGCGTGAGAGGGTGCGTCTGTGTGTGTCCATGATTCATGAATGAGATAAGTGTTATGAAAAAGATGTATTTTTAAATATAGCTATCCAATTATAGCAAGTAGGTCTGCTTGTAGTTGAGGGTAACAAGCCAAATTCGGAACGCATCCTTGAGCATTTTCCCTTGTTTATGTGTAAAGTCACATGACAGTCTTGCTTTGTTATATAAATACGGCGCGAGGAACAGACTGAAACGCTGACCGAATGTGGTTTTCATTTGCGGTGGTTGGGTTTGTTTGCATTTGTTATGCTTATAGAGACCATGTGCCCTATGTATGTAAAGGTGCGTACAGACATCGCGAGGCATGCGGCGCGAATGGTTCGCCACGCATGCTTCAACCTGAGGCATGCGCGCAACATTTATGCATAGCTCCTGAACGGCACATGCTCAAGCTGAGCACGCAAACAACCACGCACGCACATGCTCAAACTGACACATGACATGCAGCGCGAATGGTTCGTCACGCATGCATCGGGCTGTGTGGACGTGAGTGCTCACTGTGAGCATTCGCCGCATACGCTCGTTGCGAGGCAATTAACGCGCTGCCTCAGTGCGAGCCGTGCTTTCCGTGTGGACGGCTGTTATTGTGTTGCGTCAGCCGTCCACACGGAACGCACGACTCGCACTGAGGCAGCCTCGCAACGAGCGTAAGCGGCGAATGCTCACAGTGAGCACTCACGTCCACACAGCCTGAGGCATGCGTGACGAACCATTCGCGCCGCATGCCTCGCGATGTCTGTACGCACTATGTCTGTATATTCCAATGTACCTGAGCACAAACTTCATTGAAATGTTATCCCAGTAGTTGAGTAGAGTAATCCAATATTTTTTTATATAACCTAACATACAGATGTCGGCCCTGTAAAGCGCTGACACGGCACCTAGTTCTTACAGGAAAATGGTGGTTGACATTACAAAGTGTAACAAAGGATGTTACATTACATGTATGTTGAGTTACATAAAACAGTCGTTAAAGGTGCACCTACTTCTAATAAGGAGTATTGTGTGCGTTGCAGCCACTACATGCGTCAGATCCTGGAAGCGCTCCGCTACTGCCATGAGAATGACATTGTGCACCGAGATGTGCGGCCGCACTGCGTGCTTCTCGCCGGCCGTGACAACTGCGCTCCCGTCAAGCTCGGCGGCTTCGGTGTGGCTGCGCAGCTACCGGCGCCTTCCTCCCACCGCACACCTCCCGGTAACTATTACATCATTATACCCCCTTGCAACTGCGAGTGCTACGGACACACTCAAAAACACACATTTCTATCTGTCGATATGAACGTAAGTAAGGGTAGGTCTTCGATAGGGTGCCCTCCAAGTGGTCGCTGCTGTAAATGCAGCTAACATTGCATCCAACCTGTACTGAACTACAGATGAACCGCGTACCTACACGACTATTCTACAAGACCTTGTCATACATTCACTCGCCTCGAGTAGTGTTGGTTCTTTATTATTTAAATTTCGATCTGTGAATAACGTTGTAATTGCTCCTGCTATAATGATAGGTGTCATGCGAATTAGTGTAATAAGCGCTATCGTAGGCTTTTTATGGGTGTAGATAGAAATACATATATCATTCTATATAACAGCTATTTAGTTACAAGTAGGCTTTATCTATGACATGTAATAAAGAAACAGCTATAAGATAACGTTGAAACTTATCTATCTACCCATGGATCTAGCCAGGGTTCACAGTTCACACCCTAGCTAGGGTCGCACTAATTCTCAATAGTTTTTTTATTATTCGCTAATTGCTAGATAATTCTCATATGATTATATTTAAACAGATCTCACTGTAGATTGAATAGTAGTTCAATCTACGATTTGACAGATTTCTCAGTGCATTTTTTAAAATAAATTATTTTTATGAATTCTGAACGGATGAATATTACAGAAACATTTTTGTTTCGAGATGTTGGTATTTAATTGTCAAAAACCAATGACGCACCGGGTGTTGTATGTAGAATACAAAATAAGTAATGTTGTTCTTATCGAAAATACTTACTTAGTTTAATTTTACAGTTTTTTTGTTTATAAATATTGTCAATTATTATAATCGAAACAGAAATATCGAAAATTTTTATCTATTAAAAAATTCTAGGCTAAAAACTGGTAGGCTATCATGGCTGTAATCAACCGGTAGGCTATCATGGCCGTAATCAACCGGTAGGCTATCATGGCTGTAATCAACCGGTAGGCTATAATGACTGTAATCAACCGGTAGGCCATCATGGCTGCAATCAACCGGTAGGCTATCATGGCTGTAATCAACCGGTAGGCTATAATGGCTGCAATCAAGCAGTAGGCTATCATGGCTGTAATCAACCAATAGGCTATCATGGCCGTAATATACCAGTAGGCTGTCATAGCTGTAATAAAGCATTAGGCTATCATGGCTGTAATAAACCAGTTCTAAAGTTTATTTTTTTATAGTTGTTCAGTAGTTTGTGACTTTCTTACTACCTAGTTTTAACAATTTTATCGAAATAGCGTTGGCAGCATGGGGGATTGATTTTATATTTTTGCATTATAGTTTATGGTAGCCAGTTGATATTTGAGTTATATTATTGTTTTACTCATACAGAACTGGTGGTGGACTTTCGACCGGTACTCGGTACTAAGAGTCAACAATATCTGAAAACAGATGAGGACGGTAAGAGTTATGATTGAGAGACAGCATAGCAGTGATCTCACTTGTCTATATCATTTCTAAAACCTGCCCAAATTATCATGGCACTTAATGAAGGTCGATCCAAAGGCTTGTGGAAAATAATTTGCTGAACTGTTCAATGTTACCGGACCACATGCACATCGGGAACGTGGCATAATGGCTTGACATCACGAGTTCAGCAGGTGATGTAAAAGCATGTCAGGTAAAAACAATTTCGAAAGGCAAACATTTATTTTTATATTCATGTGAGATAACTGTTCGAATGAATGATGACTATATTTGAGCGAGAGAGAGTAATTTCTTCCCACCAGCATGAATGTTATACACTTTCATCCATATGTTATGTGCCACTGTCGTTTGAACATTTCATGGCAATTTCTATGTCTTATCTACATTGGTTTGTTATTAACATTGATCAGAAATATCTAGTGGTTTCCAATATTTGCTCCAAAATTAGCTTATGCTTAGCTCCAGTTAATAAAATGTAATGTTTAAAACCTTTAGTTCCTAAATTTGTATGGAATCCCATTGAGGAATAAATTCAGAACCATAATATGTATGTGCATTAGACATCCTTAGAGTTTGTTTTTCAGATTACTTTTTAAAATAAAACCAGGATTTTTGGAATTTTTTGAAAAATTATATAACCTCTTGGCTTCCCAATGATTAAATATGCTTACACTCATTGGCTTCCATGCCATTGTTCCCGCGCGGACACGTTTGTCTCGCCCGTGCGTACGTAAACTCAAATATTTCGTAAAGTAATGAAGTGAGATCAATAACCTTTATTGGTGCTTGAAATGAAATTGTCCACAAAACGGTATATACCTAACAAGTGAACACAGACAGTTTTTTTTAACTCGAGGGAAATGTTTTCCCAATTTTTCTAACCATTGCCGAATTAACTACCCTTTGCGAATCACATATCTACGTGTAAATGATGAATTTAACTATTCAAATAATGCATTCTAAATAACGGTGGTAGTAGAAATTAGTTTACTATTCTGCCAGAGATTACATAAGTGTAATAAAATATTTTTGGTTGCATGTGTCCCTTTTCGGCATGGCAAAGGTCATTTATCAACCATACAGTCTCTTCTGTTTTAATTTTTCTCATATGTTCTGTAATTCTTGTCTAATCGTGCGTGATAAACACAAAAATAATGTTGATTAGTGTCACACCAAACACACGTGTTCAGCCGCCGCCAGCCATCTTTTCTTCGACTTTAACGCTGATCCAAAGATTGTAGGTGTAAAACAATTTTTACGTTTACGTAAACTACTACCTACCTACTACGTTTTCGTTGAGTGCACTTGTGAAAAAATTCGGATACATCAAAATAATTCTAATTCTATCACAAACAAAGTGAAACAGTGTTATTTCAGTAAATTAGACCTGAAAAATCACGTGGAAGTGTTATCCTCACAAAATATAAAGTTTTAAACCTAAATAAAACACAACTAAAAAACCCAAGTGAATGTAAACAAAAAAGTACCCTCAAAATTGATATCATACACCAAATCACAAAAAAATTTCAACAAATTCCAAAGAAATCACAAATTATAAGCAAAATGTCTTGCACAAAGTGCCTTAAAAAAGGTGTAATCGACGACAAAACTCCCGGAATTGCGTGTTTTAGCTGCAAATGCCTAGTTTGTGTCAAGTGTAGTGCTCTGTCAGCTACAGAACTTCGAGTGTTCCAACTTCAAACATTTTCACTTCGGTACCTGTGTCCAGACTGTGAACTCGGTATCAAGGAGCTCCCAAGCCTGAAGAGGCTGATCGCGACACTCACCGGCGATATCGGAAAACTCCGAGAAGACATAAACTGTTTGAAAAATAACCAACCTAATCAGACCAAGGGATTAAATCTCGAGCTGGTAATCGAAGAATTGGAAGAGAGGAAGAAACGAAGCTCAAATGTAATCTTGTACGGAATCGCTGAGTCCACATCAGAGAACGCAGACCAACGGAAGTCGGATGACACTCAAAAAGTCCAGGCGGCCCTGACTGAAATACCGAACGCCGAGCACCCGCGAGCCATCATTCGCCTCGGTAAGCCGCAACCGGACGCCAAGGAGCCCCGTCCCCTGAAACTAGTGATGTCAGGTAAGCCGAAAGCTATAAACATTCTAAAAAATAAAAGCAAACTGCCCAAACATGCATCGGTGAAGGCAGACCTGACCCCTTGCCAACGAGACCATATCAAAATGCTCCGTAAGGAACTACAGGAAAGGATGGATAATGGAGAAAATGACATAACCATAAAATACATCAAAAACTGTCCCAGAATAGTTAAGATAAAAAAGGATGCAAAAAAGTAGCATTGACCGGTATCACCGAACTCACACTATTCTACACAAACCTGGCTTCCCTTATGGCAAAATTTGATCTCTTCCTAGTGGAAATAAACGACCTGAAACCCACATTTATTATAGTAACAGAAACACACTTAAAACCGGAAATAAAAGATAGCATGGTCAGCATAAATGGTTACACAATATTCCGCCAAGATAGATACACAGCAAAAAAAGCAAGCGGAGGCGTAGCAATTTACGTAGCCAATCAACACAATAAAATACCTATCGTAGCCAGAAGAAACTCTACCTTCAACAATAATGATGTAGAAGCTTTATGGTTAGATATACAGTACAGTGACTTCAAAATATTATTAGCCGGAGTTTACCGACCCACACATTATTCTCTCGAACAGTCAGACATAGATCTTTTCCATGCTATCCAACAGGCCGATCAAAGAGGTACCGCTCTCATCGTCGGTGACTTCAACTTACCTGAAATTAAGTGGCCACTAACAAAACTAGATGGCTATAACGCCATACACGATAAATTTATACAAATGTACCTAGACACAAACCTACACCAACTAGTCCATGGAATCACAAGGAAGCGTAACAATGAAGAATCCTCACTGGACTTGATACTATGCAATGACCCCAACCTCTGCTCCAAAGTAGAGTACCGTGCAAACATTGGTAAAAGTGACCATCTAGTACTGTTAACAACAATACAATTCATCTTGGATAGGTCATCCAAACCATACCAAACACTACGCCGTAATTACTTCAAAACTGACTATGACGCCGTACGAACACTTCTAACAAAGAACCCTGATAATTACACAACCCACACCAATGTCGCGCTCGCTTGGATGCAATTCAAGACATCAACGCAAGACAACTTACAATCATATACTCCTATGTCCAAGCCTAGACAGAACCCAGGAAACAAACCTTGGATTGACTCTCACATTATCAACATGATTAAGGAGAAAAAACATTCTTGGAAACTCTACCAACTTAAAAAAACGGAGGAAAGTTACAAAACATATCGAAAACTAAATAATAAAATAGTATTTGTAACAAGAAATTCAAGGCAGAAATATGAAGAAAACCTAGTTAAAGCAGGGCCAAAATCCTTTTACAGCTACATTCGTAAACAACTATCATCTAAAGTCAGCGTGCCGCCAGCTCTACGAAAAGATGACACAAATGATGTCGTAACAGATCATCAGGAAGTAGCAAACACCTTCGCTGGACAGTTTGAGAAATCATTTGTTAGAGAGAGCGACGACCCCTTGCCATCGATCCTTGTACCCAGAATTGAAAACTCCTTAGAAACAGTCGACTTCACACCTTGCAAGATCGCAAAAACACTTCAAACTTTTCAAGACACAACTGCAATGGGACCAGACGAAATTCCAGCAATATATCTAAAAAAATGCGCTACTGAATTGAGTGTACAACTCTCAAATATGATGACAATATCCTTCGATACCGGTATTGTACCGCAAGACTGGAAGGAGGCCACGGTTACACCGATTTACAAAAAAGGCGATAAACTTAAACCAGCTAATTATCGCCCAATCAGCCTCACGAGCATCGTATGCAAAACCATGGAGAAAATTGTATGCGAAAGTCTTAGGAAATTCTTAGCGGAGGAAAAAATCATCATCGACCAGCAACATGGTTTTGTACCAAAACGTTCTACAATCACAAACCTGCTGGAATGCGTTGACAACTGGACTAAAGCCTGGGATAATCGAAACTCTACGGACATAATCTACTTAGATTATGAGAAAGCGTTTGATCGTGTACCACTGAAAAGATTAATTCACAAACTAGAACACTTTGGACTCCGAGGTAAGCTACTGAATTGGCTAAAGGACTTTCTCACAAATAGAAAATTCCGAGTAAGAGTCGGCGATTGCCTGTCAGAGCGCCGAGCTGTGCTGAGCGGCGTGCCACAAGGATCGATCGTCGCCCCCATCCTATTTGGAATATTTTTAACAGACCTTACAGCCATAATTAATATCAAATTCTCCCTGTTTGCAGACGACACGAAATTTTTTGCCGACCCTTTAATCAACCACCAGCAATTACAAAACAACCTGAACAACATCGTCAGCTGGACAAAAGAATGGCTACTGTCATTAAACAGTAGCAAATGCACAGTACTCCACATAGGAAACAAAAACCCACAACTAAAATACTACATAGACGGAGATGTTGTTCAGGCCGTAAAAACTCAAAAAGATCTTGGGCTGATAATTTCTGAAGACTTGAAATGGGAAACGCACCTAATAGATCTCACAAAAAGAGCCAATTCATCCCTCTACATGATAAGAAAAGCTTTTTCCTCCATGACGCCAGAGGTATTCCTGAAAGTCTACAAGACATACATACGCCCTCTCCTGGAATATGGATACCAAATATGGAACCCATATTTCAAAAAAGATATTTACCTTTTGGAAAAAATTCAACGCCGAGCAACAAAAATGGTAAAATCAATAAAAAATAAATCATACGAGGAACGACTACAGATCCTAGGTCTTACAACACTCGAAGAAAGAAGGCAACGCGGAGATCTAATTGAAACCTACAAAATTTTAAAAAATTATTACAACGTACCGAGCCTTCAATCAATGTACTCAATGAACACTAACCAACGCCTACGAGGACACTCGCTGAAACTGAACTGTATCAGAACCAACACAAATCCCAGAAAGCATTTCTTGACACATAGAGTGGTACACGCATGGAATAAACTCCCGGAAGAAGCTATCTGTTCTCCCTCAATAAATAGTTTCAAAAACCATATCGATAAAATAAACAAATGTAAAAAAGAAAATAAACCATAATAAATACAAGTGCACTCGGAATATTAGAATACACGCATCAGCTTTAAGCTGCTAGTGTTTAAATATAATATAAATATAAAAAAATAAAAAATTTACAGCTGTCAAAATAATTGTTTTCTTAAGACCTGGGAATATTTTTAAAGTGTGTTCTATAGGAAAGGCAAAGGTTTTTATCCATACCGCCAGTCCGTCTCATTCCTTCTCATAAGAAAAATTCAAAGAGTTGTTTTTTGGGTTCCGGTCGGCCCTTCCTTACGCCAAGAGGTTAATATAAAGTCACACTAAACACTTTGAGCAGTGGTTAAGAAATGTTTGTTTTGGTCAAGTTGTTCTGCTGAAATTTATGATTGTCGGGATGTGATGTCAAACATTCATACATATCCTCACAAATTTCGTTTTGTGATGTGGTTTGCGCATCTTCCAAATTCATTCACCATCATAAAATCACAATACATAGCTGCAAAAATGTAAAGCACAAAATATTTTTAAATCAATTGCTATTTCACATTTTGCACTATTGTTAAGTTAATGTGACATCTGACATGGGATATTATCTCACTAAGCACAACAAATTGACTACCTAATATGTAAATTCAAATAGAAGTGTGCAGGTCCCTGGTGTTACTCGTCTACGACCACCGCACCATGACCACAATATTTTTGTTTATTTCTGTTTAATGTACCAAATGATATTTGCTAGCTTGTTATTTTCTTGCAGTGAAGTCCACCCACTGTGACTATGAAAAAATAACAATCAGAAAATTTGCTGCGGTTTTGTTTTTTTTTTTTTTTTATTGACAGCGCGACATATGGCGCCGAGCCACCCATAAGGTGTCTAACGACGCCCATGGACATTCGGTCGTATGCGGGGGTTCGTTGGTGGAAATGCTCATAAATATGAGATGTGTTTCGTTTGAAACTCATGCCACAGAGCAAGTAACATTTAAAACCGACAATCTGCTTTACGCCCCTCAGACTAAGTCTGTCGTCTGTCGCCTTTCCACTGATTCAGTGATGTTGTTGTTGTTGTTGTTGTTTTGGTTTGGGGTTGGCTCTAGGCCTGCAAACTAATCCCGCTTGGTTGGGGAGCTTCATGCAAAACCCCGCAGTCTCCAGCTACCCCAGCCAGCCTATGTATTCCATGAAAGCCACAAGTCGACCGGTGTCTGCAGGCCGCTTATCCATTAGTCGCCTTTTACGACATGCACGGGGAGAGATGCAGTGGGATTCTTCTTATTAAGTACCGACCCCACACAGTACTGATTCAGTGATGCTATAATCTGTACCTTCAGGTGTGCGATTTGCGAATGAATAGTTCAAATACTTTATTTCAGAAATTCAAATTCAAATACTTTATTTTCAGAAAAACATAAATTTAAAATTTTTACTAATTACAATTAGGACAATACAACAAAACACAGATACTATATAAAAGAGACGATACCTGCATCCTATACTGGCATTCGCCTTGTCACAGTTAAATGTGTATGTTTATACGGCAGGTCGGATCGGGACGCCGCACTACATGGCGCCGGAGGTTGTGTCGAGCCAGTTGTACGGCAAGCCGGTGGACGTGTGGGCGTGCGGCGTGCTGCTGCACGTGCTGCTGGTGGGCTACCTGCCCTTCACTGGCACCAGAGAGCGCTTGTACGAGGCCATCTGCCGTGGCCGGCTCAGGGTCAGTAGCATGCTTGTCTGTGTGCTCGCTAGCCGGGGAAGTGTGACCGTGCGGCGTGCTGCTGCACGTGCTGCTGGTGGGCTACCTGCCCTTCACTGGCACCAGGGAGCGCCTGCACGAGGCCATCTGCCGTGGCCGGCTCAGGGTCAGTAGCATGCTTGTCTGCGTGCTCGCTAGCCGGGGAAGTGTGGGCGTGCGGCGTGCTGCTGCACGTGCTGCTGGTGGGCTACCTGCCCTTCACTGGCACCAGGGAGCGCCTGTACGAGGCCATCTGCCGTGGCCGGCTCAGGGTCAGTAGCATGCTTGTCTGTGTGCTCGCTAGCCGGGGAAGTGTGGGCGTGCGGCGTGCTGCTGCACGTGCTGCTGGTGGGCTACCTGCCCTTCACTGGCACCAGGGAGCGCCTGTACGAGGCCATCTCCCGTGGCCGGTTCAGGTTCAGTAGCATGCTTGTCTGTGTGCTCGCTAGCCGGGGAAGTGTGGGCGTGCGGCGTGCTGCTGCACGTGCTGCTGGTGGGCTACCTGCCCTTCACTGGCACCAGGGACGCCTGTACGAGGCCATCTGCCGTGGCCGGCTCAGGGTCAGTAGCATGCTTGTCTGTGTGCTCGCTGGCCGGGGAAGTGTGGGCGTGCGGCGTGCTGCTGCACGTGCTGCTGGTGGGCTACCTGCCCTTCACTGGCACCAGGGAACGCCTGTACGAGGCCATCTGCCGTGGCCGGCTCAGGGTCAGTAGCATGCTTGTCTGTGTGCTCGCTAGCCGGGGAAGTGTGGGCGTGCGGCGTGCTGCTGCACGTGCTGCAGTGCTGGTGGGCTACCTGCCCTTCACTGACACCAGGGAGCGCCTGCACGAGGCCATCTGCCGTGGCCGGCTCAGGGTCAGTAGCATGCTTGTCTGTGTGCTCGCTAGCCGGGGAAGTGTGGACGTGCGGCGTGCTGCTGCACATGCTGCTAGTGTGCTACCTGCCCTTCACTGGCACCAGGGAGCGCCTGTACGAGGCCATCTGCCGTGGCCGGCTCAGGGTCAGTAGCATGCTTGTCTGTGTGCTCGCTAGCCGGGGAAGTGTGGGCGTGCGGCGTGCTGCTGCACGTGCTGCTGGTGGGCTACCTGCCCTTCACTGGCACCAGGGAGCGCCTGTACGAGGCCATCTGCCGTGGCCGGCTCAGGGTCAGTAGCATGCTTGTCTGTGTGCTCGCTAGCCGGGGAAGTGTGGGTGTGCGGCGTGCTGCTGCACGTGCTGCTGGTGGGCTACCTGCCCTTCACTGGCACCAGGGAGCGCCTGTACGAGGCCATCTGCCATGGCCGGCTCAGGGTCAGTAGCATGCTTGTCTGTGTGCTCGCTGGCCGGGGAAGTGTGGGCGTGCGGCGTGCTGTTGTTGGGCTTCCTGCACTTCACCAGCCCAGGAAGCACTTGTCGGTAGCATTTTATCTGTGTGCTCTAGCCGAGGAAGTGTGGGCGTGCGGCGTGCTGCTGTTGGGCTACTATTTTCCGGCACCAGGGAGCACCTGTACGAGGCCATCTGGTGCGGCCGGCTCAGGGTCGGTAGCATTTTATTTGTGTGCTCTAGCCGAGGAAGTGTGGGCGTGCGGCGTACTGCTGTTGGGTTACCATTTTCTAGCACAAGGGAGCACCTGTACGAAGCCATCTGTCATGGCCGCCACAGGGTCGGTAGCATTTTATCTGTGTGCTCTAGCCGAGGAAGTGTGGGCGTGCGGCGTGCTGCTGTTGGGTTACCATTTTCCGGCACCAGGTAGCATCTGTACGAGGCCATCTGGCGCGGCCGGCTCAGGGTCGGTTAGCATTTTATCTGTGTGCTCTAGCCGAGGAAGTGTGGGCGTGCGGCGTGCTGCTGTTGGGTTACCATTTTCCGGCACCAGGGAGCATCTGTACGAGGCCATCTGGCGCGGCCGGCTCAGGGTCGGTTAGCATTTTATCTGTGTGCTCTAGCCGAGGAAGTGTGGGCGTGCGGCGTGCTGCTGTTGGGCTACTATTTTCCGGCACCAGGGAGCACCTGTACGAGGCCATCTGGTGCGGCCGGCTCAGGGTCGGTAGCATTTTATTTGTGTGCTCTAGCCGAGGAAGTGTGGGCGTGCGGCGTACTGCTGTTGGGTTACCATTTTCTAGCACAAGGGAGCACCTGTACGAAGCCATCTGTCATGGCCGGCACAGGGTCGGTAGCATTTTATCTGTGTGCTCTAGCCGAGGAAGTGTGGGCGTGCGGCGTGCTGCTGTTGGGTTACCATTTTCCGGCACCAGGTAGCATCTGTACGAGGCCATCTGGCGCGGCCGGCTCAGGGTCGGTTAGCATTTTATCTGTGTGCTCTAGCCGAGGAAGTGTGGGCGTGCGGCGTGCTGCTGTTGGGTTACCATTTTCCGGCACCAGGGAGCATCTGTACGAGGCCATCTAGCGCGGCCGGCTCAGGGTCGGTTAGCATTTTATCTGTGTGCTCTAGCCGAGGAAGTGTGGGCGTGCGGCGTGCTGCTGTTGGGTTACCATTTTCCGGCACCAGGGAGCATCTGTACGAGGCCATCTGGCTCGGCCGGCTCAGGGTCGGTTAGCATTTTATCTGTGTGCTCTAGCCGAGGAAGTGTGGGCGTGCGGCGTGCTGCTGTTGGGTTACCATTTTCCGGCACCAGGGAGCATCTGTACGAGGCCATCTGGCGCGGCCGGCTCAGGGTCGGTAGCTTTTTTCTGTGTGCTCTAGCTGAGGAAGTGTGGGCGTGTGGCATGCTGCTGTTGGACCACATGCCTTTCACCGGCAACAGATTTCGACATACAATGGTCCACTTTACTCATAGTAAAGTGTCCTTCGTCCTGTGTCCTTCGACCACGTCGACGTTACGGCCTTCCTGAAAGATTTGGTGATCATAAAAGCGGACATAGCTCAACTGAAGGGAAACTGTGGAGCGACAGCGGCGCAGGGGCCAACATCTCTCGTCGCCGAAGTTCAACAGCTGAAACAGGCAGTTGAGAAATTGTCATGTTCCGAGTCACTCCGGCCGATAACCCCGTCTCTGCAGCCTGATCGCATTCCGCAAGTGGGGACACCGAACGAAACGCTGAGTGTGCGTAACATCAATATGCGCAGGCGAGGTGCACAAGTGTCGTCACCCAGCGATTGCACATCGACGCCGGTATGCTACGTAAGCGCTGACGGTGCTGTTGATGCCTCGACTTCTACACTGCGCACCCCTCCCGCTCCTCCGTCCACACGCCCCGTTGCCACTCGTCCGAAAAGGCGACGCGGATCTATGAAGAAGCGCATCAGTAAAACGGTGGAGAAAACAACAATGGTATCCCCGCGCTTGGAACCGCGTCCCGACTGTCGGCAGGAGGCTGCACGTGACAAAGACGGGTTCGTACTCGTCGAGAGCAGGAAGAAGAGAAGGAAGAGGTGCAATAAGCGCGGATCTGCGCCCCCTGAAGAGAGCTGTTTGAAGGCAGCTCCTCGCACGGCTCTCATCTACGTGTCTCGCCTGCGAAAGGACATGAAGATCGAGGACCTCATCCGCCACGTCCAGGATAAGGGTGAGCGAGTTGAGAGTGTCGAGGCTCTTCCTTCTCACTGGGCTGACACGAACTTTTGCGCTTTCAAGCTGTGCATTCCTGCCGAGAAGGTGAAGACATTCCTTCGCAGTGAGTTTTGGCCCTCCGGTGTGGTGTTCCGGCGCTACAATCGCGACCTTCATCGTGAGGTCGCGCGCCATAAGTACGCTGAGCCCGCGCCGGAGCTAGAGTCTACAACGGCCGTCCTGCACATTCAGGATACGCAACCCGCGCCGCCGCCGACGACGCCCGCGCCGCTGCCGACGCCCGTGCCGCGGACGCAATCTGCGCCCACTCTACCTGATCCACCGCGTCAGCAGACTAATATGACGCATACGGGTCTCTATTGGGACCCGTACAGACACAAGTGGAGATAAAGTAATTTTAGTTCTTAGGTTAAGACATTTAATATGTATTTTTTCAATATGGCCCTAGTTGGCTGAAATAAAGAGATAAATAAAAAAAAAAATTATAATTGTCCCACTGCGGAGATTGGACACCACAGAACCGTGCTCGTAGCTTGTGTTCATAAAACCGTATCTGATAGTGTGACTGTGAGGTGGACTGCTGGTGGGTTACGTTTGCTTCACAGGGAATTGCTGTTATCTTTCAATTATTAATCCTTTAGACAGCACAAATGAATGAATCTTCGAACACAAACCACTGTGAGATTCTATTTATTAATTTAATTTGTTGAGGAAGACCCATTTATTTCTCGAAAGTATCGAACATGCTCCTTTACCCATTTCAGTCTTAAAATTTTATTACAACCTTTTTTTTTGTGAACGAACATTTCTTAACCACTGCTCAATATGTTTAGTGTGACTTCATATTAACAAATTGTCTTACATTAATATGTAGGTGGTAGTACCTACTTACCCAAAAGGGAGTGTTCTTTTTGATTTAAAAATTTTTGGTTTAAAAAAAAAAAGTATACTTAGCTCAAACATTGTTCAAGAACCCACCAAAATGTAACACCATGAAGTTTAATCTTTTATTTTGATTTATAGTTCGATGCACCACTCTGGGACGACATCAGCGACTCGGCGAAGGATCTGGTGCAACGCATGTTGACTGTAGATCACACGCAGAGAATCAACATTCAGGACGTTCTCAGCCATCGTTGGATACGGGTCAGAGTTGTCACGTTGCTTGCTAATTATTCTCTTTCATTTAAACTGAGAAGATATAAATGTTGGTGTTTACCTGCTATCAAGTCATGGTTAACTTTGCCGCTATGGTACCGCCCTCATGCTAGAGGTTGAAATATGCATGTTTTATGATTTGTGAAGGAAAACACTGGAGGAAACCTGACAGTGACATTGTAATGCATCGTCATGTTGAAGACTGGAAGAGATTACACATAGTTACGTCCAGCAGTAAACACATAAACCCTGTCTGACTGACCGTAGACAAGTGTCACTCACTCACATGTTTGACTAGGAGCGGGAGAAGCAGTCGCGCGTGCACCTGGGCGGAGCTGTGGACGAGCTGAAGAAGTTCAACCGGCGGCGGCGGCTGCGCGCGGCGACGCTGAGCGCGGCCGCCGCCGCCGACGACGAGGACGACGAGGCCGAGCCCACGCACCATGCTGCACTCCTCGAGGAGGCCGGCGCTGCAGGTTAACACCAATAGTTCAACTTAAATCTCATTTTAGAAAATATTATTACTTTACAGACATGGTCAGTTACATCATCTACTGCCCCGTCATGTCAGCTCATTACAACATTTTCCTGTCAACCAGTCCTTGCTAGTATTTCTCTGTGGTCATGCATACTGCACTGAACTGAAAAGAAAACATGAACTACTTTTAATAGCCAATCTGATCTACCTTCCTTTAGAGCGGTGGTACAAATCCGACGACCTTGGAATGAATGTCATCCTTACAAGAATTGTGCCAGCACTCCTCCGCTGAATGGTGAAACTGATTAAGTTGAGCGGGTTGACTGTAATGTTGGGTATATGTAAATGTGAGTGGCGGGCGTCGGTGCAGCTGTGAACCTGGTGGTGGAGTCGCTGGACGACCTGGCGTGCCTGCAGGATGGCCCCGGCCTCATCGACCCAGACCTCTTCCAGAGTCTTCTCGAGGACCTGCAGCTGCGCTCTTTGTTGGAGGTCAGTCGATAATCTCTATTCCTTTTACACATTCATTTTTTTGGGTACCAGCATGTGCAGCTGTGTCGATGAATAAAATAGGTATGCATTGACGCAGCGCAGCCAAAATAATCTAGCCCCGCGTAAGGTACCCGCAACGAGGTACGGTGCCAGCAGAGTGGAGGCATATTGAATGACTATTGATTCGACGTTCGAAGACTGCCAAGTTTAAATTATTTTTACTGTATGTGAAATTTTTTTTTTAATATTATAAAGTCTCAGGTTTCTGTACCTCGACAATAAACTGTGAGAATACCTGATCGCACGATGGCCTACAACATATAAAAAAGGAACCTGCTTAAATCTGGAATGCACTAGTGAGTGGTGAGTTAAAGTGGGTGCGCTGGTGTACATGTGCAGGTGTACGACCGCATCGCGTGCACGGTGGTGGTGTCCAGCGGACGCGCGCCGGCGGCTGAGGGGCGCACGCGCGCGCGCCAGGCGCTCGACGCCGCCGCCAGGGCCAAGCAATCCTCCCACCATCCACTCTCCACTACGCTGCACGAGCTGAAGAGGCTCCTCTCACTGCCGCACTGCAAGGTATGTCACTTCGGCAGCATTTTTTTACACCGACCTACTCATTTATTTATATAATGTGGGCGGAAGCAGACGATTCTGCCGCGCCGGCAAGCTGATCATGCAGAGAAGTCCACGACGGCATATAAAGAAAAATATAAAAATAGGCAGTCGGCCTAGTGTTGCCAGAAAGTCTTCACATAGAGTTGCCCACATCAAGATTGCCTGTATACTATTCTTCAACAGTTTGAATAATACGCACGCATGTAAAGTCAGATTTTTTATTCTGTAGAATTCAGACAGCTGTATTTTTTTTACGTTTAAAAATTTACAAACCTTTTTCGCCTTGAACCTTTTTTAATTATTATAGTTTTTTTGTCGTTTTTATGGTTACTATTGTAAATTGAAATAAACGCGAATGCTTTATTCATTCATTCATACATAAGCATTGTTCCTCTCTCTTTCTAATCGGAGGAAAAGACCTTTTGGCGCGCGCTCTGCGGCGGTGCTCACTGAACCCCTGCGAATAGCCCTCATGTCATACCGATGCTATTCGCAGGAAAATTCGACGCCTGCGATTAGCGCTCTATTTGATTCCCTGCGAATAGACTATTAGCCGTGCTAAGGCCGTGCTATTCCTATTTTCAGGTATTCCTGCGGGAGTTTTGTTTGTGATGCCATTATCAATTACATTTACAAAAAAATCGGGCAAATTAACGTTTTTTTTCGGAAACTAAATCTATATTTTTTCTAGGTTTCTTATATACACCCTCTCTCTTCCTTCCTGTTCCTAATTTAGTTTTAAGTACTTGTTTAAAACCTGAACATATCCTCTTATTTTTAGGTTTTTCAGAGTTCTTCCTCACCCTACTGCTCGTGTCATTCTCCCTCTCCATTCCTGTGCACTGAGGACAGTCTGCGACCAGGGTCCACCAAGCAGCTCCAACCTTTCTGTCCTGGGTTCCGCCACTTCCAAAAACTAGTATAATTTATGTTTTTGTCGATATTTTCATAATAAAGAATCCGCTTCCCTAACTGTAATATGTGTTGTGTTGATACTGTACCTACTCAGGATTATGCAGCCAATACAATGATTTTTTTCGTCATATCGCATATCCGCGGAATGAGAAATGAAATGAGGAATGAAAAACGAAGCACACCATCAGAATGGCATCTTTCCAAGTGACGTTTTGTCACTGCATTTGCAACTGCAAAGGGGCTAAAATTTGATAAAAAACTATGAAATTTTTGAAGTTATGAAACATAAAACAGACAACATACATAACACTATTTGAATTGAACACGTTGTTGTATAAAGACGTTCCGTGGACCCTTCACCAGGGCACTCCTCCGCTCATTTAGAGTAAACAATCTATATATGCAGCTTTTTTTCTGAGAACAGCAATTTAATTGATTTCAGACGTGTAGCTGCAACAAAAACAACATAATGTAACTACATATCTACAGTACCCAGCAATAAATAATTCGAAAAAAGAGCTTTAGAAAGAGACAATCGACCATAATTGGCTACTTTCGGCTTTATAGAGCGTCGTCTCTGTCGCACAGGAAAAACTGGAGAAGTCGCGTTCACTTAAAAATATATATATATATGGACCCACTAACCCAACTTAAAAGAGTACTATGGCGTCAATAACATCTAAAATAAAAAAGGGAAACCTTTACACGGTCACTCGCGCAAAGTTGTTTGTAATATTTATTAATATTTTGTAAATATAAACTTTAAGGCTGATGGATGTTGAATTCTGATTTTAAACGAAAATATCACAGACTTTGAATTATTTTCCAAATTTTCTCGAATGTTATGTTTTATGGAATCTTTTTATATTTTTTATTGTAAGCTCGACATATGACGCCGAGGCACCCATGAGGTGTTTAACGGCGCCCATGGATATTCAGTAGTATGCGGGGGTTGCGAATGCCATCCCGGTCTGACAGGTGCCCATTCACGCCCCTCTTGAAGGACCTGAGACTGTACTTTTAGGGAAATATATGAGCAGGGAGAGCGCTCCAGATTTTACCGGTTCTGTAGAGGAAAGATTTGCAGAATCGATTGGTCTAATCCGGCGTGAAGTACCGTCGCACCTTATTGAGTACGCACAGCTTTTTAGAAGCCACCTTGGCCTTCCCCTCGATATGGCGACGAAAGTTCAGGTTGTGCGACAGTTCGACTCCGAGGACCCCGAGGTGTTTGCTTAATTTAAGTGACGTGCCTTGGAATGAAGGAGCCGGTGTGAACGCCGCTCTCTTCGCACGGAACGCCCAAACTTGTGTCTTGGAAGCGTTGAACTCGACCAAATTACTGCGGCCCTATTCGGAAATAGAGCCGAGTGTATTTTCGAGCTCAGACACAAGTCTTCGCCTTTTCTCACCCACAACATCCCGACTGGCTGAAGGGTGACTGGTATAGGTAGGAGCCGTATGCCGTACTGTCATCTGCATAACAATATATGTTGCCCAGAGACAGAATATCATTGATATGCAGTAGAAACAGCGTGGGTGACAACACAGATCCTTGTGGTACGCCGGCGTTCACTGTCATGGCGTCCGACGAGCAACCATCCACTAGTACCTGAATGCTACGCCCATGTAGGAAGTCGGCGACCCAGTCACAGAGGCCAGAAGGAAGTCCGTAAGCCGGCAATTTGCCCAAGAGCGACTTGTGCCAAACCCGGTCAAATGCCTTGGCAATATCAAGCCAATTGCCAAGGATTCACCATGACCTTCAAGCGATTCCCCCCAAAGGTGAGTGACGTACACTAGGAAATCACCAGCCGATTGTTTTGGCCGGAAGCCGTATTGCCGATCGCTGATGAGGTCATTTGTCTCCAGGTACATAATGAGCTGCGCATTAATAAATGCGCTCCATCACCTTACAGAGAAGTGAGGTAATCGCTATACGTCGGTAGTATGACGGGTTTGGGGACCACTTGCACAAACGCAGATTTCCACGCCGTCGGCACACGGCCATTAGAGTAGGAGAGACGGAATAGGCGCGTCAGCACTGGAGCCAGCTCGGGAGCACACCTTTTTAACACAAATGCAGGAATCCTATCCGGCCCATTCGCTTTCCTGACGTCTAGGGAGAGTAGCTTCGCCCGTACTGTCCGTTTTCGGAACTGCATTTCCGGCATGGAGTTCTCACACTTAGGTATAGATGCGGGAGTGGCACCTCCATCGTCCAGGTTGGAGTTCCCCGCAAAGAGAGATACCAGTAAGTCGGCTTTCTCCTTTGCAGAGCGAGCAAGTGAGCCTCCAGGACAGGAGTGGGGCATCGTTGTTAAGAGCATGAAAATGTGATCTAAAAAATATACTTACCAGAAAATAATTTAAACAAAAATATCAAAAATGCTTTTTGGGGTCAAGATATAAGTAAATATATGTATATTCAAGCACCTAGTCGCAATGTTGTCTTTCCGATAATCTACGTCAACCGCACCACTGAGCTAGCGAGGCTGACAAATCTTGCAGGCTTCAGGCTTGCATATTATATTTTAAGCAATTATTAAAGTAAGGTATGTATCATTTTCACGGGTTCGCAATTCAATTTCTTCTCTTTCATATTTCGTTGATAACAGTCTGCCCACGTTCCAATAATGTCTGATTCACTGGATTCACTGGGTCAAAGTAGCATATTCGTGGGAAGGGAATATTCGGGTATGAAGCAGTGTTACTAGTAGCACAAAGTGCCGGAAAAGTTCGAGCATGAAACATTCGGTAGGTAGGTTACTAACTACATAACACATCCTGCATAGTGATAGCGGAGCGAGCCGGGCAGGCATCGAGTTCTACTGCCGCGTCTAGCATCCCACTTAAATACAATTTCTCGTCAAAGTAACCGACTGCGCATTTCGATTTTGTTCAAAGACCGTACCGAACTAATAGACGCGGTGATGAGGCTCAGCGCTTGCTCCGCCAAAAGAAATATAAATTTAAAGGAATATGATTGGCCTAGTGCTTAATTCCTCTAAGCGATCGCTAAGAGGAAGCGATGCATAAGGCCCTAATGTGTTAAAAAGAGACAAGTAGTTTTTCTCCGCTCTACGAGGATTGTATGTATTGCAACCAAGGTAGAGTAGATGTCAAGAGTTTTGGAGCAGGATTTTTAAGAAAATACTTATCGAGTTTAAACTCTATCTAGTTTGGTATGGTCTCTGATTTTGTGAGAACTGTTTGAACCTGAGTTAATCAATAGTGCTCGCTGGATGATCGATCAGTAACTCATATTGTCATGTTCGTGACCAAGTTGAGCATTCGGCTGTCGCCGACTGCAGGGATACTATTTTAAATAATATTTTAAAAATCTAGGGTGGTGAGGGGGGGAGGGGCCCCACGTATAATTTTTCGGGTAGGCCCCAGGCCGCCCAGACCGCCCCTGGTTCGGTTTTCTCTTCTCTACATAATATAAAATTCTACGTCTGCCGTCTGTATGTATGTATGTTCGCTTATTATAATTCAAGAACTGCTCGACCTCTATGTACTTGCGGTTTTAACCTTTTTTTTTATGGTAACTGACACGGTTGGCTACATCACCTACAACATCCATGATGTCAGCCCATAACACCGGGTGAACTTGGTGCCACGTCAGTGCTTCCCTTCGGTCGTGCCGGCTACACTGAACTGGACGGAAAACACAAACTATTTACATAGGTAGCCGTTTCGACCGACCCTACCACCAAGTAAGGTAAGAAGGGAAGGGACCTACAGTTACTACTACCTATTTTTATATGACTTATCTCCGCAAGATTATAGGCTGTATAGCATCACGCAATAAAATTATTCGTATGAAATGAGGAGTGGGCCCAACAAGATTGTGAGACACACAAAAAAACGAATCCAAGTCGGCCCATCCGTTTGGCAGCTACTGAGCGAGCTACATACGATGCCACAGCAGACACATAGACACACAGACAGACAGACGGAGGCAGGGCCGCCCCGTGTTGCATTGGCGCCCGGGGCAAACTTCATATCAGCGCCCCATTACCCTGAGCTAAACCTAGAAGCCGTAAGATGAAGCCGGCACGACCGAAGGGAAGCACTGACGTGGCACCAAGTTCATCCGGTGTTATGGGCTGACATCACGGATGTTGTAGGTGATGTAGCCAACCGTGTCAGTTTCCATAAATAAAAAAAAAAAATTAAAAAAAAAAGATGACCAAATTAAATTAATATAAATTGTACAAAGATTGCCAATTTTTTTTTTATTAGTAAATAAGTATAAACCTTCTATATTCGATACCAACGTATTGGTATCGAACAGCTTTCACCGAATTTATTCTTGCTTCCCATCGTGTCTCACACACTTGCTTAAGCCTCTTCCACTCATAGTGACGTCATGCGCTCAGCGGAATGGGGAGCGGGGACAGGGGCGCCGCCACCCCGTTTCCTCTTTAGGCAGTTTCCTCTTTACTAGAGCGGGATGGAATCGCCACAAGGCGCTTACGATAAAACAAAGCGAAGGCGAATAACGCGCAAATGTTTTTTATTGTAATAAGTATGAAACATTTTAGCTTTGTGACTTTTTTAAATTATGGTTCACTAAAGAATACAGAAGTCCGAAGAGTATAATCGGCCACTGTGTCTCGCTTTTGTGGACTACGAGAAAGCCTTTGACTCTATCGAAACCTGGGCTGTTATGGAATCCTTACAGCGATGCCAAACCGATTGGCGATACATTGAGGTGCTGAAATGTCTTTATAGTGCCGCGACAATGACCGTACAAATACAGGACCAGCAGACGAAACCTATCCAATTGCATCGTGGAGTCAGACAGGGAGATGTTATATCCTGTTTACGAATGCATTGGAAGATATATTCAAGCTGCCGGATTGGGGAAAGCACGGCATTAATATTAACGGCGAGTACATTTCACACCTACGCTTCGCAGATGACATAGTCGTGATAGGCGAATCGCTGGAGGAGCTGAATCACATGCTGAACGGCCTCAATGTCGCCTCCCGCCGAGTTGGCCTCGGGATAAATTTGGACAAGACGAAAGTCATGTTCAACGAACACGTCGTCCCGGGGCATGTAATAGTTGGAGAGGCGACCCTCGAAGTTGTGCAGGATTATGTCTATCTTGGACAAACCATCCAGCTAGGGAAGCACAACTTTGACAAGGAGGCCAACAGAAGGATTCAGCTAGGCTGGGCGGCATTTGGGAAACTCCGCCACATCTTTTCATCCTCCATCCCACAGTCATTGAAAACGAAGGTTTTCAATCAGTGCGTTCTGCCAGTAATGACGTACGGAGCATAAACGTGGACCCTGACGATGGGCCTGGTCCACAAGTCGCTCAGCGAGCTATGGAAAGAGCAATGCTCGGCATTTCTTTGACCGATAAAATCCGTAACGACGTGATACGTCAAAGAACTAAGGTAGTCGACATTGCTAAGAAAATAAGCAAGCTGAAGTGGCAGTAGGCTGGGCACATCTGTCGCAGACCCGACAACCGATGGGGTAAACGGGTGCTCGAATGGAGGCCACGTACAAGCAAACGTAGCGTGGGACGCCCCCCGGCTAGGTGGACAGATGACCTAAAAAAGGTAGCCGGGAGTGGATGGATGAGAAGAGCGGAAGACCGCGTGTGGTGGCGTGCCTTGGGAGACGCTATGTCCAGCAGAGGACCGATACAGGCTGATGATGAAAGAATATAAAATTGTATTTGGAGAAAAATTGTAAAAAATGTACATTAATTCTTTATATTTTTACAATAGAAATTGCTGTAAAAATATAGGAATATTTGATTTTTTTTTCTATCGAGCTAAGTTCAAACACTTGTTGTTTCAACGTTTTGGTTCACTGAAGATAATCCTGTAGATTGAAAACCAAGAACATTCCCTATACTTATCTTTAACTTTTCATATGTCTGTATCAATCCTACGTTACAGATGACCCGAGGAGTAGAGGCTTAATGGTTAATTTGTTCACTAGGTCGCTGATTAATTAATTATACACCAACGCTTAACAGATCCAGCAAAAATCGTATAAAACGTTGCAGAATGCCGAAAAGTGACGTGGATTTTACTGACGATTTGGCTGCATTAGCGATTACTTGATTCAAACTGTGACAGCCGCAAGGTGTAAAAGTGGCTCGAGGGTATTCCTAGAATACGAGATTGGACTCTCTTGTGATTTCCAGCCAAAAGCGAGGCGCACTAGACTAGAGCACTCTTTAGTAGGTTTACCTACTCTTTTACGCTTAGTCTATCTAGGAGTTACAAGTTCGAGTAAGGTCGATTCGCCACGCACCAGGCGCCCCCCGATGCACTGGCGCCCGGGGCGCGCCCCGCTCGCCCTGACCACGCGGCGGCCCTGGACGGAGGCGTCCAACTTATAACAACTCTCTTTTTCGTCGGGGGTTAAAAACTCAGAGCCGCGCCGTTCAGGGGACACGACACGCGTCACCGAGCGAGCGACCCGAACGCGGGCGGGTACGCATGAGGGCATACGTCGTCGTTGAGGCTTGTGCCCATTTTGCACATTAAAAAAATGCAGAGTAAATTACTTGGTATTTGGATTCGGATGACTAGTACCTATTCTGTTTTGAGTTTTATTTTATTTACTTGGCGATTCCCCAATGCCTTTAAGCACGAGTCAGTAAGCGAGTCAGTAGGCTTACTGACTCGTGCCTTTAAGCATGGATACTTTAAGTAACACAACGGAAATTATGTTTGACTTTTTAAGGGTGGTTGATGTGTCTGGGGTTTTAAATTTGTAATTTAACTTTTTCATAATTAAACCGGAAGCTGGAGTCGGTACTATTATATACAACGCTACACGTTACGCAGAGGGGTGCGGGTGTGGGGTAGTCTGAGGGATGTTCTTCTGTTCACCTTCCGCATTGGCGTGTGTGCGGGGCCGGGGTGTTATGACAGGTATACGATTAGTGATGGATGTTATTGCTCACTTTCGATAATACATATTCCTATCGTATTTATTATGCTTACCTACATAATTTAACCACATATAAGTAAGTTTTGGTTTTGAGTTTTATTGACGTTATGTATCATGCATGTATTCTTACTCGATTCCGGAACAAACCTATTATTGGTGTCTCTAATGGAAAACTTGCAATAATATGCATGCGAGTATGCATGCGTATTTTTTACATAATGAAATAATGCTATTAGCATATGAAATAATGGTGTGAGTGAACATTATCAAAGACCACCAAAACAAGGAAAAGCGTACTTACTGTTATTTATATACCATGTAAATATTTTGCACATAATAATAAATGCACTCATATAAATAAATAGGGACAGGGCTAAGTAAATCTCAATGGCTAAGTTAGGTAGGGTAAAACAACACAACCTGACCGTCGCGTTCTTCAACGCCGACGGTCTGAGACATCAAAAGGAACAAATTTTAGAATTTGTTAGGACACACACGGTCGACATATTATGTGTCGGCGAGACTCACCTGAAGCCGGCGTGGCGAGACCCTAAACTCCCTAACTATACTCTCGTACGCAACGACCGGACGGACCGCCCCAAGGGAGGGACGGCTCTTTACTTCAGGCGAGCATTACACTGCATGCAAATAGACACACCGACACTCACGCACATCGAAGCGTCTGTCTGCCGAGTCGGCATGGAAGGCCACCAGCCTATTTATATCGCCTCGGTATACTTATCTCCATCAAAGGAATTGCTCAGAAGTGACATCGAAGCGCTTCTTGGTCTAGGGGACGCGGTCATTCTGGCCGGCGATCTCAATAGCAAACATCCTGCATGGAACTCACTTGTGATGAACGCTCGTGGCCGGAAACTGCTCGACTTGGCAGACAGGCTGAGCTTCGAAATCACCGCACCTGACTCACCTACATTTATACACAAGTCAGGCAACAGCTACCCAGACGTGCTCGACATAGCTGTCATGAGAAACGTGGCGCTGCCGATAAGGAGCATCGAGGCAATCGATGAGCTGGACTCGGATCACCGCCCGGTTCTTATGAAGCTAGGTCGAGCCGGCCCTCAGCCGGGTGCGACCAAGACCATCGTGGACTGGGTCAAACTAACGGAGAGTCTGGCGGAGCAGTTGCCTGACCCGCCACCGCTAGACACCACACTACAGATAGACGAAGCTGTAGGTACACTCACAAGCACCATAAAGGCGAGCATCGCAGCGGCCTCCAGAGAGGTGCCGGACGACGGCAACACTCGTCCGCGCCTCCCGGATGACGTGCGGGACCTCCTCACGAGGAAAAACTCGGCCATGAGGCGCTACTACCGATACCCGCTCGATGACAACCGAGCGCGTTACCGAGCTCTGCAGAGAGAGGTGAAGGAGACCATCTCAGAGCTCCGTAACAACCGCTGGGAAGCACATCTAGCGGGCATCGAGCCCGGCAGCGACGCCCTCTGGCGTACGACCAAAGCACTCAAGGCCGAGCCCTTGCTCTCGATGCCGCCTCTGCAGAGGCAACCACCACACACTACACCCGCATTCGACGATGAGGAGAAAGCCGAGGTGATCGCGGACAGCTTAGAGCGACAATGTTCGGTAAGCCGCCAGCGAGCGGATGCAGAACACGTCGCCATGGTTGAGGAAGAGGTAGCTCGTAGAGTAACCCAGCCACCCGTCACGACCATTGCACCCGTCACAGAAGATGAGCTACGCCCTCTGGTGCGGGCTCTGAAAGTCAAGAAGGCGGCCGGCGCCGATGGCATCGGCAACAAAGTCCTGAAGTGCCTTCCGGAAAATATTATGACAATAATATTAATTATTTTCAATGCTTCACTCGCTCAATGCCACTTTCCGAAGGCATGGAAGGCAGCCGAAGTCATCAGCCTGGCCAAGCCGGGCAAAGACAAGTCCAAACCAGAGAGCTACAGGCCCATCAGTCTACTCAGCACATTGGGGAAGCTCTACGAGCGAATCATCCACAACCGACTGTCCGGATTCGTGGAATCTAACAAGATTCTACGAAACGAGCAGTTCGGCTTTCGCCCGAAACATTCGTGTACCCACCAACTCCACAGGATAGTAGAGCACGTGCTGGACGGATTCGCGCGGCGGAGACTCCAGCACACGGGCGCGCTCTTCTTCGACGTCGCGAAGGCCTTCGACAAGGTCTGGCACAACGGCCTCATATACAAGCTGTATGAGATCGGTGTGCCAGATAGCCTCGTACTCACAATACGAGACTTTCTCACGGGAAGGACCCTTAGCGCACGCGTAGAAGGAGCGCGCTCCACCCACCGACCGATAACGGCAGGGGTACCGCAGGGGTCGGTGTTATCACCGCTCCTGTTTGTACTCTTCGCCAACGACATGCCTTCCCATCCACAGGTCCAGCTGGCGCTGTTCGCCGACGACACCGCTCTCTATTACAGATGCAGACCGATCCAGCGTATCGTAAAGCTGCTGCAGCAGGCCGCCTCCGCTCTCGAACACTGGTTCAGAAAGTGGAGGGTCGAGGTCAACCCCGACAAGAGTCAGGCCATCATGTTTAGCCGGACTAATAAGCCGATTTTACCTCCCAAACAGGTGCAGATCTTCGGCGGTGCCATACCCTGGGTCGCCGAGGTTAAGTACCTGGGCGTCACGCTGGACAGAAGGCTCACGTTTGCGACTCACATCAAAAACGTGACCGCTAGAGCCGCAAGTATTTGTGGCCGCCTGTACCCCATGTTGAACAGGAAAAGTAAATTGTCACTTAGAAATAAGCTGACAATTTACAAAACCTGCATCAGACCTGTCATGACCTACGCCTCACCGGCGTGGGCGCATGCGGCCAAAGGACTCATCAACAAGGTGAGGGTCAGGCAACACAAATTCTTGCGCATCGCCACAGGTGCGCCCTGGTACCATAGAAACGCCAACCTGCACAGAGACCTAGGGATAGCACCGCTGGAGGAGTATCTCCGGAAGCTGTCCACGGGCTACTTCAAAGGGGGCGTACCGACACGACAACCCGCTGATCGCTAGCGCTTGCGACTACCGACTGCGGGATCCATCGACCAGGCGCCCCCTGTCGATACTAACACATCCGTTTAACTTCGCAGGTCCAGAGCCTCCACGCCGCGCAGCCGCCGACGTCCAGGAAGCAACCCAGTGAAGTTTCTTGCCAGTTCTTCTTCACTGTGATAATCGAACTGGCGGACATGTTTTTCTTCCAGCAAGCGTCGAGCAAGCAGGCGGTTCGACCTACATTCGCGACTCATTCGCTTTTCTCCACACCACAGGCAGCTGCAGCAGTCGAGAGACTGCAGAACGTGCCAGCAGCAGTAGCGGCTTCGATGCCGCTCACCCCTAGCCAGCAGTCGGTCACTGCGACCGCCCTAACTTAGGGCGGACAAAGTGACTGCTACTAAATCGCCAGCCGGCCGGCCACGGCGACTGCCCTATTCTATATAGGGCGGACAAAGTGACGGCAGGCCTCGCGCGGTCTACCGCGCAAAAAAGACCGGTAGCGGTGTGATAGTCTTACGACTAATACCTTTTTTACAGATGTAGATTCCAGATTCCAGCTAAGTAAATGTAAAGGTATGGGTGAATTTTTTGGTGGTGGTTTTGGTGGGATTAAATATGTCTTACATTTAATTTTGATGTTTGACAATTGACAAAAGTAAACATGAAAATAATATGTGAGAATCAATACTAATAATAAATCTGTAAGGGATGGTCATGGAGTAAGTTACTTTGTTTTATAAGATACTGAGTTTGTAGATTCTATGTATGTTACTAAAACTAAATTGACGATTTTTAGAAATCTTTTCTGTATGTATGTATGTATTTTACATACTTATTATTATTTACACCCAATTAACTGCACTACAGAGTATGCCAGCTGACCGGTGGGTGACCACCTTCTCCAGACACCTCTCCACTTTTATAGCCTAATCTGGGTACATAATTTAAAACTGAATGCATGATATTTTTTACCTTCTGTTTTGCCGCTCTCTCGCGCTAGAATTTAGCACACAAAGAACTCAAAAGTAAAGACCGTTGCACACGATTCATTCGCAACACGCGTGTCGATAGATGATTGATACTTGAGTCTACAACTATGATAGAGATAGACAATAGGTAGGTACATATATTTGTAATTTAGTTCGCACACTATCTATAAATACTTCATAATATGAGTGGTTGCCACTTCTATCGCTTTGCATTGTTCGTTAGCGTACATGGGCAATGGGCATAATATAATAATGCGAATCCTTATTTACATATGAGCACGCGCGAGTATGCATGCACGCGCACCACAGTGCGGCGGTATGACTTCTGCCTGCGTTGCGTGCGTTGCCCACCTAGCTAGGGTACCTCCCAGTACATTCTCAATGCGCGCTGCATTGTTCTCTCCGGCACGTGAAGAAGCCGCATCGTACCTTGGCACCCTCTCGGAATCTCGTACTCCCAATGTAGCATGAATACTTTGGCGATTCATGCCCGGCCATTGTGAGCATACCGTTCGGGCATTCATGTTAAATAAACGAGCCCAGCTGAAATATCCTTTGATGCTGGAATGTTGGAAATTGGGAGTCGAACGCGGCGACGCGGCGCGGCGGTGGTGCAACGCGACGGCGAGCGGGCACTTTTGAAATGATTTATCTAAATAAGGAAATTGATATCTAAATTAGAAAAGCGTTTAGGAAAGGATGCCCTGAGCTACGCACATCATTACATACGAGTAGAGTAGGTATAATAAAACTGTAAACATTGCGTGTCTGAACATTGAAAATACATATTTGCAAAATGATGAATTGTGGGGATGAATGATAGATAAGTGATAGAATGAGTAAATGTAAATATATTTCATTGTACACACACACACCACTTTGACAAACAACGTGTATAATATACGAAAGGCGGACTCTTTAATAAAGTTTCTGTATACTTACTACATTGTAAAATCAAGAACCCTTATATTTTTTTATAGTCCACACGTCATGTCTTTACTTATTACAGCCGACATAATTATAGCGTTATTTACTCGTATAAATGAACATATTTATTGTTTGTCGGTGCAAAATTTAGTAAAAAATACTAAGGAAACTTGTTAGGTAGTATAATACTATACATGGTATGTGCTGGAGTACCTACAGAGTACGTGATGAGCAGCGTTCATCACAGCACAATGAATGGTCCCCATTACACCTCCGCACTACGCGTACTGGGCAGGGGATGCAGATGCAGCCCTATTCAATCGACCTACTACCACGGACCTAACCAACCGGTTCTGTAGGTCTTTTATTCACAAAACCGGGAAAATGTGGAACGCACTCCCTTCTATCTATTTCCTCCCAAGTACAGTCTGGGGTTTTTCAAAAGGGGCGTGAAAAGGCTCCTGTCCTGTCAGGCCGGCATGGCATTCGCAATCCCCGTGCATCACAGAATGTCCATGGATGGGCATCGTTAGACACCTACTTGTAGGTGAAAGGATGCCATATGTCGCGCTTTCCATGAAAATAAAAAAATTAGACTCATTACTGTGAATGTGTCTACATATGACCAAAAATGCTTGAATAAAAACCGACCTTTCTCATCGAGTACATTTTCATAATTGTTTAATCGTCGTCGCCTCCGTGGGGGCAGAGCTGGGTTTTATGTAGACCCATGGATAGAACCCATGAGGTTTGCGATCGTTAAAACATCCGTTCCTAACCTTGGACCCCATTTGGGTTATGTTATGTATCTATGCTAATTCCTGACAAAGTCCTACAACTGTGGCTGAAGTTGGTCTACTTTTATGTTCCCTTCGTACTGTAGCCCAATTCAGTAGCAGCCAAATATTATACGTGATTTCGAGTAAAATTATGTACCTATGTAATAAATAGCAATTCCATAGCGACATTTAAATAGGGGGAAACCGGCCAAGTGCGAGTTGGACTCGCGCATCGAGGTTTCCGTACCACCACTTAACTGTCGGTTTTTATTATTATTAGTTTTACTTTAGAGTTTGCACTATAATCACACCAAGTTTGACGCTTGCATGTAGTTATTACCTACCGTTTTTACGATAGAGCAAAAACAAAACATAAAACTTGAATTACCCGAATATGGCGAAGCCTAATGTAATGTGTTTAGCCTGAATGTTCCGGGCACTCTAGCGCCTAAACGACTCGTCCGATTTTGATTTCTGTTGTCATTCGGGTAACACTGGGTGACACATTTTTTGTTTGAAACGGCGGCGGCCGCCAGTCGCCATATTGTTTTTTTGAAAAAAAAAAAAAAAAAAAAAAAACCATCGAGAGTTCTCTGTAGAGACTTGTACCTATCTGTATCTGTCGGGTATCTAGCTAGATGTGAACTAGCTTGAAACAGATATTTCAAAAATATATCACACTTAATGATTAGAACTGTAATGAATAAAATAAAAAATAAATATTTTTTTTATAAAACCCGCTTAAAACGAAGGAAATAACAAGGATAGTTGTTCGAAATGCTGTAGTCCGGCGTGTAGAAGAACTCGAATAGACCGCCTACAGCATTTTCGACAAACTTTCCTTCGTTTGTCGTAATCGGGTTTTATAAAATGTATGTTTTTTTAAATTATTTGTTAGGATATCCGCCATAATTCTGTTCAACCTATTCTGTTGAACCTATTACGGTTCAAAAGATGGGACTGACGGACAGACAGACAAGCGGACAGACGGACAGACGGACGGCGCGGCGGAGGCTTAGTAATAGGCGTCCTTACGGATACAGAAACATAAAAAGCGCTATTTCCGGTGCCCGAAAATAGGTCGATTGAGAAATGCGTTTCGCGTTTCTATTGCTTGTAAATGTAGCACCGCAATCGCAAGTTATTAATATTATTCCAAATATATAAATATATCCACGTATAACAAAGAAGACAGCACTAAGGATACAGAGAATTCAAAACGCATGCATACGATTCTGCAGAGGGGTGGACAAGAGGGATAGAATATCTCCCATTCTCAATGACCTTAATATTAGGAATATGGAGAACCGAAGGCGCCTGCACTTCTCTTGTCAGGTGCATAGGGTGATCCATAGACAAATGTCTGAAAGACTTTATGAGCGACTTGAGTGGCTAGGAGATCACGGACACGCCACGCGGGGCAGTGGTACTTCCCTAAAAATCCCACAGCACCGTGGGGGAAGCAGTCGAGGGTGGTTTCAAGGTAATGGCATCGAGGTGTTGGAATGACCTTCTCCCACCAGTCAGGGCATTGAGATGTACCAATGTGTTCAGAAAAAAGGTGAAAGCTGCACTCTTGCTGGCACAAAAAGGCCAGTGACCAATTTAAAATTTGAAATGTTCTGTCATTTTATGTCATCATCATCATCATCATCATCAGCCTGTATCGGTCCACTGCTAATGTCATTTTTTTGTAATTCTTTCAAATTGTATTTATTGCTGTGTTGCATTTAGTTATGTTATTCTGTTGTGCTGTATATTTTTTTCTGTTCTTTTTGTAATTATTCTGTTTTTGTTATGTGTTATTATAAGGTATTGTTTTATGTAGTTATTTATAGTGTTAGTCTTTGTTTATAGATAAAAAAAGAATCGTGTTTATGTTTCTTAGTGTATTTATTACTCTGGGCCTATCTGAAAAACAGCGCTATAGGTCGCCTTGTCACCTATAGCACATGCTGAGATGGTTCCATATTGTCATTACTTGTGTTGTTAATTTAGGTTTTACGTGTATAAGTTCTTTTTGTAATGTTTTCTTTTCTTTGTGTATACCTATGTATAATGACAATAAATAATATTTTTCTTTCTTTTTCTTTCTTTCAAATAACGTACTTGTACAGCTAGTATCTCATCTGTGTTGCGCTGAGGGGAGGGCCCACACGCCACATGCCCTCTGTCCTCAATCAATATACAACCTGCGGTGCTTAATTGTATCAGCCAGCCGTGTATTCAGACAACCTCGATGAGATAAGTAAGATACGTCACACACTCAACACGTTAGACATTCGATTGATAATACTGTAATTGTAAACCTACGATCAAAATTTGATGTAATTTGTGCATGTCAGAATTTGATCATCAAATTCTGACATGCAGTTAGCTAGACATTCTTTACGCTCTTTTCTCGGCGTAGGTAACTAGCATAATGAGTGGATATAAAAGATTAAATAAAAAACCTTTTCAAAAAAAAGCCTTTATAAAAAAATTACTAAAATAAGTTTAGGTTTTCGATTTGTTTTCAAAAACTCGTCGCGCGAATTAGTAAAGAAGTTTTCGATAAAAAAAAAGATTCTTGTCCAAGTAGATTTTTTTCTTAGTAAGTAGTTACATATGTAGTCTTGCGACGATTCACTTACTTAAACTTACTAAAAAGTAACTTCAGTGCAAATATAAAGGAAAATAATTTTACAATTCCCCCTCGTGCCGTTTCTCTTGAGGTTTCCGAAAAGCGCTCAATTCGCAAGTCGTATGTCTACAACTTTATCGCAAGTCGAGCGCTTATATATATACTACCATCACCGACCTGTGTTATACGTACGAGCGCAGTATTAAATGATATTAACCCAACCGCAGTGCCGTATTTACATATATTACACTATTTCAAACTTCAATACCTACCACCAAGGAGGATACAGACAGTAGGTATGCTCGGTGCCTACCACCCTGGCCTATGAACTGTTGCCTTATTAACCCCAACGCAAAAAGAGGGTTGTTATAAGTTTAGCGTGTGTGTGTATGTGTGTATGGGTGTGTCTGCTGTGGCATCGTAGCATTCGTAGCTTCCAAACGGATGGACCGATTTGGATGCGGTTTTTTTATTGGAAAGCTGGTTTAATCGTGATGGTTCTGAGCTAAGTTTTGTAATGAAGTAATTAAGTAATCAAAAAAATAATTATCTTAAAAAGTGGACCGATTTGTATGCGGTTTTTTTAATAAAGCTTGAAATAAAAGTTAAATTACAAATAAAAAAAACCCCGACCCTAAAAAGGTAAAAAATAATTTCCGTTTACTTAAAGGAGTGGGGGACCGATATTAGTAAATAAAATATAAAAACACAGAGCTGCGCGGGTATTTACTTATCGGTCCTCCGACTCTTTGAAGTAAGTAAACGGAAATTGTTTTTGACTTTTTAAGGGTCGGGAGTTTTTTAAATTTGTAATTAAACTTTTTATCCTGAACTATGCTAAAGGCATTTATTTTCACAACATATAAAAAAGTAATACTAATAACAAAGAATTAAAACCTACATAACAAACATTAAAATAACTATCAAAAAGAGGCGTTTTCAAAAAAATTCCTAGAACACTTGCGGCATGACACCGCTGGATGGATGGGCGAGCATTACATAATTTTCCGCTTGCAAAATGTGTGCCTTGTATACATTATATTGTACTAGAACAATTTCATTTTTTAACTTTGGTCAGAACTTGATCTGATTGATCAAGTGAATCAATGAACAATCGATACTCGATAGTAGCATACAGAGATGAATAAATTATTACCGGCACAGAAACCTTTCTTTATTAAATATTTTATATTTACAATCGCAAAAATAATACATTCTTGAAGAATGATCGGGTATAATTAAGTAAGAGCCAAACAATATAAATAAATAAATATAAATAAAAACATTCGTATTTATATTGTTGATATTTAGCTTACCATGGTTGCGATACTTGCGATTCGCGTTCACTGGCCGACGCTGGCTCGTGCAGTCCATCTTCAGGGCGACTGCCTGGCTGCGGTCGGGCCCGCGGTTGACAGAACACTGCCTGTCAATCCCAACCATGGTAAGCCAAATATCAACAAAATAATTAATATCCACCCACGGACAGAATAAAAGTATTTAGGTATTCGTATTTATAGTTTGAATTATCGAAACTTTTCGAAAATATAGATTTTTTCATTTGTGGATACTTACATTGTCCTATATACAGGGTGTTCGGCACATCGACCGACAATTTTTTTTTGTAGGTAAGTGGAGTCATTTGCATCGTTTTGACCCATGATACCTTTTGTCAGATGTCACGTGGTATCGAGATACGATTTTTTTCTTTATTTTTGAAAATTACCAAAATCCCAGCAGCTTTAAACCCTTGTAACTTTTTTGTTTGTGATTTTATCAGGACGAAATAAAATTTATTGAATTGTACGATGTATCCTTGATCTAGAAGCAATATTATTTGATGAAGTTAATACCACGAAAAGGTCTTATGACCTCCCAAAGTCCCGAGAACGAGCAAAAATATGACAGAATCTTAATTTCTTAATTTATTTAAAAAAAAACTGACACCAATTGATAGCTTCATTTTCTTTTAAAAAGTTCGCTAATTTACGCCCTTTCCAACGGTATACCACATGTCATACAAATAATTCACTATGCAGCCAAAATTAGGCACAGAGACAGAACAGAACGACAAAATTAGGGATAATTTGCAAGAGTGCCCGCGCAACCGGTACATGTTCTAAATTTGAAAATGCTCCTGAAAACGCTCTCAATACGGAAAGCGACCACCGATAGTGCCCGTGTTGTCGTTCTGTTCTGTCTCTGTCCCTAATTTTGACCTCATGGTGAATTATTTGTATATCATGTGGTACACCGTTGGAAAGGGCGTAAACTAACAACTTTTTAAAAGAAAATGAAGCACTCAATTGCTATTAGTTTTTTTTTTATGAATTAACAAATTAAGATTCTGTCACATTTTTACTCGTTCTCGGGACTTTGGGAGGTCATAAAACCTTTACATGGTATTAACTTCATCAAATATTTTTTTTTCTAGAACAATGATACATAGTAAAATTCAATAAATTTTATTTCATGCTGATACAATCATAAACAAAAAAGGTACAAAGGTATATAGCTGGGATTTTGGTAATTTTCAAAAATAAAGAAAAAAAAAACGTATCTCGATACCACGTGACATCTGACAAAAGGTATCATAGGTCAAAATGTTGCAAATTACCCCACTTACGAGTACCTACAAAAAAAATTTGTCGGTCCATGTGCCGAACAGCCTGTATAACCAAACGCTATTTGTGCGTACGTGCTCAGAGAATGAATTCCGATGTATAGAAAGAAAGTTTAATTATGTCACTTTGAACGGTTTTCAGAAGATTCTATCGATACTTAAATTATTTCGCACAATTGAATGTTTTCCTGCCCCTACAACTTGACTAGATGACAGTGCCCCTCATTGTTATGCTGCCTACGGTTTGCCCCGTGACACCCTGCTCGAATGCGCACCTGCTCTATCCCGTGATGCGGAACGTACCTACTTATTTGTGCGACAGGTAATCGAATAAAACACTAAACTCGAGCTGTACTAGGCCTGAGCCGAGCTTTCCCACTCCCTATATTGTATCTCGTTAGGCCCACTACTAGCGCCTGCGTGTATTATTAACGCATAACCAGGACGTTGACGCGTCAACAACACACGGATGACGTCTAGCGAGAAAGGGAACGGCGGTAAATTTGATATCGAATTAATTACTTCAGTCGACCATGGCTGCACGACTACTAACGTTTAGTTTGGCAAACTACGTGCATAACATTATGTTATACGTACGCTCCCTGCGCATCATTTGATTTTCAAGATGAAGCGACTCGAGGACATATGTAAGTCAAGCTTTATCCATTAGTTACATCATTTACACGATGAATTCAATCATTACTATCAACATTCTAGTGTTTGGTTGGTGTATAACAGTTTGTTCTGTTACATTCTTGCATGTAGATAAGCGCTGGAGAAGGAGAAATCGCTCGCTGGAATTCTTATGGATTGGAACCATGTTCCGGTCTGAAGACAGTCCGTTAGATCGTTTGCAGTTCATGGCAACTAAGCTAGAAGACTTACAAATGAAATCGTAATCTGCGTACATTTTCTGTCAAAATAAAATGTAGGTACCTAAATATTTATATGTATATATATATATTTAGGATTTCGTACCTCAGCAGGAAAAAAACGGAACCCTGATAGGATCACTTTGTTGTCCGTCCGTCCGTCCGTCTGTCCGGACTGAAACATAACGGCTTTTTTACCATCGAATCGCTGTGAAAGAAAACCCACAATATGAACCTATTGCTATCTGAACCCTAAGTGGTTCAGTCATTTCATTCATTACTGAAATTTTACAAAACGCCATCACACTTCCGCGATCCTTTAGCTGCCCACATTGACTTAAATTATGCCTGTAGCACTGCTGCCATTTTAGCGCTTTCGGCGCTAGATCTAGCGCTTTTTTGGTAAGCCCGACTCCGAATCTGAAAATTTAGCGCTTAGCGGATAATCTAGCGCTTTTTTTAACTTTTCTAAGGGTGTCCTGCTGGCCCCTCCAGTTCAGAAGATGTTGTTATGATTGAAGGAGACTAATTTTAGAATTAGATTTTTTTAGATTAAGAACCCAAAATTAAGTTAATTTCTTGGCTCAATTGGCTTAAAATTTTTGTGATGTTCTTTCCTTATACTGTAATGAATATATAGCCATTAAAAGGGTTAATCAATATCGAAAACTAAGTCGATTCGTAGAAAAAAAGTGACAACATTCGAAAAAAAAATTTTTTTTTCGCACTTAATGGAGAAAGTATTTTTTTTCTCTCAATTCCAAAATTCGTAGAACACAAGTAATTCAGTTTGAGATGCAGAACAACCCACTGAAAGGCTGTAGATTAAATTATACCCTATATTATATTTATTTAATTTAGCGCCGAATTTAGCGCTTTTTTGACCAATAAATTTAGTAGAATCTAGCGCTTTTTTGCAACGTTTTAGCGCTGAATAGGTTTTTTGATCTGGCAGCACTGGCCTGTACATGCCTGTAATCTGTACGCCGGAAATATTCCCATCTGTGTATATTCTCGTCGCTGTCTTTCAGTGTTCCCGCTCGTATGCCCTACCTAACTAACGTAGGTATACTGCTATTCCTCATCCTGTCACCGCGTGGTGACCTTGAGGGCTCCAACCCACCGACTCATAACTCTTCATGCTTTCTGTCATCCGTTTCGCCTTCTCGGTGTCTCACATGCCAGACGCACACGGTGAAGCCGCCGAGATCCCATCCATGTTCGTCTCTTCTCACACGCGCGCCTTTATCTCTTTCATAAGTTTACGCAGCTCATTGATCTTCTGTTCCGTTTCCAGTACGCCTACAATTCACACATAGCAGTGCATTTTTTTTTTGCTGTATGATCTTCAGGCGTAACCTTGAGACTTTTAAAGAAATTAAACATTTAAACTTGTTACGTGGCTTACTACCAGCGATATGTAGTATATAAGTTAGTGCTTGCTACATTGTTTAAAAGCCTGTTGAGGAAAACACGGAACCCTTATAGGATCACTTCGTTGTTCGTCAGTTTGTCTGTCAAGACCCTTTTTTAATATTTATTTACCTTCACGTTCCGGAGTGTGACAAACATACGGACGGACGCACAGAGACCTGACTGATTTTATAAGGGTTCCTGCCAGCACCGTTTCCTACGGTTCCTTAAAAATGATAGTAAGTAAAAAGTAAAAAAATGTATTTTTTTCTGAATAATGAGGCCGTCTACATTTTTTGCCTCCGAAAATAGTCATTACGGCCCTAGCACCGGAGTCGGAGACATATTATATACTGGCGAACAACGGTATCTAGCTGGAGTCTAGACTGTCTATCTAGATAGCTAAACGAACGAGTCAACATAATAGTTCTTTTTTAACCAGTGCAAGGATGAAAACTCTTACGACAAAGAAATATTGCTTAGACCTTTACATTTCGAACGCATTCAGTGAGAAAATAGGTTGCCTATATTATTGCGTAACTGAAAACATTTTCCAGGTCTTGTTTTAAAATACTTCCTTAGATATTCAGTTGGCAAGGAACGCGGTCGTGGTAAATCACTCGGAAAAGTCTCAAGAATAAGTATTTTCTCAAAGTGTCCACGTATCTAGTTTATGGCTGTGTCACGTCGGTCGCGAATGACGTCGCATTTGCCCCTAAAGTAGCCAACAATTCAGGTCATTTTCCAGCAGATAGTTTTGCGTGTCAGGGTATTATAAATTCATATTCTATTAGAATGTTTGAATTCCGTTGGAAAATATTGGCAATAGTTACAAAGTATTGTCGCAAAAAAAAAAATACAATCTTAGCCTCTTTATATGAGTGTAATTAGGGTTGATTTAGGTATATGAGAAAACCCGGCAATGGACTTTTTAGTGCCATAAAGTGCAGTCTATTGCGGCCTAAAGCGCACAGCTGAAGTTATTAGGGGGAGTGTTCTAGAATTGGATGGAGATGAAGTTGCGCAACCATCGATCATTACCAGCTGTAGGGGTAGTGAGTGGGTGCACACGACGAGGCGAGCCTCTTCCGACAAGGCTTCACCCCCGCCGCCGCCTCTCCGTAGCTGTGTGACACGGTGGCTCAGAAACGGACGCCTGCGGCCTGCATTCCTGATTCACTCTCGCCGAACAAACACACTCTTTTCAACGGCTTACTAGTGGTCGTCGTGTATACTGCTTTTAAAAATATATCGATAATGGACTGCGCTTGTGCGACCCACCTTTTTGTAACTTTTTATTGCTTCTAAGTAGGTGGTCGAAATGGACTTCGATTCGATTGATTATATTCAAGGAGCTTTGAACAAGACCAGTGTGTGGCGCGATCGTTGTTCTGTGATTTGATTATATCCGTCGACATTTGTGTAGACATACGAGTTCGTTGTCATCGTGGTTGCACTAATGTAACTTTTGTTAGTACTGTGTAGCAAGTACTGACACCTAGAATGGAAATTAAGTTGAAAAGTATATTTTTACTAGAATCAGTCAAGCAAGACGGACGAAACCGAATCAAATTTTCTTAAACGCATTAATTCACTTTTTTCAATAAAGTTATTAATTTGGGACGTGAAAGTTACTTTCTTATATAGTTAAATGCACACGAGTAACTCTTTAATAAAATCGGGGTGGGTAGAAGGCGGGCTACTACCCGTTAGTTATTTCGTGAATTCGAACAATTAGACGTGCCGCGAACTAGTCGACATGGACGGGCCCATATTGCCCCCACTGTAGGTGTTGGTTGACATTCGTCAACTGTGTATTTTCTGTCTCGTCATCATCATCATGATCGTCCTCGTCCATTGGTACCACATTCGAGTCGATGGGAAGCGTCTGGGCCGAGGTAGAGGGCTGCGAAGTTGAACACGTCGTATTTCGTAGTCGGCGCTGAACATCTCGGTCAGCTGATCGAGCTGGTTTTATTTTTAGCGGCGATCCCTCTCCACACCCTAGAGTGGGTTTGGTTGGTCAGCCGAAAATGGGATTATGGGGGACGTTAACAATGCATACCTACGATCGCGAGAGAACAAAAGTAAGTCATCGACCTCAAGGTTCACTAAGTCCAATTTTCAGCCCACTGTGCGTCTCTGTTGCCGTTACCAAATCTAAATTCACTCAAGTCCAGAAAAATTGTCCGGGTCGCTCGCGGTGATGCGACCGACACATAAAACATTTACACAAGTTCTCTCAACACATACTTCCTGTCGTACCTACATGGGACCACGCATTTGATGTCCGTGATGATAATACTCGTATCCCTAAAGAGAAACACATAATTAGCCTTAGTGCACTATAGATAGTCTTAATATAGTCACAGGTAGCCATGTCATGACATGAATTAGGATTAGTTGTAGAATAGTTAGAGTATAGACCACTAACAAACAGGAGGTCGGTCCGCATCGCGCTGCAGCAAATTCTATGGGAACACTTTGAGACTAACAACGGCGCGTGCTCTGCTGGCCTGCTTTCCGACTTCACGTGGCGTCTCGATTGTGCACGTGAAAAGTGAGAAGCTACAATTTAGAGAAATAATTGGAGTAAGCAGGTACGGAACGTGAGGTTGAAATTTCGCGAACTTGTAGCTTATTGTAGGTATATATGTTGCCTGAATGATTCACCGCGTTGGGGATTTGGGTGCAAAGTAGAATGGTGAGATGAATTCTCGCGTGGAGAACGCGTAGAATAGGGATCTACATACATAATGTATTTGGAGGTCTAGATCTGCCTGAAATAGCTTTCATGTTTGTGGCTTCGACTATACGTGTTATCGGTTGTGTAGGTGACAGGCGTGGGTTGTGCTTTTGGTGGAGGCAATTATGCAGACGAGATAGTACTAACATTAGCATTTGTATAAAATATTCATAGTTTGCAAATTATCACGCGGCTATAATCAACTTTAGACTATTTCTATGCTATCGGTCATACAGATACTCTCTTTTTCTCTAGCTATTTATTTATCTATTTATCTATTTTATATTTTCTGGTGACGGTACTTATTTACTATTTATTTATTTATTTACTATTGTATCTATTTATTTGATGACCGCTATTGTTTACACAAATATAAAACACTAACAAAACGTGAAACTCTGAGATGCCAGCTGACTCAGAAGAGTGTAGCCGGAACACGGGCAGAGGCCTAGTCCGGCAGCTTACAACCGCGCGCAGTTTAATCATCCAATGCAATATTACATTCAGGTTCATTCATGGGGATAGTATGTAATATGTACCATAATATGGTACATATTACATTATACTATTATATTATGTACCATGTACCATACGAAAATACTTGTAACCGTAAACTGTATATTGTTCACAAAATTGTAATGTGTATATTGTCTGTAATAAAAATTTATCTTATCTTATCTTATCCATGTGCTTTGGTTAGACTTTAGACGCCATATTTACAACAGAAAGGTACTATACACACGGCTGGCTACATTACCTACACTACAACATTCGTGATGTCACAGATTACTTAATAGTTACATGTTGTCAGCCCATAACACCTTGGTGAATGAAATAGGTGCCATGTCAGTGCTTTCCTCTGGTCGTGCCGGTACACTGAACTGGGCGGAAAACACGAACTATTTACATAGCCGTTTCGACCAACCTTTCATTCAGTGCGGTGCGGTGGTATCAACCCGGGCGGGTTAAACCCTACCACCTAGTAAGGTAAGAAGGGAATATTATATTACCTATACGTTCAAGTATTCAATATGACATATTTTGTTCTTTCAGGTAAGTCTGACTTCCAACGTATTTGGGTAAAATATTGCCTCAAGGTAAGTAACAAGGTAACTGTTTAATTGCATTCGTCGAAGTCTTCATTTTTAGGGTTCCGTATCTGTCGTTTTACTAATTACTAAGCCTACGCTCTCTGCCTGTCTGTCTGTCTGTCCGAGGGCCCGTCGAAATTTTCACAGAATATGTGTTATTATAGCCGATATAACAACAAATAATAAAAATAAGAAAAAGTAAAAAAAAAAACACGGAGTCCCCATACAAGAAACTAAAAAGTGTATGCGCGCCATCTACCGAAAAACAGTATGAAGCAGCGCTGACCACGACATGGCGATACGGAACCCTCGGTGCGCGAGTTCGACTCGCACTTGGCCGCTTTTTTTCCTGCAAGTGAGAACAGAGGTGGAATACTCAATTCTCGAAATGAACAATCGATCTCCGCTCGCGAATCGAAGATGGATAAAATAGATAGTGAAATAACAAATGAGTCGCATCATGACCAAACTAAAGTAACTGGAAATTTCAATATTCAAGGTAAGCTTTAGGTGACACACAATAAGTCTGCTTGTTGTTCTGCTAAATATATTTATGTCGAGTTTTTCTCGTTTACTTGTGTTCTCGAAGGCCGCTTCGTATTTGGACGGCATATAATTGGGTTGGGAAAGTTGTCCTGGCTGAAGCGATGTGTTCCACTTCGGCGAGGATCCCAGCTAGCACAAGCGGTCGGACAAGCGGGGCCCACCTGCGCCGCTGCACCATCGCATGTTCGCTCTTTATATTGACGACTCTCCGACTATGTATCGAAACTATAAATGCAAGTTGTGCAACTTCACATTGAGTAGTAGCTTGAGTACAAAGTGGAAGATCAAAATAAAAAAACTAGCGCGATACTAGAAACAAGACAGTAGAAGTTGAAATAAATGTGCACGCTTGCCATTTGCTGCGAGATTATAATAAAAGATCGCGTGTTCACAACTATCAATTAGGCATGAGCGAGCAATCGGTAGATGAAATGACACCTTTATGGTAAACAAACGGTCGATAGAAAGTCATACGTGCGACCGCACGCTTCCCCCGGAAATATTTTCACAGAAATGGGAAACAATCTGAGCATACATTCAAAATATGTTCTCGTAAAGTTATTTTATTGAAATAGCTATTTATCGGGTAAAGGCAAACACGGAGAGGCCTACAGCTTCATACATACGAATACTCCTCTAAATTATGCCCGAGAACACATGTTTACCGAAAAAAATATTCGGTCGTCCATTTTAGCCGAAGCAATGTTTGCCGAAGGCGCTTCTGAACGTCGCACAGCCCGCCGCGCGCCCCCGCGTCGCGGCCCGCCCGCCTACGCGCGGGGGCGGCTCGTGGTGCGGTGCGGGGGCGGCGGCGGAGGTGCGGAGCGGGGCGGAGGGGGATCTGGAGCGCGCAGCCTCCGTGGCGCGCCCTCTGTCGCCCTCGTCTCGCGCCGGTAGTCTGCGCCGCGCCGCGCCGAGCCCGGACCTCTGTGCGCTTGCCGCCGCGCCGCGTGAGCTCAGTAGCCTGCGACCTCCGCCGCGGTCCCTTCGCCCTCGGCGCCCTCCGCAGTGGAGTGCTGCAGCCCGGACAGGCGGCGCCCGGCGCGCGTAGCTTCCCCGCGCCCCGCAGTAAGTACGCCGCGACCTTGGACCTTGACGCGTGACGAGCAGCTCAGGCGGCGCGCGCGCGACCACGTTGCCATATTTACTCCGCTCTCACATATCGGCCTCCTTCAGCCTGAAAGTGTCAACTTATTCCTTTTGCCTGACTCGAAAACGACATTTAGCCGTAAATGTGACGAGTAAGAGAGCCTTTTTCAACATAGAAAGGATTTCTTTGTATTTTTTGTCATCGTTAAAAAGCAATTAAGGAATCGTAGCGCGGCGTGTAGGTACTAACTAGGTGCCTTCTGCAGGCGACGTAAGAGAGAAAGCTGTTACGATTGTAGCTGTAAAGTCTTTTTGAAAGGAATAAAAGGGCAATTTGTTTATTTACGATTGCCGACATGATCTTTCTTTGTAATGTATATTTGTTTTATTTTCCTTTTCGAAGTTTTATTTTCAGAATGTGACCTGGCGAGAAATCCTATCAAGGAAAGGTAATTGTTTTCAGGTCTTTGGGTTTTGACATTGAAAATGTCTTTTCGATCGATTCAGTATAGTCCCCGATTTCCAGCAAGAGTGCGAATAGGCCCTGGTGTCGTGAGTTTAAAGGCTAAGTAAATATTTATGGTGTCAAATGACGCGTATCGACGAGAGCTACAAGATTGTAGAAAACATAATTAAACAAGTTTGAGAGTTTTTGAGAAAATCGCAAAAAATCACTTAAAATAGCCGTTTTTAGGGGTTTAAAACATACTTCTAAATATATAGCACTTTTAAACATATTTCTAAATATATATATTTTTTTTTTATGGAACCTGACACGGTTGGCTACATCACCTACAACATCCGTGATGTCAGCCCATAACACAGGGTGAACTAGGTGCCATGTCAGTGCTTCCCTTCATTTCATGTCGGCTACACTAAACTGGACGGAAAACACGAACTATTTACATAGCCGTTTCGACCGACGTTTCGTTCAGTGCGGTGGTACCAACTCATTGACTCAATATCTGGGGATGCATTTTTGATTGTTTGAAAAAAGTGAATATTTTGGGAGCTATGATTTTTTTAAATATTCCGTTACGCGAGTTGCGTGTCGTCTTTATTTTGCAGTGTGAGTAGTTAAAATGATTTTTAACCGACTTCAAAAAAAGGAGGAGGTTCTCAATTCGACTGTATTTTTTATTTTGTTACCTCAGAACTTTCGACTGGGTGAACCGATTTTGAAAATTCTTTTTTTATTTGAAAGCTGGTGCTTCCCGTGTCATTTTAATTGGTCAAGATCGGTTTGGAAAGCGATTCCGCCGCGTAAATTAATAGCAAAAAATTACTAAAAAAACTGTGAAATAAAAAACTATTTAAAAAAATATAAAAACCGCCTTCAAAAATGTATGAAATAAAAAAAATCGAACCCTAGAGTTGAAGGCGGCCGACCGCCTTCAACTCTAGAGTTCGATTTTTTTTATTCCATACATTTTTGAAGGCGGTTCTTATATTTTTTTAAATAGTTTTTCGTTTATGCTTGGCACCATGCCCCCTTTGTGCTCAGGGCTTGATTCAAGTATGCGCTGTCGCTTGGCTCCAGAATAACCCGTTGCGTAATTTATGTAGTTTCTGAGGCCCTACTAGAGGCGCGGGGGGAAATGTCCAGAAATGAGAAAAGGACGCGTAAAATCGCAAGTGTGTTCTACCATAGTAGAGCGCGCGTGCGTGCACACCTTACTAGGCAATCTAGTTGCGATCATTAGCCCACATGTTATCTTGTACTGACACACTTGTACATACAAACTAAGTCTGCCTTATCCCTTATCCGAATAACAGATGAGAGTATCTGGGGGCACGGCAGTGCCCCCGCCAAGTCGAGCAACACGGCCGTACCATCCTTTTCTCGAAGCTACTCAGGGTACTTTTGGCCTCCCTGTATCTTTGTTGTGGATAAAGATAAACACCTTAGTTACCAAGAGTGCATGCATACCAAACCTATCTATACCCCCAAATTATAAGTTTGTACCTATTATAGTTTACGAGATATCGCCAGTCAAAGTTCCGTTTTTCACTGACTCACTCACTCACTCACTCACTCACCGATCATCAAAAATCTAAGGTACTTCCAGCAGACCCACAAACTTGAAATTTTGGATTCACCTAATGTTTAGCCCACAACGAAAGGAAAAACTCAAACATCCTTAAATTTAAGCCCCGTTTTTTTATGGGTAAACGTACCTTTCCATACAAAGTCTATGACAAATAATTTATACTCAGTTGCATAAGTACACATACACATACACACCACACGCCGTATGCCGACAATCGGGGTAAGCAGAGTAATCGGTGTTGTGCTATAAGTATTCTGGTGAAACTACCCACAAAAAGAAATGAGATCCCACCAAAAACATATAATATAAAAAGATGCCAAGTCTCGCACGAAACCGTTCCACCGTAAAAAGTTGTAAGATCCCATGCAGAGCCAAGTCTTTTCATATCATTGAAGCCCGAATTCAACAATGTTGCCATAAATTATATTTTCTACTTATTAATAATTAATATTTAGTTACTCCTCTTATATTTAACATCTTCATTTCTGTAGAAAAAAACCCTTGACTTGGCAAACGGACAGCTAAAATATTATAACAATAATATGAACGAAACTAATAGGTACCAGTTTGTTGTGAACTGAAAAGAAATCTTTACGATGCGATCAGCAGGTCTATTCTTGTAAATTCTGACAGCGGACTCAGCGCTGATGTGGCGCTGAGAGCCACTTTAGTAAGTGGCTCTCAGCGCCACATCAGCGCTGAGTCCGCTGTCAGAATTTACAAGAATAGACCTGCTGTTTGTGCTGTCCGATTGCCAAGTCAAGGTGTTTTTTTATAGAAATGAAGATGTTAAATATAAGAGAAGTAACTAAATATTGATTATTATTAAGTAGAAAATATAATTTATGGCAACATTGTTGAATTCGGGCTTCAATGATATGAAAAGACTTGGCTCTGCATGGGATCTTACAACTTTTTACGGTGGAACTGTTTCGTGCGAGACTTGGCATCTTTTTATATTATATGTTTTTTGTGGGATAACTTCTTATACATAATCTAAGACTAAAATGTTTTATTGAAAAGTTTGTTCTCTTCGCGCCGTAGCTCGCCGTAGATTGAAGACAAACTTTATCCAAGATTGAAGCAGATCACTAAAATCAGTATATTCATTTATATTAATAAACCAAACTAAAGTTGTAATACATACTTATATTTATCAATAAAGCTATTTTCAGCTACTAATCGACAGAGCGACACCGTGACACGAGATGAAAGCTATTTATAGATTTTCAGCGAGGCGTCAATAATAAATAATTGACCGGTTAGGTTAGGGGGAGCTGGCCGGAAAGTGAACAGGTGGGAAGGTGACAGGCACGAAATTGATGATGCTACTATTAAAATACGACGGAGCGTCCCCTCGTAATATCTCCTGTCTCCTAAGATTTACGGACTGCGAACTACCGCCAAGTTACGCCTCTCCGATCCTCCCGCTAGTTGTCCCTGATGCTAGAGTTTGGGGCTTGGAAGGGCATCTAACACAATATTAGCCGGAAAACAGATATATCTAGGTGTGGTTGAATTAGCAATTCAAACGAACTTCGCACTCGGAAGCATATAATAATTTGTTTTATTATCGTTTGTATCCATCCGATTTGGCAATGACGCAATAATGGAAATTGGAAAGAATTCATGAATCAATAAATGGATTATTTTTCCTCCAAGCGTAAAATGTAAAAGTACAAAAATATGTTGATATGTGATGGATGATATGATATATGATGTATAGTATACCGACTTTATACACGTCGCGCGTCGTCGGCGGCAGTAGCGCCACACACGGTTAGTTGAAAAGTTGTATAGTATACCGACTTTATACACACCCCGCGTCGTCGGCGGCAGTGGCGCCACACACGGTTAGTTGAAAAGTTGTATAGTATACCGACTTTATACACACCCCGCGTCGTCGGCGGCAGTGACGCCACACACGGTGAGTTAAAAAAAAAGATGCATAATATACCGACTTATACACGCCGCGCGTCGACGGCGGCAGTGGCGCCACACACGGTTAGTTGAAACGTTGTATAGTATACCGACTTTATACACACCCCGCGTCGTCGGCGGCCGTAGCGCCACACACGGTTAGTTGAAAAGTTGTATAGTATACCGACTTTATACACACCCCGCGTCGTCGGCGGCAGTGGCGCCACACACGGTTAGTTGAAAAGATGCATAGTATACCGACTTATACACGCCGCGGGTCGTCGGCGGCAGGGGGCCACACACGGTTAGTTGAAAAGATGCATATTATACCGACTTATACACGTCGCTCGTCGTCGGCGGCAGTGGCGCCACACACGGTTAGTTGAAAAGATGCATAGTATACCGACTTATACACGTCGCGCGTCGTCGGCGGCAGTGGCGCCACACACGGTTAGTTGAAAAGTTGTATAGTATACCGACTTTATACACACCCCGCGTCGTCGGCGGCAGTGGCGCCACACACGGTTAGTTGAAAAGATGCATAGTATACCGACTTATACACGCCGCGCGTCGTCGGCGGCAGGGGGCCACACACGACTAGTTGAAAAGATGCATAGTATACCGACTTATACACGTCGCTCGTCATCGGCGGCAGTGGCGCCACACACGGTTAGTTGAAAAGATGCATAGTATACCGACTTATACACGTCGCGCGTCGTCGGCGGCAGTGGCGCCACACACGGTTAGTTGAAAAGATGCATAGTATACCGGCTTATACACGTCGCGCGTCGTCGGCGGCAGTGGCGCCATACACGGTTGGTTGAAAAGTTGTATAGTATACCGACTTTATACACACCCCGCGTCGTCGGCGGCAGTGGCGCCACACACGGTTAGTTGAAAAGTTGTATAGTATACCGACTTTATACACACCCCGCGTCGTCGGCGGCAGTGGCGCCACACACGATTAGTTGAACACATGTATAGTATACCGATTTTATACACGCCGCGCGTCGTCGGCGGCAGTGGCGCCACACACGGTTAGTTGAACAGATGTATAGTATACCGACTTTATACACGCCGCGCGTCGTCGGCGGCAGTGGCGCCACACACGGTTAGTTGAACAGATGTATAGTATACCGAGTTTATACACGCCGCGCGTTGTCGGCGGCAGTGGCGCCACACACGGTTAGTTGAACCGATGTATAGTATACCGACTTTATATGTACACGCTGGGCCGCGCGCGTCGTCGGAGGCAGTGGCGCCACACACGATTTGTTGAGCAGATGTATAGCATACCAACTTTATAAACACCGCACGTCGTCTGCGGCAGTGGTGTGGCCGCAGTTCCGCGCGGCGCCGCCTCCACATCGGTGCCGCCTACGCTTTAATCTCGCTATTCAATTATCTCGCTTGCCTTATCTCGTCCTAAAGGAGGAAACTTTCGCAAAATCTTGGGTCTACTTACGTAACTTGCATACATCCTAAATTAATGATTAATTACTGTTCGGTATGGCTTCGCAAATTCGTTATTTTCTAGAAAGTGCTGTGTTAAACTTGGGCCGTTGTATTCCCGCGCCACCCGACTTCTGCTGTGTGTTCAGCGATAATATAACGGATGTATTTATTGGAGCGTAAATCGACGCGATTCTAAAAAAAATCTACCTATAATCCGGTACAATCCGCTTACCGCGGCATGCCGCGCGCGCTGCAATACGCGATTACTGAAACGGCAGTTGTGATAGATACTGAAATGATTGGTGTGTGCGCGCGTGCCTTGTCGCAATAGGTATTTCACTGACTGCATAAATCGGCCCCTAAGCCTCGCTAATCGGGCCATCCGAAACGTTGAGAAGCCACGAGTAACCCGCTGCTCCTCCATGCTCAAGCCAACCAACATCTGCACGCTATCTATTTATTTTATTCGACATTAGACCGCTGAAACTGGCCAAGTTATTCTCGCAGTACATGCATTATTCATACATACCCGCTACTGCAGGAAGACAAACAATTCGGCGAATGTTCAACTTCAACAATAATATGTACTGTATTGTTCAGATAATCTATCCGCTTTGAGTTTTCAACGACCGACACTTATCCTTATGAGGAGTTTGCAGAGTATCTGCCGATGTTTTGTCGCAATGCTGCATTCGCCAGTAGTAAAGAAGTTATTGCAATTTAAATAATTTCCGCAATCTGCATAAATTGGCTGCCTTATCAGGACTCTTTGTTAATTCCTTTTCGGACGCCTTTCTTTCGGGGGACGCACCAGAGGCGTCGCATCGTCGCCAGTTCTCTGAGCGTATTCGGTATGAAAATGATTCCGTCTGAAATTGGTCTGAATAGGGTGCTTATTGCGTGATTGCCATCGTTTTATCGTCGACAGAAAATTGGGGAAAATCCTATAAGCCCGCACCAGCTTTTGGAAACAAAACGTAATCGAGACGAGCGAGATTTCGTCGGCGTGTCGTCGTCTCGTTACCTACGTGGCGGTTTACGAGTGAGTGCGAGTAGAGTAGGAACAATTTATTCCGCGGTGCGGTGCTCTGGTTCCTGCCACCGAGCTTTTTGTCTTCGAGATGAAAATGCCTTTTGTTAGTCTTGTAAAATTGCTGGATTAGCTATGATTAGAATACTATAATGAAAGCTCGCTTTAGTGTTGACAATGAAAATGGAATTCGGCAGTGCGTATACGCACGTACCCATGCAGCATATACTTAGTACTGGACTGATTGGATTTGCATAAGAAGAGTGTAGCGCTGCTAGCGGTACATGTCGCGGGTGAGGCCGAAATTAGCATTAAACCATCGCGCTATGTATGACGCGCACGCTGCGCGGCCGGGCCGGGTCGCTTACTACCTCCATTCTCCGTGCACCAAACACAGCGCTGCTGGGCCGCTATCGATTGTTGGCAAAGAAGTAAGCGGTGATATCGTCGCAGTCGTCGTTGTATCGACTTGGCGCAGAGTTGACGGCCTGCTTTGCCTATGTGTGTGCGTTAGAGCCAGTCTCTTCTGTATGAACCACCGAGCGACGATTCGCAAGCACGGGCCTATTGCTGAGTTGTGCAGTCTATAGATAGGCTTATTTTGTTGCATTGCTGAATGAGCTGCTTCATTTTATTTGTATTGGAAAATTAGCACTCACTTTAATCGGTTTTCCATTTCGACTAGAATCAGTTGGAAGTTTGTGGACGAAGACAGAAATAAAGATGACTGAGTACGGATTTAACTTAGTTACCACCATTTAGATTTTGTATAAATACATTTCGAGTGATTGACTTCGATTGTTTCGGTGTTGCCGAAATTTGCAATCGAAGTGCAGTCAAAATAATTGCACTATGTTTTTATGTATTATATTTATTGTCTAAATAAAATAATTTTGAATTTTAAATGGAACGAAGCTCAGACTTCCGCGTGATTTACTCGTATGAAACGAACAGGATGCTAACTGTTTTACTTAACATTTAAAATATTGGATCATCTCCTAATATAATTTGGCCGATGCAAAAATAAGGTGGGATTTAGCATTGGTGAGTCGGGCGTGGATTTGTTTTCGTGCCTGTGTTTATATTTCTATTAGAGGCGAGTTTAACTTGAGTCCCCGCGCGCCCGCGAACGAGGCTTACTGAGAATACTCACTGCTCCCGTTCCGCATTCGTTGCTGTAATAAAAAGGGATGAAGTACGCATTTCACGAGCTCTCAAAGTAACAAAAAAGCAGATGTACTAGCATCTGCTGTAATGACGTTATGCTTATAGTGGATCTTATCTGTGCACAACTTCAGACCGCGAATATGGGTATAGAATTTTAAATTAAACTCACGACTGAATAATCATATAGTAGTAAAATTCGACCGTTGATGCTGGCCGTAGGTCGCTTCACTTACCTTAGACTTACCTTACAATTGGATCCGGTAGTGAATGAAAGATCGGTCCAAGCGACTATGTAAATAGTTCGTATTTTCAGTTCTGTTCAGTGTAGCCGGCACGACCAAAGGGATAACATACCACCTAGTTCACCAAGGTGTTCTGAGTAGACAGACATCACGGGTGTAGGTGATGTAGCCAACCATATCAGGTTCCATATAAAAGGTCAGTCAAGTGCGAACGTGGTTCACACACAGAGAGCACACACATAGCGAGTGCGCAAAGCTATCACGCGCAGTGGCACTGCCTCTCGTGCGCGGCGTCGCGCCGATTTTCTCGATATTTAATTTAAATAGATATTTTTCTGACGGAAATTTACATGCATACCTACACCTGCTGCTTCACCGTTCGGAACAGGTAGGTGCCTTCTTTTGCCCCTCACTACGTGGTAGGCTCAAATTGCAGGAGACTGGGTTGGTACCACCGTACTGGATGTATGATGGCCGCATAGCAGCCTCGGCTGTGTTCTTCTTTAGTCCAGTATAGCCAGCAATTCAAAGTGAAGTCTCCGGTATGGACGGACACCTACCTTCTCGGAGGTGATATTGGCTGGTCGGAGCATGTGCTTTGGCCCCTCTGATTCAACCACCCATACCGGATTATACAAAAAAAAATTATATATATAATATATATAAAGTTCAAAGTTCAAAAAAGTTCAAAAAGTTTATTATATATTTTGCATTACAATGTAAAAGCAATAGCTATCGCCCAAACTGGCCTTGCGGCTGCTTCATGAGCAACAGATATTAAGTACTAATTTATTCCTATATAGTTACATTGTTTATACAAAGATTTATACATTACTACAATGAATGTTTGTTAAACTATCTACAAGCACAAAAAGTCGTCTATGCAACATTAATAAACCCAACACTAAACCGTCATTGATACATGAAATTTAACTTAAATATTTACTACAGTGAATGTTTGCTAGTCTATCTACTAGCACAAAAAGTCGTCTATGCACATTAATAAACAACACTAAACCGTCATTTAAACATGAAATTTAACAACTCTCTGAGTACCCTCACTTTCATGAATATCTTCACATCACAAATATCGAATTGCTGTTGCTAGGTCCATTTGTCGGCGACCGTCAAAGAATGGCAGATCACCACAGATCAGGCACTAGGCACTTCTTCCCATTCCCTCTCTTTCCTAATATGTATATGTACACACGTGTGACATTACATGTAGGTATATGTATTTGTATTTGTTATATGTATATTCTATACAATTAATTAGTAAGTATGTAAATAGATAAGCAAGTAAGTATATAACTGCAATTAATGTATATATATGGTGAGTGCCATTCAGTAGTTAAATAGTAATATGCATCGTCTATTATTAAGTAGTATGTGCTTCCGTGGAATGTACAGGTATATATGTATTGAAGGAAATTGATATGGATTTGGATATAGGAAGGTGTGGAACTAAGCTTGCGATGGCATCACCGAACATATCCGGGCCCATTGGCAGTAGAGGAGGGTGTTAATCGAGGTCGGGACTAGCGAGTGGCCACTTTAAATTTCCCGCGCATGCTTCACGTTTCGGCTCGCATCACGCCCTCGTCAGCTAGTCTGCGTTGACTAGGACGCGGGGAAACACCAGTCCCGCTCTCGACCTCCCTCTCTCTACTTATCCATATTCTGTAGGATGCTTCCAGTGACGTTTTCGAAGCTCTCTCGATGTATGAGCTTAGCGTCGATCTTGGCAGCCCTAGATTCTTGAAGAGAGTAGAGCGACTTCGCTGGTAGTCCTCTTGCTTCGACTTCCACAGCGAAGAGATCAGTCTTGAATCCGTTTCTCACAATCCGGTCTAATAAGTTGCAGTACTTCTTCAAAATTGTTTTTATGCCGTAAGTCCGTAAGTCGTAAGTTTTATGCCGTTTTATGCCTAAATGGACAACTTTAGATTTTTTTTTGTTTTATTGAGCCTTGCTGAAGTCATGCATGAACTGGAAATAAAATTAAATTCAGTAGTAGGAAAAATATCGAAATGGTTTGTTGCGAATGGACTGATACTAAATCCATCAAATATGTACCAACTATACGGTATTTTCTGGACAAAACTATGGTCCCAGCGAGCTCTCTATTTCGAATTCCTCTGGCTCTATTGACTCCCAAGTCATGCATGCGAATTTTAGGATTCTATATTGACCCAACTCTTAAGTTGGATCCCTTAAGTCATATGGATAAATTATGTGACAAGATGGCTATAGATGTATTTATGCACACGCCTCTTGATCAGTCCGGAGGCGTTTAGACAGTCCTACTATGCATACGTACACTTACTACTATCGTATGGAGTAATCCTGTGGAGTAACTCAACCCATGCTGAAAAAGTGCTAATACTGCAAAAACCGGCCAAATGCGAATCGAACTCGCGCACCGAGGGTTCCGTATCGCCATGTCATGGTCAACGCCACTCACGCCATCTATGGCGTGTTTTATGAACTGGTTCATGTTAGTTCAAATTCATGATTATTTAAAATGCTTCTTACTCTTTTCGGTAGATGGCGCGCATACACTTTTTAGTTTCTTATTTGGTTACCCCGTGAATTTTTTACTTCTTATTATTTGTTGTTATATCGGCCATAATAACACATATTCTGTGAAAATTTCAACAGGCTACCTATTACGGTTCAAGACATACAGCCCTCGGACAGACGCACATACAGAAAGACAGACAGACGGCGCGGCGTAGGCTTTGTAATAGGGTCCCGTACGACAGATACGGAACCCTAAAAACGAGCGATAAGGGTTTTATTTAGCCAGTTTACCGCGAACCATATCTTGTTGATACTTCTTCAAATATTTTGGTGTATTCTGGCTGCGTGCTCTTCTTTCTTTATTAAGGTCTTTTAAAATTAATTCAGAGTACGCTAAGGGGGGTTTCTGTATCATATAGGGAGTAAAACCTATATACAATTTTTTGGACCTTGGGCTTTTTTTTATGTAAAATATTTTTTTATGTATTTAAATAAAAAATAGGTGGTTGATTTTTATAGCATAATCGATTCAGTTTCATAACAGTAACACAAAAGTCTTCATCACCATTATGATCTAACACGTGTAAGTTGGTAAAAAAATCAAATTATTTCTATTCCATACTAATAAAACTAAAATTGTGGTTTTTCACAATTTCTGAAAGAAAGAGATCTATGTGTTGGAAGACTTTTTTGTTCCTGGCATGAAACTGAAACGATTACTAAAATTTTTTTTTACGTTTTACATGAAAACATTTTTTTTTTGTAAAAAAAATTCTTTGTTCTTCAAAAGTGATCTATTTCCGATACAGAACCCCCCCTTAGCGTACTCTGAACTAATTTTGAAAGACCTTATATATAAAAATAAAGTAGTGGCACGCAAGAACATCTGCAACAACATTAGACATCTGGTGACTAAGCTCAAGTGGCAATGGGCTGGGCACGTCAGCCGAATAGACGACGACCGTTTCCTACACTGGAAGCCGTGGACAGGAAAGCGAGTGTGGGAAGGTCACCCGCCAGGTGGGATGACGACATAAAGTACGTCGGCGGAAAGCAGTGGTAGCGTACCGCTGAAGGCGGAGGACTGGAGGAAAATTGGAGAGTCGTATGTCAAGCAGTGGGCGCATACACACTGACTGACTGACTGCCTAAGATAATTCAAGAACAGCGAAGGGACGAATTTGTCTCTGTAATTATACTCATTTAATGCCTTAATGGCCTCGTTAAGAAAACCATCAAATTGTTGAAAGGGCTCTTATCTGCCTCTGTAATGTAATTATGTAATAATCGATGAAATAACTGTGAATTTTATCTGTAGGCTTTTCTAACAAAGTGTCATTAATGAAAGTGATAAACATGAGTGATGAAATCTCCGGAAACAATGGTCACGATGACTTCTGCCAGGTATGAAACTTTATCGATTGGATGAAAAAATACAATTTTTCTGAATTATTAAACTCGTAATTTACAAATTTGAGACTCGTTGCTGTCTGAAAATGTATCTCTGCAATTTCAATATTGTTTTCCCTTATTATTAGGGAACTGGTCCTTTTTTTCCTGGTGAAAACACTGCCTATTTACTAATAACATGTGTAACTTTGAAGCATTTTGTAGGTAATCAATCAAGACTTTGTTTTCGATGAATAGGAACCTTATCTTGTTCGTCGGTATGAGCGTGCGTGCGTGTGTATAATTAGATTAGAAGCTCGTGCTTTATTCAGGCTGCTCTGGGTGGGTGTAGACGTGACGAAGTATTTACATTAGAGACGGTGGCGATGTGTGTCGGGCGGGACACGGCATAGGAAGAAGGCGGCGGGGAGGCGCGGCATTATATCGTGCCTCGTGTGCCCCCCTCCCCGCCTCGCCCGCTGTAGCACTCCATTCACGTCAACATCTGACGGCTGCTTCACGTGCGATGCTCGAGGCTTAACAATTCCTGAAAATGTATTGAATACTTCATTTACTGGGTGGAGGTGTACATCTGTGTGTGTTGACATGTTTGTAGATTTAATTGGGTCGAGTAGTTGAGAAGTGTTAGTCCACGAGCAGTCGCCGTTGCGCCTTCCGATTTCATTCACTTTAGCGAAAGTGAAGTTTGATTTAAATAATCAAGTGTTCAGACTACCGACGATTCTCAGAATTTCGTTTCGGAAGCGCGATTTCACGCGAAGGATGTGCACTTTTAATACATTTTCACGAATTAATAAGCTCGTTACTCACCGCAGCTCACCCATGAAAGCAGTTCGGGCACGTACAACTTTACAGTTTAAAAAATCGTTTCCGATAAATTGAGTAAGTGTGCTGGTGGCTTCATGCCTTAGATGAATAATGATTCCCCGAGGTGTACCTTCTGGAGCTGAGCAACGGAACGGGGCGGCGCGACGCAGGTGTGGATGGAGCACCGACACAGTACATAGTTCAGTCAGAGCTCACCTTGACTCGCAGTCTCGAGGTCAGATACCGAAGTTGAGTAGTGAATTTGAGCTCTGAGTTGATTTTGTTCTATTTACCCGACTACGTCGAAGCCAAAAGGAGGGACCGAACATGTGTCTAGTTGCAACACGACTTGACTTCTTGCCAATCGAGTAGGTCAACGGTCTCTATCGGACACATTTGGAAAGCTACGAGTATGACACAGAAGTCTTTGTTTTCCCAGCGTTTAACAAACATCAACGAGTGTTCTATAGGAATTGTTAATACTTGTCGTTCGGTGTGTAATAAATATGCGTCGCTTGATGGAGCAGAGTGGAGTGATGTGGCGCGAGCGCGACTGAGGAGTTCACGGCGGGGTGTCGGCAGGGCTATGTATGAGATGTGAGTCGGGGGCAGGGTATTCAAAGTAGCAGCGCGATAGACTTCGGTGTGACCGTGACGGGCAGACGACGTGAGGGTTTAGAGGCGTTGTTTGTCGCAAAGCGGTTTTGATTCTCTAATGAGCGCTTCGTGTTTGCATAATGTTCTCCTGTTTCATATTGTCGTCGTCGCTACATCTGTCCTCGACGCTGGGCTCGGTTATTATTACGTCACTGTGAATTGTGAACAGAGACAGTGGTTGTACGTGTGTATGTAGCTCGATGAATGTAGGTTTTTACAACTATCGTAGATCAGCATGCAACTGCATTGTATAAATTGTCCCCTGTACATTTTTCGACCACTAATGACGGCCGGAAAATACTAATTGCCCCCCGCTTATAGGGAAGCGCCCATTAGCGAGAATTGGGCAGGTGAAGGTGCGCTCCAGGAACGTCGTCACCTGGAAACAGCCGATAGTTTTTATCTCTTCGGGGTTGTTATAATAGTGCCGTAGCAGAAATTGTCAATACTCTTGAGGGGAGGTTGGGCCTACTTAGTCGGAAGTCGGTAGCGCAAATTGTCGACGTCGTCGTCGCTACGATGAAAAACGGCAACCCAGTGACCCGATTCCCGGCTGCGCTAGTGCACTGCAGCCCCGCAGACTCGGCTTTGCAATGAAGGCGATGGTATGATGATTTAATACCGGAGCTGGCTCGGCGCTGGTGTACTTGTTTTATGTGCACTACGAACTGTTCCATTTGATAGAGTATGTATATATTCTTTATTGAACCTAAATGTATACAAAAAGGCGCAATAGGCAAGCTTAATGCCATGAGGCATTCTATTCTAAATAGTTTGTGGTAATGTATTAGACTGTAAATAAATATGTATGAGAAAGTACAAACGAATAGGTACTATATAAATACTTTAATACGCTTATATATGTATATAATAGACTTAAATATGCACATTAATCAGTGGTACTTTTGTACAACAGTCAACTGAATGACAAGAGAGAGAGAGATTATGATATGTATGCAATATACATTTATTTACTTCAGTAAGGAAAGGACAAAAACTTATTCAAAATCTTAAATACATTCATAGATGTAGTGGACTAGTGGAGCGTCAATCAATGCACGGGCAGATTATTCCAGAGGCGAGCTGTTGTTAAAGCCAGATCGTGAGAAGAAAGAAATTCAAATTTCAAACAATTCACTCAAATATTTGGGTGCAACAGGATTATTAACTGTGCGGAAGAAAAGAGAGAGGGCGTGAGTGTTCCTGCGACCACGAACATCGCATCGCCACGGAAGGCGAGCTCGATATTCAGATTATTTCAGATAAGTATATCGGTCGTGCTAGCGCAATACGAAAATAGTACGAATGCACCAGTTGAGAATACGGTCGAATTGGAGGCTGACCGTGGTTCGGATTCCACGTGAAACTGTAGGTCCCTTCCCTTCTGACCTTACTAGGTGGGAGGGTTTATCCCGCCCGGGTTGTTACCACCGCACTGAATGGAAGGTCGGTTGAAACGGCTATGTCAATAGTTCGTGTTTTCCGACCAGTTCAGTGTAGCCGGCACGATCAAAGGGGGAAGCGCTGACATGGCACCTAGTTCACCCGGTGTTATGGGCTGACATCACGGTTGAAGAAGGCAACCGTTTCAGTTTCGTAAAAAAAATGAATTTGTTGAGGAGAACCTCATTTAGGTCTAGATAACCAACATCCGCTTAATAGAATAGGAGAGATTGAGCGAGCGTAATGTGTGTGCCAGTGGGAATGAAGTTTTCCAAACGCTTGAGAGAGTGTATACTCACAAAGACCTTTTAACTGACCTCGTTAACCTGCACACTCCATGTAAGAGTTGCTGTAGATGATCGCTGTGCCGTTGAAAACAACGGGGTGGCGAGAATCCCTGTCCAGCTTTTCCAACATTTTAGGTGATCCGACTCGTTGATATGGCGGCTCTTGCATTTCTACACGTCCGATTACATCGATTTCTCGCAGCTTTGTATTTTTTCCAGTTTTCTTCCGTCGTCTGTTGGCGTTTATGCCTTCGCTTCAGGGCATCCCGACGAGCCATCATTTTCGCGAGGAGTGGGATTATTGGCTGTGTTTGATCTGTGTTTGATCTTCCGTTTAATTATTGGGCATAGAAACCCGCGCCAGCTGTCTATAAAAAAATTCCACAGATCCCGTCATTCAGCCATGGAGCTGGAGTACGCTTGAGGAGCTAAGTATAGTTGCTTGAAAAATATAATATTTCTGTAATTGCCTCGAAATTTATATGTCAACAGTAGCTACCAAAATTACATGTTATTTAAATGAAATGCAACTTTAAAATATATGTATAAATAAATATAACTTTCATTAAGTCTTTAGTAACTAGGTATTTAATGCATAGTAAATGCAGTCGGAACAGACTGCCCCTGCGGACTGCATGTAGAGTAGCGTTGCACCGCAAGCGTGGCCGCGGAGCGGAGGCGGCGGAGGCGACCCGGCAGGTGCCAAGGATGTAGCTATGTGCCCAAACAAACGCGGATACACGAATCTTACCTATACAGGGTGTTTCAGGATAGGGTTTCGTAACTTCAGGTTTCGAAAGGTTTTCATATTTGAAGAGGAAAAGCTCTGAAACTTTTTTCCAGATTCGGTCATTTTATATTACTTTTTAGTAAAAATCGTTTCAACGAGATTTGGTGGACGGTTATCGTCCGCCTTTATTAAATAATAATTAAAATAAATAACTTAAGTACATGCTTAACTAGCAGAATTTAACTGCATGTAGGTAAATTACTAACACTTAAATTTGAATGAAATCAAAAGAAAAAGTGGGCTGGACTAGGTCATTGCACTCCCTAGACCTAGACAAATCTCTCCGTATTCACTGTTCAACGAGTTTTTATTACAATTTTCAATTTTTGTATGAAAAAAAAAAGTTTTAAAAAACATAAAACCGACTTCCTAAAAAAAGGAAAACTAAAAAACTATTCAAAATAAAAATATAAAAACCGCCTTCAAAAATATATGAAATAAAAACCTAAAAAAAAAAAAACGAACCCTAGAGTTGAAGGCGGTGCTAAAAAGGCTACACAAATCACAAAGGATATTATCATCCACTCATGTTTTCTTTCATGCATCATTTTTGCTTGCTTTACAAATCACAAAGGATATTATCATCCACTCATGTTTTCTTTCATGCATAATTTTTGCTTGCTTTAGCACCGCCTTCAACTCTAGGGTTCGTTTTTTTTTTTTAGGTTTTTATTTCATATATTTTTGAAGGCGGTTTTTATATTTTTATTTTGAATAGTTTTTTAGTTTTCCTTTTTTTAGGAAGTCGGTTTTATGTTTTTTAAAACTTTTTTTTTATTTCACAGTTTTTTTTAGTAATTTTTTGCTATTAATGTACTCGGCGGAATCGCTCGGCCTTCGGCCTCGCGATTCCGCCTCGCTTTCCAATCCGATCTTGACCCAATTAAAATAGGACCACGTCAGCTTCGATAGCTCAGTGGTGCAGACAGTCAACTGTCGCTATTGAATTTTAAGCAACGCTGGGTGCGGTCAGTACTTAGATGGGTGACCGCTGACCGTTGGAGGCTGACCAAGGTTCGGATTCCTCGTAAAACTGTAAGTCCCTTCCCTCGTAATTTTACTTGGTGGTAGGGTTTAACCTTCCCGGGTTGGTACCACCGCACTGAATTAAACGTCGGTCGAAACGGCTATGTAAATAGTTTGTGTTTTCCGACCAGTTCAGTGTAGTCAGCACGATCAAAGGGGGAAGCACTGACATGGCACTGGTGTTATGGGCTGACATCACAGACGTTGTAGGTGATGTTGCAGAACTTAGTAGAATGGACAGACATAAACGTGTTACGGAAGCCTACTTTTATTATAAAATAACCGTCGGAGGACCTTGGTTGAAAATTGTAAAATTTAGTAGAACGGATAGACATGCATATGTTACGGAACCCTACATTCATTTTGCAGAACTTAGTAGAATGGACAGACATAAACGTGTTACGGAACCCTACTTAACAGTTGCACTCCGGGAGTGCCGGCAGATCCCGTGCCACTCTAACTTAACCCTTAACGCAATGACTTAAGGTTTCATTTTAAAAATGACGCTGACGCGATGTCGCGAGTTATACATTTTTACCCACCTAAAAAAGTGCCAAGAGCCGCTAAAGAAGTTTTCACTTCAAAAACCTCAGGGTTATCCCCTTTCAAATAAAAAAAAAAAGAATTTTCAAAATCGGCCCACAATTGACGGAGTAATCGCGTAACAAACATCCAAAAAAAGAAAACATACCGTCGAATTGAGAATCTTTTAGGTCTAAAGTAAATTTCTCGTGAAGACAAATGCAACGAGCCCAAACACGATGGGTTTATCATGTGTAGTTTAGGAGTTCCTATGGCCACCTTCTGTCTCCATCATCAAACCAGCTCGATGGTACTCGGTACAGTAGGTACTGGCCAGGTACCATAATAAATTAAACGCCGGTCGGAAAAGATAAAAAAATTTCAAATTTAGAATATTCATGAAACAAGGGTCCGAATATGTATCACTAGTATATCGATTCATGTATTTCAACAGGACAGAGAAAATTTCAAAATATTAGGTATTTAATACTTTTTAGTTTTTTTTTTTTTGTTTTTTGGAAATCGGTTTAATATTTTTTAAAACAGTTTTTATTTCATTCTTTTTAGTAATATTACATAAAAAAGAATAATCGAAATCGAATAATCGAAATCGATTGAAGTGGTACAGAATTATTCGCCATATGTGTCAGACTGCAAATTGCTGAATAAGTCCACATCACAAATGTTTTGCTGAAGGTAACCACACACCATACTAATTTATCAAACTGAAAATTGCCGAAAACGACCACATCACAAGTTTTGCTGAAGGTAACCACACACCATAGTATTATGCTGATTTTTCGAAAACCACTGAACCAATTTCGATAAAATTGAAATGGGACCACCTCGGAAGTATGACCTAACTAACAAAAAAAGAATTTTCTAAATCGGCCCTCAATTGACGGAGAAATCGTGTTACAAACATACAAAAAAATAAAAAAAATAAAAAAAAAAATAAAAAAAAAAAAAAAAACATACAGACGAATTGAGAACCTCCTCCTTTTTTGGAAGTCGGTTAAAAAGTACGGAATTTCAATTTGAGTAATAAGGATTTTTTTCTTCTTATAATGAGTACTTTCTATTCCTGAAGTTTCTCAAGCCTATCCTGAAACAACCTGTATATAACCTATAACATACATTTATACACACGTACCATTTATTCGACAATGAAACTAATACATATTAGATTGAAACCTTCTCGCTGAACTACTCGGACGGTCGACCCAGACGGTAGGTATCGCTGACCGGTGATCAGCGGCTTTCGCTTCCCCAAATTGGGTGGAAACTGAAGGGAAAGTTGGTCCCGAACGTCGTTAGGTGAGGTGACCGGAAGCCGGCGCCGGGTCGGCGGCCAAGGTGTGGGCGTCCCCCAGGGCGGCCTCCGAGCCGGGGCCGCCGCGCCGCCGGGGTGAGGCGCGAGCTCCGAGGATGCTAACTAACCTTATAAAACATGCAGGCTGGCGTTGAACTTTGGCGCTCATGTTACGGGATACAAATTAAATAAACGTCCCGAATCAATTAGCATTGATTCGACCCAATCTATGGAAGATATAGGTACATAGTTGTATGTATATCAGTTATTTACTTGCTTATTATGTACATCTATTAAAACACGAATACATTTTTTTATGTATATGAGGCAAATTATTAACATACCATAGGGTTCGCTGTCCCCATACAAACGGGGAAAAACATTCCCCATGCCCATAGTTTTTATTATTTAATCGCCATTTTAAATATATGAATTAAACGACATAAAAAAAAGTAAAAAAAACAAACAAAAACCGAAAAAAGGGGGTAAAACTTTTGCACATTAACTATGTATGATACATGAGCGCTGGCGGAGGAAAGCTCACATAAATTATTTGTTTAATATTTTTTTTTCAGTAGGTAGGTAAGTTCTTCAGCGTTTAATTACTAAAAGATCTTTAAAATATTCATCTAATCTTATAAAACATAGCAACTAGCAATGTTCAAAAGCAATATATGCATAGAAAATATTTTCTCTCATAAAACAAAAAAATCATCCGAATTTTTTAATTCAAATTAGTCATTGAGATATTCCCGCCTTTTTACGCCTCCATACAAATAATTGAATTTCTCGCAAGCGCATAACATAGAACTTCCTTAGGTCTATGTATCAAAGATACATACGGTACAAAATTAGTTTCAAAAGGGTGTTTCGTACGTGTCATACCAATACTTGCGATTGTGTACCACTAGCGGACATGAGTGTTTCGTGTGAGTGAGGGTGTGTAGTACGTACGGTCCAAAGCGAGGTCCAAAGAATTCAAAATTATATAAACTCCTAAATCCTCAGAGTGATTATTTCTCTATGGTGCTAGTCCACAAGCGTGATAGAGATAGAAATAATAATTTTATTTTTTATTTATTTTATATTTTTTATTTAATGTATATAATTTGGTCTGTGTGCACACACATAATAACCTTTTACCTGTTCGACGAGTTAATGTCTCTTCTATCCTTTTGAAGTGTGTGCCGCCGCGGGGAGTGCGTACCTACGCTATGTATGCACGCGCACGCGCTGCACTGGGGCTCGGCCCTGGTTTATCCATGTGCCCGGCTCCCGCTGTTGGCGAGACGCGCTAATAAGTCGTTAGGAGCAAATTGAGCGAGACAACGTGCGATGACGGCGCTACAATCGCGTTAGCATGTCGAACAGCAAGTTGATTGATGAGATAATGATAGTTGGCTTTCGGAATCTTATTACCTCATCCATTACCGGCTGCAGTGGCGTCGACGCCGCGCCGCCGGCCGCCCCCGTGCTTTCTACGCGGACGGCTCCGCACCATCTACATTTTTTTCACCTTCCTGTCTAAATTTTATTTCTAGTCGTTTATGTAAACGTTCCAGGAAAAGTTGGTGCAGATGAATTATATTAAAATTATTAGTTTAATTTAACGCCCTTATGCTTTTTGTTTTTTTTATAAAAAAAAAATTACCCAATGTTTTGTACATTGGAATATTTGCTGATATTTATTTTCCCTGTCACTGTCTCGCTCACAAATCTACAATACGAAATGTGTTAGAAAGTTAAACTAATCGCAAACACAAAACCATAGGTACCAACCCTGTATTACAAACCAACATTCAAACGTTATTGCGAACAGAGAAAATCGCATAAGAATGTACATAATATTATGTAGGTAAGTAGGCAATAATATGACTTTTACAGTCTATAGGTGGGTTAGCTTGAACTGTGAAGCGTATGATTGTAGAGGTGTATCGTCGTTGCATTAGCACCGGCCGTGCTGTTCAGAAAAGCCTAAGCTGAAACGCTCCGTGTGCGTGTGTCTGGAGTCTGGACTCTGGACGCCGCGCCGCCCCGCCCGCCGGCACGTCCAGACTCTCCTACATTGCTGCACTCTGCCTGCGGGCAGCATTGAGCTGTATGTACGTTGTATAACGTTGTACAACGTTGTACAAAGTACATACAGCTCAATGGCGGGCAGCGAGTGTCCAAGTCTCAGGGTACTTGTCAACTGGCTTTGTTATTGCCTATTCAAGTAGAGATTCCTACACTGGCGGCCGTGGACAGGAAAACGGAGTGTGGGAAGACCACCCGCCAGGTGGGACGACTGCATCAAGTACGTCGGCGGAAAGCAGTGGTTCCGTACCGCTGAAGGCCGGGAGGACTGGAGGAAAATTGGAGAGGCGTATGTCCAGCAGTGGACGCTTACACGCTGACTGATAAGTAGAGATTATGCTATGTTATATATAATATTCTCTATCTACTTACTTATTATATTTTTAAATGTTCAGTTACAAATCACATTTTCCCATTGTCACGCTGGTGCTGAAATAAAACCGTGTGGCCTAGGAAATGCTCGCGAAATGTGTATGTTCTGTGACGTGTATATTGCGGGGAATATATTTTTCAAAAATAAAATGGAACAGATACAGCCGTCGGCATCTAACGTAATTCGGTTTCATATGTGACATTGGTGGTGTTTGCTGGGAGTCTCATGGTCTCAGTCCACTGAGCTGTCAGTGTCTCAGTCAGGACTACGTATCGCTGGCTGACCGCACGCGGGCGGGGCGAGCGGGCGGGTCGCTTGAGGGTAGAGTAAAAAGGTTCGCGTCGGTAATGGCGGTGTTCTAACCCATATGGGTCTAGCTGCAGCGATTAAAGCGTCAAGCGGTCGAGTGAAGTTCTGGCATGTGGTATTATGAATGCGTAAAAAGGTCTAAATTATTTAATTGGGTTTAAACATAAGTGAGCGAAGCGTTACCTACTTTTTTCTGCACAGATCTGCTGAAAATAAGATAAACTCTAAATCTGAACAAACATCAAAACGCTCCAGCTTTTTGTGCACCCTTTTGCTCAACGCTGAGGTCGGTGCCGCCGAAAACACGCGGAGACGAGATATGCCAAAAGCGTTGAGCGTGCGCCGATTAAATTTAAACGCAGGCTGTATTATGAAATTCCTGCTGAATAGATGTGCGGCCGCCGCCGCCGCGCCGGCGCCGCGGGCGAGGACGTTGCGGCGGGGGGGCGGCGGCGGCGGCGACTAACTGACGGAGGTAATAAAAACGTCGCCGGCTCGGAGGCGGGCCAAGTCGGGCGATGTAGGTATGGGTATGTTAGACTCTTGCGTCCTCCGTCGCCACTCCTCCCACAGGCTCGTGTCGCTCTACTCATCCTGCGCTAAAGAATACAGCGTCGAGCCAAAAAAATCCTCTCAAAATTACTAAACGGACGATACCTAACTCACTATTTTGTTAAGATGCTTTGTTACCTACATAATCCTGTGGGTCGTGCCAAATTCTTGCCGAAAAATTGTATTTTTTTGGTTACATAATTTCAAAACGTACTCTATTCTATACACTATAGAAGTTAGCGCAAAGACGAACTTTAGCTCAGACTAGGATTTTTACTTTTATTTCTTTTTTTTTTCTTTTTTTAAAGTCAGTCGGCACGGGTGCCTGTGCCCAAAATTTCATTGTATATTAAACTAAAAGGATTGATTTAAAACCATAAATAAAACATTGAACGCATCGTTTCTCAAAATCGTTCCTCTGTCAAACCGCTGGCTGCTGCTAGGGTGTGGAATTGTCTTCTTACGAGTGTGTTTCCCCATACCACCCGATACTTTCAACCGGGGCTTCAAAGGTCTCGTCGTACTAACTGTTTCTGGCAATGCCGCCGCCGCCGCGCCGCACTGCCCCGCACCGCGCCCGGGCCCCGGGGCGTGGTAGCTGATTTGTAAACTTCTGCGCGGCCAAGTTGCGAATAGTTTCGAGTTGTCTACTTGTTTAAGGAAAGTCAAACATAATTAAATTACATTCACAAATAAATATATACGTAACTCTGCTGGCATACTTAATTTCATTATACCAGCGACACAATATACCAAAATTTTTTGTATTAGTATATATTTGTATACAAATTAGGACTGTACCATAGCTTAGTAACTTATTATAGTGTACTGTGTGGGGCCGGTACTTTAAAGGAATAGCCCCACTGCATCTCTCCCCGGGTATGTCGTAAAAGGCGACTAAAGGAATATGACTCCCTTCTTATATTACTAGGTGGTAGGGTTTAACCCGCCCGGGTTGGTACCACCGCGCTGAATAAAAGGTCGGTCGAAACGCCTATGTAAATAGTTTGTGTCTTCCGTCCAGTTCAGTGTAGCTGGCACGACCGAAGGGAAGCACTGACGTGGCACCAAGTTCATCCGGTGTTATGGGCTGACATCACGGATGTTGTAGGTTATGTAGCCTACCGTGTCAGTTTCCATAAAAAAAAAATAAAAAAATACGGCGAATATGCCAACAAATAATTAAAAAGTAAAAAGTTAAAAATAAGGGGTCTCCAAACAAAATAATGTGCTAAGGATCGATTCCTACATATTCACGCTACTAAATAATAGATGATGCCACAGAAACGTTGTTTGAATTTATATCGGGAGGTAACTGAATCTGATATTCGTCTTATCTTAACCTCCGTTACATGTATGGAAAGCCTAGCGGCACATGTATGGAGTTTTGAACCGATGATCGTGGGTTCGAATGCCACTTGTGGAAATGTTTTTTTTTTCTTTTAAACTAGCCCGCTTACTCGGTGGTAAGGAACCCTCGGTGTGCTGGTCCGACTCGCACTTGGTTGGTTTTTTTATTAGAATGAAGCTTCTAAGGGAAAGCAAAATGTATGAGATTATATGGACATTGGAAGGGTTTTCGTTGATGTGATCATATCACGTGGACGCAGAGCTAAATAATGCATAGCTACATTGCAGTGAGTCATGCTAACAAGAGAGAGATTGCAAATTGCCACCACAGCTCGCTGACATAGAAGCACTTTCAAAGCACTCTCCTGTATTGTCGTGTGCTCTCGATATAACCGTAACGTGCCGTGTCGGTACTGGTCAAAATATACAAGCGTTCCTTGTAGTATGAAGGTAGGGTAGGTGCATACGTTGCCGGAGCGGCGGACGCGAGCTTGACTGTCAAAGCTTGTCACGTACCCCAAGCGCCGGGCCATGCGCTACATCAACGAGGAGAAACGTACCTACATGGTGTACCGCATAGTATGTAAATAACATTAGAGATACAGTCTCTAGCACAGCAACCTAGTATCTACCTAAGGTTACGTCTAGACAAGAATCGAAGGAGCCGAAGACCGAGAGGCGGCCAGGCAGGCGCCAAACTGGCAATATAATTCTTCTCCTTAGCAAATATGCCTGGCCGGCTCTCGCCAACCCTTCGACGACGTGGACAAACAATATGGCGAAGGTTCAGGGCCGAACGTAGAGAAGTAGAGAACGTAGCTCGCTGCAGATATGTCCACCCCGCGCCGCCCCCGCTGCGCAACCGTCCGCGTCCGGTGCCCCGCTTCAGCGGTGTCGACAGGCGCCCACCCCTCCCCCCCCCCCTCCCCCCGCCTCCCAACTCACATTAAAATCCAACGGCGAAACTCAGTCGTAAAATCGATTTCAAATGTACCGACGACGGAATGAAGGCCCGAATCAAAAACATCTGAATGCCATAACGGCAAGCTTTATTTCAGCGATGCCCTGGATGAGTGCGTATTACAATTTATTATTGATCGGCCGGAAACGCACCGCGGTGACCGGAATCATGCCATCCTTGGAATCCGTCACTATCTAAAACCTCGTCTAAAACCGATACCGTCAACAAGGTGGATGCGATGCGACTGTGAAGAAATTCGTCAAGAATTGCAAAACATTTAAACTACACGCATACAATATTCAATATAAAACTCAATCGCAAAAAACATTTTTAAGTCCGGAATCCGGAATAACATTCGGTATATATACTCTTATGTACGCATATTATGTCTGTATATTTGGCAGTTCTCATATAAGATGACATATCGCTGGTTCCAGGCTACTGAACCACTGATTCCGATTATTGAATTACTTTCAGTTCAGTGATTGAAGGCGGATACCTATTCTATTAATATGTTTTGGATGGAATTTCATCTACAGCAGTGTAGTGTTTTTTTATTTTTTTATTTTATTATTCCTCATTCCTTTGCTATACAATCATTATACGAGTACTTATTTCTGCTTTAAAAATACAACATTGTAGATGGGTGACACAGCCATCTAGTACGAAGCTGCTTACCTACTGCTGGTACAAGGCCTGAGTAGATATTCTTAAATTAAAATACACAACGGCAAGTTCAACATTCTCAGATACCGTCTTCTAATTTGCAAGGGACGGAATCTTGTTGAATTAATTTAAAAAACCGGCCAAGCTTGAACTTACTTTCCAACTCCTGGTTTTGTGCTAAATACTAAAAGCTAGTGAAAATATAATTTTCAGTATGAACTCCAGTCATCGTTGCGTGCCGTCAATAAACAGCATGCAGGCCTTAGAACAATATCAGTAGTGCTAACTTTACTAACATAAAATTGACTACATGACATTGTTAACATGACAAAAAAAAAAAGGGTAACGGTTACTTCCTTGGTTACCGTTGTTATTTACTTGGTTACGATTTTTGTACGTAGGCGGATAATAGCGGATAGATACGGAAACCTCCGTGCGCGAGTGAAACTCGCACTTAACAGATTTTTAAACGGTTTTATTTAGCTTGACTTCGTATATTTGTTTCTATCTTTGTTTCAAATCTTGCGACAACTTTTTCAACTACTTCTACTGTACCGATTTTTATTAAACTTTGCACACACATTGAGTTCCCGTGACAATACAATATTATGATAATTTCAACTTGGTAACGAGGGTCTGATGATGGAGTCAGGAGGTGGACAGTGGAACTCTTCAACCGTTACTAGTAACCCCATCGAGTTTGGGCTCATTTGGTTGGTTTGGACGAGTGCCCCATACTTCTACCAATACACTTGGTGACGAGGGTCTGATGATGGAGTCAGGAGGTGTACAGTGGAACTCTTCAACCGTTACTAGTAACCCCCTCGAGTTTGGGCTCATATGTTTGGTTTGGACGAGTATCCCATACTTCTACCAATACACTTGGTGACGAGGGTCTGATGATGGAGTCAGGAGGTGTACAGTGGAACTCTTCAACCGTTACTAGTAACCCCCTCGAGTTTGGGCTCATTTGGTTGGTTTGGACGAGTGTCCCATACTTCTACCAATACACTTGGTGACGAGGGTCTGATGATGGAGTCAGAAGGTGTACAGTGGAACTCTTCAACCGTTACTAGTAACCCCCTCGAGTTTGGGCTCATATGTTTGGTTTGGACGAGTATCCCATACTTCTACCAATACACTTGGTGACGAAGGTCTGATGATGGAGTCAGGAGGTGCACAGTCGAACTCTTCAACTGTTACTAGTAACCCCATCGAGTTTGGGCTCATTTGGTTGGTTTGGACGAGTGTCCCATACTTCTCCCAATACACTTGGTGACGAGGGTCTGATGATGGAGTCAGGAGGTGTACAGTGGAACTCTTCAACCGTTACTAGTAACCCCCTCGAGTTTGGGCTCTTTTGGTTGGTTTGGACGAGTGTCCCATACTTCTATCAATACACTTGGTGACGAGGATCTGATGATGGAGTCAGGAGGTGTACAGTGGAACTCTTCAACCATTACTAGTAACCCCCTCGAGTTTGGGCTCATTTGGTTGGTTTGGACGAGTGTCTCATACTTCTACCAATTCACTTGGTGACGAGGGTCTGATGATGGAGTCAGGAGGTGCACAGTGGAACTCTTCAACTGTTACTAGTAACCCCCTCGAGTTTGGGCTCATTTGGTTGGTTTGGACGAGTGTCCCATACTTCTCCCAATACACTTGGTGACGAGGGTTTGATGATGGAGTCAGGAGGTGTACAGTGGAACTCTTCAACCGTTACTAGTAACCCCCTCAAGTTTGGGCTCTTTTGGTTGGATTGGACGAGTGTCCCATACTTCTATCAATATACTTGGTGACGAGGGTCTGATGATGGAGTCAGGAGGTGTACAGTGGAACTCTTCAACCGTTACTAGTAACCCCTCGAGTTTGGGCTCATTTGGTTTCTTTGGACGAGTGACCCATACTTCTACTAATACACTTAGTGACGAGGGTCTGATGATGGAGTCAGGAGGTGCACAGTGGAACTCTTCAACTGTTACTAGTAACCCCCTCGAGTTTGGGCTCATTTGGTTGATTTGGACGAGTGTCCCATACTTCTCCCAATACACTTGGTGACGAGGGTCTGATGATGGAGTCAGGAGGTGTACAGTGGAACTCTTCAACCGTTACTAGTAACCCCCTCGAGTTTGGGCTCGTTTGGTTGGTTTGGACGAGTGTCCCATACTTCTACCAATACACTTGGTGGCGAGGGTCTAATGATGGATTCAGGAGGTGGACAGTGGAACTCTTCAACTGTTACTAGTAACCCCCTCGAATTTGGGCTCATCTGGTTGGTTTGGACGAGTGTCCCATACTTCTACCAATACACTTGGTGACGAGGATCTGATTTTGGAGGCAGGAGGTGGACTGTTGAACTTAAATAAAACAAAAATAAGGATCAGGATATTTGTTTGAATCCACCCAAGTTAAGGTTTCTGTATTGTCCCGAGAACTGTGTGGCGTTAGGGTGGCTAAAAATGATACGTCGTTAGCGATACACCACCCAAGTCAACGTTTGAAACGTGCCGAGGACTGTGTGGCATTAGGGTGGATAAAAATTGTACGTCGTTAGCGTTTCAACTTCAAGGCTGGCCACATCTTGTTGTATGAGAGCCTTGCGCCACTACATGGACCTCAGGGAGGGGGTTGTTTGTTATTGGTCTAATACTCGTGGGAACAACATGAAAGAAAAACATTATAAAAAAATCTAACTAAAAACGAGTAAATAAAAAAATAGGTAAAAAAACTTTTAAGTTAAACGGTTTTATTAAAAAAAAATAGGTAAAAAAACTTTTAAGTTAAACGGTTTTATTAAAAAAAAACAGCTGTACAAAAAATGAGAAAAAAATCAGCTATACAAAAACTAGAAAATAACAAGGACACAAACCTGGGCCTTCTTAAGATTTTACGTCTGGGTAAGAAATCGTCAATACTAGCGTGCTGTCTCCTCATGTCGGATGCCAAAGGGCACTTTGTGTCGCGTCAGCGGAATAAGTAATAAATTGAGACTTTTAACAGACTAATATAAAAACGTGGGGCGCATGTTATTACGTATATTACACGCCCCACGTTTTTATATTAGTCTGTTAAAAGGCTTTAACTTAAAACCGTTTAACTTAAAAGTTTTTTTACCTATTTTTTTTTAATAAAACCGTTTATTTAATGTTAATGTTTTATGTACCTTAATTTGTTTCTTATGATTTTCTTATAGTGTCGTTTTCGAAATCATGTCGTGTGCTCATGTTTTTAGAATTCAAATAATATTCTGTTGCTAATGTTTCTGCTTTGAGTGCCATGACCATGATAAATAAAAATAAAATAAAATAATATAACTGTCTATAATTTTTTTTATCAAAAATGACAAATTATAAATCATAAGTTCTCTTTATTAATAACAGTCACGGACGCAATTCTTTATTCTGTAGATATTAATTCAAGACTTTTATATTTTACATAGATTCTTAAAATGTGATATTTATTCAATATAATGAGACAAATGTATAATATTGATAAAAGTAACCTAATAAATAAATAAAAAACAAAATACTAACATCTAAATCTTACTGTAAGTAAAAAATTTCGTCCAACTCCTCCGACTCCGCCACAGTACCCAATACGCTGGCTGCGTTGCCCCTTTGAATGGCTAGGCCTATTTGCTGAAAGTAGAAAGACTTGGCGCGTCCGGTCACCAGACTTATAAATAAGGAGCTTTCCTAGGACGTTTCCGAAAATCCTGCAACGCTGCATTTCTGAAATATCTGTGAGACGTCACTACCCGACCAAAATGAATCCTTCGTTCTGATGTTACCGGTTCTGGGACTGACAAATAAACAGGACAGACAGATAGACAGACTGACGGATAATTGTGTCTAAACACAAGGGTTCCTTTTTACTATAAATATCTAAAAAGACAAAAGAGCTGATTAAATTGTTCCATCCCTTTTTTAAAACTTTGTTAATAAAATATGGAAATTTGATTTACGAAGCGGTTTATCCACAGGGAAAAAATATTGTCGAGGTATAATTTTCGGCAAGTAAAATGTTTTGGATTATCTTCAGAATTTTCCCTTCCTACACTTACACCTGAGGTTGAAGTTTATCCTTCAGCGAGTGCTAAAACAAAAAGCGTAATTCCTTTCGGATAATATACCTTCAAAAACATTCGGAGTATCATTTGCAATTTCTATAAGGTTTTGTTCTATGTGGGTGTGGCGAGTGCTTTGGTAGGTAATGTTACGTCTCCCGTTTCATTATCTCTATTAATTAATTTTGGCCCAATTTAATTAGAGTTCTGTCTGCTGTTAGCCTCATCTGGAGTAACATTGTAAGACTTATTTACTCACCAGCGCCAAACGTGCGTAGCTAGCTAGCCACTGATGATGAATATCTTAGAGCAGATATCATTGGCGCATACAGTTCGGTGACAGAACGAGCATATACTCGTACATACTACGTAGGTTTTTCTATGTAAGGTTTTATTCATTCCATAGAGTATTAAAATATAATGTAATTTTTTTATATAAGTACACAGAAACAGAACAAAGGGCAGCCATCCTCATGGTGAGAGAACTTCAGAGCTCGTCTTCAACTGGTCCCATCATTATAACGTATTACTTGCTGCATGCTCTAATAAACCCTCTACGTGACGAGTGAGCACGTGTATGAAAATTAGGTCGACTGTCCAGTGTCCATACATCCGCAATGGTTAAACCTCTTAAGGCGAGACGGAAGTTAACTTTCTCCATACAAAATCGTCTTTCGGCATTTATGTTTTTACCCCCCTAAACCTTAGCCGAATTTTACAATAATTGTTTTTTGTTGTACTAAGGACAGTCCAATCAACGTTCCTGTCTTTTTATTTTTTTAATATCTAAAGTGAAAGCTTAATGAATTTCATAAAATAAAAAAATATTTTTTTTTTTTTTTCGGTCGAAATATTTTTTTAGCTCTTGTTTGTAGGTATATTCCATTTAAACAAAAAAAATACAGGAACGTAGATTGGACTGTCCTTAAGACAAGAAAATAAATTGTAAAATCGGATAAGGTTTAGGGGGCTAGAAAACATAAATGTTGAAAGACGATTTTGTATGGAGAAAGTTAATTTCCGTCTCGTCTTAAAGAAGCCATGAAAAGTTCACGGGAACTCTAGTGTTCTTTTCACTCTTTAGTTTCTTGTTTCCTGTTTCCTGATTCATCTAAGTTGCTGTTGTTAAGCATTTGCAGTATTATCGTGCGTCGTGCTCCATTTTATCGCAGACTTATCGACATATAATAAATCACGGCTGTACGTAGGTATTCTCGGGCACATATTGCGGCGGCGACTTTAGCTGCACATAAACTTTAATACTTTTACGATCTGCCCACTCGTGAGCAGTTAAACGGGTTATGCCTGCACCTCGACTTAACGCCCAGCCTTCTTACCGCGATATGCGCGCACGCTTTCACGCAGAAATTCCTTTACTTTTACATGTGGAGAAAAAAAAAAGGCAGGGACATTATTAAAGAGTTTTCGATTCAGAACTATTGAAAATGAGAAGCAACAGCACACTCAATACCGGATTGCTAGACACATCTGTATGTACGGATTTTCACAATTACTAACATGTAAAATGGTAAATCCATCAACATTTTGTATTGGGATGTCTATATGTTTTTTTGGTTATTTTGCCACTATCCTGAATATCAATAATCAATCAATACATATATAAAAAAATCGACCAAGTGAGTGTCTGACCACGCACAGTGAAGGGGTCCGTAGTCGGGAAGGATTTTTACCCGAGATGTTCACTGTTAAAATCCAAAGTTAATAATAAATTAGGTGTACGGTCAAAAAACCAAAGGTCGCACATCCACAAAACACCATCTCCAATTGCAGAACTATTTTTCTTTTAAGTTGCAACGTGACATCTACACAGTGAAAACATCCTTTTAACGACATTAGATGAGCATTATCTTACAAACTATTGACTTATACTGAAAAGCTATTTTGAAACTTCTTTATATTTATTGAGACCTATCCAACTACCCCACACGCTTATATGCATATAATTTTTTCATCCCTTAATTACGCGTATTGTTTGACACCCTTAATTAACAGTCTCCGAGTAAAATGGTTGTGACATACGAACGGACGGACGGGCAGGCGAACAGGACGAAACTGTAAAATTGGCGTGTCTGTACATTTATTGCCAAAAAAAAATTGGGGAATGTAGGATGAGTGATAATAAATATGATATGATAGATGATAGAATGTCTGTTTTCTGTGACACTGGCAGGGAGACGGCCGCCGATCTCTGTTCTGTGGTGTTTTGACGATGCCATGTTTTCTATGTAGGTACTTAATGAAGATTTGCTATTCTAGGTTAGGTATCATTGATTTTATAACTATTTAAATATTTTCATCAAACAAAACAAAAACAGTTAATGTAGAAATACATAGTGAATAAAATGTCACTCTGTATTAGCTTAGTTTATCAAGAAACTTCGTGACAGTAGAGTTGAGGGCGAAGAAGGTACAAACATTGGGTGTAGCGAGTACGTCGCTAGTTCTGCAGGTGGAAAGAACTCCAGAACTACTTAGGGTAAGATCGTGCCACTTATTACGTATTTTTTCTTCGGTCGTTTGTTGTATGGATCGTGAAGAGTCCGCCTGAACTTGTGTGTGTGTAGCTTCTCGTTCGAGTTCGTTGCGTGCGGAGGGCACGTGGGGTTGGTGAAGGGTGCGGGCGGGGCTATAACAAGCTTAATGTTTTGTTACACATTCTGTTAAGGTTGTAGTACTAAAGATTTCATTTCCATGAAAGCACACTTCTTCTACTTTACTTACATGAAAACTAAGAAATATTATATTTCATGAAAATTATATGAAAAAAAAACCGGCCAAGTGCGAGTCGAACTCGCGCACCGAGGGTTCCGTATGGCCATGTCATGGTCAGCGCTGCTTCATACTGTTAGTTTCTTGTATGGGGTTTTTTACTTTTTCCTATTTTTATTATTTGTTGTTATATCGGCCATAATAACACATATTCTGTGAAAATTTCAACGGGCTAACTATTACGGTTCAAGAGATACAGCCCTCGGACAGACAGACAGACGGACAGACATACATACATACAGACCGACGGCGTATGCTTAGTAATAGGGTCCAGTACCGCGGATACGGAACCCTAAAAAGTATTCTCCAGAGTTATATGTCTAACATTACCGTTAGTTTCTAGATTTAACTAAACTTTTTATACGGATTTATTAGGTAGGTAACCCTAGTTTTGGAACTTTCTCCAATTCGCCGAAGATAGTTTCAGTAAATTGCAGTCTTTGGACAACTCCACCATTGAGAAGTCTTTGTTCCTCAACATACATATCCCTTTCTCGACCCTCTGATACGATCGTGCGTTCGACTTTAAAAAATTCTAGGGCCCCGTGCGGAATCAACTTTACTGAACGAAGACGGTGTCAAACGATCGTGCGTTCACTTCACTTATGAATTTGTAGCCCAGTAAATAGAGACCAAAAGAGGGGGGGTACCTTACAAACGGTCCGGTAGTTCTAAATTTTTGATATGTTGTCTAGGATGGTTAGAAGTATTTAAAATATAAAATGCACAATTCCCCCCACTCCGCGCCCGCCGCCATATTGAAAAAACCAAAAAAAATCGGCACTTTCTTCCGATTTTTGCTTATATCTTCATTTACGTGTATTTTAGCTAAAAAAAACCTTAAATTTCCTATAAGTAACATTTCAAATTTTGTTTCTAAGACTGATACTTAAGGAGATATGAACTTTTAAAAGAAACAAATTTTCCGGAAATTTGGCAAACTTCTAACTTTAGAACGCTGTAATTAAGTTACGGCCTATTCTAGGAAAAAAGTATCACAATAAAATTTGTAGGGAATTTAATTACCTACAAAACGCATGTAATTTTTTTTTAACCAACCCTATGGAGTGGGTGGTAAAAACAAAAGTTTAAACAACGGAATATTGCTTTTTTGCTATTGTGATGCCAGGTGATCTTGTATCTAAAAAAATCACTAATAACTTTGCAGTTTTGGCTTGAATTTGGAGTTTATACCAATCCTTCTTGAGTTTCTTACATGTTACAGCGCAATGCTCATGAAGTCATGAGGCAGGCACTATTTCACTTTAGTCCAAAATGAATGTAGAGACCAAAAGAGGAAGGTTACCTTACAAACGGTCCGGTAGTTCTAAATTTTTGATATGTTGTCTAGGATGGTTAGAAGTATTTTAAATGTAAAATGCACAATTTCCCCCCCTCCGCGCCCGCCGCCATATTGAAAAAACAAAACAAAAATCGGCTCTTTTTTCAGATTTTTGCTTATATCTTCATTTCCGTGCATTTTAGCTACAAAAGAGTAGGCTCATTGTTGTAGATAATTAAATTTCCTATAACCACAATTTTAAATTTTGTTTCTAGGACTGATACTTACGGAGATATGGACTATAAAAATTTTTTTTTTCGGATATTTCGAAATCTTCTAACTTTAGAACGCTGTAATTAAGTTATGGCCGATTCTAGGAAAAAAAGTATATGAATAAAATTTGTAGGTTATTAAATTCCCTACAAATTTTATTCTGATACTTTTTTCCTAGAATAGGCCATAACTTAATTACAGCGTTCTAAAGTTAGAAGTTTCCAAATTTCCGGAAAATTCCTTTTTTTTAAGTTTATATCTCCGTCTCACAACAATGAGTAATATTTTTTATAGCTAAAATGCACGGAAATGAAGATATAAGCAAAAATCAGAAGAAAGTGCCGACATTTTTGGTTTTTTCAATATGGCGGCGGGCGCGGAGGGGGGGGGGGGGAATTGTGCATTTTATATTTTAAATAATTCTAACCATCCTAGATAACATATCAAAAATTTAGAACTACCGTACCGTTTGTAAGGTAACCCCCCTCTATTTACCTGGCAATTGGCGCAGTTGGCGGACTTGCGTGAAGTAGTTTCCTGTCAGTTCGTTCGCAAAAATGGCGGCTCACTTTGTGGATCGTCGCGGTCGAATTGAGTAAACACTAACATTATTTCCAGTGTTTAATTCTGCTTAGTTTTGCGCTTGTTTTTATGTTTATGTAGCCTATTTCGTGTGTAAGTAATAATTTAATGAAAACGAATAGTATAGATGTAAATATTGTGGTGTTAATTTTTAAACGCACGAAAGTGCGACTTGGGCTTCAACTGGCTCAGAGTCAAAAAAATGATTGACTGAGAATAAAAAAAATAAAGACTTATTACTGTTCAGAATTAAAAAGTGAATAAACAATAATAGGTCACAGAATCTTGTTTATTTTCGTGCAATATCGTCTTTCTTGGGGTGACTTCACATTACAGGCTCATTGTACGATAGAAGGGTTAAAGTCTATAGCGCACGATCGTGACATGCCCTTCCCGAGGGGTGAGATTTTTTTTATTATTTTTTTGGGATCATTTTAGTTCTATGTACCTACTAAGAAACCAAACACAGAATCAAGAGATTCGAAAAAAAAAATCAGGCCTGAAAGGGATATGGAGACGAGGATATTATAGCTAGAATAGTATACAGATCAGCTGTGAAGCTCGCGCAGTGTGGATGTGTCGCTCGTGGACGCTCCGTTTTATAACGCGATTAACGTGTGCTGCACATTCACGTTCGAAACGGCGCGAGCGTTGGACGTGTCAGTCAACAGGTGCCCCGCCAACGACAGCTCTGCGTACAGTAAGACAAAAAACTTACTCCAGCCTGCTGCTATATCAATACAAATACCCACCTTAATACTTACCCACCTACACCGATTGCACTGTCGGAGGAGTGTGCTGTTACGTCACCAACTGCAACAGCGTCGTGCTTCACTTTAACACAACCTATATATACCTACTTACCTATAAACTACAATGCAGCAAAATATCAACAAATGCGCCAGATGCGAGACCGATATCCTGGAAGAAGATGGACTCAACTGCTGCGTCTGCATGAGGGGCTACCACTTCAACTGCGCAGGCATCAGCGAGATAAACTTCAGGAAAATGAGAGCATCAGTAAAGGCAGTGTACCAAGGACCGTGCTGTGGAATTGAAAAACGCTATGGGAAACCGCCTCCTGCTCTCACCACAACTGATCTGACAAAACTAAACCCTGTACAAAGCTCACCTAATCTGGAAACCGCAAAGGACGACGCGACCTCGACCGCAGTAAGAAACGATGTCCTACTTCAGATTCAGAGAGACATAGCCAAGCTGCTGGAGGGTCAGACGGAGATGCGGAAAGAGCAAAAAGAAGTCAAAGCCTCGCTTGAGTTTCTCGGTGACAAGATGCAAGAATTGGAATCAGATTTACAAATGCAAAAAGGTCGTATCTCCAGCCTGGAAAAGGCTACCAGCGTAACTAACGAAATCTCTCAGCAGATTAACAAACTACAAGTAGAAAATGAGGACCTACGTCAAGAGATGCTGAGCACATTTGTGGAGGTAAAGGGAATCCCGTCCGCACCCCAAGAAAATGTTATACATGTACTAGATCGAGTGGCGAAGGTTATTGGGTGCGCTGTATCGTCGACAGAAATCGCTGCTGTTCGTCGTCCGACCGGACAATTAAATCAGCGAGATATCATAATCCAGTTCACTACAGAGCAAGCAAAGGAAAAATTCCTGTTGTGTGCAAAGGAATCAAATAAAAAGAGGAAAATTGAAGGAAAAATCGGGTTGAAATCTAACGAAATTATAGGTGGAGAAACCGGTAATTCAGTGTTCATAAACCAACTACTTACGAAAAGGCGAAAACAACTCTTGTCGCGTGCAAAAGAATTCGGCCACTCCAATGGGATAGAATTTGTCTGGACAAAAAACGGGCAAGTTTACATGAAAAAAACCGACTCCAAATCTGAACCCGCTCGCATAATTAAAACGGAAAAAGACTTCGAAAGATTTTTTCGAAAATCTACTACTTCCGAGAGCAACACCGAAGAGAAAGGGATGGCAAATTTTAGGGGGCCACAACTTGGAGAAATGTATAAGTCGAAAGAGACGTATAGCGGCGCTGACGCATAGTAGGATTTGCGTTTATACAGATAACACTTTCGTCGTCGTAGATCTGATACTGATAACCGGTTTCAATGGGTTAATGACTTGTCAAAGAGTGGAGATCACGGCAGGTACGACACAACACATTTTTCTTTTTCTTCCTTGTTCTCTTATAATATCTTCAAAATGCAAAACCTGCATTTTATTGTTATGGATTCATGTTGATTTTATATGTTTGTGTATAAGTACCTATGGTTGCACTCACTCACAATTTAAGATTACTCAACTTGTGGTATTGCATGTGTCTCGTATTGTTTGTCATGTACATCTTATTAAATCTATTAGTACTGACGATTTAAAAGAAGTTAGTAAATTAAGTCTTATTATAAATGTAAAAAGAAACTCACCAACCTATACTCAGATTTCATTGTGCCTACTCATGGAATCCACTTATCATAACAAATACCGCAACTTACTAATCATGGAATCACTCCTAAAATTGCAATTATTACAAGTAATTCAGAAAATATTGCTTGCCATTCAATACATTATTAGATGTGTACTACTTACAGCCTTATGCCTTGAAATGGAACACTATAATATTACTACTTATATTATTATACCAATTTCAACTGAAACTATCAGTTTTACCATCGAACTGTCAATTACTAAAATTACCAAACTGACTATCACCAGAATAATGAAATCTCGCCTTAAAATTCAATTTTAATGAAGATATTGAAAATGACATTGAAAATATCGATGTCGTGAATACCCACATAACTCATTTACCGGAAGACTGTAAAAACAAGATACCCAAAAAAACCAAGATTAAAACTATTACAATAAATATTAGGAGCATCAACCGTAACTTTGATCATCTGGTGGTATTGCTTAAACGACTAGATATAGTTTTTGACGTAATCATTTTGACAGAATGTTGGCTAAGTGCACAGACTCTCATACCCTGCCTAGAAGGTTATGCCTCCTTTCATACATCAAAAAACAAAAACAAAAGTGAGGGAGTGGTAATTTATGTACATTCTAAACACTCGGTTTCAATAAGCGAACCCAACCTTCAGGACGCTAATTGTCTCATAACTGAATTTTCCGATAAAACAGTTCTGGTTTCCATATACCGATCACCGCGATTCAATTGTATTGACTCTTTCCTCGACTCGTTAAATGAAACACTTACCATATTAAGTTGCAGGGATAATTTAATTCTAACGGGCGACATGAACATTAATATAAACTATACTAACAAAGATCACCGGGCAGAGAAATATCTCTGCCTAATTGCTGAACATGGACTTCTCCCAGCCATAACGCAGCCAACTAGGGAAACGGCCTGTTTGGATCACATCATGGTTAGAAGTAAGGATAGTATAGAATCCTTGATCTGTCAAACGTCTATAACGGATCACTATCCTATTATCCTGTGCCTAGGTAATTATAGAGATGTGAAATCACAATGCCGTAAGGTCAAAATTGTAGAATACAAAGCGATTGCGACTTCACTTCAGAACTATAACTGGAACAGAGTCACAGAATGCAACAATGTTGATGTAGGTATTGAAATACTTATAAACATATTAAAGGATCATATCGATGCTAATACTACTACACGAACGGTTCCAAGATCAAAAAATAACCTCAAAGGCTGGATTACACCTGGGCTTATTAGATGCCTCAAAAAACGTGATCGACTACACAAACAAGCAAGGAAAGATCCCCTAAACTTCGAATTACAAAGGAGATACAAATCATATAGGAATGTATGTGATCGAGCAACCAAGACGGCCAAGAATAGATATATGGAAAAGGAACTACAATCAAATATAAATAACTCTAAAAAACAATGGGAAGTTATAAAAAAAGCAGCCTATTTGCCAGGTAAATATAGTAAGCCATCTTCTGATTTGATTGTAGACGATGATCCATTAACCTCGGCGAACTCTGTGAATAATTACTTTGCAAATGTTGGCGTATCAAAGGCTAAAGATAACCTGGATAACCTGAAAAGAACTGAAGAAGAACTGGCTAATACTGTGCACAGCTCTTGTTCGCTGTTGCACTCTTTTTTCTTAGCTCCGACCAACCAAATCGAAGTTGGAAAGATCATAGACTCGCTCAAAATAACAAGTGCAGGAGGTTGGGATAATATCAGTTCTATGCTTATACGAGAAACCAAACAATCTCTACTGGAACCACTCACATACATCATAAACTTAAGTCTCTCTTCTGGCGTTTTTCCACGGGCGCTGAAGAAGTCAGTTGTAGTACCTATTCACAAAGCTGGGGACAAGACGATCGCTTCTAACTACAGACCTATTTCACTGCTATCAACTTTTCCAAAATCTTGGAAAAAATTGTTAAAGAACGACTAGTAGAATATCTAGAAAAACATGATTTACTATCAAATAACCAGCACGGATTTCGACACAAAAGGAGTACTGAAGATGCAGTAGGTAGGCTTGTAGATTGCGTTAGTGGAAGTTTGGACCAAGGAGAGCGATGCCTTGGCCTCTTCTTAGACCTAGCCAAGGCATTTGACACCGTATCCCAAAAAATATTGCTAAGAAAAATGGAAATGCACTACGGTATCAGAGGCGTGCCGTTAGAGTGGTTTAGCAGCTACCTCAATGAACGAAAGCAATGCGTCAGAATAGGTGATGTGGTGAGTAATGAGGTACCTGTCAATTTTGGCGTACCACAGGGAAGCGTCTTAGGACCAGTCCTTTTTATCATGTATATCAATGAGCTATGTGAAAAAATTATCCCCAACTGTAAAATTTTTACGTTCGCCGACGACACAGCACTCATTTTCACTGACAAAACCTGGGATGATGTCTACAAAAAAGCAGAATCAGGGATGAAAATCATTAAGAAGTGGTTGGGCGTCAACTTACTTACATTAAATGTTCAAAAAACTAAACACTTAGCTTTTAGTATAAACCGTTCTACCTCGCCTGATGAGCAGTATAAACTACACTTGCACACATGTCCAGAAGGCAACAGTATCCGACATACAGTGTGCAAGTGTACAGAAATTGCTAGAGTTAGACATGTACGATATCTTGGAATAATTATAGATGACAATATTAATTGGGATGTCCACATCGAGGAACTTTCTAACAAGACACGCAAATTGATCTATGTATTTAAACGCTTACGCAATATACTCACCGTTGATACTCTACGTGCTGTGTACTTTGCCAGTCTCGACTGACCTATTGTATATCGTCCTGGGGTGGTGCGGCAAAAACCACACTGCTATCAATTGAGAGAGCTCAACGAGTAGTACTCCGTGTCATGATGAAGAAACAGTTTCGGTATCCTACATATGATCTTTTAAATGAATGTCAGGTTCTAAGTATAAGAAAGCTGTTTATAGCAAACATAGTAATAAAATGCCATACTCTAATAAGCACGGTGAAAGATGAGGTAAGAACTAATAGCACTCGCTTTTCTCACCTTTTGCATGTGCCTGCAACCAGAACCAAAATGGCACAACGATTTAGAATGTTTCTCGCTCCTTTTATATACAATAAAATTGACAAGCAATATAACACACATGCAATGACACTCACCGAATTGCGCAGTCTTGTAAAAGCTGTACTGATGAAGTATGACTATGAGGAAACGGAAGTCATGCTTGCGGTCATGCAGTAATCTAAATTATACTAAAATATACAAAACGACATAAAGTGTGCTGATCATTTTAACTATTAATATAAAATTGTTAATAGAGAAATACTAACTATACTCAAACAAACACAAATCCATATCAATTTCCTTCAATACATATATACCTGTACATTCCACGGAAGCACATACTACTAAACTTAATAATAGACGATGTATATTACTATTTTACTACTGAATGGCACTCACCATATATATACATTAATTGCAGTTATATACTTACTTGCTTATCTATTTACATACTTACTAATTAATTGTATAGAATATACATATAACAAATACAAATACATATACATACATGTAATGTCACACTTGTGTACATATACATATTAAGAAAGAGAGGGAATGGGAAGAAGTGCCTAGTGCCTGATCTGTGGTGATCTGCCATTCTTTGACGGTCGCCGACAAATGGACCTAGCAACAGCAATTCGATATTTGTGATGTGGAGATATTCATGAAAGTGAGGGTACTCAGAGAGTTGTTAAATTTAATGTATAAATGACGGTTTAGGTTTAGTGTTGTGTTTATTAATGTGCATAGACGACTTTTTGTGCTAGTAGATAGACTAGCAAACATACATTGTAGTAAATATTTAAGTTAAATTTCATGTATCAATGACGGTTTAGTGTTGGGTTTATTAATGTTGCATAGACGACTTTTTGTGCTTGTAGATAGTTTAACAAACATTCATTGTAGTAATGTATAAATCTTTGTATAAACAATGTAACTATATAGGAATAAATTAGTACTTATATATCTGTTGCTCATGAAGCAGCCGCAAGGCCAGTTTGGGCGATAGCTATTGCTTTTACATTGTAATGCAAAATATATAATAAACTTTTTGAACTTTTGAACTTTGAACTATATAATAAAGTCTACTCACTGCCATATTAGCAAGACAATAATAGTTTCAGTACTAGTATCACATTTACAGGATCACTGCTGGCAGGCGACTATAAAGAAGTTTTGCTTTCGCACGCTCTGTATGTATGTAGTATTAAATGGAACAATCTTGACTGCTGTGCCGTCCCATAACTCTGGCATGGCATAAATCGAAATGATTCAACGATATCAATTTGATTTTATGAAGATTAAGTTTATGATAAATCTATCAACTACATAGAAATATTCTTAATTTTTCATCAGTTTCATCATCATTCATCAGTTTCAATTGTTTATGCGCAGTTAGAATCGTGTCTTTCACATCTTCTGTACCATTTTTAGTCAGTTACAAATGTTTTAAAAATTTCGTTCTTAAGTTTCACTTTAATATTTTTCAGTCTTTCTTTTATGTTCTTTCCAAACGCACTCAAAGTCATTAGCCCAGTTATCTTTTTATGTCGACGTACTGTGTAAAACGTGCACGCACGCAGAGTACACATAAACTTTTTGCTAATGGAAGTGTCACGAGCATGAACATGCAGAGTGGAAAGGGACCGAGTTGGCGAAAAATAATGACGAGAAAATATTCCCTCGTATTTTGATGCCGAGTAGTATGAGAAAAAAGTAAAAGTGTATACTTTTCCCGTGCCCATAGCACAGAGGTGGGTTCGTAGCGCACGGTAGCGCACTGTAGCGCTGATGCAGCAATTCCGTCACTAGCAAATCATTCATCAAAAAGAAAGCCGGGGCGTCAACTGGTCGGTGCATAGAGCAGATGAAGTTTTGGTGTTTTTTTTGTGCCTGGTGTGGAAAGATGAAATTACAAATATTATCTTTGTATGTTGTTAAGCATCTGCAGAATTGTCGTGTCAACATATTGCGTCGTGCTGGAGAGGAGGGGGGGAGGGGGGGGGGGGGGGTTCCATTTAATTATGTCTATCTCTTTCACACCTTTGGCGTTTCATTTTAGGGTTTCGTAGCCTGCCATTTAGGTGTCCGTCCGTCCCTCCGTTGTCCGAGAGGATTACTCCGGAACGTAAAACGTAAAGCTGAATAAATAAAAAAATTATATGGGGTAGGGTTTTATACAATTTCTATATTTTTTTCGGTAAAGTATAGGTAGGACCGCAGCCTACCATTATCAACTTTACTATTATTATCAACACGGGTACGACGCGACGAGCCGTCTGATGCAAATGTCTACATATTTTATTATTACAGATTATGTTGGGAACGATGTAAATTGTTAACAATGTAATAGCTTTTAATTAAATCTTTTCAACATTTGGTAGTTTTCAGTTACTAGTGTAGTTAAAGTACCTGAATGTAATGAGAGCGTTTGGCCGGATTGTTTGTTGGAGTGAGTGTACCTGCTGAGGTGTTCCTTGCGGCCCAGCGAACACGTGAGGAAGGTTTGAAGTGGCGGGGCGGCGCGGCGCGGCGGTGAGTGTAGGCGTCGGCAGTCACCCAAGGGGGCCATTTACCAAAGATTAAAAACGTGTCAGACTATTTCCTTAAAATATCGATGTATGTAGATAGAGTATGTAAGGTAAGCGAACGTCGGCCACGCGTCCACATTTAAAGTCATTGCACAATATATTAATGAAAAGTCAATACAGTAGATAAATGCGCCCTCGTCCGCCTTGAAATATGCTTAATACAACTGAAAATAATCTTAAGTGAAATATCCGCCTACACCAGTGCGATTTGCCACGGTGGCATTTTTCTATTAGGATTACGTAGCCTAAGCTATACTCATCTGTTATTTCGTATTTTAGTATTTGATAAATTTAATAGAAATAAGGTTCTTACACCTATAAACCTCCAAACTGCACTTTTCAGAAAATTCTTCGTTTTGCGAAACGTTTTCATTTTGAAAGGTAATCGTGCATTGAATGGCTCTCGACAATTGGTCGCTACTCGCTCGCTAGGCACAGTATATTACTTTACTCTTTGTACGTAATCTTTGGTAGGACTGTGGGGATTATTCGTGGAGTTACTATAGTAAGAAATCTGAAAGCTTGTGAAGCAGAGTCCCGAGGGATCCCCCGAGGGTGGAATATTTTAAAGAATACTATCGTCTTTATACGTCGCTGAATGTTTTAGAAAATGTCCCGGCGGGCCACCCACCTCTCAGCAAATTATTTAGCCGTTCAATCCACGGCTCTGCGACGCACGCTAGACAGTACTGTTTGGGAGAATACTGTTGATATATTTTTGCCTGAAGTGAATAGCGCGGATTGAGGTGGAAACAACACCTCAAGTTTGGCAACAACTGTGCCCGAGGTCACAGCAGCACTAATTTATTAGTTTGTTGAAGTGTCCTCTAGTCGACCTTCGCAGTATTTCTGAGTTGTGCGTATACATACACTTACCAGTATTTCGTCAACACGGTGGCGACGCGACGCGGGCGGCGCGAGTGGGTCGTGAGGTAATGGCGTCCCCGACACCGGATTCGCAGAACGTTGTCTCCACAAACATGCCTCGCCGCCCCTCCCAGCCCCGGCCGCCGCCGTGTCCTCGCCGTCCAAAAACCGAGCCTGAGCTAATATTTGTTCATTAATTTCTGTAAACTGCTACCTCGATACTTAATTTATTGTCCATGAACCGGCGCCGGTGCGACAAGCTTCCTTTCTCGAGATCAAATTGCGAGCATTGTTTTCTCTTGTTGAATGATGAGTAATTTCATCACCGACAACCTTGCCGTGAAGAAGAGTCGTAACATAATGTATATCTTACACGTATCAATAATACCTTGTTCAAATAAAAAAATCGTAGGGTTGAGTGTGAGCCATGTTAGAAACGCTTGCAAACATTAAATTCATCTCTACACCCATTTGTATTTCTTCCATCGTAGGTAGCTACGCCGGTATTGATTGGGTCGAGGTGCGGCTGAAGTCGTGTTAAAAATGCTCCACTTTCACACTCGCATCTCGCTTTTAGTTGTGGGGTTTGAAAGCATGAGTTATGGGATCGTTTATCTGGATCTGTCGTAAATAATCGCTGTTGAATGCTCGGCGCTGGAATATTCCCAATGCCGCTGTTTGTATTCATCTGCCTCGGCGACCTTCGTTAGTCCCCATTACACGCGTGCGACCGCGCTCAAAACCCTCTTCGCTAATTTCGACGTTGGCCTGGGCATAAATCTTTCAAACCTTCATAACTCGATTCGGCAGATTCTTCAGTATTGAGATATTCAATAACTTCTTGCTCGTTTTATGAACTTATCTCTTATGAAAGTTCTAAGCACTTACACATGCGAAAATGTGCGTAATATTTCATACAACGATTTCAGACCTTCATAAATTTTCCAGGTATAGGTATATATACCCAGTCTACCCTTAAGCTGGGTTGCAGCGGACCTTTCACAAGCCGACTTGGCCTTCAACCGGGCTGACTTAGTGGCGTATCTGTCAAATTCAGGCCCTCGGTTCGGCGAAGCCACCAGCGGCCCGTTCTATTAGACTAGGTATAGTTGTTACTTACGCAAAACCGAGGGAAACAACATTAAATTGCTTGAGAATTCTTACCAAGTCAATCTACGCAAATGGCCGGAACGTGAATTTGGCTGTATTGGCTGTATTAATCTACTACTGCGGCTGTATTATACTCGTAATGTTCCTTTTTCATATTATACCTCGTTTCGCCAGGAATTGTGTAACGCTGGGCACCGAGGGCCGATAACCTAACCTCGTCACGTCTCTCTCATCTGTATTTCCTTCAAGTTTTGATGAGGCTATTCCAGAAAGTTACACAATATTAGCCATAAGTTACCATGAAATGGCGCTATGAACTTTCATCTTAAATTGCTGAAAACTTTTATTCGAACGCGAATTTTTATGGTGAATGTGAGTAGTACTCGTACATGCAAAATAATATGAGCATACTAACTGTTACTTTCTCCAAGAAAGTATATCTTTTACGTGAACGCAGCTCGGCCTTCGGCCTCGCCCTTTCGTCTTACTGTCTTCTTTCAAAATACGAATTTCACTCTAGCGAAGGCGGGGGAAAAAGCTAATTTTAATATATTTTTAAACATGTTCTTTAAATAAATAAAAAACACCGGCCAAGTGCGAGTCGAACTCGCGCATGAAGGTTCCGTATCGCCATGTCATGGCTAGAGCCACTCACGCCATCAAGATGGCGTGTTATGAAATGCTTCATATTAGTTAAATGTCATGATTGGTTAAAATGCTTCATAATCTATTCGGTAGATGGCGCGCGCGCATACACTTTTTGGTTTCTTCTATGGGAACCCCCGTGAATTTTTTACTTTTTCTTATTTTTGTTATTTGTTATATCGGCCATAATAACACATATTCTGTAAAATATTACGGTTCAAGAGATACAGCCCTCGGACGGACGGAAAGAGAGACAGACGGACGGACGGACGGACGGGCAGACAGACAGACGGACGGACGGACGGACAGACAGACAGACAGACAGACGGCGCAGACTTAGTAATAGGGTCCCGTCCGGATACGGAACCCTAATAAAAAGTAACTTAATTAATTTAAAAAAATCTGAATTTCAATTCTTGTCCCTTCTCCAATACGAAGTGGACCTTTATAATTACTATTCTATTTCTTGTGGTCCACACTCTTTTCATGACGCAATAGTAATGTATCGTTTATAGCTGAACAATGTAGATATTCCGACAATAATGACTAAAACTTCGAATTTCTCTGCAGAGATTTGGCAATAACGCGTAAGTGCCCGAGATTCTTGACAAATTGAAAATACATGCATGCTAAACACATTTAAATTTATTCAGACTCCGAATAAATAAATTATAGGGCGGAGGGGAAGCGCGGAGCGGCGGCGGCGCGGCGGAACGAAGTAATGAAAGAGTAGTCTGTTTGTGTTGACCATTCCCCTCTGTTACTATCTGATAAGTTGAATAAGGGAAAACAAGCTCCCGGGCTGGAGGCGGTGTGAATTTCGCGAGACGCTTTCCTTTATTGACGCGGAAGCGTCCGAAAAATAATTAGCATTTTCTTACAAGAGCATTTTGGAGGTAACGCTTGGCACCCGCACCCGCGTTGGTGGGAAGTAGGATATTAGCATGGAACCATCAATCATTTTCACATCTTTACTGGCGCGAAGCGTGAACCGAAAGGACACCAAACTGGTAAATATTTTGTACTAGCTTTTGCCCGCGGCTTCGCTCGCTGTGTAGACTCGATTTAACAGCAAATCCGATTTAAACGGAAATATGATATAAACGATCGTTTCTCTTATATGTATTTTCTCTCTCTCTCCCTCCCTCCCCCTCTCTCCCTTCCCCTCCTCCCTCTCTCTCTCCCTCTCTCCCTCTCCCTCCCTGATCCCTCCCTCCCTCTCCCTCCCACTCCCTACCTTCCTTCCCTCCACACCTCCCCACCGCCCGTTTTTCCTCCTTCCCCTCCCTTCCTACCCATTTCTTCCCCAACCACTAATATCTAGGGAAAATAAAAAAAATTGGTTGTCTGTAAAGTCGGTTTACGGACGATAGCTTTACGTGATAACGTAATTGTATATTACAAAGAAGGAGTTCGAATTGCTAGCTCTGACGTCACGCGAGAAGAGAGATAAATGTGTACAAGCCGACGCTTGGGCCGATTGTGCCTCTCTATCGCTTGTTACGCGCTCTCGCTTGCACACTCAGGCTCAGATGGAACGTGACACTTTTTCGTGCGCGCAGCCGGTGTTCATCAATTTATAAGACGTTATCACGTAAAAAATCTGGAACCTTTACATCAAATTATTTTTATTAAAGTATTTATGTAGTAACGTAGGTCTTGTAAACGCTAACACAATTTCGGACAGGTGAGATTGCTTTGATTTCGCAAAAACACTATTTTACTTTCGCATTTATGATATTAGTGAGATATAGGATATGGGATGGGATGGGATATACACTGAATGTACAGGAAAACCTAAACGAAAATCCTAAGCCTTCTAGTTCTCACAGAAAACGGGATGGTACGGAACCCTCTTTACGCGAGCCCACGTTTTTGAAGTGAAAACTTCTTTAGCGGCGCTTGGCACATTTTTAAAAAATGTTAAACCTTCGTCAGAACTCGCGTCAGATCCGTAGCCTGATCAAAAAAGCGTAAGATTCGAAACTTTTTTAGCGGCGCTTGGCACTTTTTTTAGATGGGTAAAAAATGTTAAACTCGCGTCAGATCCGTAGCCTGATCGAAAAAGCGTAAGATTCGTTGAAATTATGAAACTTTTTGATGTAAAATAATTATAATAGTTCTGTAGTGTTAAATTTTTTATGTAATATGAATTGTCATGATTGTCTACGATAGCGCAATAAATGAATATTGTATTTTACCACATAAATGATAGTACTTTTATACTGATAAATAAAACAATTCGTGCGAAATTATTCCCTAACCATTCCAAAATATTCAAAAATGCACAACGTTGATGTTTAAGTTTTCACTTTTTTTAAATAACGTTAATTCGGGATACACACTACCACTATACGAAGTTTCGTCAAAATCCGTCCAGTTGTTCAGGCGTGAAAGAGGAACAAACAAACAAATATTACTTACGCATTTATGATATTAGTCAGATACTTATAAGTATCTAACAGTATAAATACTGTATGTTAGTTTCAATCTAAAACAGATTGACACGTGCAACAATATAACGAAAGTAATCTTCTCTTTTCAAGTAGCTGACGAATAATGCTGTATTTGAAGATATGTATTTAAGTAATAGCTGAAACATACAATTTAAATGCAGAAAATTTTTGTTATGACAAAAATTTTACCTATTCGATCTTTTTTGAGGGGTACCTTAAAGTCGTCGCATAATGCCAGTCGCCAATCCGGTACCAGAAGAAAATGGAATTAGAGCACAGGGAAATGTGAAAAATTGATTCGGTAATGCGTGGTGCTGGCGAGTGAGGTGAGGCGGAGGCGAGGCGAGGGCGACGACGTGCGGCTCGCTTGCAGCTCGTTGCCCGCCGCCCCGTGTACGTGTACGTGCAGGGCACGTCGCCGCCGCCGCCGCAACATATTGCTCCTGATTTATTCGGTGCTGCTGAAAGTAATCTGGCTGTAGGTGAAAATGGCACGCGGTCTAAACGCAGAGCTTGCAACAGTGATGGTGACACTCTCTGGACTTTGAATAATGGGACGAAGGGATGAAATTGTTCTATATTAAAACCATTCTGAATCATACTTATTATTACTTCGAATTAGTTAACTCTCTATTTAATTATATTTTAGAGTCTTTACTTTCATCAAAGTATATCACAAATGAATCTTAAAATTCAAACTCTGCACTGAAGTGTGCTATAGAGTGGAACGATTTCGGAGAGTGACGGCGGCGGCGGGGAGGCGCGGCACAGGCCGGCCGCCGCCGCCGCCTCCGCCGCGGTGTGGGCGAGACCGGTGCGATACTCAGAGGTGAGAGCTTCTCGTTGATAATGAAATTGTACGAATACCTTTATTAGGGAGGAAAACGGCCATTGGCGACTTTAATTGGAATCTCGAGTAAATGTCATCTGGCAAAATGTACCTTGGGGTGGGCGGCGATACGAGGCCGGGCGGGCGGCAGCGTCCGAGTCGGCGTCCAAAGCGGAAATAGAGTCTGCATTTTTAATCATTGATACCGCATCAAACGGCATTCACTGTAGTTTTATTTTTCACTTTTAAATATGCCATTCGATTACTAGTATTCCCTAGATGCTAGATGCTTCGTATTTATAAGCTATTGTACGAGTTAGTAATTTTATTTACATATTTATTTTAGAGAAACGTATACGTGCGGGCTGTTCAAAGAGTATCGAACGTTTGAACGAAAAAAAGGAAAGCACTTCTGGAATGGTGTAGAGCTGGGCCGTCGTGTTCCGCATAATGTCTTCTCTTCTCTCAAATGTGGTACATTTCAGCGGTTTTTTCAAGTTTGGGAAAAGCCAAAACTCACAAGGAGCCATGTCGGGAGTGTAGGGAGCCCAACGACCCAGGGGTGTGCTGTGTTTGACCAAGAAATCCTGAATCAGATGGGAAGATGGGCGGATACCTTAGAATGATGGAGCTGCCAAAATGTCCGGTCGTTTGCATCACAGCGCACAGAATCACGAAGGCGACGAAGGACCTCCTTGTAGTACTCCTTAGTAATGGTTGTGCTTTGTGGTGCGTTCTCGGATTGTGATACAGGGATCCTGCATGACCCATGGCCCCAACTCCATGGCATTACCAAAGTCCGCACTTGGTCAGTGACATCGTCGTTTCGGTTTCTGGAGGGCCTACCTGACCGCGGTTCGCTGTCCACTTATATGCGGCCATCTTTGAAGCGGTTATATATATTATGTCGCAGGAATGTTGTAATATTCGTAAACTTACAATTAGTATCCTAGAAAACTTGCAAACATCCGGAAATTTGTCAAACAGCTTTTGCATTCACGTGTTTCCTAAGAGATTTCAGGAAACTTGTAAGTTTACTGACCTGCCTCAGTATAGTTGTACTTTACTGTAATTTACAGTGAGTTTTATATAAAACACAAGTGTCATATAGTGTCGTAACGGTAGGCGAGTAGCTATGTAGGTACGCGTACATAATATGTGTATTGTGGGTGATTTCACCTGTGCGCGTCTCATGATGCCAGGCGTTACGTTGTCAGATTGGACTGCAGATATGTTCAGGTCACATGAACGTGAGTGCAGTTCTCTACTAACTTATCGAGACTTTAAATTTATAGAAAAAGTTAAATTACAAATTTAAAAAACCCCCGACTCTTAAAAAGTCAAAAATAATTTCCGTTTACTTACTTAAAGGAGTCGGTAGACCGCTAAGTAAATTCCCGCGCAACTTTTGAGTCTTTATATTTAATTTACTTAGCGGTCCCCCGACTCCTTTAAGTAAGTAAACGGAAATTATTTTTGACTTTTTAAGAGTCGGGGGTTTTTTAAATTTGTAATTTAACTTTTATTTCAAGCTTTTTAAAAAAAACCGCATGCAAATCGGTCCACTTTTGAAGATAATAATTTTTTTTATTACTTAATTACTTAATTACTTGATTACAAACATAGCTAAGAACCATCCCGATTAAACAGGCTTCCTAATAAAAAAAACCGCATCCAAATCGGTCCATCCGTTTGGGAGCTACGATGCCACAGACAGACACACACACACACACACACACACACACACACACACACGTCAAACTTATAACACCCCTCCGTTTTTTTCGTCGGGGGTTAAAAATACTAGTTGATATGGAGTTTAGCCAGGCCTCACGCACTCTATGTAATTGCGCGCGCTAACTACCGACCGCCCGACGGGCCGCCGGCGGTCTATTTCAGTGGAAATTCGTCAGCCGCGCGAAGTATACATAGACGCTCGCCCACGCAACTGCGCGCAGCTGCAAAGCAATAACCACTTTACACTCGATCGTTAAGGTACATTTTCGAACGCAGCGCTTGGCGACGTGAAACAGTAGGCTATTAAAGCCCGAAGGCAGGAACATTTTCTATGGAGTGATTTATCTGTTACGAAGTAACTATTAAGTAATCTGTGGTTTAGCTTATTTAAGGTTAGCTACATACGTAGAACATTACATAATAGTAAACCTGGAGCCTACTGCCAAGAGCCTTCGTGCCGCCCACTCGCAGTCGATGCGACTTCCGCGACCCTCGTCAGCGCAGTCGGGCGGAGTGCGGAGTGAGGAGCGTCTCGTCATCGCCGCGCCGCCCGCCCCCGCCCCACCGCCGCGCCGGCCGGCGCTGCGACACCCATAGAGAAATAAATACGTCTATGGCGACACCGATGTATCCGGCGCCGGGCCTGGGCCGCATGAGCCGCCTGCCGAAATATTTTCTCTATATCGGATTATTTTATAGGCAAACAGACAGATTTCGTCTTAATTAATGTGACAATTTTATCTGAACATCGGGCGAGTGCCAAGTGTGGCGGCGCTGCTTGAGGGCGGTGGCGCGGTGGTAGCGGGGCAGAGGCACAATGGCGATCCGTCAGGCTGTGGCGCAGGGCACACGGCGGTGGCGCTCCGAGGGCTGCTGTTGTCTCGCATTCGTCAGGCTCAGACGTTGACTAATGACACGCGAGCTGGAGAGTTAATAATTTATGAAATTACCTATCCGTGGAAAAAGCTCTACCCGGCGCGCCGCCGCCGCCGCCCGGGGCCGAAGGGGCGACCAGACGTCGATGTTCGCTAATGTGTCGATTCGCTTGGATTCTGCGATTTTGCTCTTCAAATTGCCCTAGATTTATGTGCGACAGCACCTGAAACCGTATTTTGAAAACCAAAGTTCGTAAACTGGTTCCTCTATATTAGTCTTATGGCAAACGTTAACGGTAGAACGCCAACGAAAGCCGTTTTCGCTGAATTCTTTACCCATAAACTAGAGTAGAATTATTTATTCTGTATATTGATGCTGCCGCTGGGATACCGCTATCGCTACTCTAAATGTAGACTAAGCATGCTTAAAACGTGTACGTTGGTTTATCGTGATATCGACAAGAGCAGGACATCTCATCCCGCGCGCGGTTTTGCGCTGTGGAAGACAACGCTCGTAGTAATTGGTTAGAAACGCATTCTGTGGAATAACTCGCTCAATTATTTCTTCTGCTTTATATTGTATATAGCTGTCGTTAATTATCTTTTAAATAATTCTATGAATTTATTTAAAGCTCACTTGAACGCGTCCCTCCTGCTGACTCGGCTAATGGCTCTGCATTATAAATTAGGGTGGCGCGGGGCGCCCGCCCGTATAATATGCAAAATAGTTGGGGTGAATTATCTTTGCCTATTTTATAATCTGTATGTATGGAACCTCTGTGTTTTTTACAGGCCGTGTGCCTTAGCAATGGTTAGTTGAAGCCGGCGGACTTAGTAATTCAGGGGAATCAAATAAATAGTTGAGTACCACTTAGGTACGGAACAATATTTCACCGTAAGGAATACCTACGCTATCAAAGTACTCGTAACATAAATTTCTAGCTAGTTCGTGCGACCTGCCCGATGGACGCTCGCGTCGCATTGTTGCACGCCGCACGCGTTATAGTCAAGTCCTAGCTGTAGGAACGGCTAGGAGTCCGCTAGCTTCCGGCTTCCGTTTCCGGAGAGATCGAGCTCAGTTTCGATACTCTAACTAGCTACAGTCGATACTCGCGTCGTCCGTCCGGGAAGTGCGCCGGAACCCGACCTGTATGCCTATTTTCTCCTTAATCAATTAAACCATTTGGATTAAAAAATAAAAGATTTTTACATAAAACACGACTACAAAAAACGAAGGCAATAACAAGGAAATTTGATCACGAGCAATAGAAAAAACTATAGTAGGCCTCCCTGTCTAACTTTCCTTGTTATTTTTTTTTATTGTAATTGTATTTAATTCCTTTGTTCTAAATCAGGCATGACGTATGGTTTATTTTTGAAATATCTTTTCAAGCTATTGACAACGATACACTCGACGGGGCGGAGTTTAAAGATTTTTTTGTTTCACAAAATTTGAAAATATGGCCCCTCGCGGCTGCCATTTTTCAAACCTAGCCCATGACGCGCGGGTCATCCAGACGAATCAATCAATACATCATAGGTTGAAATAAGTTGAGTAGTCTAGGAGAGCCTCAGAGATGCATGAGGGAAAAACGAACACACTACACATACATACATACGCTGCCAAAATCATAACCCTCCTTTTGGCTTCGCCGTAGTCGGGTAAAAAAAGCACAAATTGAAACTTATTGGTATCGCGGTCGGAATGATAGTTGCGTTGCACTTACGTAAAGCATTTTACTTAGTTTTTTTATTTTATTCTCAACTTTCGGAGTCGATTGGGGCAAGTGGCAAATGAAAAACCGCGCCGCGTGCAAACAAAATTTCATCAAAGTTGATTGTTTGTTTTTCCGTCCGGCGTATCGCGCCCCTCCGGTATTATTCGAGTAACAGTACTCATACATTGTTTATTAGTAGGTCCACTGATGTTAGAAAAAATTACACATTTTGCGATAATTACGTGGAAATATTATGTACAACACTATATCAATTCAATTTGTATTAAAAATTGTAGATGTTGTCGTTTTCGAGAAGGCCAAATTCGCAGTGAACTGTGCGTAAGGTGCCATGGAGTGTTCTCATCGGGAGTGCCAGTGTGCGTGCATCGACCATGTGAACCTAAACGAAAGACTATCAAAAATCTTGTGAACGGTGCAGCGGGTACGTGGGCGGGAACAAGGTGTGCTGGTGATGCGGCAACGCGGTGCGTGCGGTGCGGCGGCAGTGCGAGTGCAGCGCGGTGGGTGGTGATGGTGGAGGTGGGCGGCGGCGGAGAGTGCTCGCGGAGTAGGTCGGCGGCGGGAGGGTGTCGGGCAGCGGGCGGGACGAGTGGTGCGCGCACGAGGCGCGGCGACATGCGTTGACGTGCGCGCGGCGCTGCGCGTGCTGCGGCGCGGCGCGATGCAGGCCTGACATGGAGGAGGGCGGCTACTGGCGGCCGTCGTGCTCCATGCTGTCGCTGGCGCCGACGCCCGCGGCCGTCGCCGGCCCGCACGTGTACGATCACCACGGCAGCACGACGCTGCTCCACGGCGGCGGCGGTGTGGGCGGCGGGGGCGCGTGCGCGCGGCACCACCCCCTCGCGCGACAGCTGCACCGGCACCACGCGCCGCCGCCGCACGTGCACTCGCTGCACGCGCACGCGTCTCCGCACGCGCACGCGGCCCACCACGCCGCGGCCGCCGCCGCCTCGCACCACTCCTGCCCCGTGCACAGCCCCTTTCGGCAACCTGCACCCGAGTACTGCGCCACACATGCACAGGTACGTCACTCCCTAGTCCCTCCCTCAACTCCCTTCTCTCTGCAATGCAAGCTTACATTTAAATTACCTATTCATTATATAGGCTCGTGATTAAATTTAGTGGAGATTTTTCCAAGCGAAACCTACGAGAGTCTTAGCCCCGTTGGCAAAATAACTGCTACTAGAGTGATACTATCGTTCCTAAACTAATTTTCTTATGATAATCATATCACACAATCAAGTCTATTACCTACATAGCTCTCAGTTGTTCGATTATTATGCGAGCGAGTTCCTGCTCGGCTCCATATCGCGTGGAGTTGCTGCGGATTCCGACTATCCGTATGACCTGCTACTGACAATGAATAGGAGGATTGATGGATGATGAGTATGAGCCCGAAAGTTTGAGGTAAATTATTGTATATTCAAAACTGCGGCGAATTCGCGTACTCGGTGAAAGACGCGTCATGGGTCGGCAAGGAGCGCCTACTAAACCGACAACGCTGTACACTCAGTGTTTTAGAGACCATTGTCCATCAGCCTCTCGCGTCTTGCGTCTCCGCGTCGCAAACCTACTGTCCGCTATCCTTTGAGTACAGACACACACAAAATCGTGGAGGAGAGAAATATTTCAAAGTTAAATAGTTTAGCGATCTCTCTCAGTATGAGGAAGGTAAAAATATCCCTTCTTCTTTCCCTCGAAACGTCTTTAGAATGACAGACAGCGAGGTTTTTCGTATAAATAATGAAAAGTGATTTTGTCTTAGGTAGGTAGTGAATCGCTTCTTTATTCGAGACTGTAACCCCTTAACGTCCTCCGTCCGACTACCGTCGCGTCCGCCCAAAATTATTTAGTGGTCATTTATGATAAGGGCTGGGCGGCGCGAGGGCGGGCCAGCATTGCCGGCGGCTATTTATTGATAAGTACGATCTCATCGTGTTGGCGGCATAGTGGGTAGAAAAAGTGGCGCTGCCTCTCATACAATGACCTGCATGCAGTACCTACCTTCAATGATGACATGTTTTGTATTGCGCCATGTTAGACTATGCAATATCTATTGATTTAAATCTTTGGATGGCATCTTTTGTTGGTTCAATAATAATTGCTTAAAATGACTTTAAATGTTAACGAACTGCAAACCTGAGCCGTTTCCTTCAGAGGCGGCGGGATGTCGTTCCAGCACCGAGATGCCGTGTATGTGAATGAGCCTTCAAACGCGGCACCTCTGTGCTTTAGCCAGCGCCATATAAAACTACGCTGACTCGAGGGCAGGCGGCCGCTGTGGCTGGCGGCCACCTCGGTACCATGGTGAGGTGAAGTAATGCGTCGTATATGTATATGCATGTATACACTTGCCACTGAAAATTCCAACACATGACACGAATCCCCACGCTGTCAGTAGGTCGGAGGCGTACTGGTCTGCCATTATTGTTGCATTGTGGCGCAGACGCAGTTGAAAACACAAATTCCTCCACGAAGATACCAACTACAAACTTTAAAATCCACACCAGCACTTGACTTGACTCAGAAAACAAACGAAATGATCGAAACAAACTTGCTTCAATCAATCGCAAGAGGCGATTGATTGAGGACAGACAGACAGAAGCGAAGTTTGGGTTTGAATTTCATAACCTTAAAATTGAATTAGGCAGTTCGTTGTTAACTTTAGAAGCTTAAAAGTTATGGTAACTCTAAATTAGAAGAAGTTGTAAGTAAATTTAAAGGTTATGTAACGTTAAAACGAACGTACATGAACATACAATTGAAGTAAGATAAAACAATAATGTGTTTATACATTCTTATTTTTAAGGTTCGAGGTTTATTCGTACTTTATGATTATACTAAGTTTATATTATGGTTAACTCGAAGCAACATTCAGGTCAGGTACGTAATACTAAAAATGAATTATATAGTTTGAGTTATGCCTACGCCACATATTGGGTTATGCCTAAAGCTATAAATAAGCTTGGATTTTATTTTCAAATCTAAATCTGAGTCCATGAAACCATAATTTTTGAATAAGTGGCCTTAACTCAAATTCAAAGGTGGATTTAAGCCAAACTTTTTGCCGAAAATTTTCCCAGAGTATTCGGAGGAGCTGTTTGACGCGATCCGCCGTCCCCTTTCCACATCCGCACAACGCGCACTGGGCAGGGATTGCATCCATACACGCTGGACTTTCCGCGGATGCGTACCAATCGGTTCTGCAGATCTTTCCTCCACAGAACTGGTAAAATCTGGAACGCTCTCCCTTCCCACATATCTCCCCCCAAGTACAGTCTCGGGTTCTTCATTCGCATGCGACCGAATGTCCATGGCGTCGTTAGACGCCTTATGGGTGGCTCGTCGCATGTTTTTTTACTTTTTTACGTCCTAATTTCGTCCTCTTCGGAAATATTTTCTTTGTACAATGCGGTAGTAAATTACCAATGACAATCTATCGCCATTTCCTCGCCAGAAAGTGTTACTATCTATCTACAGCACGTATTGCTTTGAACGTGACCGAATACTTGACGCGACGCTAGGTCCTCGCGACGACACGACGCCATACATTCCCTATCGTATCTTTTCGAGGTCGCTAACAGTCAGCAATGAGAAAGGTTCGCCCGGAAGTGCAGACGTGTGCCTCGATCCTCAATCACACCTCGGTGTGTTATCGCAGGACCAATCAGGACATGTCTAACTGACAATGCTCGCTACAAATATTGAAAAAAAAAACCCATGCATGAACTTGCACGTACGATGTTCACTATGTCTACTCTAGAAATGATTATCAATCGGTCTTTCTCTATATTTTTTCTTTGATCTAAAAATTTCATAACAATATGGTTCAGAGATAACCGGTTCGGGGACACACATACTTTTTTGGCACTTTTTAGGGTTTCGTACTTCAAAAGAGGAAAAAATGGATCCCTTATAGGATCACTTCGTTGTTCGTCTGTCTGTTTGTCTGTCTGTCCAGACCGTTTTTCTTAGGAACGGGTAGAGGTGTAAAACATTTAAGCTTCTAAGTCAACGCAGTCACAAGATACGGCCATTTATGTCATATATTTTGCTACTGGCAAATCAAATCAAAATCTATAGATTAGTAGAGTACTTCCCGTTAACATAGAATTATGAAATATGGTAAGAAGCAAGGTAACACAATTGAAGGAAACAATCCCAAAATTGTAAACTTGTAGTTTTGACATTAAAAAAAAGTTTTGGTTTGTTTTGTATGTCAAGACCCTTTTTCTCAGGAACGGATTAAGATATCAAATTCAAATGAATATGAATTACTAAAGTCTGCGATCCCTTTGAGTTGTAGAAAATGGAAGCTTCTAAATCAACGCAATCAAGAGATCCGGCCATTTATGTCAGATTTTGATACTCGCAAACTCACTCAATCCCGGGTATCCCGTTAACCTAGAGTACTTAATTCATTCATTCATTCATTCATTTATTGTTTATTGTATAATTTCATCCATAATATGTAGGTAACCTACCCTTGGACATGTCGAAAATTCCGCCAGTTCTAATTATCTACTTCAATGCGAAGAAGAACTGACAAACAAACTTCGCAAGTCACAATGTTTTGTTAGTACTTACCTTATAAGTATTATAAGTAACTTCAACTTATATTAATGATCATGATGATGATGACTACCGCTGCTCACAAGAACATTAATATTTACAGCATAAACATATTTTAAATTTGTAGTTATGTCATATAAAACATATATTTTTGTATATTTCAACTACACGAATGCCTGACAGTCAAACCATTGCTGTAGTTTTTTATTTAGGCGTTTCGTGTTTTTCCAAAAGACAATTATTTTGTACACAATATAATACAAATTTATGGTGGTTTACGAAAGCACGGCTACAAATCATTATTTTAGTAATTGGCCCTTGACTATTGTGTGTTTCAAACTCTACCTGCATACCGAATTTACATTTTCTAGAACTTAACGACAGGCAACGGAGTCCAGCCATAAGGTTTCCCGTACCTTTTTGTCTGGAACCTATAACGTCTTTACCTCAGCTTTTGCATGCTCTGGGGTTTTTCATTAAGCAGTCCCTATGCCCGCTCTCGGCTCTGTATTGCCCTATATAGCGCTCTCCTCAGATTGTTTTTCACTTTTCAGTACTCCGAGTATGTGATGGTTTATATACAAAGAAACAGTAAGAAGCATCATTCTAAAATGATGAAAATAAAAATTGTATTTGTGAAAACAAAAATAATCGCACTCTTTACGTAAGTGGCTCTGCGGGCAATTCTCTCGCAAAATTTAATTATTATCTGGGGCACCTCTTGCTCTCTGTCGTCTAAAACAAACAATAGAACGAGTTTATGCTTTTGGCTAATGATAAGTGACTTTTCTTTGTTTAAACTACTTCAGGCGGGAATAAAAATAATAATTAGCTTTGAGATGCTCTCAAGAGATGGCTATGCGGAGCTCTTGTCTTGGGTTACCGACACTCCGGCTTCCGACAGTTCCCCTTAACTGGAGCTAAAGTGGAGGGATATTGAGGGAACTTACATATTTCTCACCACCACTTTTCTTCGCCAACAGGGTAGGGTTGGGAAATGGTTGGTTTTTTGCTAACGAAATCCCAACCAGGGGCCAACCATGATACATATTGTAATTTTAGCAACGAAATTCTGAATTGGGGCCAACAATATTTGTCCCTCGTATGTTTGAGATAAATACCGTTAAATTGATGACGAAAAATAAAGATCGATCGAACATATCAACGGTCGGAATGCTAACAACTAATTTCGAACAGAACCAAAATTATGTGGATTATTGTATTATCAACGAAATCCCAGCTAAAGGCCAACCATTCTAAGTAAATGTTGTAATTGTTGTAACCAAATTCCCATAGGGCCAACAATATTTTGTCATCATACGTTTAACATATATACTGTGAAATTTAATTAAGGTTCGTCTGGATTTTGTAGCCGCAAGGCTGGTATTTCTGGACGTCTATAAACAAAACGTAAAATTATAAATGATAGTAAGAAGGTGTCACAGAGGTTTTTCTCGAAAACTAAGTAACGTAGAAACTTGAAATTTGGCTGATAATCCGATGATAGATCTTAATGACGCGCACATATATCGATCGTCAAAAACTAGATAACATTTATTATACTTTAATATGGGGGGCCAATTTGATACCAATAAAAATAAAGGATTCTAAAAATATATTTTTTTACAACTTTAAGTTCATTGGTCTTATGCTAAAAATGTGCAAAAAATTACCGGTTCTCCTAGGTTTCTAAAGCAACAATGTTTATAGGGGTAGTAGATATTATGACATAGATTACAGGAAAACTACAGGATTTTCCCACAATGCAATATTTGCGAGGAAAAAAGAAATTTTAACATTGAAAATGTTTTTTCGATCGCTTCAGTATAGCCCCCCATTTTAATCGTCCTGGTGTCGCGAGTTTTGGGGCTACGCGAGTGGTTGAGGGCTCAAAGCATTCGTCTATCGATGATGGTTCGTGCTGTAGGTGGTACCTAAATTTTTTTCCATTTTCGCTGAGTGTCAAATCGACTTTTTAAGTGCAACAGCGTAGAGAGCGAGGAGGAATATCCGAATGTATGAAATAAATTGTGAAAAATAAAATCACGGCACTGCAGATCCTCGGGTGACTTTGTTAGTTTGTTAGTTGGGTTCTGATGATGGAGCCGGAATGAAGCCATAGGAACTCCTAATCCACACATGATAAATCCACCATGTTTGGGCTCGTTGGATTTGTCTTCGCAAGTACTCTAGTCATATATGATTTCCAGCGCCACGCATCTTCTAACCTAACCTATATTATATTTTTATATTTGATATTTATTAATTTGTTACTTTAGTTATTATACATAATGTCAAGCTTATCTCTTTTTCTGTCTAAATTTTACTTTAAATTTTGTAAGCTGCTTGTGTTTTTGAAAAATAATAAAAAATATATAAATGTAATACTTTTTTTTTATTTTGTTGAGTTCATTTTCAATATACCTCGAAGGTCGTGTAATGCATGAGATCTGTGAATTTTTTTTTGATACGGAACCATATTTCGTGCGCGCCTGACTCGCTCTTGACCGGTTTTTGTTGATTGTTATTGCTCACATATTTTTATGAATGGAATGGTGAAAAAGGTGAAAATTCCCTTCATTTTTTAATGCGAGTTCCGTCGCGGTACTATAGCAGTGCAGACGGCACGGGGTTCATTGTTGATCTCAACAATGAACCCCGTGGGAAACCGGAGGCCAAGGTCGAAGATGAAGAATTGAAAGTGATAGTGGAAGCGGACCGATCCGACCGATCAAACTACGACTTAACTATAGCAGCAGCTTTCAATATTCACAACACAATATTAAGTCATTTACTTAAATTTGGCAAAGTGAAGAAGCTTGAGAAGTGGGTACCCTATGAGCTGAATGGACGCCTTTGCCTCGGTGGAGGTCGGAAGAAGGTTCTGCAACCACCTCAGGGAGTGCGCTGCAGCCTGCAGCATATACTTTCGTTCGACTGACCTCATTGACTTGGGCCTGGCAATATAGCGTGGGATCCATAAGGATTCCCAGTTTTTTTAGCGTACCTACTACTTATGGCAGTACCGCCGTACACATTCTCTGGCAACGGGGTGCTATGAATCCTCGATTAAGTCGAGGATTTCCAGCAATAATTGCCTGAGACTTCTCGGATTCATGATGAGCTCAAAGGTTCTGGTCCAACCAAAAATGGTTGCCAGATCAGTATTGATCACGTCAATGACTCCAGGAATGTCGGCAATACTACCTGTCAGATAAAGCTTAAAGTCATCGGCATACAAGTGATAGAGACAAATAAGGAGTTTAAAGAAAAAAATTCAAAAAATTTCGAAGAGTAGAGGAGACAACATACCACCTTGTGGAACACCAGTCGTTAGATCGTACTAATCAGAAAATCCATTGTCGATTCTAGCAATTGCTGCGATCACGAATGTCAATCTACGCTGCAAAACGTACTGGCAATGTGAATTTCTTACAGAACCGGTTTCTTCTTTGAAGTGGTCATATGGGATAATTTAGACCATCCATCCATATGCCTCTTCTTCTTCACCGGTTCTTCTTCCCCTCGCTCATGATAATGAAGACGCCGTTAGTAGCAGGTATCTCAGTGTGACAAGTGTACAACGGACAACGTACGATACGTTTAAGATACGTCGTCGCTTGTGAGGCCAATTTGCCAATCTGCAAAATCGTAACTTTACAGGAGAAGCAAAAAACAATTTTTTTTAATACTGTTAAAGCTAGCTTAATTTAATTTTAAACTTCAATATCTTCGAACCTAATTGAGATACAATTATTATGAAATTTAGCCACAACATGTATTCACCCATTCTCCATATATTGGTTCCTTTATGTCCAATTAGTCAATCTGGCAGATTGGCAAATTGGCCTCACAAGCGACGACGCGCGACGTATCGTGAAATTTTATGACAGAAAAATCAAGATTGATCCAATACATCAACGGTTGGGATGCTAACGAATAATTTAGAATAGAACCACTATTTTGTGGGTGATTATTGGCAACTTAATTGCGTAATTTTTACAACCAAACCGGACGATGGGCCAAAAGTGTTTTGTCAAAATGTTACTGTTTTCTGTACTAACCGTAGAAATCCGTAGTATCCGCAGAAATCGGAATGCCGACGCTGGCCGAAGTTACCGCCATTTTCATTCGGATTTTCATGACGTCGTCGTTACTGTGACATCTCCGACGCTGCGATGCGTGCTGTCTGTCTGGTTCGGATTAGTGAAAGCATTTCTATGACATGACAAACCATAAAAAGAATGAAAATGCGTTTGATGCGATGAGAGCATTGCGCGCAATGCGGACATGTGGAAGCTTACTTTGTTTTACATTTCCGGTCACGTTATCCTTTTACCTGGCGGCGTAACCCCAGGCAGCAGTGCAGTGCGGCGCACGGAGTGTCTCGCTCTATTGACTTAATAAAGTAATTTAAATGAACACCGGCATTGTTGTCAACATTTCCTTTCTTATTAACGAACAAAGCCTTGCACGAATGGAATAAAGGCTCATCAAATTTTCAAAGCCTTTCCGTTGTTCGCGGTCGGGGTTATTTTTAAATTATTTACGACCCTCTTGTCTGCTGGCCTGAATCTTATAATAATGAATAAAAGTCACCTGAATGAAACACAAAAGGGGTTACCTACTAAACATCTTTCAGGAACGAACGTTATAGAGACGCCTAAGACATCCCTGCATAGCATATTATTCCGCACATCTCCTGAACTTTGTTTATCTCTCTTTGAACAGGTATGAGATCACATAATTTAATTAAACTTACCGTGTGATACCCACATAGTTTAGTTCTATTTAGATTCTATTTAATGTACCGTGTGGGGCCGGTACTTTAAAAGAATAGCCCCACTGCATCTCTCCCCGTGTATGTCGTAAAAGGCGACTAAGGGATATGGCTACCTTCTTATATTACTAGGTGGTAGGGTTTAACCCGCCCGGGTTGGTACCACCGCACTGAATGAAAGGTCGGTCGAAACGGCTATGTAAATAGTTTGTGTTTTCCGTCCAGTTCAGTGTAGCCGGCACGACCGAAGGGAAGCACTGACGTGGCACCAAGTTCACCCGATGTTATGGGCTGACATCACGGATGTTGTAGGTGATGTAAGCCAACCGTGTCAGATTCCATAAAAAAAAAAAAAAAAACTGTGTCATCATAATTGAACAGGAGCGCCGTATATTAGGTACTAATTAATTTTTATTTTATGGAAAGCGTGACATGTGGCATCCTTACACCTACGAGCAGGGTTGCCAGATGGTTTAGTTGAAAAAACCGGACATTTTTCATCACAGGGCATTCGACTTTTCAGGTTCAAAATTAAATTTGATTTTTTGTACAAAATGTTTTATGACCTTTACTTTTGAAAATGGATGGGAGATAGAGTAATAAATAAAAGGATCAAACTTACTGCAAAATCGAAGAGCACTGTAAGGGACCAAAACTGCAAGAGTTTTTATAAAGGCTGATATTTTAATATTAGGTCATAAATAGGTTGACTATCAATAGCCCGCCGTCAGTCAGCCAGTTTTTGGGACAACTGGCGCGGGGGTGGTTCCGAACTTGTTAAAAAAACACGTACGTCGCAACTGTTTTATAAAATCTGAAAATTTGTCTGTGGATAGTAAGACAACTAACAAACTATGCGGGCATAGTCAGTCTGAAGAATATTGGAACAGTACGCGTCAGCAGCCCGCTAAACCCGTCAATGTGGTGGTTCCGAACTTGTTAAAAAAGCACGTACGTCGCAACTGTTTTATAAAATCTGAAAATTAGTCATGCCGGCCGGACCGGAACCTTTCCACGCCCCTTTTGAAAAACCCCAGGTCGTACTTGGGAGGAAATAGTCCAGCTTAAAGTAAAATCCAGCGCAAGTAGTGCCTCAAATGATTTCTTACGTGTCTGGTCTACGAATGAGTACATTCGATACCCACTGTATACCACGAAAACCGAGCCTTAGGAAAGCTTTCTCATCAATCAGGCTTAGTAGTTTCAGCACAGCGATATTTACACTCCCACAAAAAGATCCGCAGCGGTTACACCCCCGTCATCGGACACTGACAAGAGTTATAGCTCTCTTGTTAGGGTCCAGTAATAAATATGAGCCAATAGGCACATTTGATAAGATGGAATTTCCGTTCTAGGCTCTCGGTTGTAGCCCCTTATCGAAATATTATCTTGTCTACTGCTTATTATAGCTACCTTTTACGACATGAATGGGTTTAAAGACAAATTATTTACGCGACAACGAGACACCGTGATGACACCATGGATCTATCAAATAGGGACCATTGAATGAGGAGTATCAATGTGGTATGAGATACTCTTGCCTAATTAAATTATCATACCTCATGCCTCAACAATATCTAAGTATATAATGACGGCATTCTTGATTTATTAATAAAAAAAAGTTTTTTGTTTATTTACAATTTGGCGTACCCTGTACTTTCCACTGAACTATTAGAATCAATGGGTTATGAATATCTGCGTATTTTGGCATCAGTTTCAACAAAATTGGTACAGTAGATCCGGAGAATCTGCTAGTGTTTGGAGTTAGGTTATCCTATATCTACTGTTCAGGTAAACGATGTACTTTCACGAAGAAAGTGAGTCACTGAGAACAAGGCCGAAGACCGAGCTGCGTTCAGGTGAAATATGTATAAGGTGCTTCGTTATTTATGTCCAAAATTTCGGGAGGGTTACATACGCACTCAAATAAAAACTTTACGTAAGATAAAACATATGTTTATTTATAGGAGCATTTTTTCTCCTAACAAAAAAATTAAATCAAATAATTAGCTGTAAAAACCAATCATAGTGACCACGCCATCTATCGGTGAACACATGTAATTAGGTTGCCATCTTACTTGCTAGATACGAAGGACTCAAAATATCAATATAAAATAAGCCGTGCCAAACAACGCGAGATACGTGCGAGTGCGTAGCCGTGATTGCTGCTATACGTATCTATTTCCCCCCATGTACTGCCTAGGGTTTTTCAAAAGGGGCGTGAAAAGGCTCCGCTGTCGGGCCGGCATGGCATTCGCAATCCCCGTGCATCACAGAATGTCCATGGGCAGCGTTAGACACCTACTCGTAGGTGAAACGATGCCGTGATGCCGCACATGTCGCGTTATTCATAAAAAAAGAACAAACTTATGGCTAAGGAACCCTCTGTGTATGATCAGCAGACATCGGAATCCGCGGGGCACGAATACGACCTTGTTAGGGATTGACTACGGCGATCAATAAACAATCGACACTGTTATCGATACTCATATTTATTTGTTTATTGTATTTTATTCATGTCATATTTCAGACCTGAATACTTATATACCTACAGTACTTATACAGGGTGGCCCAGTTATAGTGGTCCAAAAATTTTTTTTAGATGGAGGACATCTTGTTGACTCATTTAAAAAAAACATTAGTTCCGCGAAAATCAATAGTTTAGAAGTTATGATTTTTTAAACTTTTTTTGAAATTTCTCTATTTTAGTCACATAAACCGCTCTAGTTGGATATCTATTCCACAAAATCGAATAAAATTTGGTATGGAAGTAGAGGAGACATGTAGCTAGTACGTAATGAATAGTTTTTAGGTTTACTCCTAGACTGTACTGTTGCTTTAGCCCTTTCAGCGAATTTTTGTTCAGTTTACATTAAAATTGATCAATTTTTTAAAAATCACTGTGAAAAAAAAATGTACTACAGAAGATTTGCCCATACCCTTAAAAACTACCTATACATATCACAATTCTCCAGACCAAAAATTGTAGTGGTGTTACAATTGTAACATATTCAAAATAAACATCATTTGTACAAAGTCACTACAATAAAAAGTGAAGATTACCTTAATTTTTAAAATCTTATTTTTTAAAAACATTACTAACCAGTTTTTTATGTGTAGATTAGCGCTGTTGGAGACAGGTTTGTGAATAATGTGAAATTGTAGTGGAACTAACGTTTTGAAAAAAATATGATTTTAAAAATTAAGGTAATCGTCACTTTTTATTGTAGTGACTTTGTAAAAATGATGTTAATTTTGAATATGTTACAATTGTAACACCAATACAATTTTTGGTCAGGAGAATTGTGATATGTATAGGTAGTTTTTAAGGACATGGGCAAATCTTCGGTAGTAAATTTTTTTTTCACAGTGATTTTTCAAAAATTAATCACTTTTAATGTAAACTGAACAAAAATTCACTGAAAGGGCTATAACAACAGTACAGTCTAGGAGTAAACCTAAAAACGATTCATTACGTACTAGCTACATGTCTCCTCTACTTTCATACCAAATTTTATTCGATTTTGTGGAATAGATATCCAACTAGAGCGGTTTATGTGACTAAAATAGAGAAATAAAAAAAAAAGTTAAAAAAAATCATAACTTCTAAACTATTGATTTTCGCGGAACTAATGTTTTTTTTAAATGAATCAACATGATGTCCTCCATCTAAAAAAAAATTTTGGACCACTATAACTGGGACATCCTGTATAAACATGTATACTTTATATGTTAACGATTAAGTAAATATAATACATATTTATATAAGGTCTTTCAAAATTAGTTCATAGTACGCTAAGGGGGGGTTCTGTGTTCTGTATCATATAGGGAGTAAAACCTATATAAAAATTTTTGGACCTTGGGCTTTTTTTAAATAAAATTTTTTTTTATGTAGGTATTTAAATAAAAAAATAGGTGGTTGATTTTTATAACCTAATCGATTCAGTTTCATAACAGTAACAAAAAAGTCTTCATGACCATTATGATGTAACAAGTTGGTAAAAAAAATTAAATTCTTTCTATTCCATACTAATAAAACTAAAATTGTGGTTTTTCACAATTTCTGAAAGAAAGAGATATACGCGTTGGAAGACTTTTTTGTTCCTAGCACGAAACCGAAACGATTAAGAATTTTTTTTTTTACATTTAACATTAAAAAAAATTTTTGTGAAAAAAAAAATTCTTTGTTCTTCAAAAGTGATCTATTTCCGATACAGAACCCCCCCCTTAGCTTACTATGAACTATTTTGTAAGACCTATTTTTTTGGACCTTGGCCTTTTTTTTATGTAAAATATTTTTTTATGTGTTTAAAAAAAAAATAGGTGGTTGATTTTTATAGCCTAATCGATTCAGTTTCATAACAGTAACAAAAAAGTCTTCAATATCATTATGATGTAACACGTGTAAGTTGGTAAAAAAAATCAAATTCTTTCTATTCCATACTAATAAAACTAATATTGTGGTTTGAACAGATTTGTATTGTACCTATAAAGTAAATACAACATTTGTTTATTATATCTTATTTTCTATAGAAATACTCTTAGTTTTAATAATCGACATTATTTTATATTATTCTAAAATAACGATCGATTTTCGATATTTGTGGATACATTGTCCCATCACTAAACAACCTTGAATCATTCGTGCCCCGCGGATTCCGATGTATGATGATCAGCGTTCTCACTTAACAGGTTGAATAAAGATAACTCGTTCGCTTATATTAACATAACACACAAATCGCTGAGCTGACTGCCGCACGAGATTTTAGGTCGGCACAATATTGACATTCTGTCTCCACAGCCTCCACCGCGCCGCACGTTTCATTTCCAACGCGAGAGTAAGCGAAGTCGTACTATTTATTCTATTACATACTACGAGCACATACATTAGTTACGTACACTGTGTCGATGATATAAAATATCAGTAATAATCAGTCGCAGTGCGGATGTATTTCGGAGTCCAAACATTTTCAAAACATGAGCGGGGCAGGGGAATTATGCTTAGTATAGTCGAGCGGGAAGTCGCTATGATTGAATTGATTTGGCATCGGCAACGAAAGCGCGGGGTGGGCGGGACTTGGGAGGGGTGAAACCGCACCGCACTTCGCAGCAGCGGCACAAATTGCTTGCTGCACAGCGCCGCCTCCGCCGCTGCCGTGTAGTACGGTTTACATACATTACACAATTTCATACAAAGAATGCGGCGGGTGGCCGAGTGGTCTGGGCATCGGCTTCTCCTGCGAGAGGTCCGAGCTTCGAATACGGTCGACGTGTATCAGTCAGTTTTTTCAGACGGAAAAATTCACGTGCACATCTACTTCCACCTGCTGTTTCACCGTTGTTCGGAACCGGTGTAAAACTGTAGGTCTCTTCCCTTGCCCCTTACTAAGTGGTAGGCTCAAATTGTAGCCGACTGGGTTGGTACCACCTTACTGGATATAAGATAGCCGCATAGACGCCTCGGATGTGTTTTCCTCTAGTCTAGTCCATAGTAAAGCGAGCAATCCAAAAATGGATGGTGTATCCGGTATGGCGCGTATATTCTCGGACGTGATATTGGCTGGTCGGAGCGTGTAAATAGTGAAAAAAATGTCACCTAAAACAACGATGTTATACTCGTAAATACATCATATGAAATCCGAGCATATACTGTCCGCAGACTCCGCAGTAATGTATGGAATACTAAAGGGGGTTATTGTGTACGTGTTTCTTTTCTGCTAATTTTTAATTTTGAAGACATACGAGTATTTTTTTCTATTCTCCAATTACTTGGAGGCTAACCCTAACCATCATCGTATGTAGAAAGGTGTGCTGACACCCTGTATGCGTAAAATGGACGTAGCCATACCCGTAACCTAAAGGTAAATTGATTTATTTTGACAATTTGATGTGTAGATATTGTAGCACGTACTATAGGAAAGATGTCGACATGCTTTTCTGAGGTTAGAGGTGACAGCCCTTTTTTTTCTTTCATATTATTATGTCTCCAGTTTCAGAAGAGAGCTTCTTCGTGCCTCACTTTTAAATTTAGTAGTTTTAAATTCACTTTTAAATAGTATTTGATTGGCTGTCAAGTCGCGTCACGGCAGCGGTAGTTTAATTATTTGGTGCCACGGCGCTGTCATATCCGGGCTTATTGCGGACTCCATCGGGCGAGGAAAATTAAACCGGACAAAAACTATCGGGAGCACACTTCGAATAGCCCATACTGTGGAACACACAACTGCCTCACGTTTTTCGTCATCCCACCCGTTTTCCGCCCACACCCTTTCATCTGCCCACGCGCCTCCTCCATCCCTCCCCCCTCCCCTCGACCCTCTGCCGCACTGCCAGACTGCCGCAACTCCCCCGCCCTAATTTAAGAGCTGCATGGGGACACGATAATATCAAGTTTCCCCAGTTTGATTTACTTCGGAAACTAAGGCCGAAGTAATTGTTCTTGTTCGGAATCCCTTGCAATATAAGGTAAAGTACAATGGTGGCGCCTAACTCTCTTTTGATGATTCGCTGAAGGCAGCTAGGGGAGATCTTCAGTAAAATGCGATGGACTGTATTATTTTAGATTTAATGAATAAAAATGCATTCTGCCAAGCACCGCGCTCCAACTTTTCATTTGCATTTTTATACATTAAACCTAAAATAATACAGTCCACCGCATTTTACTGAAAAGCTCTCCTAGCTGCCTTCGGCGATCATCAAAGAATAGTTAGGCGCCACCAACAACCTCTCCATAATTTTTTCTTTCTTCCCGTCATTTTAGCTTCTCTGATCTGGTCTAGTATTTGGAATGCTTTAATGTTTCCGTCTCGACGTACTTATACAAGTATTAATCTTGTTTATCTCCTGAAGGTCATAGCATCATGTGGGTGTACGGACAAGTCATAAGCATCCTACCACTTCACATAACATTAGTATTTATTTGGGTTTCAATATTATAGTTGTGTTGTTGATGTCATCTCTGGTTGGTGGGTGACGAAACTGTTCAGTAGGTAAATTCAGGTCCAATGTAACAGAAGTCTAAAAAGAACATGTTATTTGATTGCTGTCACCAGGGTGGATTTATGTCGACTTACTGTACTTCCCAATATTTCACATAGGTAATGCACCAAACAGTTCCCGCTTTCCAAAAATAATTTCATGCTTGCCAAGTCTGCACTCTGAGCTGCCGAAGACAATAATAATACGATACGATTTAAGAGGCGCGAGATTGAGTCGCTCGTATTTGCACTGGGACTGCAGTAGCCTTGGCCTGCAAACTCTTGCCAACGACGACGCTCGACCCGGCTAACCACCTCCGCGGAGGCGGCGCCGCGGCCGCCTCATCCGCCTCTACCCTCCCTAGCGGTTACTAACTGCACTGCGAGCCGAAATCAACCTTAAATCAGCCCCATTGAACACACTTTCCCTGGTGACATTTCGCGAAGATACCGCTTGAAACGCAATGTTGTACTGTGGAATGTTTAGTCCGTAGTTTTGAAGTTCTGCGAAGTGAACCTCGCTTCCTAGATTTGCAGTATTATAAGCTCTGCGTGGATGGCTGTAGAGATTATGGTGGATTGCCCCTCCACTCAGCAGAAGCGACGTTACACCCTCGAGTTTTAGACCCCCTTAGAGTTTTAGAGTTAACGAAGAATAAAGGATATAATATACAGTTACATGGAAACTTTTATTTTATAATTTACGGTGTGTGGTAGATAGAAATTTCCACCGAGTTAATCTTTCTTCGACGTTATTCATATTTGATGCGTTTTTCTCGGCAGCGGCGTCGCACGGGGATTCTGCTTCATTCGCTGTTCGTCACCCACTGACCTACTTTACGCCAACTCTCCCAACGGTTTTCATCGTGCTGCCAAGAATGATTGGAGGGCTGCATAGTGGGATTAATTTTAATTGCTTTGGTATTCTTTGGGTATACGAGTAATGTGAGCTAGGCGAAATTAGTTCTAGGATTTTTTTTTATGTAATCCGTTATGGGTGGCTGAGTTGGAGGGGCTAAAACGCATGCTCCGACCAGCCAATATCACCTCCGAGAAGGCAGGTGCCATATCGGAGACTTCCCTGGATTGCTGGCTATACTGGACTAGAGGAGAACACAACCGAGGCTGCTATGCGGCCATCTTACTTCCAGTACGGTGGTACCAACTCAGTCGGCTACAATTTATCCTATTGGATATTTTGAACGTTCTATTTTAGTATTATTTTAGCGAAAGCGCCATATAGGCGTCGAATAGCGCCGTGATGTTTTTATATGGTTAGTTAGACTATCATTTTCGATTTGCAAATGTTGATGAGTCGTCGTGCCCTCACCGAGCAAACTATTCATTTAAAGACATTTTAAGTATATTAAAGATCGTCACTCCGTTTATTATTATATCTGCGGCTGTTCACAAAATAGCCGCGGTTGTATCAGGAGGAGTCTGCTACGCCCTGGGAGCTAAAGGGAAATGTGGGACATTTTGTTACGAGATCCTTTAGGAAGGCGGCGCGGCGCGGAGGATGAGGTGGCGGGCTGATGTCGTCTCATTCGCGATGAGGGGCGATTTGGTGAATCTATTATGTGGCTAGTATCCATTCAAATGATGCCGATAATACGAAGTTAAGGGATTTATAAGGGATTTTATAGATGCCAAAAGGTCGTGGTACTTGACAGATTCCCTCGGCAGTAACTGGAAGATTTATGGCAATAGATAAGTCTATGAATAGAATGTATATGTTATGGAACAAGTGGTATAATATGTATAATATGTTATAGACCCTTGGCTCTGAGTGTCTCGGTACCATCGCGCCTTGCCGAATGTACCTAAATTATCAACTTGCCCGACGATAGTGTAGCAGTATTCATAATGACCAGACACTATGATAAATAATGAAGTGTAGATAATAATTAATCACTTGGCCCGATTTGATTTGTCATTATTCATAATGCCCGGGCATTATATATAATGCCCTCATTAATCACTTGGTCCATAACATATACGCAAACATACGCAGGTAACTTATGAAGCTGTGAAGGACGAGGTATGGAGAGATGTCGGCCGGCGGAGTCCCCTGTCTCCACTGTGTCGGCTGCGCAGCTTGCTGTTGGTTGGGCTACTGCTCAATGCTTCCTGTGTTGCTAATAGTCCTGAGCATCTTTTTTTTTGGCAACTCGGTTCGGCGAACTACATAGGTGCTAGTGTACTGCCAGTGCCAAGGAGAAAATAACGTTATGTTAAAGTTTCACTGTGGTTAAGTTGTAGGAACGAATGGCATCTGACATTTGGTCCTTAAACGCGGCAGTAAGCCTCGGTAGCTTAATGGTGCTATTGGTCGACTGTTTTCATGATCATAAGCATACCTGGGCGTGGTCAGAACTTGGATTGGTGGCCGTTCGACCGTTGGAGGCTGACCGTGGTTAGGATTCCACGTAAAATCAACTGTAGGTCTAGGTTTAGGTTTTATTATTATCATTCATAGGCAAATACATTTTGTACTTGAATTCGTTATCTTTCGAATGGCAACTATAGTGTGGAATGTAACAACAATGAAAAACAATTGAAAACAATAACAAACAATAACGGCTGTACAGAACCAGATAAAAGACAAAAACAGTTAAGCTATCTTATGCTTATAGACTACTACTACTTCTTACCTAATACTACTACTATCTACTTAATTTAGCGTTAATTATTTAATATAGCGTCAATAAACTTGCCAATGAAATATTTAAAATATGGTACAAAAGCATCAAAACATGTCAAGTTCCCTTCCCTACTTACCGTACTAGGTGGTAAGGTTAACCCACCCGGTTTGGTATCACCGCACTGAATGTAATGTCGATCGAAGCAACGTAAATAGCTACAAAAGAGAAGCACTGACATGGCACCTAGCTCACCAAGGTGTTATGGGCTGACATCACGGATATTGTAGGTGACGTAGCCAACCGTGTCAGTTTCCATAAAAATCTCACAGCATTGGTGTGGACTTTGTTGTCTCAGCGGGAAGCGTTGTACAGACTGGTTATCGTTCTTGTCGTGCTGTGTGTAGCTAGAGCTCGTTACAAAGCTATAGCCGAGCGAGGATTTCATTAACGACACCTGATGTACCACGGTCGCGAGGAAATAGCTAGGAAGAGGCTTTTCCTCTCGAAGTACGAAAGGTACTTACTCTCTGAATTTGCGCAAGGCGTGAAACCTTTGAAATAATTTTATTTATTCCGGGCAAAGAAGCCTCTGGTATCAAAAGCAAGTTAAGTTCTCATTGTTTTCCTTCTACTATTTGGAGAAACCGAACAGCGGAGGCAGAAGCAGCTACAGTTAGGTATAGTCGTCAAATAACAGCGCAACTCGGTTCGCTCCCTGTGCACAATTACTCGTATTTGAGAATGCAATTTGTGCTGTCGGACCGAAGCCTCTTCACTTCCAGCACTGCGCTGCCGCCGCCGTCCAGCGCACCCGGGCTGGCTCTCGTTCCGCGTGCTCACCTCTTGAAGAAGATTAATTTTCAAACGAGAACTTATGAGTACTCCACTCGAAACCTTTTTTCAGTGCTTTCAATTTGTTGCGGCCTTCGTTTCTCTAGTAGGAAGATACAATCAGTGATGTATGGGAAAATTTATGACTCTATCGCCGTAGTCAACTTTGCGTCGCTTGCGTAGACATAGTCAGGAAGTTGGTTCGGGCTCAGCTCAATCTGTTATCCAATATTACGCCTCAAACCGCGCCCATCTCTAACTTTTTGTTATCAGAAGTTAGACAATCTTGGCATTATTTGATTTCTTCTAGACAGTAAGATTTACATAGGTATACAACAATGTAGATTGAATATTAGATTTCTATGTAATGAATGAGAATAACTAATGCAATGAGTCACCAGCATCGATCGGAGCAATGTTTGTGCTCTTGCATCTGCATGCAACTGACAAATGTTGTTTTTCCTCTAGCATTATTTTCAGGTCAGTTTCACACGCCCAACAAGGTTCCCCTAGCCGCAATTATAGTTCTTCCAATGAAATGTATTATCAACTGGGTCGAAGAATAAACTGAAACTATTGGTATTGTGTTGTAAAGGTAGATAGATATGGATACTATATATTTTTTTAACTTGTCGTTAGCGGCAGGCGGGTCGAGTGTATCGTGTAGTTTAGTGCCGTATCCGGAGCGTCGAGTGTGCCGTCTCAAGCCTTCGCCTCGGTAGAATGTCCGCCGTAACGAGGCTCGAGTACTCATTTTTGTCGCCCTTTGTCATCGACTTCCTCTCACGTCGCCGCACGCCACCCCCGCCCGCCGCCGCCCCGCACTTTCTCCACCGCCGCCGCCGGTGTCTCCGACGACGACGCTGAGATCGATACTGATGATGACTGACGCACATTGTCTTCGCTGAGATGTCTCGCTGCAGTGCATTGCAGATAAGCCCTGAGGAAACACAATTTTTATTGGTTGGTTGGTTTTAATATTAATAAATAATCTGTTTGTAAAGTAATAAATAAATATACATAATAATAATATATTCTGACTATTTAGTTTTTTCCTGGAATGTAAAGCCACAGGAACGGAACAGGTTTTATCCATGGAGCATCATGTCAGGTCATCCATGGTTTCGTCTTTTCTGCTCCATCAGCAGTTTTTACGCTAATTAACTTTATCTGTAAAAATCTTAGGCCCCATACCTCAATACAGAACGGTGCGCGCATGCGTCCCTCTGTCTGCCGCAAGATCACTTCTGAACGGATGATAGCATCAAGTTGAAATTTGGTTCGCGAATTTGAAATTATTTTGTATAAAGTCTGCAATTTTTTTTTAATTGCGACCACAGGGTGGTCCGACGTGACATTGAACAAATACTATATTTTTTAACTTAATACTACATTAAACCAAACTACCTACATTAAATCCTGGAAAAAGCATGCTAAAATCGTATACTCCAGAATACAAGGAAAAATAAATAAAGTTACAAGATACTATAGCGGTTAAAAATTGGTTGTCTGTAAAGTCGGTTTACGGACGATAGTTTTACGTGATGACGTCATAAAGTATATAAAGTGCGAAGTCAGAGATATAAAATCAGTTCCGGCGGATATTTACCGTTTTTATTTAGATTTTTATTAATTTTGTGTATTTTAATTTAAGTACATGATAAAGATGTGATAATAACTAATAAAAAGTATGAGAAAATAACGACTATTAATTTTTGTTTATTTTATATTTAAAAAACCTAAAAAGCCAATAATATTAATTATCAATATAAACACCGTGTTGGGACTCAAACCTACATAACGCCATCTACATGTACAACGTTGCAACAACTACCTAACTGCGAAATCAAGTATATACCGCTGAAGTATTTCATTTACTATTGACGCTAGATGTGGACGCTAGATGTCGCTCCATGAAATCTTCACATACTGTTGAGCAAATTTGCTGCGATAGGTACATGATCGATTAGCCCGCGTGGTTAAGACGTCTGGTCGGTGATGGTGGCAGGGACCGCGGTTTCGAGGCTCGCAAAAGACGGACAAATATATTTTGTATTTCCTACTGTTGTATATGCCTCTCTATCGCGCTCTCGCTTGCACACACAGGTTTAGATGGAACGTGACACTTCTTCGTGCGTGCAGCCGGTGTTCATCAATTTATAAGACGTGACGTCATCACGTCAAAAATTCCGCAAATATAATATAAAATGATCATTCAATCAGCTCGCAGTAGCAATAATTCGACACAAGTACCACAGAAGATACTACCCGTACGTATATAGGGAGAACGGTTAGTCAGCCAGCACCCATAATTTTCTCTGTGGTAGGTTAGGTACGGAACTTTGATGCGTTCATCTCATGACGGACCCACCATACCCCTGGCCGTACCCCTGGTGGTACGGTGGGTATTTTTTTGTAAAATGATACGACCAACTAATAGTGTTGTGAAACAAAGTGTAGTGGGACCGCAAAGATACATTCCGGTGTGAGAACCAGTCACATTACCAAGAGCTGATTGAGTGGACACTTGGCTTTGATAACACTCAACCTTAGCATTCTGATAAGCTACGAGAGAAACCTTGGGCATTATCTCTACTCTAAAAAAGAATTATCTGTGATTCAGGACACACGCACGACAACCCCTCGGAATCACACTGTTACTCTACCCTTACCCTATTATGCTTTCCGTATTAAATTTTCAACTGAATAATGAATTCAATTTGCATTTATGATCCATTGCGATGTTAGTTTCCTGCGATACGCAAACATGCCAACGTCGTCGTCGTCGTCGTCAACTCTCACATCATCGGGTCTATTCGCGGAAATCCGCACTGACGATGCAGGAGAGTTTCAATCGCTGAGATTTGTTTTAAGGGTCATGTGGCCAGCGATGCTGGTAGGGCCTCTTATAAAATCGGCCAGGCGTCTGTCCGTCCGTCTGTCTGTCTGTCACAGCTCCTAAACAGTTTGAGCGATCTTCTTGAAACGAAATTCCCGGGAGGTAACCATATTTCATGTGTAAACAATGCCAGGGGTCTTCAACTTAATTAATAGAGGCCGCAAAAATCGAGCTGAATTTAAAAATATTTTTTAACAGGTCGACTAGCACATCGATGAAAAGGTCTTTGAAAAAGAATAGATTATAATAATTCTGAAATAAAAACGTTTTTTTTTATTTATAAAGATTATTTTATTTTATTTGTAAAGTTTTATATTTTTCTGTCCAAGGCAATTATGTCATCATAACGTAAAGCAAGGGAAAAATTAATAAATCTAAGAGAAAATGATAAAGTAGTCCATTTTGTCCTTACGACTTGAAAACAATTTTGAAGGTTATCGAGAAAATAACGTTCTTCTGAGCAAAGAGCTCACATTTTAGCGGCCGTGCGGAGAGGCGCAGTGCGCGCCGCGTGGCGCTCGGAGTAAACAACGGCGCAGTGATACGGGGCAAGTCTTGTGCGGGGCACATCTTGTGCGGGGCACGAAGAAGAAACCACGCAATCACTGGCCTTGCATTTAAGAATGGAATGGCTACGGAACACTGTGCGCGTGTGAACAACGTTCTCACAGCAGGCTTTTTTATTTATCTATGTTTCAGACTAGTCTCAGCGATCTCCCAGTGTGATAGACAGTGCGGTTTCCCCGAATATAGGGCCAGTTTGCACGCGCAGATGTATATCTGCTTCTACCTAAGTGTTCATAATTGCATCACTAGTACAGTGCAGTCCTTTGTTGTCTGCTCTGTGCAAAATAAAGTATTTTTTGCTCCCTCAAAGTAAAGGTTTGTGATACTGACTAATAGAGGTAGTGTAAAATCGCGTCCCTGAACGGTACGAATCCTCAACGCCTGATTCAATTTACTGGGTCTTCACTCCACGCGAACACTGATCCGACGCTAATGTTAAATAGACCGCATGTGAATAAATGATGGTAGTGCCGATGGTAGGCATACACGCGCGTGTATCCTCTGGCTTGAAACTGATACAAATGCTTAATAGAAACCGGTCAAGTGCGAGCCAGTCGCTCATCTAGGCTTCCGTAAAATATGTTTTATAAAATGACCTCGGAATTATATATACTTTCTCACTCATCATTTCATATTACATACATTATTCTTGCGAAATTTATATCTTCTCCGTTTTATTGTGATATCCGGAAACCAATGAAATACCCGTTCATGTGTGTTACTTCATCCCGACTGTTCACGATCTCGACCATCGATCAACAATAAATAGCTCTATGTGATTGACTCTCGCTCGACACAATGGCGTAGAGAACTACTTCTCTCTGACCAATAGGTTTCCATTTCCAACCTCCAATCTGTCGGCATTTCTGCTTTCTCTCCGTTCTCAAACGTTCCTAATGTACATAATTGAAATGTTAAGATCTTGTGTGTGAGAGAACACTGAAATGAAATTCCAATTAGACTTAGATTTTTTTTAATAGGTACATTTTTTATGGAATTTACCTAATGCTAATTTAATTCCGTTTCATCAAGCTCCTATATTTATATGTAGGTATATTAAAATGTATCCTAAATAAATATATGATTGTTATGTTATAAATTTAACTAAGATTTGAATGTACTCCGAGATCTAGGTAGGTACTCGTATATTGTCATGCCTATGTGTGTTATTTATTACATGAAATTAATAAGGATGATTATTAATTTCTATTTATTTGGGAGGGAAACCTCTACTTTTATTAATATATTTATCTCGTCTGTTCGTCCAAACTCAACCTACAGGTTCAAGTCATCTCACTTATAGAACCGTATTTTTAACTCGGGCTCTTTACCTCTAAAGTAAGATAATTCTGAAATATCTAATCTAAGATAATATAAATAAACAGCACGGCACCCAAAACAAGGACAGCACCCCAAAGAAACGCTCGGCAAAGCGAAATGGGCGGACAAAGCTCATCTGCCTTATATTCCTGGAACTGTAACTGAGGTCACAACTTATCACAGCTTTTGACGAAAGCGGATTTATTTGATGGACGGAGCCTAATGACGCCGACCGGAGCGCAAACAAAATGGCCACTCCTTCCGGAAACGTCTCCTGAGATGAATTACTGGTCCGGTCCTGATTTGATTTGTATCTCTGAATAAGATCATAGTTGAACATTTCATATTTGTTGCGGAGATGCTAAATCGTCTTCATAATAGTGTATTATTATGGCTGAGCGAGCTGCTGCGCACTTTACGGGAGGAATAAATTTAGTCAGGCTTTCTTTGGCACACGGCACTATTTAGTTAGATCCTTTCTTTCACGCATCGCGTATTAATGTTTTAGCACTGATGTGCACGAATCCAACTTTCTCATGAGTCCAACATTTGATTTAAAAATTATTTGTCATCTAGATGAGTGTATAATTTACATAAACTTGTTTCTATTTGAAGGTTTACTTACGTCACTAGCTTTTAACCACGACTTTGTAGTTTGTATAGGTTAAAAGCGGATTACTCCCATCCATCCCCTTGAACTGCCCGATTGAGGGTGCATTGGCCATCGCCATTTAGGTTGTTTGAGGGGGATCGATTGGATTTTTTAAAATTGATTATTCTAGGAGTGTGCAATAACGAAAAATGTCAATGAACAGTGCATATTATATAGCTCGATTTAGCCGACATCGTGTGAAGATTTTATACTAATTTCTATACATATGCGTCACTGAGAACATGTGGTTTAATGTAAAACTACCAGGAGAGCAGAATCTTGCTAGAGAGAGTCCAAAACACCTCATCGCTGCTACTGTCCTAGTATCAGGCACATATTAAGGTGAGGTATACCGCGAAGGTTGAGGTGTCTCCGGAAAGCGGAACAGAATCCTTTAAGTTAGAAACAGAAAATTTGTGTTCGTCTACTCAATACGCTCTTAGACGCGGACAGGACCCGAGCTAGACGTCCACCGGGTGCACCGAAGGATTCTGCACGAGTACTGTACGTTATTAGACAGCGGAAGAGCAAAGTGAGGTGTAGTGGACTATCCAAGACGCGTCGCTTATGTGTAGCATCTTGCAAGATTATGCTCTTCTGGTACCCTGGTACAATCTGCCCTCGTTCGGTTCAGTCGTTTCGACGTGAGACACAAACATCTAAAAACACTTTCTGATTTAGATATAATATTAATAGGAATTAAGAAATTTCTAAACTGTTCAGTTGGAATAGTGCGAATACAAGTAGGTACATAGAAAATAAAACTCATACGAAGATTTGGAATGAAGAGAAAATTGGACTGATGCGAACCAACAAGTTGTTTGGGAGTAATTGGGAGTACTTATGTCTAGTTGCTTTTATGGAACTGACATAGTTGGCTACATGGGCGACTGCACGCGTGATGGGTCGGGTGTTGGGACCAGCGGAAGACCAGCACCAGGGGCAATTCTCTCGCCGAGAGGGAGCTTCAGCACAACAGCTAGCTGGCTCCCTTTTCCTGATAGTTATTGTGAGGAAATAAACGATTCTTCATGTCAGCCCATAACATCATGGTGAGCTAGGTGCCGTGCCAGTGGGACTGACTACTCAGTGCTTCCTTGTGGTCATGCCGGCTACACTGAACTGGACGGAAAACAAAACTTGAACTATTTACATAGCCGCTTCGACTGACTTTTCTTACAGTGCGGTTTCCTGTAACTCGATTCAGGATTTCAATCACTCATATTGTTTCACGGTTCTACATATTTACTGTGTGTGACATTACAGACAGAAACATATATCTGCAGATGTATGTATGTATCGCATATATGATACAGAGATGTGATGTATCGACGGGATCCTTCAGGAAAATAAGGCAGTCGTGGTCGTGGGCCGTGATGTGGTACCTTATCTCAGCTCGAGTTAATTAATTGGTCTGGCGGTGCGGTGAGGGCGGGGCGAGGGCTGCGGAGCGGAGGAGGGGAGAGCCGCCGCCGCCGTCAACAAGTGACACCGTTCATCTCCTGACGATCTCACCTAAATGGCCTTTTCGTGCGACTCCCTTCCATGTCATAGAACCAGCACACGAGAGAATAAGCGTTCAAATGCGCCATTGACTGTAGGCATCTGCGTGCGAATTTGCTTTTTTTTATTGAAACTGACACGGTTGGCTACATCACCTACAACATCCGTGATGTAAGCCCATAACACCGGGTGAACTAGGTGCCATGTCAATATACATTTTATTAGATTATTTTAATTGTGTTTTATGTTTTGCTGAAGTTGTGCTGAAAAAGCTATGAATCAATGTTGTTTTTATTGTGTTCTTGAAACATTTGATCAAATAATAATACGTTACCTATGTACATGGAAATATGGCAATATTTGTACGAGGATCCAAACAACACGATGATCAAAATATTCTGAATATGGAAGCCACGGTAATGTGTTCGGTCGGAAGTATGAGATACCCGAGCGAGGTCGAGCGCGCGCTGTTAGCTCTCGGCGCTGTACCACCGTGTATGGGTAGAGAAAATTGTGTATGTTCTATGTCTCAGTTCCCCGTAGTGATTAATGTGAGAAACTCCCTCGCCAAAGTACACATACCGTCGTAACAAACAGGCTGAACGTATGTATGTAAGAAGGCATGAACAGAAGTACCTATTATAATATAATACTGTAAATAATATATTTACTGACCTTTGAAAAGCACCTTAAAGCTTCTTCACATGCTGATACGGTGCGTTGTCTTGCCTCATTCATTATTATTGTATACGTTTATTCACACACTTTTTCCTACATTCTACAATAGCTATATTCAAAATTAATATACAAAAGAAGCGGGGTTGCCACCGGCGCGGCGGAGCGAGCCCAAGCTACCGGTGTTCGGATCCGAGAGAAAGAAATCTCCGAACGATTCGAGCGTTGTCGAACAAGACCGCCTTCTGCAGCTGGCCCTTGATCCAACCATCCAGCAAGAGCTTTCTGAGATGATGGTCGAGGCTCTTCGCTATCAGCCCATGCGCAGACACGGCGATCGTAGAATCCACGGGCCACATGTCTGTAACCTCGTGAGACAGGTCGATGTATTTCAACATCTGTCTTTTTCTACCTTCACAAGGTTCTCGTCATGCGGCACCGTGATGTCGACGAGCGTTGCGCGTCACTCCTCCCGGTCGATGATCACTATGTCAGGTCTATTCGCCATAATAGTCCTATCAGTGATAGATAATCGACCGGTCCCAGTAGAGCGTGAGTCGAGTATTTTCAAGGACTGGCTGTGGGTTATACTTGTAGTAAGGCACCTCCGAGCCGACAAGGTTGAATTTCAAGGCAAGCTGCTGATGGATAATCCTGGCTACTAGATTGTGCCTGTGCAAATACTCGGAGTTGGCAAGTTGCGAACAACCGGAGATTACATGTCTGAAGGACTCGCCAGGCTTATGGCAGGCGCGGCAGATGTCGATGGTGCCATCCTTCATAATGAACCTCCTGCAGTTGTTCGTCTTGACAACCTCGACTTGTATTGCACAGACAAAACCCTCGGTTTCCCCAAAGAGGTCCCCGAAACGCAGCCAGTGTACGGAAGCAAGCTGGTCAACATCCGGTCCTGTGGGTGACCGGAAATAATGCTCATGTAGTTCCTTGCCTTTCCATTCCTCAATGCAGTTATCGATGCTCAGCACAACCGGTTTATGTCAGTCCTCTTTACCCATATTCAGCGGGGTTAGTCCTTTGTCACTGGTCTCTACATCCCGGTGCATCTCACTGTCGTTGCCTTTTGCGACAAAGTACTCACGAAGGTTGCAAACCTCGCGGTTGTGGAGGTTCTTACCATTTAGCATGCCTCGTCCACCGCACTTCCGCGGGATATACAGCCTCATGAGAGACGACCGTGGGTGGTGTGTGTTACAGCAGTGTTCCTTTTCTGTCAATCCATCAGGTATCCAGCTCAGTCTGTGACCATTTGAGTATGCCAAAGGTGTATAGATAAGAACGGGCATGACCCAACCGTTGTATGCTCTGATCTTGTTACCGCCCAACAATAAACTTTTCAGTAATATTGTTAGACGGCGATAGAACTTTACCTTGGTACCTAGACATTCCTGCATACCCAAATATTTGTAGGATTCTTCCTCTGAGATTGCCCGAATGTTCACCAACTCCGAACGCTGAATCTGAGTGTGACATGACATGACCGTTCTCGAGAACTGGCGCTACTGTGTATACCTACGTGATACAGTAACATTTATCTACATTAAGTTGAATGAAGTTGTCACTGCAGTATTTGCACAGGCGACCCAGGTCGTCACTGACTTCATGCCGGGCTACATTTTCATAAATCTATCAAACTTTAAATTTCGGAGTTATCACCTCGCCTCGGACAGCGCGTGCGACAGAAAGATGGACCGACGGACGGACAGGCACAACTGACCGATGTTCTAATGTTGTCGTACATGTTTCAGAAGACCATTAACTGAAATTAAAACAATATCATTTAGTAATATTTTATGTTTATATGTTAGTACTAAGCACGTACTCGCTTTATATATATTTTTATTAGAAAAATGCAAAGCGAAAAACATTGGAAAAAATCCTGGCCGGGATGTATTTTTTCCAATGTTTTTCGCTTTGCATTTTTCTAATAAAAATAAATATCATTTAGATTTGTGTATTTTGTAAAATTATAAATTATTTTGTGCGGAATCCTAAAATATCTCTTTAAATATATGTACTGCCATGGCACTTAGATATTATGTAAATATAAGTACTTATCCTACGATACGATGGACTGGCTTATATAAAGTAATTTTGCGAACTTGCGTTCGATAAATATCGGGGACTCACTCTTTAAAGTGGCGTTTCTCAAAGTTTTGTCCAATATATTTTTGGTAGGGGACGTATTGTCGTGATCGAATGCCAGTAAGTTGCGAAGCTTCTATTTATTTAGGGCTTAACTTTGGAATATGAAATAAACGACCTTTTTGGGTGGCTGAGTCAGAGGGGCCATGGAGGGGTCAGAGCCCATGTTCCACTAACCAATAACACCTCCGAAAAGATGCCATACCGACTTGCCGTCGGTATGGCAACTTAAAGAAATAATTGTCAAATTATAGCATAATATTTCCCCCCATTGATAGTCTCGGGTCCTTCAAGGGAGGCGTGATCGTGAATTGGCACCTGTCAGGCCGGCATGGCATTCGCATCGCAACCCAAGCGTACGACCGAATGTCCATGGGCGTCGTTAGGCAGACACCTAAAAGTAAAATATCTACAGAAGAATAATTATTGTCAAAATTTATAAAAAATATATAAATTATAATAATCAATCATTAAAAATGTTCCAATAAATACAGAGCTTCAATTGAAATATCGCAATAGTAAAAAAAGATAAAATAAAAATAAATTCAAACAAAAAAGTACATAAAATTATGATCATTCAGCGCGCGGCTTCAATAATTCGGGGCACGTACTACAGAAGTAACAGGGACGAACGCCACGAGCGGAAAAATAAGTTCTTGTTAGGAACGCTCACTTATAGGGTTCCGTAGGCAGCTTCGCTCGCAGGGACCCTTACAAAATCGGTCAGGGATCTGTCCGTCCGTCTGTCTGTCTGCCAGGCAGTCAGTCAGCGTGTATGCGACCACACCACTGTTGGACATACGCCTCTCAAATTTTCCTCAAAAATTTTCTTTAAGGATATAACTGAAGGTCAGAAGACCTTCAGCGGTACGGAACCACTGCTTTCCACCGACGTACCTGATGTCGTCGCCCCACCTGGCGGGTGGTCTTCCCACACTCCGTTTTCCTGTCCACGGCCGCCAGTGTAGGACACGGTTACTCCAACTCGTCGTTTCAGGTCATCGGTTTTTCGGCTGACATGCCCAGCCCATTGCCATTCGAGCTTAGCCACCCGGTGTCCAATATCGACTACTTTGGTGCGTCGGCCGATTGCCTCGTTACGAACCATATCGCCTATATTCCCAGCATTGGTTGCTCCATTTCTCGCTGGGCAACAGTGCTGAGCAACTTCCAACCTTTGCACAACAGCAACCACCAGAGTACACCTCTGCTCTGCCACAGTCTGCTCCTAAACGGTATCTTCTTGAAACTTGTATAGATTCCCCGGGAGGTAAGAAAATGTCATGTGTATAAACATGAAATTTTCAGTGGAATGTGTCACGGGTCCTCAATTTTAATTATCAATCAGTCAATGAATCATTTATACTGTTCTATATTACAAGTCACATCAGTCAGTTAGTGAGTAAATAGGATTTCATTCATGATGAGAAACTCGTATTCCTCTGTAGAAACCATTCACGGTCAGCGCGGCGCGCGTGGCGTGAACGACAGCAATACGGAGCACGAAAGATGACTGCAATATTCCATCAGCGGTCTTTCTTGTGCTTTATTGCAAAATGAACACCTGATTGCAAGAACTGTGTGTAACTTTTCTTCACATTGATGTATCTACTTTGTTGAAGGTCATGTGATAGCATAGCGCAAGGTAATGTAGCTCACACGAACCTGATCAAATCGCTCAAGTAGACTACGGTGTGTTCGCTTTGATTTATCTGGTAATGATGCCGACGGGACCTACGTTGACGCAGTGCGATCGGAAACCAATATGTTTGTGATGGCGGTCACTAGCAAATCCGACCTGAACGACGAGAGAAAATGCGCCATTGCGTAGTTAGCTCACGAGTCGGCTCGCACGCCGCGCGCCGCCCCGCCACCGCCGCCGCCCGCCCGGCGGCGCTCCCTGGCGTGCTGTGCCGCGGCCGGGGGATCGCTGCAAATCTGCGCCGAGCCATCTCGCGTCGACCACGTGCTGGGAATACCAAATAACGCAACCCAAAGAATTCAAAAGGATATAACTGATATTGGCATCAATTCACTTCGTACCCAATATACACCATTTACACGAGACGGCACGCGTTGATAGAGGTCATATAGAGGTATTCGAGCGAGTCCGCAAGTTTGACACAGATATAATACATGTATATTTGTAATTGCATTATTGTGGGCCCTGTGTGTAACTCAGTTATGTACATTACATAATATACACCGCACCGGCCACACACGCGTATATTTCCATGGCGGTAGGCTGCTACATCGTTGGGAGGTAACTTGCGTCCACTCGGAACTTTGGCCGGAGATAAGCTACGCGGGTTATTAGTTCGCGTGTACCTACTTGTGAAAGCACAGAGTCGATATTAAGACATCGCCATTTGTCGATGGGATCATCGTAATCTGCACAGCGTGGAATTGTTGTAGAGGTGCGTCCAAAGCTGTTTAAATTTTTTTTAGAGTTGGATTTTACTAGATGTTTAAGAAAAAAAGCCGTCAAATGCGAGTTGGAATCGCGTACCCAGGTTCCGTGTTATTACAGCTTCGTACTTCACAATTTTTGATAAGTTTTGAGGACGAAAATAGTCTGTAACAAAATACCTACCTACATTCATGAGCCTTATCTATCACCGATAACAAACTAACCTTACTTTCTAAGCTAAGATTTGTGCCCAACAAAAGCTGCTATTCTAAGGCCATAACATTCAGTGATGGATAACCCTTTTCTATTTTACTTTTATGCTTTGTGCTTATGAACACAGTTCAAATCAGTGTAATTTTCAGAAGCAAATAAATAATTTTAATTTTCTTTCAAACTTATTTCGGTAACATTTCACAAGAGGAAGGAAACATATTTTCGCAAGAGCGTAATATTGATGCTAGCTACGGCTAGTTTAATGACGGAATGCGACGGAGACGCAGATCGAGTTGTCTGCTTACTGAGTAAATTTTTGCGCGTATTTCCAGAAAACTGTGATTTGGTTCTCGCTCGAATACTGACTTTTTCTGAACAACACCGAGTGTCTTTGACGTTAATGCTCGGGGGCAGGGGCGGTCCCCGTGCCGCCACCGCCGCACAGTGGGGCGATACCGTAAAAAATGGGACATAGGATAATTAAATTTTTTTATTTTTATTTCTGAAATTTAAGTACGCTAAATTAATCTACCCATCATTAGAAATAACATTCATAGATTCATATTTTCTCATTTAAGCCTTATTTTTCGAGATATACCACTTTTTATTAATTTGTACTATGGAAATTGGGTAACTTTATTTTTTTTCTCGAAATGCTTAAAATAGCTAGACCCGTGGTTACTAAATAATGATTCCCCAAGGTAAAAAGATTATTACTGTGTAAAAACCGTATCCGACGACGTCCGACTTTTCCGTATAATGCCATTTTAATATTATAATAACATTTATTCCTGCAAAGCTCACCTTTATTCTTTTTTTTTTTTATTGAAACTGACACGGTTGGCTACATCACCTACAACGTCCGTGATGTCAGCCCATAGCACCGGGTGAACTAGGTGCCATGTCAGTGCTTCCCCCTTTGATCGTGCCGTGCTTGACACTGAACTGGTCGGAGAACACAAACTATTTACATAGCCGTTTCGACCGACGTTTCATTCAGTGCGGTGGTACCAACCCGGGCGGGTTAAACCCTACCACCAAGTAAGATTAGGAGGGAAGGGACCTACAGTTTTACGAGGAATCCGCTCGAATTACGAGGAATTCACTATATTCGTAACTTTCAGTTATATTCAAATAACAAATATTGTTTATTTGCATTGGATGTATATATTTGTATTTTAATGGTAAATATATTTCTCCATATCACCTATATATTTGAACTTGATGAAAATGTTTAATTTTTTTTTTATTGAAAGCGCGATGGCGCTGAGGCACCCAGAAGGTGACAAACGACGCCCATCTAATTAACTTTGTACTTTTAGTTTCATTGGTCTATTTTGATAATAATCTACGGAGCCGCTATTATCGGCTGCTATACTTACTTATAATATCTCTTATAAATGCTTACCATTATATTAGGAATATTTTCAACTTCGCGAGGATTAGCGGATTAGGGATATTTATGTGAATTGTCACGTATTTCCATGAAAGCTCTCGAAGAAACAATTACACTGCATTGCTAATTGTTATCTACTTAACAAGGATTAACGATATACCAGGAATACTGCAAACTGTGCGAACTAATTAGCAGTATTCATTAGTGAACAACACAATCAATCTGGCACTCAGTCTGCTCCAGTCGTTTGCACGAGTCAGTCTTCATACCCGTGCTTTACATATTTAAAACTATTCAATACGAAAACATGGAGTCTTTTGTTAATAACATTGATATTTACGTGTTTATGAGAAATTGTGACAGTTTTCTGAATTACGCGGTATTGGTTGCCGCTATTGCCTCAATAGTTAGTGTAAATTTGCCCGAAGAGACACAAGTGAAAGAATTTTGTCGTAAATATTGTTACAATCTACACAAACGATGGGTGAAGTCAAGCTACAACGAGGAACGTTTTCTACAGAAGAATCGAGAATGGTTGGACTCGGCCATCAAGTGGCCCGAATTCGTAAAGAAACAACTGCCTTCAGCGAGTAGCGACCTCGCGGATAACCAAAAGGTTTGCACTTCTCAAATAATTTCTCCGGGACCATCGACAGCGCCTCCTATCTTTGTAGCATCTTCACATAAATCATCGCCGAGAAAACCATTTGAAAGTTTAGGAGCCAAACAAAAGCGAAGAAGAACCGAAGACATTCGCACAAACTATACATCGCAGGAACTAGCATTTGCGACCAAAATGCGTTTGAAGGCAAATGGGAACGAGGACCTGGGGAAAGTTTTGGACCATTTGCTTCAGAATCCAGGCGAAATCGAAAAAGTCAAAGAATTCATTGAAAAAAAGGAGTCCAAGACTATTTATTCATCTGAAAAAGCACTTGCGATTTTGGTGTCTTTAAAGCTATCAAGATGGCAATATATAACTTTAAGAGACATGGCTAAGGAAGAAGGTTCCGACCTCTATCCATCTTATTATAAAATTCAACATGCGAAAATTGAGTGTTACCCCCCAAAACAGGACATTGAAGTTACCGAAACACAGGCCAAAATTAAACTGCAAGCGCTTTTGGACCATACTGCAAAAAGAATTTTGAAAGTGGCGAACCGAAACCTCACAGGCTGCCAGCTAACATTAACAAGCAAGTGGGGATTCGATGGCGCTTCTGGCCAAAGTACATATAAACAAAGATTTCAAGAACTGAACGAAGGAGACGACTCAAGCATTTTCATGGCAAGTTTGGTTCCTATAAAACTGGTTTATGGAGACGAAGTGATCTGGGAAAATGAGACGCCATCTTCGACGAACTACTGCCGTCCTATCTTCTTCAAATTTATGAAGGAGGCAATCGATAACGTGAAAAGTGAAATGGCTACCATAGAATCCGAAATACGAGATCTCAAAACCAGCGATTACGAAGGCGTTTTGATTGAGCATTCGTTAATTATGACGATGATCGATGGTAAAATTACGTCGATTATCTCCGGTACCTCTAATCAGTCATGTGATATTTGCAGAGCTAAACCGTCTGAGATGAATAACGTTAATATAATTAAAAGTAAAGAAGTAAACACAAATATGTACCGGTTCGGACTATCTACGTTGCATGCCTGGATTCGATGCATGGAATGCCTTCTCCATATTGCATACCGCATGGATTTTCAGCAGTGGTCGGCCAAAGGTAATAATAAAGAAATTATGACCGAGAAAAAAAAACAAATTCAAGATAATTTCAGGAAAGAAACTGGTTTATTGATCGACGTGGTAAAACAAGGTTCAGGAACCACGAACGATGGCAACACTGCAAGGCGCTTTTTCTAGAATCCCGAGCAAACTGCCTCTATTACCGGTCTCGATAAGGATTTAATTAATAGATTCGCGGTGATCCTTAAGGCCATCTCCTCGGGAGAAAAAGTTTGCACTCAAAACTTTGAAATCTATGCTCAAGAAACAATTCAACTTTATATATCATTGTATAGCTGGTATCATATGCCAGCAAGTGTTCATAAACTTTTATTCCATGGATCTGAAATAATAAAGCATTTTAACGTAATTCCAATTGGCATACTCTCCGAAGAGGCATCAGAAGCAAGAAATAAAGATTTCAAGAAGTACAGGGAACACTACTCTCGAAAATGCGATCGCAAATCGACTAATCAAGACATTCTCAACAACTTGCTCGTATCGTCGGATCCATATTTGTCTAGTATGAAGCCAAAACTTCAAAAACAAAAGCAGCCCTTATCCAGTGAAGTGCGACATTTGCTAATTATAGACGATAAAAATAAGGAAAATATTGAATTTATTGATACCAGTATTATCTGTGTTCAATCGGATGTGGAGGATGATGATGATTCTGACGCTGAAGACGCTTTAGGTTGTTCCAGTGATGAAAAAGAAAAATTTGTAGAAATATTGAGTAAATAAATTGTAATAAAAATAGGAAGCTTTATGTACTTTAAAAATATTTATTTAAAAGTTATTAAGTATGTTTTATTTTAAGGTTTTTGTAAGATTGAAATAAGATTTTTTCTCAGAAATATGTAGTTTGAATTTCTTTTTGTTATGCACGATAAACATACTTCAGAAAATTACTTTTATTCTTGACCATAATTTTTATTGATAGTTGGTATTTTTACATTAAATAGGCTCCGTTAAAAGCCATGGGTATTTGGGTAATAATGTATTATTACTTTGAAAACTTTTATTATTACTTTTAATAATGTATTATTACTTTTCTCATCATTAATCACTATTCTTAATGTTGATGTTATTAATTTTATACTTTGAAGTAGGTTTATAATATACTTTGACGGGGGCAATTTTTTGCCTAATTATAATAAATTATAGTAAGTTTGATATATCGAAGTGTGCAGAGCCACCAAAATGACGAAATGAAAATACACAACGATATATATAACTTATAATAAGTTAATAATTCGGTAAGTTCCGTAAATACAAAAATATATGTAGTTAGTTAAATATGTAGTAATTTATATATGTTTAATTACTATCGCCAGATTAATTTGTAATATTTTATGCAAATATGCGCCGTCTGATTGATTGTATTTTGTGTGTAATAAACGTACCATTCCACTACAATAATTTTATTCAGATTAGACTACTCAACTTGAAGAATCATTATTAAGTAACCACAGGTCTAGTTATTTTAAGCATTTCAATAAAAAAAGTTACTAAATCTCCATTGTACAAACTATTGAAAAGGATTATAACACCTTAACAGAAAATCTCTGAGAACAAAATGTATTCACATATTCAGTTTTCCACATATCCCAATTTTTTTTACTAAAGAATTTTCAATGTGATATATCTAAAAAATAACAATTGAAACCGAAAATATGGAAGAGTAATACTAGTTACAAGAAATTGTATTTTTTAAAGTTCAAATTGCTATATCTCAGAAAATAAGACTTAAAATGGAAAATTTCTAAGAATAAAAGTAGTTTGTAATCATTAAGAGAATATATTAACATACTCACTTTTTACTATATTATAAATGTTTTTATAAGTGCTTATATCTCGGAAAATAATTTTTTTATCAAAAAATCTCACAGAATGAAAGTTGTTCGTAATTAATAGTAGAATCTATTTGCGTAGTCATTTCGCCCTATGTCCCGGTTTTTGCGGTATCGCCCCACTGTGCGCCGCTGGCCGCGCCGCCCCGCGGCGAGACGAGGGCCGCGCCGCGCCGCGTGTCGGCAGCCACTAGCAAGCAGTCAACTCAACACACACAACATGCACCCATGGCACATATTACTTAATAGTTAGTTCGTTCAGATTACTTAATACTTAATAGTCCCATGGATGAAACGAATAACGATATATAGGCTGATAGATGTCTAATTCGTTGTTCTAGCACGGCAGGACGCTACTGAATGCGACTCACTTCTAGAATGTATTACAATTTTTTGAGCCGGTGTTGTAGTATTTTAAATGTTCGCCTTAAAAACGTGCAAGGCACACACACCTATTTTTTCCGTCTACGAGCCACACCCATCGCGGTATTATTATGATAACCTTATTATATTACACTTCGCCCCGTGAAAAACGCGCAAACCGACACTCATCTACGTCGTACCTACGTGTGTGTGTAAGTAAGTAAGTACAGACGTACTGTCCAGTGCGTACAGTGAAGTCGAGCGTTTACTTATAGTCTCGCTGTGCTTGTTCATCGCCAATCCGATATTCAGAAAATATCGATCGGTAGTATCGCCTTCGAACACGAGAGGACAATAATTCCACTGGGGCAAAAAAATAAAAGACGGCATGTGAGTAAATACATTTGTTTTTGTTTCTCTTTTGTTCTATAGATGTCTGAAACTTTGGAGTTTGGATACTGAATAGCTGAACACCCTGAAGGATACTTGCCTACAGACATTGAATAAGCGGACCCTCCGTCATAGGTCTGATTATCTGTGACAGAGGGTCGGTTTCTATGTTTGTTATTCATTAGAATAAACTAGTGATGTCTGTCATCTGACATATTTAGCAGAATTACAAGTACAACTTACAGTTTGCGAGGTGTCAAGTTTTTCTTCTTCTGTAAAACCATTGTTAAACTTTATACAACTAAAGTATTATTCGAATTTAAATACATATTTACAATATTTACTTGATGAATGGCTATACTGTTCAGTACAATTTCAGCCGAATGTCAGAAACGACAACTGCACAGAATTTTTTTATCTCAGAAAAATTACACCGTTCGCATTAGTTTGTTTGATTAAATACCTAATAATTTAGGGTTCCGTACCTCAAAAGAGGAAAAAATGAAACCCTTGTAAGATCACTCTCTTGTCTGCCTGTCACGCCTTATTTTCTCCGAATCTACTGGGCGAAAAAAGTTGAAATTTGGTACTCGTGACGTTACTTTGATGACCCAATCACGGGCACATAGCATAAATGAACGAATTTAGATTTTGGGGGACAATTTAGAAAGTATATTTTTTAATGTGCATCATGTGACCTATCCAATGAAAGGGCTCGTTATAAGAAATAAAAATATATATTTTTAATAATTTAAGAATACATAGTTAAAAATATATAAAAAATATATATACGAAAATCAAACTTCCCCCCCGCCCATTTTCTCTGAAACTATTGAGTCTAAAATAAAAAAAGGAATATAGGGCCTCTCATAGTTTACAGGAAAACTTAAACCAAAATTATAAGTCTTAAAGTTCTCACGGAAAACGGAATGCTACGGAACCCTCTCGAAGCGAGTTTGACTCGCACATGACCACTTTTGTTTATAAATTTTAATTACTGCACACTTTATCATACAATATTAACAAGCTGAAAGTAATCTTGAGGCGTCGTCGATTTTTACAAGATTATAATACAATTAAATATAAATATAAATGTCATTCCCACTCCCATTTCACGTGCTTTTTAACTCCCGACGAAAAAAACGGAGGGTGTTATAAGTTTGACGTGTGTGTGTGTGTGAGGGAGGGTGTGTGTGTGTGTGAGGGAGGGTGTGTGTGTGTGTGTCTGTCTGTCTGTGGCATCGTAGCTCTCAAACGGATCGGCCGATTTGGATGCGGGTTTTTTTATTAGGAAGCTTGTTTAATCGGGATGGTTCTTAGATATGTTTGTAATCAAGTAATTAAGTAATAAAAAAAATTATCCGATTTGCATGCGGGTTTCTTTTAAAAAGCTTGAAATAAAAGTTAATTCAAATTTAAAAAACCCCCGACTCTAAAAAAGTCAAAAATAATTTCCGTTTACTTACTTAAAGGAGTCGGGGGACCGCTAAGTAAATAAAATATAAAAACTCACGAGCTGCGCGGGAATTTACTTAGCGGTCCAACGACTCCTTTAGTAAGTAAGCGGAAATTATTTTTGACTTTTTTAGAGTCGGGGTTTTTTAAATTTGTAATTTAACTTTTCATAATTGAATATGTGTATAATAAATAATGTTGAAATAATTAGGTCATAAAATATTTAAAATGTTTTCTTGTACTCTCGCCCTCTTGGTGGGATGTAGAGATGGTATTTTTTTTGCGATATACTCGTAATAGCAATGTTGTGTATCTACAACCCCATACTAAAAAGCTGTGTTTCTTTGTTACAGGTAAATAATTCTTCGCTGAAGACCGGCGGCGGTATGTGTCGGTATGTAGTCCTGTAGACAATAATTTGTAGGTAGGTCCGTTATTGTGCTTTATTATAATCGTCGGAGTCAGCAGGCTTAAATGAAGTTGGTGGATGATTGATACCTATCATCAATCATCACGTCGTCTATTGAGCCAGTTGAGCGGGTAGAGTCACCTTCTTATGCTGTGGTAGAGTATACATACATACTATGAAAACGCACGCTACGACAACAACGTGATCCCAGACGTGTCGGTCAACTCGATCTAATTACTGCTATTGTTCGATCATATTGCTCTGATCTGAACCAGTTTCATGTGATATACGGTCGGGCTCAACCTTTCTTCGAGCAGGTTAAGTAAGCACCACAGCAAAAGACTTGAAAATAGTAAATATTTAAATTATACGTATAATATACGTAGGTATAATACGTAGTGACTTTCCTTGCGTAAAATCTCCGATGAAAAAATAAGGGTCTTATAAGTTTAACATATTATGTGTGTATGTGTGTATGGGTGTGTCTGTCTGTGGCATCGTAGCTCCCAAACGGATGAACCTATTTGGATGCGGTTTTTTTTATTAGAAAGTTGGTTTAATCGGGATGGTTGTTAGCTATGTTTGTAATCATGTAATCAAGTAATTAAGTAATCAAACAATTAATTATCTTAAAAAGTAGGCGTATTTGCAAGCGGTTTTATTTTTGAAAGCTTGAAATAAAAGTTAAATTTGAAATAAAAAATCCCGACCCTTAAAAAGTAAAAAATAATTTCAGTTTACTTAAAGGAGTCTGGGGACCGCTAAGTGAATAAAATATAAAAACTCAAGCTGCGCGGTTATTTACTTGGCGGCGGAAATTATTTTTGAATTTTTAAGGGTCGGGGGGTTTTTTTTTATTTCTAATTTAACTTTTCCTTTACAGGTACAGGTCATGGCTATAGGATTAAATTAATAAATAGTTATCCAACACGCGTTTCGCTTTTTATAATATGAAAAATCACCCAATCTGTCTATTTAATCAATAACATAGAAAGTTGTTCAAACATAAACATAATGCTAGTGCAGAGGGTTCAGGGGAACCTACACAATAGCATTACGTATAATATACAATCGGCTAATGTACCATACTACGCGCGTTACGGGCTAATTTGCTGTTTCGGTCGGGACCGCAGTTAAATTCGATAGCTTTACCTACGCCGAAAATGCTTGCCGTGCAAAGGTTTTACCTTTGTGAAGATTGTGGAACAATAATTGTATTATTCTGAACTGAATTCTGAATAATTGTATTATTATTCTGATCTGCCGGGCATAAGGCGGCCGTAAATTTGCTAACCCAAAAAAGTCGGTAAATCCAGCTATATCTCCTAATTCCTACCTGCTGATGCTGAAGTAACGGTTTTCAGAAAAGCGCCGACTAATGATCTTGAGTCCACTCGGCCGATAGATGCCAGCGGTGAGGCGAACCTGCCTACAGAAATAATAAAAAAAATCTGTTAAGTGCGAGTTTTACTCGCGCACGGAGGTTTCCGTATCTATCCGCCATTATCCGCCTATCTTTTGTCTTTCAACATTGCAATGTATAAAAGCCTGTCATCTATTATTCAATAGTGTGCTTAATCGATTTTCGGGCGTTTGTTGTATGGGAGCCCCCCTTAATTTTTAACATTTTCTTATTTTTCTTATTTGTTGTTATATCCGCCATAGTAACACATATTCTGTGAAAATTTCAACGGGCTACCTATTACGGTTCAAGAGATACAGCCCTCGGACAGACGGACAGACAGACGGCGTAGGCTTAGTAATAGGCTTCCGTACGTGATAAGGAAACCTAAAATGCAACGAGTCTATCGTTACTTCGTTAGTTAGTCGTCAATTATTTGTAACCTGTGTTTATAAAAGCACGATTGACATGCGCCAACTGTAGGCTGCACCGCACCAAAGAAATATTATACTTCACTCGCAAAATTACGTCACTTTCTTAACGCATTACAGCTTCATTCACAAAATTACTTCTCATAACGAGAGCTAAGATGTTTGTTACACATCCATAATAATGTGTGCCTAGTGTTTGTAATGATTTATTTCAGTTTTCGTGACTTGTGCGATTCAAGACATTTCTCGCCGAAAGGAATACATAGGAAACAATTTCAAAGGCACCACTAGTGACAGTTGGTGAAAAAGTAAAGTGGACTGAGTGACTTACAGACAGAAAGATATATTCCGTGCAGAAAGCTCGAAGGAAATGGACTTGCAGAAATAACGTTTATTTTTATTGTGCCGGCAACGTTGTATTTGTTGGGCGACATTACCGTCATTTGTAGACGAGAAGATAAATCGTTCGCTCAGCACATTTCTCAGGCTGGGAAGGAAATGATGGGGAATTGGCGGTGCCCTGCACTGCAACCCGCCTTTTAGTTTGTTATTCCTCACCTCCGCCTCCGCTCTCTTCTCGGGCCATATACATACTCGTGTTGCATTGTGTATTTGTTTGCGCTTTAGTTCCGAAACCTATTTTTTCATACGTTTCGAGCTGTAAATTTTTTTTGTAACAAATGTGTTATTTTATTTATGTGTTAGTGAATATGTAAGAAGTTACATTTTACAAGATCATTATGTGCATTTTACCAAAAAAATGTTTTATGGAAACTGACACGGTTGGCTACATCACCTACAACATCCGTGATGTCAGCCCATAACACCGGGTGAACTAGGTGCTTGTGTGTCAGTGCTTCTCTTCATTTCATGCCGGTTACACTGAACTGGACGGACAACACGAACTATTTACATAGCCTTTTCGACCGACGTTTCATTCAGTGCGGTATGGTAGGTATCAACCCGGGCGGGATAAACCCTACCACCTAGTAAGGTAAGAAGGGGAGGGAGCCTTCAGAAGGGAGGGACCTACAGTTTTACGTGTAATCCGAACCACGGTCAGCTTCCATCCAACCGTCGAGCGGTCATCCATCCAAGTACTGAACCCGCCCACGCCCAGGTGTGCTTTACAACAGGCGACCGACCGCACCACTGAGCTACCGAGCGAGGCTGACAAATACATACTTTTAGACGACCATACATAATCAAAACAAACAATAATTTAATTTAATTGCTCGTGATTGTAAAGCTATAAAATACTCTATCACCGCCCCACCGCTTCAGTAAAAGCTCCAACTATATGATTGGGTGGCGCCATCTATTGTGAAAGCTTCCTTTCGCTTTCGCAAGGTTCACTGCCAACAGAACCATTTCCTCGTTGCGCCATCTGTGAGTCAGGGTGGAAACTTGATTACCTCCACTATTTCCAGCTTTCGTAGTTCAAACAGATTTCTTCATACCTCCGCAAGATCGGCAACTCAGTATTTCTACGTAAACAAACCATTCATTTTGTGTTGTGTTGTGTTTTGTGCACCATAATTATTATGGTGCACAAAACACAACAACAACCTACAATTGAATATGAAATTGTAATGATTGATATGGACCAGTAGATATAATATTCCCGATAACAAACATAACCCAACATCAAAATTAGTTTACCAGTTTTGTTTCCCATATACCTACTTAGGAAAAAGTGTAAAACCCATAGAGCAAGAAATACCGCGCGAGCGCGCTTGCTTTGCGTTGCGGGGCGCTCGCGGTCGGCTGGGAAAGACGGCCGCCGATCTCTGTTTTATGATAACAGGTGGTAACAACATTTTAATAATAGCCACAGGACATCCAATGCAGCGCATTGCAGCTACGGCACAAAGTCTATAGCCACTAAAATATCCCGCATTCATCTATTGCTATAACTAGGGTTACCTGGATGATGGGACTAAAAAGGAAGATTTTCTAAAAAAATTATACAATACTTTCACAATTAAACGAGTTTTTTTATAATTTATTTTATTTTTAATCATATTTAGCCGAACTGCCAATTTTAGGGAGAAGTTTTTGGTTTTTTAACGAATATTTGTACCTGCACGTACGCCTATTTAGGCATTATTTGGGCAATGCGAATGGCATTATCAGCATAAATATAGCAAAATAAGGACATAAAGTAGGTAAGGGAAGACAGGAGGACAAAATATTGAAAAGGAGGACATGGATGGTATCCTTTAGGATAACATCTGGCAATCCTAGCTGTAACCCGTGTGGGGCCGGTACTTTAAAAGAATAGCCCCACTGCATCTCTCCCCGTGTATATCGTAAAAGGCGACTAAGGGATATGAATCCCTTCTTATATTACTAGGTGGTAGGGTTTATCCCGCCCGGGTTGGTACCACCGCACTGAATGAAAGGTTGGTCGAAACGGCTATGTAAATAGTTTGTGTTTTCCGTCCAGTTCAGTGTAGCCGGCACGACCGAAGGGAAGGACTGACGTGGCACCAAGTTCACCCGGTGTTATGGGCTGACATCACGGATGTTGTAGGTGATGTAGCCAACCGTGTCAGTATCCATAAAAAAAAAAAAAAAAAAAAAACCCGCTGGTACCTTCGTATGCATATGCCTCAAAACAGTCTGGTACTCACCATGCGATGCAATTCAACACGCAAAAATTATAAATTCCTCACTCTGCGACCGTAAAACTGGTCGCTATGACAGAAAGGAAAAATAAAACGTATTTTTGTCCTCCTTATCGCCGTCAATATACCACGTTTTTTGGATGTCTGGTTGTATGAGTGGCTATATAGGGTGGGAAACGAGCGAAAAGTAGTTACAAAAGAGTAGTTTGGCGCTATATAATATTATATTTGGTCATAATTAGGAGGCCATGTTGAAAATGACACGGCGCCTTGTACAAAAGGACACATGAAAATTTATAGATGAAAATATTTTGTGCCGCTTTCCACTCAAGGGTACGGATTTGGATATGGATTGAACTGTTTTACTATCAAGGAAATATTATTTCACACGTGGTCTAGTGGTTTTTGAAGTCGTTTCAATGTTTTTTAACGCAATCTTAAAGAATAAATATTATGTTCGAAGATTATGTTAGATTCATTCTATGATAGACATTTCCTCCAAATAATAAGATAATCCTTTGCACTTTGTGCGAGTACAGTATGCCACTCGGTGTATATGTAGGCGCTATTCTCATTTCTAGCAATTTCTATTTCGCGGTATTCCCAACGTGTCGGCTCATTTTTCAACTGCTGTTCGGAATTTTTCACGTAGCTTCAAGTTTTGTTCGCGGCAATATGGCGCGTGTTCTTCGCCAAATTAAAGTGTTCTCATACTAATGCTCGTGACAGTGCAAAATAGGGCGCACAAGTGCGTGTTGAGGCGGGCGCGGTGACGGTGACGCGACAAATGGCTCACAACTACCCGCAGATAAATCACTCGTCGAGTCGTCGCAGCCTCCCCGGCGGCGCGGCGGCGCGGCGCGCGGACGACACTCCTTCACTCACTCACTCACTCGCCCGCCCGCCCAGTGTTGCCAGATGGGGGAATTCCCTGCAAATTCAGGGTTTTTTTCGTCTTTCGAGGGAGATTCGGAGGGAAAGGTTCTTTGGGGGGATTTTCGGGGGGAGAAATGAACTTGGGGGAGATTTTGAAGGTTTTTTGAGTACATCAATCATTCAACTACAAACACGATTTGCATCACTAGTTACTACTACTTACTTACTACCATTCATCCTGATGAACGAAGAGGAGGGGAATAAAATGCTTTTGTACGTAATACATAATACGTAACTAACTAAAGACAAGGCAGTATGGTCAAAAGACCTTAGCCTATCCGAAAGGTTAAATGGTTTTAAAAAAAGTTACTAACTATACTAAAAGAAGGGATAACGGTAAACCCAAAAAAAACCGAACTAGAACTCTTTGTTAATGTGATGTGGTAACTAGCTTCATGTTATTTAGTTTTCCTACTACTTGGTACCTACAAAACTATACCTGTTGTAGGCATTTTAATTGCTAAATGAAACGGATAAAAATGCTAGTGAAGGTGAAAATAATTGCTTAGAAATAGTAGATGCCATGGTAGAGTTTGAATAAAATCTAAAAGAATATTTTTGTTTCTCTAAAATGAGCCAAGACTGTTTTGGGTTTTTTTTTGCAAAAAACCAGTTTTTGGGGGGATTTTTTATAAAGTTGGGGGGTCATCTGGCAACACTGCGCCCGCCCGCAGTCCGCAGCGAGGCGCTCACGTGTACGCACGCACGGCTCAGTGCGGTGACGCTAATAATGTTAGCGTGACAGCACACGTTTTCACTCGCTCATTATTTATTTTTTGAAGATTGATACACTGCTTCTTATGAAGACGTATCATTCGGAAATATGAAAATGTCAGCAAAAATCTGGCGATTTGGGGTTCCGTAGCCAGCGACGCTGGCAGGGACCCTTGTTATGTAAATAGGCCAGATGTCTGTCCGTCCGTTCGTTCGTTTGTTCGTTCGTCTGTCCGTCTGTCACAGCCTGTAGCTTCTAAACGGTTTGAGCTATCTTCATTAAACTTGGAATATTTATAGGGAGGTAACCAAATTGTATGTGTAAAGAATAGGCGCAGTAAAAGCTAAGTAAGTAAATAAAAAAAACCTGTTAACAGGTCGAGTACTTTAGTACATCGAGGAAACGTTTTTTGAAAGCGTAGAAAAAAAAAACGGAGGGGTTGCACTCCGGGAGTGCCGGCAGAAGTGAAAACTTAAACATCAACGTTGTGCATTTTTGAATATTTTGGAATGGTTAGGGAATAATTTCGCACGAATTGTTTTATTTTAACCCCGACGAAAAAAACGGAGGGGTGTTATAAGTTTGACGTGTGTGTGTGTGTGTGTGTGTGTGTGTCTGTCTGTGGCATCGTAGCTCCCAAACGGATGGACCGATTTGGATGCGGTTTTTTTAATTAGGAAGCTTGTTTAATCGGGATGGTTCTTAGCTATGTTTTAATCAAGTAAGTAATCAAGTAATAAAAAAATATATTATCTTAAAAAGTGGACCGATTTTCATGCGGTTTTTTTTTCAGTATAAAAGTAGGTACTATCATTTATGTGGTAAAATACAATATTCATTTATTGCGCTATCGTAGAAAAACATGACATTTTATATTACATAAAAAATTTTACACTACAGAACTATTATAATTATTTTACATCAAAAAGTTTATTTCTCAGAAAAATCAACTTTCATCCATAATTTCAACGAATCTTACGCTTTTTCGATCAGGGTACGGATCTGACGCGAGTTTAACATTTTTTACCCATCTAAAAAAAGTGCCAAGCGCCGCTAAAGAAGTTTTCACTTCAAAAATTTTGTATAAAAAGTTATAGTATGGAATGTTTACAATTTGCACTGTCCGAGGCGACGCTTAATAAATGTAAATAAATATTATGTAGTGTATTTAATGCTTACGGCATGAAAACTATTTCGAAGTTTATATCGGTTATAGAGAAAATCACATTCTTCTGAGCGTAGAAACGTATCACCGGGCGGAGCGCGGTGTGGCGGCTGCGCGGGCGCGAGGGGTGGACGGCCGACAGCACAGCAATTCGAAGCACGAAGCAACCGCGCACGTACTCCTAATGCGTGCGAGGGAATAGCTACGGAACTCTGCGCGTGTGCAACGTTCGCACCGATAATACCAATAGCTACGGCAATTTCAAAATTCGCAGCCTCGAATTATGTCAATTTTATACAATGTGTCGGTGTAGTATTCAAGCAAAATATTTTTTTTTAATTACAACGATACCGTTATCCTAAATAATATAAGGAATATTGTGGTTCTTTTTCTACATCAAATTAATGCTTGTGGTGTAAAGCGAATAAAACGTCAAAATAAGGTCATTTATCGATTTTTTTCATTTGGGATACTTATTCACACCAATTCCAAAAATTTCAACAGTGAGTTCTGCATTTAATGCTATGACTTTCAAAGTTAGTATATTTTTAAATTCTTATAGCAAAACTGGCCTTAGCGAGTTTGCACAATATCATCGATACTTACAGAATTACACAACGTACGCGTACCTATATCAACTAAGGGTATTAACAAGCTTTTTAATTGACTATTACACTTTCTATTTCAGCTCAGGTGAAGGACAAACCTACCGTGTAGTGCATATGTGCGTACGTACTTGTCACATTTCTGATAACGTGAACGTGAAGTCTTTCTCTTTCTCTACCTTCCACATACGAGTATAGATATTATAAGCTGCCGCATACACATATTGTCTGACTTTGTGTATGCTCACTTACAACTTGAGAACGACATAGCCTGTTAACGGAGGGCTATCTGTAATATAAATCCATCTTAAAAGCATTAGGGTCGAGAGTGATCGAAGTCGGAAAACATCGCAGTTAGATTGGCCGTAAAGTCCAACTCTACTCGGACAGAGGTTATAAAACTTAACTCAGGAAATATTTCTCAACGTTCAACATGTCTCTGCAAATGAATCTGGTAGGTAATATCTACATACCCACCCGTCCTCAGCTGTAAGCTTTATCTAGCTCCGTTGAACCCTTCGCGTTCTCGTCCTAAGGCTATGCCCCCGCCCGCCTTGTCAATGTTCAGGCAATGACCGCTTTTATGCTCCATGAATGGAATTATTTGTGTAGCGTAGCGCTACCGTTGATGATACGCCTCGAGACTGAAGCCAGTTTATATTTACAGAAAATCCTTCGCGAAGGGCCGTTGCGACGGAAACGTCGTTTTTTCAAGTATCTGAAGTATCTTGCTGAAAATATTTCTTACGACTGACGTTTCCCATAGCTGACGTACAACAACCATGTAAACATACTTACATGTTGACTGTGTGTGTTGTGAGGGTGCGTGTGTGCGTGTGTGCGTGCGTGTGTGCGTGTGTGCGTGTGTGTGCGTGTGCGTGTCCGTGTCCGTGTCCGTGGTGTGTGTGTGTTTGTGAGATAAAGTGTGACATTACCAATCGCACAATTAGTAATGTTATCATCGTGACGGTTCGAAAATGAAACGAAAATTGTTCCAAAATAGCGTCGCAGCAATGCTTTCGCGACGATTTTTTTGTAAATGAAAGATGAGCACGAGGGCGGGCGGACTGGCGCGGCTGCGGGGCGGTCGCAGCCGCCCCGCCACGTTCAGTCTGCCGGAAATAGGAGTCGCGAACCCACGTGAGCGGTCGCGCTTCAACTTTTTGTCGCACGCGCGTGCTGGTTAAATCATACCTACGTATAGGTTTCACTTTATGAAATAAATCGCGTTCGTAACGTATGTTTGTTCGTCTAATAGTTTTTTTTTGTGAGAAAATAACTGTGTACAATCCGTTTCAAACATCTGTAAATAAGTTTAAAGTTTTATACATTTTCAGGATACCTCATACATAACGCTAACTTTTGACTATTAATTTTCGTAAAGCACGATAGTGAATAAAATGCAAATGTGACTTTGCTTCTGAAATTTACCCAATGAGCTATTTGTGTGGTTGCCAAAAATAATTGGATTTAAGTAGGTACCTACCTAAGACGTTCGTCTTCAACTTTCCGATCTCGGGAATACTGATGGATGACTTACAGACTCAATAATTACCTAATATATCTAATAGATGAAGCGCTTTATTGAATCCAGAGCAAATAGGTAGCTATGACATTTCTGTCCAGTATTTACCGTAACCATGAGTTGTAGAATGATACAAAGCGACTTACACTCATCGACGTTTCGTCCCTCGCTCCGGGGACATCGTCAGGACTCGACCGAAGTACACTCTTATCGCTACAATCTACTGCGACGTAGTGTCGGATGTCCTCCAGGTCGTCGCAGCTCCGCGAGTCCTGACGCTGTCTCCGGAGCGAGGGACGAAACGTTGACGAGTGTAAGTCGCTTTGATTCATATGCCGCGTAACCGAAAACATTACTATAATGTGTAACAGCGGTAAAAGCCTAAACGAACATATTAAGTGGATGCATGGTGCGTTTAATCCGCTTAGTGGTATTGATTCTGAAAAACCTAATAATATACTTAAATAAATACAGTTATGACCAGCTAAATATAATTTAATTTGGCTAGACCCTTACTGAATTATTAACAAAGAGCTCAGTCATTGGATGTGATATGATTTGTATGAGTTAATGAAAATACGTGAAAGGGTTACCAATAATTTCGGCATAAAACTGAATTTTTTCCTCTGTAAAAAAATGATAATTAAAGCTCATTTCAGTTGAATCCATTTGGGTTGAGGGTTGTTAATTTATTTCCACCGCTCGGCTCCACATAAAATTTAACGACAGATACCGGCGCGGCGGCGGCGGCGGCGGAGGTGATGCTACCTGCGAAGCTTAACACTAATTATAACTCGGAATTTCTTTCTCTAGCAAGAGTGCAAAGTTATCAGCATTGCAAAGTTCATTTTCCTTGAAGTTGCGGATTAAAACGCAAAAATATAATTAAATTTTAAGCATTTAAAATTTCAGTAGACCGCCGCGCCGTCACAGTCGACAATAATGATAAAACTTTCCTTATTATGTTTTTGTTATGTCATTAAGTCTTCTAGGGGGGACTCGGAGTTTTTGGGAACATTCGGGGAACATTTTTGTATTTTTTTATTTAAATAATAAATGGAATTAAGCTATAAAGTTTGTCCACGTTCGAGTTCGTCTCTTGTCGTGGTAAAAGTTTGCTCAGCGACTTGAATAGTAAATTATTTAAGTATATAGCACATAGTACTTACTCTTCGTGAAGCCTTGCTGCGCCGGCCAGACGGACAAAGTGCTGAAGCAAGCCGCCCGCGCCCGCTGCACGGACACTCACTCAGACAGATGCTCACTTAGATGGATGAGCTTTTTGAATATATGTAGCTTACAATTATAAGAATATAAGAAGAATAAGTAATCTAGTCTAATAGTCTAAGGTTCTTCTTGACCCAATTCGGTATATCGAGTATTCGGGATATCTTTGGAACTCTTTCTATCGACCTGAATGTAGCACCTGAAATATAATTTATTGCTTGTATATAGTATACTTGGAAATAAAGTGACATACCTACCTGAAACTGAATTGTGAACTTCCTCCTTTGTTTTAAAGTCGGTTAATGAGCGGACTTAATGAATATAAATAAAATACTAATAATTACGGAATCTAAAGAAATAATACTAAAGGAGAGGTTTTTAATAACATGCGGACGATGTAAAGAAGCCCGTCCCCGGAGTATTGGACGTTTTTGTGCTCTGTGGTATTGGCTTGCCCGCTCCCGCTCCGCGCCTCCGCCGCCGCCCCGGAGTGCTGGACCGCGTCGGGTCGGCACAATGCCTAAGGCAAACAGCGGCTTCAGCTGAAATAAGAAAACATGCTGTGCTATGTAAGTACTCGTGTATTATCACATTTTTAGCACTTTCAACTACATACCGCCTTCACTAATGATCGCAATGCCGATGCCTCATTCATTTTGAAATAAGTTGAGATAACGTTATTTTGATCTTGTTATTTCAGCTTACGTAATATTACAAGAAGAGTGTAAGTCGGAATGCGTGGCGGAGAAAGCGCCATAAAGTTATTCAGGGCTTTCCGCCTTTGCGCCTTATGTAAATTTTCTAATGTACTTGTAACAGTTTAATGTTTAGTGGAGCAATAAAGCATTTTCTATCTATCTATCTAGCTAATCTACCGTGCCCTTAAATACATGGTATAAAGAACCAACTAATCTAAACGTAAATAGTAGCCCTCAATCCGAAGCGATCAGTCGGTCGGTGTTCGCTTGCGCACGCGGTTATAGGGCTTTACGGCTTCTACGAGTGGCAAGTGGTCTTCTTTGGTGCTCATAGGTAAAGTTGAATTATTCTGAATGTAGAGAAATCACTCGAGTGCACACGATTGCATCGGCAGTGCATTTGCGCCCCGTCGCGCGTCGTCGTCGCTTCGGTCCGCCCACTCCGCACCCTTCTATCTTCTCGAACCGACTTCATTATAGTCAAGTACTAAGCTTTTGCCTGCGGCTTCGCTTCGCGTGTTTAGGGTTTTACCTTTTTGCTCACAGCTCAGGCCGCCGATGACGTAGCGTTACGATTGATTTTCTAGCCTAAAACCATGTTGATAAGTGACATAATGATGAAAACAGTATGTAAATAGAGTGGTTCTCAATTTATAAGGGTATCCATGTATTGACTACACGGCCCGCCCTGCCTCCTCCGCCGCCGCCGCGCCGGTCGCCCGTAGAAACTTCGCTTTATTTTATTAGGAATACCTACTCGTAGTGCCATTTAAATGTACATATGTATTAAAACATCATTGCATACATATAGGTTACAAATAGTTATCTCCAACAAATATAAGTGCGTATGAACACATACGTATATGGACATAGAGGACACTTGTCGGTTATACACTGTCCGATTATTATCTGTCGTCGTATTTGAAGAAATACGGAAACAATCGGAATATTCATTTATTATAATGAGTGTCCTCGGCCCGAGACGGAGGTTGGCTTTAATCTAAGGATGGCTCCATAGCCTGTACTTTCCAAGGAACTCATAGATTTTCTGAAAGCTTATTAAATATACGAACTTTTTCTTGTCTGAAATTATAACATTTGAAATTAAATCACTCTAAACCCTGAAACATTCAAATTGAAACTTTTTTACGCTGGTATCGGTTCTAACTTTGTGGTCGTTATTTCAGCTCTGGAAGAAATAAAAAACCGCCCAAGCGCGAGTCGGACTCGCACACCGAGGTTTCCGTACTTTTTATTATTTGTTGGTATAATTTAGCCATGGATTTAGAGTTTGCACTATAATCACACCAAGTTTGACACTTGTATGTATTACCGTTTTTACGATAGAGCAAAAAACGTTGAAAAAAACACGTTTCTTGTATGGGAACCCCCCTTTATTTTCAATTTGTTTTGTATTACATACATACATACATATCACACACGCTGAATCCCGAAAAACGGGGTAAGCAGAGTAATCAGCATCTCTACCCATGTTTTGTATTATTAGTTACTAGCTGTGCCCGCGGCTCCGCCCGCTCTCATATTTCACTTCACTGCTAACCTCATAAGCCATTTAGCGTGATAGGAAGTAGCCTATAGTTGATGGGAAGAATCAAGCTATCCGTAGAATTTTGTTTTATTAAAATCGGTTGCGTGGTTCTCGAGTTATAAGCGGACAGACAGACACTCAGACATACAGAAAGCAGACGTTGGATTTTATTATAGGTAAGGATTATTCTGTGAAAATTTACTATTTCGGTTCAAACGAACATCACTTTAGAGGTGATGGACAGGAGATGGACGGACAGGCGGCCAGACGGCGGCGGCGTCGGCTTAGTATATAATAAGCTTCCGTACCGAAACACGAGTACGGTACGGAAACGTAAACATTTTGGAAAGTTTTTTTCTATCAATCTTGGCCTGCATACCTATTCTATGTATTTATTGCTAAGTTCCGAGTATGTATTTATTGATGTCTATCCGTATACATGTATATCCGAAAAGTACAATATGTCTAATCTTTGTGAACATACAATATACTCGTAATAAAAATATTTATACATATTATATATAATTATGTATTCATTGCTAAGAAAATTAACGAGTGCCAGTGGGCTGGGCACATCTGTCGCAGACCTGATAACCGCTGGGGTAGACGGGTGCTCGCGTGGAGGCCGTGTACAGGCAAAAGTACCGTGGGACGCCCCAGGCCGGATGAACCAAAAATATTACCCTCCTTTTGGCTTCGCCGTAGCCGGGAGTGGACGGATGAGAAGAGCGGAAGACAGCGTGTGGTGGCGTGTCTTGCCTGATTATTGATTGACTGATAATAAAATATATTATGTTTAAATATTATATGTTTTATATTTATCGTGCAGACCTACATAATTTATTAAATTATCTCCGCATCGTATACGGACATTTCTTTATTTTGCCGTCAGATGTTCCTCATAGTAAGATGTCTTGTGAATTATCTCGTAATGACGCAGATGTGGCATGCGTCGAATCTGTTTGTTCAACCATCTGCTTGAGCATTGTGGACTTCAGGGCGTAGATAAACTCGTACTACTGAAAATCAATCAAGAATTTCTCTCACGAAATGCGGCTTCTGGATGCTGAAATGAAATGAGATGAAATAGTTTCATTCTAATTAAATATTGGAAGAAACCGAGGAAGAATAAGTAGAGCTATGCGATTATCTAGAATGGATCAGCGCTATCGGTTTAGTTATCGCTCCAGCGGTTTGCTGCAGTCGACAACTTGGCATTCCGCCCTCCGCGGCTGCTACCCACATCGCCTTCGTCCGCTACCGCCCCCCCCCCCCCCCCACCCCCCCGCCCCGCCCCACGCCCCTCCCAGCCGCGTACTGTTGCCCGCCCTCGACCACGGATTTGTCGGATAAGTTGTCAGATAATGTTGACACCAGACATACGCAGAGTTCAATTACTTAACCAGTACTCCATGCTCAGAGTGGAATGCTTATATTCTTAGTAAACCATTCCCTAACTGTTATCTTCACTAAATGCTTTGAGAAGGAATATATTAGTAGGATAGAATAAAAACTATTTATTGCACACAATTGAAAGAAGGACAGTATACTCGGAAAGACACAAAAAATACAGGAGTGCGCAAAGGCGGATTTATCACTGCAAGTTGTTTCTTCCAGTCAATCTTGGCTTGTGAAGGCTGAACGCTTGAAATTATTTGTTCGTTGGTAATTATATTTGTTTTAGCAAATTTTCACAAAGCAGGAAATGTATTGTTTCATTTCAGAATGCCAAACTAAATAAATGCACAATAAAATCTACATTACATCGCAGACAAATTTACAGGAGTACCGATTAGGATGTACAAAGTTTTCTTTTTAGTTTTTGTCAATTTGTTTAAAATTTTATAAGTAATATAGCTGTTACCACTGTTACATAGAATATTCTGGAGGCTGGGCCAGCGCGCTGTGTTGATCTCGGCTTAGCGCTGCGCCCAGGCTCTATTTTACATAGTTTAGGTACGTCACATTGTGTAATTGTTCTGTAAATAGTATATTGTAAACATAGTTATGACAACTTTACATCATTTAAAAATTTTCATTTTATATAATATGATTTAGTTTAGCTACCGTACTAGGTCGCATGTGCGGCAGCTCGTAGCATTGTTTGCACAAAGATAATGTATGTGAGGTAGGGCAGAAAGCGGTCTCGAAGACGCTCCCTCTCGGTAGGAAATGTGTACCTATGTGCGTAGCTCCTAGACTAGATAAGAGAGATTGCGAACAATAAAGTACCTAGCTTGTCATTGAATAATGCCTTTAGGGGAGCACATAGATAGGGCCCCCGTTCTGAAATAGATGATGTAAGTAAATGCTTGAACAATACCAACTACTTCGACCGTATCGTATCACATAAAGACGTCCTCGATCTTTTTGACGCAAACAAAATAACAAAAAATAGGACTCCGTAAACGAGTTGTACTTTGTTTTATTTTTTTTTTGGGGCATTTAACAATAATTTATTAATATCAGCCCCATAGTACTCATCTTCTCTACCCCTTAGGACCCAGAGTTCCGAGAGATAGAGAACGCTCAACGAAGTCCAACACAAATACTAAATCCCTCTCACTTGGGCTGGCCAACAGTCTATACTAAAAAACAAATTGAGTCTGTCCACCCTAAGTAAAGTGTGCAATTTCCTTCGTAATTCGCCGTTCTGACCACACTCCACGAGCAAATTGGTACCTATTGTGTACTTATAAAGCTCGGGAATACTATCCTACTTTATTGCAGAACTTTTTTTAGGGTTCTATACCAATAATACAATATGACACATAGTCCACGAACATCCACCGGCATCGGCAATATATCAATAATAACCTAGCGTTATATGCGTCAGTTTCGTCCGTTGTTTTTTTTATTTTTTTTTATGGATACTGACCCGGTTGGCGACATCACCTCCAACATCCGTGATGTCAGCCCATAACACCGGGTGAACTTGGTGCCACGTCAGTGCTTCCCTTCGGTCGTGCCGGCTACACTGAACTGGACGGAAAACACAAACTATTTACATAGCCGTTTCGACCTACCTTTCATTCAGTGCGGTGGTACCAACCCGGGCGGGTTAAACCCTGCCACCTAGTAATATAAGAAGGGAGTCATATCCCTTAGTCGCCTTTTACGACATACACGGGGAGAGATGCAGTGGGGCTATTCTTTTAAAGTACCGGCCCCACACGGTACAGAAGAGGTGTTTCTCTGTAGCTTCTAACAACGCTTATAATCCAAGAAAAATCTGACCATCTCCAGATAAATTATTGCTGTATTCCCCATGACAGCATGAGGAACCTATCTAAGCCGCTAAATAATGCATATAACTTATAATAATAATACTCGAAACCACAGTCTATCTTCATGATAATATGCCCCCTTCCTGTTTTTATTAAAATATTGAAAATGATATGTATGTAAAGTTGTTAATAGAAAAGTCGGGCGACGAAAAGCGGTAACGCGACTAGTGTTGTGGGTACGGTGGGGGAGTCGGCGGAGATGGATGATTTTTTTTTTATTTAATAGGTGTTAATTTTAGTTTTTTTTTCATTGTTATTGTGTTTTAGTTTATTATAGGTAGTTATAAAGGAAATTAAAAACCTTTAGTATGAACCGCTAAATATTACACGAAACTAAATGCTATCAAAATGCACCAGAAATTCCGTGTGATGCCCGGCCTGTCTTTATTATAAACTAGCTGAGCCCGCGGCTCCGCTCGCGTGAAATTCGTATTCCAAAGAAGAATGTAAGTAACTAAGGGCGAGGCCGAAGGCCGAGATGCGTTCAGGTAATCGATAAACCTTCTTAAAGAAAGTAACAAACTAAGGGCGAGGCCGAAGGCCGAGCTGCTTTCAGGTAAACGATAAACCTTTCTCAAATAAAGGAAGTAAGTAGGGGCGAGGCCGAAGGCCGAGCTGCGTTCAGGAAGACGATAAACCTTCTGGAAGAAAGGAAGGAACTAAGTGCGAGGCCGAAGGCCGAGCTGCGTTCAGGAAAACCAAAAACCCTTTTCCGCCTTCGGGCCTCGCCTTTAAAGACTTCCTTTCTTCGATAGAATATAATATCGTTTACTCAATCTATTTATTTCATAAAAATAAAAAAGTAATATTAATAACTAAAGAATTAAACCTACCTAACAAACATTAAAATAACTATCAAAACGGGCATTTTCAAATGTTCTTAGAGCACTTGCGGCATTACCCCGCTGGATGGCAAGGCTTACTCTTTGAATGAAGTACATAAGCCCTTGATGGCGGGACACCAGTTGCGTCAACCAGCTCAAGCCTCTTTTGGCTTCACTGCTCCACGGACCGAGGGTTTCAACCGCAAACGCAACAAATTTTAAATCTTGAATTATATTTCTATATTTGCTGCGTTTGAGGCTCTCCGCCCCAGCCTCGGCCGCGCCAGCCGCTCTTGAAGATGTCCTAACGTGACTTGGAGCCAATGTGAGAACAAAAGTGGCGTCCCACATCAAAGAACTACCCTTAGTCCATGGTACTAAGGTGATAGCATCGGGCCTCTTGCCATCCAGCCGGGAATAACCGCGAGGTTCTAGGATGCACGGTATATTTGCCGTTAGAAGCGTGGACTTTATAATAAAATTTAAATTAAATTAACTCAACCTTAATATTAATTAACTTTATTCGAGATGGTTTAGCTTCTTCCTGAAAGCAGCTCGGCCTTCGGCCTCGCCCTTAGTTACTTGCTTTCTTCGAGATGGTTTATCATTTGTCAGAACGTAGCTCGGCCTTCGGCCTCGCCTTAGTTGCTTACTTTCTTCAAGATGGTTTAGCTTCTTCCTGAACGAAGCTCGGCCTTCGGCCTCGCCCTTAGTTACTTGCTTTCTTCGAGATGGTTTTTCAATTATCCGAACGTAGCTCGGCCTTCGGCCTCGCTCTTAGTTACTTACTTTCTTCAAGAATGTTTTTCTTCTTCCTGAACTCAGCTCCGCCTTCCGCCTCGCCCTTAGTTACTTTCATCGAGAAAGAATATCGTTTACGTGAGCGCAGATCCGCCTTCGGGCCCGCCTTTAGTTACTTACTTTCTTTTTTTTAAATACGAATTTCACGCGAGCGAAGCCTCGGGCAACAGATATATAAATTTTATTGCACCAATGACAGCGACATAACTTCGACTTTCAATTATTATTTTTATTTATCAAACAATTTGTCACCGGCCAGCTCACGTCGAGATGACAGTTCTCCGTTGTCAACATGACATTTAAAATTGTTTTTTACCTTTACTTTGGATTACGTGATTTTTATTATATTTTTTAATTATTATGTTCATCCGGGATATACACGGTCACTATAAAAAGTTTCGTCAAATTCCGTTCAGTGGTTTTTGCGAGATGCGCGTACAAATAGACATTTTTGCATTTACGATTTTATGATATGTATAGAAAGAATAGATATGTATAGACTATTGTGTTCAAGTTATAAAAAAGAAGAACTATCATTTTCGTTGTATCTACTTATATTTAAATTTCGAATGAATATTTTATTCAAATTGTATTTGCTGCCAGTTCTCAAGATATAATTATGTACTTTGGACTACGTGATTTTAAACGCGCAATAATGTTTATAATTGTAATTTTTTTTTTATTTTTGTTATTTTTTTTTACGTATTATGTTAACCCGGCATATAAACTGCCACTATACAAAGTTTCGTCTAATTCCGTTCAGTGGTTTTTGCGTGATGCGCGTACAGACAAACAAACAAACAAACAAACAAACAAAAATTTTAAAAACTGTTCTAACATGTTCAATATCTCATTTTAAGACACCCTGGTTAGTTTTTTTCCGAATACATTCAATGTACAGACTTTCGTACCTCTACGATTTTATTATATGTATAGATGTATAGATAGTGATAAGTATATATACACAAGCGGATAAGTATATTACACAAAACCAAGATTTATTTTTCCAATTTTGACCAATTTATTTTTGACCAATTTTTTTAAAGATTATTTTTAGTTTCAGTGCATAAACGGAACCCTTACGAATGACATTCGTGCTTAGCTGCCTTTTTTATTAGGAACGCGGCATTATTCGCTCAATCGAGTTGTATCTTGTTATAGGCGACTCTATCGACTGAGCCGTAAGGAGATAATATGTTCCGAGGATGGTGGCATGTACATACATACTGAAGGACCGGGGCGGCGGCGCGGCGGTGTCGGCCCGGGAAACTATCCCGCACGATCACAAACACAGCGGTAAATCTTGCCAAATAACCGAACTAACTTTGTCCCTAGAAGCTTTACGATTTTCCACGGCCTCGGACGGACGTGAGCGGGTTTTGCGTGCGCAATCATTCCCGTCTTATCTGCGTTCGATCACGCGCACCGAGTGATCATTCAACTTCCACACTTATCGTATTTCACAGAAATTGAAGCCGCCCCGAACGACTCAAATTCCTCTGATCTTCATATTAGAAACCTTAAGAAAAGCCAACGAAAACATGGCGCGGCCGCCCTTAGGAGTCGTTGGTTCACCACGTCGCCGCTATCAGATATCACGACGTTATCACCGCGTTCGGAAATATGAACAATTACCCATTGACTCATATTCTTATGCAATTACCCAACCATGGAGTTGTGCCACAAAACGGCGGCGTATCTAATACTCGAAGGCTGAGAACGTAACGATGAGGCAACGTCGCCGTAAACTATAAAGATTTTAAAAGTAGCGTTAAAATATTATTGCTACTGAAACTACAAAAAAAAAACTGTTCCTGTTCATGCGCGGTCAAAGAATTTGTTGCGAACTGAAATTCCATGAGCTTATTAGAAACCAGGACACCCATGACGAAGGGACTATAGGCAGTTTATATAGGGAACGCTGCCTTCCAGAAAGAAACGAGGCGGTGGAGTTCTTCAAGTTCTTCACATGGAAGCACCTACGAACCTTTTGAAATATTCTACGCATATATCTAACAAAAGAAAGCAAAATGCTGCAGCTTCGGAGTATTGCAAGTATAGGCTTATTGAGTCACAAATTACTATCGGCGTACATAACATTTCACTACAAGAAAAAATAGTACGTAACGATAAATTGAATTTGACAGAAATAATTAGTTATTGCGGATCAGTTCAACTGGCGGAGAAAAATACCAAAATGTTGACTCAAACTCAAGACATCGAGGCTTTCACTTCAAAAAGAAGGTTGCTGGGAACAGAACAGAACATGTTATTGATGTGGAGACAATCACGGGCACGGAACAAGGTGTCCGGCTGACGGCGCTGAATGCTTCGTGCTCAAAAAGAAAAATCACTTCTCAAGCGTCTGTTGGTTCAAAAAAGGAAAAGAAGTGAAAGAGAACCTAGCCAGTGGAAGCGATAATGGCAAGCAGAATTCTCCAACAATAATGCAACAACTAGAACGTATTTAAAATAGCTTTAGTAAATTAATGAGAGAAGATATTGGTCGTAGTTATCAAAATCGCAGGGGACTATGTACATTGACAGTGGCCCTGAAGTTAATGTATAAAAGTACTTAAATAAAGACATTAAAATCAATGAAAAAAAAATGTACTAGTCGTTTCAGCGTTTTGGAGGAAGTGGAAAAGAGCCTATTAGATTAGAGGTCCATCGATCTAACAGTGGAAGCTAATAACCAATGTATGGACAACATACGATTTAGAAATCGTATGTTGTCCGACTAGAGTCGTTGATTTGAATTGCACTCACATATCAGGAATAGCTACATGCACAAAGCTTATACTTATTCAACGCATAGATGCATAGATGAAGTGAACAAAACACTCCACAAAAGAACAATTTATCTGTCAAAATTCTGATATATTTTCTGGATTAGGTTGTTTCTCGGACCAGTACGAAATTAAATTCAAGTCCGATTCCCAAAAAGAGTCCGCCGAGATACATATTACGCCCGTTGGGTGTGAAGGTATGGGTGAAAGACAATCGTGAATTGACGTATACTTCAGGTTGCGAATAAACTCTGCTTTGAGGGACACATTTAAGGGAGGCTTTTTTTATTTACAAGTAGATGAAATGAAAGTAAATACAAATGTTTGAGATTTGTTACTAGGCGCGGGACGGGCGCTGTGCCCGCTTCCGCGAGCGAGGCGAACCGCGCTCCGAGATTATATCAAGAAACATAACAAATGAACAACATTCGAGACCTCCGAGCGAGGTGTCGGCGAAAAAAGGTAGAATGTATTGCTTGGATGCTCCCTTTACGATGCGATCACGATACTGTCTACCCCCCACAATAATTGCGTGGCACCCGCGGGAAACAGCTCGAATGCGATATCCGATACCCTCGTTTGTATTGTTCTAGCATAAGTAGTCGGTGTTTTAGGAAAGGAGGCGGGTGGAGGTCACCTTCAGCCCAGTCTATCGTCTGGAATATATTAAAAAAACCGCCATAATAACACATATTCTGTGAAAATTTCAACGGGCTACCTATTATGGTTCAAGAGATACAGCCCTCGGACAGACGGACGGACAGACAGACAGATGGCGGCGTAGGCTTGGTAAATAGGCTTCCGTACGGAATACGGAAACCTAAAAATAAAATAAAAATGTGCTAAATACGAAACATTTTGCGCAAGTGAGACATAAGTTTACTGCGAGCCCTTTATTGACAGACGCAACACGGCAATCGGGTACAGTTGTACCGGGCCCGGACTCTACGACCTCATGACATGAAATGTTTAATTTCATGCCAACAAACATAAGCACGCACGCGCGCAACGCAGCGCAGTACGATGCGCGCGACCATTCCATCGCTTCCATTTCTTCTTCACTTATTTTTCTTTTCTTTCTTTTCATGAGAGCAGGCAGTGACAAACGGAGCACTCAATAGCTTCAACACATCCGGGCCCTGCGCAAGTAGGAGAAGCTCTCAATCGAGCACGAATCCAGCGATTTGCCAATATTGCTCTCTTACAGCGCGCTAGGCGTTTCGCCTCGCGGCGAGCCCTCGTCAGCTAATCTAGAACGAGGAGCAGAACTAGTCCCATGCTCGACCTCTCTACCGGCCCAAATGTTGTATGACGTTCTGGTACGGTGTGGAAACTAGAGTTATCGTGGAAAAATGAGATATTCCAGCATGTTTTTGTTTTCACCGCTAATTATAAATTCAACCAACATGATTTTATTAAATATTGGTTTTATTACTATAGCTAGCTATCGACCATAATAATAATTGATTAATGAATGACCAGTGCACATACCGTGAGAGGCCTTAAAATTTCTGTAGGCGGGCCTGTCTGTGCCCGTATTCAGATGATTGAATGTGAAATGTGACTGTGGACAGCCGCAAATGCTTAATGATTGTGGTGCAATTTTTAAAATGGAAATGTTGAATAGCCTCAGACTTGTTCGTTAAATCATTTCCCACTGCACAGCGCAGCGGGACGTACGCTACATTTATTCCTTGACAACGTGCATTAACGATGACACCGCTGACCCATTTCACTCTTGACTTTAACGAACCTTATCTGACGTTGCAGCTTCACCAATAAAGTAAACTCTCGACGAGACGACGGCTCTTTATAACGACTCTAGTGGCATATTCCTTAATCCCTTCGCCGGGGTCGGGGCGCATCCGTTCTGTCTGTACGGCCGCCCGGAATGCAATATCGTCAGTGGACGCTCCTCGGTGCGGCAGCGGCGCACTAACAGGCCTTATTGCTCCGCGAATGCCGACAAATCCTTTCATAGCTATCTGCGCTCACATGCAAATATGGTCTTTAAAACTGACGTTGCGTGAGTCCACTTTTGGCCGCAAAATAAGAGCGTTATCATTTTCCTAGGCCGACGCATTTTGTACCTTAAACATCTCCCCGCATGACCTTTTTTGGAGTTTAAATTTTATAACAATGCCGCACTGGCGTACAGACTCTGCCATATTTAGTGGAGAACTTACAACTACAACATGACCTTAAGCGAAAATCTGTGTGCTGGCTGTGGCGGACTTTTTCAGAAATTGTTTTCGCTTCACTTGACGACGTTGTTTTCGGAATAACATGTGCTGTATAACATTTACCGTTAAAATATCACGGAGTCTACTCTTGCTTGAGGATATGCAAAGTAATTAGGATGTCCTCGTTAACGTATAGTTGCAGCCGATCTCTTCTGTTGAGGTCGGAGTTGCCGGAGTGATCGTCCTGCCCCACGTCCGCAATATCCTTTAACTGCATACAAAGTACAATTCCGCTCTTTCTGAGAGATATACCATCAATATTACTCGCCTGACATATTCCTTTTTAATATATTACGTAAAATTTCATCTATAAGGGCAGATCGATAGCTTTTTGAACACAGGATTTTATTAACTTTGCTCGATAGAAAACAATCATGAAAATGCCTATGGATAGAGGATGGGTTTAATGTCTTTGCTATGGATTTACTTATAAAAACGTATTGGACGTAACGTGACCAAAGTAAAGTTTTGGAAAAATAGATTTTATTCGTCCCTACATATTATAAGATTCAACGTCTGCTGTCTGTCTGTGTGTATGTGTGTATATTCGCTTATATATAAGTCAAGAACGACTCAACCTATTCGCTTGCGGGTTTTTACCTATGATTACAAGGCAAAAAACAAATGGGTGGCCTTCCATGTTGGTGTCGACTGTCGAGAGACCAATAATGGTGCAGTCGACAGCGAACCAAAACAAACTCTCCTCGCGAAACCACGCTCAGATAGGAGCGACATATCTCCGCCAGATTACAGGCTATGTATAGCATCTTAGGGTAGGACGCGATTATTCATATGAGCTGAGCCGGTGGTGTCGGAAGTAGGTAAACGCAGTCGGAGAAATATATCAATTAATTTGGCATATCTATTTGAGTTTAAATTGGATTTGCTATTAAGCCGACTTTCCCGCGAGCGGAGCCGCAGGCACAGCTAGTTTATTCTAATATATCTATGTTGATTGATTCTTGATTTTTTTGTTTTTTGTACTTTTGCAATAAAAACATTAGCATAAAATTTTCGCTCACGCTACAAATTTCCGTGCGATGCATCGCACCTACCTACCTTTCCGTGCTTACCTTGTGTGGGGCCTTAATATTCCGCGGGAGCTTTCTCGTTCCTGTCCATCTAATTGTGTCTAATGCGAATAAGTAAGCTGGGACGCGCTGCTCGGCGCGGTGGGGCGGGGGGAGCTTTCTACTGTGTTGTGACTTGTGGCGAAATAGTTAGCTATACATTCGTTTGGTATTTCGTTCTGTTTTCTCCTTTTAAATTTTCGCGGTTGTCGACAATAAATAACCCTTAACCCAATAAATTGAAATGTAATTATTGGAACCCAACTTTAAGGTTACGGTGCCACATACGTCATACCTACATACCTAATCAGTAACTTTATAACTGTTATCAAATAGATGTTATTGGGATGTGTCATGTGTGGCTTAATTACTGTTGAAGTCGAATAGTCCCACGGCACCAAAACTTACATTACTTGCCCGCGGCTCAGCCCACGGGTGCTACTCGTACTTACGTTACGTTAGAGAGTTGAAGGATAACGTAGGTACGTTTGGAAATTAGGCTATGACAGCGTAAAGTTCGCGTCGTAAATACCTTGAATCCATTAATCAAATGAATCCTTGGGGATCTCACGCCGAAGTAAAATTTTATATGTTAGGGGGTAAAACCTATCCGGATTGATACTGCACGTCGTCGACGTGAACATTTGTGAAACTTTGTTCACTCACACAGAGACGGCACGGCTAGACGCAATGGAAGCACTGGCATGCGCCATCCATGGTAATGGACTGGCATCGCTATTCTAGTAGGAGATATAGACACGAGAGCCGTAACGAGTTACATAAAGAAGTTACCTCAATAACGAAATGTCTGCAGAGACATGTAACGTGACCGTGCTAACTTTGAGCATGTTCACTTTGTGATGCTATTAATGTGAACGAGAGGCCTCAGAGCTTGCCAATCTTTGCTATAATATCTGAAAAGGCCTCGATGGCTGTCATCGCGAGCTGCTTATCCGCGCAACGTGCTCAAGTGACTTGGGAGCCGTGCTGCTCGCTGCTCGCTGCTCGCTCTCCATTCTCAATAACGAGGACTTTCGGTCTGCGATCTCCTTGGGTGCACTAACGCGCGGTGCGCTGGCTACTTTACGGCCACTCTCGGCAGTAAGTAGTGTTCAAAAGCGCCATCTAGTCGCCGCGCTGACACAATGTAGGATAGGACTTACCTACCTATTTGATTGTAAGCAAAAACCCCAGCTGTGCGCCTAGTGCCTACTAATATTTTCATAATGATATGATTACAAATACCAGACGTTTCTTTTTGTATAGATATCGTGATGCTTAACCTACATTCAAATTGGTAACGTATCATCGCCTCCAATCGGTGAGCGAAAACGAACCCTTTGAAAAATGGCATGTGCTCAATAGCGCGTACTGACGACGACTTCGGCCTTTAGAAAATACGAATTCGCACTTGCTTTCAGTCAGAAAACTTTGATTTATTTGGGCATTTATTTTTGAATCATAGGCGTCTTTACAACGTTCATGGGTTTCTATTCTGTAAGAAACCCATAGAGGTCATTTTGGCATGCAGGCAAGCATGGCATCTCACTGAGCGTGGTACCACGAGGTGAGGTAGACTTGACTGAGTGGACTGCACTGACTTGATCCTGGGGACACGTGTGTTGGGTTTCTTTAAAAATAAGGGTCCTGGTGGAACAAGATGTGCTGCCTTCATTTCATTATATTATTAATAATGAATAAAACAGATAACACAAATTATACCTACAGTCAAATTATCCATCTATAAATATAATATTATCCATATATTCCATGTAGTTGTGTTTGTTGCCCGAGGCAATCTCTTCCCCTTTCCGATCCTTTCCCTTTTTCCATGATATTGTTGTTATTGCTAGAAGTGTAGTGAATGTTGTGTTATTTTTTTTTTATGGAAACTGACACGGTTGGCTACATCACCTACAACATCCGTGATGTCAGCCCATAACACCGGGTGAACTTATTGCCACGTCAGTGCTTCCCTTCGGTCGTGCCGGCTACACTGAACTGGACGGAAAACACAAACCATTTACACAGCCGTTACGACCGACCTTTCATTCAGTGCGGTGGTACCAACCCGGGCGGGTTAAACCCTACCACCTAGTGATATAAGAAGGGAGTCATATTCCTTAGTCGCCTTTTACGACATACACGGGGAGAGATGCAGTGGGGCTATTCTTTTAAAGTACCGGCCCCACACGGTAATTATTATTATTGTTATTGTTTGTGTCAGGCGCTGCTGCAGGCGCACGACGTGGTGGCTCGCGAGGTGTACGGCGAGGAGTCGCTGCGCGCGTCGCCTCCGCCGCTCAACGGACGCGCCGTCGCGCCGCCGGACGACGAGGACGAGCTCGAGCCGGACGTGGAGCACGTGACGCGCGTGCGCCTCGTACAGTTCCAGAAGAACACCGACGAACCCATGGTCAGTCAGCCCGGACTCCTTCTCTACTCAATATAGTTATAACATCTTTTAAGTTAAAAAGAAGTTGCCTGCCACGGTTTCTGACGGACAACAAACTCACAACTTAGGAGATCTCACGGTCACCAGCGGTCACCGACGAACCCATGGTCAGTCAGCCCAGCCTCCTTCTCTACTCAATATATTTAAGCGGCGGGTGGCCGAGTGGTTTGGGCATCGGCTTCTCATGCGAGAGGTCCGCGGTTCGAATCCCGACGGCGTGTACCAATGAGTTTTTTCTGACGAAAAAATTTACGTGCATACCTACACCTGCTGCTTCACCGTTCGGAACCGGTGTAAAACTGTAGGTCCCTTCCCTTGCCCCTTACTAGGTGGTAGGCTCAACTTGTAGCCGACTGGGTTGGTACCACCGTACTGGATGTAAGATGGCCGCATAGCAACCTCGGTTGTGTTCTCCTCTAGTCCAGTATAGCCAGCAATCCAGGGAAGTCTCCGGTATGGCACCTACCTTCTCGGAGGTGATATTGGCTGGTCGGAGCATGCGCTTTGGCTCCTCCAACTCAGCCACCCATACCAGATTCCATAAAAAAAAAATATATACAGTTATAACATCTTCAAAGTTAGAAAGAAGTTGCCTGCCACGGTTTCTGACGGATAACAAACTCACAACCTAGGAGATCTCACGATCACCAGCGGTATGGTGTCGTCTTAGTTAGGGAAACTGTGACGAACACGGCAGGTTGATTATGAAAGAATTCATATATGTTGCATATATGTATATATTTTCCAATAAACCTTACGTAGTATACGGCGAATGAAATGGACATAGCCAATGATGTGGTGTGTCGGTTGCAGGGCATCACGCTGAAGCTGGCGGACGACGGGCGGTGCGTGGTGGCGCGCATCATGCACGGCGGCATGATCCACCGCCAGGCCACGCTGCACGTCGGCGACGAGATCCGCGAGATCAACGGCACGCCCGTCGCCAACCAGACCGTCGCCCAGCTGCAGCGCATGCTCGTACGTACACTCCCATCCCATGATATTACTATACAGGCTGTCCGCAGCAAGGTATGTAATACTGAAGCTGGCGGACGACGGGCGGTGCGTGGTGGCACGCATCATGCACGGCGGCATGATCCACCGCCAGGCCACGCTGCACGTCGGCGACGAGATCCGCGAGATCAACGGCACGCCCGTCGCCAACCAGACCGTCGCCCAGCTGCAGCGCATGCTCGTACGTACACTCCCATCCCATGCTATTACTATACAGGCTGTCCGCAGCAAGGTATGTAATACTGAAGCTGGCGGACGACGGGCGGTGCGTGGTGGCGCGCATCATGCACGGCGGCATGATCCACCGCCAGGCCACGCTGCACGTCGGCGACGAGATCCGCGAGATCAACGGCACGCCCGTCGCCAACCTGACCGTCGTCCAGCTGCAGCGCATGCTCGTACGTACACTCCCATCCCATGCTATTACTATACAGGCTGTCCGCAGCAAGGTATGTAATACTGAAGCTGGCGGACGACGGACGGTGCGTGGTGGCGCGCATCATGCACGGCGGCATGATCCACCGCCAGGCCACGCTGCACGTCGGCGACGAGATCCGCGAGATCAACGGCACGCCCGTCGCCAACCAGACCGTCGTCCAGCTGCAGCGCATGCTCGTACGTACACTCCCATCCCATGCTATTACTATACAGGCTGTCCGCAGCAAGGTATGTAATACTGAAGCTGGCGGACGACGGGCGGTGCGTGGTGGCGCGCATCATGCACGGCGGCATGATCCACCGCCAGGCCACGCTGCACGTCGGCGACGAGATCCGCGAGATCAACGGCACGCCCGTCGCCAACCAGACCGTCGTCCAGCTGCAGCGCATGCTCGTACGTACACTCCCATCCCATGCTATTAGTATACAGGCTGTCCGCAGCAAGGTATGTAATACTGAAGCTGGCGGACGACGGACGGTGCGTGGTGGCGCGCATCATGCACGGCGGCATGATCCACCGCCAGGCCACGCTGCACGTCGGCGACGAGATCCGCGAGATCAACGGCACGCCCGTCGCCAACCAGACCGTCGTCCAGCTGCAGCGCATGCTCGTACGTACACTCCCATCCCGTGCTCTTACTATACAGGCTGTCCGCAGCAAGGTATGTAATACTGAAGCTGGCGGACGACGGGCGGTGCGTGGTGGCGCGCATCATGCACGGCGGCATGATCCACCGCAAGGCCACGCTGCAGCGCGGGCTAGCACGTACACTCCCATCCCATGCTATTACTATACTGCGGATGTCTGCAGCAACGTATTGTGTACGTGAAACTTTAACTTTGTTTTACGACTTTTCTGTTCTCCCCCCATACATAATAGAGGTCAGCCCTAGTCCAAATGCTGCTACTACAACAATACTACCACTGAACTAAACTTCTAAATGTTTTCTTTGCAGAGGGAGGCTCGCGGCTCTGTCACCTTCAAGATTGTACCGTCTTACCGGTCCGCACCGCCGCCTTGTGAGGTCAGTCCAGCCACTCGTTTATTATTCAGTCGATTAATGTGTTAACTAAGAAATATAATAAATAACTCCATATCTAAATAAAAGTATCGAAGTCGTAGTGATAAATAACTTGAAATAAAGTAATATCCATTTACTCATTCGCAATAATATAGAGAAAATTTCATATTAATAAGTTTAGTAATACAACCTTATTATACAAACATGTCTACACGTTGAGTCTGTGCTGTGATAATATACCTATTAATACATGCGCCCATTTACCCGTACGATAGATAGGTAACTAGACACGTAGTGTACCCGACAAGTGTATGGCCGACAAGCGCACATAAATTCATTTCTCAGTAAATGCAAGGCAGCTTGTCCCCCACTCGCTCCACTCTCAAAATTTACACTCCACTCAAAATTTGTAAATACGATAACCCCCATTTGGCTATGGTATAATTTTTCTGACATTTTTTTTTTGTTTTGAATAGCTTTTCCGGATAAAGCCTTCGCCCGTGCTAGTAAGTAGTGGATGAAGAGAATATTTGCTACATATTACTTATGATTGTTTGAGCATTCTGTGTTGATGTGGCCCGGGCATGTGGACTGTGGAGTTGTACCTTGCGAACTCCCCCGTTGTACCTTGCGAACTCTCCCGTTTCTGTGCGCTTGTTGTTCTTGTGTATCATGCTTGTCCGTCTCCTCCGCTCCGGTCGTTTACTTGTTTAGTGTTCACTCACTCGGCGCCATTCTTCTTCAATTCCTATACTCACATCGGCTTCATGTATCACTCATCCATCACCACTTTCTATTCGTCCTGTTGATATTTGGGCATGGAATATATCTATAACAAAAAATAAGATGTAAAAAAAACTTTATATGAATTTTACACTAACTTCCAATTCATAATACACCCACTGTTTGAATCAATACAGCACGTGGACTTAGTTCTTTGAAAGTGAAATAGTCGGGTATGTAACGTCAATAACACTGGCATCACTTAGTACCTGTAGTGCTTTTTCACTTTCAAATGACAAGCCTCACAACAAGCCTCCATAATCATATGTTATGTTTGAGTACTTACTTACTAACTACATTAACATAATATTAATATTTTATATTTTGTATTGTAGAATCGTAATATTTATTTGTTATTACTATTACTCTATGGAAGCTTAAGACTTCAGTTAAGGCGCTTAGAACGAATGCGGTTTTTGCAACAACAACAAAAAAACTTTTTCAACCAAATGTCATCATCTTCATACCTTTATGGAAGTTTAATAATTTTTTTTTACTTATACTAATACCTATGTCTCTTATCTAGTTATATTTTTTTAACCTGTTTTATTTTGTTTTATTTATTTATTTTTATTGAAATGGCTTGTGAGATCGCGCCGTAAAAGGGCAAAGTGGTTAAAACAAACACCTACCTTCAATGTTTACCAGTATCATTTATTGTTTTAAAGCTTTCACATCATCCACTAGTACACACTGAAACCGATTTTACATCTATAAAAACCCGTCCGCCTAACTGTCGTCGCAATGGTATTTTTAAATTGATATAATAGCGATATAATACTGTAGCGATGATGTGAAAATCGGCTTGGTTGTTGAATAGGAGTAAAGTTGTCGCCTGTGTGTTGCTCTACGTTATGGTAGTGTGAATGTTGGTGTGCTGTTGCAGATATTTGTACGGGCACAGTTCGACTACGACCCGCTGGAGGACGAGCTGATCCCGTGCGCGCAGGCCGGCATCGCCTTCAACACCGGCGACATACTTCAAGTAACCCCATCTCCTTCAACTAATGTTACAAGGACGGCAAACAATAGATAGACAAAAATATGCACTTATGTAGCAGTACTTTGGAAATTTGGTGTATCAAATCCACGATTAAATTTATGGAACTGGCACTTGGCCAATATTAAAAAGTTTAAATTGTAATACACAAAAATTATCTAGCTTTGTATGGAAAAAATAAAGTTCACCGTAAAACAAAATGTCATCTAACTTTTTTGCTCCAAATAGGCTCAGGAGTACCTGGTTTGCTTTATGACCTATAGTCATTAAACACCCTGTATATATTATTATGTACCAAAATTTAACTTTTTCATCCAGTCCATTGGGAGAAAATACCTAAGCTGTGACAGACGCGAGAGTGGTCCTATAAGGGTTCAGTTTTTTCTTCTTTTAATATGGAACCATAATAGACAAAAACACAGCAGATCGTGCCATGAACGAGCAGTAGGTACCTACTACTACTATACCAAGCCTTCATTAGAAACATATTTTGACACCAAGAAACTGAAAGCGTAGGCAAAAAGTGAGTGTGGCATAGTGCTATCTTGTTGTTAGTGCGGCCGATAGGTGCACATATGTGCATGTGACGTTGCAGATAATAAGCAAGGACGACCAGCACTGGTGGCAGGCGCGGCGGGACGCGGCGGGCGGCTCCGCCGGCCTCATCCCCTCTCCCGAGCTACAAGAGTGGCGCGCCGCCTGCGCGGCCGCAGATCGCTCCAAGCCGGACCAAGGTACACTACCACACTTGTCTTGCCCTCTACTACCCTCCTTCCTGCACAACATTCGCTATGAGAACCTTCTTGTGACATCAGGTTCGGATTGGACAACAAAAAGTTGAAAAGATGTAGGTAAGGCGCCACTATCGCGCTTGTATAGCGCCATTATTACGACTTTCTGCAATATTAGTACAGTACGCGGCAAGAAATAATGTATATCGGGCTTTAGAAAGAGGCAATACGGTTGTAGAGCGTCGTCCGTACATAGACGTGCGAGTTAGTGCAACAGAGATGATGCTCTTACATGTTACACACACGTAGGTAAGATAAAATGTAGTTGTAAAGTTTAAAACAATATATAATAACATATTATTACAGTTTTTGACAGATAAGATTCAGATATTTATTTGGTCATAAAAACGCACAACGTTAGCAATATTCAATTGACACAAATGCTTTCAATACCGTTCGTTATAGCACGCAGGTTCTCAACCACCGAGCATACTACTAGTAGTAGTATGCTCGGTGTTCTCAACCAAGAAGGACTAGTTCACAGGCTGAGAGCCAGCCCAACAAACAACATGGTTCATCATCATTTTTTTAAGTCTACATTATGTTCTGTTCTGTTTAACTTTCAGATAAATGTTTACTACTCAGATCTTGCAAATATATTGCCTTTGTACATTTGATTTCTACATAAGTTTCCATTTAGAATAAAACTCCATGCCATCAGATGTCGTTGCATGTTTAACTTTGAGAATTCATTATCATTCGAAGCATGATACACACGAGTACATGACTACTGCCATGTCTATGTGGTAACTCGACCAGTATTTACTAGCTAGGTACTTCCTATTACTTAAATTTTAATGTATTACTATATGATCTACTAATCTTTGGTGTCGGTGGGTATTTAGCCTCATTAGATCAATGTTATGTAACTAGATTTTGTGGGTAGATAGATAGATCAAAATGCTTTTGGCATGGCGTTTTATTCCTGACGATTATGAAAACGAAATATTTGTTAGGTACCTACCTGCCTACATATAAAACCGTACATCTGTACCTACTAATTTGTGTTATTATTAACCTGTAATACTGTTTTTCCATGGGCATTCATAGTCGGTACGTAAGAGTTTAAATTAAACTACATTATCTATGTGAAGACAACTTTGTTAAAATTCCCATTTCGACCAAACCTTTCTAAAATACTTGATCGACATCATAATTAACTCACATTTATACACCCTCCCAAGATTAAGAAATAAGTCCACTTAGTTTATGAAACTTACCTGTTTGCGTTGTGACACACGGTTAGGGTTCCATATCCACCTAAAGACTTCAAAAATTAAATAAAGTCAAGAACCCATCCTAATGTTGAACCTGAGTATTGAACCTCATGCCATTAGTGGAGGAAGTTCTGAGTTTCGCTTCACATATTATGCTGTTTCAACATTTACCCCATGATTTATTCTTAAAACAATGCTCGACACATTTTATGTCTTTGTCGTCACCAATATGACAAATTTGAAAAAAAACACACAATGCATCCTGAGAAAATGCAAGCATTGTATAACGGAACTCGGACCTGGCCTTGCCATAAGTGATTCCCGAGTAGCGTACACCTAAGAGTATGATGTGGTGCATGAAGTGTGTTGTGACTGTTGTGCGGCTAGGAGCGGACCCGGGATGTGTGTCCCACGCCGACGGATGTGAGAACACAGGTAGGTGGTGCCGCGCACGCCGCACGCACAGTGGCGCCCACATACAACTAGCACGCTCTATCTATTGCCTATGTCATGTTTCCGAAAGCCTTGGATACACTAGGGGCTGAATATTGTGCGACGAAGGGTATTTGCCCCCATTGTGTCCTAGGGTAAGGAAGGCCGCTTGATGTTTGACGTCAACAATTCTGTACTTCTAAATTATGAGCTTTCGCTTGCCGGATTACTAAGCAATTTCTAATCGTTTAGGAAAATGTTTGAGCGACTTTGCCATCGTCTTTAGTGAGAAATTCTCTCTGGACCTTTTTTTCGATATTCGATATCGTTGTTCAAATTAACTCGTCTAGATGAGCTCTTTCTTAATCTCCAATGTGTAAAATTCAATGACGGCAAAATTTGAACGTTGTTGGTGTAAAATATCAAGTTATTGTCACATTGTTACTACGAATAACGTCCGATTAAATTAAATTAGTGTTTGGGAGAGTGGTTATTATTACAAGGTAAAGTGGCGAGCGGTTAGAGAACGAGACGAGTACTTAATGAAATAAAAATATAAACACATTTAATTTGATTCTAGCAGAAGTAAATCACTGAAACGACGGTCTATACCACCACCGTACATCTCTTAACGTTCTCTTCTAATAAACTCTGCTAAAACACTAATATAATGTAAATCGGGCATGAGAGTTCTTAAGATTTTTAAAGTTTTAAAGAAAGCTTGCTTAGGTATACATATAATCATTATTACATAAACAAGAATCTTTTTGTCGCTGTCAGCTTTTTTTTTGCTATAGTTTTGTGATTGATGTGATTGGTATTGCTTATCTGAAGGGAAATATAGTATCTATTGGTATTGGTGCTAAATACCTACGAGTAGGTACGAGTATACCAAAATTTTATGGTTAAAGGAAGAAAGCGATAGATAGAGTTTGAGAGAAATGGCGAAGAGAAAGTGAGGAAAGAGGGTAAATTGTGAGTGGAAGGGAGAAAGATGAAGTGAAGCCGGACTGATATCGAAGAGAAGCAATCGTTTCATCGCATGCGGAGTTACACAACTGCAACTGTATATAACGATTCTCGATTTTGTTCCAGTGAACTGTTCTATATTTGGACGTAAGAAGAAGCAGTCGAAGGATAAGTACCTCGCTAAACACAACGCTGTGTTCGACCAGCTCGACATTGTCACCTATGAGGAGGTCGTCAAACTCCCCGGTTAGTACTCTATCTGTTCACTCAGTCTTGTGTATTATCTGTATGGCGCTGCGCTGCTCATGACTATTAGTACTCGGTGTCCTCGATAATAAGTGCCCAAATAATTGCGAAATAAAAACATTCTTAGGTTAGATTGAGGTTAGAATATAATAAAAGAATGTGATGTTTCACAAATTGAGGACATACATTAAGTATTGTAAGCATATTGCCAATAGTGAAGTACATTGGTATGGTGTGTTATGTACTAATTGTATTGTATTGTTTATTGATCATTCATATGGCAGTTAGACTGCACTCGAACTTGTCACAATTTGTTCTAACTATCCGGTTCGATTACACCCACGAAGAAGAACCTACAAGAAACTTCGCGGGATATTTTTTTTATACATATTATTACAAGTACGTAATTTAGTGACTAGCCATATAACATGGCTTACAGTCTATCAAAAACACAGCTTGAGAGCAAGATTAACAATGTTGCTGAGAGTTCTGACTGCAAAGACTTACTAATTAAGTGTATCAGGTGTAAAGTGTCTTTGCCTTTGTAAAGCGCCTAATGTAAAGTGGGAATGGATACCTAGATCAACTTTCAAGTGTTAAAACTGGCTAGTACTGCTGGACTCTCACAACAAATAAAATAAGCTTGGACAATAGTATCTCAAGTAGCAATATTGTTGACAGATTAATTACATTGGCTAATAAACATTGCTGTACCTCCCAACCACTTTCGCAAAGTGAAAGTGTATTCAGTACAGTGCTCCACATATTACAATCTTTCTCTTGATCATAATATTGTTGCTTGCAGTATCAGATCCAGCTTTCCAGAGAAAAACCATAGTGCTTCTCGGTGCACACGGAGTGGGCAGACGACATATAAAGAACACTCTCATAGCAAGACATCCTGACCAATACGCCTATCCTATACCACGTGAGTATAACCGCTAGCGTACATTCATTGCAGTGATTTCGCACACATGACCCAGCACTTTATAGTCGGAGGAAGGATAGATAACGAGTTACCTAATTATCGTTTAATGTTTTATTTATGAAATCGGACCTATTTCCATTGTGTTCGAATAGGCCAAAACTTTGTTCTTGTTCCCCACAGTAAACCGAATTTTTGAAAGAAGATTGCACCTATGAAGAAGTAGAACAATAATTATTACCTACACCTTATTCAAGTTTTTCCAAAAATTTACAACGACTTGGTTAAAGGTGGCCCTACGTTTTGTTTGCAAATGTGACATTTTGACACAGACACGACGCGACCGCCGCGACCTGAGGAGGAGAACGGACGCAGCTACTACTTTGTGTCGCACGAGGAGATGATGGCCGACATCGCCGCCACCGAGTACCTCGAGTATGGTGAGTTCGGCTTCTTAGACCACAACCGCCGGTAGGTGTTGCAGTTTGCTCTATAATGGCCGTGTCGATGAACGATGTGTTGTGATATGTCATCTTGATAATCCTTATCCCTGATAATCCGATACTGTAGGTACTGCCAGCGCGAAGCTTTGTGCACTGAATGTAAGGCCCGGACTTCATGCATCGTTTCTCCCTGGAGTTGACTAAAATAGGCCACACTCACCGGTGCGAGCGACAGAGTGAGAACTTCATGCATCCGTTTCTCACTCTGTCGCTCGCACCGGTGGGTGTGACCTATTTTAGTCAACTCCGGGGAGAAACGGATGCATGAAGTCCGGGTCTAAGGGTGATATTGGAATGTATCGACCTATAGTCGATAAGCATCATCTCACCGCGTTGGTGTGAACCTCTACTCTTTTACAATTGTCGAGCCCCGCGGCTATAGATCGCCACAACGTGCATTCAATGCGACATTTATAGGAATAATTAAAAGTGTTAAAATGGGTTAATGCAGGTACTCACGAGGATGCCATGTATGGGACCAAGCTGGAGACGATCCGACGCATCCACGCGGAGCGGCGCATCGCCATCCTGGACGTGGAGCCGCAGGCGCTGAAGATCCTGCGCACGGCCGAGTTCGCGCCCTACGTCGTCTTCATCGCCGCGCCCGCACTCAACAACGTCGCCGATGTAATTGCCTTCTCTTGTCTGCTTTATTAGCTCGATTTCTGTTATTACCTTCTTTGATTAACTAACTCTTTCTAAATTATAGGTATTCACCAGCTCATTGTCACAAATTATGTTCTTCTTTATATGTAGAGTCGTAGGTAACTACTACAAGCTTCTTCTTTGATCTTTCTAGTTGATTTATCAATGCTCTATAACCCGATTCGGCTTATGTTTCTTTTCGAGTCTAATATTCTCATAGAGATATAATAAATATGTGTATGAATATTCTGAACTTTGTTATCGTTTCTTTTTATGGTTTCCTAATTTAACTTCACATTTTTAGTTTAATTCTGTATATGTGTTGTAATTACCTATTTAATAATTGTATTTATTCAGCATTATGTAACTCTCTCGAGAGAGTAGTATAAGTGCTGTGTTGCATATCTACCCAGGCATTTTGTAGTAGCACTCTTAAACAACCCAGGCAGACGCTCACTGTTCAACTACTCTACAATTTTGCAACAAATTATTTGTCTTTATCTTTGTCTTATGTTGATTTTCGGTTTTATTTCTCACATGTACCTAAGTATGTAGAATGTTAAAGTTGCCAACTGTCAACCAACGCTACAGAGTACGCTCCTGCAGCAATGGTTCTTTCTCCGGTAAAGTTTTGATGATATTTGCAAAGAGTTTGTATTACGTCGCTGCGCTCCTCGACGTAATACAAACTATTTGGATATTTGTCAAAAATATGTTTGTTGCAAGGAAATTAATATTTTATTTTATTTCGTCCATTAGTGATGATGTCAAACAATGTAATTGTTGCAGTACGACGGGTCGCTGGAGCTGCTCGCGCGCGAGTCGGAGACGCTCCGGCGCACGTACGGCCACTACTTCGACCTCACCATCGTCAACAACGACATCGACGACACACTCGCGCAGCTCGAGTCCGCGCTCGCGCGACTCCGCTCCGCGCCGCAGTGGGTGCCCGTCTCCTGGGTCTACTGACACCACCCCGACTACCACTACCTCTAAACACAGCTCCAAAAGTTCCGACAACGCCCAGCCTGTCTACCCTTCCCCCTATCCACCTGTCCTGTACCCCATGCTGAATACGACGCCCATTTAAAATATTGTTTTATAACCTTATAACGAAACAACAGCTTTGCTCGCGGTTGTCGGCGTGACTCAAAGATTCGGACAAACGGTACTGTCCATCATGGTGAGTGAAGAGCCGCACAGTGATTAACAGATATAACTCTATGACACCCAAACAGAGTCTTCCTATAAATCCTAATTTAATGTAGGTAAATGTCTTATGTAATTTTATACTGAGGCAAATAGTGAACCATACGATCTTTTGGAGTTGCTTTCTAGTCATTATTAAAGAGGTCGATGAGAAAACTGCAAGTTTTTACCCAAACGTTTTATCTCGTGTGCATACGTTTTACAATTACCCTACCTACTGCTGCAAATCTGTTGATTCAACAAATCCCTACATTTCCTAATAATAACACAAATGAAGCACGATAGAGCATGTGGACCGGTTAGGTATATAGGTGGGTGCAGAGAGTTGACACCACCTGCCTCGCGTCAATCTTCTTATCGTGACTCATGTGTGTGTAAGTACCTATACCTACACCTGTCCTATCATAATTTGTTACATCAAAGGGAGAAAATTGTTTAGAGAGAGTGGTTGAGGCACCTGTAAGGTGACATTATTTAAGGAATGTGAAGAATTCAAACAAACTATTGTATGCTATGCTTGATGATCATGAAATAAGATGATTATTTTATTTTCGTTGAGGCGATTTGGATATTGTAGTTTAAAACTAATTTATCGAGTTATTTATTAAAGATTGTTTTTGAAATGTATTAGTTCTACCTATTATTATGATTTGTGATATTTTATTTCTATTTTACATTTTTTATTGTTGGGTAAGAACGTGATGTTCTAAGTTGTATAAATTGTTGTATTTAGTTATCGAACAGGTACATAGGCGCAAACGTAAAATATTTTATTTTATTTCTGTTGAAACGACCAGTGTCTGTGTGAAAGTTTTAAAAGTTAAAATTTGTAATAAATAACAATATGAAATGCTCATTGTAAGTTCTCGTAAAGTGCCAAACAGCATTTCGACATACTTTTGGCACTAGGTAGGTACTCTCTAATTCTCGTCTTGTGTTGTGTACTCGTATACGGTCTCGTGGGAGTATGTTTATGTTCTTTGACTCACTATATGAGGGTTGCAAGTAAATAACTATGTATACTTGATGGACTATCCATGTGTAACGAATTTTCGCCTCGCCTACCGCCAGGGACCGACTCCTGTATAGGGATGTCAGGGTGTGTAGCGAGTGGTCCGCCTGTCTACCGCCAGGGACCGACTCCTGTATAGGGGTGTCAGGGTGTATAGCGGGTGGTCCGCCCGTCTACCGCCAGTGACCAACTTCCTGTATAGGGGTGTCGGGGTGTGTAGCGAGTGGTCCGCCCGTCCAGGGACCGACTTCCTGTATAGGCGTGTCAGGGTGTGTAGCGAGCGAGTGGCCCGCCGGGGCTCGACGCCGCCGCCGGTAGGAACGACCACGTTGTAAATTAAAACAAATACGAATTACACGTTTACCTAGTTGAATGTAGCACCTACCTACTTCTCCAACTACATATACATAAAGTAAGGACTCACTACTACTACTACTACACTACTACCGTACTACAATCTCAGTCAGCGGATGTGTGTTTAGGTTCGGTCGCGTGCGTCAAGTGACCCTATTGTATCGTGTGTGACTGTCGAGACGTGTTTGTAGTAGATTTTCGGCCGAAACTGAGCACACCTCTTCACCTACTGAATTAGATGTTACAGGGTTATATTTTAATATTGTCGATAGTAAATAATAGTAATTTTGCTGGTCTCTTTTGCGTCGCTCCATAAACATTTCAACCAGTCTTCCACCAAAGAGCTCAACAAACTGAAGAGTCCATTCAGATGCTGTTATCAATAAATGGTGTCTTAATGTTGTCTTGATGTCTTAAGCATTATTTCGGCTCTTTTATAACAGAGAACAAATAAAATGACTGTGATTGATATAGATTGTCACTTGCAGTTCATAATGTACTCATATTACAAAAGACTCGCTATTGAAATGTTTCTCCAACTGAGCGAATGACTGAGAGTCAGGCTATGATTTTGCTTTGGAAACTTGTGCCACTCTAGATCAATCATTCCTGTAAATAGGTTTACTCGTACTTATATTAATGTTTCACTCTCTCTTTCACTATCGTACTAGAATATTTAGATAATACAATGTTCCCGAGTGTGGATATGTCGTATGTATAAGGTAGATAATAATTATTATTATCTTCGGATTGATATCAAGTATTTAACCAATAACCACATGTGTGCAATTTTGGCGAGATGATTTTTCAACATGAACATGAAACACAAAAAAGAGTAATACTGACGATCATAATTTACTTTGCCGTTTTAGCTATCTAAATGTTAGAGTGTTTAATATTATGAAGTCACCTGAATAAAAAAGAATTGTATTTAATCTGAAAGTAATGCACCAGGGTTCAAGACACGTAGGTAAATCCTATAAATTATTACCTAGCTAATCCCATAAGTTGCTCATACTAGTGTGACATGGGTTTGACGCGTCCGTGTGTGAGGTTATAGATAGCGTTATTGACATTCGAGATCAATGAAAATGTTCCCAATGCCCGCTCTATAAACTGGTTATATATAAATCCCTTTGGACCTATTTAAACATGTTTCATATTATATGTGGTGGCTACTATTTACTTATAATAACTATTTGATGTCAATCCGACAGAAGGGAAGGTAACTGAGTTACGAGTGAGTGCGCAAGCGCAGTATTAAGTGACATTCCAACACAAGGATTTTGTTAAATTCACATTTTGCAGTTAGTTAATAATTTCTTACGCTTATTCTTTTATTAGATTACAGCTTTATCCGTTTTACACATTTTTATATTAATTTGAGTGTTAAATATAAACAGTTAGTGCACTCGGGATGGAGAAGGTGAACCTTGCACAATGCACATAGGTTACACTGAGAAGACGGCGCTAGACCAGAAGCGAAGTGTTAACAAACTGAGACGATAGCACAACGAAGCTAGTCCCGTCATGCAATACCTATACAACTATGCATAATATGAATTTAGTTGCTTATTTAATTTATGAAATGTACATGTTTTCAGACAAATCACGAATTGTAAACAAACCACTAGGTGTTTTGCTGCCTATATTTGCCTAAAACATTTTGGATTTATCTTTGGACAACTTTCAATTTCCAATAACTTAATTGGAGAATGCAGGTTATGAATTAGATGCATAGCTGTTTGTTTGTTGTTGTAGGCGCGTGGAAAAGAAAAGTGTTGCGAACAAGGCGGATAAGTATTATTAATAATTAGGTAAATGTTTGAATGTGTGTTGCAGCGTGGATATAGTTTCTCCTCGAACCTTGTTCAAATACTTTATAGTCACATTTTTTCACTAAGTCACTAAAATTATATTTAATTGTGAGAAACAATTCTGTGAAGATTTTCTATACACGGTTACCCATTAATAGTAGTAAAACCCAAAATGGGTAACTTTGTACCTGAATGAAAAAAATATTTCTCTTATTAATAATTTTTTTTTTCGACTTTATTCTAAAGTTATCTAATTTTACTTGCTTAATTTTACTTTTGAAAACTGTTTTGTTATTAAAATGTGCATAGAATAGCAAAAATCATCTTAGAGAAAAATATATATATTTTAGGAATATCATCGCCCTACCCCTCACAACATTCCAGATGAAATAACAACACAGCTAATGGGACACCGTGTATAAGGAAACTTGATCGATTGATGTTGATTATTAATTACAGATTACTGCTGAGGAATATAATTAGATATAATTAAATGCTCTTAGAAGACATTTTAATTTGTTTGGAATCTTCAAAGTTTAAGTAATGTTCTCATATTTTCTGTTAAAATAGCTAATTATATTACACAATATACAAAGTTAAGAAGTAGCTGAATTGAGAAATTAGATTTAAGACAATTTTAGTTAAATCAAATTATCTATAAATATATTATAGTTACAGTAGAGAAATACAAAATAAAATTTTGTATAAGGCCAGCGGTACGATTAATTCTGTTTCTCTGTGTGTGAGTGTTTGTGTGTAGGGTGAACGCTACGATGCTTCACCTTCCGCTTTTACCCTCCATATTTATTTGTTTCATTGTTTTATTAGATATCAAAGCTCCTGATGATTGAAAGGTTGCGATTTTCCTTATTACCCGTGACTAAATACATTTCTTTGAAGTAGCATCTATGTGTGTGGGTGTATGGGTACTCGAACGAACACAACACACGGACATCAATTGAGGTTTAATAGTTCTTTTGTTTGTAAGTATACAAATGCATCAAAAGATAACTCGTCGTACCGCTGTTCGTGTTTATAGTTATGTAATTGCGCCACAAAGCACAACGGTTACACATAACCTGGTTATTTAAAGAAAGGGATTGAAAATGGCGGCGTTTTACAGCTGTACAGTCGGCATGCAATTTTTTTTTAATAGTATATTTTTTTATTTGCAACTTTTGGTCTTGGAACAATTGCTTTATTTTATTTAGACGGCATTACTGGAGCGGGAGGAAAATAGGAGCGCCGCCATTTTCAATCGCTTTCTTTAAATAAGCAGGTAGTACACGTGATGTTCTGCTCGCGCCATATTCCTCCAAACTCCCGCGCGGTTACAAAATGCTCTAAGTATAGAAAGTATTGGAGGCTTATATTCATAGAAAACCCACTTTGTAAACCCTTGGTTGGTCACTATTGTGATGTTTCAATACAAACTATTCAAAATCAGGGTTAATAAGGAGCATACTAAAGCTAAGTAATCCTTTACAAACTTCTATGAATAGCAGTTTAAAATAACTTATTTTTCAACTAGGTATATTTTTTGCATACTTCATTCAAACATTCCACATCGGTGTTTCACATTTTTAATGTCTTGTTATCAATTTATTGCTTCCATGAATGATTTTCATACACAATTTCATACACAGTTGTTTTTTTATTATTTAACTTATTTACTTAGGTAATATGAATAGAAATATTGTTTTACTAGTTTTAACTATGTATCTATCATTCCGACAAAATAAACAAAATATGTTAAACTTATCAACAACATGCGTGCATTAATGGTTGAGATTCGCTACGTACTTACCTACTTACATTTTCACAGTTCCAAGAGACCGTTCATTAGCAACCAGTTCATCAGTATTATGAATGAATGTGCGTTTCACTAATAACTAAGCGTGCAAATGTTCCCAGCTTAGGTAATTATGAACATCCACCTACTGTTTGTTTATACAGTAGCTGAATATATTTTAAGCCTAAATGTATACCTACCTTATGTATGAGTTTTTAAATTACAGTGGCTACTTTTCTTAATGACATAGGTACTTTTAAAAAGTGGCATTTGTGGCGCTCTGTGACCTCACGGTAAAGGCAAAGCCGTTTTTATTTCTATCACTAAAATCATGTCCTTGGAACTGAACTCAACCTTAAAGACGAAGTAGGTACATCAACAATATTTCGACCATTTGAATTTAAATTTTATGTAATAGTTTAAAATTGTTCTGCATTTGCATTTTAATGCACTTACCTTTCACTACTTAACTATGGGAACCTTAAAAATACATTTAAAATAAGTTAATCTTGTGGCAAGTTAATTAGGGGAAGTAATAATGTTTTAAACCTTACAATGTGCATTCATTGTGGAATGGGTATTGTTTTTACCGTGAAACCACTAAAGTGACTGAAGTTAAACACTACGTATATTCATAAAAGACTTACAGTTAATATTAAATAAACCGCACAAAATAATATTTCGTTTTAATAACTTTATAAATTCCTTTTACCTATCCCAAATACCCGCTTGATCACAAGCGTTTCAAACTAATGAAGTTAGTTGGAGCGAAGAGAGGCACGGCTATGCCATTTGTCATTGTTGTGAATGTTGTGATAGTGCCAACTTACCTCCAAAGGGGTCTAAAAAGCTTCACTGCGGCGGCGTCACGACTGTCGGGGATCCATTCGTAGAGTAGAGTAATGAATGAATGATACATCCCTCCCACTCATATTCATACTTACACTTGAAAGAAAACACGTCTTTTGTTCTATAATAAATAATATTCTACGTCAATAAGTTATTACAATACCGTAACTATGTATTCCGTGGGTGGAACTTTCATGTCAAATTCAAAGACATGGCTCAAACTTAAAACCAAAATTATATATTTTTAAATTTAACTTAAATTATTTATTACTAAGGTATTAAAGGTACTAAGCCTTACTTTGTATACAAGGTTATTTCATTCCTACTTTCACGACTTTTCGTAGCTGGCTGCGTTCAATCACCAATAGGTCAATTTGGTGATTTAAAAAAATAGATTGATATATTTTCTTCTTTCAGTCACTCTTCAAGAATGCACATAATTTGTATAGATACCTGCTTAAATTGTTGTGTTCGTATTTATCCCCACTATCTTACACTCGTGTCACTGATAAAATGTTAAATTGCAGGCTACTAGCACTAAAAGTATACCCAAACGTACTGGCGTAAGTATCATCTTATCAGTTCAAAAGGATCTATAGGTGAATACTTAGAAGTCAACAAGTAGTTTGTGCTTAAACATAGGCTAATTCCGCTTGAAGTCTGCTTTGGCTATCTCAACTGGAGAAGGATTGGGTTACACATTCATAAAATAGATTTCCTTTGGATTTAATGTCATGAGTCGAGTATCTAAATGGCACTGAGCGAGAGGCGGTGCAGTCGGAGTTGGCGGCAGACGTCGGTACTGCGAGGGTCCGGTCGGTGGCAAACATCGGAGCAGTCAAGGTCGGCAGACGTTAGTGCCGTTAAGTCGATCTTGGAAGTGCTGGCAGGCCGGCACGGTGAACTTGAGTACGGCCTCGGGTGCTGCTTGGCTTCGAGCAGGCAACCGGTTCAAGTACACCCGGTATTTGCAGCCGTAGTTCAGCTCGTACAGCTCGAACGAATGCTCCTGGAAACATGAAGACTTCGTTATCAAAGTACGTGACAGGGTCTGGATGGTAATCTATACATATAATAAAATCGTAGAGGTAAGAAAGTCTGTACATTGAATGTATTCGGAAAAAAACTAACCAGGGTGGCTTAAAATGAGATACTGAACATGTTAGAACAGTTTTTAAAATTTTTGTTTGTTTGTTTGTTTGTTTGTTTGTCTGTACGCGCATCACGCAAAAACCACTGAACGGAATTAGACGAAACTTTGTATAGTGGCAGTTTATATGCCGGGTTAACATAATACGTAAAAAAAAATAACAAAAATAAAAAAAAATTAACAATTATAAACATTATTGCGCGTTTAAAATCACGTAGTCCAAAGTGCATAATTATATCTTGAGAACTGTCAGCAAATACAATTTGAATAAAATATTCATTCGAAATTTAAAAATAAGTAGATACAACGAAAATGACAGTTCTTCTTTTTTATAACTTGAACACAATAGTCTATACATATCTATTCTTTCTATACATATCATAAAATCGTAAATGCAAAAATGTCTATTTGTACGCGCATCTCGCAAAAACCACTGAACGGAATTTGACGAAACTGTTTATAGTGACAGTGTATATCCCGGATGAACTAATTAAAAAATTTAATAAAAATCACGTAATCCAAAGTAAAGGTAAAAAACTATTATGTCATGTTGACTAATATGTCATGTTGACAACGGAGAACTGTCATCTCGACGTGAGCTGGCCGGTGACAAATTGTTTGATAAATAAAAATAATAATTGAAAGTCGAAGTTATGTCGCTGTCATTGGTGCAATAAAATTTATATATCTGTTGCCCGCGGCTTCACTCGCGTGAAATTCGTATTTAAAAAAAAGAAAGTAAGTAACTAAAGGCGGGCCCGAAGGCTGATCTGCGCTCACGTAAACGATATTCTTTCTCGATGAAAGTAACTAAGGGCGAGGCGGAAGGCGGAGCTGAGTTCAGGAAGAAGAAAAACATTCTTGAAGAAAGGGCGAGGCCGAAGGCCGAGCTCTATTCTGGAAGACCATAAACCTTCTCGAAGAAAGTAAGTAACTATGGGCGAGGCCGCAGGCCGAGCTGCGTTCAGGAAGAAGCTAAACCATCTTGAAGAAAGTAAGTAACTAAGGCGAGGCCGAAGGCCGAGCTACGTTCGGATAATTGAAAAACCATCTCGAAGAAAGCAAGTAACTAAGGGCGAGGCCGAAGGCCGAGCTGCGTTCAGGAAGAAGCTAAACCATCTTGAAGAAAGTAAGCAACTAAGGCGAGGCCGAAGGCCGAGCTACGTTCTTACAAATGATAAACCATCTCGAAGAAAGCAAGCAACTAAGGGCGAGGCCGAAGGCCGAGCTGCGTTTAGCGAAGTTATGTCGCTGTCATTGGTGCAATAAAATTTATATATCTGTTGCCCGCGGCTTCACTCGCGTGAAATTCGTATTTAAAAAAAAGAAAGTAAGTAACTAAAGGCGGGCCCGAAGGCTGATCTGCGCTCACGTAAACGATATTCTTTCTCGATGAAAGTAACTAAGGGCGAGGCGGAAGGCGGAGCTGAGTTCAGGAAGAAGAAAAACATTCTTGAAGAAAGGGCGAGGCCGAAGGCCGAGCTCTATTCTGGAAGACCATAAACCTTCTCGAAGAAAGTAAGTAACTATGGGCGAGGCCGCAGGCCGAGCTGCGTTCAGGAAGAAGCTAAACCATCTTGAAGAAAGTAAGTAACTAAGGCGAGGCCGAAGGCCGAGCTACGTTCGGATAATTGAAAAACCATCTCGAAGAAAGCAAGTAACTAAGGGCGAGGCCGAAGGCCGAGCTGCGTTCAGGAAGAAGCTAAACCATCTTGAAGAAAGTAAGCAACTAAGGCGAGGCCGAAGGCCGAGCTACGTTCTTACAAATGATAAACCATCTCGAAGAAAGCAAGCAACTAAGGGCGAGGCCGAAGGCCGAGCTGCGTTTAGGAAGAAGCTAAACCATCTCGAATAAAGTTAATTAATATTAAGATTGAGTTAATTTAATTTAAATTTTATTATAAAGTCCACGCTTCTAACGGCAAATATACCGTGCATCCTAGAACCTCGCGGTTATTCCCGGCTGGATGAAGAGAGGCCCGATGCTATCACCTTAGTGCCATGGACTAAGGGTAGTTCTTTGATGTGGGACGCCACTTTTGTTCTCACATTGGTTCCAAGTCACGTTAGGACATCTTCAAGAGCGGCTGGCGCGGCCGAGGCTGGGGCGGAGAGCCTCAAACGCAGCAATTATAGAAATATAATTCAATATTTCGAATTTGTTGCGTTTGCGGTTGAAACCCTCGGTCCGTGGAGCAGTGAAGCCAAAAGAGGCTTGAGCTGGTTGACGCAACTGGTGTCCCGTCATCAAGGGCTTATGTACTTCATTCAAAGGGTAAGCCTTGCCATCCAGCGGGGTAATGCCGCAAGTGCTCTAAGAACATTTGAAAATGCCCGTTTTGATAGTTATTTTAATGTTTGTTAGGTAGGTTTAATTCTTTAGTTATTAATATTACTTTTTTATTTTTATGAAATAAATAGATTGAGTAAACGATATTATATTCTATCGAAGAAAGGAAGTCTTTAAGGGCGAGGCCCGAAGGCGGAAGAGGGTTTTTGGTTTACCTGAACGCAGCTCGACCTTCGGCCTCGCACTGAGTTCCTTCCTTTCTTCCAGAAGGTTTATCGTCTTCCTGAACGCAGCTCGGCCTTCGGCCTCGCCCTTACTTACTTCCTTTATTTGAGAAAGATTTATCGTTTACCTGAAAGCAGCTCGGCCTTCGGCCTCGCCCTTAGTTAGTTACTTTCTTTAAGAAGGTTTATCGATTACCTGAACGCAGCTCGGCCTTCGGCCTCGCCCTTAGTTACTTACATTCTTCTTTGGAATACGAATTTCACGCGAGCGGAGCCGCGGGCTCAGCTAGTAATTCAATAAAACAATTTTCCAGTTCAGTGTAGCCGATATGAAATGAAGTGAAGCACTTACATGGCACCTAGTTCACCCGGTGTTATGGGCTGACATCACAGAAGATGTTGTAGGTGATGTAGGTAGCCAATCGTGCCAGTTTCCATAAAAAAAATCTAGGACCATGGTTCTTTACCTCCCAGAAGTACATATGTACTTTACGTAACTTGGCTATCCACAGGGCGTTAGGTGATCCCCTCACGGAAAAACGCAGAGTGCTCACTACATTTTTCCAAGCATCTCTAGCCCTCAGAGGCTAGAGATTGCTTAGCAGTTACGATGGGGCTGGCATAGTCGACCGTCGGCTAAAGCCCTATTTCATAAAGTAGAAAAAAAAAGATCGAGAGTCCGAGGTATGTGAAATCACCGATGAGTAATTTTCAAAAGTTACCAATTATATAGGAGTTGCATAATTATGTACTTAGTCAGAAGCTTACTTGGGTAGTGGCCGCCAGTTGTTTTCTCGACTTATGGTCCTTGTTTTCTCCATCACATGCTCCGGTCCACCACTGGATCATGTACCTGCAGCACATTCAAATGTTGCTCAAATGTCTAGCAATATTGTTAGTGCTGGTGTAGCCAGTAGGTATCCCCAGATATATTTGAGGGCTCGACTCCCTGAGATACCTGTGAATCTGAAGATGATGCCTACTATGCACGACTGAAGAAGATTAACCCAAAACAAATCAATAAGCATGTTGATTGTGCACTTACATTTTCGGTCAATCTATGTTTTTTTTTATGTTATCCGGTATGGGTGGCTGAGTCGGAGGGGCCAAAGCGCATGCTCCGACCAGACAATATCACCTCCGAGAAGGTAGGTGCCATACCGGAGACTTCCCTGGATTGCTGGCTATACTGGATTAGAGGAGAACACTACACAGCCGAGGCTGCTATGCGGCCATCTTACATCCAGTACGGTGGTACCAATCCAGTCGGCTACATTTGAGCCTACCACCTAGTAAGGGGCAAGGGAAGGGACCTACAGTTTTACACCGGTTCCGAACGGTGAAGCAGCAGGTGTAGGTATGCACGTAAATTTTTTCGTCAGAAAAAACTCATTGGTACACGCCGACCGGATTCGAACCGAGGACCTCTCGCATGAGAAGCCGATGCCCAAACCACTCGGCCACCCGCCGCTTGATGTGATGGGATAATTGCAAAATCAAATGTGTTCTGTTCAGCTGAACTGGTGAATGTGGTACTAACCTCCTAGGTTTCCCGTTGAGCTCGGGTAGGGGGTTCCAGGAGACGCGCGCCTTCAGTTTGTTGTTTTGCCAGATGATCTTGTGCAGCTTTACTCCTGTTATCTTGTGTTTCTTACTATTCTTGCGCTGCTCGATGAACATTGTACTGTCTGCGCAAAACGATTTAGATTTATTTACAAGTACCTATGTATGCGGATAGGTAGGTACATAAATATGAAGTTATATACTAGTAAGTAAAAACAATTTCAAAACTTAAATGTACTTACCATTTTCGTAATTTGTCGTGTTGAAAAATGTTGCGGCCTTTTCACTTCTTAGCTTGGTCGTGCCAAACTGTGCGATGGCCTGCACTTGGAGGAAGTACATTGAGTTTGGTTCCAGATTCGGTATCTCCACGTACGTTTGATCCTAAAATCAAAAGCATTACAATTTACATTATGCTGATGAGTCCAAATAGCCTAACTTAATTCTTATTGTTGGTGGCAAATTTTTTTTGTGCATTTAATTCATTGGTTTGTTAACACATTTCCATCTCCAGTTCCAGTCTAACAGACCATTGTTATATGGCTCGTGACGGCATTGAAGCTTCTATGAGCTCGTAACAACATGCGTAGAAACTAACCTGGGGAACGAGCTGATGATTGACGAGCACGGAGTCCAAGACGCCGTCGATGCCGCGCACGCGCCGGCTCCAGAACACCTTGTACCTCGTGACGGGCAGGTCGGACTTGGGTGCGCGCCACTCCAGCAGCGCGGTGATGTTGCCGCGTTGCGCGTGCAGGTGCGTGACGCGCGGCCGGCGAGCCGCGCCCGGCGGCCGCGGTCCGCGTCTCGGCGTGAAGCCGCCGCTGGGCTGCGAGTAGCCGCGCGTGCCTTCTGCGCTCACGGCCGCCACGCGGAACCGGTACCAGCGACCCGGTTTCAGCACGCTCTTCAGCGACGCATGCATTCTGCAAAGTGAACATCCATAATGAAAACTCAACTTACCTAAACATTTTAATTGGTGCCATCACGAGTTTCATATGTTGACGGCCATCAAGAAATGCCTTCTGGCATAATTAAATATGTATTTATTTTTTATTGTACACCATTTTTCGATATAATAAGGTACAAAAAGGTCGGCTGAATGCAGATCTGCATTATATTAGAGCAAACCTTTGGGATGTGGTAAAGGGTGTATAAGTAGGCAGGCGCACGGATAATGAGAGAATACATGTGCAATGTGCATACGACACAAAGATATGGAAGTAAGCAAATTAATTTACTAAAGTGGGTGTCACTAACTTGGCGGTCCTAACAAGCGGAGTCCATTCGCCCAGCAGCGCCTCGTCGTACTTGGGCCCCAGATGATGCTGCTCCTCCAGCACGTACACCACATCGCCGGGCACCCCGCGCGCCGTGTCGCCCACCGCCGGCGTCCAACGCACCGCCACCGCGTTCGACCGACGCCGCTCCGTCACGTTCGACACCACGGGCACCGCCGGCAACCCTATAGGCCGGTAGCTCCATCGTTACTAATATACTTACGGACAATGATATTATATGCTGAAAAGGAGGTAGATAGGTTTTACGAGCTTCCAAAGCGGCACATTAAATACAAGACCACAGTCCTGTTTGAAGTTAGTCGCGCACCAACTACGCACGCGTTCAGACGTGCGTAGTCCTTCCTAAGTAGTTATCAGTTATACCAACCAACCGCCACATAACTTGAATTCCCTCCCTTAATAATTGGTATAAGACTATTCGAGTCGGCGCATCACTTTATAGTTCTTTCTGTCAACGTTTCAAGTTCGTGCCGTGTGTGAGCACCGAATGTCGTATAGACAACGTATCTTTCTTAAAATATCATTGCTTACGGACGTATTTGCTACAAAATGTTAAGTGCAGGACTTAAGGGTTTATGGATCTTTGTTTTTGCTTAAGCGCTCGCTTCTGCTGAATAGGATACACGGCATTAAGTACGTCGGAGGCATTCAGTGGTTTGGTTCAGTACCTGCAGGTCTATTCTTGTAAATTCTGACATCGGAATCAGCGCTGTTGTGGCGCTGAGAGCCACTTACTAACGTGGCTCTCAGCGCCACATCAGCGCTGATTCCGCTGTCAGAATTTACAAGAATAGACCTGCTGTGCTGAAGGCCAGGAGGACTGGAGAAAAATTGGAGAAGCATATGTTCAGCAGTGGACGCATAAACGCTGATTGACTAACTGTATTGGTGCGTTGGCGAGGGGATCTCCCTTCCTCAGCGAGTGATTCACTCAGTAAGTCTAGTGTTTGTAATCGCTTTTGGCCAAAGTCAGCTTACTCAATTCTTGAAATGTACCTTATCGCAAAATACAACTAAACATTGAACGTCCAGAATAATATAAGAAGTTGGTGTTGCAAACCCCAACCGTAAAACCCGAAAGGGGGTGATTCTGTACATGAAATAGAACAACTTTTGTTCTACGACTTTTTAATTTGAAGAAAAAAAAAGTTGTCTTCTCCATACATTTTGAGAATAGGTATTAAAAAATTTTATGGAAAAAATTATAATTTTTTTGTTTCAAATTTTTTTTTTCGCCACGGAAGTTGTTTAGTTTCACATATAGAATAACCCCCTTATGTCAGTTAAAAATATTCCGGGGGCAACTGCAACACCGTGTATAAAACAGAAGCTTCACCAGGCAAGCTGAGTAGGTCTAGTGGTTCCTGGCAGGAGGCGCCGCAAGACGAGGTGCAGCAGCGCGCCGTAGCGTCGCAGTGTGCGTCGGTGGAGCACGCCACCACGCACGCGGCCGCCCACTCGTCCGCCCCCGCCGCCGCCGCGCCGGAGCCGGCGGCGGCCGAGCGCGGACACGAGCCGGGCTTCACGATCCTCTCCCGGCATGTTGACCGACACTGGGGCAGTCCACTAAATTAATACTTGATCGATGCAATAGGTGTGGGGCCGGTACTTTAAAAGAATAGCCCCACTGCATCTCTCCCCGTGTATGTCGGAAATGCGACTAAGGGATATGACTCCCTTCTTATATTACTAGGTGATAGGGTTTAACCCGCCCGTGTTGCTACCACGGCACTGAATGAAAGGTCGGTCGAAACGGCTATCTATGTAAATAGTTGGTGTTTTCCGTCCAGTTCAGTGTAGCCGGCACGACCGAAGGGAAGCACTGACGTGGCACCAAGTTCACCCGGTGTTATGGGCTGACATCACGGTGATGAAGCCAACCGAGTCAGTTTCCATAAAAAAAAAGGTACTACGCGCAAGTCTTCTCAGACAGCTTGTGGGTTTTAGGCTTCCATTCCATAGTCATCCATACAGGCAGATAACCAACATTAAATCTCTTCTCAAAACATATCTAATAGTGTCTCCTTCACAGGCTCTAGCTCCCAAGTAGACTCTGAAACTTGAAAGAATACTGGGGATTTTATGTGGGTTAAAAATTGAAGGTCTATCGTTTATCGTATCGTTATCGTCTGCCGTAGGGATCTAAAAACGTTAACGTTATCGTAAAACGTTAAAAGAACTCCACTTCCGATAAGATATAAATCTATTATTGTACATAGCGAAGTATTTCAATTAGCCGGGCAAAACCTGATAGTGAAAGTTTACCAAACAAATACCACGCGAGCGGTAGTGCCAGCGCAAGGTGCCAGTGTGCTAATGGTAGGAGAATTATCGCTGCATTACTTTAAACCAGTGTTTTTCTATCTTTTTGAATACACGACCATTGTACAGGTTGAAAAATTCTCGCGACCCCCTTGGGCCATAGACAGAAAAAAGTTAGTAATTTAAAACACTACGTTTATGGTTTTCTCTATTTCGGTACCTATATTCATCCCAGGCAGTATAATAAATAAACAAAAACATCCCAGACATAATAAACAGGCCCATCCTTCTCACTGAAATTGTGTAAATTGGGTTTTATTGTAGTGTAAAACCTTGCCTTTTTCCTTTTGCTGGCGGTGACCCCCCGAGTAAGGCTTCGCGACCCCCCCCCCCCCCCCCAGGGGTCGCGACCCACAGATTGAAAAACACTGCTTTAAACATTGTACAGTGTTATAATATTTGAAATATGTTGTTTTCGTACGCATGCCATAACTATTACCAACTAACTAAGGTAACACAACTACAAATACTAACTATTGAATACGTAGCGAGTTGTAAATGAAAGCACCATTCAACAACAATCTAATCATTGTACGTTCTAGCAATGTACATACAATGTTGCATATACATAAGTTACGCACACCTGTGTAGGTAATACTACTTTAACAATGATTTTAAATCATATTGATCGATCATCTCGTTTACTCACATAATATTATATGAGTTATTGTTAAAACATCAAAACGATCGTGAGTAAATCCGTTTGAATTTTTAATACTCATCTTTTTAGGTTCCGTGCCTCAAAGTGGTGAATACGAAAGCTAATACGGAGTTCCAAGCATACTTCTACCATTCCAAACATATCAATGGCGCCACAGTAAGCGAGTTATGGGTTTCAACTGACCTCAGTCTTGTTGGGTTTAGCGACCTCCAGACAGCGCAGATCGCAGCGGGCTCTCAGCAGGGGGTTGGAGTGTGCGTGGCTCTTCCTTCCGCCCCCTCCCCCGCCGCCGCCCCCCGCAGCTACCGCCGCCGACGCGACCAGCCATGCCGTCCCCACTAACATCACCAAGTCCCTTTCACGCATTCCGACGTCTAGTTTGGTGTCTGTGTCCGTTTTCTAATATTTATTACGTAATTTCACTTATGGACACATATTACACATATGTACCTACCTAGGTCTACTTGACTTCAGTCAGCGCTAACATTCAAGATACTTAAGAGGGTTCCGTACCACCGCGTAATTTGCCGGTTTGATTATTTGTTGTTTTACTTTAAGTTCACACCAAGTTTGACGCTTGTATTTTTACGATAGAGCAAAAGCTAAAAACAAAAGACTGTTAGTTAAGTGAGAACGTTGTTTACACACAGAAGGTTCCGTAGCCATTCCGTAGCCGCTTCTCTTTGCGCGAACATTCCTTCTTGTCGCACTAGCACGTGTCTCGCGTTCAGCACAGCTTTATTTTGTATTGATTGATGAAATTGTACTTCTTCAGCACAGTTTTATACAAGTTTACTATAAAATTGATCCCTCACCATCACTATTGACGTTTGTAGTAAAAATGTTGGTAAATTTTTTTTCCATAAAAAAATACATCCCAAGAGCAGGAGCTAAAGCTCTGATTTGATCCAGAAAGAAAGAATATTTAGAAAAGAATACAGAATAAGTATAAATACAACATACAAAATACAAGTAAAATTAGATGGAAATCTCAAGAGGAATGTAGACAACCCAAGCTATTTGGAGAGTCAATCAATGGTAAAAGAACAAGATGACTGCTGGGATTAAGCCGACAAATAGGTACAGGTACTGAGGGCAAAACTGTGGGCCTTAGTGACGAACCACTGTGCGCTCAATGTGGGGAGGCATAAACCAGCTCACTTCGTCGGTTAGTGCACCATGTATACAGGACCGAGATGGAAGACCCTGAGAAAGGACCACTACTTACGATGAGGAAGAACTTCGCGGAATCGACTGGAATAAATTATTGGAGTATGCAGCGAAGACGGGCAGACGGGCGGACCACCATGAGCAGGGAGTAGACGACGGCAGCAGGTAATTCCCCCACCCCCTCCGGGATAGGCGATATAGTCCCAATCTGTGGACCTGATCCCCGGACTGACTCCGTCAGTCCTCCCACCAAGAACGAATACGTAGGTATATTGATACGGAACCCTAAAAAAGGTTGAAAGAACACGTGGGGACCAATAAATTTTCTACTTTTTTTAAGTAAAAAAAAAATGTGGCATATTAAGGAATACAAATACATTATTTTTGTAATTTTGTAACGCAAAGTTTAATAAAATATAAAAATATAAAAATATAAAACAATCGAACGTCCACCCTCCACCATATCTGCGAAACTCCTCAACGAAATTCCGTACTTCTCCCATACGAAAATTTCAACCGGCTACATATTACACTTCAAAATTTACAGTCCTTTATAGGTAGGACCTCAGAGCATCAAATGCGCGCGCCCCTCCTAGAGGCGCCCTGAGCGCGATTTCTCTACAACGCCGTTGAAGCCTGTGGGCGTGGCCTATGGCTTACATTTTTTTTTTTTCATGTAATCCGGTATGGGTGGCTGAGTTGGAGGGGCCAAAGCGCATGCTCCGACCAGCCAATATCACCTCCGAGAAGGTAGGTGCCATACCGGAGACTTCCCTGGATTGCTGGCTATACTGGACTAGAGGAGAACACAACCGAGGTTGCTATGCGGCCATCTTACATCCAGTACGGTGGTACCAACCCAGTCGGCTACAAATTGAGCCTACCACCTAGTAAGGGGCAAGGGAAGGGACCTACAGTTTTACACCGGTTCCGAACGGTGAAGCAGCAGGTGTAGGTATGCACGTAATTTTTTTCGTCAGAAAAAACTCATTGGTACACGCCGACGGGATTCGAACCGCGGACCTCTCGCATGAGAAGCCGATGCCCAAACCACTCGGCCACCCGCCGCTTAAGTGTGTTGTGCGTGTGCATTTGTTTTGTGCGTGTGCCTAACTTGCTCCTCTTTGTGTGTAGTGTCGATACTAGCACACACACACACATACGAAGCGCTAGCAGCACGGCGTGTAGTTTTTGGGTTTCAAATATTATCGCTTAGGGCGTCTCTAGTAGGGGGCGCGCGCGGTAGGTATTTGATCCTCTGTGGGTAGGACAGACGGACAGGCGGCGTAGGCTTAGTAATAGGGTCCCGTATTGAACCCTAACCGTAAGGAACCCGAAAAATGAAAGTTGTCATATGAATACTCGGCTGCGTGGAGTGTTCAGCGATCGTGGCAGCTTTCGTTAGGACTTGATTGAGTGTGCCAAGTTTTTTATTTAAAAGGTTCTACGAGTGTATTTGCCTTATTAGAGAAGACTGTACATAAAATAATAAGCCTCTTGTAACACAGTGTTTTGCTGCTCTCATGCTATCAGAATAATATGATTAATGAACAAGATTTCTAAATGGAAGTATGAAGGATAGACACCATTCATACCAATGATACGATACATACATATGTAGCTAGTGAGTACGAACACCGCTAATCGTTTTTCGGGTAACCTAAATTAGCTTATATTTTATAAAAAAAATAGTAGCTTGGTATAACTTGGCACGAAATCCTAAAAAATAGAGTATTAAAAAAAACCGACTGCGTAAAAAACATAACATATTATACAGGGTGGTCCAAAAATCGTGGACCAAACGAAACAGGGAGGTAGAGGGGGTTATTTGCAGTAAAAAATCCCTCCATGATAGGGTCCTATCTTGAACTCCTTAAAAGTTTTGACTATTTTAGTCTTTTTTTAATAAAATTCCATAATTCGTAATAATAAGGCAATTAAAAAAAAAAGTCAATAAAAAATGAAAAAATTAATGGCCTTTAATTGGTTCTAGAGGATGTATCATCACTACAAAAATGTTTTTATAATAGTGAATATCATGATTTATGAATAATGGAATTTTATTCAATATTATTTAAGTGTTATGAAAAATTATTTCTATCTTTAGAACCTTACTGTGAAAAAAAATGTACTACTAAAACATGACCCCGTATGAAAATAACTTGCCTATTTAATGGCGATTAAAATAAGGTATAACACACTGCTGTTTGTAGCAAAATTATTTTTTTATGTATTTTTTTTCATAGCAAAGACTAAATTAAGGTAAATCAGAGGTTAGTAAAAAAAAACAATTATCGAATTATAATTTTTTTTATTAGATAGAAATAACACATATCTACAAAAATTGTTCGAAATTCCTTCCTCTAGCGGCAATACATGCACGACATCGTCTAATAAAATTATTTCGCAATTTACGAAATGCGTTTCTGTTGAGTTTAACATTTTCTGTCGCTATCTCTATTTTATTTCTTAATTCTTGTTCTGTCCGGTTCTCTTTTTCGTACACCACCTCTTTCATATATCCCCACAAAAAAAAATCAATGGGGTTTAGATCCGGAGATCTCGCTGGCCATTGGATTGTTCCACCTCGACCAATCCAACGATTTGGATACTGGGCGTTTAAATATTGTCGGACTGCCCGAGCGTAGTGTGGTGGCGCGCCATCTTGTTGCAGCCACATGTTACATGAGTGAGTTATTGTTAATTTCGCATTCAGTTCCTTAGTGTGAAAAAGAGACAGATAATCTCTTTCTTTCTAAAATTCGATCGAAAAACGTTTTACGAAGAGCTGATGTGAAATAAAACATCACAGTAAAATTTTTTACTATACTCTGATTTACCTTAATTTAGTCTTTGCTATGAAAAAAAATACATAAAAAAATAATTTTGCTACAAACAGCAGTGTGTTATACCTTATTTTAATCGCCATTAAATAGGCAAGTTGTTTTCATACGGCGTCATGTTTTAGTAGTACATTTTTTTTTCACAGTAAGGTTCTAAAGATAGAAATAATTTTTCATAACACTTAAATAATATTGAATAAAATTCCATTATTCATAAATCATGATATTCACTATTATAAAAACATTTTTGTAGTGATGATACATCCTCTAGAACCAATTAATGACCATTAATTTTTTCATTTTTTATTGACTTTTTTTTTTAATTGCCTTATTATTACGAATTATGGAATTTTATTAAAAAAAGACTAAAATAGTCAAAACTTTTAAGGAGTTCAAGATAGGACCCTGTCATGGAGGGATTTTTTACTGCAAATAACCCCCTCTACCTCCCTGTTTCGTTTGGTCCACGATTTTTGGACCACCCGTTAGGCCATTGAACTATATAAAACAACAAGAAGCACCATCAGCTTTCCCCTGCGTGTCAAATCAGGTATTCTAAATCGAACAACTTAGAATACCTGAGCTGTCAGTTTCGATTCATCCGTCACTGCGTTCGCGCGTGTTTGCCCAATATAATTATAGGTACCTACAAACTGCTCTATGATCGTGGAATTATGCCGTCGTGTGGGGTGAAAAAATTTAAAAACTATTATGGGAAAGCCAAGAAGGAAAATGGAATCACATATCACAGATAATCTATCAAAATTTTATGAAATGGCATTTTGTTTTATTGTGGTTACCTCGACACAAATTTGGCCGGGCCGGTCCAACATTGAACGACACAACTAACTAAAAAGCCGGTATCTCTTTCTAGCATACGTATATCCTATTGAAGTACTTCACTATATCGGTCTCTGTCAGCCATGCATTTCTGGTATGAGTGTGGTTGTATCGTGTGCACCGGTGTAGGTTCTCTCGTCTTCCAAGCTAGCCCTGTCGATCATCTACATGCAATATTGTAGCTAGTGTTTCAAATGTGACCATACATGTCCACCGCCCAGTTAAGTAGTTGTCGTGTATGGTAGACTGACAGCTAAGCTGTCACTAAATGACAGCCAGCGACGTGTGCTAGCAGTGCGAGCAAGACGGGGAGCGTAAAATCGCAAGCGCGCCATCCGTGACCGAGAAGGAGATGCCGATAGTTGGTGTGGCAAAGGCGAAAAAAAAAACTATCTGCATGAAGGAATTTGTTAATTTTCGTGAGTTGTGTTTGGAAAATAATTGTATATTGAAGGCATTTTTTCTTTATTGCTTTGATGTCAGAACGATTTACAGTGATGTGTTTATTATAGTTATACATAAAAGGTAATTTGTACGGTGATAAAATACTAAACAAATACTCGAATGATGGAAAATTTAAATCGCGTGGTAGCAACCCTAGCAGCAGGAGGCTCGCACATTTCTTAGGAGTTTTGGCCTGATGATGCGTCTATAGTTTTATATGGTCGAAGATGTTAGGCAGAGTGTGTCAGGATCGTGGCATGTGATATCTATATCACGCCTGTGTTTCCCAGTGGGGTAGGCAAGAGACAACGGACCTTCACATGCCACGATCCTGACTCACTCTGCCGCCTCTTCACTTTCTTATTGCACTTCATACATGCTCGTCGGTTACGGGTACTACGCACTTGACCCTTTTTGAGCATATGTCCGATTTGGTACAGGTACGTGCGTTTAGGCTAGGGCGACCCTTCCCGACTCTACCACTCCCATTCGTTCCATACATTTATTTCATTAGTCTCCTATAATCCTAATCCATTCTTCCAACAGGACTGAAGCACCGAAGCATTCCTTTTTCAATGTCTCTACATCTTCTTTCAAACCAGGCATGAACCTTTATTGCTTCATTTCAAATACTTCTGTGGCTCCGCATATTCCCTATTTTATTTTTCCTAAGGCCTAATCATTTTTAATTAATAAAAAAGGTGCGACTGTGAAGACTGCTGCCGCTAACAGTGGAGGGGTTTCATAAAATAGGTATTATTGTCTAGCTTTTTAGTTAGGTTTTACCTTACTGAGGTTTTTATGCAGTCAGGTGTTTGTTTTATTTTTAATAATCTGTTTTATTTTGGACTTTTTAGTTAAGAGTTCATTATTATTAAGCTTCTCATGTACCCAGTGTCACTCCTGATATTCTTACGAATCGAGCTCAATCATCAAATACAATGTAAATGTAGTTTTATTACATATAGATGATATTGATGATAATAACACTGTTCTCTTATTCTTGTTGTTCTTAATGTTCTTCATTCAAGAAATATTTAATTATATTATTTTCTCATTTACACATATACATTGGTTGGGATTGGTATCCACACCTGGTAAACATATTATTATCAACAAAAGTGTTAGTTGTCTAGATTCCATTTTACGGCTTGATGGACAGACACGCTCAGAGTATCACAGCAGTACAGGTAAGTAGTTCTCAACACGATCATCTGAACCTGATAAAAAATTCTCGGCCGGCCATTGACCTTAGCTGTAAGATAATATCTAATTAACCGACTTCAAAAAAGGAGGAGGTTCTATGTTCGGCTGTATGTATTTTTTTTTATGTATGTTCAGCAATATCTTCCCCAATTGTGAACCTATTTCTAGTCTAGTTCCAAGCTTCTTTCCAGTCTAGCTCCAAGGTGGTCCCATTTTTTTTTGGTCAAGATCGGATTGGAAAGCGAGGCGGAATCGCGAGGCCGAAGGCCGAGCGATTCCGCCGAGTACATTAATAGCAAATAAAAATTACTAAAAAAACTGTGAAATGAAAAACTATTTAAAAAAATATAAAAACCGCCTTCAAAAATGTATGAAATAAAAAAATAAAAATCGAACCCTAGAGTTGAAGGCGGTGGTGCTAAAGCAAGCAAAAATAACCGACCGCCTTCAACTCTAGGGTTCGATTTTAATTTTTTTATTTCATAAATTTTTGAAGGCGGTTTTTATATTTTTTTAAATAGTTTTTTATTTCACAGTTTTTTACAATTTACATAGATAAAACCTACTTGCTATAATAACTAAGGCGTTCACTATACTACACATTTTAAGAAATATAATTAATGAAACTTCCTCACGGATATCTTTGTTAGACAAAATGAAAATAACTTGTTGGGCATAGTGTTTTTTTTCAGCTTTAGGCATTGACGTCCATCAACTAATTGTTTTCAGAATATAATATTAGCAAATTTAGACATACTTCTGTCTGTCTGACTTCCAATGCTGCGGGAAAATAGGTAGGTATATACAATTGCAACTTCTAAGTTTCGAGGCAATGATGATTACTCAAATTATGTCAATTCGAATAGTATATTAATATTTCCCACCAAGTACAGCCTCGGGTCCTCCAAGAGAAGCGTGAATAGGCACCTGTCAGGCCGGCATTGGATTCGCAAGCCCCGCATACGGCCGAATGTCTATGTGCGTCGTTAGACACCTTATGGATGGATCGGCGCCACATGTCGCGTCTTCAATAAAAACAATTTTATTATCTAAATAGTTGAACGAATGAAGGGATCGTTTGCATGATCGAAGGGAAGCACTCACATGGCACCTAGGAAGCATTCACCCGGTGTTTTGGGCTGACATCACGGATGTTGTACCTAGGTGATGTAGCCATCCGTGTCAGTTTCCGTAAAAAAAAAATAAAAAAATAATGAAACAATTTGTAGCTTAAATGTGTCCTGGGACACCCGACAATACGAACAACTAGGTACCTAGTTAGGTACAATATAAATTTAAATAAAGACTCTTTTTAATCGTTTGCTCTTCGATGAAATTCAAGTCTCGATCAGACGCATTAAATTAATTTAGATCTGTTGATATAATGAGTCAGACGCGAGGGCAGGACATTGCAGGCAGTCGCAGCTTTTGTTCAGTTCCGCGAATCCATCGAGCGCGCGAAAATGACATTGACCTTACAAAGTACCTACTCCTCGCACGATGGTAAACATCGTAACTGAGAAGAAGATAGAAGTAACTCTTACATTCACTATTCGATTATCTTCTTCGACACGTCAGTAATTAGCAAGAACACAGTTTAGTGTACTGGTACTAGTGGTTTAGCCTAGCCACAATTAATTCACAAATGAGATAATAGATTGTCTTGTTGATGAGGAGGGAGGATCGTGACAACACATGCGAGGTGGTTGCGTGGCGCGACGGAACTGAGTGAACGCGCGGCGCGGAGGCGGAGGCGGCGCGGCGGCGGCTACAGCACAGCGCTCCCCGCGGCGGGCGGCCCTCCCGGCGCGCCCGGAGGGAGACGCTGCGCGGGCGCATGACGCCTCGTGGAGCTAGCAACATACAAGGAGCTACCTCTTACTCATCATGAAAAATGTTTTAGAATAGAATTATAGAATTATGTTATCCCCAATGCTTTTAGAATATCCTCTAAATAATTTTGAAAACTTTTCTCCTCCACCCAAGGATCCACCTACATACTAATCCTACATACAGTTTTCGACTCTAATGGCACTTGTAGCAGACGAACTGAGCGGAAAAACAGGATAGGCTTAAGGAATAAATAATAATGACTTTCTTCATTATCCTCTAAAATAGAGTTCGACGATTTAAACTGATATTTATGCATTTATTTAATTAGAATAGGGCTATTCTGTTAGCCACACCTACCTAGTTCACCCCTCCACGTCTGCGCGCTGCTGTAAAGCCGCTTGTACGCATGTGCGTGCAATGGATACGCCGCGCCGGTTGCACGTTACACTGCGGCGGCGGACGCATGAGCTCGATACATTTTGTCGTTGTCACCGGAATGTGCACGGTGCACGGAAGATGGTTTTTACTGCTACAAAAAAGTGCACAACGACTAACAGTTGATTGTCCGATTAAAAAATGAACGTTCTCTTCCTGTGTTCGCGATCGGTTCGTGACATCGTCGCTACGACTGTGAGGGCCAATTAGCATCTGCGGAACCGGGAAATTAATGACGTTTACCCACTCTGGTATCCATTTGTTGTATGTAGCTAGATAAACTCACATAGCTCAGTCGTTTTATGTTAGGGTTGACAAATTATACTTAAAACCATGTTCTATCTTGTCAATACGAGTCCTTATTCCGCGTGATCGTAAGGGCTCACAATCACTGTAAAGTCAAAATAAAAAGGTGAGATGTCCTGGGACACCCGACAGAAGCGAACCTTCTTACGCTTTGTATTTAAAAATTATTAATTCAATTTCGATCGGGATAGCGCCATCTATGCGATATTCCTTTCAACTTACACAATGGCTCAATTCCAAAAGATTCTCATTGGCGCGTTTCAACCTCCGTTCGAATTTTCGTGAGGTTTCACTTTTTCAGAATTAGGTCCCTATCCCAAGCGTGCGTTAAAAAGCTTCGCTTCACAAATGTTTTTTTTTTAGATTTTTACTTAACACTGATTGTTCTTTGTTGAAACTTATTAACTAAATCGATTTGGTAAGATTTAAAAAGAACGCCTCGAACGAACGAACCAAGCGCCATATTGGTGATGTATTACAATTAACATAAGACTCCAATTTACATATCGTCGTAAAAACTAAACGGCCACTTTGTGTAATGAAATGAAGCAGTTTGTATGATGCCCGAACCCGAGATTGTTATGTATGAGCCGCGTATCCGCAGATGACTGCTGCTTAGAATTAATTTTGATTGAAACCGAATGGGCTGTTTCGTCGACTACACTATCTATAGTTGACCGGACGTTTATTGATGAATGTTTCCAAAGTTACGTTCCTTGCTGTTTTTGGAAATAGCTAATGTATGCAACCAAAAACTTGAATTTGAATGTCTGACGTATAGAATTACAGAGTTCCAGATTTTATACTAGATATATCGAGTAGTAAAATGTTGCAGATGGTATAGCATTGTCGTATGCATCTTGAAAACGCTATTGGGGAAAATATTAAGATGGTTATTTTGTCATGAATATTACTTTCCAGAGTTAGGAGTGCCTTAGGAAATCACGAACCACAGTGATTCCTTGTTCTACAAGAATAATCTATTCCATTTTCACGGCAAAATCTTCGTAACTGTGACCTCATAGCATAAACCTATGTAAAGTTCGTGTAGGCAGACTTGCAGTATGTTATGTAGAATGTTTGTAAGGGTAAGTAAGGTGACACCGAGGACGCGTTCAGTCGCCGGGGAAGGAGCGGCGGAGAGGGAGGTGGCCATGAACCACATTAGGTAGATATCAAGCCTGGTTGGTAGTCCGTTGCGCTCCGTTGCAAGGCAGACAACATCCGCGTAGGGCTGTCTGCTGGCCGGCTTTCAACTGCTTGCAGTATTGATATTTTCTAGACGATTCTACCATAAAAGTTCATGAACTGAAAAATATATGAAATCATTATTCAAAGCGCCAATGGTGTTTATGAAAACTGTTTATTAGTAGGACTTAAGTATCACATAATCATGTATCATATCATCATGTCAGGCGCCTTGTTCCTGCCTGTATCATCAGTCGATCAGCTGGCAACCCTAAGTCCGACATTTAATAGTGCATACGTACCTTAGTTATACAGCACGCTTGCTGCAAAGCAAAGTTAAAAAAAATACAATTAGTGTCATTTATTCGGTCATCTGTCAATTGTTTTCTGAGCACACGATCAGTATAGGAAAACAGCTGGGTTGGTTTATTTGTAATATAATATTTTAGTTATTACATCTTACATGGTTAAACTTATAATAAAAAAAATAACAATGTAACTCTTGAAAGCTGTCCAAAAGTCAGCTTACATGACTAAAGATAGGTGCACTCATAGAGAAATAATATACGGGGGTATACTTTATACGTCTATGGGTGCACTCCTATCATAGGAGTACATTAGGATATCGGTCGATGTTGTATAATATTGTCAATACAAAAACGTAAATAATACTCATTCAAATCTTCATAATCACATTCAATTTTAACTGAATTGAGAAAAGATTCCAATCTTTATTATGATTGTTTTACGCACTATCGTTTCGAAAAATGTTTTTATTATGGCATCATTTGGTCTTATTATCTAGTCTTGGTCTTATGATACTGCAGATAATCTGCTTAGGAATTATTTCTTTTTGGTAGTAGGTTTAGCCGTAGTAGTGGTAGCACCAGCTGGGGCCTTGGTGGTGGCCGCCGCGGCGGCGGGGGCTGCGGGCTTGGCCCCAGCGGGGGCGACCGGCTTGGAGGTGGCCGGCGCGGAGGCGGCTGGGAGCTGGCCGGGCGCGGCGGGCGCCGCTGCCGCGCCGGGCAAGTAGCTCAGGATCCAGGAGCCGTTGGAGGGAGTTAGCGACATGTTCATAGAGGACGGTCCTGTAAGAAACAATATATTTCAGTTAAAGTTAGTAAAATCAGTTTAAAGAATATTTATTTCCCAAAAGAACATTACATTCACTTTTATGAGATAATTTTACATTTGTTTTCTTTTGTTGCGGTTACAACATTGTAAATAAGAATTTGGACATGGAGGCCCACCACGTAAACCATTACCGACCGAAACACTCGACTCGGTATGTCGACACGCAACGAGGACATATTAATTTATAAGTACTTTCAGTCGATACTAGCCCACGTAGTGGACCACCGGACCAGGTAACATTATTATTTACTAGCTGAGCCCGCGGCTCCGCTCGCGTGAAATTCGTATTCCAAAGAAGAATGTAAGTAACTAAGGGCGAGGCCGAAGGCCGAGCTGCGTTCAGGTAAACCAAAAACCCTCTTCCGCCTTCGGGCCTCGCCCTTAAAGACTTCTTTTCTTCGATAGAATATAATATCGTTTACTCAATCTATTTATTTCATAAAAATAAAAAAGTAATATTAATAACTAAAGAATGAAACCTACCTAACAAACATTAAAATAACTATCAAAACGGGCATTTTCAAATGTTCTTAGAGCACTTGCGGCATTACCCCGCTGGATGGCAAGGCTTACCCTTTGAATGAAGTACATAAGCCCTTGATGGCGGGACACCAGTTGCGTCAACCAGTTCAAGCCTCTTTTGGCTTCACTGCTCCACGGACCGAGGGTTTCAACCGTAAACGCAACAAATTCGAAATCTTGAATTATATTTCTATATTTGCTGCGTTTGAGGCTCTCCGCCCCAGCCTCGGCCGCACCAGCCGCTCTTGAAGATGTCCTAACGTGTTTTGGAACCACGTGAGAACAAAAGTGGCGTCCCACATCAAAGAACTACCCTTAGTCCATGGAAATAAGGTGATAGCATCGGGCCTCTTGCCATCCAGCCGGGAATAACCGCGAGGTTCTAGGATGCACGGTATATTTGCCGTTAGAAGCGTGGACTTTATAATAAAATTTAAATTAAATTAACTCAATCTTAATATTAATTAACTTTATTCGAGATGGTTTAGCTTCTTCCTGAACGCAGCTCGGCCTTCGGCCTCGCCCTTAGTTACTTGCTTTCTTCGAGATGGTTTTTCAATTATCCGAACGTAGCTCGGCCTTCGGCCTCGCCTTAGTTACTTACTTTCTTCAAGATGGTTTAGCTTCTTCCTGAACGCAGCTCGGCCTGCGGCCTCGCCCATAGTTACTTACTTTCTTCGAGAAGGTTTATGGTCTTCCAGAATAGAGCTCGGCCTTCGGCCTCGCCCTTAGTTACTTACTGTCTTCAAGAATGTTTTTCTTCTTCCTGAACTCAGCTCCGCCTTCCGCCTCGCCCTTAGTTACTTTCATCGAGAAAGAATATCGTTTACGTGAGCGCAGATCCGCCTTCGGGCCCGCCTTTAGTTACTTACTTTCTTTTTTTTTAATTAGGAATTTCACGCGAGCGAAGCCGCGGGCAACAGATATATAAATTTTATTGCACCAATGACAGCGACATAACTTCGACTTTTAATTATTATTTTTATTTATCAAACAATTTGTCACCGGCCAGCTCACGTCGAGATGACAGTTCTCCGTTGTCAACATGGCATTTAAAATTGTTTTTTACCTTTACTTTGGATTACGTGATTTTTATTATATTTTTTAATTATTATGTTCATCCGGGAGTACACTGTCACTATAAAAAGTTTCGTCAAATTCCGTTCAGTAGTTTTTGCGAGATGCGCTTACAAATAGACATTTTTGCATTTACGATTTTATGATATGTATAGACTATTGTGTTCAAGTTATAAAAAAGAAGAACTGTCATTTTCGTTGTATCTACTTATTTTTAAATTTCGAATGAATATTTTATTCAAATTGTATTTGCTGCCAGTTCTCAAGATTATGTACTTTGGACTACGTGATTTTAAACGCGCAATAATGTTTATAATTGTTAATTTTTTTTTTTTTTTGTTATTTTTTTTTACGTATTATGTTAACCCGGCATATAAACTGCCACTATACAAAGTTTCGTCTAATTCCGTTCAGTAGTTTGTGCGTGATGCGCGTACAGACAAACAAACAAACAAACAAACAAAAATTTTAAAAACTGTTCTAACATGTTCAGTATCTCATTTTAAGCCACCCTGGATAGTTTTTTTCCGAATACATTCAATGTACAGACTTTCTTACCTCTACGATTTTATTATATGTATAGATAATAATCTAGATATAAGTATAAAATAGAAACTAAAGACCTAGTCTGCTATTTATTAGACACTAAAGTAGGTTTTGATAGCTGTCTTGAACTGTCTGTTTGTCTCTAAATTTCTAATGCTGTTAGGAAGGCTGTTATATACCTGTACACCATCAAATACTAGGTTTCGTTTTCCATAATTTGTGCGCGGTGTAGGTATACGCAGATTTCGCGCACTTCTTGTGAAGTGTGCGTGTATTTCACTATTAGTTATGAAATTCGTTTTTATGTGAAGGTTACCTTGTAAAATGTTCCTGATCAATATGCACGTATTGTATTTGTATATTTGTTTGATATCGAATAGTTTTGTCTCTTTATATAATGTATCTGTGTGTGTGAGGCGATCAAATTGGAAGAGGACTTTAACAATTTTGTTTTGAGCAATTTGTAGGTCGTGAAGTATGGAGGGAGCAGCCGTCCCCCACACGCTGACAAGGTACTGTAAGTGTGGGTAGACAAGTGAGTTGTATATAGTGTGTCTTGTCTGCGCGGGGAGGACGCCGGCAATACGTCTCAGTGCTCCAGTTAACGGAGTTAATTTTGAAATCACATGTTTTATATGTGCGCGCCAGGACAAGTCCTTGTCAAGTATAAGTCCGAGATATTTTTCATTGTCGATTTTTTTTTAAAACTTGTTCATTAATTTTTAGGGGGTTATGTGAGTGTACTACCTTATTTTTCGCCGCAAAAATTATATAGCATGTTTTATTTGTATTTATAGTTAATAAATTTTGCAAGAACCACGTGTTTAAAATGTTAAGATCTAACTGAGCTTGCTGGATAACTTCTTCGATCATACGGCCAAAATAAAACAAACACGTATCATCAGCATATAAAGTTAGATTGCCTGAAAGGCCTATTTTATATATGTCATTAATGTAAATAAGGAAAATTAAGGGCCCGATTATTGAACCCTGGGGCACTCCAAAGGTGATCGGTTTTGGACTGCTTTTTTCATTTTCAATCTGTACAATTTGGTACCTGTTTGAGAGGTAACTTTCTAATATTTTTATAGCTGATCCAGTGATACCTATTTCGCTTAGTTTCGTTAGTACGATGTCATGGCTTACTGTATCAAATGCTTTTTTTAGGTCAATGAAGATACCTAAAGATACGTTTCCATTGTCTACCTGTTGATTTAATTCGGTGACTAAGTCAGTACATGCGGTCAGCGTGCTCGATTTTGGTCTAAATCCATATGGTCTAAATCCAAAATAAGAATCATATCAATACAGAGGCTTCACATTTTAGATAGAGAAACTATACAGTAGGTAGGTAGAGAAGCTATCTAGTAGGGTTATGGATTAATAGACAGAGAATAGTTGAGAACAAATAATACAGGCCAAATAAAAGAAGACAGATTAAGTACAATCGACAGGAGCAAACATGGTAAGGGTGTATTTACCTGCCATCGTATTTTGGTGTTTTATCTGTCAAAAATAAAGTAAATTATCAGAATTAAATACCTACCTATTTGGTTTTATTTCTTTTTTCCAAATGTTTCGTAATTTTGTTTGTCTACGATTCGCTGTTGGTACTGTTGATTGTATTGTCCGGTATGTACTAGTACCGATGACGCGATGAGTCCGAAGTGTAGATAATGCTTCACAGCGTTTGTTCTCGGTTCCTTTATTGACCGAATCCGAATAGGAAAGTTGTGAAACATTATCAGTAACTAATAGTATTATGTGCCTGTATAGTTGTTGGGTTGTAATGTTGGCATAGCGGTATAAGTTCAATCCTTTTCATTGCTGAAGAGCAGTTCAGGTAACACAGTACATTAACAGATTACCGACTACAATTCTGAGAGGCGGAGCGACTGCACCGGGCGGGCGCGCGACGGGGCCGGGCGGCGGCGCACAAATCTGGGATGAACATGGCTTCCAGCAGGTCCGCCTGGGAGTGGTCGTAATGCTGCTGTTGTGGTTGTCTTCGCACATCACCTCACACCACGGCTGGTACCTTAATAGCTTACCGACTACAATACTGAGAAGCGGAGAGGCCGCGCCGGGCGGGCGTGCGATGGGTCCACGCGGCGCGGCGGCGCCGCGGGCCGCAGCCGGCGCACAAGTCGGGGATGCACATGGCTTCCAGCAGGTCCGCCATGGGTGTGGTAGTAATGCTGCTGTTGTGGTTGTCTTCGCACATCACCTCACACCGCGGCTCGCAGTACATTAATAGCTTACCGACTATAATACAGAGAGGTGGAGAGGCTGCGCCGGGCAGGCGCGCGACGGGCCGGCGCGGCGGCGCCGCGGTCCGCAGCCGGCGCACAAGTCTGGGATCAACATGGCTTCCAGCACGTCCGCCATGGGCGTGGTCGTAATGCTGCTGTTGTGGTTGTCTTCGCACATCACCTCACACCACAGCTCGCAGTACATTAATAGCTTACCGACTACAATACTGAGAATCAGAAAGGCCGCGCCGGGCGGGCGTGCGATGGGTCCACGCGGCGCGGCGGCGCCGCGGGCCGCAGCCGGCGCACAAGTCGGGGATGCACATGGCTTCCAGCAGGTCCGTCACGGGTGTGGTAGTAATGCTGCTGTTGTGGTTGTCTTCGCACATCACCTCGCACCACGGCTCGCAGTACATTAATAGCTTACCGACTACAATACTGAGAAGCGGAGAGGCCGCGCCGGGCGGGCGTGCAACGGGTCCACGCGGCGCGGCGGCGCCGCGGGCCGCAGCCGGAGCACAAGTCTGGGATGAACATGGCTTCCAGCAGGTCCGCCATGGGTGTGGTAGTAATGCTGATGTTGTGGTTGTCTTCGGACATCACCTCACACCACGGTCACAGTAGATTAATTACCGACTACAATACTGAGAGGTGGAGAGGCTGCGCCGGGCAGGCGCGCGACGGGCCGGCTGCGCCGCCGCGGTCCGCAGCCGGCGCACAAGTCTGGGTTCAAGATGGCTTCCAGCACGTCCGCCATGGGCGTGGTCGTAATCCTGCTGTTGTGGTTGTCTTCGCACATCACCTCACACCACAGCTCGCAGTACATTAATAGCTTACCGACTACAATACTGAGAAGCGTAGAGGCCGCGCCGGGCGGGCGTGCCACGGGTCCACGCGGCGCGGCGGCGCCGCGGGCCGCAGCCGGCGCACAAGTCTGGGATGAACATGGCTTCCAGCAGGTCCGCCATGGGCGTGGTAGTAATGCTGCTGTTGTCGTTGTCTTCGCACATCACCTCACACCACAGCTCGCAGTACATTAATAGCTTACCGACTATAATACAGAGAGGTGGAGAGGCTGCGCCGGGCAGGCGCGCGACGGGCCGGCGCGGCGGCGCCGCGGTCCGCAGCCGGCGCACAAGTCTGGGATCAACATGGCTTCCAGCACGTCCGCCATGGGCGTGGTCGTAATGCTGCTGTTGTGGTTGTCTTCGCACATCACCTCACACCACAGCTCGCAGTACATTAATAGCTTACCGACTACAATACTGAGAGGCGGAGAGGCCGCGCCGGGCGGGCGCGCGACGGGTCCACGCGGCGCGGCGGCGCCGCGGGCCGCAGCCGGCGCACAAGTCTGGGATGAACATGGCTTCCAGCAGGTCCGCCATGGGCGTGGTAGTAATGCTGCTGTTGTCGTTGTCTTCGCACATCACCTCACACCACATCTCGCAGTACATTAATAGCTTACCGACTACAATACTGAGAGGCGGAGAGGCCGCGCCGGGCGGGCGCGCGACGGGCCGGCGGCGCCGCGGGCCGCAGCCGGCGCACAAGTCTGGGATGAACATGGCTTCCAGCAGGTCCTCCATGGACGTGGTAGTCGTGCTGCTGTTGTCGTCGTCTTCGCACATCACCTCACACCACAGCTCGCCGAAGAACGGCTGGCGATGGAAGAAATGGCAGTACGTTTCAAAATGACTACGATTATTGTACAGTTTTTCTTCTAACAAATTATAAATCTCAGTAGGTATTTAGCGAAACTCTAACACAATATGCAGTTCTCATCTAACCTGTCTAACCTACTCTCATTATATGAATATGACGTAATATTAAAGCTTATTGTTCTTGGTTAGTGCAATGCAAATTTTCATCAGTGAAACGGTGATAACAAGTTGAACTGAATATAAGTGTTATTCTAATTAATTAGTGACCCTAACATTACCTTATCTGAATTAACATTAACTGCCTGATAAAATAATATACATAAACGAGGTTAGATTCTTGAAGAGCCTACACTAGCAGGTCCTGCATGATCAGCTTCACCAGCTTGAAGCATCCGCCTCACTAGAACGATTTGTTGCTATGTGTTTATGTTAGGCGATCGACTTATATGTCATTGAATTATTCTTTTAATAAAAAATATACAATAGCAAATGTAAGTCTCTTTAAATCGTAAAGAACCTTCAATATAATTTCGCAAGAAGCTTCCTATTATTGATTTTTTTTCAAATCCCAATGAAATGTGATCGTTCGAGCTTGCGTAATAAATTACTGAAGTTCAACAATAGCAAATTGATAAGATATTAATATTTATTTCTTCATTAGTTAGATTCTAACCAGAATTACCCGAAATTGGCAAATTTTACCACCGGGTCACGTGTTCCTACTAAATTTCTAAAAAAATCATCTAATCCATTTTGTATCTCTAATAAATTAATTTATAAAATAGGTATACAAATCTCTAAACAAATTTCGGATTTGTATCTAATGAAGAAATATAAAGTGAGTATATGCTTAGTACTTACAAAAATAAACTTTTCATATTAAATTGAATCGCGCATAATATACATCGCATTTTCGTGATAAACTTAACGCATCGCAGGCTGATGCAATTATCGTTTGAAACTCTGTGTACATCTAAGGTCGCATTCATTTACTTCATTAAGAAGCACGAAATTTCGATGCGATCATTTATTCGAATAATTAAATTATAATTTGATGCAATTCCTGAATAAATTGCGGGGGACCTCGAATATAATTTACAATTACAATAAAACATAGTTCGAATAATTCTAACAACCTAATTAACGAACATTTAGATATTTTTTTTCATCACAAATTCACAAACCAAAACAGTGTTTCGTTTGAAATAATGAACCGAAGTCATAGTGATAGGAATATCACAGGTCAAATTTAAACAAATTCAGAAAATAAGACTAATATTGAGGAATAAATTATGACAAGTCAAACTGAACTTACTAACCATAACCATATATTTTACATTCCCACACTCAAGTCTTTTGCTAACCTACTTATATCTCACAACATGCGACTCTCAAACATCCAAAGGTTGACTATGAGAAATCCCTGTAAGGGATAAGTCCGCTGTGTTAGTACTAGTACTGATAAGTAGCTGTGTTAGTAATCAAGTTATTATGAAGTAATCAAAAAATTACGTCTCACGGATGGACCGACTTCAATGCGGATTTTTGAAAAAAGCTTGAAATAAAAGTTAAATTACAAATTTTAAAAACCCCCGACTCCTTAAAAAGTCAAACATAATATCTAACTAAATAAAACATAAATATATAAGAAAACTCAGAACTGCCCGGGTATTTACTTATCGATCCCCTGACTGCTTTAAGTAAGTAAACGGAAATTATTTTTTGACTTCTTAAGGTGTCGGGGTTTTTTTTTACTTTGTAATTAATATTTTTTTCGTTGTGATTTATGTGGTTTCATCTCACTCTCATTTTTCAAAATTTTTGTTTAAAGTAGTCATCACTGGTGTAATTGTGTTTATCACAATTTATTAATTTCTTATATTTCTGTGTAATATTTGTTTCCTAAATAATAATAATAAGAAAAGAAACCTATCCCTTATCCAACAAAAGTAAACTTTGTGACCCGATCTTATCCTGATCCTTATTACCTCACGGCTTTTTTTATCATTTGCCAGTCCGTATATGAAAAATATATTTTTCCTGCTAATTGAGGTCCTGAATTTAACCTGAATAATACACCTTCGCCAGTGAATAAGATCTTTTTTTTTTTTTTTTTTTTTTTTTTTTTATGGAACCTGACACGGTTGGCTACATCACCTACAACATCCGTGATGTCAGCCCATAACACAGGGTGAACTAGGTGCCATGTCAGTGCTTCCCTTCATTTCATGTCGGCTACACTAAACTGGACGGAAAACACGAACTATTTACATAGCCGTTTCGACCGACGTTTCGTTCAGTGCGGTGGTACCAACCCGGCCGGGATAAACCCTACCACCTAGTAAGGTAAGAAGGGAAGGGACCTACAGTTTAACGTGGAATCCGAACCACGGTCAGCCTCCAACGGTCGAGCGGTCACCCATCCAATCACTGACCGCGCTCAGCGTTGCTTAATAACAGTTGACTAACCAACCGCGCCACTGAGCTACCGAGGCTGACGAATTTTCTTATCCCTTAGTCGACTTTTACGACATGCGACGGGGAGAGATGCAGTGGGGCTATTCTTTTTAAGTACCGACCCCACACGGTACACGATCTATTGAAAAGGTACAAATTCAAGTTCCATCACATAGGGAAAGACGTCTTGTCGGAGGAACATTCTTCCAGAATTCTCACGGTAGCTGGAGTTTTTTTTACTGGAAAATTAGTTACATCGACGAGTAGGCGTCTAACGATGCACACAAACCATCAACTGGGGTTCTGATATAAATGCCATAGACATTTTGTGATGCAGGGAGATTGCGAATTATAAATTATGATGATTATTCCGGCCTGAAAGTAGCCTCCATTAGTACATCCATAGTACATTTTCACGTCCATTTAAAAAAAAAACCGAAGCTGTTCTTGGATGAATATGAGATAAGCGACTTTAAAGAGTAAACCGCCTACTTATGTATGTACGTTGGTTTGGTTTTAATCTGCACTGACTCTGCTTTGCCTGCCGCGTCTTCTTCAGTCGCAGTATTCGTCAAAGTACTTGTTTCTTCTTATAATGAAGTAGCATTACCTTGCTATAAGCCGGACCGAGGACCGTTAGGAATACGCTCACCCACAACACGACACTCGCCCGAGACTGCATTGCGTTTCAGTTTTTTTATGAAAATAATGCAAATGGCTCGACGCGCTCGTATTTATAAGCGAGGATATTACGCAACCGCCGATTCTGAAATACCCAACAGTTGGCTTTGAAGCAGCAGACCGAGAGTCTGCCGCGATTCTTCTCTATCGCCATTTCAGAATATTGTAGGAAATAATAATCAGCAATTAGTACACGAAGTATTCAATAATCATACGAAAAATTCATAATTAATATAACTCCGTATTATCTCAGTGCCGAAGCGTTACGGTTTACACGAAAGTTTAACAGTCATGTCTTAGTTAACATTTTCCAAATGACGAACATACCGATGGTGCTAGTTTAATAAGTAATTATTAGTACATGATTGATTACATAAGGTCTACAATAATTATTTAAAAATAGGCTACTGTAAGTAAAATAATATTGTATTTAAAATAATATTAAATATAAACTTCAAGCTATATTTAGCGTCGAAAAATTCTCTTAATTTATGTTTTAAAGGGTTTATCCCCATTGACTTTAATCCTATCAAGGACATTTCTCTATGAATATTATGAATGTCTGGTTCTTGAAGTTTAAGAGAGAACATAGTCGGTCGTGGGTTACAGCGAGTTCACTGTAAAAATTAGAAAACTAATAAATGCATTATATTTTTTTACGTAATCGGGTGGGGCTGAGTCAGAGGGGCCCGAGCACATGCTCCGACCAGAGACCGCAGTCAATGTGACTTATTTTTACCAGCTCTCGGTCTACTGAGAGACAAACACGAATATTGTCTTTTAACAATTAAACACGTCTCCTGTTGAAAACGATATCGTCGCTAACCAACGTTAATACTATGAAGTTCGTCTAAAATCGTTCGTCTTCACAGTAACATAACTTTAAAGTCCGAAAAAATGTGTAGGTAGTGCGTTGCGTAGCTAAATTCAAAGAGGCAAAATTATCTGCCGTGGCTCTGTTGACCATTGTTGTCCATTTGCAAAGACTAAATTATTCTACATTGGTCACAGTCAAGGACAATAATGCGAACAAATGGCAACAAGTTCTATAATATTTCGTTACCTATGAGTACTGTTGATTAAGTTTCTTAAGTACGACAACTACGATAGATCTACTAGAAACTACGATAGCTCGTAGTTTCTAGTAGATGGTTACCTATCGTTTAATTGAATTTAAGGAAAAAGCGTGCAAGATTAAATGAGATAGCCTATGGACAGGCATGTAACGAGCTTTTATAGGTTGAAAGTTAATATTTCAGAGGTAACCTCTATCAAACGTGTGGTGGCGTGCCTTGGGAGAGGCCTATGTCCAGCAGTGGATCGATACAGGCTGATGATGATGATGATGATGAACCTCTATCTAACCTATTGGTGATCTGATTCGAAATATGCAATTTGGGAACTGTCGTACTTGGGGATATTTGGGTACCTTCTATCATTTAAATTTTAGCATAATACTTTTTTTATCTACAAACACACGTTTTTAATGACACTTAAAACGTGTCTTATATGGAGCACATTTATTAAAACTTGACCTGTACGTATAAACTACCTACATTGTACAACTTAATTGGGTTGATGAACTACCTGTAGGTAGTAGGTACTTATTCATTGGTAATTATCATTCACAATCTTTGCATACATTATTTCGAATTCGGGTTTCCCAATATCCTTGTATCATTTTTACTATAAATGTTGTTTTAAGAAATGAGGTGAGAAACGACTCGTAGGTAGAGAACGAGACGGCACTATCTGGTGCGTGACTTTGAACTTATTCACTATTTAGTTCTGCTTGATAATCTTGTAAGGAGCTCGCTGTCACACACTACTGCGATAACACACAGCGAGTCTTTGTTTTCATATTAGGTAGTTGGGCGACCGATGAAAATACTTGGAATTGTAAACTGTTTGTGTGGTTATCTTATGAGTTGTCCTTAACCGTAGATATTTATAGAGACAATGATCGAATAAATGCATTTGATAAAGCGAATGTATCCATATATATAATGCATAACAAACTATGAGTACGGAGTGGAACAGTTTCAACGAACTAATGTGACGAGTAAAACATGAAATATCTAAATATAAGATGGTATTTATTAAAGCTTAAGGGTACAACAGGTTTCACAATTAGTTAAGATGTTATTTCTCATCAACGCTGTACTGGTCTGCGGCGGCCGCGGCGCTGCCTCCTCCGGTCCGGCGCAGGTTCTTGTCTATGTCGATGAGGAGCGCGCTGGAGTCGTCGGGGCGCGGCGGGCGAAGCGCGCATCCGGTGTGCGGGATTGGGAACACGTAGCGTACATCCACCTCGTATCTAGAACATAAAATATGGTCTTTGTTTATTTGTTAATTCGTTGAATAAATTCCTATGCTGTCATATTCTGTTGCCGACATGCCAAATTTTTTTAATCGAACTTAAGCCGGCAAGGATGCAGGCTAAAAGTCGTTTCAAAAACAAGATGCTCAAATAGTACATGTAATGCGCAATAAACAACTCCTGGATAAGACACTAGGGCAGTAGAGATATGTAGAGCAAGAAGTGACTCGTAGAAACATCGAAGCATTCATAATATTTAATGTGACTAACATTTTCCGGGTGGTGTCGTCTTCCACAAGGACCACAATAGTAACAAATATAAAAGATGTAATAACATCGTTTTAAATTCAAAGAAAAATTACTACTTGAACAACGAAAACTTTTGGTACAAGTGTCGATCTCAGAACCTTAAATTTTTTGTAAGTAGATCTTCATAGAAAGAAGTATGGGCATCACTGCACTAGGGCATAATTCAGCATTATTGATAGAACCGCTAAAGTATCGAGACGCGGGAAGCAGTTTGAAAAGGAGATAGAGTGTATAATGCGCGCGAGCGTAGAGACTGAGTTGAGGGTTTGAGTTTGTCGGTTCCACTTATATGGCTTCTGTAGTCAGAAATGCAACCCGAATTGAGAACAGCGATAGAAAAAAAAATATAAAAATCGCCTTACAAATGTATGAAATAAAAAAAAATCGAACCCTAGAGTTGAAGGCTGTGCTAAAGAACAAATCACAAATATCCACTCATGTTTTCTTTCATGCATCATTTTTGCTTGCTTTAGCACCGCCTTCAACTATTTCACAGTTTTTTTTAGTAATTTTCTGCTATTAATGTACTCGGCGGAATCCGCCTCGCTTTCCTATCCGATCTTGACCAAATTGAAATGGGACCACACGACGGGAAGCACCAGCTTTCAAATAAAAAAGAATAATCAAAATCGGTTCACCCAGTCGAAATTTCTGAGGTAACAAACATACAAAAAAAATACAAAAAAATACAGTCGAATTGAGAACCTCCTCATTTTTTTTAAGTCGGTTAAAAATAAGGATGCTTGTACAGCTTTTGCACTCTTTTAGAAATAATGAAGATTTTCTCTGTCTATCCTGGGTAGGGTACTCTGAGGTTGTGACAATACCTGGGTAACTTGTCGCGCAGGTACGCGAGCACGTTGACGGGCAGCGTGGAGTTGCGCGCGAGCACGAACGCGCTGAGGTAGCGCGTCTCCTGGCGCTGCTCCGCGCAGTGCAGCAGCAGCGCCCACGTCCTGTACTCCGTGTCCAGCACGTATGTGTTGTATACACCGGCGTCTGTGACAATACCTGGGTAACTTGTCGCGCAGGTACGCGAGCACGTTGCCGGGCAGCGTGGAGTTGCGCGCGAGCACGAACGCGCTGAGGTAGCGCGTCTCCTGGTGCTGCTCCTCGCAGTGCAGCAGCAGCGCCCACGTCCTGTACTCCGTGTCCAGCACATATGTGTTGTATACACCGGCGTCTGTGACAATACCTGGGTAACTTGTCGCGCAGGTACGCGAGCACGTTGACGGGCAGCGTGGAGTTGCGCGCGAGCACGAACGCGCTGAGGTAGCGCGTCTCCTGGCGCTGCTCCGCGCAGTGCAGCAGCAGCGCCCACGTCCTGTACTCGGTGTCCAGCACGTATGTGTTGTATACACCGGCGTCTGTAACAACGAACAGACGAATGAGTACCTTGAAGTACACGGTAGATTAAGACACTTTAACGAGTTGCGTGTGACCGTCTTGTGGCAGTAGATCGATGTGGCGTATCGTGTTTACAGTTATACTAGCATACATACCACATGCTCTATCCCGACAGTCGGGGTGAGCAGAGTAATCGGTGTTGTGCTGCAAGGGTTCTTATAAATTACAGCACAACACCGACCACCACATTTAGCAAAGTATTCGGACAAGATAACTATCAAGCAGCCAGTAAGGCACGAAGGCCCACCTGCTACATGACTCACTGGAAGACTGTGTCAAGGTGAGAGGTGGCTATCCTGTCGCCCTTTAGCACGGCATGTTGTCCTTATTTCTTAGTCGATTTTTATGACACGGACGGGGAGAGATGCAGTGGTGCTATTATTTTTAATTACCGACCCCACACGCAATATTTGACATAAATGGTCATAACTTTTGATTGTATTGACTTAGAAGGTTGACTTTTGCACCTGCATGGGACCTTAGTATTTGATATTAATTTCAACTTGATACCTTTACCAGTTCCTGAGAAAAAGGATCACGAACACTAATTACATATGTTATGTATGACATGCCCAAGTGTTTTGATTAATAAATAAACTGAACTGACGAATTGATTGAGCAACGGACCATCCCATGAGTTACAATACCAACAAAAATAAAGTAGTTCTGGCTTCAATATGCTAAAGACGCTTTGTAGCGTATTCGGGTTCAGTCATGGTTCAGTGGTCGTTCAGTGGTTTATGCGTGCATTCGAGGAACAGAGCTGGGTCGTCCCACCTTCAGCTAATCAGCCTGGCCGTGTAGGCGTTATCAGAACTTAACAACCAGCTGTCGTTGTTCGCCGGCTGTAATAGTGTAGTGGTTTCCAATTTTTATGGCAACCAAATCACAGCTAATTTGGCACTGAAAGATTCAATGTGGATCTATGTCGTTGTTTATTAATCGCAGTTTGTTTTATCAGGTTTTATGAAAATAATTGTATTGTATTGTCGCATGGATACGTAACATGGAGGATCTTGCTTTGTATGAAATTATAATGAGGCGTATCGCAGGTGGCGGTAGGTTAGTGGCTAGCAAGCTGTGCAATATTTATTTCAGCACTAATCAGGTCAATGAAGCCGCTCAGGTAGTAACTGTGAAGGTTGCGCATTATTTTGATAACGCAATTGGAAATACCTCATGGAAAAGTCTGCCAAATACATTTATTGTATTATTCACCAAAGTTCTGGCTATCCTTTAGAAGATTTTCCGGCTGCGGTTTGTACGTAATGTTTGCAGTTACTGAAGGACTTCACATCCCAAAAGTTAGTTATAAAGAATGCCTCATGCATGGCATTAAACTCGTCTTTTGTATGCCATATTTTTTATGATGTTAATCTAAAATATATTTCTCGTGTTCACTTAACCGAAATGACGAAGATAAATATGAACTTATATATAAAAATTAAAACTCTTTGGTGCCCATAACATGATTTTGAATATCCCAATAAGCAACTCGACAGTTCCTTGGAAAAGCAAACAAATAATTACATCATATAGAAAATGAATATTGGTTGAGTTCTTTTGAACCACTGGAAAATCTGCGTTCGATTCACTTTCTGCGAGCGCACCTTTCATACATATAAGCTTACTTTAATTAATTTTAACCATAACTGTAGAGGATTCTCAATTTATCACTTTTGTACTATCACACTGTACTCCATTGAAAAAGTATCCATGAAACGTAAGAAAGCTTACACGTCCTCTCCGCATGTGTCCAGTGCGCGGGCTCATTGAGGTCCACCTTCCACGTGATGTTACCGACCAGCGGCTCCTTCAGTGGGTCGTCTGCGAACTCGTACGTAAAGTTCATCGTCACTCCTGGCGTCCACTCCACCGAGCCGTCTGAAACATACAGCCACGTGAAGAGCATCGTTCAGGTTAATTGTTCGCGTAAGCTTACGATCATCGCTAGATAAACCATTGTTAGTGTTACGATAATCTGCCAAATAAAAAAGTTGAATGTAGACCTGCAGCAGTGATGTGGTCCTCCTGCCTGAAGACAGCCTTCATGCAGCTGTAGGACAGAGCTTCTTCCGCGCTTGCGTAGTACTCCACCACGTACCACGACCCCAGCATCTGTTTTATATTTTTACATTATATCAGTTGTATTTAAAAAAAAATCTGCTACAAGGAAGGCGGACTTATTACATAATACAGTTTCCTCCAGTCAACTTTGTACACAACAACGTATTAGCATTATTAGAGTACAGGTTTCCTCTGTTATTTTAAATGTCTTTCAAGTCGTTTTATGTTATCTAATATGGTTGGTTACAGTTAGGTACCTGGTCAAAGCATTACCTGTCATATTTCTGCGATAGTTCTGTTGCATATCCGTCCTGTTCCTGTCAGACTACATGATGAAAGACGTGCACTATTTACTTAGCCGTAGGAATATGTGATATCATACAGCGCCGGCTTTAGAATAGAAGAATAGAATAGAATAGCGTTTATTTCCTCTTCACATAAGTAACACAGTAGGTACATTATACACATGGGCTAGGAGGAAAAGGGAGCCAGCTCAGCTTGTATGCTGAGGCTCCCTCGCAATGAGAGCGCCGCAGCGCTGATCTTCCGCTGGGCCCAACACACGTAAGTATACAACATTGCAAAATAACGTCAGCTATCACCACTTAAAATCATTTAACAATCACTCGCACATAAGACACACTAAAAACACGACATACTTTTTCTAGTAGGAAAAAAAGAACATTTGGATTTACAAATCATAGAACAAATTGTGACAAGTTAGGGTGCAGTCTAACTGCCATATGAATGATCAATAAACAATACACTACAATCAAGAAAAAAAACAACAATACCATTAAGAAAACAACCAAAACCGCAATTAAAATAAATAAATTTAAAAATTTAAAAACACGATCCCGATCAGGCTCGAGGGTTAGCCCGTTGCGACTCTAGAAGCCATGCCTTGCACGCCCGCTTAAACCCAGGAATGCTGATCTTTTCTCTAATTGGCGGCGGAAGGTTGTTCCAGCATTTGGTCTCGCTATATTTAAAGCAACCCTCAAAGCTGACCGAGACGTGACGTGGAACCATTAGCAGATACACACTTACTCGAGTTTTGTATGCGTGAGTATCTTGCGACCAGCATAACTTGTCGTAAAGATATTCGGGCTTGTGTGTTTTAATTATTTTGAACACCTGACAAGCCAAATGTAGTACCCGCCTGGTTTCCATTTTCAGGATACCTTTTTCATTTAGGTAAGGAGTAATGTGGGAACGCCTAGGTATATTAAAACAAAATATTGCACATGCGTTTTGCACCAGGTTTGGCCAACAGGCGGGGTCCGTAAACAGTGTCACAATAATCAAACGGGGCCAGAACAAGCGCGTCCGTTAGCATAATACGGACCTTTTCGGTGAGGTGCCTCCTGAACGAGTGCAAAATTTTCAATTTATAGAATGCCGTTTTGACTTTTTGGTTTATATGTTCCTCAAACCGCATCGCTTCGTCAACCACAAGCCCTAAGTTCCTACCCGACTGCACGATATTGACTGGTGTGCCGTTTATTTCCACCGAGGGCTTGAGGGAATGAATGGTTTCAACCTGATGCTTGGTGCTGAGAACAATGCAGTTTGATTTGGAAGGATTCAAGACCAGCGTGTTTCTGCAGGCCCAGTCATAAACTCTACTTAAATCTTCATTGAGCAGTACCGCCTAACCCACAGGCCTAACCACTAGGCTAAGCGAAGGGGCCTTCACCTTTACATGGAACTAGAACCGAGGAGACCGAAATGCTAACCCAACCATACTTGAGTGAGAATTAATTGATTTCAAAGCGCCTGTTGACTTTAGCAGAGCAATAGAGTTCTCTACATTCTTGCTGTTGCCTTTACTACTGTATATTATTTACAAGCTGAGCCCGTGGCTCCGTTCGCGTTGTTTTTTTGTTTGACAATGTCAGTTTAGAGAAAACAATTCCATATTCAACTAAAAAAAGGGGGTCAAGTGCGAGTAGAATTTCCGTGAGAACTTTAAGACAGGATTTTCGTTCGTTTCAGGAAACTATAAACGAGGCCCTATATTCTCTATATGGTAATTATATTCCCTAATTAAATATTTTTTCGATATTTTAGATAGAGTAGTTTCGGTAATAAGCTCGTATAATTAGTTTCGTATATTTTCTCTATACAGGGTGTATCAGGATAGTTTTGAGAAACTTCAGGAATAGAAAGTACTCATTATTAGAAGAAAAAAATCCTTATCACTCAAGTCGAAATTCCGTTGTTTTTTTTTGTCATGCAAAAGTTGGAAATTGTAATAAAAACTCGATGGAAAGTGAGACTGGAGAGTGCAGTGAACTAATTCAGTCCTCTTTTTCTTTAGAGGTCATTGAACTTTCAGTGTTTGGAATTTACCTACACGCAGTTCAATTGTACTAGTTATGTATGCAACCTACCCATTTTTATTCATGAGTTAGAATTTATTTTTTATTTAATAAAGGCGGACGTTAACCATCCACCAAATCTTGAAGAATAAATTTTCACCAACAAGTACTGTAAAATGATCGAATCTGGGAAAAAGTTTCAGAGCTTTTCTTCTTCAAATATGGGCCCCTTTCGAACCATGAAGTTTCGAAAACCTATCCTGATACACCCTGTATACATCAAAATCTATACATATGTTATGAACCAATTTTCAACCTTTTTAGCTCAGTAGATTCGGATAAAATAAGCTGTGACAGACGCACAGACAGAAACAAGAGAATAAATGAAATGTATGAAAAGGTTAAATTTTTTTGAGGTACGAAACCATAAAAAGAAATAATTTCATGCCGTATAAGGATAAAATTAAAACAAAATTCTCCTTTCCTTACCGAATTAAATACATTTATATTCTAAACTAGCTTTTGCCCGCGGCTTCGCTCGCGTGAAATTCGTATTTCAAAGGAAGAAAGTAAGTAACTAAGGTCGAGCTGGGTTTAGGTAAACGATAAACCGTCTCGAAGAAAGTGAGTAACTTTTTGAGGCCGAAGGCGGAGTTGCGTTCAGGAAGACGATAAACCTTCTCGAAGACAGTAAGTAACTATGGGCGAGGCCGAAGGCCGAGCTGCGTTCAGGAAGAGGATAATTTTTTCGAAGAAATTAAGTAACAGAGGGCGATGCCGAAGGCCGAGCTGCGTTCAGGAAGACGATAAACCTTTTCGAAGAAAGTAAGTAACTATGGGCGAGGCCGAAGGCCGAGCTGCGTTCAGGAAGACGATAAATTCTCGAAGACAGTAAGTAACTATGGGCGAGACCGAAGGCCGAGCTGCGTTCAGGAAGAGGATAAACCTTTTCGAAGAAAGTAAGTAACAAAGAAGTTACTTTTTTCGAGAAGATTTATGGTCTTCCTGAACGCAGCTCGGCCTTCGGACTCGCCCTCTGTTACTTACATTCTTCGAAAAGGTTATCCTCTTCCTGAACGCAGCTCGGCCTTCGGCCTCGCCCTTTGTTACTTACTTTCTTAAAGATGGTTTATCCTCTTCCTGAACGCAGCTCGGCCTTCGGTCTCGCCCATAGTAACTTACTGTCTTCGAGAATTTATCGTCTTCCTGAACGCAGCTCGGCCTTCGGCCTCGCCCATAGTTACTTACTTTCTTCGAAAAGGTTTATCGTCTTCCTGAACGCAGCTCGGCCTTCGGCCTCGCCCTCTGTTACTTAATTTCTTCGAAAAAATTATCCTCTTCCTGAACGCAGCTCGGCCTTCGGCCTCGCCCATAGTTACTTACTGTCTTCGAGAAGGTTTATCGTCTTCCTGAACGCAACTCCGCCTTCGGCCTCAAAAAGTTACTCACTTTCTTCGAGACGGTTTATCGTTTACCTGAACCCAGCTCGCCCTTAGTTACTTACTTTCTTCCTTTGAAATACGAATTTCACGCGAGCGAAGCTGCGGGCAAAAGCTAGTTCTTAATAAAGATCTCTCTGTGCTAAAATTCACTAAGTACATTTTTATATCAATATGTGCAAATTCTCAATAAACATTTCTGAGGTAAAATTAATTAAGTACATTTTGGCCATTAACAGCAAAAGTAGCTACATAGAAGAATAATAATTATAAAAAGTCTAATGTTTGCAATTTAAGACCTAAGTAAAAACCATTAAAACATAACCCTAATGAACGAACGGACGATTTATGATATCAAAATTTCACTGAATCTTTAATACTCCAAACTTACGAAATGCTAGTTAATGACTTTTACCTCTATACCATCGATAATAAACATACGATCAATTAACTTAAATCAAATGGGAACTTCAGTTAAGTAAATATCCGTTAACATAGACTCGCAAAAACACTTTTACATAGGTTTGCACCTAAAATTAATCAAATAGATACCTAACGATACCTAACCTACATAATATTATGAATCGAATTAAATAAGAAACTCTGCTCAAGACAATGCATACACACACCGCGCTCCGCCAGACAGCACCCCGCGGCGCGGCGGCGTCGCGCCGCGCCGCCAGTCTCCGCCAGCCGCGGCGCTACTGACCCCGCCGCGCCGCGCCGCCCTTTATTTCGGCGCTTGGAACAATTCGATTTGTATGGGAGCCACATCTTAGCGTAGCCGGACGTGAATTTTAGTAAGTCCTGTGTCCCGTATAGTAACATGTGCTTGTACAAAGTTTCATCGAATTCGGATGATCGGTTTAAGAGTTATGGCGGAACATACATACATACATACATACATACAGAAAAGATTTCTAAAAATCGTCAATTTAGCTTTAGTATCATACATAGAGGCTACAAACTCAATATTTCCTAAAACAAAGTAACTTACTCCATGGCCATCCCCTACAGATTTATTATTAGTATTGATGATTGATGATTGATATATCTTTCTTGTCATTCAGTTGATTGTGTTGCACAACAGTACCACTGATTAATGCACGTAATATGTAAGTTTTTATATATACATATAATAAATGCTTGCTTATTAAAGTATTTATGTAGTATTAGTATGTAGTTTATCATACATATTTATTTACAGTCTAACACATTGCCACAAACTATTTCTTGTTCGCCTGCATGTACTTCTCCCACATCCCAAAGTTAATTAGAATAGAATGCCTCGCGGCATTAAGCTCGCCTCTTGTGCCTAATTTGTGTTAATTGGTGTGAAATAAAGAATATATACATACATATAAATACTTATCTATCTTAGACCGAGGTTCGGAATCCTCGTAAAACTGTAGGTTCCTTCCCTCCTAATCTTACTTGGTGGTAGGGTTTAACCCGCCCGGGTTGGTACCACCGCACTGAATGAAACGTCGGTCTAAACGGCTATGTTGTGTTTTCCGACCAGTTCAGTGTAGCCGGCACGATCAAAGGGGGAAGCACTGACATGGCACCTAGTTCACCCGGTGTTATGGGCTGACTGACATCACGGACGTTGTAGGTGATGTAGCCAACCGTGTCAGTTTCCATAAAAAAAAAAAAAAAATATATATATATTTTGTTATATTTATTGATCCTTATTACGTTCCGAAGTAATTACCTCGGGCAACGCGTGTGGTTCTACTTAGTCCTAAATGAGTCAATTGTTGCATTTATGCAATTAGAGGGAATACTCTCTCACTAGTATTTTGAAAAACGTTGAGACAGTCTATCTATTGTGAAATTTTTTGACATTTCGTTGAATACAACTTTAGTACCAACAGGTCCGCTAGGGGCGCTGCAACTTTTCTTGAGTACTTGTGAGCGAGCCTCGGGTTCAATAAGAGAACGATTCTGACTACTCTATCCGCAAGAAAGAATAAAACTTGCAGACTTTTGCCTACATGGAAATAACGATATAACCAATTACATTTCCTTGTAATTTAAACGATAGTATTTTAGCATTGCAGATACAAAATTATACCTGAATTATCCTAGCCTGTCGATACTAGTATGAAATGTAGGTAAACATAAAACTAAGATATTCAGGTCTTTAACAATGAAGTTATCCTGCGGTGTCCTAACCACATCAAACCACAAACACAATAGATATTGTTAGTAGGTACTCGTGGTGGCTCACCTTACAATTTCATCGATGACTCACGAAGCGCAGACAGAAATATTGATGAGCTTTAACATTTTATGCTAGAAAGTTGAATTTTAAATTTAAACACTATTGCATTGGAATAGCACATTAGATACATAGCAAAAATTTAGACGTATTTATAGAATTAAAATTACACTTTCAACAATTATTAAGTATCAAAATACCTAATAAATAAACTATTAGAATTAAACAAATTTTATCACGACTTTCTATTTTGAAACACACAATGTTCTCCACACGTTGTAAACATTGTAAATCCTACTTTTTAGGGTTCCGTATCCGTCGTACGGGACCCTATTACTAAGCCTACGCCGTCTGTCTGTCTGTCTGTCTGTCCGAGGGCTGTATCTCTTGAGCCATAATAGGTAGCCCGTTGAAATTTTCACAGAATATGTGTTATTATGCCGATATAAGGGGATGTAAGGGGTTAGTGTTCGTGAAGCCCAAATGTCAACCTTACCTGCACGTGGTGCATCCTGCTGAATTAACAAACAAGGCTCTGGCGACCGACTATTGGCGGTATAACCATTCCAATATTGCTAGGTCCAAATGCTTAGGTCCGGTGACGGGAAGCAGCGTAACTGGGGAGGAAACCTAGCACTGCGATCACCAACCCGCCTGCCCAGCGTGGTGATTAAGGGCATAACCTCCCATGGACAACGCCAAAACAAAACGGCCCCCAGTTCCCGGTAGTCCTACTATTCCTGGCTACGGTAGCGGTCACGGTTACGGTAGGACGGGGGGTGCTAAGAATCCCCGGGTTACGGAAGGCTACCAAACCCAACGATTATACCTGGCGAATTATAACACACGGACATTGAGAACGGATGAGAATTTGGAAGAGCTGGAGGTGGAATTGAGCAAACGCACGTCTTGGGGCTATCGGAAGTCCGTAGACAGGGGGAGGACACGATAACCCTAGAATCTGGCCATATGCTCTATTTTCGAGAAGGAGACCAGCCTTCCCAAGGTGGTGTCGGGTTTCTCATCAACAAAGTCCTCACTAACAACGTCGTGGAAATCGTGGGTGTGTCAACGCGGGTAGCATACCTAATACTGAAACTCACAGAAAAGTACTCGCTGAAGATTATACAGGTATATGCGCCCACGTCTACACACACAGACGAAGAGGTGGAAGCCGTGTATGATGACATCTCTAAGACGATTCATAACACGGCTAAAACTCAATTCACCGTTGTTATGGGGGACTTCAACGCCAAAGTGGGAGTACAAATATGCAACGAATCTAAGGTGGGACCAAATGGCTACGGAAGCAGAAACCATCGTGGACAAATGTTGGCAAACTTCCTAGAAATGGAAGGGCTCTTCTTGATGAATTCCTTCTTCAAGAAGAGGCCCCAACGGAAGTGGACCTGGGAAAGTCCCGATGATGGTGGGACGAAAAATGAGATTGACTTCATACTGGCGGACAAGAAGCGAATATTTGGAGATGTCTCAGTGCTAAACCGGTTTAAGACTGGAAGCGATCACAGACTTGTACGAGGCACTCTAAATATTAACTACAAGCTTGAACGGTCCCGTCTAATGAAGTCAACTCTCCGGCCAACTCTGCTCCAAGTCTCACAGAGCTCTGACAGCTTCGAGCTAGAGCTTAAAAATAGATTCGATATGCTGGAAACCACAACGAACGTTGATGAGATGACCAACAATCTGGTGCAGGTCGTTCGAGAAGTGGGCTGCAAATATTTTAGACATCAGCACAAGGGTAAACAGTCGAAACTTTCGAGTGAGACACTGGAAGCGATGAGACAGAGACGCGAGGCAATAGTTGATTCGTCAGGGCTTCGGGCTCAAAATGCCAAAATAAAGAAGCTGATACGACGCGACCTTCGCTTGCACAATACACGCCGTGTGTATGAGGCGATAGAGCAGAATAAGGGCTCCAAAGTGTTCGTGCAGCAACTGGGCAGAAGCCACCTGACGAAACTTAAAACTGCAGATGGTCGAACTGTCTCATGGAAGCCAGAACTACTCACAGAAGTCGAAAAGTTCTACGAACGGCTATACGACTCACGAGCTGCTGCTCCTACAGTCCCCGACAAAGACGACCGACGAGCCAGATTAACCCGCCACTACACGGAGGATATCCCAGACGTCAACATGGGCGAGATCAGGATTGCTCTAGAGCAGCTTAAAAATAACAAGGCGCCTGGTGAAGACGGAGTTACTACAGAGCTTCTCAGAGCCGGGGGGACAACGGTCCTCAAGGAACTACAGAGGCTCTTCAACTCTGTCATACACGGTGGCCTTACGCCAGAGTCGTGGAACAGGAGTATGGTCGTATTGTTCTTCAAGAAAGGAGACAAAGCCTTGTTGAAGAACTATAGGCCCATCTCGCTCCTGAGCCACGTATATAAGCTGTTCTCGAGAGTCCTCACCAATCGACTCGCCCGAAGGTTTGACGACCACCAGCCGCCAGAGCAAGCCGGGTTTCGGAGGGGTTACAGTACCGTAGACCACATCCACACCTTACGGCAGATTATACAAAAGTCCGAAGAGTATAATCGGCCACTGTGTCTCGCTTTTGTGGACTACGAGAAAGCCTTTGACTCTATCGAAACCTGGGCTGTTATGGAATCCTTACAGCGATGCCAAACCGATTGGCGATACATTGAGGTGCTGAAATGTCTCTATAGTGCCGCGACAATGACCGTACAAATACAGGACCAGCAGACGAAACCTATCCAATTGCATCGTGGAGTCAGACAGGGAGATGTTATATCTCCGAAACTGTTTACGAATGCATTGGAAGATATATTCAAGCTGCTGGATTGGGAAAAGCACGGCATTAATATTAACGGCGAGTACATTTCACACCTACGTTTCGCAGATGACATAGTCGTGATGGGCGAGTCGCTGGAGGAGCTGAATCACATGCTGAACGGCCTCAATGTCGCCTCCCGCCGAGTCGGCCTCGGGATGAATTTGGACAAGACGAAAGTCATGTTCAACGAACACGTCGTCCCGGGGCACGTAACAGTTGGAGAGGCGACCCTCGAAGTTGTGCAGAATTATGTCTATCTTGGACAAACCATCCAACTAGGGAAGCACAACTTTGATAAGGAGGCCAACAGAAGGATTCAGCTAGGCTGGGCGGCATTTGGGAAACTCCGCCACATCTTTTCATCCTCCATCCCACAGTCATTGAAGACGAAGGTTTTCAATCAGTGCGTTCTGCCAGTAATGACGTACGGAGCGGAAACGTGGACCCTGACGATGGGCCTGGTCCACAAATTTAAAGTCGCTCAGCAAGCTATGGAAAGAGCAATGCTCGGCATTTCTTTGACCGATAAAATCCGTAACGACGTGATACGTCAAAGAACTAAGGTAGTCGACATTGCTAAGAAAATAAGCAAGCTGAAGTGGCAGTGGGCTGGGCACATCTGTCGTAGACCCGACAACCGATGGGGTAGACGGGTGCTCGAATGGAGGCCACGTACAAGCAAACGTAGCGTGGGACGCCCCCCGGCTAGGTGGACAGATGACCTAAAAAAGGTAGCCGGGAGTGGATGGATGAGAAGAGCGGAAGACCGCGTGTGGTGGCGTGCCTTGGGAGAGGCCTATATCCAGCAGTGGACCGATACAGGCTGATGATGATGATGATGATGCCGATATAACAACAATTAATATTTAAAATTAGAAAAAGTAAAAAATTCACGGGGGTCCCCATTCAAGAAACTAAAAAGTGTATGTGCGTCATCTACCGAAAACAGTATGAAGCAGCGCTGACCATGACATGGCGATACGGAACCCTCGGTGCGCGAGTTCGGCTCGCACTGAGCCGGTTTTTTTTAATACTTTTATGGAATAAGGTAAATACCTACTGTCAACTAGCTTGCTTCATGTCACCGCGAAAATAGGTGTCATGTCAGAACTTTCACTATTATTATTTTTATTTTATGGAACCTGACACGGTTGGCTACATCACCTGCTACATCCGTGATGTAAGCCCATAACACGTAGGGGAAATAGGTGCCATGTCAGTGCTTTCCTAACGTGAAGGAATGCAACTCCTAGCCAGGGATTTTTTAGTCTTATACATATATCTAAATGAGTCAATTGATGTATTTAACTTACAAAAGAATATTCCCTAGTATTTTGAAATATTGATTAGAACGTTCAGGTTTAATACCAAATTGATTCTATCACATCGGTGGTTGTTCGCATCTGGGTGAATTTTACCACATAGTAAGTATAAGGCAAAATAATTGAATCTGATCTATCGAACAACTCGTGCTCATACCGGAAATGTCTTTAAACTATTCGGATACCTAGTAGCATCATGCCATTATCATGATTCGGCCCTTTCGTATAAAGATTAAATAGCTTATTCCATGGGGAGACCTCGGAGGAGCTGTTTGATACGACCCCGCTGTCCCCTTTCTTTCCACCTCTGTATACCACGTGCGCGGAGAGAAGCAATCCCTGACTAGGTGTTGCATTGCTTCACGCTAGAACTCCCAATTGATGTGTGATAATCGATTCTGTAAAATGTGAAAAGCTCTCCCTGGCCATACATTTCCCGCGAAGTACAGTCTCGGGTCCTTCTAGAGAGGCGTAAACAGGCACCTGTCAAGCCGGCATGCAATACGCTACAATCGAACAACGAGGGCGTCGATAGTCACCATGACCTTATAGGAGGCCCGGCGCCACATAGCGAGCTTTCTATAAAAAACTGTCTCTAAACCTGCGGAAGATCGAAGTGCGGCGTTGCCCTGACTTCAGGGCACTTGGTCCTATCATCGCGTCTCCTGCCGACCGCAGGTGCCACGTCGCTCAGCAGACACGCACACACCGCCCACCACACCGCTTTCCAAGACATTTTCTTCACTTTTCACAACTCACGCATCAACACTAAACTTTAAAATACTCCACACAGGTTATTTGTTGAACACACCACACCACGCCATACCATGCGTTTGAAACTAAGAATCTGTTCGATTGCTGGCTTTTAGAAATATATAAATGATGGTGCTTATAAATTTACACTGTAAATATATTACTGGAGTAGTAACTCTTGTTGTGCGACGTACCTACAACTACTGACTGGAGATGTGGGAGCCAGTGTTTGCTTTACTATGCCAGTGCGGTAGTCGTTATCTATCAGCGCTGGAGCGCTGGAGCTCGGAGGTGAATCATCGCTGGAAAAAAATGGGCGCAGTGCGCACTTTGAAGCAGAATACAGTGTGTGTCGTTGTGTATGATAGTTTGTTAGAATATTTCTTCACTAGATAAATGCAAAGCCGAAAATAAGAGAAAAAATCCGTCCGGACCAGGATTCGAACCTGGAACTCCGGCTTGAGCCGCCAACGCGTTACCAATTCCGCTACCGGGTCGCCGACGTATATCTCAAAATTTTCGAACCGTTGCTTGCATTTTTCTAGTAGGTATCTCGCATCTCCTGCGTTGTTAGAATGTCGGACATAATGTCGAAATGCGAAAAATACATGAAAGACGAAACATCAGACAGCTGGAATTTGCCAGCCAAAGGTAGAATTGTTTTGTTACTCGTATTTCTTTATTCACTTCTTCTTTTTTTTTTATGGAAACTGACACGGTTGGCTACATCACCTACAACATCCGTGATGTCAGCCCATAACACCGGGTGAACTAGGTGCCATGTCAGTGCTTCCCCCTTTGATCGTGCCGGCTACACTGAACTGGTCGGAAAACACAAACTATTTACATAGCCGTTTAGACCGACGTTTCATTCAGTGCGGTGGTACACCAACCCGGGCGGGTTAAACCCGCTATGCTATAAAACCAAGTAAGATTAGGAGGGAAGGGACCTACAGTTTTACGAGGAATCCGAACCTCGGTCAGCCTTCAACGTCTTCTTCTTCTTCTTCTTCTTTTGATTATTGGCAACTGTCTCTACTTTATTCACTTGTATTTACAGATTTTCCTCGGCCTTAACGGTAACTTAGTGCGTACGGTGTTAATTTCATTTCCGGTTTTATTTTTCGCAAAATATTGTGCAATCACCATGAGGCCCAGAATCGCAACGGTGGGATCGCGTGCGCAAGTATTTATGACCAAAATTACCGGAAGACGAACATTATAATATAATGCATTTTTGAAAAGCGCAACAAATTTAATTATTGTTTTTGCAACGGGGTACTATTAATTCGGTGGTTAAAGCTGCTTTGTGAATAATACTAAGAGACCCTAACCAATAACAAACGTTTACCTTTCAATAAAATAGCAGCAGGTAGCGGGCTTATCTTATGTTCATTGTTCGAAGTAAGAGCAACATTCCTAAACGAAATTGCCTAAATATTTTAAGTATTTTAGAGAAGACAATGTCAGTCAGTCTGTTGTGTGTATGCGTCCACTGCTGAACATACATGTATATTCATACACACATACATACGACTCTCCAATCCTCCTCCAGTCCGGCCAGAAAGCCTACGGAGGTACGGAACCACTGCTTTCCGCCGACGTTGTTGATGTCGTCGTCCCACCTGGCGGGTGGTCTTCCCACACTCCATTTTCATGACCACGCCACGCCAGTGTAGGACACGGCTACTCGAACGGTCGTCGGCTCTTCGGCTGACTTGAGCTTAGCCACCCGGTGTCCTATATCGACTACTTTGGTGCGTCGGCGGATTGGCTCGTTACGCACCATGTCACATAGCGATATTCTCAGATAAGGCAATGGTTTTTTTAGTTATAATTGATTATTTATAAGATAAATAATGTTAAAAAAAAGTGGTAGTACCTACGGTTCGTTTTCGGTAGATATTCCACTTAGAATAAACGTTATTGAGCTCTATCGATAATATAAAAAAAAGTGATCTGTCTTCTAGTCACACCGCTATTTATTGCGTGCGAGCTACCGACAAAAATGTTTATCAGAAGACGCCGATGCATCAAAGTTAGCTGTCGTGTACACATGCCGATAGGCAACTTTAAACAAGGCAGACAATAGTTTATTTGATTTGCGATAACTAATGAGTCTGCTCACATTACACTATCGAGCTCAAGTAAACTAACACGCAGATGCCTCAATTACGTATTTAACTATGCTTTGCACAGGGCGGACTTATTGCAAAATGCCTTCTTAGTTCTTCTAGGTGACAGCTATGGTAATAATGACGAACACCGCCGAGGTTTTAACACATAATAACCAGGTCATGTTCTAAAAAGAATATTTGGAGAATGTGGGTATGAACATACGAGATATTATATGTAGGTACATCATTAAACACTGAAATATGCTTAACTTAAGTTAGTGGTAGTTGTTGGTTGACTATGTGGCGTATATGTACTTACGGAGCTTCCGTTTCCGGCACAGCGCTATACATCGATATATGATATCGGCACGACTTCCGCCGTGCGTGGTCGCTTTGCGATAGCGCTGTGCAATCGCTATTTATTTACATTATTTTTAGATGATTTCAACAATCAATGACCTTACTGTAATTTGTAGAAGGAAAGAAGATTTTGCTAAAATTCTTTTGACATTTGAATAACAATATAAAATGTTCTTCAACCATTCATAATTTAGTTTCTAGTTTTCAATAGTATACAAATATACACAAAAGCCTGAACCTTGCGACCCTTGTATGTAATAGTAGAAATGATTTTCACATAAGTACATTTATGTTGTTGAGGTATAGGCTCTGATGAAAAATTCAAGTTTTCGACTTTGAAGATGAGAGGAGCGAGAGGATAAAAGTTGTGAAAAATGTATTTATTAAAAATAATACAACTGATCATTCTAAGAACTCTCGCTATAAAAACTCGTAAAACTACCAAGGCTTAAAACCCAACGACCACCAGTCTTATGCCTAATTTTTTGAAGAATTTCAGGTTTAGCACTTTCGGATATAAAGGGTTATGTTTTTGCGTATTTCTAAAATTGCCTTTCAAAAGTAATCAAGGAAATTATAAAAACTATTTTTGATTACCTGATTTGATACTTGAGATTTGAGATTTGTACCGCGTTGTTGGGACGGTATTTAAGAAGAATAAATTTACCAGAGTCCTTGCAGAACACCACGGATTACTCTGATTACCCCAATTGTCGGGGTACAGCGTATGGTATGTATTTTTTATATCCTCAAAGTAAGCTCTTCAATGATATTATGAGTTTTATTTTTTAATTTCACTTTATGGCTCCACCCAATTTTTTTCTCGTATGACAATATAACCTATTTTTTCATACAAAGTTTAAATTTTCTAGGACTAGCTATTTAGACATTAAGGGGCTATGCCATACAGACAGATAGACGGACGGATAACGAAGTGATACTATGCGTTCCTTTTTTGCCATTTTGGAATGGAACCCTAATTAAACAATTGCATATGTAAGGAAGTAGGTAATTTGCAGTGAATATTTCAACGTTTTAAAAGAAATCTGTCTTCATATGGTAGATACTTTATTAAAAAAAAAAAAATATCAAATTTATTCGATTAAATACAGACGAAAAAAAACATACGAATTATGATCTATGAAGGAAGCGTACCGCAAAGCTGATCGAATATCAGCAAGCTAGGTGTGCAAAAGCGGTCCTATCCGGTTAATGTGTACGTCCGTCCGTATGTATGTAGGCCTCGAAGATGAATGGGCTCACGCATCGCGAAGAATGCGTTAAGAAAGTAGGCAAAAAGTGGTCGCACTTGCAGTTTTAGTAGGTTTAGGTTTGCAATTTTCTTGAAGGAGAAATTAGGATTCAGAAGAGCTAAATGTACGATTGAGATCAATGAGGTAGAGTGTATAGACTTTTAGACAGCTCAATAGTATCGCTAAACCAGACTTAATAATAATAAATAATTCTTTATTCACAAGTGCGCGATTTTTGTATAACTCACATTATTTACAAAGTAAAAAAAAATAATATTGCAATTAAAATAAAACATTTTACGACTCGTAATTGGCAGGTAAAACAACTAAGAACGACAAAATGGCTGAAATAGGTATCATTTATGTAGGAGAAAGGTTTAAATTTAAGTATAATATTTGTGCATTTAGTTTGACATTCAGGCTACCTAACTACTTGAAAAGTTGCACAGAGCTGAAGTCCCAACCTAGTGAAGTGTTGAAATTTCACTCATACGAAGTCACCACCAAAGTTAGTTCTAACATTCAAACATGACTCGGCAAGTCACAAGATGTAGAATTACGCATATTTTGTCTTAATTCATACTTCAAACAGATTATATTAAACAAATGGACTCTAGCTAGCGCAATCAAATACGCCTATGAAGCGATCTTAGCTCTTCGCCTCAGCTTTGCACACACGCTGCGCACGCTGCGCATACTGATGAGGGTGTGCGCAGCCGCAGTGTAGTCGTGGCGCATGCGCGGCATACGAACCTGCCCACAATGAGCCGAGATGCCGGAGATCCGTCCGGCCGACCGACTTGGTGCCCGACGGCAACCGACACGTTGACTTCCATACGTCTGATAGAGTTCACGCGCCTGCGCGGAGGACACTGGCCTGTAGAATTTGGAGAAAGTGTAGAGCAAATATAAGTAGGGTGGAGGCCCCTGCTGCACAGAATAAGGTAGCGCGGTATACAGACCAAAAAATTCACAGACCTCGTGCATTACACGACCTTCGAGGTACATTGAAAATGAACTCAAAAATTAAAAAATGCAAACTAAAACTTAGACAGAAAAAGATATAAGCTTGACATTATGTCTAACAAAGGTAACAAATTAATAAATATCAAATATAAAAATATAATATAGGTTAGGTTGGAAGAACGTAACCTATATTCCTATGGCTTCCTTCCGGCTCTATCATCAGGACCCTGGAAATCATATATGACTAGAGTACTTGCGAAGACAAATCCAACAAGCCCAAACTTGGTGGATTTATCATGTGTAGGTAGTTTAGGAGTTCCTATGGCTTCCTTCGGGCTCCATCATCAGGGCCCTAGTAATAACATATGACTAGAGTACTTGCGAAGACAAATCCAACGAGCCCAAACACGGTGGATTTATCATGTGTGGTTTAGGAGTTCCTATGGCTTCCTTCCGGCTCCATCATCAGAACCCAACTAACAAACTAACAAAGTCACCCGAGGATCTGCAGAGCCGTGATTTGATTTTTCACAATTTATTTCATACATTCGGATATTCCTCCTCGCTCTCTACGCTGTTGCACTTCCAAAAGTTGATTTCACACTCTCAGCACGAACCATCGTCGACAGATGAATGCTTTTTTTTAATGTAGCCCAAAGTCCAAATCTAAACAGGTTGCATTAAATTTTTTTACATAAATTTTGTTTTGTTTTACTTTTTGGAAAAAAAATCTTGTAGCCCTAGCCGATACGCGTCTTTTGAGCCCTCAAACACTCGCGTAGCCCCAAAACTCGCGACACCAGGACGATTTCACACTCTCACCGAAAATACTGAAGCGATCGAAAAAACATTTTCAATGTTAAAAACATCATTTTCCGACGCCCTCGACAACAGCAGTTTGCGGACATTTCGGCACGAAAACTCGAAATAAAAAGCGCAATTGAATGATTTTTCGAAAATATGTAAGTAGTGAACATCAGATTGCAGCACATATGAGCGACCTCCCGAACCTCCCGTCTAGTCATGCATGAACTTCTTGCGGTAGATGTACCGGACCTGTGATGTCCTGGTCTGGAGGACTATGCACTCGCAATACAAAAGTTTTCCAGTGTATACATATCGTACAGTTATAGTGTGTACATATCGTAAAAGTACACACAAGTTAGTTATTTCAGGATAGATTCATTCTTAACGGTTGGATAAGCCTCTACTATACACTAAGAGAGTGATCCTGCCCACAAGGGAAAAATTTATTACTAACAATTAATAGAAATTAATAGTGTATTATTAATGGTGTGAACACTAACATTATCGCTAACACACATCTAACAAACTTACTATGTCGGCCAAAAAATGTAATCCGCATAAAATTCCGAAGTAGGCAATTTTATTAATGACTAAGATTCGAGCCACTCCACTATCGACGGGGATAATAATATTTTAGCGATTATTCACGGCATTTATAGTCTAACTAAGCGATCGGTCCACTCTCACCGATGAGCACGGGATCGCTACTTTAAAACAACTACAACTACTACTAAAAACAATAAAAAAATATATATACTTATAATTCACTAAAATTGTATGTGAAAAAACGTTCGTGATAAAAACGAGTAAACTGATTTCATTGATTTGAAGAAAAGCTCGTGATAAATGTTTCATAGCCGAAGGCGGTAAAGGTATGGGAGTATGCAATCCTTTGTGTGTTGTGTTACTTCACCTACAGTATGAGATCGTGAAAAATATTTATTTAGTGTAACTGGTGTTCTGCACAAATATTTTATTGATTGTGGTTCAAAATTAAGAGAACCATCCAGTGATTGAGTTCCTTGTGAGAAAATTGACAAGATGGATATACGTACGGATATTACGAACATATTGAGCACCAAATGTTCGACATAGTGTGCGAGCTACACTGGACCTGAATATGTATTTTACTTTTACTCTTGTTTCGAGTAATAACTTTCTTTCGAGCAGTTCTCATAAATGGTTACAGAATTCTCTTGAGGTTAGCACAGCATCCTCATTGTGATGTGCATTCCATTGGAACGTTAAAATAAATCACAAAATAGAACTAAGTGAGTCAACCTCACAGAGCAAGAAATACGGCGCGCGCCGACTTGGTGAAGACGGCCGCCGGTCGATAATCTTGTAGTTAACCTCCCTCATACATTAGTTGGCGCTGTTTGTTTCAGACTCGATCAGTGCATGCGTTGGAGCCATCATGCGCCCCATGATTGTGGTGATACACTCCTGCAGATCATGGAAATTGCTAGTGCAAATCATCAATGCAAAGAAATAATTATACAAGAACGTTGAATATAATTATATTAGTCACAAAAAATCTATTTTAACTCCGTACAGACTGAACAAAGGTCCCCAAATGTTCCTATTTGTAACTTATTTGTAACTCAAGGAGTAGTGCTGACCCCATTTACTTGTCGAGGGCCGTAATCTCAAAATTTCTCTTCTAATGCATTGGCACGACTATGCTGATGAACAAAGGCACTGTCGTGCATTTCTGAGTTTACAATACAATAAGGTAAGAAGGGTACAATTTGCGTGCCTATATACAGCCGCCACATACGGGGATGCGTGTGTCACGTGTTACCTACCTACCTACATCAGTAATTATTGGTGGAGTGTAGGCGGACAAGGCCATCGATACTTCATTAATATGCACGTGTGTCGGTCGGAAGCGATAGAAATGGAAAATGTCAATAATGTTGGGACCGCGCGCCGCGCGAGCTCCACTCATCATTTCGCGCACCTTTCTTCATTTATTGATAACTAGCTGAGCCCGCGGCTCCGCTCGCGTGAAATTCGTATTCCAAAGAAGAATGTAAGTAACTAAGAGCGAGGCGGAAGGCCGAGCTGCGTTCAGATAATCGAAAAACCTTCTTAAAGAAAGTAACTAACTAAGGGCGAGGCCGAAGGCCGAGCTGCTTCCAGGTAAACGATAAACCTTTCTCAAATAAAGGAAGTAAGTAAGGGCCGAAGGCCGAAGGCCGAGCTGCGTTCAGGAAGACGATAAACCTTCTGGAAGAAAGGAAGGAACTAAGTGCGAGGCCGAAGGCCGAGCTGCGTTCAGGTAAACCAAAAACCCTCTTCCGCCTTCGGGCCTCGCCCTTAAAGACTTCCTTTCTTCGATAGAATATAATATCGTTTACTCAATCTAATTATTTCATAAAAATAAAAAAGTAATATTAAGAACTAAAGAATTAAACCTACCTAACAAACATTAAAATAACTATCAAAACGGGCATTTTCAAATGTTCTTAGAGCACTTGCGGCATTACCCCGCTGGATGGCAAGGCTTACCCTTTGAATGAAGTACATAAGCCCTTGATGGCGGGACACCAGTTGCGTCAACCAGCTCAAGCCTCTTTTGGCTTCACTGCTCCACGGACCGAGGGTTTCAACCGCAAACGCAACAAATTCGAAATCTTGAATTATATTTCTATATTTGCTGCGTTTGAGGCTCTTCGCCCCAGCCTCGGCCGCGCCAGCCGCTCTTGAAGATGTCCTAACGTGACTTGGAGCCAATGTGAGAACAAAAGTGGCGTCCCACATCAAAGACTACCCTTAGTCCATGGCACTAAGGTGATAGCATCGGGCCTCTTGCCATCCAGCCGGGAATAACCGCGAGGTTCTAGGATGCACGGTATATTTGCCGTTAGAAGCGTGGACTTTATAATAAAATTTAAATTAAAATTAACTCAATCTTAATATTAATTAACTTTATTCGAGATGGTTTAGCTTCTTCCTGAACGCAGCTCGGCCTTCGGCCTCGCCCTTAGTTACTTGTTTTCTTCGAGATGGTTTATCATTTGTCAGAACGTAGCTCGGCCTTCGGCCTCGCCTTAGTTGCTTACTTTCTTCAAGATGGTTTAGCTTCTTCCTGAACGCAGCTCGGCCTTCGGCCTCGCCCTTAGTTACTTGCTTTCTTCGAGATGGTTTTTCAATTATCCGAACGTAGCTCGGCCTTCGGCCTCACCTTAGTTACTTACTTTCTTCAAGATGGTTTAGCTTCTTCCTGAACGCAGCTCGGCCTGCGGCCTCGCCCATAGTTACTTACTTTCTTCGAGAAGGTTTATGGTCTTCCAGAATAGAGCTCGGCCTTCGGCCTCGCCCTTAGTTACTTACTTTCTTCAAGAATGTTTTTCTTCTTCCTGAACTCAGCTCCGCCTTCCGCCTCGCCCTTAGTTACTTTCATCGAGAAAGAATATCGTTTACGTGAGCGCATATCCGCCTTCGGGCCCGCCTTTAGTTACTTACTTTCTTTTTTTTAAATACGAATTTCACGCGAGCGAAGCCGCGGGCAACAGATATATAAATTTTATTGCACCAATGACAGCGACATAACTTCGACTTTCAATTATTATTTTTATTTATCAAACAATTTGTCACCGGCCAGCTCACGTCGAGATGACAGTTCTCCGTTGTCAACATGACATTTAAAATTGTTTTTTACCTTTACTTTGGATTGCGTGATTTTTATTATATTTTTTAATTATTATGTTCATCCGGGATATACACTGTCACTATAAAAAGTTTCGTCAAATTCCGTTCAGTGGTTTTTGCGAGATGCGCGTACAAATAGACATTTTTGCATTTACGAATTTATGATATGTATAGAAAGAATAGATATGTATAGACTATTGTGTTCAAGTTATAAAAAAGAAGAACTGTCATTTTCGTTGTATCTACTTATTTTTAAATTTTGAATGAATATTTTATTCAAATTGTATTTGCTGCCAGTTCTCAAGATATAATTATGTACTTTGGACTACGTGATTTTAAACGCGCAATAATGTTTATAATTGTTAATTTTTTTTTATTTTTGTTATTTTTTTTTACGTATTATGTTAACCCGGCATATAAACTGCCACAATACAAAGTTTCGTCTAATTCCGTTCAGTGGTTTTTGCGTGATGCGCGTACAGACAAACAAACAAACAAACAAACAAACAAACAAACAAACAAACAAACAAACAAACAAAAATTTTAAAAACTGTTCTAACATGTTCAGTATCTCATTTTTAGCCACCCTGGTTAGTTTTCTTCCGAATACATTCAATGTACAGACTTTCTTACCTCTACGATTTTATTATATGTATATAGATCTTCGAATGAAAGTAGGCCGAGCGAGTGAGATTTATAACGACAAATAATTTTTAAGCATTTTGAACAAACTGACCCTTCAAGAATTTTCCAGTGCAAGTTTTAAAGCTGAATTATTTGTTTACCGTAAATACTTGTGTACCTAATGAGAAATTTTATTATTACCCCGAATGCAGCACCATTTCGTAGTACATCAAGCACTACACAATACACGTCCATTTCATTGCTTGTTAGAGCGAGACGAAACTAAACAAAAACAATAGGTAGGCTAGTGGGTCGCACACTTTTAGGGTAGCGTGCCTCAAAAGAGAAAAAAAAACGGCCAAGTGCGAGTCGAACTCGCGCACCGAGGGTTCCGTATCGCGATCTCATGGTCAGCGCCACTCACGCCATCTATGGCGTGTTTTATGAAATGCTTCATATTAGTTAAAATTCATGATTAGTTAAAATGCTTTATACATTTTAGTTTCTTATATGAAACTGACACGTTTGGCTACATCACCTACAACGTCCATGATGTCAGCCCATAACACCGGGTGAACTAGGTGCCATGTCATTGCTTCCCCCTTTGATCGTGCCGGCTACACTGAACTGGTCGGAAAACACAAACTATTTACATAGCCGTTTTGACCGACGTTACATTCAGTGCGGTGGTACCAACCCGGGCGGGTTAGACCCTACCACCAAGTAAGATTAGGAGGGAAGGGACCTACAGTTTTACGAGGAATCCGAACCTCGGTCAGCCTGCAACGGCCAGCGGTCACCCATCCAAGTACTGACCGCACCCAGCGTTGCTTAACATAGCGACAGTTGACACTTGACTGTCTGCACCACTGAGCTATCGAGGGTAACCGGTTCAAGTTCGGTAACGGTTCAAGAGATACAGCCCTCGGACAGACGGACAGACAGACGGCGTAGGCTTATTAATAGGGTCCCGTACGACGGATACGAAACCCTAAAAACCGAACCCTTAAAGGATCACTCTTGTGTCTGTCTGTCTGTCCATATGTCACAACGGGTAGTCGCTGGGGAGCGATCGCAGTGGTAGACTTCGGTCTACCCAAGGTGTCGGGCCCGGCCACCAGGATCCATAGACCCGTATTAGCGACCTTTGTACGGGATCGCAGAGGCGTTCAGTCGTCCAAGGTGTCGGAGTTGGGTACTAGTATCCGTGACGTTTCCCTATGCAGACCACACGGTGGCTACCCTTAAAACTAGCAGTTGGCTACCCTATCCCGCAACTGGGCGGTGTAACGGGCGTCACTGTTAGAAATAATGTGTGGTAGAGAACTTGTTCTCGACGATTACTCATTAAACGTTGCTTGTCTAACATGAGTACTAAGTTGGGGGTTTCGGCCTCCGCTTAGCTCACGCTGCTGACTCCACTCAGGTCGGTGGGTCAAATGAGATACTACCCTAAACGCTGGGTTGAGTACTGCGGGGTTCCGTTAAAAGCCCCAGAATGCTTCGTGCTTCTGCACGGAACACTGGAGTTGGTCTCGCAGGGGTTGTGGTTTAGCGTTGATTCCCTGGTGCTTCTGTACTTGTGTAGTCAAAGCACCTAACACGGGAATAAGTAGCGAAAGCTGCGAGTGGTGAGCCACTTAGAGCTCCGTAACCAATGTGGAGAATTGGTAGACATGCGAATAATGTAGATCGGTATGTCGGTGCAACACACACTTATATGTGGATGTGGAATGGATTTTCCACGAGCTAATGACGCTGACGTAAGTCTGTCATTCGAGACCGGTGGATCCCCGGTACACATTAGGTGGAGGTCATATGCACTTCCACGCATATACATAGCTGGTGAAAACAAAAGCCTTTAGGCTAGTACAAAACGCTGAGGCCCTGGGCACAGGTTGTGGTTGGATAGGGTGCTGACCCCAGTGGCAGTGAAGGCTTCACCCCCGGCTCTCGACTTCGGTCGGGGGTTCCCTCGGGTGGACGGGTGGTGGCTCGGATCGGCTGGGGAAAGGTCGCAGCCTGTGTTTCCCACGGGATTTTTTCGGAAGAACGGATGTTCGACAGAGCAGCTATGGGGCCTCGATCTGGCATACATGATCACTGTACTCGCAAGAGTGCAGGTAGTAGACGTCTGGATTTTGTAGCCGGAAGGCTGGTATCTCCGGACGTCTATAAAGCAAACGTAAATCAAACAACAAAATGATAGTAAAAGGAGGTTGTCCATAGGTCACATTAAATACTCATTAAACTACATATACTCATTAAACGTTGCTAGTCTAACATGAGTACTAAGTTGGGGGCTTCGGCCTCCTCTTAGCTCACGCTGCTGACTCCACTCAGGTCGGTGGGTCAAATGAGATACTACCCTAAACGCTGGGTTGAGTACTGCGGGGTTCCGTTAAAAGCCCCAGAACGCTTCGTGCTTCTGCACGGAACACTGGAGTTGGTCTCGCAGGGGTTGTGGTTTAGCGTTGATTCCCTGGTGCTTCCGTACTTGTGTAGTTAAAGCACCTAACACGGGAATAAGTAGCGAAAGCTGCGAGTGGTGAGCCACTTAGAGCTCCGTAACCAATGTGGAGAATTGGTAGACATGCGAATAATGTAGATCGGTATGTCGGTGCTACACACACTTATATGTGGATGTGGGATGGATTTCTCACGAGCTAATGACGCTGACGTAAGTCTGTCATTCGAGACCGGTGGATCCCCGGTACACATTAGGTGGTGGTCATATGCACTTCCACGCATATACATAGCTGGTGAAAACAAAAGCCTTTGGGCTAGTACAAAACGCTGAGGCCCTGGGCACAGGTTGCGGTTGGATAGGGTGCTGACCCCAGTGGCAGTGAAGGCTTCACCCCCGGCTCTCGACTTCGGTCGGGGGTTCCTTCGGGTGGACGGGTGGTGGCTCGGATCGGCTGGGGAAAGGTCGCAGCCTGTGTTTCCCATGGGATTTTTTTCGGAAGAACGGAAGTTCGACAGAGCAGCTATGGGGCCTCGATCTGGCATACATGATCACTGTACTCGCAAGAGTGCAGGTAGTAGACGTCTGGATTTTGTAGCCGAAAGGCTGGTATCTCTGGACGTCTATAAACAAAACGTAAATCAATAAATGATAGAAAAGAAAGTTGTCCATATGTCACAACTTATTTTCTCCGGATCTACTGAACGAAAACTGCAACGACGACTGGTTTTTTTTTCAAGTGCATCATGTGACGTTCCAATGGAAAGAGCTCGATATAAGAAATACAAATAAAAGTTTTACAAAAGGCATAGTTTAAAAGATATAAAAGAAAATCTAGCATCCACCGACGACTTATCCCCGAAACTACCGAACATTTTGAGAATAAATACGGAATATAGGGAGTCTCTTATATTATAATTTACATGAAAACCAAATCGAAAATCCCAAGTCCTAAATTTGTCACGAAAAATGATGGAACGTGGATGCCATGAATTCACAAGCACAGGGGTTTTTGTGCACTTTACAAATCTATACTTGTAACTCATTGCGCATATTGAAGTATTTACTTTGTTTTTTCACTTACTAGCTTTTGCCCGCGGCTTCGCTCGCGCGAAATTAGTATTTATAAAGAAGAAAGTAGGTATGTAAGCCCGCTGCCGTACCTTTATTTCGGCGCGCGGAGCATTTCAGTTTGTATGAGAGAGAGCCACATCTTAGCGTAACCGAAACTGAATTTTATTTAGCCTACCCTGTGTCCCACATAATTAAATGTGCTTGTACAAAGTTTAATCGAATTCGGATGATCGGTTTAAGAGTTATGTAGGAACACACATACATAGAGAAAAGATTTCTAAAAATCGTCAATTTAGTTTTAGTATCATACATAGAGTCTACAAACGCAGTATCTTTTTTTTTTTTTTTATACTGAGCGCGACATGTGGCGCCGAGTCACCCATAAGGTGTCTAGCGACGCCCATGGACATTCGGACGCAGGCGGGGGCTGCGAATGCCATGCCGGCCTGACAGGTGCCCATTCACGCCTCTCTTGAAGGACCCGAGACTATACTTGGGGGGAAATATGTGGGCAGGTAGAGCGTTCCAGAGTTTGCCGGTTCTGTGGAGAAAGGATCTGCAGAACCGATTTGTACGCATCCGCGGTAAATCCAGCGTATAGGGATGCAATCCCTGCCCAGTGCGCGTTGTACGGAGGTGGAAAGGGGACGCCGGAATCGCGTTAAACAGCTCCTCCGAGCACTCCCCGTGGAATAAGCGATAGAACACGCTTAGGGCGCCGACATCCCTACGAAGTTGCAGCGGTTCTAGATCGCGGGACACGTCGGGGTCATCCACAAGTCGCACGGCTCGACGCTGGATCGAGTCCAAAGGCGCAAGCTGGTATTTGGCTGAGCCATCCCACAGGTGCGAGCAGTACTCCAAGCAGGACCTAATCTGCGATTTATACAGAAGCAGCCTTTGGCCCGGCGTGAAGTACCGTCGAACCTTATTGAGTACGCCTAGCTTTTTTGAGGCCAGCTTGGCCTTGCCCTCGATAAGGCGCCGGTAATTTAGGTCGTGCGACAGTTCGACTCCGAGGACCCCGAGGTGGTCGCTTAATTTAAGCGACGTGCCTTGGAAGGAAGGAGCTGGTGTGAACGCCGCCCTCTTCGCACTGAAAGCGCAAACTTGTGTTTTTGAAGCGTTGAACTCGACCAAATTGCTACGGCCCCATTCGGAAATAGACCTAAGCGTTTGTTCGAGTTCAGACACAAGTCTTCGCCTCTTTTCATCCACAACTTCTCGTCTGGCTGAAGGGTGACTGGTATAGGATCCGTGTGCTGTACTGTCATCCGCATAACAATGTATGTTGCCGAGTGGCAGCATGTCATTGATATGCAGAAGAAACAGTGTGGGTGACAGCACAGATCCCTGCGGTACGCCGGCATTCACTGACATGGCGTCCGACGAGCAACCGTCCACTAGGACCTGAATGCTACGCCCATGTAGGAAGTCGGCGACCCAGTCGCAGAGGCCAGAAGGAAGTCCGTACGCCGGAAGCTTGCCCAGGAGCGATTTGTGCCAAACCCTATCGAATGCCTTGGCAATATCGAGGCCAATTGCCAAGGATTCACCATGTCCTTCAAGCGATTCCCCCCAAAGGTGAGTGACGTACGCTAGGAGATCACCAGCAGATCGGTTTGGCCGAAAGCCATATTGCCGATCGCTGATGAGGTTATTTGTCTCCAGGTACGCCATGAGCTGGGCGTTGATAATACGCTCCATCACCTTGCAGAGTAGGGAGGTAATCGCTATAGGTCGGTAGTTCGAAGGGTTTGAGCGGTCGCCCTTTTTGGGGACCGCTTGAACAAATGCAGATTTCCAGGCTGCCGGCACACGGGAAACAGAGTAAGAGAGGCGGAAAAGGCGCGTTAGCACTGGAGCCAGCTCGGGAGCACACCGTTTCAGCACCAATGCAGGAATCCTATCCGGCCCACTCGCCTTCCTGGTGTCTAGGGAGAGAAGCTCCGCCCGCACAGTTCGTTGTCGGAACTGTACTTCCGGCATAGAGTTCTCACACCTAGTTATGGATGGAGGGATGGCACCCCCATCGTCCAGGTTGGAGTTCCCCGCAAAGAGAGACACCAATAAATCGGCTTTCTCCTTTGCGGAGTGGGCAAGTGAGCCCCCAGGACACTGCAGTGGTGGAAGTGAGGAGCGGCAAAAATTCGATTCGACAGATTTGGCGAGAGACCAAAACTCACGGCTCCCAGTTGGGTGCTGGTTCAGCCTATCACCAACTCTGCCGATATGCTCGAATTTGGCCCTGGCAATAGCCCTCTTGCAGGATCTGGAGAGGCGGTTGTATTCTTTCTTCAGTTCGGATACATTTGGATCGCGTCTGGCACGAGCGCACGACCATGCACGATAAGCTGCGCCATTAGCTGCGACAGCTTCAGCACAGTCGCGGCTGTACCAGGGCTGGCTTTTACCACCGAGGCGGACGAGGGCGCTGGGAATAAACATCTCCATACCCCCCAGAACCACCTCGGCTACGGCATTGGCGCATTCCGACGGATCATCCGAACTGAAGCATAGCTCTCTCCATGGGTAGGATGCGAGGTATTCTCGCATACCATCCCAATCTGCTGAGGCGTAGTGCCAAATTCGACGCATTCCTCCAGTACGGGACTGAGGAGGCGAAAATGGCACCGTGGACCCCACTAGACAGTGGTCAGAGGAGCCAAGAGGAGCGCTCACTGTGACTTTGTATCCAGCAGGGTTCGTCGTCAGCAGAAGATCCAGCAGAGAGGGTACATGACCGTCTGGGATCTTATAAAACAAAGTAACTTACTCCATGAACGTCCCTTACAGATTTATTATTAGTATTGATATTGATTGATGATGATGTTTTTTTTACAAATCAATCTGATGAATCCGCAAATAGTAAAAGCAGAAAGGCGTCGAGAATCTGTTAACATTATAATGAATTGAGAACAAACAGCAAGTAATAATATGTAATTAATAATCTCGATCACCTCTCCCCGCGCCGCTCCCGATCTGCAGCGCCTCCCGCCCCCACCCCGCGGTCGATGCACCCACCACAGCACACACTACCTCGCGGAAACGATATCGGAGCGAACGAATGGTGAATGTGTAAATGCGGATAAATAAATAAAATAAAGTGGAGATGTAGAAAAAAGTATGTCAGTATGCTGACTGGCGAGGCGAGTAGAATGGTGGCGCGGCGCCGCGCCCCGCCACCGACAAGAATACTCGTTCCGATATCGAGAAGATACGACACTCCATTCCTCTTTTCCCAACCGAACACTGTTTGATTACCAACATGTGTTTGATATCTAATATCAGCTGTAGAAAGAACTAACATTCATAGATCAGGGCACCTAAAAAACCACAGGAAAATTTACAATGTGGAATACATTATTTTGGAACTGCGGTCTTTTTATTTTCAAAATCACAGTCTGTTTCTTTAAAATCTAATTAAAACATGGCTACAAAATATTCTTGTTCGCCTCAATGTACTTCTCCCACATCCCAAAGGTTGGTTAGAACCTCGCGGCATTAAGCTTGCCTGTTGTACCTAATTTTAATAAATTGATATTTCAAGAAAGATTAACATATTTAACTAATTTATTTTTTATTTTTCAAGTAATTAAGTAATCAAAAAATTAATAAAGATCTTAACTAAAACTAACCTAAAACAAAACTTACCTATCTAACAAAATATAAGTAACAAACAAAAAAAAAAAAAAACAAACATACACTCGAATTGATAACGTCCTCCTTTTGGGAAGTCGGTTAAAAACTAAATAATATATTTAACTGATTTTCTGTAGCTATTAGAGTGTTTCATAAAAATCCTTAAATCATTACAAACAAGTCGATCGTGTGGTATCTTCTCTGGTGTCTGGGAGGAGTAGTGTCGGACACTCGGACACCCGCGTGTGTGGCCACACCGCACTTGGTCTCTGAGCGCTCGCCGCGGTGTTGCTAGCAGTGTCGCTCTACCTGTTTGCTGCCAGCCAACCTGTCTGTCGGTCACCCGGTGCGGAGGTGCGACGCGGCAACATTCGCTCTCATTTTTTGTTGGAAAAATGCAGCCTCGATGAACATTCAGTGATGCTGATCTAGAAATCACTATGTACAACATTTTGTATAGTTGTCATATTTGGAGGAAACTTGTTAACAGCAGGTGGAACAGAGCAACATTTTATACTCATTCACCCACACTATGAAACATTTCGGGCCGCATTTCGATAAAAACATAATTTAGCATATTATTATTCTACTTGCTGCCTGATATGTTGTGCTGTAATTTATGAGAGTACTTGCAGCACAACACCAATTACTCTGCTTAACAGTTATCCCGATTGTCGGGATACGGCGTGTGGTATGTGTGTAATGTATATATAGCAGAGAACACAATTCAAGTGTGGTTTATCTATCCATCTATAGATTAATAAATAAATACTAATACAAGTTTGCTTAAATCTCACTCACTCACTCGTCAGAGACTACTGTGAAACTAAATTATGTCAGAATCGGTAGCTCAGAGGTGCGATCGCACAATAGGCGATCTTAAGCACACTTAGACCCGGGCAGAACGGGATGGGTGACCGTTCACCGTTGAGGCAGACCGTGGTTCGGATTCCACGTAACACATTACGTCCGTTCCATTCTTACTTTACTACGTGGTATGGTTTAAACCGCCTGAGTTCAAACAACCGCACTGAAATAAAGGTCGCTCGAAGCGGCTATAGGCAAATAGTTTGTGTATTCCGTCCAGTTCAGTGTAGCCGGCGCGACCGAAGGAAAGCACTGACATGGCACCTAGTTCACCAAGGTATTATGGCTGACATCACGGATGTTGTAGGTGATGGAGGCAAACTTGTCAGTTTTCATAAAAAAAAAACAACCCCCTTCTGCAATATTTAGAGTTCTGTAATCTTACTTCTTTGATATGCTAACTTTGCTTAGTTACCTTCCATATAAATTGAGTAGGCAGTCCTTATCATAGCAGTGCAGACAGTTTGTCTATAATTAAGAGTGGCACCGAAGCTTTAATTTATGATTATAAATATATCTGCAGTAGAGTTGGTTTCTCGAAGGCCTCCTTCCTAGAGCAACTGACCAATTAGCAAGCACGCACGCGCGCGCGCGCGCTGCGTAGACGGACTACGAGAGTCCGGTGTCGAAGAGCGTAGCCCGATACCAGCCAGCGAAAGCCAGGGCTTGTTGACACAAACGAAAGTATTCATTTACTTAGGACGGAAATATTTGACACGATTTATATTATTTCTATTTGTTTCTCTACCTGTGTTATTAACCTCAGATTTTTCTAACAATACTCGTTAATAATTTAAGAAAAGGATTTACGAAAAAGCAAACATGTAGAAACATATTTGCTAGAGGTCTTCTGTTTCGGAGCTGTCCTTAGGTCTTGGGCGAAATATGCATAGGTATGGGTAAATATATGAACATCATTCGTAAAGAGAGGCCTAAACACGAAGTTAATTATTGTACCTAAACTAACTGCTTAGGTAAATATATTGTTTTAAACGTGTAAAATGGATCTAACCCTTAGTAAATTTTCCAGATTCAGTTCAGTCTATATGATCTAACAAGGCTTGTGCCAGACAGGAAGCCTAAATTGATCTCTTTTACTGCGGAAGCCTAACAGTTTTTATGAACACATGTCTGTAACATTATACAGTCGTGTGAATAAGAAAGTGATTTTTTATGTTCCGCTTCGCGAATGACACTCTCCGCCGCCGCCGCCGCCTCTGCTTTAGTTGACAGCTGTATGGTTAAGTTATATGTATGGTTAGGTGATATGGTATACTTTTGTACATTTCATTAAATTCTTAAATTGTTAATATGAAATGTTTCGTAATTTTTAAGAAGTGATAATTAAATTCACGCAAACCAATAGAGTATGAATCTTGAGGAGGGAATAATGCATTTGGTAAGTCTCTCGAAATTAACCTTACAAAATAAAGATAGAAAGGTTGAATGCCATGTCATACCGACAAAGAAATGAATGTCCAATCTCTGAAATGTATCTATAGTTATAGGAGCAATTAAGCGAATTGTACATAAATAAACATAATTTAATACAAACATTGCATTCTCTACTCGTATGTTTCATACCATAAAACATAAGTTAACCATCTTTTAAAGACAACCAACTACAGAAATCTAACGTACTATGCCTCCATCTTTCTCCTATGCTTGGTTGAATATTTTATGCAAGTAACTAAGTAATAATTGTATTAGATACACTGAGTTAGACTTTCATACGCTCGAGCTCGGAACCTTGCGAAATGTGATGTTCCCTCAACAGTGAAATTTTAATTGAAATGAGAAAGAAAACTTTGTGTGTGGTTTTCACTTTTATTTATTATATGCTGAGAGTTGAATAATTGCGTTTTTAGCCTTGGAATAAGTACCTTGTCAGAATTAACTAATTCAATGCATGCGTACAATAGAAATTAGTATCAGATGATAACTACTAAGTTCGAGTACCTAAGAACACAAGAAGAAAACAAAATAAACGGAATACTAGCGCGCAAAATTGGTCTTATCACTAGAAGTGATTTCTTCCAATCAACCTTATGCGTTAACTTGTTTTGGTGAAAATGTTTTCTTTTTTTAAAATTTCAGTTAAATGAATCCTAGCGCAGGTATCTGAAGTAATGGCCAGGTTTCCTCGAAGGCCGAGTGGTATAAGGAAACAGGTTCATATGTAGGCAACTACGTAAACACACCCGTCAATGAATCTTCAAGACGCTATAACTAGAATCCGGTTTGTTAAACGATGTCGACGCGGCCAACTTTTGTTTCAGTCCACGCCGCGTGTCCGACATACTATATACTCTGAACCAAAACGTCACAACTTCATACACCATCGCTTGAAAACCTCAATTTATCGCGTTTGCTTTATGGTTAAATTTGAATTATTTATACTATTGAACTTACACGATTATTACCAAGTGTCTGACCGTAGAGAAACACTGAAAAGAAAACTCTCACCAGAAGGCGATAAGGTTGAAAATGAAGAATCGTAGTGAAATGAGACGATTCCTAGGTCGATGCTTATGTGACAGGTTTCGAAAACAACGTACAAAGTACAGAGTAATAAAATATTTTTTTTTCGTGGCGTTTCGAGACGTTAATTGCAACTAGTTGATTTGTAGATTGACAAAGTAGTTCGCTCCAGTAATTACGATAATATGGATATACATAATTAAATTGATTCTCTAGCTTGATCTCGTAGCATGGATTATCGAGCCAAAGCATGGAAAAAGTTTCTTTTATAATCACTAGCATTAAAAAAAACGGCCAAGTGCGAGTCGGACTCGCGTACCAACATGTAATTGGTCGGTTTTTATTATTTGTTGTTTCACTTTAGAGTTTGCACTGTAATCACACCAAGTTGGACGCTTGTATGTATAGCCGTTTTTAGGGTTCCGCATCCGGTACGGGACCCTATTACTAAGCCTACGCCGTCTGTCTGTCTGTCTGTCCGTCCGTCCGTCCGTCTGTCCGAGGGCTGTATATTCTCTTGAACCGTAATAGGTAGCCCGTTGAAATTTTCACAGAATGTGTGTTATTATGGCCGATATAACAACAAATAATAAAAATAAGAACAAGTAAAAAATTCATGGGGGTTCCCATAGAAGAAACCAAACAAAAAAGTGTATGCGCGCGCGCCATCTACCGAATAGAGTATGAAGCATTTTAACTAATCAAGAATTTTAACTAATATGAAGCATTTCATAACACGCCATAAATGGCGTGAGTGGCGCTAACCATGACATGGGGATACGGAACCCTCGGTGCGCGAGTTCGACTCGCACTTGCAAGGTCATGGCGACCGAGGTTATGACGGGAGGACAAATTGTTATTGGCGGAGAAGTGATCGAACAGGTTGAAGAGTACGTATACCTCGGTCAAATTCTGCGCCTTGGTAGACAAGGTCTGCTTAAGGAGGTGGAGAGACGAATTCAACTGGGTTGGGCTGCCTTTGGAAAACTAAAATTCGTCTTGAAGTCTGACCTTCCGCAAAATTTAAAGACCGTATATATGACCAGTGTGTCCTACCGGTTATGACGTACGGGTGTGAAACGTGGGCTCTGACGGTCGCTGTTGTCCAAAGGTTGAAAGTTGCCCAGCGAGCAATGGAACGAGCCATGCTGGGAATATCGCTACGTGATATGGTGCGTAACGAGGCAATCCGAGGACGCACCAAAGTAGTTGATATTGGACTCCGGGTGGCTAAGCTCAAGTGGCAGTGGGCTGGGCACGTTAGCCGAAGAGACGATGACCGTTGGAGTAACCGTGTCCTACACTGGCGGCCGTGGACAGGAGAACGGAGTGTGGGAAGACCACCCGCCAGGTGGGATGACGACATCAAGTACGCCGGCGGAAATCAGTGGTTCCGTATCGCTGAAGGCCGGGAGGACTGGAGGAAAATTGGAGAGGCGTATGTCCAGCAGTGGACGCTTACACGCTGACTGACTGACTGTTGTTGTTTAGTTGTCAATCAAGCAAATAATAAAAACCTTTTCGCCACCTTATGAAGACGATCTAGAGTTGATTCTAGTGGTAGGTATAGAGCGATCTAGAAGCCACACAGAGGTCGATGTGCGCGGGCCGGGCACGGGGCGGACGGGGCGGCGCGGCGGGGGCGTGGCGGCGGTGCATCGGAGGCTGTACCTTTTAGCGAGTACATCAATTTGCCTGCTCTTGAGGAGCACCCTCACGCAGCGCCCGACTGTCTGCGGCTGCGCTGGGGCGGCACCGGAACCGCTTCTTTCGCGAACCGGTTCGAGTAGCATCCTATTATAGCGGTTATTGGATGATATAGTTGCTGTTATCTAAAGTTGGCTACATTTGTTTTGTTTCCATATACATTATCAATTATGAACATCTAGGCATTTGTATTGCAATCGGCGGGCAGCGGCGGCGGCGCTACTGGTGCTTACATTCATACGATACAGTCACGACTCCTGGTCCTGAATATTGGGTTGGCTCTGGCTAAGGAATTTTTTGACGTGATGACGTCACGTGTTATAAATTGATGAACACCGGCTGCACTCACGAAAAAGTGTCACGTTCCATCTAAACCTGTGTGTGCAAGCGAGAGCGCGATAGAGAGGCATATACAATAGTAGGAAATACAAAATGTATTTGTCCGTCTTTTGCGAGCCTCGAACCCGCGGTCCCTGCCACCAATATATTGTGACCGACGAGACGTCTTAAACCACCCGGCTAATCGGTCCTGTACCAGTGAAGGGAAATTCGGTCACCAGTTGGTGAAGATTTCATGGAGCGACATCTAGCGTCAACATCTAGCACTTCAGCGGTAGTTTACTTGATTTCGCAGTTAGGTAGTTGTTGCAACGTTGTAGTATGACACGTTGTAGTATGCGCTTTGATACGTAGATGGCATAAATTAAAAGTTTATATTGATAATTAATCTTTATTTTCTCATTTTATCATGTACTTAAATTAATTTTACATATTTTATATTCTACAAAAACTTATAAAAATACACAAAATTATATTGATAATTAATCTTTATTTTCACATTTTCATCATGTACTTAAATTAATTTTAAATATTTTATATTCTACAAAAACTTAAAAATCTGAATAATCTAAATAAAAAGAAAACAATCTAAATAAAAACGGTAAATATCCGCCGGCGGCGGGAGGCAGGCCTCCAAGCACGCCGGTGGGTGCAGACCGTGGCTACGGAGCTCTCCGGGACGACGCGAGACAAGCTACGAGCGATAGGTGGTGGTACTAGACACGTAGGCCGCCACCACCACCCCCATCCCGGAGAGCTCCGTATCCGTCGGACTGCGGGGCGACGTCACACAACTCTTCTATCTTTGTTGGCCCTCTTGCGTGCGCAACAGCGACATTTACACACACAGTAATATTACAATACATACTCATATCGTATTACGATACGAGTATGTATTATAATGTTACGGTTTTCAGATGTGTGGATTTCTTGACAAGCATTCCTTAGGGACACAGTAGCTAGACATTAGGACAACTTGTTCGCCTGCATGTAAGTAATTCTCCCACACCCCACAGGAAGAATATAATAGAATACCTTATGGCAATAAGCTGGCCTTTATGTATGTATATAATGTGCCAATTTTGTATGTAATTATGTAGTGTTTAATCAATCATAATTAATACATGTATATGTATAATAAATCAGTATACTTTGAGTCTCTACATTAACGATTTAATTTTATATAGGTACTCACTAGCTCTTGCCCGCGGCTTCGCGCTCATAAAATTCGAAAAGGACAAAGTAAGTCACATTTGTATGGATTGACCATGTGTACGAATGAGTTTTTCTGATGTAAAAATTTACGTACAAAACCTGCTATATAACAGAGCTGTGAACAGTTGTAAAACTGTAGGTCACTAGATGACTGGGTTTGGTACTACCGTCCTGGATGTAAAACGGCCGCATAGCAGCCTCGGATGTGTTCTGAATATACGCAGTAATCTGTCGTATACGCAGAAATCTAAAGAGAAGTCTCCTATAGATATGGCACGTACCTTCTTGGAGGTTATATTAGATGGTAAAAATTAAGGGGGTCGTCCCCATAAAAGAAACTTATTTTTTTCATAGTTTTTTACTTGCTCTATTATAAAAACGGTAATAAATACAAGCATGAAACTTGGTTTGATTTGATTATAGTGCAAACTGTAAAGTAAAAGTTTGCAAAAGTAAAATATCAAATAATAAATGGCTCCGAGCCACCCATAAGGTGTCTAACGATGCGCAATTCCAACTCGCACTTAGCCGGTTGTTTGCACGTTCCCTTCGAGAGTGGTTGTTGAGTCCTCTCGTCTTCTCGCGTTTTATAATGTTATTGTTGCCGAGATTAAACATTCCAAGCTCTTTTATATTTTTTCATAATATGCATGATGTTCTTATACTTTAAAAAACGTAGGCTACTTAAGGCCTTTATACATTTCCTTTAAGTTAAGGCTTTCTCGGACTTGAATTTTTTTTTCTTGTGAAAGCAATGAGAATTCTTCAATAATTGTGTCTAGTGTCCGACCGAATATTCGGTTTCGGCTTTCGGCTTTCGGCCTTTCGGCCAATATTTGCCACATTCGGCAAACTTACGGTTTCGGCTGAAAGTAGTGGTCACTTTCGGCCCAACCGAAAGTTGTTAGACAGACAAACCTTGTTTGATTTTTCATTAATAATTGTATTAATAATTGTGCATATAGTTGTATGCATTAAATAAAAAAAAATCCCATAATTATAAATACCTTTTATTGCCACTTGCATATCCTTCTACCTAAATAATGCATAACTAACTAACTAGGTACTTAAATAACATACATACTTTCGGCTACAGCTTTCGGTTTCGGCTTTCGGCTTCGGCTTTCGGCTTTCTGCCGAAAGTAGAATTTGGCCGAAATTCGGCTACGGCTTACGGCCGAAAGTGAAATTACACTTTCGGTCGGACACTATGTGTCGGTTGTGGTATGCATGCATGCAGACATATAATTATGTAAATTGCTCCGAAAATCTACTCAAATACACATTTATATAAATATACATACAAATCGGCACTTATGAATATGTTTAGATGATTAGATGTTAATGAATTGAATGACACGAAACTAGCGGGAGGTTGCAAAGCTTTCGTCGCAACATTGCCGACGCGACAACCGCGAAGCGCCACTGCTGCAAGCTGCAAGCACTGGCTACGTACAGGCAGTCGCAAGCACTGGCTACGTACAGACAGTCGCAAGCACTAGCTACGTATAGACAGTCGCAAGCGCTGGCTACGTACTGACAGTCGCAAGCGCGGGCTACGTACAGACAGTCGCAAGCACTGGCTACGTATAGACAGTCGCAAGCACTGGCTACGTACAGACAGTCGCAAGCACTGGCTACGTACAACCGCGAAGCGCCACTGCTTGACTGGCTGCAACTGCAAGACTGGCTACGTAAAGTCAGTCGCTGCACGCGTCAATCTGCAACACAGAGCTTCCTCGTGTCAACTTTAAGTAAAGGTGCCTCGAGATAGTAAATACAACATCCGGCATAAGGAGTTTATTATTGCCGCATCTGTTGTTTGGATAAGATACTTATACAGAAGAAAGAAAACATTTGTAGGCGATTAGATCTAATATATATATTTGGTTGCCTAGTTAGGTATGTATGACTATACTAGTTATATGTGACTCCAATGACCTCGACAATATCTTCTAACCTTTCAGGTGTATAATTCTTAAAAAAGCATACGTATAAAGAATTATACATATAGAGATTAAAGTAAAATAATACGGTAAGTCAGATTTTATAACTTTTTTCGATATATAGTAGAACATCTAAAACATTGATCATAAATTTGGTTTTGAGATTTTCTACTATATTATCTAAAAAAAATATGAAAATTTGACGTTTTCTAATTATTTTCCTTTTTATCTTTATAAAAAGGAAAACTTGTAGATTCTGAAAAAAAAGTAATTTTGTCTTGACACAATTACTTTTTTTTCAGAATCTACCTGAAAGGTTCGGAGAGAAGGGGAGGAGAGGGGGCTATAGGATATAGGTATAATAGGGTACTGTCGGAAACGCCACTAGGCCCTCTTTTTTTTATTACCTGACATTATAACGCGGTTATGAATTGAAACTCTATCTAAATGTTAAAAGGATGAACGGGACAATTTTGCCGATAATATTAGAGCCGGAAAGGTGGTTTTGAAAAAAAATCTCTTCCGCATAAGGTTTTTTTTCTATTATTGAATAAATATTCACGAATATTTTTTATAAAATTTAACAATTAATAGTTTTTGGGCGGGCAATTTTTGCTGATGATGAAATGTTTTCGGTCATACGTCATAAAGAAATATCATACATCCGTACTTAAATCTAAAGATTTCGTGGCCTACTTCGGTATGCACGCACACTCTTAAGGAGCATTTCATGCAAGTAATAAATTGCCAAGATATGTGTGGTGTACGCACTCGTTCAGGAGTGACTACTTATTAGCAAACAGCTCGCACCGCGACCCCAAACCGCCGCGAGTGTTCTGTCAAGAGAGCCGCGAAAGCCTCCAGCGGTCTCATCTACACATAATGTGTATCGTACCCGCACTCGCATAAAACAGTTTGCGGGCACCGCCTTTTAATTTTACAATCCGTTCGGCGCGTCTCAATCACATCTCATTCAGGTTTCGGCATTAAACATCGTACGTCGACTTTCACCGGCGGTGAAACGTGGTCGGCGGGGGCTCGGGGTGTCGGCGGCTCGTGGTGGGAGGCTGCGACCTTGTTAGAGGGAGGCGTCCGCAGGTGCCGCCGCGTGCACTCAATCACCGTCTCGCGACCGCCTCGCACCGAGCGCATCCCGCGCCGCCCGCCACTGGAGCGACCACGTGTGCGACCACCCTCGCATCCGCTACCACCGCGACCGCGTCCGCGAGTTACAATACCTAGTGACGAACTGTGAGCTGCGTGCAGTGAACTCTCAAGGACCAAAGTGACTCTGCAGTGCGCACCCGTCCATTACTCTAAACTCATCTATAGGTAAGTACCTAAATTGACATTTTAATAGATAATAGATACAGTATATTAGGCTTTTTGTCAGCCTCGATAGCTCAGTGGTGCAGACAGTCGACTGTCGCTATTGATTATTAAGCAACGCTGGGCGCGATCAGTAGTTGGATGGGTGACCGCTCGACCGTTGGAGGCTGACCGTGGTTCGGATTCCACGTAAAACTGTAGGTCCCTTCCCTTCTTACCTTACTAGGTGGTAGGGTTTTACCCGCCCGGGGTGATACCACCGCACTGAATGAAACGTTGGTCGAAACGGCTATGTAAATAGTTTGTGTTTTCCGTCCAGTTCCGTGTAGCCGACACGACCGAAGGGAAGCACTGACACGGCACCTAGTTCACCCGATGTTATGGGCTGACATCACGGATGTTGTAGGTGATGTAGCCAACCGTGTCAGTTTCCATAAAAAAAGGCGGTATGATTTTGACCCATTTTGTGCGTTAACATTTTGTTATACTTACTCGAGTTCGAGTTCGAGGCTAGGTGGACAGATGACCTAAAAAAGGTAGACGGGAGTGGATGGATGAGAAGAGCGGAAGACCGCGTGTGGTGGCGTGCCTTGGGAGAGGCCTATGTCCAGCAGTGAATCGATACAGGCTAATGATGATGATGATGATGACTCGAGTTCGAATGGTCAGACGTCAAAGGCTAGGTCAGGTTAAACTAATTATTTGAAATGTCCACTGGTTATACTGTTACTGATAACGTTTTACTCGTAATTAACATAATTTATATTTCTAAATAACTACCTACTGCATTCATAAATAGCTTTCATGTAAAATTTTTCGTTATATTATTTTTCACACAACAAACACTAATTCACTATTTGGAGGTAGAGTCGTCAAAAGGCCGATTTTTGCACCGTACCATGTAGAGTAGCAGACAACTTTTGTCAGAGACATGATGAGACGTCTTAAGATGTCTAAGTTAGGGTAGGTACCTAGTAGTAGGTAGTTAATTAAAGCTTGTATGTTGCATATTCATCTAATCTAAGCGCCGGGTGGCCGAGTGGTTTGGGCATCGGCTTCTCATGCGAGAGGTCCGCGGTTCGAATCCGGTCGGCGTGTACCAATGAGTTTTTTTCTGACGAAAAAATTTACGTGCATACCTACACCTGCTGCTTCACCGTTCGGAACCGGTGTAAAATTGTAGGTCCCTTCCCTTGCCCCTTACTAGGTGGTAGGCTCAAATTGTAGCCGACTGGGTTGGTACCACCATACTGGATGTAAGATGGCCGCATAGCAGCCTCGGTTGTGTTCTCCTCTAGTCCAGTATAGCCAGCAATCCAGGGAAGTCTCCGGTATGGCACCTACCTTCTCGGAGGGGGATATTGGCTGGTCGGAGCATGCACTTTGGCCCCTCCGACTCAGCCACCCATACCGGATTACAAAAAAATTCATAATAATAAAAACATAAAAAAATATCGGTAAGCAAAATTAATTAGGGTTAATAATCTAATTATTTAGTAATAATGGTATACTATATACATACCTATCTAACCATTAATCGTTCATATTAGTGTGATGAAAAGAATACAATAGACTATAGTACACTTTTTTACATAAGAAAGAAAAATACAGAAAAAACAAAAGCGCACATAGGCAAACTTATCGCTAGTAGTGATTTCGTCCAGTCAATCTCAAATATGTTCGTTATACACGGTGTTGCAGTTGCCCCCGTAATATTTTTAACTGACAAAAGGGGGTTATTCTGTATGTGAAACTGAACAACTTCTGTAAAGAAATAAAAATTTGAAACAAACAAAAAATTATTTTTTCCATACAAATTTTAAATACCTCTTCTCAAAATGTTTGGAGAAAAAAAATTATTTTTTCTTCATATAAAAAAGTTGTAGAACAAAAGGTGTTCTATTTCACGTACAGATTCACCCTCTTTCGGGTTTTACGGTTGGGGTTGCAAGCCCGTGAATATACGAGTAGTATTTGATTACGAAAATAAAATAATTAAATGAAATTGTTTTAAGTAAAAACCTAAAGTCAACATAACAAAATATAATACATGTATAAAGTCCTACATATTTTACTATCACATTATTTCTGATATTTTTTTTACTTATACTTTAAAAATATGATACTATTTATTTCAAACCAAAAATAAAAATACAACATTTACTCATATAATAAATCCATTATTCTAAAATCTACCTCGAACACACCAAGTGTGAAATTATTGATCCCTTGACAAACCTCCTTTGTCAGCCTCGATAGCTCAGTGTTGCAGACAGTTGACTGTCGCTATTGATTGTTAAGCAACGCTGGGCCGGTCAGTACTTGGATGGGTGACCGCTCGACCGTTGGAGGCCGACCGTGGTTGGATTCCACGTAAAACTGTAGGTCCCTTCCCTTCTTACCTTACTAGGTGGTAAGGTTCAACCCGCCTGGGTTGATACCACCGCACTGAATGAAACGTCGGTCGAAACGGCTATGTAAATAGTTTGTGTTTTCCATCCAGTTCAGTGTAGCCGGCACGACCGAAGGGAAGCACTGACATGGCACCTAGTTCACCCGGTGTTATGCGCTGACATTACGGATGTTGTAGGTGATGTAGCCAACCGTGTGTTTCCAAAAAAAAAAACAACAACAACAAAACAATAATTTCACGCGAAAGCGAAATTTAATTTTCGATGTGTACAAGCTTCAACTGCAACACTACTAATAGAATTTCCTTTGTACAATGCACATTAATCTTTCCGCCCAGCGTTGTGGAAAAGTTTCTAGCCAAAAAATCGGGAAAGCGAAAAACGGCGGAAACATGGCGGCGGGCGGAGGCGACGACGGACTGAGATTGGCGGATGTCGGATGGACGCAGCGGCGCATCTAGAGCAGCACGCACATGTGGGTCACCTGTGTCGTCGCCGCGACCGCCCCGCAGACACCTCCGCCGCGCCGCGCCTCAGTGCTTGCACCCTGCATGCGCGCATCCGCTACGCTTCGTCCACCACCGCGCCGCCCGCCCCACCACCGATTTACACCACCATTCAGCCATATCCACATCATTATTTGTTGCTGCCGTTAGGGTGGATTTTTTTAGAAGAAATAAAGTTTTTCAGATTTCATGGATGGTAAATAAAATGTACAGTCACATAAAAAAATCTTATTTATTAACATTTTGAAACATTATATTTTTTAGTGCTCTTTGCACATTTCAGCAGTGATGAGGTATTTTTGAATACACTATAATTATGATGCACTGCATTCGATTACTGAGGTGCTGTCAGTTTACGTATCATTTCAAGCATTGTTTGAACTTAAAGTTGAAATAAAGTATTTTCCGGAGACCTAAATTAACGTAAGATACTTTATTTTAAAGTAGGTACGATTGGCAACCCTAGCTTTCGTACCGAAATTATACTTAAACAGAAGCAATCTTTTCAGAGGGAGCTAGATTCGACTTCAAGGCATGTTTTGATCTCACCGGAAATATGAGCGGTTCTTGGTTAATTTTATGTACCGAAAGATTGTTTCCCCATTAGCGGATGGGTATGCATGTATTTTACCTTGTACCAGAGGTTATATAACCTACCCTGTATCCAAAGGGAAGTCTTCGGTATTATATTGGCCGATCGAAGCATGTGCTTTGGCCCCTCTGACTCAGCCACCCATATCGGATTGCATAAAAAAAATCGAAGATCCCATACCTGTGACGATGACATCCAGGGTATGGACCCCCTGCCTGAGGTACTTATGTGCTTCCCTTGCTACACTACTATCTACATAAGTTATTACTCGTCGCAGACTTCAGACAGGAGTTACAATTCTGTACAAAAAGCAATTTTTTTGACAACATCCCTAAACTAAAAATTTGTAGGGTGAGCATTTTTTGTCTCACACTTGGCAAAAATTTCTTTATTTTCTTACAGAATGCGTCCGCAGTAGGGTATGATAATTGAAATGGGCGATTGTGTACGTGAAACTTGAACAAAGAATGTTTCGTAAAACAAAACATATTCACGTACAGAATCCCCGCTTTCAGAGCGGTCTACGAGTATTGTATTTTACGGGTCCTCAAATTGGTCTCACCGCACTAGCTAGGGCGCGGTGGAGGCGGCGCGTGGCGGCGCGGCGGGGCGCTACAGCTGTATTGAATAGCGTCAACGCAATATGCGAGTAAATCAATGAGCAGCCAATCAACCCGACTGCAGGCCGATAATTGGTTCAAACCACAGAGTTAACTCGTACAAACTTGGCAATGGTGGTCATCGTGGCTTCAGTTGATTTGCTATTTATTATCCAATTCTCATAAGTAGATCTTTGATGCCAGCTGTAAATTATTTGAAGGTGAAATGAAACTAAATGAAATGATTTATTATGATAAAGAAATGCAAAGCGGTTCAAGTACACATTGGCTCCTACACTAGATTTGCATCTGCCACGCAAGAGCCGTTCTTCAGTAAGTAAAGCCACCGCGTGTAAGTCTTTTGCGCTCATCTGATTGATGATTTTGGATTATAATTTATCATTTCAATAATTCGTCTCAAGTTCTCCTGTTCATAATATAAATATGTATCGTGTATTTATGTATTTCAAAATATATACTGATTTTAATATTTTAATGTTCCAAAGGTATTGTATTTATATCATCATCATCATCATCAGCCTGTATCGGTCCACTGCTGGACATAGCCTCTCCCAAGGCACGCCACCACACGCGGTCTTCCGTATTCTTGTATTTATATAGTAGAAGTAAATCTAAAATCCTCTTATGTATGGAAAAAGAGATCCTGACGCATAGAAAACCTCATAAGATTTGAAGCAATGAATGGGGTCAAGTTAGCCGGAGCAGGAAGCGGCGTCCACACTCCACACCGACGCGCGCAAATGTTCGCCGCGGCATTCGTGTAATCGTCGCGTTAATTGGTGAAACCCGCCTCTGTGTCAAGGGCCTTTCATTGAGCGGCTCAATATTTACCTGCCGACATGCTTTCTTCGCGGAGACGTGAGACCGGCTCGTGTTTGTTCTCGGCTGTGCTGGATATTTTAAAGTTATACGAGTTTTGTGTGTCTGTTGACACTAAACCGACAAGATTTAAAACTATTTTCTCTGTTGGATGTTGGAAGCATAGATGACGGTGAAAAGCAAGCAAAGTATACATTGTTCACCTCATGCGGTTTTCTCACGTCCCTCCCATCCCAAAGGTTCACATGCATTTAATTAAAAATATTATTTATATTGAACTATTTTGTAAAGTAATTTAAATAAAACGCAATGCATGCACGATTCAATTTGGAATGAAGTTTGTAACATTATGTTATCATCATTATCATAATAAACGATCATTTCACGAGTATGATAATGAATATAAATGAGAGGTAAAATGAAAAAAATATGTATATATCACATCTACAAGCTTTATCGCTTAAGACAAGTGTTTTAAATAAATACAAATAGATAAAGTTGACCGTCCGGCATGCATTAGGAAGTGTTACTTAGAATGGATGTATTCAATTTATTTTACTTGTAGGAAACTTTCTCCCGCTTATTGCTTTCGTGGAATTCGAAGGTTTATGGGCTCGGGAACACACGGAAACCTACCTAACAGGTCGTCTGTCTGCAGATAGAAGTACAGTGTGTGGTCAACTGTGACACTCATGGAACGTATGTTGGTTTGCATATATGTTTATATGAAAACGCCAAAGACCATTGTATGTTGGAAAGTTGTTATCAAATAGTTTACAAAACTAAGAAAACATTTTCTCAACATTCACATTTAACTTTTTCCACCGTTTATAATGCAAATATATGTGGAAATAAAAAAGATGAATACAATATATTTACTGGTAGTTCTGAAACAAATTAAAGTTAGGTATTGAGATTCTATTACACACAGAAGAAGTCTTCAACGGAGCATTTTCTTCTTCTGTACTATTACGGAATCAAATAGTGGAGATTATATAAATTTTAGTCTGTATATTGAACGAAATAAAGTTAAATATTCTTCAGTTTCGAGCAGCTTTACTAACATTTCGATCTGAACCTTATCATTAGCATTTTATTGATATATCATGCAATTTTATGCTGTGAAATGATCATTCACATCCCCTCAATTATCACCAATTATTATCGTCGGAACTGTTAAAGTAGGTAAAGGTTGTAGTTGCTATCGAAATGGATGTATGTACGTAGAGTGGTACATCCTCGTTGTCCCTCGTTGGAGACAGTTACGACGCAATAAAATCCAATTAAGATATCAGACGAAATGTTCTGATACGGAGCTCAATCTCGATCGCCTCGCGCTTCCGGCTGTCCGATAAGGCCGTGTTCACACACACACCTCGAACTTTACTACTACTGTTGGTCCCTCTGCACAGCCACCCATGCTGGTTTTCATAAAAACAACTGTGAGAGTCGGAAAGATTTATAATATTATTTTATTATATGTATTCATTCAATTTAGTTTAATCATTTGTTTAGGTTTCGTTTGCACATCTTTGAGGTACGGAATCCAAAACTGCGAATATTGCTTTTGTCATCCTTTATATTCATAAAGATATAATTGAAAAAATCTAAAATGTTTGCAAGTGTACCATACATAATAGGCAGCATTGTAAAGTTTAGTATTTCGAAGAAATTACAGATTAACTGTTACGGTACGTAGGACTCATTGCACGAGGCTCGATTGGCAATTGCGCGCTTTTTTAGAATGGGCGCTTTGGTAGAACCACTGATCATGGTTCGATTCGAATCTGAAAAAAAGAACCCACGCTAGAAAAGGATTACATACGATCAAAATTATTGCAGAAAACATCAAAGCTGTTTTTGAATCTTGGCAAGAATACAAGTATATTTTTTATCTACTAACTTTAAGTGTGATGTGTTAGAGAGAACGTGATCTCATGTCAGTCTCAGTCGCCATGTCTACCTCCCACCTTACTTTGTTTTAACCCACTTTAGTCCGTGAAAACGAGCAGCGATCGCCTCGGGCTTTTCGATTTACTCTATCACATCAGACACGACGATGTCGAAGCCCGGTGTATCGTAAAAGTGACTCCGATGATGAAAACTGGCACCCACTAAGCAGGCGTTGATTAAAATGATCGAGAATCATCTCACGGTCTCGACGATCATAAATTGACTTGTGCAAAAAATACTCCAGTTAGACAACTTGTAATCAGCGGACTCCATTACATATTTTAGCTTCACGTTTGATAATAATGTAGGTGGCGATCGCGTACATTGACGCTTTGTAGGTCAAACGAGTGGGAGAGACTTGATGAAGATTTTTATCACGATCAATAATTATTATATTCGAAGTAGAGTAAAAGCATACCGTTGACCGAGTAAAAAAATAATTTGTTCACAAATGATTATTTATATAGAGTTGTGTATATGTACAAAGCCTGATTCTAAATCAAAATATATCTCTGTAAGCACGACATGCGACACGTGCGTCGAGATAACCAATGGGGCTTCGGAGGACTTTTCAGAAATTTATTTTTTGTAGGTTTTCTGAATATAAATTTTAGATTAGTTTTAGTTTTGATGTATTAGGTGTAGTTGAATTTTGTATTGCTGTTAAGTTTTTTCTTCAATAAATAATCTATATTTATATGATGAACCAATGGTTATTCGGTCGTGACCTACATTCGCGACTCATTCGCTTTTCTCCACACCACAGGCAGCTGCAGCAGTCGAGAGACTGCAGAACGTGCCAGCAGCAGTAGCGGCTTCGATGCCGCTCACCCCTAGTCAGCAGTCGGTCACTGCGACCGCCCTAACTTAGGGCGGACGAAGTGACCGCTACTAAATCGCCAGCCGGCCGGCCACGGCGACTGCCGTATTTTATATAGGACGGACAAAGTGACGGCAGGCCTCGCGCGGTCTACCGCGCAAAAAAGACCGGTAGCGGTGTGATAGTCTTACGACTAATACCTTTTTTACAGATGCAGATTCCAGATTCCAGATTATTCGGACGTCTGCGGGGGTTGCCAATGCCATATCGGCCTGACAGGTGCCTATTTACCGCCCTCTTGAAAGATTCGAGACTGTACTTGGGGGAAAATATATGGACAGGGAGAACGTTTTATAATTCACACGTTTTGTATGAAAAATGCCTAAAGAACCAATGGGTACGTATCCGCGGTAGATCTAGCGAATAGGAATTCAATCCCTGTTCAGTGCGCGTGGTGCGGAGCTGGAGGTGGAAAGGGGATGTATCCTTAACTATTTTGTTGTTTTAGATTTTTTCGGACAATTGGCTATTCGACGAAAATATATAGGAAAAGACGTGTTAATCATTAAAATTTCGAACTCACTCATTTTCTATATTTCTTCATTAGATAAATGCAAAGCCGAAAACGAAGAGAAAAAAAAATTTGTCCCGACCAGGAATCAGGATTCGAACCTAGAACTCCGGCTTCGGCCGCCAGCGCGTTACCAATTCCGCCATCGGGTCGATGACATATTCTCTCTAAATTTTCGAACCGTTTTTCCTTGCATCTTCTCTAGTAGATATGACGTAATCTCCTGCTGCCATATCTACTAGAGAGGATGCAAGCAACGGTTCGAAAATTTAGAGAGAATATGTCATCGACCCCATGGCGAAATTGGTAACGCGCTGGTGGCTCAAGCTTTTCTCTTCATTTTCGGTTTTGCATTTATCTAATGAAGAAATATAAAAAAGCGAGTTCATGCTTAGTACTAACATATAAAAATACTAGCTTTTGCCCACGGCTTCGCTCGCGTTAAATTCATATTTAAATAGAAGAAAGTAAGTACGCACACTACCGTACCTTTATTTCGGCGCGCAGAACAATTCGGTTTGTATGAGAGCTACATTTTAGTGTAACCGTAAGTGAATTTTATTTAGCCTATCCTGTGTCCCGTGTGGGTAAATGTGATTGTACAAAGTTTCATCGAATTCAGATGATCGGTTTATGGTGGAACATACATACATACAGAAATGACTTCTAAAAATCGTAAATTTCGTTTTAGTATCATACACAGAGTCTACAAACCAAATATCTCAAAAAAAACAAAGCAACTTACTCCATGACCATCCCTTACAGATTTATTATTAGTATTGATATAATCTCTCATTTTCATTTTCATACAAATTTTTTGTTCACGTAAACTTTTATGAACGTGCTAATTGTTCGAAATATACTAGCGATCACTGAACTAAATACAAATACCTAAATCAGTTATGCGATAGTATCCGAGAAGTACCTAGTAGGGTATGTGTCTAAGATTAAACTCATCCGGACCCAACGATCTGTACAGCCTGTTGTTTGCACTTTATCTTCTGTGATTGTACCGCAGCTTCTTGGACGCCATCAATTATATTAATCGGTTGACGAATTCGTGACAATCAAAATTAGACTCCATAGAAACGATATAAAATGTCATCTGATCAATCAGCTGGCTCGACGAGACGATAAGTTAATCGGAAGTGACGGCCACACGACACGGCGTGGACACGGACCGTGTGCGCAAGCGCCGGGTGACAAGTGAGGCGAGTAAGTGACCGCGGTGCGGTGACACGCGGCGCGATGATGGATGACGTGGTCGCGGATAGAAATCGTCACAGCACCGTTATGTCGTGGACCTTGACTCGGAGACTCGCTCCGAGTATCGGTGACCCGGCGGCGTGGCGGCTGCGACCGCGCGCCGTACACACCTGACGGCGAAAGTGTTTCAATTTCATCTCGTTTGGAATGTGTGAATGTAATCAACTTGAATTCGTGGGCTGATATTTTTTAGTATTGCCAAAAGTGAAATTGGTTGGGCGTACATATTGGAGGATCTGCTCGGACATTTTTATTGTTCATGGAGTAGGTAGTCGAATTTGGAAAGAAGTGTTTAAGTATGGTAGCGTGTATTGAAGTAGGTACGAGTACGTGACTAGCATTATTGTACTTGACAGCCAAATGGTTGTGCTCTGCCTAATGCGATGACATTCTTCTGGTTATTTCACAGAGCAGCGATCGGCGGCCGTCCGACCGGCAGCCATTTCTTGCTCTGTGGATTATTTAATTGGAATATTTAAAATCGAGTCACCACTTACTTTTTAATGGCCAAATTTGTTGTAAATTAGTAAATAGACGTTATACTTATCTATTCCATTCTGTTCTATTCTATCCGGAAGAAATTATTAAAATGCCGGTCAAAAGTAGGTTGAGCGAATGCAACTACACAAAATAGAATGACGTGCATGAAATAGGAAAGCGCTCTTACAGTTCCTTACTCTCAATTTCAATGTGCGATTTAAACGTGCATAAATGTCTAATTCGTATTTATTAGACGAAATGTTTTGAGAAACAAGAACAGATCGCACACGTTTGAAGACACGAATCCCATGCAACTTTCTCCAAACTGTCGTAAAAAATTTACACCTGTTGACAAAAACTCGTAGAAAACAGTGTTACAAAAGAACGAGTTTCGCCATCCTTGTTATTAGCGAGTCTGCGCGGCGTCGGCTGTGCGTGGCGGCGCGGCGGCGCATGCGCCTGGAGACGCACGGAGGTTGCTGAGGCCGGCACCACCGTTCGCGTCGCGTCGCCGCCGCCGTGCATCATCTGCAATAACGAGGACTATTAATCTACACGTGATTCAGCGATGTATTGTTGACTTGTTATTTAGATAGGTACTTTTGTATTGTTAATTTGTACTGGTCAGTATATCTAAAATGTTTGTCTGTTGAGCGTTTGAAAACTCACTAGAAATTGCAGGCGCCATATTTGGATTTGATGATATTATTTAAAATTCAGGCAATGCTTTGGAAATCTGAGTAAATAATAAATGGGATAGCTAGACAGCTAGGGCAACTGCTCATGATTTATCAAATCTACATACATACAGCTGAGCTAATATAACTAAATTTTTGTGGGTAAATTAGTGGGCACTTGGTACCTATTTATTGGATCTCAATGTTTTTTTGTGTAAAGTGTAAAAATGTTCTTATTTAAATGTATTTATTTTAGCTTTAGTTTAGTTATTAATTTAGTTTATATTTAATATTACATATTTGAATTTAATTGGTAAGTTTATAAAAAAATCCATAAAAAATATAGGACGTATGTAGGTACATTATGTAAATATTATTTAATGCAACTTGCAAAGTTATGCCTTTATAATATGTATTAATGTAGATCACGTGATTAGTTGCATCTACCAGAGTCTCGCCCGAGTTTTCTTATTTGATTTAGATTAAACTAAATTAAAAAAATATTAATATAATTTTATGACCAATAAAAATCTTTCAGAAGTACTAAATATGAGTACAAGATGAAAACATAACCAAACTCTTGAGGTGTGAATCGTGAACACACGCGAGGCCGCCCCGCCCGCCTCGCCGCGTTGTCGTCGCCCGCCCAGACGCCCGCCATAACACCGTAACACATATTACTATTTGCCTACAGAACGACGCAGCAAACTCACACCCCACTTGTCACATTGTAAATTTGTACCAACATGATATTTACCTCTCCACCACAAAGCAAACCAGAATTGTCGTGCATGAGAAGCTGAATTTGCTTTACTAGTTATATTAATTGAAAACTTTGGTAAAGCTATTAGAAATATCAGTGGCCTATCAACATCGCCGGATTTAAGGGAGGGCAACCGGGGAAACTGCCCGGGGCCTCCACAAGAGAGGGGCCCCACAAAAGACTGCTTGAAAATCAAAATGTTAGTTTGATGGTGTCGAATTGCACTGGAGAGCGATCATTTTTAAAAATTAAAATTATAAAAATTATTGTTTAACTAGTTTTGATAGGCTATCAAAACTAGTTGAACAATAAATAATATAAAGTTGTACCCGTAATGCTCCACAATACTATAAAGAGAATACTAGAAGAACGTACATAGCATGTTATTTTTTGCAATCTGGCATATAAGATGTCTAGGCTACAAGTCGAGGGTTAAAATGTTCTTAATATCCGATACAATTTATTATTTATTTATTTAAGTTTTTTTTTATTGAGTAAGGAAAAGAAAAAAGTACATACATACATAATTAATAACAATAATCAACAGACATTATAATGGTTGCTTTCTTAGTAATACCTAGAACTATTAAGTATCAATTTGTTTTCGTTTTACTTTGTAAAATAAATGTATTGTTATTGAAAAAAAAAATATATTGAATTACTTATTCTACTTTCATAATTTATATTATTTCAATAATCATTTCTTAACCTAACAATCTATATGTATATACATATAGAAGATCAATAGACCAGAGCTCTCAAAATACTTATAACATCTCAATGTACACTTGTTCTTTTTCCCGGGAGGACCCTGGGAGACAAGTCGGACTATTGGCACTAAGATGCCGGAAACTCAAAAAAGTGGATGAATTAATATATCTATATATATATATTCAAGTTTAGCTCACTTAAAGTAATAGGATAATGTAAAATTAGCTTTTTATATGAAAAACAATACATATTACAATTTAAAAATTTTATAGTTCTAATGTAATAATATGTTTTTTTACTTTACTTTTGACGCTGATTTACAAGTGTATATCTAAGGGCATATTGTACTAGAGCCAGGTTTCTCACATATATTTGGACTAATTCCATACGGTGTCCGCAGTCACGGCGTTAATGGTACCTCCCACGGTCGTTCTGTAGTCCCCACGATAGCGCCGTGGGATAGCGCCAGGCGTGCTCATGCTAATGCCCTCGTGCAATAACTAATATCAGAGGCATTGTCAATGTAATGGCGACTACGACGTAGTTAACGAAGACTTGCGTCGTTATTTAGGCCCATTATAAGGCGTGCAAGTCCGGGAAAGTGAAACTAGACTTTGAAACGACCATTCAAGGTAAAGAATTGACACTTGTTCGGGAGCAGAATTCAGAAACAATTTTCACACATTGAAACTTGTGCGAAGGAAAAATGATCTCATTGTTACGAGAAATTGCAATTGTTGTTTTTAGAATTCCGTAGCCAGTGATGACGACAGGTACCATAGAAAATTTATCATTATTGTTGCAATCGTGTGTAGTTGTGGAGTTCGAAATTCGAAACGATGCACCACATAATTATGCAAGTATTGAACTTACAAGAAGACAAAATTATTGTGATATTTTAGTCAAATTTAGAATCACTAACATTTAACATAAGGTGCCAACATATTTAGGAATTTTTCTTAAAGCGAAATATAGTGGTAAAGGTGCCGCATGTGGTTCGGTACCATTTAGATAATTATTTATAGATTTTATAATAATACTGCAACCTGTGCGACGCTAGGTGAGACGCAGCGCGTGCCGAAGACACTTTACAGTTAGGTACTCATAGTGAATAGAAAATGAAAGTGAATTCGTACAATAAGCGTGAATGCCCCTTGACTCAGACGCGATAGAAGTGAATAATTGCTTGTGAGCAGTGAATTGAAATAATTGATTCGCCACGTTGAGAGCTCAGTACAAAACTAATTCTTTAGTCAGTACTTTCAGAAATGTCTGATCGCAACTGATAAAACATTTAAAGATTTATGGCAAGAGTAATTTTAATAAGTCGATGCATTTTTTTTTTGAGAAATTCAATGCCTAGGTGACAGTGAAATAAAACTGAAGTGTGTATATTTAATTATTCATCTTCGTGAATTCTAGCAATCGGTGAGATATATTTGTAAATTTAATTCTGGCAAGGTTAGTTTGTGAACCAGAAGTGGAAGAGTCACCCTAAAGACATCTGTAAGTTTTCAAAAAGACTTATATAGATGAAATATATAATGTAGTTTTATCGAATTATGTCAATAGGAGCGCCAATAGTGTTTAATATCGTCAACGAGCGGCGTGCGTACACGGAATATGGGCCTGAAGCGAAGGTAACACTAGATCCATTCGCCATTTTTTCCCGGAGACTAATTGCTTTTTCTCTAACTCGCGCACCGAGGGTTCCGTAAACACCACATATCATCGTCATCATCAGCCATATCGGTCTACTGCTGGACATAGGCCTCTCCCAAGGCACGCCACCACACGCGACCTTCCGCTTTTCTCATCCATCCACTACCTTTTTTAGATCGTCTGTCCACCTACCTAGCCGTAAACACACCACGTAATTGACCGGTTTTTATTATTTATTGTTTTACTTTAAAGTTTGCACTGTAATCACACCAAGTTTGACGCTTTTACACCAAGTTTAACGTTGAAAAAACATGTTTCTTGTATGGGGATAATTTTTAGGTTTTGATTTTTTTTATTACTTACATCCGCCATAACACGTACCTAATCTGTGAACATTTCAACCGGCTACCTATTACGGTTTAAACGATAAAGTCCTTAAAAAGATAGGACAGACGGACAGACGACGTAAGCTTAGCAATAGGGTTCCATATGAGACCGAATGACCGAACCCTACAAATAATAGCCATCCGAGCTCATGCGTCATGCGTGGACTAAAGAAAGTGCTTTTGTTTTATTTACACTTTCACTTGACATTTGGATATTGACACCGCGGGGCGGGCAGGGTCTGTCACGAGTCACGACTCCACGATCCATACGTCCGTCCGGTCCGTCTCTCGCAGCCGCTGACCATCGGCGCGCGCGGCCAGTGCTGTCATTGCACTGATAGCAGATATGTCGAGTAGGAGTGACATATCTGCCTGCGCTACCGCCGCCGTGCCTGTGGACACTAATGACGAGCGCTCTCCATCCATTCCGCACCGCACACAGGCCGAACGAAAACGAAGGCCGCTCGCTTTGCCAGAAGTGGCAATTAATTATGCATTTTATCTCGTAACCCTCCAATTTATAAAAGCCCTCAATGGGGGCAATTCAATGTTGTTTTATTTTGGTTGGAACATGAAGTCGACCAAATCGTAAAAAATGTAAAGTAGCTAATTTTAGAAAACCGAGACGCATATTTCCAAATTCTCCTACGGGATTACTTTTTAGTCCCGCACCGTCACTCATAATAATATTGTTTTTTTTTATTTATGAAATCGGCTTACCGGGAGACCTACGGGCGTTTGCGAAAGTCTTTTTTATTATATTTTTTTTATTTGACGATTGTCTTTTTGAGAAATTTTGCCAGTGTCATGTATAGTGAGAATTCATGGTCAGGTGCGGTCATTTTAAATTTAGACTGACCGCGGAGTTTGGAAAACTATCGCTGTTGTTGTTATGTTGTTGTTTGGGCAACTTCAAACTAAAGTACTAATAATGAGCCCATTCCATCCCATACAGGGCTGATTGTGCAGTGTTCGTGACGCCCGCCCGCAGGCTCACACTCGGATGATTCAATTTTATTGTTACATCTGGAACTGAAAGTTCCTGGAAAATATGTCTCACTAATATCATAAATGCCAAAATATATTTGTTTGTTGGTTTGTTCCTCTTTCACGCCTGAACGGCTGGACGGATTTTGATGAAACTTCGTATAGTGGTAGTGTATATCCAGGAGTAACATAATAAAATAATATAAGTATATTGCCCAAAATGTGGCTTCGAACTTTCCAGCTAATTGAAAAGTGGGAAGAAAGAAGCAGTTCTGCCGGCAGTCATGAATAAAAACCTCACTGAGTCCGCTATTCGTCACACCCATGAACCTCCCGAGATGGCGGACAAGGCTGACAATATGAGATATGCAGTGGAAGGAACGCCAGGTTGAAGCGATCAACATGTTTTATCGGTGGAAGATTACAGCGAGAATTCGTTGCAGAGATGACATAAATTTTGCCGCCACTACGGTTCTGCTTCACGCGTACATAAAATATTATTATCACCTACGTCGGTTATTAAAGTCAGTAATATTGATCACCTCATCGAATCAACACGGACACGGACGTTGCATGGTGATTAAGCTTTGTAAGTGATTTATAGGGATACGTGAACTAGATTTTGTAAGTTTATGACTGTAGATTTTGTTTTAAAAGGGAAACTGGCGGGGGTGGGGGTGTGGACGACGACGACATATAAAAAATTATAATTTTTTTTTTTTACTCTTGCGGCAACCTCTTTGAAAACCGGAAACCAAAGATATGCCGCAAGGTTTAAATTTAATGGTATAATTTTTTTTATAAAATTGTGTTTATAAGTTTGCCTGCAAATTGTGGTTTATTGTGTGGACTCTGGAACATGTCGTGTGTTACAAAAGAATTTACCTGTTTAACGAATTTCACGTATTAACCGTTTAGAGGTTAATTAAGGGGCTGTGACATACAAACGGACACTTCGGACAGATAGTCAACGAAGTCTCAACATATATAGGTACCTATATTTTATACAATTTTAGTACGAACCCTAAAAATTGTGTAAACCCTTTTCCAGGACATTTCAAAAATACCCAAAACTCTTTTTTTATTTTCTTTTTTTTTAACACACACTCTACCCTGTTGATATCTACCATGTTATCCTTGTCGTGCGGCGGAGCTGGCGCGTCGGCGCGGTGGCGGCGCGGTCAGTCAGTACCCGACTATCTCAGATCTCTTGACGGTTGCTCTCTCGCTGACTGCTGATGTTCGGAAGTGCGTCCGTGTTCTGTCAATAAATAAAGCGGTGCGCTGGGCCGCTGTCGCCGCGAGCTGTGGGTATCGGTGCCGGCGGAGCGCTCAGCGGAGCGGAGAGCAACAGAGAGAGTGGAGCGATGTAGGTGATAGTACCGTTCACCTTGCCTCCCGCTGTGCAGCCGCTGCCGGGCCGCGCGCCCGCCCCGCTCCGCGCAACATCGCTCATATTCTCTATTCTAATCCTAACGGGGTGGCTATGGTGGTATGCTTACCTTGGAACATATGCCGTCAAATCTGTTTTTTTTATAAAAAGCGCAAATTGTGGCGCCTAGCCACCACCGTCTGTGCTAGCCACCCACAAGGTGTCTAAAGACGCTATCAAAGAGTTTAATAGTAGAAGCAGTAGAGGGAAGCGTACTGGACGGACCCTTTAAAGCTCACCGGTTTCACCGAACTTAATATGTCTCCTGTGTCGACAGGTATTGAGGCATTGGTTTCCGAGGAAAGAAATAATGAAAATGTATCGTATAGTAATTTATTACTTGCACTTTTTTAAGGTATAGGAAGCGAACTTATTGCAGAATTCAATATTTATTTCAGTCATGCATGTACAACACAAGTGCATTTAATTGGTTTCATATTTGGAAACGAGCTTATACGGGATTAACAGAGTAAATATTCATATTTACAGGAATTTTATGCTATCTGAAATGATCAGTGACGTATGATAGTGTATTACAAATAAGACAGAGTAGCATTAAACGAAGTAAACTTGGGTGGAGCCCACGTGGTGTTGGTGTACTACGCTCGCGGCGGCGAGGGGCGGGGCGGGGCGGTCGGATCGGAACGTCGAGTACTCCGAAAATGCACAACTTTCACTCTTGAACACCTGACCCAGTTTCAGTCATTTCGATTTCCATACACCGGTTAATACAGTACGAATGACTCGGCGCGTCTGGACGGGGTGACAACGTAAGCGTTTATCACGATCCATCGATTAGTTTGTACTACTGGCCGTGTCGGACATTCACTTACGTTTTTAGGGTTTCGCGAAGACCTCTCATAGACGATTTGTAGTTTCATAGGAGATATGTATGCCGATCAGTCTCACGCAATGTGTTTATCTGTACGACTGTCGGGCTGTATCGCTCCCAGAATGGAGCATCTAAATAATTTAGATGCTCCATTCTTTGAAAACGATTTTTAAACGTTTTCGATAAATAAATGTATCGTCAAATAAATTACGCCGAAAATAAACCAAAGAACTTTTTAAAATTATACAGAATTTAATTTCTGGTAACTTTTTATTTACTCAGGTTTAAATTAACGTGATTTTAGAAATCTACTAATAAAAATGTATTGCTCATGTCTTTTAGAGCTTATCAAATCATTTTATCCAAACAACCTAACATACAATTTAAATTCTTTAAAATAAATCCTCTTAAGCTTAATCGTGATCGAGTAAGAAAAAACGAAACTGAAGCGCACGGCGGCGTGGCGCCGCGGAGCGGCAGCTAGGGAGAACTAAACGGGACATTGCACTTACATTGTGGTCAGTGGTGCATGCTTCACTGCAAAAACTATGAAACGAAGAGCCTGGAGATGGCTCGGCGGCGGGGGCGGCCGTGGCGGCACGAATAAAGGCTTTGAGTTCCGGCACTTTCACGACTCCCACGGCACACTTGCGACCCGTTCTGGGCGGGGAACGCCCAAATATTTCGGTGATTAAAGTGGAAAGCCGCCTGCCCGCCCGGGACGCGTTCACCGCAAGTTACTTTCGCGAACTTTGCCAATTAAATCGAATGCGCGGCGGCGGCGGCGCGGCAGTCTCGCCGCAGAGGTCGCTTGACAAATGTAACGCCTTCGAGCATGCGCTGCTCCTATACCGCAAGCCGAGAGACCAAACAGCGTTTACATACGTCTACATGTATAATATGAGCTCTCGAAAAGGGTGTTGTAAAAAATATAATGTTTACTCACGAATTGTAGAAGTCAAAACAAAAGTTATGCACACCGTAAGTAGTAGTACTTGTAAGCACTGGACACACAGCAGCCTCGGCTGTGCTCTCCTCTGGTTAAGTATAGCCAGCAATCCAAATGAAAGTCTCCGGTTGCACCTTTTTGGAGATTATATTCGCTGGTCGGAGCATGTGTTCTGGCCCCTCTGGCTCAGCCACCGATACCTTTATTAACATAAAAAAATGGCCAAGTGCGAGGCGGACTCGCGCACCCAGGGCTCCGTACCACCGTAAATGGCCTGTTTTTGTTTTATTACTTATATGATGTTTTACAATATAGTAGAGTTTGCACTATAATCAATCACACCAAGTTTAATGATTTTATGTATAACCGTTTTTTAGATAAAAGAAAAAAAATAACTTTGAAAATATTTTTTTTATGTGATATTACAACAAAATGACGGATTTTTCCTTTACTTGTGCTTGAGACCTTGCTTCTTGCCGAATTTCATGATTTTAGGTCCATGGAAAGACCCTTAAATGTCATAAACTGCCGTATATTTGATTGCGTTGACTTAGAAGCTTGAATTTGTACACCTTCAAGGGACCGTAGACCTTAGTACTTGGTATTAATTTCAACTTGATACCTCTACCCGTTCCTGAGAGAAGAGTCTTCACAGAGATCATATGTTTCTTTCCTTTTGAGGTACGGAACCCTGAAAAACTATATAATATACTACTTTCTCAATTACGTATTTAGAAATATTGATAACGAAAGTGGGACACTGTGAATATAAAACGTAGGTATCATACAAACCACGTGCGTTTGCTATGTGATAAGGCAAATGCCAAATCGCCTTCAACGTGGGCGTCGGTCGTGATGTACAATGCGCACTCCACACTCCGAGCTAGGTTCGCCTACGCTCCCGTATCTCTACAATCCATCACGTTAACAAATGATTAGCAGAACCAAACACTTCAGAAAGTATAACCACGTCACGATAAGGAGAGCCAGTGACTGACAGGCGATAAATTCACAAAAACATCTGGCTATGACCGTACGCAAACGTTAAAAGAAGTTGCAATAAATTTAGATTTTTTGGCTTTTGACCTCGGTTTCACTGTCGTAACATTTTGAGCCTATTTTGTTAAGTCAAAACGTCAGCTTCTCCATGTTAATGTTTTAAGCCAAAGCGTAGGCCAAAATATATAAAAATAAAGAAGGTGAAAATAGATACATATTTTTTCTAAATCCCAAGGGATCATATTTTCGGTCTCCAAAATGCACATTATGTCTGTCAACCACATTTGACATTGATTGAACATGAAGTTTTTATGAAAAACCTATTATTATGAACCTCATTATTTGATCCTTGATAATATTTCCCGAAGATCATGCGCATTTTTAAATAAATCGTTTTGATATTGTTATGTGACTTCATTTTGGTAACATATGTATTACTTTGAGTACCAACATATCTACCATTTATGAATCAAGAAATTCAAAACATATTTATTTAATGAGAACTAAAATCATACCTAATACCAAATACCTCATTTTTTTTTATGGAGACTGACACGGTTGGCTACATCACCTACAACATCCGTGATGTCAGCCCATAACACCGGGTGAACTTGGTGCGACGTCAGTGCTTTCCTTCGGTCGTGCCGGCTACACTGAACTGGACGGAAAACACAAACTAACATAGCCGTTTCGACCGACCTTTCATTCAGTGCGGTGGTACCAACCCGGGCGGGTTAAACCCTACCACCTAGTAATATAAGAAGGGAGTCATATCCCTTAGTCGCCTTTTACGACATACACGGGGAGAGATGCAGTGGGGCTATTCTTTTAAAGTACCGGCCCCATACGAACACAATACGCAATACTTCAACCCTAGCACACGCGACATAAGCAGTGCAATGCGCAGGCGAGTAGCTCAGTTTCAGGTGCCGTTGCGCGTTAAATAAATTGGCATGACGCAGCAGCGTGAATGGTGCAATTAAAATTTTACTAAGAGACATTAAGGCGTACTCACGCTTCGGTGAGTGTAATAGCAATAATAACAATACCTCAAGAACGGCGCCCTCGTTAACGAGACATGGGAAGATCAAATTGTACTATCGCACGTGGTTATTGTGCGACTGACCTAGTGTGCTTAGCGACAGCGAGGACCTGATTCCCTTGTGCGTACTGTCACAATTTTTACGTTAAACTTTTCACCCACAGTAGTTAATTTGTTAGAAATTAGATAAAATATTTCGCACTTGTCCAAGATGAGGAAAAGCTATGGAGTAGAGGGAGATAATACGAAAGTAGATTCAAGGGGTTGGTTGTTCATTGTAAAAAAAATAATACATTTTAAATTTATGCTTTCACGAAAATTCAACTTATTTTATTCTCAAAGTCGAAGGAAATAAAAGAAACTGTACTTGAAGAAGATTCTGAAGTTTGTAAAGAAGATTCAGTTACTCACTCTTGCCTTGCGGTTCTTACTTATTTATGTAAACCTCAATTCTTCTTATCCTTTAAACCAGCTATCTAAAATATATACTCCATACGTAGCTACCTATCTTTAAAGGCGTAGATATTTTCTTTACGTATGAAATTTCAATTTATATTAATGCCATACTTGAAGCAAGTATGATACTTGCTTCCGCAGTTATTTCACCAAATGAAAAGATATAACCCGCTAGCATCGGTTGAGAGGAGGTAAATGTGAGTGGCTCGTAGGTAAGGCGAATCCCACATCGGGGTCAGTTGGCCCGGGTCACGGCGGGTCCTAGGGAGATCCGGTATGGGTAGAGAGCTCGTCGTACTGCCTCCTCTATTTCAATAACTTCATATTGTTCACTTAAACGTAACTCTTGCAAACGACAAACATATTATTTTATTTAGCGTCCGCGCGGTCGATACTCGATCGTCGTGGGATCGTTCCGCTGAAGTGATATTGGTGTCACCACTGCGAGTGTCACTCATTCGGTATAGCGGAGTAGATATAGGTAAATGTATGCATACCTTCATTTATATACACGATAAAGTAATATTTTAACTGTAAATATATAATTTTCCTCGCTTAAAAATTTTAATTTAAATATTAAAAGTTATGATTGAAGATTTTTTGAGAAAGTAATTATTTTAAATTGCATCAAGTTGAAAATGGCAAGATTATCTATAGGCATTACTTTTATAAATGCGTTCCAGATTAAGCAATATAAGTTGTATGAAGTATATATTTTAAAGTGTGTTTGTTACCAATTTATAAAACAATTTCGCGGTGACAGATGTTGAGTACTTCGCTAAGACAGCCAGTCAAGGGACTGGCGAGTGTTGGAACATGAATTGAGGTTGCTGATCATTTGTTGCAGGTTGCAGCGACAGTGCGCGGAGTCGCCGCGGCGCGGCGCTGCTGGCGGCGAGATGAGGCTCCGACACGTTCTGGCTATAGGCCTCATCCTCATACTACACACGGTGAGCACACTCTCTCACGGCTTGTATCTATCTCTCTGTGTCTCTGTGTGTATGTGTGTCTGTCTTTGGTGTCGTAGCTCCCGAACGGATGGTCCGATTTGGATGTATTTTTTTTATTATAATTCTGGTTTAACCGAGATGGTTGTTAGCTATGTTTGTAATAAAATAATCAATAGATTAAAACGCTTGAAATAAAAGTTAAATTAAAAATAAAAAAAAACCGACCTCTTAAAAATAAACAATAATCCGTTTAGTGTAAAGTAGTAAAAAATCCGTTTAGTTACTTAAAGGCGTCGCAGGACCGCTAAGTAAATAAAATACACAAACTCAGAGCTGCGCGGTTATATACTTAGCGTCTCCTACTCCCCGACACCTTTATGTAATTAAACGGAATTTGTATTACTGGAAATACTGCATATTGTTACATGGATATACTTAGTAGTTGTGAGGTTCCCGGAAACTAGTAGCTAGCCGTAGCTCGTGTTCGCCGAACCTAACACAAGACTAAAGGGAAACGCCCCGGTATACACTTAGCCTCGACGGAAAAATATGTAATGGCTGACATCATGCTAGCACACGACGTTCCCAAAATATTTACATTAAAAACATATTACATTACAAATGCATTCTTAGAAGCTTAGACATATACGAAACTTACGTAAGTATTGACTTATATAGAAAAGTTTAGACTTTGACTTTGTTTATAACCGACAAAAAAAGAACGCGTGCTAATAAAGCGCGTGGCTAATTTATAATGTCTGTGACAGTCGACCAATCAATTGTTAGAGTTTGAATGCGGAACACGCGCAGAGTATTGTCATTTAAAATGCAGCCTCTCTACTGAATGAACGTATTATTTATGCAGGTGTGAAGGTGAAGATATTTTAATGTCATGTTACTCGTATAATATTATGATGATGGATGTCATAATACGAGAATGTGAATGAGCGTGAATGCACGACTGCAGCAGACATTAAAATTATATAAATATTTTTGTAAAATTTAACTTTAATTTAATATTATAATATAATAAATATTATAATATTATTTACTACCTATAAAATACAGAAAGAAAGATAAATAAAAAAAAAAATTCCACGCGGGCGATGCTAACGAAAACTTTTTTAAAATGTAATCCGGTATGATTTAAGAGAGACCAAAGCACATGTTCCGACCAACCGAAAAGGTAGGTGCCATACCGGAGACTTCCCTTTGGATTGTTGGCTGTAGTGTGTGTAGGTATGTGCGTAAATTTTTCCGCCAGAAAAAACTACACGCCGATCGGATTCGAACCTCGGACCTCTCCCAAGCGAAGACGACGCCCAGACCGCTCGGCCACCCGCCCTTTACAATAATCATATTATATTATACTAAGATGTGCTGAAGCTTAATCAAATGATCGTGTGATTTTTCGCAACATTTTCGTCGCCGCGCCGCGCCGTCCGTGAAGAAGCAATAGAAACTTTAGAAAGAAAAACCTTTGGACATTCCAACGCGTTGAACTCTTATATTCGCGCTCCGTAAATGCGTGTTACTTTGCTGCACCTTTTTGTTCTTCATGGTTTATTTATGGAAACTGACACGGTTGGTCTACATCCGTGATGTCAGCCTATAACACCTTGGTGAACTAGGTGCCATGTCAGTTTTTCCCTTCGATCGTGCCGGCTGAACTGAACTGGGTGGAAACACGAACTATTTACATACATAGCCGTTTCAATCGCACCTTTTATTCAGTGTGGTGGCACGAACCCGGGCGGGTTAAATTTTACCACCTAGTAAGGTAACAAGTTAACGGACCAACAGTTGTATGTGGAATGCGAACCACGGTCAGCCTCCAGCGGTCATCCATACAATTACTGACCGCGCCCAGGTATGCTTATGATCACGACCGTCAGTCGACCGACCGCACCACTGGGCTACGGAGGCTGACACCGACCGCACCACTACTGGGCTACGGAGGCTGACACCGACCGCACCACGGGGCTGTGTTATTTTTAGTAATTATTTTTAGTCAAATCGTTGGTATGTATATATTTTGTAAGTTACCTTTAGGGTACAATTTGCTAAATATTCATATATGAGTTAGTAGCGCTGCGGTCATAGGTTCAATCTGCATATACATCATGGCGATCATCTTGTGGTTCTATCCTATTTATTATTATTTTCTTTTACTCGACTACTTCCAACATTGTTGAGGGTGTGAAATTGATCTCTTATCTTATCTTAGTCTCTTATTTTACTACTCTTATCTTATTCAGTCTTTCAATTAGCGCTTTTACATCTACTGCTGGACATACACCTCTCCCATTTTTTTCCAGTCCTCACGACCATCTCAGCATCAGTAGAATGATGAGCAAATTTACTTTTGACAATAATTAAATAATAATTCGACCTCCTTATGATAGCCTTGACATTAAAATGCATGCCCAATGTTAAAAGGCGATAGACTAGTTACGGCACTTTCTTTAAACATTAATTTGAATGTCTCGAATGGAAGTAACCGGTCCCCTCTAGTAGACTCGTAGGCGCCGCCGGTCCGGCCGCACCGCGCGTGCCTGAGCTGCAATTCACTAGCAGGAAAATCGAACAGTGTCTACGATATTTATAACTAGCTTTTGCCCGCGGCTTCGCTGGCTGTAAAAAGCCACCGAAGGTCAGGGATTCCTCAGTTTTGCCACCATAATAGAGATTTCGTAGCGAGATACATTTACAAAGATCAAAAACTAATTTTTCGATCGACCTGCAGATATAGCGCTTTTTATTCTCCATGAACTTAACTTACGGGAACCCAATACATTCACTTACACTAGCGCTTGTTAGCGGTTTAGCTTACGTAAAAATATGACCTATTCGCTACGTTGCGTTGGAGGCGCGTCGGTTACAACCATGTACCACGTCAGGTTACGTCTGAGGTTCCTGTATGAGACGTTTAGGAGTAACAAACAGACACACTAACTGCAATGACACCATCAAATTTTTATAGAAACATCAGTTCTCAATTTTCCTTCTAGTGAATTGGTCTCCTAAACTGACTAAACCGACACGATGTATGCTTTAAGTAGAGCATCGTTCCGTCGGCTCCTCTCGATTGCGATGAAAGTTAATGATTTTTAATGGGTTTTAATCGTCCCCTTGCGCCGACTATAGTCAGCGCGCATCGAGGCTTTCCACGTGAGAATGTTGACAAATCATCTCTGGCACGGACGGCAGATGGCTGGACCGGTCTGATACTGAATAGGTTGTGTGGGAACTGTCAGGGTAAAGAGGGAAATAATGTAATAATATAAGTACAGCGGCAATACCGTTTGAATTACGAAGATTGAAAAACGACGAATGTAAAATAATGGGATCTCCTTGATCTTATTACTCGGAAATTAATTTTTTTAACGTCGTTAACTTTTAAAAAGGTTAAACAATATAGGGTGTTCGGCACATCGACCGAAATTTTTTTTTATAGGTAAGTGGGGTCATTTACAACGTTTTGACCCATGATACCTTTTGTCAGATGTCACGTGTATCGAGATACGATTTTTTTCTTTATTTTTGAAAATTACCAAAATTACCCTACCAGCTAGTAATATAAGAAGGGAGTCATATTCCTTAGTCGCCTTTTACGACATACACGGGGAGAGGTGCAGTGGGGTTATTCTTTTAAAGTACCGGCCCCACACGGTACACATAGTGAATTATTTGTATGACCTGTGGTATACCGATGGAAAGGGCGTAAACTAGCAAACTTTTTAAAGGAAAATAAAGCTCTCAATTGCTCTTAGTTTTTTTTTTAATTAATTAAGAAATTACGATTCTGCCATATTTTTACTCGATCTCGGGACTTTGGGAGCTCAGAAGATATTTTCATGGTATTAACTTCATCAAATAATATTTTTTATAGAACAAGAATATATTGTAAAATTCAATAAATTTTATTTCGTGCTGATACAATCATAAACAAAAAAAAAGTTACAAGGGTTTAAAGCTGGGATTTTGGTAATTTCCAAAAATACAGAAAAAAAATCGTATCTCGATACCACGTGACATCTGACAAAAGATATCATGGGATACGTTGCAAATGACCCCACTTACCTACAAAAAATTTTGTTGGTTGATGTGCCGAACACTCTGTATTATAATGTATTTTCTTTTATAATATTTTTTTATGGTAACTGACACGGTTTGCTACATCACCTACAACAACCGTGATGTCAGTCCATAACACCGCGTGAACTAGGCGCCATGTTACGTACGTATATTTTTAGGTAGCTTATAATTTTGTTATGCAGTTTATTTTAATTTTAGCTATGTATAATGATATATTTTTAATGAATCCTTATACAAACGGACGGTATTCCGGTGGTTTCTTGAATCGTATAACTTGGGTGTATTCAAAAGCGTCTGAACAAATTGGCTGATGACCATCCAATATCCGCCTCATAGCTGGTTAGGCGTTTCACTGAGCGTTGTTTTACGAGGAGAGATGTAGGCTGTAGTTACCTGACGTCATCCGAATGACCGTTGAGCCAGGGTGGTTGTGCTCAAGGGCCAGTCGGATGAAGTCAAGTCCGGTTCGCTATAAAACAAAAATAACATAGTCCCCAGCTGATACTTATGTTTATAGATACGTAGCTTCACGTCCGCCGGCCGCATCCTCCACAAATCTAGAACAAGGCAGCTAGGAACTAGGATGCATTGGCTGTCTCACCGCACTCGAGATAGTATCAATACGGTCAGTGATCCGGGCTGCCCAAATATGGTGACGCGGCGTCACCGCAACTGGATTGAAGCGTGTCCGCTAGAAGCAGCGTGATTGTGGCAGGTCCACTCGGAGTCTCGGAGCTCCATATGGTGTGTCGACCAGATACCGCGGTCCGCTCCATAAGCTTTCGGAGACCAGGGCTGCAATTTGTTGTTCTGCTCAGGAAGCGGACGTAGAGATTTTTTATGGAACCTGACACGATTTTTTTTCTAATGAAAACAGCGCAGTCGACCGAGCCAAATTCTTTATTCTTTATTCTTTATTCATCATTCGTATGGTAGTACACTACGCTTGAATTTGTCCTGTTTAGTTTTTACAATCCGGTTCGATTACACCCACAAAGAAGAGCCGGCAAGAAACTTCGCAGGGTTCTTTTTTAACGTCTTCAATTACAATACATTGTGACTAGCTACACAATAGACACCGCTTACAGTGTTAAGATATAGTTTGAGAGCTAGAATAACTATAATTTAAGCTTGATAATTCTGACCACATAAAATCAAAAGTAAAAGTAAAAGTATAAATAAAATCAGGTGTATAGAGCCTTTGTCAGAAATTGTTGATACATATCGTATCAAGTCATGTCAATTATAAATATTCATACCACATTGTAGTACAATGTCAAAAAATAAATAAAATAAATAAATAAATTTATTTGATACTTAATGTATCAATTAGTCAAATTAATATTTTAGTATGCGTGCTAAATAAACTTGATACTTAATGTATCAATTAGTCAAATTAATATTTAGCATGCGTCAGCAGTATAAATTAAGGTACAGGTTGTACCCTGTCAAAATTCAAAATTTGTATGCAGTCAGAATCTCAAGTGAACATGTTTGTAGTATTTTCAGTTTATACCAGTGATAATACGAGGTAGTACAAGTCTCAAAGACCAAAAAGTAATATAATGAAAAATATAAATCTGCGACAAATGTAACAGTTCATGACAGATACTATAGTTCCTTTTAAAAATATACGCCTAACATATAAAATATGCAATGTTACCAATTGGAGCAGGCCAGTCTCCACGAACAGCACCCGTTCACGAGCATCACGCCTCTTTGAAGACAAACGCTACAAAAACATCAGAATAGGAACCGTTTGCAAACTAACATAAAACTAACGTTAGAAATAACCCTACGCGCAAACGTTATTTCTATCAAAACGCTAGAGCGCCGCGGCGGCGCGGCGCGGCGGCAGCCTACCTAACTGACTGAATTGATAGTTTAAACGTTAGTTGAATTGTTATTTTGTTTCGTTATTATCATTTCGCTATGGCAGCGGTTTTCGTGTGGGGGGGAAATAACTACCACTAACACAAACGAATAGAATAACGTTAGTTTAACGATTTTCAAACGTTTGGCGGGTAGCGTTTGATAAATTTCAAACGTTAGTTTGCCTTCGTTATTTTTTAGTGATAGTTTTTATTTTGATAGTCTCCTAACGTTTGCGCGAAATAACGTTAGTACGATCCCTGACAGTTTACTTAAGAATTTAAATTCAGATCATTGCGTGTCCAATACCTATAATTTTAGAATATCTGCAAAATTAATAATAATTCGTACTAGACTGCTAGGAGATTTCTATTCTACTAACAGTTGTCATTTTCCATCCACGTCCGCTGTTTACAGATGTCGGTACACACGGACAGAGCTTTCTATAGGTCAGTGTCGCACGGCAGTCGTTTGCTCGCAACGCTCATACATAGACGTAAACCACACCTACATTACATCGTCACCCTGCTCCACTGAAATATGAACGGTTTACCAAGAAAGGCACTATGGTGGCCACTACCGAGACACTCTGGAAGTGGTGTAAAGAGTAAAGGAATGCTGCACAGTAAACAAACATTGTACGAAGATGACACCGGATGTTTGAGTGACGGATTGGTGACAACTCTACAAGTTAGCGCTTGGAGAGCTTCGTGTCCTAATTAGCTCTTGTATACAATTAAAAAGTATTACAATGGATGACCATTTATGTGTACCTTGCAGCAGGAAATATGAAATACTTGAATAGAATAATATTTTTTTTGCGAAATATGTACCTATATGTATTTTTATAAATATGCTTAATAAAATACATACAAGTAAATTGAAATTGCAAAATTGCGATCCCTTTGATATAACACAACCCAAACATGATTGTACGCTATTAAAACAATATATAGACCTGATAGACAAAGTCTATGTCCAAATTATTGTATATTGGTTTCGCCTTTACTAGCTCAGACAGCACGTCGACAAGTGCAATGGAGATGGCACAGGACGATAGCAAACCACTAATAATCACACAGATCTACTTCTTCATAATATCAATACTAATAATCTTTAAGGGATGTCCATGACCATTCCTTACAGATTTATTATTACAGATGTAGGTAAGTTACTTTGTTTTATGAGATATTGCGTTTGTAGACTCTATGTATGATACTAAAACTAAATTGAAGATTTTAGAGATATTTTCGGTATGTCTGTATGATCCTCCATAACTCTTAAACCGATCATCTGAATTCGATGAAACTTAATACAAGACATTTAACTATACGTGACACAGGATAGGCTAAATAAAACGCTAAGATGTGGCTCTCGTACACACCGAATTGTTCCGCGCGCCGAAATAAAGGTACGGTAGCAGGTTTACTTACTAGTGGTAGGAACTTTCTTCTTTTTAAATTCGAATTTGACGCGAGCGAAGCCGCGGGCCAAATCTAGTTTAATAATATTGTATTATGTCTTCTAGGCAAGCTTCCGTCCTTCGGCATTCCACCCAAACTCTGCACCTGGATCGCCAGCTTTTTGGCGGGTCGTTCCATTTTCGTTACCATCGATGGCTCGAAATCGGACGACTTTCCAATTAACGCTGGTGTTCCGCAGGGCTCTGTTCTGTCGCCTACGCTTTTCTTAATCTTTATAAACGATCTACTGTCCTTGGGCATGATACACAGCTATGCAGACGACAGCACGGAGCACGAGGGCTATGTTAAGGACTGGAAGAGTAGAGATTCGCGGCACAGGGAGGCTCAACGTTCAGTTGTTGATAAGGTCGATAACGTTCTCGGAAAAGTAGCTATATGGGGCCAGGAGAACCTTGTCGCCTTCAACGTTAGCAAGACTCAGTGCTGCGCATTATCTGCTAAGGTCGATCCCTTTCCTTTCCAAGCAAGTTTCCAAGGCAGCGTCGTACCTGTCTCGGAACACCTGGACCTCCTGGGCACCACTATTTCCAAAGACGTGGGTTTCCGGCAACGAATCGAGTCTAAGGCCAAAACTGCATCCAGAAAATTGGGAATACTTTTCCGCAATCGGCGGTTCTTCTCACCGGCTCAACTATTCCTGTTGTACAAAACACAGATTAGGCCGGTGATGGAGTAGTGCAGTCACATCTGGGAGGGTAGTCCCGATTATCTGCTAGCATCCTTGGACTCGATACAGCGCCGAGCCATCCGTCTTGTTGGTGACCCGAAACTTACAGATGGTCTGGAGTCCCTGAGTCACAGACGATTTGTGGGTTCGCTTAGTCTGTTTTACAGATACTATCACGGACGCTGCTCTGCGGAACTAGCATCCCTTATTCCCTGCCACCCGTCCTATCTCCGCATGACTCGTCGCAGAGAGACTCAGCACCCTTTTGTTGTTGACATTGGGCTTCTGAGAACCCATCGGTTCTCTAAATCGTTTCTCTGTCGCACCGCTAGAGTGTGGAACTGTCTTCCGGCGAGTGTATTTCCTGAATCCTTTAACCTGGGTGTCTTCAAGCGTCGTATTAACGGGCTAGACAGCCTAGCAACAGTCCGCAAATCTGCTGGCATGGCACCTAACTGAGCGTGGTTTCGCGAGGAGAGGTGATTTTGGCTCTGTCGACTGCACCATTGGTCCCTCGGCACAGCCACCCATGCTGGTTCACATAAAAAAAATAATAATAATGTGTTAGACGAGGTTATCATACCAGGTATTCCTATATATGTGTGAGCACAAACGTGTGCGTAAGTAAACTGAAGACTGCCGTGAGACATTTACCTATAGGAACTCTCCAATTTATATGATAACAAATGCATTTGACATAAACTAAACTTAACACATTGAACAAAAACAAAAAAGTTGCAGTTGTTGTAAAAAATACTAAATTAACATACCTGTGTAACAAACACCCCTTCAACTAGCCCAAATATTATAGGAGACAGTAAATAAAAATAAAAGAAAATATAATTGTGTTGGACACAGGCAAGACTTAGAAGAACACATCTATCCACGGACTGCGACTCGGAAGTGTGTCGAGTGTGGGCGGTACGCGGCGCGGCGGGGGGCGGTGGGGGCGTGTGACCCGGGCGCCGTGCCGGGCGGGCGGGCATACTGCATTCCGTCCATATTCCGTCCGTCTACGTCTGGCTGTTCGCGGGTGCATCTCGTTCGCCCTACCGTGACGCTCGTTGTGTCTTCACCTCTTTGCTGCTTTCACCTCCTGGTGAAGTGATCATTTGGAATTACTTTTTTCCATACAAAAATAAAAAATTCCAACAAAATTGGTCATTTTTCATACGAAATAAAAATCTGTGCGTGCGTGCGTGCGTGCGTGCGAGCGAGCGTGCGTGCGTGCGAGCGATCGTGTGTGTGTGTGTGTTAAACAGAAGCGCTTATTAAAGCCGGTCTGACAAATGCATGAAGCACGTCGGTGCCCGCAAACAACTTGTCTCGTTATTGCTACTACTTACTCTACATCTTAAACCAGCCCATTAACATTCATGAGCATGAATGATTTTCATCAGCGAATCTTGTCGTGTCTGCATCCTGAATAAGCTCAACTAGGATTCCGGCAAGACCCAATTATACATTACTAGGTTGAAAATGTGGACATACCACGTAGAGCAGGCTCCAATGAGATGTTCGTTTGCAAAAATAGCGGACCGCGAAATGTTTTGTGATTCGTCTACCTGATACCCTCGACATTATAAAAAGCCATGTTGCCGCGCGCGCTCACGGTTCTTTGTCATTTGTCAATTACAGCTAGTGAAATTTCTATGCAAGCATGCCTCGACTTATACAAAAGTAAATGAAAAAAGCGATCTATATATAAGGTCTTTCAAAATTAGTTAATAGTACGCAAAGGGGGGGGTTCTGTATCAAAGAGTAAAACCTATATAAAATTTTTGGACCTTGGGTTTTTTTATGGAAAATATTTTTTTATGTATTTAAATAAAAAAATAGGTGGTTGATTTTTATAGCCTAATCGATTCAGTTTCATAACAGTAACAAAAAAGTATTAATCACCATTATGATGTACCTCGTGTAAGTTGGTAAAAAAAATCAAATTCTTTCTATTCCATACTAATAAAACTAAAAGTGTGGTTTTTCACAATTTCTAAAAGAAAGAGATCTATGTGTTCCAAGACTTTTTTGTTCCTGGCATGAAGCTGAAACGATTAAGAAAAAATTTGTTTTTACATTTTACATTAAAAAAATTTTTTTTGTAAAAAATCTCTGAAGCTATTTTTTCGTAAATTTCGTAATATTTCATCAAAAAAATAGTTTTCTATTGGTGTACTGGCTAGTATTGTAATTATGACACATATAAGCACCCATACGTACAAATTTTCTAATGAAATTCCAAAATTAAAACCAAAACTCTTTGTAATTTACTAATAAAATTTGTGAGGGAGGAGGGGGGGGGGGGGGGGAGAGGGGACCACAAAACTGGTTGGCAACATCTATTAATTGTATGTCTGGGATCTATACAATATATATCAGAAGTCAGAATGAGGTCCGCAATTTTTGCAAACGGAACTTCACTGAGAGTCCGGTCTAACGGTGTTGTTATTATTATCAACATTGCATATACAAATATATTGCAAACTAGTCCTTGTCCGTGGCTCCGATCGCTTTATAATTAAATTTGCCTAATGGCGGTATTATTAATTTATTACTTAGTGGATTTCGTGTTACAATGAAAACTAGACAATTTAGAGGCACACTTCCATAATTTTTTTTTCTCTGAAAACTACGAGAATTACCCTGATGAAATTTGTGTTGCGTTTGATTTTTTTTTATGGAAACTGTCACAGTTGGTTACATCACCTACAACATCCGTGTTGTCAGCCCATAACTTCGGGTGAACTAGGTGACATGTCAGTGCTTCTCTTCGGTCGTGCCGGCTACACTGAACTGGACGGAAAACACAAACTAATTTACATAGCCGTTTCGACCGACGTTTCATTCAGTGCGGTGGTACCAACCCGGGTGGGTTGAACCCTACCACCTAGTAAGGTAAGAAGGGAAGGGACCTACAGTTTTACGTGGAATCCGAACCACGGTCAGCCTCCAACGGTCGAGCGGTCACCCATCCAAGTACTGATCGCGCTCAGCGTTGCTTTTAAAAATCAATAGCAACAGTCGACTGCACCACTGAGCTATCGAGGCTGACGTTTGATTGCTGCAACACCCTGTGTGGTAATATTTATCGGAGCTCAGTTGAATTAAAACTGCTCAGTGCGATTAGAAACAATGAAATCTACTAAAATATACAAAATTAAAATCAAAGCTATAAAATGAATCTCTGACTCTACCTTCGTGCATTTCTAGTAACTATATTACACGTGACTCTTAAAAGAAAGCTTGGGCAAATTGATAATTCAGTAGCCCGCTGCCATGACTATAATACGCAGTGCGCACTGTACCACTACTGGCTATGCAAAGTGTGGCAGGGAGGAATCAAAAGCATCAGAAGTGCCAGGCCAGTTCCAGAAAATCAACATCAGTACTGTCTTTTAATGCGATCAAATAAATATACGCTTATTTATATAGTATTAACTTAAGGTACCGTGTACCGTGTGGGGCCGGTACTTAAAAAGAATAGCCCCACTGCGTCTCTCCCCATGCATGTCGTAAAAGGCAACTAAAGGATAAGGACAAGATGCCGTACTAAAGGCCGACAGGCTCGCAACCTCTCACCCTGGCACGGTACTTCCACCGAGTCATTGAGCAGGTGGGTCTTCGTGCCTTACTTGCTGCTTGATCAATTGAATCTTGTTCGAATACTTTGCGAAACGTGGTGGTCGGTGTTGTGCTGTAATTTACCAGAGTTATTGCAGCACAACACCGATTACTCTGCTTCCCCGATTATCGGGATTCAGCGTGTGTGATATGTATGTATGTATTAACTTAAGGCACGGAGCATTCAAAACGGACTTCAAGCTAACTATAATGCTAATTTACAAAGGTTAGGTATCTATTTTAAAAAGTTAATTAGTTAACATAGTTTCTAGTTTTGAAGTTATACTTCTGTCTGTAGGCATGTTATGAAAATTGGGAGTAAACTCGGAAAAAATTTCATCACCATCGCCACAGCATACAAATTATTTGTACGAGTATGTAGGTATTGTGCGGTGCTGTCCGATAGAAAAGTGGTGAGCGAGAGGGAGGACGATCACACCAAAGAAGTATAACTTCTACCTCGGGGACATAAGTACGCACACCTTATTTTTTAAATAAATTTTGTCAGCCTCGGTATCTCATTTATTAGCGGTCGGTCGACAGCTGTTGTTAAGCACCCCTGGGCGTGGTCAGTTCTTGGATGGGTGACCGCTCGACCGTTGGAGGCTGACCGTGGTTAAAACGGCCATGTCAATAGTTCGTGTTTTCCGTCCAGTTCAACTAAACTGGACGGACATACTACAATTAGCCGACATGAAATGAAGGGAAGCACTGACATAGCACCTAGTTCACCCGGTGTTATCGGCTGACATCAAGGATGTTGTAGGTGATATAGCCAATCGTGTCAGTTTCCATAAAAAAAAAAACATTGTAGCTACCACTCACCCTAAACCACTTGATTCTGCTACAAGGACATGTGTTGATGTGTCGACACTTCTACGAGATCTCGTCTCTTCGCCGCGTGCTGACCTCGAGGGCTGTCTTCAAGGCGGCATCGCTGTCGGCACGATGCACTACAAGTGAAACCTGATCATTGTTCCCACGAAATGAAGGAGAAAGTCCTCACCACACTCGGCATGAAGACCGCTCGCTTCTGAAGATGGGCCAAAAACATTGTATTTTTCAGTTTTTGCGACATTGCAATAGGGCGGGCACGCCCGTGGGAAACTCATGGGAAAATAAAAGCAGTTATCAGCTGAGCTTAATAACTACTTAGGTACGCTAAACACGGTTAATATGAGACTTATCTGTTTTTGTTTAGTAGGCGTTATCCATTTTCCATGCCATGTATGTAAATTGGAAATTCGCATTGAAGGTTGGAGGTAAGAAAAAATATACATATCCTTCCTTATCCTTCCTTACCTATAATAAAATCCAACGTCTGCTTTCTGTCTGAGTGTCTGAGTGTATGTCTGTCTGTCCGCTTATAACTCGAGAACCACTGGACCGATTTTAATTAAAAAAAATTCTACGGATAGCTTGATTCTTCCCATCAACTATAGGCTACTTACTATCACGCTAAATGGCTTATGAGGTTAGCAGTGAAGTGAAATATGAGAGCGGGCACAGCCGCGGGCATAGCTTGTGTATATATAATATTACACTTTATGCCACCTAATGTGTGGCAAAGGGGCCCTTATTGGAGCCTCCAAAAAAAAAAAGTAATTATCTCTAATCTCTCTTAAGTCTATAAGTGTAGTAAAGACTGTGTTTTTTTATTAATATTAATTATTGATTTTTATCCTGTATATGATTTTTTTACTGTGTCTGTCCAAGCAGTAAGCGTTACTTTTCATTACGTTACATAGAAATATGCACTACCATATTGTTTTGAGTACCGAGATATTATTAAATTATAACTCAATAATATAGTATAGATTAAAATAAATTAATTGTAATACGTTGCTCTTGAGGCAAGAGGATCTCTCGTACCTTCCCACGCTCCTCCTAATGCCTCTACCTGTGGTCGTCTTCAATTACGTGCTATTAATTTAATAAAACATATTATCGACTCGTCGCTGCTCTCGTACATAACCGGTGTCGCAGTCTAATTGGTCCCATAAATTTTAATAAGTAAAAAATACCTTTACTTATATTTTGGTCGGCGCACTTTCTAATTCAACATCTCTGCAGCTAATTGCCGACGGCTCAACAAATAGAATAACAAGAGCTGGCCAGTGAGTGGCCTCTGGTGTGTCTTGGTAAGCTCCTTTGAGACCGGCGCGGCGGCGCATGGCCTAGTGACCACAGCGCGCTGGTTCCGTGATACGTTGCAGCTTTTTACCTCACTTGCACTTATGAGTTTGCTCTCTTTTGCCTGCAGCTTTACTCTTGTAGAAGGACATGTCAGTCAGTAAGTCAACGTGTATGCGTCCACTGCTGGACATACGCCTCTCCACGTTTCCTCCCAGCCTTCATCGGTACGGAACACTGCTTTTCGCAGACGTCGTTGATGTCGTCGTTTCACCAGCCGGGTGGTCTTCCGCACACTCCATTTTCCTATCCTAGTCCACCTTTGTTCGGTTTTGGACAGATTCTGGATTGGACAGACACGGTTACTACAACGTAGAACACAAATAGCTCCTAATATTCCGAACTGCCTATTCGCTAATTTTGAATATGAATTCCCTTCGATAGACTCAGGGTTTCAGGAACATATAAAATTCAATTGTCCATTATTTCATTCACATGAAGGGGGTGCAGCCTTCGATCACGGGCGAAGCGATCGCTCACCATCCAATAACTGTACTACTAATATTGTTATTGTCATATGAAACATTTGTCCCAAATAAACGAGGCCCTTACAATATGACTTAGAAGCTTACCGCGAAGATCGCTCGCGCCCGGGTGCTGTCGTGTCGCATTCTACAGTATTCTACTGTATCAGTTCATACACCAGAACTAGGCATCCGGAGAAGAAGTAACTGTTAATTAATCGTTTTATTTGAACGCAAGCCACATTGCTCTGATGACAATAATTTCTAGTTACAAAAACGTTAACATTTAAAGATGTACACGAATGTATATCACATGTATAGGTAAGATCATATGGAATTTGGCAATGGTCTACGGTTATCCGTAGACCATTATAGATAAAGAGGTAGGTAGCTACGGTAGAGGTGGAGGCACGTACGAGAAATAGGTGGTCATGAACCGATGAAGTGGGCAATAGGAATTGCCCACTTCATGTCAGCCTCGATAGCTCAGTTGTGCAGACAGTCAACTGTCGCTATTGAATGTTAAGCAACGCTGGGTGCGGTCAGTACATGGATGGGTGACCGCTGACCGTTGGAGGCTGACCGAGGTTCGGATTCCTCGTAAAACTGTAGGTCCCTTCCCTCCTAATCTTACTTGGTGGTAGGGTTTAACCCGGCCGGGTTGGTACCACCGCACTGAATGAAACGTCGGTCGAAACGGCTATGTAAATGGTTTGTGTTTTCCGATCAGTTCAGTGTAGCCGGCACGATCAAAGGGGGAAGCACTGACATGGCACCTAGTTCACCCGGTGTTACGGGCTGACATCACGAACGTTGTAGGTGATGAAGCCAGCCGTGTCAGTATCCATAAAAAAAAAATAGAAAAATTGTGTAGTCGGATAGGTCGGATACATTTATTTTAAAACTCGGTTTGAACACAGGGCAGAGACGTGGCCTATTTTCGGGCTACCGTCCGAGTGCACTCACTGTAGCCCAACCCTCAAGCTCTCCAGGCTTCTGAATTACTAGATCTGCATGGAGAGGAGTCTCCAGACGCGGCGGTGCTTCGCCTCACGCGCCGCTGACCCTGACACGGCGGCGGCGGCGTGTAGCCGATAAAACGGTCAGTGTGCCGTATTAAATAACACTTAATACATCGCCCACGCCTGCGCTCATGCGCAGTGAAAGCCGTCCTCCGATAATTAGATAGACGCCGATAGTTCCACAAACCCACAGACATCGTTTGGAAAATGTTAAGTTTTCGGTACATTTACGAACTCGTTCGGCGGCTCGCAACACATAAGTTATGGCGGCGGCGAGGTAGTTAAAATAGTTTCCGATAGGTGCGGCTGAAGTCGTCTTCTGAACTCTCACTGCTCGCAAAGATTATGTCTACGGCGCTCATAGCGACGCAACAATCTTCCATTTGTATACATTTCTCTAGAACACTGTTTCGGCTGTCCTCCATGATTTATTCATATTTTTCCGCTTCATGCTCGTCTTTACCACAATTATTTATGTTTCAGAGATTCGGTAATGGAGAGCAGTCTTCGAACGAGAGCGGTGGCGGTGGAGGGTCCGATGCGGTGGAACGCGGCGGAGGCGGAGGAGGTGAAGCCGGGAACGACCAGCTCGCCCTGGAGTCTGCGGAGCGGGAGGCGCCCAGCCACGCCTACAGCGGGCCCCCACCGCCCGCGCCGCCGCCCCAGCGCCGGCAGAATCAGCCGCATCATCAGCCCCATCATCCTATAGGTATCTAAAGTTACTCACGTAATACTTTCAAGCCTATATGCCAAGCCCTACATGGCTGAAATAAAGCAAACTCTTACAGGATTAATTCTGAACAAAGGATAGCTGAACATTCTGAATTTAATGGTGTTTCAGGTATACCAAGAATCTCCAATCACGGTCACCCGCTTCACTCGAAGCCTTTTGCCCTGGGACCGCCCGTTGGACATCAGAAGAATGAGCTTGGTGGGTTCCGTGGTCCTCCGCCGCAGCCCGCGCCGCCCTCCGACGCACAGCCGGCCGCTAGCGATAAGGTGTTCAGCGGCGCAGGGGACGTATGGCCGGCGCCCGCTCCCGACATGCCCAAGATTGTTTCTCTCGACGTTAAGTGCGAGAAGAACGGAATGCGTGTGTTCGTCAGCTTCGACAAGCCCTTCTTCGGCATCGTGTTCTCCAAGGGACATTATTCGAACCACCAATGCGTGCATCTACCGCCCGGCCTTGGCCGCTCCTCCGCCTCGTTCGAGATCGGTGCACACGCGTGCGGAACGGCCGGCAGCGGCGACCCAAGGTACCGTGGCGACGTCGCCCCGGCGGGTACCTACTTCGAAAACGTCATCGTCATCCAGTATGATCCGCAGGTTCAGGAGGTGTGGGACCAGGCGCGGAAGCTTCGCTGTACGTGGCACGACCAGTACGAAAAGGCGGTCACGTTCCGTCCTTTCCCAGTCGACATGCTCGACGTGGTGCGGGCGGACTTCGCTGGAGACAACGTCGGCTGCTGGATGCAAATTCAAGTTGGGAAAGGCCCGTGGGCATCGGAGGTGTCCGGGCTCGTCAAGATCGGCCAGACGATGACGATGGTACTAGCGATCAAGGATGACGACGCCAAATTCGACATGCTCGTGCGAGACTGCGTAGCTCACGATGGACAACGCGCACCGATCCAGCTTGTCGACCGCCGCGGCTGCGTCACGCGACCCAAGCTCATGTCGCGCTTTACTAAGATCAAGAATTTCGGAGCGAGCGCGTCGGTTCTCTCGTACGCGCACTTCCAGGCGTTTAAGTTTCCTGACTCGATGGAGGTTCACTTCCAATGTACTATCCAGATCTGCCGTTACCGTTGTCCCGAGCAGTGCTCTGATGGAGGTCAGGCGATAGCGCCGCCCGCCGAGTATGGACCGCCTCAGCTCGACGTGTATCCGGGTGCGGTCAGCGCCGAGGTTCGGAGGGACGAGCGGCGCGTGCGGCGGCAACGGCGGAGCACGTCGCCCGAGAAGGAAGTCGGTGTGAATCGAGTGATCCGCGTCGTTTCTGCCGGCGATCTCACGTTTCCCACCGAGGATACGGCGTCCGCGGCGCGCGTGCCGCCTCCACACGGTCTAGTGTGTATGACGACGCCGGGCTTCGCGGCGACGCTCGGTGCACTGCTCGCGACGCTGCTGTGCTCTTGCGCCGTGTCCGCCGTGCTGTTCCTCAAGCTGCGCCCGCTGCACACGCTGAAGCTGAAGACGGCCGCCGCGACGACGTTACCGCGCCCTCCCGCGCCCACACCGCCGACCCCCGCACCTCAAGTTATCTCCAAGAGCCGCTTCTATTCGTAACGCGCGGCGGTCGCACTCGGCCGGCCGTCTCGGTCGCGGCCGAGCGCAGCCTCTACTCATCGCGCAGGTGTCGCGAACACTGTTGTAAATAATTAGAGTGATTGCGCGGCGCCACCTCCAACGCCTCACCGCGCCTCGCGCCGCCACACTGCCCGCCGCCGGCAGTCAAGTATGTACTCAGTCAAGCAGACGTAGCGACGACGACGGCGGCGAAGTTGAACAAATTTTAGTTTCAAATATTTTTTTCTCTTGAACATTGTGAGAAATCCTAGAATTGCTCGCCAAAGCATTACCTACATACTTATTGCATGCGCTCCCTTTATACTGTACGTGAATGCAAGATGCCATGCTTAAACAAATATAATGCCCAGTTAAACCATTCTTCTTCCACTCATCCATGTGCACGTTGTTAAGTATTATATAGCAATGTAAGTTACGAGGTAAATGCAAAAGTACATAAAAGCTAGATGTGAGCTGAGAGTATGGATAAAACCTGGAAGGATAGTATTAAGATTAAAGGAATTTTTCTTCTGTTACCCGTTTTCATGCAGCACCTGTCTGACCAGGGGCAACGGAAAAACATTAGCCTAAGTATTCAATCAAATTAGATAAATCGCTAGAATATTATTTAACTTGTCATTAGTATTAATATTATTTATTTTAGTTAAGGCAAAACGGCGATCATTGTTGCGAGATTTGATAGTTATTTATTTAGAAGAAAATATGCGACCACCTTAGTACCTCTCTTTTGACTATGTATATTCAATTATTTATATCACAATAATTTTCAAATAGAACTAATATTATTCTACATATATGTAGATTGGTGATATGAAAAAAATATTATATGCCATCCTGCAGAAAGTGTTCTTCGTTGTATTAAAACAAATTGAAGTTGGGTTCATCCGTTAAATAAAATGCTTGATAGCCACAGAGTAAGGAAACTGCGCCGCGCGGCCGGGAGAAGACGGCCGACGATCACTGTTCTGTGCTGATATCACTGAATTTTGTTGAATATACATAGATACTTGTCTACATATTAAATTAAGCGCGTCGGAAAATGCATGTTGATAATATTGAGTCATTCAGTTATCTTGTTGTAATCATTGTAAAGTTTATGAAAAACACAATATAATATTGACGAGTTACACAATCATTTTATTTACTTTCCTTTTAACCTATTTATTATGATTAGGGCACCATTCAAGACGATCAGGAAATATTTAAGAAATGGTTAAAGCATTCTTTTACTGTAATAAACATCAGATCGTGCACATCCGTCTGTCGACATAGATTTATTTTACAAATTTAACATGGGGTAGCAGACAGTTCGACCAATCGAAGAATGTCCAAATTCCTCGAGATATAACCAACCTGAACTCCTATTCCTACAACCAGCTTCTTATGCTCTATCTAAGGCGGGTTTTAGAGTCACGCTAATTCGGCGCTGATAACGCCTTTATCTCTTCAGCGCTGACCTCTCAGCCCGCTCTCGCGCTGATCATGCGCTGACCAATCATTTGGGGAAATGCTACATATATATTCGCCGATGAGAGCTTGATGGTCAGCGTGACTTTAAAATTAGGCTCGATATTTTACTTTGGGAGTTCAGCAGGAGACTGACCTTAAATCCAACACGAAGAGATAGCGAGTGGAAACTGGTGCACGGTGAGGCTCGCCGGTGACACGTCAAAGAATTTGACCTTCTTCCTTCACTATACTCAGTGTAAATGACACAGTATTAACGTGATTACAGATCATGGAGATAAATATTTACATTTCGCTCGTCCTGTTTACAGTCAACTTTAAAACTTGAACCGTGTAGAAACTTGCAAAACGCCGTACCCATAGCCTACTTTTTTCAGTAATGTTATATTTAATTACGATTCTTTAAACCTTGAAAATATATTTCTACCCATAGAGAGATCTCTGTAAAGAGAACTATCAACTTGTAACAATATTACCATTGTGCTGGCATTTTTATATAACAGTCAGAGATGGCATTTTTTTTTTGTTCTGGTGAGATTATCGCGCAGCCATGGTATAAAAGTTGGTAATTCGTCTACTGATAGCTGGATTGTAGTCGTTTCGCCGTGGTTTATTCTTAACTCTATCGCCTTCGTTTGAACCAGAAGTATTTTTCCTTTTGAAGAACTCTATAAGGCCGGCTGGCTGCTCGCTGGCGTTAAGACTTTTTTTTATTTTATTTTTTTATTGCTACCGAACTGGGTGGCTCTGTCCGAGGTCGCAACCTCAGGCGCAGCCAATTTCACCCCGAGGAGGTGCCAGTCCGGCTTGGAGGTGGACTAATGTTGCTGGGGAAAGGCTATTAACCCGCGATTTGAAGATCTGTGGATTGTAGGAGTGGAGGAAGATATTTCCTGGGAGCCCGTTCCACACCTTTGCAGTGCAGCACAAGAACGATTTAGAGAATCGTGCAGTTCGAAGAACTCTTCTGTCGACTACAAACGGGTGTTCCGCGAGGTTATGGCGAGTTTGGCGAAGGCGAACAGGAGGAGGAGGGATAAGGGAAGCAAGTTCGTCAGAGCAGCGGCCATAGTAGTACCGATAAAACAGGCTCAATGACCCAACGATACGTCTGTGCTTTAGAGGTTGAAGGTCCTTTGTGAGTACGGAGTCACCAATGAGGCGAATGGCTCGTCGCTGAATAGAATCCAAGGCTGAAAGAAGGTACTCAGGGGAACCCTCCCAAAGATGACTGCAATATTCCATCACCGGTCTTACTTGTGCTTTGTAGAGTGTAAGCAGTTGGACCGGCGTGAAAAATCGCCGATAGCGGTAAAGGACCCCTAATTTTCGAGACGCTAGTTTCGCCTTGGACTCTATGAACGATCGGAACCCAACGTCCCTGGACACCTCCATACCCAGGACGCCCAGACTACCATCGTTGGGGACTTGGCTGCCCTGAAAAGTGGCTTGGAGAGGAAACGGATCAGCCTTAGTAGAGAAGGCACAAGCTTGCGTCTTGGCTACGTTGAAGTTGACCAAGTTCTTCTTCCCCCAAGAGGATACTTTTTCGAGAACCTGGTCAACCCGAGCAACAGTTTCGCGTCTCGCGTTTGCTGCTGAGGCCTCTCTACCCTTCCAGTCCTTGATGAACCCTTCGTGCACCGTGCTGTCGTCCGCGTAACAGTGTATTTCGCCGAGCGAGAGCATGTCGTTGATGAACAATAAAAACAGCGTAGGCGACAGCACGGATCCTTGTGGAACACCAGCATTGATTGAGTAGTCGGCCGAGCAGGCACCATCTAGGGTGACAAAGATCGACCGGCTACTCAAAAAGCTGGAGATCCAGGTGCACAGTTTTGTAGGGACACCGTAGGCCGGAAGCTTGCTTAAGAGTCCCCGGTGCCAGACGCGATCGAATGCTTTGGATATGTCCAGAGCGACCGCCAGCGATTCCCCAAAACCATCGAGCCTTTCAGCCCATAAATGCGTGACGTACGCTAGAAGATCTCCAGTCGACCTTTGCTTGCGAAAGCCGTATTGTTTGTCGTCGAGGAGTTTAGAGTCTTCTAGGTACGTCAGGAGCGCTGAGTTGACAATACGCTCCATAACCTTACTCAAAAGTGAGGTTATCGCAATAGGGCGATAGTTCGATGGGTTCGCTGGGTCCCCCTTCTTGGGGACCGGCTGGACCGAAGCTCTCTTCCAGCAAGAAGGCATTGATCCGGAGGAATAGGAGCATTTGAATAGGCGGGTGAGGACTGGCGCCAATTCCAGAGCACAATTTTTCAAGACGATCGCCGGGACGCCGTTAGGCCCACTACTCTTCGAAATATCCAACTCACGTAGTGTTTTATGGACGACTCTGGGGTGGAACCTAATATTTGCCATCATACGCCCGCAATGGGGTAATGAAGGGGGGTTGGCGCCCAGGTCGTCCATGTTTGAGTTGGATGCGAAAAGGCGTGCAAAGATATTCGCCTTTTCTTTCGCGAGTATAGCGAGCGAGCCATCCGGACGTTCCAGCGGAGGTGTAGCAGGACGGCAGAAATTCCGACCGATGGATTTGGCGAGAGACCAGAAGGCGCGGCTACCCGAAGGGCTACGTGCAAGTTTCGCGCCAATTCTACGGTCGTGCCTGAACTTGGCCAAGTTTTGCGTTCGTTTGCAGGACCTAGCAACGACGTTGAGCTCTCGTCTGTTCTCAACAGACCTATTCTGCAGCCATTTCCTATAAGCCTTGTTCTTAGTGTCAATAGCCAGTCTGCATTGACAATCAAACCAAGGCTTATGGCGGCCGCCGATGGGAACGGTGGAGGTAGGTATGAAGAAATTCATACCCTGTGCGATCACATCGACGACCGATTGGGCACACAGGGATGGGTCTGGAGAAGAGAAGCAAACGTCGTGCCAAGGGTAGGCTCCCAGGAAGGAACGGAAGTCATCCCATTGTGCTGACCGGTAGTGCAAAACTGTTCGCGTACTACATTCACGTGCTTCCGCGAAGTGTACAGTTGGCACAGTTGAGCGTACAAGGCAATGGTCGGAGTTTCCTAGGGGAGCTTCAACCCTCACCTTGTAACCATTTGGCTCGGTAGTCAGCACAAGGTCCAACAAACTAGGTCGATGGGCAGGGTTATCAGGTATCCGAGTGGTTCCGGATACCAACTGCGTCAACCCGTGCGCAATGGCCAAGTTGTAAGCCTCCTTGCCGGCATGGTCAGTGATGGGGGAGCCCAACCAGTCTTGTTGTTTAGCATTGAAGTCACCCAGCATCACTAACTCCGCCGTAGGGAACTAGCAAAGCAGTTTGTCTGCCGTACTGCTGAGATGCTCATAAAATGCCTCTGTTCTTGACGGACTGAGGTTAGGGGATCTGTATGCACCCGCGTAAATCCTCACCACGTGGGGAAGATTCACGCGGATCCATAACACAGGAAAAACAGGGTCTTCAAATCGGGTGAGCCGGGTATAGGAGACACCAGATCCAACGTACAAGCAGACACCACCCTTCGCCATGAAACGTTCCTGAAGATTGTAACCAGGAACGTCCAGGTAGGATGCGTCCGCAGGACGCCCGATCTGGGTCTCCGTAAGAAAGAGGAGGTGAGGCCTCGCCGTCTGCAGATGGCAGGCGACGGATGAGAAATTTGTGTGTAGACCTCTTATATTGGCGAGGTCTACCTTAAATTTTGAGGGAGAACGGGCCGCTGAAGGTTTAAACAGTTTTCAATTTTTTGTTCGGCTCATAATTTAGATGGGTGATTGATTCGTGGAGTGTATCGGAATGTGCCCAGGGCGCGGTGATGCCTTGTGCAACTCGGATAGACTCAACCAACTGACAGTCGCAGAGAGCGAGAGGAACCCCGGGCCCCCCTCCCAGAAAAAACATGTGGTCTCCCATGGTCACCAGCCCCACAATGCTCTCTGACAGGGATTTTCGCGTGTTGATAGGGCAGCCAGCACACGGGTTGGTGAGGACCGTGTGCCGGGCCCCTGTACTACCACGCAGGCAGGCAGCGGTCACCTGTTTCCACCGGCTCTCCCTGACCCCTGCGGCTGTCAGTCGGTTAAAAGGAGTCTGGAGTGCGAGCGACACTAGCATCCACAACCCAGGACACCCCCGACATCCCCCATCTGACTTACTAAATGGACCCAACACTCGACTGAACACCAAGCAGAACTGTGTCTCCGTCTACGTCAATAATTGGCTGTTCAGCGGCTGTGTTTGCTGTCGCTGCACTCTCATCTGCTCCCCTGTCGCCCGTCATCTGACTTACTAAACGGACCCAACACTCGACTAAACACCAAGCAGGACTGTGCTGTGATCATATACACTTTCATCATTTTAGTCTTTAAGTTCACATTTTCATCTTTCGTTATATCTCGTACGTTTATTCCCTATTAAAGAATTTTCCACACCCGGTTTATTCATCTTATTTGTTACAAACTTACGTTTTCACAAATAAAAAAAAGGTTGCCTGTTCATTTTGCGAAGTCATTTGCGAAAATCGTACATGTTGTCCTTGTCTATTGCATTTGAATTTGCCCTTTTCCAATGCCATACGACGATGTCTCAGAAGCGAAACGTAAAAAAGGCTCCGGGTCCGTGCTCCACCTAGGTTCTCCACCTGGGTGAAGCATGGGATACTTACAGGTCCTTATGCTCCAACTACCATTAAGTGCAAAAAACTCGCTTCTCGGAGTGGCGCTTTCGACGTTATACTTTTGGGAGAGTGCATACTATACGTGAATAGGTCATAGTTTTGTAGATACAGACGCACTGTCAATGCCAATGAAACTAACATGTGTGAACAAGACAACTAGAGAAAGAAACGTTCGCAAGTGATTTCGCAAAATTAACAGACTTTAAGGAAACAACAATTTACACGTATTCCTGACTTTCCGATAGATGTAATCGTTCAACATTTTCTAGAAACTTCAATGTCATTGCTAGTACCTACGAGTATAGCTCTATCGCAGAAAAATTAAATAAAATATCGTTAATTAGACATATGAGCCCAATAGATACTATAATAAAATACTTGAAGATTGTTTTAGGTTCCGTACCTTATAGAGCCTCCTCCCCTCTTTCGTGACTCTTTTCAATGATGACATGGCCGCTGTGGTTTACTAGTTAAATGTTATTACAAAATAAACTCATGCGTCCGTCCGTCTGTCCGTTCTGTCACAGAGTTATAGGTAAGTTCTAAACGGTTGATTGTACCAAGTTGAGATTTGGTACGAATATAGAGAAAATTATTTATTAATATTATATAATTATTAATTAAACTCTAGAAGATTTTTAAAATTGCACCCCCAAGGGGTGGGGTGTCGAATGTAATATTGAAATAATCAAAATAATGTTTTTTATATGGTAAGTGACATCGTTCATATCGGGTCGACCAGTAGAATCCTAAAATTATTATTTTTTTCAATATTTTCCAATTTAATTTTAAATGCATAATTTTCGAAAAACTGTAAAAAATCATTATCTGTTCACGAAGCTCGGCTGTGGAAACCACTCATGTAGAATCTACTGAACACGGAAACTGACACGGTTGGCTACATCATGGCGAGCTAGGTGCCATGTCTGTGGTTCCCTTTGGTCGGTACGGGTAGTCGCTGGGGAGCGATCGCAGCGGTAGACTTCGGTCTACCCAAGGTGTCGGGCCCGGCCACCAGGATCCATAGACCCGTATTAGCGACCTTTGTACGGGATCGCAGAGGCGTTCAGTCGTCCAAGGTGTCGGAGTTGGGTACTAGTATCCGTGACGTTTCCCTATGCAGACCACACGGTGGCTACCCTTAAAACTAGCAGTTGGCTACCCTATCCCGCAACTGGGCGGTGTAACGGGCGTCACTGTTAGAAATAATGTGTGGTAGAGAACTTGTTCTCGACGATTACTCATTAAACGTTGCTTGTCTAACATGAGTACTAAGTTGGGGGTTTCGGCCTCCGCTTACCTCACGCTGCTGACTCTACTCAGGTCGGTGGGTCAAATGAGATACTACCCTAAACGCTGGGTTGAGTACTGCGGGGTTCCGTTAAAAGCCCCAGAATGCTTCGTGCTTCTGCACGGAACACTGGAGTTGGTCTCGCAGGGGTTGTGGTTTAGCGTTGATTCCCTGGTGCTTCTGCACTTGTGTAGTCAAGCACCTAACACGGGAATAAGTAGCGAAAGCTGCGAGTGGTGAGCCACTTAGAGCTCCGTAACCAATGTGGAGAATTGGTAGACATGCGAATAATGTAGATCGGTATGTCGGTGCAACACACACTTATATGTGGATGTGGAATGGATTTTCCACGAGCTAATGACGCTGACGTAAGTCTGTCATTCGAGACCGGTGGATCCCCGGTACACATTAGGTGGTGGTCATATGCACTTCCACGCATATACATAGCTGGTGAAAACAAAAGCCTTTAGGCTAGTACAAAACGCTGAGGCCCTGGGCACAGGTTGTGGTTGGATAGGGTGCTGACCCCAGTGGCAGTGAAGGCTTCACCCCCGGCTCTCGACTTCGGTCGGGGGTTCCCTCGGGTGGACGGGTGGTGGCTCGGATCGGCTGGGGAAAGGTCGCAGCCTGTGTTTCCCACGGGATTTTTTCGGAAGAACGGATGTTCGACAGAGCAGCTATGGGGCCTCGATCTGGCATACATGATCACTGTACTCGCAAGAGTGCAGGTAGTAGACGTCTGGATTTTGTGGCCGAAAGGCTGGTATCTCTGGACGTCTATAAACAAAACGTAAATCAAACAACAAATGATAGTAAAGGAGGTTCCCTTTGGTCGTGCCGGCTACAATGAACTGGACGGCAAACACGAACTATTCATAGCCGCTTCTACAGACCTTTCATTCAGTGCGGTATCAACCCGGGCTGGTTAAACTCTACCACCTAGTAGGTAAGAAGGAAAGAGACCTACAGTTTTACGTGCAAAAATCAAGGTACCACTTTATTTGCGTATGTAGGAAGAGATGGATAGTTATGGAAGTAAGAAAAGATTACAATGTTATTGGTGACATGAAACAGGGCAACAAACCAGTAATTTTTTTTTTTCATCAGAGACAATTTTATAGGTATAGATAGAGGTTGATAGAGGCGCGTTGATAGAGATAGATATAGGTTGATAGAGGCGACTTTGACGTCGCCTCTATCAACAACGGGCCTAGCTTCTCAGGAACAGCTTTGCATCAGCACACCAAGGACCTCTTCAGTTTCGACATCTGTCAACAGTGATTTGTACTTACTGCGCTTAAGATTTTCGGCTCTAGCCGCCATCTTTGCGCAGCAGGCCGACCCATCGGTCCTTCATTTGTGACTTCTCATCTGTTTTCTCAGTGGAGTATTTACAAAGAGTATTTATATCGGTAAGAACTAGTGAATGGAACCAACAGAAATTGAAGACATTGATGGGAAAAACCGTGCAGCAGGTGGGTCTTCGTGCTTTAGGTACTTGCTGCTTGATATAGGTTATTTTCCGAATACTTAGCTGAACGTGGTGGTCGGTGTTGTGCTGTAATTAACCAGAGTATTTGAAGCACAACTTCGTTTACATTGCTTACCCCGATTGTCGGGATACAGCTTGTGGTGTGTATGATGGGAAAACTACACCAGTTTACACAACTTAAAAACATATAATGAAATCGTTCATCATAACTTTATTGCTTTTCTTACTATGTAAAGTTTATTGTTTGTATACATAAGTATTAAAATAAATACAAAACAGAATGTAAGACTTGCTCACATGCGTGCGGTCACTACAATATGCATTTTCAACAAGTGCAACGACAAATATAATATTTTAGGATATTTTCATTATTATTTATGTAAGTACTGAATGTGAGCAGCAATTGCTTGGACGTTATTAAGTATTATAAAACTTGACTTTTTTTGAATGCAGTATAAAGTTAGATATTTATAATATTTCTAAGTTTAAATAAGTAAATATAATGTAATAGAATGCATTCGTTACAAGTAACATTAAATTGCACATCAAACAAAGAAACATTGTGTAACAAGCTATCAACAAATTAAATGATATATAACTATATGCGAATGTATATATAGCATCTTATTAATCAATAGCAAACATATTATAATGCCTTCTGCACTTAAAACAACTTAAAGTATTTTACATTTTGTTTATTTAGCATTGTATTTATAAATGTAACAAATTTAATTAGATATTATACTTCGAGATTGGCGGTAAGTAAAATGTCTATAAATGTATTTACTCTTTAGAAACATTTAATTAAACTGACATTCGCCATACAGATATCCTTTTTTTATTTTAGTTTTAAATCGTCGTCTTTCGCATTTTGTCATTAATTCTACAACTTGTATAAATCTATTTCTATAGAAAAGTAAACATAGGTAGGTAGGTAGGTACTGAGCGTGATTGTATTAATTTAGTGAAATAATTATAAATACCTATTCAAACTAAGTTAAAACATACTAAATGCGTTTATTGTTAACTTTAGAAGTGTGCGATTCTAGATATTTATGCTCATAATGAAATAAAAAAATACAAAAATCAGATAATTCTTTTACAATTTTAAGAGCAATACTTTCAGAAGCAGATGTAAATTAACTATGAAAAACAAAATCGTTGCGTTTCTCCTGAGGCTTTGAAGCTTTTTGGGGTTTCCTATTAGTAGGAAAGCCTATTACTAAGCCTATGCCGTCTGTTTTTTGTTTTGTTTTTCCTTTATCGTGTGGTTATAGTGCAAGCTCTAAATTAAAACAACCAATAAAAAAACGGGTCAATTGCGTGGTGGTACGGAACCCTCGGTGCACGAGTTCGGTTGGCACTTGGCCTGATTTTCTTTTCTCTTTAATTTACAACTGCATCGGCTCAACATGCCGTAGAAAAACATTATTTTGTTCAAAAAATTGGTTTTTGGTATAACAATTTATTTTATGTATTTAAAAAAACACAAGGAGTGCACTTATATTCTACTTTATATTATTAGCACTCCTCAATTCCTCATTCTCACAAGTAACATAATTTACTAATTATTATTTTATTGATATAACAAATAGATCTTAAATTGATTTTCATAAATAAAAAGTATGCAAACTAGAAGGAATTAAAATACATTAATTTACCACCATATAATAAATTACACTAATGGCATGACTTTTCTCTTAATATTAGAGTTCATATAATAAAAGACGCATTCTTCATACATTTAAGTCAGTCATTAACTATTTCAGCCACATACGAGGAGCCACACCGTGATGGGTCGTTCAATGAAGACATAGCAACGAGTGAATTTACTTCAGTCAGTCAGTCAGTCAGCGTGTATGCGTCCATTTCTGGACATACGCCTCTCCAATTTTCCTCCAATCCTCCCGGCCTTTAGCGGTACGAAACCGCTACATTCCGCTGACGTACTTGATGCCGTCGTCCCACCTGGCGGGTGATCTTCCCACACTCCGTTTTCCAGTTCACGGCCGCTGCCAGTGTGGGACACGGTTACTCCAATGGTTGTCGTCTCTTCGGCTGCCGTGCCCAACCCACTGCATTTGAGTACATAGATAAATATAATTATTAAATAATGTTGAGATGTGGCCGCGATTTAATAACGATTTTTAATATACCCCAAATCATTACTAATAATTATTATTATAGTTACTACTAAATATACGAAGAAGGTGTCTCGATGAAAATGTATACATTGAAACCCAAAAAAAATGTATCCTAGCTACCTAAACAAGTTATGTGTCATTCATTACACAAGTAACTTTACATTTTCACAATGTAAGATATGTAAACTTCTCGGCGTTAACATAAATAATATATCTAGCACCATACTTTTCAGCAAACAACCATACAATTAATAGTATCCATTAAAAATAATTGACCAAATTTTACTGCAATGTTTTTTTACGAGTAATATTCAAAATGAAACCGTTGAGATGATTGAGAATAGAAGTGAGATATAGATACCTACATACATAGTACCTAGCTATATATATAGCTATAGGTACGTATCTACATAAGAAGTAACTAGTGTTATGTATTTAAATATCAGGCACCGTGAGTGACGCAAAAGAACAATGTCCCTCCTCCTTAGCTTACACATATCTTCAGCACACCGCACCCAGTTGTTGAGACAGTTACACATTCAGAATTCAGTCTCGCCGACGTTTGCTGGTAGCAATTTGTCTTTTTGGTCAAATAAAATGCATTTCTTCGGAGAGCAATAATAATCGCACGCAATATTCCGTCAAACTGATAGGAGTCGTCCGAGAGTGCAGAGCGATCATCCGTCCCGCGGGTGCGGGTGGTGGGGCTGGTGGGGTTGGTGGTGCGGCACACCCAGCAGCCGTAGAGCCATCCATGCCGCCAGGGAGTGGGCGGCGGGGGAGGGCGCCGCGGGCGGGGGCGCCGGCGCGAGGGCGGCGCGCCGCGAGCGCAGCCGCTGCAGCATGACGGCCGCCACGAGAGCCGCGCCCGCCGCCGCTCCCGCCGCGCTCGCGAACAACGCTCCGAACCCGACCACGCCCATGCACACTCCGTACACGACCTCCTCGCGGATCCGGCCGCTGAAAACGGTGACCGCCTCGCGCGTCGGACCGAACGCCAGGTCCGCCTCCGATACCACGTCGTAGAGGCCGGAGACGCCGACGTCTGCGGAGCGCGCGTCTCGCGCGGAGCGACGGCGCCGACGCAGCGAGCGCGGGCCCGCCACCGCTGGACCGGGTTTCGGCGCCGCCACCACGGAGTCACCCTCGGGCTGAAGCGGCTCCCGCGCGCCCAGGTTGCGAGGTCCGTGGGGAAAACGCTCGCGCTCGCCGAGGTCCGTCGGTCGCTCCTAAATAATAAGAATAAATAATATAATAATTTAGTCTCAGAATTATCATAACATGGAAGAAGCGTAATCTCGTATTTTTTACACAAGTACCTACATACATAGTTGGCTCATATTAATTTTTTCCGATTAATCTTAGTCCACTAGTCTTACCGAAAAAGGTCTGGCGAGAGCTTCCACCAGCTCCTCGACGGCAGAGAGCCTGTCCCTGTCGGGCTCGACGACTGGGGCGGGTGCCCGGTGGGGCAGGGAGGCCGGCGGGGGAGGGGGAGGCGGGTCCCGATCGTTGTCTTGCTTCTTAGTCCGCTCGCCGTCGAGCGCAGAGGGCGACGGCACCGCGTTTCCGAACGGTGGTTCTGGCTCGTCGTACTGCGCGCTGTTCTCCGATAACTCCGCCACTTGGTCCTCGTCCGATTCTGACGTTGAATCACTGAAAACACAAAATTCTTGAATTGGTCCAGGTATGAACAATAAAGGGTCCTCATCACCTGACAAAGTACGACCGACAACCAGCTAATAGCAGTTTTGCCGCCTAACCACGATTAAACACTAAGATATACCACTGCCAAAGCAGTATAAATACTTACATGAGTTAACATCGAGTAGAATTGATCTAGGCGTAAATTTAATATACATATCTGGAACATTCTTGGTGCCTAGTTTAATTTCTGATTTTGGTGCGATCGCCTATATAAAACACGTCTAACAGCTCGCCATACTTAATCGTTACTTGGGTACTTAACCCAAGGAGAGAGCGAACGTGCTTATGAAATTATACTTGAGTGTGCGACTGAAATAATGTAGGCTGATCTGTTGGGTGAAGAGTGAGAGTTAAAGGGAGGTACTAACGTGATATGGTTGTGGTCGCGATCAGTGCGATCGTCCTTGCGGTCGAGCAGGCCGTGGCGCTGCGGTGTGACCCCGGCCAGCTGGCAGTGGTCGAGGCACCCGTGCCGGCAGATCTCCACCTTGCACCGAATGTGCACGCTCAACGCGTCCGGGAACTTGAACGCGTGGAAGAACGCGTACGTGATTACCGAGGCGCGCTCGTCAGCTGCCTTCGCCTTCAGAAAACTGCAATTATGGTGAAAACATTTTAGACGTATTTTTACAAGATAAAGAAATGTTTCTCCGAACTAACGTTAATTATTCTTTATTTTTGATAGATAATTCCTAAGCTTTCAGAAGCCTGAAATCATGCCTTGTCTGTTGGCCTCTAAACATCAACAAACGTGCTATACTTTGTTGATTTTGAAGAATATTCTTTGATTCTTCACTTCAGGATTCTGAACCCAATCAAGTGTGTAATGTGCCCTCAGTGGCGGGGCAAGACCTAAATTTGATGTGGGCAAGATACATTTTGCGAGGCCCTCTCTGGTGGCACTAGAGGATGGATTTTATGGATTTTCACTGTCGAAATGGATTTCCGCTGCATGAACTTTCGAGGCGCGAGGCCCCTTGGGCCGCGAGACCGTGGGCGGTCGCCCACGTCGCCCACGCCTTGCGCCGCCTCTGAGTGCCCTCAAAAACACAATAACTGTGTTGAATACGCACCGGGAGATCATCTTGGGGCGCAGGACGCAGCCGTACTCGTCTGAGAGCTGGATCACGTGACCGGAGCCGTCGGAGGCCGCGCACGACTTGACGCGCATGTCGAACTCACCTGCGACACATCATCCGCCATCGTTACTCACCATCACCATCGTTAGTGTCTATCGTCATCACGAGCTCATCATCTTCATGTGCATGATTCATAAATTCATACCCGAAACGCCGGCAAAGTAAAACAACGTAAGGAAATATGCACACTGCCACAAACATCACTACAACATTAGATGCGATACGTGACATCATGAATGTGATTGCGAACCACATTTATTTGGACGCACTAATAGGCAGTATTGCCCTACGGTGCTCTACTGCGTATGTCCAACACATCCATAACATTATAGTTTAGCGGAAAATTCGAGAAAGGGGCGAACATTTTCCAAGGTTCGTAATATATTTTTAGGGTTCCGTATCCGGTACGGGACCCTATTACTAAGCCTACGCCGTCTGTCTGTCCGTCCGTCCGTCCGTCTGTCTGTCCGAGGGCTGTGTATCTCTTGAACCGTAATAGGTAGCCCGTTGAAATTTTCACAGAATATGTGTTATTGTAGATATAACAACAAATAATAAAAATAAGAAAAAGTAAAAAAATCATCGCGGTCCCCATAGAAGAAACTAAAAAAGTGTATGCGCGCGCGCCATCTACCGAATAGAGTGTGAAGCATTTGAACTAATCATGACATTTAACTAATATGAAGCATTTCATAATACGCCATAGATGGCGTGAGTGGCGCTAACCATGACACGGCGATAAGGAACCCTCGGTGCGCGAGTTCGACTCGCACTTGGCCGGATTTTAACTATAATTCTACATTAAAACACCGCATACTTATTTAATACGAAAGAAAACAGTATAGGTAATGGATTTACAACAAAGAACACTACATGAAGACAATCATGTCCAGTTCCATAAAAAACTTTACAATTTCACACAGGTGCAACTGGACAAAATGGCTCCGAGCTTTAATTCGGAGAATTTTATTTAATTTCATAAAAATATTTCAATGTAGGTGAGTATAATAATAGTTTTACAAAATAATTAAAGAACAAAAAATTCAATTAATTCTCAAAACCACTAATGTAATGTAATTCAATATTAAAAAACACAAAAAAAAATTATTACGATTGTGATTTGACATCTATTGATTTGTGGTTATAATCTTTTGATCGATCTCCATGCAAGTTTGGACAAAGTTTGAACATTGTCCTTCTGCAGGAGGTGCCGCCTGTAAATAAAAGAACAATGTGTCAATAGTGTAACTAGCTCGACGTGGCGTACGATTTCTCACATATTTGGTGACGATCGCATGTTTGTCGGGCACGTTAGCGACTCACTATAACAAGTGGGAAACAAGATGAAAGTTTAAACAAGAGGAAACATGAAGTTTTGTGCACCTACTACCTAGTAAACATGATTATTTAATAATTTACTTCGAATAAAACAAATTGAAATAATACTATGAATGTAATTTACCTACAGGTAGACACCTACTTTTTTTTAAAGAAAGCCGGCATGGATGGCTTCAACGGAAGATCAGACACAGCCAATATAACACCACTCCTCGCGAAATCACGCTCGGTCGTCGTCTTATTTATTGACACGCCTTTTGAAGATTCACAGGTTACCTATTAGGTAATATCACCGAACAGTGTTCGGTGATATTACATATATGTAACACACGCACAGGAACACACTCACAGGAAGAATGTTTCATATTTTCTCCGTAAGACACGGGAAAGCTGTGTTTTCGATAGACTGTAGGTGATGTTATTATGGGGCTAGTCACAAAAATACTTGCAGATCTTTCCTCCACAGAACCGGTAAACTCTGGAACGCTCTCCCTGCCCACATATTTCCCCCCAAGTATAGTCTCGGGTCCTTCAAGAGACGCGTGATTGGGCACCTGTCAGGCCGGCATGGCAATCGCAGCCCCCGCATGCTACCGAATGTACATGGGCGTCGTCGCTAGACGCCTTATGGGTGGTTCGGCGCCACATGTCGCGCTTAGTATAAAACTACAAATAATATATGGTATGAAAAAAATACCTTGCGAAGTTTCTTGTCGGTTCTTTTTCATGTGTGTAATGGAACCGGATAGAACATTTGTGACAAGTTCGAGTGCAGCTAATTGCCATATGAATGATCAATAAACAATACAAGCGTTCTCAGAAGTGGGTGTCAACAAACCTAAAGATAGATGTTCCGAGCGAGTCCGGAGCCTGTGGCGGATATGGCTCGTCGGGACAGTTATATTAGGGACAATGAGTTACAAATAAATAGCGAAATAGAGAGAAAGAAGCCCAAAAAACGTGAGTATTTGAAGTGTTTCAGATGGAGTTTATGTTAATTCGTGACATTCGATTTTTTAGAGATATTTTAACCAGCTTAGTGGAAGCGATGCGCCTTTAGTGAGTGAGTGATGGAGAATGGTCAGATCGGCACAGCACAGCACACACAGACACATGTCCGAGCGATAACTAGCGAGTTCCGTTAAGCAAACAAGCGAGAAGCTCGTATTTGTCGAGTTCACTTTTTACTGCTGCGACCGAAGTCTTTCCGCGTCCGCCGCGTCACGGCCGCCGCTCCGGTCGCAGCCATACACCGTTAACGCAATGTTTACATACCATTATTATCCTATTAGCCATACATGTGACTGCCGGGTCAATATGTTTCGTAACCGCAGTAAAGGGATTAAGTACGCAAGTGAATTTGTGCTATACGAAACCGTTTGCTTACCGCCAGTGCAGCTAACTAAGATCGTTGTAGCAATACTTTCGACAGCCAAAATAAATCATTGAGACTACAGTTCCTTCTTCAAGACTAATCTTCAACAAAATACACTTGAGCGATCCCTAGGTCACGAAAGGTCTTGAGCCATTGCCTCACAGGCGAACTATTGGTTCGCTTAGCCCATTTTATAGGCCGTTGCTCCGAGGAATTGGCTTCCACCATCCTCCCTGTCCCTATCCGGAGATATGGAATGGTAAATTTTCACCCGCAACTGACCCGAGCGCACCAGCCTTGCGGCCATGGCACTCGCACTGTGTCACGGCTTCATCATGGAACAATTATTTGAAAATCGTTACATGTAAGGAGGCCCGCTGTCGGGAGACCACCAATGGAATGGTCAATAAAATCGAGGACAATATTTTTGTCCGCCTTGTCGCTGGCATGGCACATCACTGAGTGTGGTTTAGCGAGGAAATGTGTGGTGTTATTGGCTGTGCCTAATTGTCCGATGCACAGCCACCATCTGCCTGTTATTCTACAAAAACTGTCCGCCTTTCCTCCTTGAATTAACTTGTGAGAAAACAGACGTTATTTATAGAATAATATTTAAAGATAAACGTTATTTAAAATGGTATTCTAGGTACTATTCTAAACTGTGGGTACTTACTTTTTTTTTTTTTATGGAAACTGACACAGTTGGCTACATCACCTACAACATCCGTGATGTCAACCTATAACACCGGGTGAACTTGGTGCCACGTCAGTGCTTCCCTTCGGTCGTGCCGGCGCTACACTGAACTGGACGGAAAACACAAACTATTTACATAGCCGTTTCGACCGACCTTTCATTCAGTGCGGTGGTACCAACCCGGGCGGGTTAAACCCTACCACCTAGTAATATAAGAAGGGAGTCATAGCCCTTAGTCGCCTTTTACGACATACACGGGGAGAGATGCAGTGGGGCTATTCTTTCAAAGTACCGGCCCCACACGGTTAACTTTGTTCTCTTACGACCGTTTTTACCACCTTCGGTTACAATGTAGCTGAAAGTTTCCTCCTCTCAAGTGTATGAGAACTGTCACTGTAACCGACAAATAACTGTGGCACTTGATGGTAATTGGAGTTGAAAACGAGGGTTAGTGTTTGTTCTATATTTACCTTATGTACCGGTTGTACAGTATATTGTTACTGATAAAACAATTTACACATAGCTAATAAATAGTATTGTTTGAAAAGACACGCATACAAAAGATACATACTATGTGAAAAGTTGCCAAATTCGAGTCATTGTAGTAGTTCGTAGAGTTACTCAAATGGCTATCTTCCGGCCTCGCAAGATTGATGAACTGAGCGGTGACTCACACGATACTCGACTCAAACTGGGGCCAGTGAAAATTATGAATAGTCCAGTTAGCATGTAATTGGCCCGCTGACAAACTCTCGAGTACCTATTTTATCGCTCCCCGTGGCTTAATGCTCGCATTGTCTTAGAGCGGCTACATAATTTAAGTCGCATTTAAACTCTCATTGATGGTTTTAAATTGTTTTATTATACGTGATTACGGAGGTGTTTTAATGAGCTGGCTCTCGCTCTAACTGGAGCGCGCCCGGGGGGTAGGCTCCGCACACTAGCTCGACATTAATAAAGGGTTCCACTGCGATTATCGAGCCGTTAAATATAATTCGGATTAGTTTGAACAAGATGAAAACCACGAGATAACACTTGGCGTATACTTAACGCGTATATCGGCTGTGGAGCCAATTACTGACTATAATACGACGATTGTTAGGTTTCCGTATCCCAGACGGAAGCCTATTACTAAGACTCCGTCGTCCGTCCGTCCGTCCGTCTGTCCGAGGGCTGTATCTCTTGAACCGTAATAGGTAGCCCGTTGAATCTTTCACAGAATATGCGTTACTATGGCGGATGAAACAAAAAATAAAAGAAAAGAAAAGAAAAATAAAAAAAAGTTAAAAATGAAGGGGGGCCCCCATACAAGAAACATTTTATTAAAATAGATTAGTCACACTATTTAATAACAGATGGCGCAAACGGCTTTTATACATTGCATGCATTGTTAGGTGCTGTCATTTTCCCACCGTAAGGTACTATCGACCTCATTGAGGTGTCTCTAAAAGATAGCCGCTTCTTAAAATCTTTGGTCGTTCCAAAAAAAGAATTTTCAGAAGTTTCATGTTTGACAGATCATTTAAAAAAAATAAAGTGACGTCACTATGGTAACAGCTGTCAGTGGGCAAACACGGAGACCTGTCATAACATAAACATAATATATCTGATAAATTCAAATTCGAAGACCATGCCACCTGAGCGGATAGGAGGATATTATTGATAGCGGATAGATAGGGAAACCTTCGCGCTCGAGTAAAACTCGCACTTGACAGATTTTTTTTTATTTCGTAAATATTGTTGCACCTAATAAAAAAAATTTGGAGACCCTACCGAAGAAAAGATGTTCGATTGAACTAATTGTCCTGCTGTATAGAATCAAAACAAGACGTAATCGATTTTCTTATAATGCAGTGATTACAATCCCCAGACTGACTTACATCTGCCTAAACCTAGAGGAAATAATGAAATGAAGTACCTCGGTAGTCATTGATAGCGACCACAAGAGTGAGGGTAGAGCCCAAGGGTACGATCCCGGACACAGGCGGCGCCCAGGGTCCCTTCCCCGCCTGGATCTCCATCCAGCAGTCCACGTTGTCACCTGTAACACCACACCACCAAATTGTAATTGTGATTAATGCATGATCTCGTGTATAATAATATTAAAGAGGTGAATATTAATTTTCCATTATTGCTTTTTATATAGGGATTAAATACTTTTTATACCAATATTTGGATCTAGTTAATTTTATTATTTATATTATGTGCATTATATATTAAAAAAACACATATTATTCATGATATTTCGACTTATTGTTGTAGTTAGATATTTTTTTTTAAATATAAGCAAGTCATAATTTGACATATTTAACTTGCTTTTATATAGGGAAACACTTTATCGCATAGCGACATATGTTCCGGATTTTATTGAATAGACAATAAGACAAAGATTGATGTAGAGATACGACTCAAGTGAATGGCCGTAATTGAGATTCATTCATACGTTTCTCGACAAGCCTCTGATTTTAGCAAACAGCAAAATTCACAAACAGCGGTTGTAAAAACTCTAAACTCGCACCTTCACTTGAGCAAATGGAACCGAAATACCTACAAAAGAACAAAACAAGTGAACATCTGCCCACGCAGCGGTCGCCACGCACCACAACGATAAAGTTTAAAGTGGCAATTTTGGTTTTCTTTTAATTTTATCTCTTTATTGTCCGTAACAGCTATGATAGAGCTCACTTATCAATTATTTATGTTTTCTTTATGTATGTCACCAAATCCGCCTATCAATATCCAACTTCAAACTAAAGACAGTGACAATTTACGTAAAGGCGGATTTACACTGACGTCGGTTCATTGGCAAGTAAGTGCTGAATCGATACTGCTATCGTATCAATTTTCAAATCAGTTCAGCGCTGACGAGTATGCACTGACGCGAATAGAGCAGGTGTCTATATACGAAGTCCGAATGCTCCCCCTAAACGACGACGCTTCTCCCCACGCCAGCCTTATAGGTACTGCCTTTATGTAAAGACCTATTTTCAAAAGTTGTAATTTTATTTTGTATTTTCAACACAATAATTAGTTTGCAGCTACGGGTGGAAGAATTAAACACATCAACGAACATCTTTATGATAACATCTACCGTCTTGGGTCGAAATGTTTAAATATTTAAGACACTATTATTTTGTTATATATTTTCATTCGGGTATGTGTGTAATCGACATTATGAATTCTTCTAAAACTATTGTTGTAAGAGACCGTTCAAGACGTTGATTCTGTAAAACTCCCGCTTGTCTCGCGCGTTGATGTCTTTCCTATGCACCGCTCCTCCACCGTCCGACTCCGCACCGCTAAAGGCGCGCCGCCCGGCGCACCGGAATGCGAAGCTTCGAAACTAATTTAAAAGACCCAGCAGTACCAAAAATTTGTTTCTTCCGATTGAAGTTTTCTCGTAAACCACGGTGAGTTTGGAGGACGTAAGTGCAGAATCAATAAATATTTAATTGTAGGCGTCATTAATAAAAAAATTATACAATACTTGGCGGGAAGGAGTATTGTACTTTTATCTATTATGTAAAATTTCATGACTATAACATGATGAAAGGCATGGAAACATGTGATTTCCGAATTTTCGAGAGCATAATTTGCGATTTTCTTCTATTGTACCAAATAGGTTCAATTGGTTTTGGGATCCTTGTCCCAAAATCAGAATATATTTTAGTTGGCCATATATTTTTTGTAACATCACACTTACAGTGGTCAGAATACTAATCAGGAGAAAACAATTTTTGGTACAGCTGAGCCTTAACGGACACGAAATTAAAACTTCGAAATGTACTGAGAAGAAAGAGCACATCGATGAGACACCACAATGAGTCGAATTCTGAGTAAGTCTAAAAGTGTTACTAAAATAGGAAATGCTTCTCTAAAAGAGCATTAGTGTTTTATCGGCTTCACTGTATCTACCTACAATTACGACTTCGTTTTGTTCGCGACTTCGGTCACGTAAATTTCCGATTTAAAGGAAGCTATTAGCAGTAATTTGATGGAATGGTTCTGATATAAAATGTTTCCAGTCTATGTATTTATAGAAATATGTGTTTATGGATGTATACATTCTATTAAAAATAGGTAAGTGCCTTCAAACCGGCAATGCCAAGCTGGCTTCTAAAAAGCTGGGCGTACTCAATAAGGTGCGACGGTACTTCACGCCGGGCCAAAAGCTGCTTTTGTATAAATTGTAGATCAGGTTCGGCTTGGAGTACTGTTCGCACCTGTGGGATGGTTCAGTCAAATACCAGCATGCGCCTCTGGACTCAAACCAGCGTCGATCCGTGCGGCTGGTGGGTGACCTGACCACGAAGTTTCCCGCGATCTAGGACCACTGAAAACTCCGTAGGGATAATGTCGGCTCCCTAAGTGTGTTCTATCGCGAAGTACTCGGAGGAGTTGTTTGACGCGATCCCGCCTTTCTATTTTCACCTCCGCACCACGCGCACTTGAGAGGGCTTGCATCCCTACATGCTGGATTTACCAATCTGTTCTGCAGAACTTTTCTCTACAGAACCGGTAAACTCTCTGCCTGCGAATTATTTTCTGTTTTCCCCCCAAGTACAGTCTCGGGTCTATCAAGAAGGGCATGAATAGGCACCTGAATATTCATGGGCGTCGTTAGACACCTTGTGGGTGGCTCGGCGCCACGTTTCGCGCTTTCAATAAAAAAACCCTATACGGTGGCCTAAGTGAAAAGTGTTGCGTATTCTCACCTCTAAAGTCAAGTTGCACAACATCTAGATCTGCGATGACCATGGGCGGCTTGGAGGCTGTCTTCTCGTAGTCATTAAACCATTCGCAGCGCAGCCTCTTGGCCTCGTCCCACACCTCCAGCAGGTCTTTGTCGTACTGCACCACCACTGTGTTTTCGTAAAACTGCCCATGAAGGTCTGAAAACGAAATTGTTAAGTATGTAACAAGCCTAATTAATAGTGGAAGAATTTTGTGAATACCTAGCGTTATGACTAAATATCTCTGATTTGATCAAGAAGAGTAATCCTTAGCCTTAGTATTTCAACTTCCACTTAGAGTCAGAAGGAACGTTACGTGACATATTACCCACACTAGGTGACATATAACCACATATTGTCCAAAACGTTACTCTTAGCACTATTAAATGGAAATTGAAATACGGACCCTTGAATTTAGTGTTATATTCGATTGGTTTCTTCAATCTTAAATTAAATCGAGCGTCCATTGGTCTTGTAAAATGAAATACGGCACATTGAAATTAATTGAAAAATTAAACTCAATGCTAACCTAAACCCAAAGTTATCCCATAATATTACCAATATGTACGTACATATGAGTACGGTACGGTGACGTTTTAACCGTTGTTGTGTTGATTCCCAAGCTCATCTCCCGCCAACAGTCGCGTTCGTTTTCAAAACGGACGCTCACGCGCGAGCGTGACTAGCCGAGTAGCGGGATGCATCGCCATCCGCATTGTCTGTCGTTCCTCTTTACATAGCCGAGTCGCCATTAAAAAGTTCCCATGCACGGACCACTTCTAAACATAGGCACCTCCGCTAAAAACTTCCCCATGCGACCGTTCCCGCTGAACATAGCCGGGCACGGCAAAAACTTGCCAGAGCCGCACCGTCCGCCACCGTCTACACTGCACGTCCGCCACCGCACGTCGCTCGAGATGTCGATACAATTATAGAGTCACAAGGTAAATTAAATATTTGTCTAAGTCTTAAAAACAATAAAAATATTTCCAATGTGCCGGTCCTAGCGTTATGTTATAATAACGCATTGTTATTCTGAGGTGTGTCAAAATGTCATTGGTAGCCGCAATTCGTGTAGTTTTCGAGTTATAAGAAAAGACAAGCAACCATATTATGTTACATTTTTATACATGTAGAGATGACAGCAATTAATTGATAAGATAGATATACAATTATGCCTCATGCAACCAATTTTCTCTGTAGTTGAATGGTATCGCCGAGAGCAAAATGTGTTATGAAAGTTTATTTAGCTGTTCAAACAAATTTGAAAGTACTAGTAGAATTTTAGAAACACTTTTGCAAATTTACAGATGGTAGCATTCGAAATTACTTATATATCGATATCCCAGTAATAACGACATCTACCCTAGTGACATGCGGCGAGCGCGCGCCGCCGCCGCCGCCGGCACCACAGCGGCGCGGCGAGACCGTAACCCACTCGTCATACCGTTGTTGGACAGCCGCTCGCCATATATTGCACAAATTCCATTAAAACGCCATAACTGTGCGCGATAAAAGAACTAATGACAAACCACCGCGTACAGCCACGCTGCATACGGGAGCCGGGCACTGTAAATGAATGTTACGTAATTAAATTAAATTAATTTCTTACATGAAGATATTTAGTTGAAATTAACGTTTATATTCATCCGGGCAGACAAGGTCGGTTATTAATATGATTGAGATGTAAATTCATATTTTAATTGTCGAGATTAAATCTTCAATTATGTGAACCCAGACATGCAGACTATGGCAGAACTATTCATTCTGAAGCCTTTAATTTTAAAGTTATATGTAGTTGGGCTGTAAATCACTACTCCTACTTTCCCTACGAAACTCGCTCGAATTTTAAATTGAAAATAGTGTAAAGTAATGTAACGCTTTTCTTAATATTTATAAACGATCTACTGTCCTTGGACATGATACACAGCTATGCAGACGACAGCACGGAGCACGAGGGCTATGTTAAGGACTGGAAGAGTAGAGATTCGCGGCACAGGGAGGCTCAACGTTCAGTTGTTGATAAGGTCGATAACGTTCTCGGTAGATAGATAGAAAATTCTTTATTGCTCCAGTAAACATTAAACAGTAACAAATACATTGGAAAATTTACATAAGGTGCAAAGGCGGACTTATCCCTTACAGAGATTTCTTACAGTCAACCTTTGGATGTTTGAGATTCGATAATATAGTGGAATGTAAGTAGGTAGTAGCAAAAAAGTTGAGCATGACAATTGAAGATAAAATAATAATAAGAATACTTATTAACAATACATATAAGTACGATAAAGTAGCTTTATGGGGCCAGGAGAACCTTGTCGCCTTCAACGTTAGTAAGACTCATTGCTGCGCATTATCTGCTAAGGTTGATCCCTTTCCTTTCCAAGCTAGTTTCCAAGGTAGCGTTGTACCTGTCTCGGAGCGCCTGGACCTCCTGGGCATCACTATATCCAAAGAAGTGGGTTTCCGGCAACTAATCGAGTCTAAGGCCAAAACTGCATCCAGAAAATTGGGAATACTTTTCCGCAATCGGCGGTTCTTCTCACCGGCACAACTATTCCTGTTGTACAAAACACAGATTAGGCCGGTGATGGAGTACTGCAGTCACATCTGGGAGGGTAGACCGCATTATCTGCTTGCGTCATAGGACTCGATACAGCGCCGAGCCATCCGTCTTGTTGGTGACCCGAAACTTACAGATGATCTGGAGTCTCTGAGTCACAGACGATTTGTGGGTTCGCTTAGTCTGTTTTACAGATACTATCACGGACGCTGCTCTGTGGAACTAGCATCCCTTATTCCCTGCCACCCGTCCTATCTCCGCATGACTCGTCGCAGAGAGACTCAGCACCCTTTTGTTGTTGACATTGGGCTTTTGAGAACCAATCGATTCTCTAATTCGTTTCTTTGTCGCACCGCTAGAGTGTGGAACTGTCTTCCGGCGAGTGTATTTCCTGAATCCTTTAACCTGGGTGTCTTCAAGCGTCGTATTAACGGGCTAGACAGCCTAGCAACAGTCCGCAAATCTGCTGGCATGGCACCTAACTGAGCGTGGTTTGGCGAGGAGAGGTGATTTTGGCTCTGTCGACTGCACCATTGGTCTCTGGGCACAGCCACCAATGCTGGTTTACATAAAAAAAATGTTAATAATGTCCAATTAGCGCTAATAGAAATTATCTAAATTAAGTTAAGAACTTGATTAAGAATTCAAATTTTTCAAATAAAAAAAATGTATGCGTCATTTTTATTTTGATATACTATACCTACAACACGGAAAAAACTATAAAAACTGTTTGCCCATATATGTAATAGGTTTCGATATCAAGCTTGCGTTTTTTCTAAAGAATCTATTTTTTATTTATTTTTTATTTTATTTCTTCAGTAATCAGTATTATTGGTGCAATTTTCGGGTTTTCTATCACAGTCGAAAAATAAAAAGTGGATAACGCAAAATCAGGTCTGAAAGTTGTTTCTTTTCTAAAATCCGGAACTCTACAAGAGTATACGCAGAACCGTGGCGCGGTCTCGGCGCCAGACTTGTCTCAGCAGCGGTGCGCCACTATACGTACTCCGTTCCGGCATACCTGCAACGGTGTCTTCGCGTTCCAGGAAACGTTCCAGCTCGCGTTGAGCGGCGACAGCAACAGTATGGAGGCGCGGGGCGCGGGACAGCGAGAGGAGCATTCGGGTTACAGCCTTGCGCTAAGATTTTCAACTTATTGTTTCTTGGAAGCGAACGAAATGTGAAGTACTATAAATAAAGTAATGTTTACAGGATCACTTCAGGGACGATGAAGAGACAGCGATTGAGTAATTAACGCTAGGAAATATTGATTGCCAAGACTTGCTTGCTTCGTAACTAATAAAGGAGAAAATCTTTAGAGAACTATGCGCGCACCGTCGTCGATTTTAAGTTCGCTTATAAGTCGAGAAGTACTCGATCAATTCATATGGCGTTTTTACTGACGTTTTCTGGTACATCAATAGATACAAAACCTAGTTCCTCATACAGTATTCTTATGGTTGATAGTAAAATAAGTACTCACATACTTGTTCAATGGTTTCATTAAAAATTATGTGTGGAGCTTCTGTTTTAAGAAGGAATAAATAGTTTATACTTTTGGCGTCCTTGGACTCTATCCAGCACCGCGCCATCCGTCTAATTGGTGATCTCAAGCTCACGGAGTGACTTGAATCATTGCGCCAAAGGCAAACAATCGATTCTATTAGCCTGTTTTATATTATGTACTACCGTGGCCGGTGCTCTTATGAATCGACTTCACTCATCCCTCCTGCTTTTCGAAATCGTTCCTGTGTAGTACGGCGAAAAAATATGGAACGGTCTTTCGGTGAGTGCGTTCGCTAACATCTAACCTAACCTAGGAATCTTCAAAAGCCGTGTCAATAAACTAGACGAATATCTTTTTGTCCGCCTTATAGTTGGCATAGGGCCTTCGTGAGTGTGGTTTCCCGAGGAGTGGTGTTATTGGCTGCGCCTGATCTTCCGTTGAAGTTTTAGGCACAGACACGAGTGCCGGCTATCCATAAAACAACTATTCGTTGATAAATTCTTTAGTTAGTCTGGTTCGAAGACAAACACAAACAGCACGTTTCCTGGTTGCTCCAAAACGAGAACGAAGTATGTGAGTAGTTCGTAGTTGGAGAAAAAATTAGGAAAAGAGCAAGCCCACACTTCCTGTCCTCAATCTCACAATCCACAAGAATGGGGCTAAGTATATTCACGGGCGACGGTTAAAAAACTGTTAGTTCGGATACCGAAAGTTTTAAGCGTTTGTCCCTCGTTAATGCTGTGCCGTATTGGTTTAGTTGTTCGGTCAATATACTCTTCGTTAAGTGGTAATCATACTTAACTGGCTTTTGCCAGCGGCTTCGTTCGCCTTAAGATATGTACTTTCAAATACCTAAATAATATCTCATTACTTAAAGAGTGTTTATTTCGTATATTGGCAGTTTGTTTAGGTACCTAAAGGTTGCGTATAAAAAAAACATATAAATCGTTTTGTTATGTTCATTTCCTCGAATGAAAAAGTGGCAAACTATTTAAATGAATTTCCGAAACTTCTTCCACCTAAACTTCTGAACTATTTGATATAAAGCGATTTAATAAGGGAGAGGTATACGTCCAGCAGTGGACCGACCGATGTATGCTTTTAAAAAAAACATATTTTTGAATAGTTTATAGTGTATTGTATTTTTTATTTTATGGATAAATTGTAACATTAATTTTTGTAAAGCCAGCCCTGCATGGCTCTATGCATGTGAAGGCTGTATTGTACGCCCATTCAGGCATTTTGGATATTCAAAAAACCCGTAATGGATACACGTTAAAAAAACTGCAAAAAAAAAACAATAAAGATTTTGATTTTGAACAAATATAAAAAAACATTTAACTACGACGTACTATTTCGTGTAGGATCCTGTGTAGAATTAAATGTTTCAAGCTCTCTCACGGTATTCAAATTTCAATCATTCTATTTTTTTTAAGCTTCGATTTTTTCTCACACAATTAATAGAGTAATTCTAAAATATATGTAACTTTCAACGAAATGCCAGATCTTTTTAAGAGCACTGAAATAAATAATCATTCCACCATATTATGGTAGTGGACGTTACACTGTGTGAGCAATAAATTGTGTGTGTGTACATCATTCTCTTTTTGTTGAGGACAGAGTTAAGTAGACAGAACGTCCAACTTATTTATCTGTGCGATTTGTTATGCTCGTTGTCGGCAATTATAGCGCGTTTTTACTCGTATGCTGTTCGAAATTTTGGCACGAGCTCCAATGCGTACTTGTTACACGGAAACAACTCAGCTTCAACTAATCAACGTACATATTATACTCGTACATACAAGCAACAACGGGTTACTTAAAAAGAACAAACACACTTAATAACGAACACTACTCGTAGTATCTACCCGTAACCGACGAGCGTGTATGAAGAACGTTATGTATGAGTTTGGAAGAGGCGGCATAGGTGTGTAAGGATCTTTGTACATTTGCCTATATGACTAATCTGACCGCAGTGTACTGTCAAGAGATGATAAATAAACAATAAACAATAACAACTACGGCGCGTCTCGGTCGGTCGGCGCGTCTTTACAGATTTCGTGCTTTATTTATATTAGGATAAAATTTAAAAAAACAAACATGGTATTTGTAGCCCCCGTAAATATTCGAATGCCCGTGGGCGCCGTCGGACTACACCTCTGCGTTAGTCTGGCGCGCGCCATATGTCGAGCTTCCCATCAAAAAAACCAATTAGTAGTAAATCAACTAGTAGTAAATAATACATACATACATACATATCACACACGCTAAATCCCGACAATCGGGGTAAGCAGAGTAATCGGTGTTGTGCTGCAAGAACTCTGGTCAATTACAGCACAACACCAACCACCACGTTTCGCAAAGTATTCGAACAAGATTCAATCGATCAAGCAGCAAGTAAGGCACGAAGACCCACCTGCTACATGACTCGGTGGAAGTACCGTGCCAAGGTGAGAGGTGGCGAGCCTATCGCCCTTTAGCACGGTATCTTGTCCTTATCCCTTAGTCGCCTTTTACGACATGCATGGGGAGAGATGCAGTGGGGATATTCTTTTTAAGCACCGGCCCCACACGCTACAGTACCGGCCCCACACGGTACATAATAATAAATATAATTACCTGGTTTAGTGCCGCACTTGGCGTATGCGATCCTGAAGGAGAAGAATGTCTGGCCGGTGGACGGAGGCACGTACACGCAGCGCGGGTCACCGTGCTGGCCTGCTGTCCACACACATGTACACAGTCAGTACGTTCCTCTTGCAGGCAGGTGCAACCTTGTCACACTCACTAACTTACTCACTCAAACCATATGCGACTGGGGAAAGCTAAAGGTTATACATAACATAACTCAGATAAATTCAGAAGGTTGCATTAATAGATAAAACATATCGCAGTTAACACTATGTACATTGTACATTGCTGGGTCAAAGAGCAAGCTTTTTATTGGCGAACTAGGTGCCACGACGGTGCTTCCCTTCGGTCTGTTGAATAAATTTTAAACACAGCGATTGAATTTTATATTTGTACAAAAATATATCCAGAAATTGACGACATGGCTACTCATACTATTAAAAATTGACCATTTTAAACTCTGAGCTGTAATATTATAAGTTCGCAATGGCGTTCTACGAAAGTTAATTCCAACTTGCTATCTCTCGCTCACCCGCGGGGCTATAGCTTTAAATAACTCACTTAAGGGTTAACAACGGAAGAGCGATAATTTCTCATTTATTATCGTTAGTGGCATCGGCGCGCCGCCACCGCGGCCGGGCGACCACAGTCGGCGACGCACCTGACACGAATGCCCGTGAAGCGGCAAGCACAACTAGACCGAGAGTATTAACTATTCACACACAATCCATCATAATTTCTGGGTGAAATTTATATAATTACCACTTCGTGCGCCCATATCACTCTTTAATTAGTCCCGTATCGCTCTAAATACTACGCCTCTACAGCGAGACTCGACGCGACCGCCCAGCCATCTCTACGCGAGTCCATGAAGTTAACAGCAGTTGGCGTGTGCCAGGCACCTGAGCGGTCTCGTGGTACGGGTCTCGGCGATCGAGCCTCCCGATTATTGTGAACTGAGTTGGCAATGAAAATACGAGTAAGATTAAACTGGTAATGAGGAAATGCGAAGGTGAAATGCAATTAAAGTGCGTATTATAGTGCTGGACCTTAAAGTAGTTAGGAAATGAGATACTTCGAACAGAGAACTGATCTAGGGATACAACATTAAACAGAATAGTATTAGTACAGGAGGACCTGTTTTCATAATGATATATACTTCATGTCACATAATGTGTGGCAAGGGACTAGTTCCCTTAGGGAATTTCCTCAATTCAACCCAGTGGGCCTACATCTTTACATCTTTAAATGGAACCCAAACCATGGAGCAGCGAGTGAAGGTATGCACGTAATTTTTTTTTCAAATAAAACAAATCTTATTGGTACATGCCGGTTGGATTCGAAACTCGGACCTCTCGCAAGTGATGCTGAGGCCCAGACCACTCGGCATCCGCCGCCTTTTTATCCTTTAAAATAATTTGGTAGCGTTACACCTCAGAGCAAGAAACACGACTCGGGGAAGACGGCCGCCGATCACTGTTCTGCGTATCGCAGATATAAACTTTACTCCAGCCACACTCCTAAATATTACTAATACCTACCTAGTTAATTGGAAGTAATATTCGGAAGAAGTTACATTCTTTTACAAGTTCACTTTCCCTATAGCAGAACTCAGATTCGTGCATACATCACTCATATCGGACTGTATAACAAATTAAAATGTTTAACCTTTAGATGAGACGATGCCCTCGAAGGGGTGTGAGAAGGACAGGTGTACGTCCATGTGGTCCTTGCCGCACATCACCTCCAGAGCTTGGATGACAGGCATGCCCTCCGGCCGGTCCATCGGCCACGGCTGCTCCCCGCCCGAACATACACCCATCTGTAATAAATAACCAAATCATCTTATTATACATATATCGCTATCAATCGGTGCGACGCGCGTTTTCATGAGTTTACCCAGTACATTGGAAAATAAATAAGTAATAATTCAATAAAAAAGGTGCGTGTGCTTATGTACGCGCGTTAGAAGTTATAATTCTTTGCCGTCACCCTTCCCCCTCCCTCGCCCTTTCCACTCCCCTCGCTTCTTCACGCCTCTCCACTCCCCTCCCCTCCCCGACCGTCCTCCTCCCCCCTCCTCCCTATCTCTCTTCCTCTCCGACTTATTTATCGGGCAGCACCGCACAATACCTTCACACTAATAAATGTAGAAAAAAAAATTTAAAAAATTATGCGGTGACGATGATGATGACGTTTATTTTGAGTTAAGGCTCCATTTTCAGAACATATTTTCATATAATATTTTTTCATAATCATATTTTCATAACGTGCGTGAAGAAGTATAACTTAAATTGTATGTCTTTGCGGGCGCCTTCGATAGATATAATACGTAGATACCTACAAATTTGTGTTGGTTGGTCAGAAACTTTGATGCATTTCAAACTATTTTGCTTTTTGTTTATTTTATTTTTTTCGTGTTTTTCCTGCGGGCGCTGCAGCGCCAAGAACCAGCTAGATGGTGATTCTTGCTTGAGGTGCATTTCTATTTAGAAGTTTATTGTTTTTATATACTACATATATACATAATGTACATATTTTGTCCCCGCCGAGGAGGACTAAACAAATATCGATGTTTTTCTGTCCGCAATAATAATAACAAGAACTCGTTCCGGACTTTGTAGAGCTTTTATCTCTCATTAAAGAACGAAGAATTCCTTTCAAATATGATCCAAATAATCGCGCAACATCGTATCATTCAATTAAATTAACTACCAAATAACATTTCCTCGATTTCGGGCGCGGGGGGAGCGCGCTCCGCTCGTGAACGTTCCGTGCGTGTGAGAGCGATGCTGTGTGTGTGATTTAATCAATGGTTTTTGATAAACCTGTTCATTAAGTTTTTGTGGAGCGGCCGGTCGGCCAGCGCGGTGTATGGCGGCCGGGCCGCGCCGTGTAGTGCGTGCGCCACAACTTGGCAGCCGAGAATACGTCCACGACGAATTACTATCATTATGCGCTCACGTTAATATTACTTATCTATTACGTCAGTCGAACGCGGCTCGCGGGCGAGGTGTCTCATTAGCCCCGGCCGGCTCTCCTGTACTTGAACTCATCTCCTCGGCTCGCACGAGCGCGCGATAAGAAACGACGCGGTAGAGAGGGGAACACCGCTGTTATTCTATATCCGACTCGTGGAATTTGGTGTAGGTACGTTATTTGAATGTATATGTAGCTTGCTCTTACGTTTGATTACTTATCTTGAAGTCCAAACTGAGCTTTATCGAACGGATTGGGGATCCAGCAGCTACATCCAATCACATACATATTATCTCAGATCTGGAGAGTGAGAAGGGAGTGATCGTGACGACGACTGGGCGACGCAAAGTTGGAATGTCACCTAACGGCGTTCCTTCGTGAAACTTTCACAACGCCACTGCCCTGCCGCCCCGCCTCGGTCGGTTAACAAGCGCGACCAGAAGAATCCCTCTTCCAGAATGTGGAATTTCGTCTGCCCCAAAATTGGATAATTGACAAAATTGCTTGCGCGAACTACACGAATTATTTGATAAATCGGGTCTCGCTCGTTCCAGGAACGCGCTGGATCGCTACAGAGCTGCCGGTGCGCGGTCGGAGCGGGCGGGGGAGGATGCGGAGTGGAGGCAGGGACAGCTCACAGGCACAAGCCACATTTCGCTCCCACGGGCGGAATCTCTGCAGCATTCCATCGAGATGTGCGATGAAAAGCGATTAGCTGTTCGCTTTCGAGCGCTCGCGTCGTTCAAACATTTAATTACGGGAGAGGATTTGTGTCGGTCCGACGACAGTCGAACGGAACAGTTTCTTTTCCGTTCGTTTGAGGTCGATTCCAGTTACTACATCCTGCTACACACCTGCTCTCGGACACGTTGATGCTATATTATCTTCTCTTTTAAAGCTTCACTAAACATCTACTTCGGAATTTGTTTGCTTCTTAACTCGGTTATGTTTCTTACATATCGTTTTAAAAGCATTGGGTTAGGGGTTTCACTGTATTATGTTCTCTATCACTGAGGTTGACTGTTCGTTTTTGTTATCCGTTTTCCGTATCCATCTATCTGTCTGTCCCTCTGTCCGTCCGAGGGCTGTATCTTTTTGAACAGTAATAGTAGGTGGTTGAAATTTTCACTTTCACGATTTTCACTTTATTATAGCAGATATGCGAACAAATACAAAGCAAATAGTAAAAAAGAATTTAAAAAAAATGGTAGGTGCCATACCGGAGACTTCCCTGAATTGCTGGCTATACTGGACTAGAGGAGAACACAACCGAGGCTGCTATGCGGCCATCTTACATCCAGTACGGTGGTACCAACCCAGTCGGCTACAACTTGAACCTACCACCTAGTAAGGGACAAGGGAAGGGACCTACAGTTTTACACCGGTTCCGAACGGTGAAGCAGCAGGTGTAGGTATGCACGTAAATTTTTTCGTCAGAAAAAACTCATTGGTACACGACGACCGGATTCGAACCGCGGACCTCTCGCATGAGAAGCCGATGCCCAAACCACTCGGCCACCCGCCGCTTATATAAGAGAACTTTTTTTTTCAGCGCCATCTACCGAATAATTGAACATTTTAACTACAAAAGGTACGGTCACCGATAGATGGCATAAGGAAAAACGTGTAACGAGGTTACCATTTTACTTGCTAGATAGGTACGAAAGACAATAATATATCAATACAAAATAAGCAGTGCCGAACGCGAGATACGTGCGAGTGCCTACGCTTCATTGCTGCGCACGCTCGCTATACGTGCGACAAGAAGGAACATATGGCTACGGAACCCTCTGTGTGTGAATAACGTTCTCAATTAACAGACTTATTAAATAATATATTATACAGGTAAAACGTATTCTCCCTATTTCTAACATTCGCGTTGTAATCCTTCATCATCATCACATATTCAGATTCACAAAATATTTACTCGTAAATAGTCCGCAAACTGTATATAGGCCGAATGTTTTACTGCGATATAATGGTAAATAATGTTATGTAGTGATTTCGAGCGTTTACTTCGATATACTTTGAAAAGTCTTCCGAAGTGTACGGAAAACCGAGTTGTAACAGGCAGAAGTCGCCGCTATCCGCCATTACCAGCCTGTCCGTCCGAGGCACGCAAGTTACAATTTGTGTTACTTTAGAAAATGTCCTGTAATGACAGATCTACGTAGGTATTTCTATCTCGCCACTCGACATGTTTGATTATGGTACTAAATTGCATACACTCAGTTGTTGAGTGGTGCTCGTTGCGTTTCTATTTCATTCGTAATGACAAATGCACTTGCGTTTCACTTGGAAATTTTCCTACCACCTTGATACTATGCTAAGTGTCAAGCCATGCCAACCTCCAGGCTAATATGGCTAATACTATCATGTAATGTCGGTCGGATAATAAGCTCACATGGGAGCGATCAGTGGATGGATGGGTGACCGCTCGACCGTTGGGGGCTGACCGTGGTTCGCATTCCACCTAAACCTGTAGGCCTCTTCCCTTCTTACCTTACTAGGTCTAGGTCCTTGGACTCGATACAGCGCCGAGCCATCCGTCTTGTTGGTGACCCGAAACTTACAGATGGTCTGGAGACTCTGAGTCACAGACGATTTGTGGGTTCGCTTAGTCTGTTTTACAGATACTATCACGGACGCTGCTCTGTGAAACTAGCATCCCCTATCCCCTGCTACCCGTCCTATCTCCGCATGGCTCGTCGCAGAGAGACTCAGCACCCTTTTGTTGTTGACATTGGGCTTTTGAGAACCAATCGATTCTCTAAATCGTTTCTTTGTCGCACCGCTAGAGTGTGGAACTGTCTTCCGGCGAGTGTATTTCCTGAATCCTTTAACCTGGGTGTCTTCAAGCGTCGTATTAACGGGCTAGACAGCCTAGCAACAGTCCGCAAATCTGCTGGCATGGGACCTAACTGAGCGTGGTTTCGCGAGGAGAGGTGATTTTGGGTCTGTCGACTGCACCATGTTGGTCTCTCGGCACAGCCACCCATGCTGATTTACATTAAAAAAACTAGGTGGTAAAGTTTAACCCGTCCGGGTTGATACCACCGCACTGAATGAAAGATCTGTTGAAACGATTATATAAATAGTTAATTTTTTTCTGTCCAGTTCAGTGTAACCGGCACGACCAAAGGGAAGCACTGACATGGCACCTAGTTTACCAAGGCGTTATGGGCTGACATCATGGATGTAGGCAGCGTGTCAATTTCCATAAAAAATGTTTTTGAAATGAGCGTAATATGTCTCCTAGGATCTGCATCGATCTGATTTAAATGTGTGCTTATTTATTGTTTATTGAGCATTCTTATGGCAGTAAAACGCACTCTAACATGTCACAATTTGTTATATCCGGTTCGATTACACACACGAAGAAGAACCGAGAAGTAACTTAGACCGCGTGTGGTAGCGTCCCTCGTGAGAGGTATACGTCCAGCAGTGGCGCGACAGATGTATACTTTTAAAATATTAAAAATAAATTAATGTTACTGAATATGTACGGACCTCAGATCCTGAGGTACGAACCAAGTTGAACCTTGGAGTATGCCTTGTTTGCAATATTTCTACTAAATCTCAATAATTGAAACGCTTTTGCAACGTAGTAGGTACTAACCTATATTTTTTGAACGTTAATATTATAACCTATGTTGTAGGTATGCATGTACAATTCGCTGTTTCCTGCTAATCGCCAATACAGTCCAAGTAAAAAGCTGCGTTCTGTTCTAAATTATCATCTCTCTCAGAGCTCAGTATCGGCACGTCAGTACTCGCACGAGCTGGGTGTGCCAGTGGGTGCCATATAATCTTCTGCCAAGTGGTGGACCAGAGTGATCATTTTGCATTCGACGTGTTTATTAGAAGTGGTTGCAATCGCCTCTTCCGTTCCCACCAGCTCTTAGAAACACGACTAATGGTACAACGCGGTGCGGTGAAGATGGCTTGCTAGACTACTGCACGCATCACCCTTGCAGTCGTACAGACGGATGCTTAGTCTGTATTTATCCCAGCTTAACGCTTTAGCTTTATATATGTAGGTTAGCCTCTCGTTCTAGCCTACTTAGTTATCATTTTTGTCACATTCGAAACTACAGAACGTGGTATTCTTGAGCAGTTTTCTTCTACTAAGGAAAACTTAGTTAGGTATCATGATAAATATGAAAATACGAGTACATTTTTCATAAATAAATAAATAAATAAATAAAAACACACTTTATTTCAGCCAACTAGGGCCATACAGTGAACAAGAAACTATAAAAACATAATGAAAACTCAAACTAAACAATATTAAAATTGTTAACGACAGTAAACATAATATTTAATTATTGTACATATAAATGGAAAGGTGTGAACGGACCCCATTAAAGATTCTATTCAATGGGATCGTAGTCTATGGGCTCTCTATGAGCAGCTCTATGGCTAGGCGGAAGGCATACCTGTATATTATCTCTTGCAACCATGTATTGAAGGAAGACGGACGTGTGTGTTTTACGTATGTAATCAGTTGATCCTATCTTTCAATATATTAATTTCTTCACTCCAATTCTATGTTCGTAATCATTTATTGAACCAGCACCCCCTACAAGTGTTAATGGTACGAACAAAAATAGTTATCAAATGAATCTAAGGTAAAAGTACCTAGCACACTTGCGGCATTTCCCCGCTGGATGGCAAGGCTAACTCGTTGGATGAAGTAAGCCTTCGATTGCGGGACACCAGTTACATCGACTAGAAGCTTCCCGAGCTTCTTCAGGAAACTCCTGGCACCAGAACTCCACAGACTAGTCTAGAGTAGAGTAGTAGAGCGTCTCTACAGCAAAAGCAACAAAGTGAAAACTGTCGGCAAGATCACCGTATTTATTGCGTTTGAGGTCCTCTGCCCTGTTCGCGGCAGCCCCGGCTACCCTAGAGGTCCCCTGAATGTAACTAGGGGCTAACGTATCCACGCAAGTGGCATCCTATAAATAATTTAAAGTTTTAAATTTCTTTCTAATATTAAATTTTTATGTTCTTTGTATAAATTGGTGTTCATTAAACAAAGTTCATTGAATAAAAACAAAATAAAAAAGCAAACATTTTTACAATTATATTGTTGAAAATGTATCTATAATTTGCCAGCCCATAGTATGTTATGTATACAAATAAATATGTGACGAAAGGACTTCGCGATATTTGTCCGTCAATCGCATATAATCCGTCCAGCTCATTTTATTCAAAATGTTGTGTGCAGGTAGGTACAGGAAATTCGTGAGCTAACGTAGGTATCTGCAATAAAACCCTATAAAAAATTGGTTGTCTGTAAAGTCGGTTTACGGACGATAGTTTTAGGTGATAACGCCATAAAGAAACACAGCTATAAGAATTACCGTATTTTTTCGTACGGCACCCCTATAGCTGCCGTACGCCGTACATTTGTCTATTTCTAGCCTCGATTACCGTACGACACGGCAATTACCGTACGTTTGGCAACACTGCCGCTTGGGCCGATTGTGCCTAGCGATATAGCGCTTGTTACGCGCTCTCACTTGCACACACAGGCTCAGATGGAACGTGACACTTTTTCGTGCGTGCAGCCGGTGTTCATCAATTTATAAGACGTTATCACGTCAAAAACCTAAAAAAAACTCTATAAGGTTTCTTACCCGGTTCTTCCTTATAGATTGCATTGCTGAACGGGACATGACAAAAAAAAATTATGACGAACCATACTGAATATGCATATTATGTCTCAATGAATTGTTAATGTTGTGTCACGTTGTGTGTTCTTTATGGCGAAATAAATATCTGTATCTGTATCGATGTTATTTCTCTACCTACCTACATATGTAGGTACCTACATGCAATAATTTTTATTTGCCCTGTCCAAATAGGGCCTTTATATACTTAAATTGGAATATTTTAAACATAACCCAAGTATATTTAAGTACATAAACATTTTAGTACGGCCAGAAAATATTTTTTTTGAAATGCATAGTTAGCCGGGGCGTCGATGTAGAATAGTGTACCTACGCGATTAAGTATAGTTCGTATGACAAGGTACACACAATCATTCATACTAAGAACAAACTTGTTTAACAAGTACCTTTCAAAGTAATGTACTCAATAATATTTGTGAAGGTGCAACAATCGTTAACGGCATGCTGCATTTTCACATACATAATATTTATGGTACGTTGACACGATGCGAGGTTTCACGCACGAGAAGCATGCCGCCTTCTCGAACGAGAAAACTCGCATTCGTGAAGCGTTCGTGGAACTGTTTACACTATTCCACATCTCGTTCAAGCTCGTCTGTGTTTCTCTGTTTTGACAGTTGCAAAAATTGAGTCTGTAGACGAAGGTTTGGCGTGTATTGGTACAATTTTAGCGTTTATTTTAGCACGACGTTTGATAAGAAACAAAATAAAGAGGAAAAAACAGAAAAGATATTTTTTATAGAAACTGACACAGTTGGCTACATAACCTACAATAAAACATTGGTGAACTAGGTGCCATGTCAGTGCTTCCCTTCGGTCGTGTCGGCTGCACTGAACTCGACGGAAAACACAAACAATTTACATATGTAGCCGTTTCGACGGACCTTTCATTCAGTGCGTCGGTATCAACCCGGGCGGGTTAAACCCTACCACCTACCTAGTAATATAAGAAGGGAGTCATCTGAGATCTATGTGGATAAGTATATAAAGATAACTTAATCATTTGCACATTAGTCCACCTTGTCATGGTGCCGTAAACAACCAAAAACCACTAAGAAAACTTTTTTGCACCAACAAACATCATGGGAGACGCTCCTCTCGAACGCCAACTAATAAACATGCATGAACTCGTTCGCGCGCGAACGACGCTGCGTTCGTGCACGCATGCTAGCTTGCGAGAACTGTCTACACGGTGCGTGAATGCGTTCGAGAAGCATTTCTCGTGCGTGAACTCGCATCGTGTCAACCAGGCATTACAGATGTAACACGTAATAAATCCCCAATCGCCGCTGTTATACACTCGGTCGGACAAGACAAACAGTTCTGTTCCTCATGCATGAGCCATCCGTCTTATACTCAGGCGGGTGGCCGAGTGGTCTGGGCGCCAGCTACTCTTGCAAGAGCTCCGAGGTTCGAATCCGGTCGGCGTGTACCGATGATTTTTCTGACGAAAAAATGTACGTGCACCTGCCCTTCTGCTTCACCGTTCGGAACCAGTGTAAACTGTATGCCCCTTCCCTTGCCCGTTTCTAGGTGGTAGGCTTAAATTGTAGCCGACTGGATTGATACCCCCGTACTTTTTTGTTTATGGAAACTGACACGGTTCGCTACATCACCTATAACATCCGTGATGTCAGCCCATAACACCGGATGAACTAGGTGCCATGGCAGTGCTTCCCTTCATTTCATGTCGGCTACACTGAACTGAACGGAAAACACGAACTATATACATAGCTGTTTCGACCGACGTTTCGTTCAGTGCGGTGGTACCAACCCGGCCTAAACCCGGTATAAACCCTACCACCTAGTAAGGTAAGAAGGGAAGGGAGTAGGGACCTACAGTTTAACTTGGAATCCTAACCACGGTCAGCCCCCAACGGTCGAGCGGTCACCCATCCAAGTACTGACCGCGCTCAGCGTTGCTTAACAACATTCGACCGACCGCACCACTGAGCTACCGAAGCTGACAAACTGGACATACAATGGCGGTATAGCAGCCTAGACTGAGTTCTCTAGTTCAGTATAGCCGGCAATCCAAAGGGAATTCTCCGGTATGGCACCTGCCTTGTTGGTAGTGATATTGACTGGTCGGAGCGTATGCTTCGGCCCCTCTGACCCAGCTATCCGTAAGGGATTACTTTAAAAACATTACTAAATGCAGTAGCAGGAGGTTCGTCGTTTCAGGGTTTACTTAATCGGGATCCTCACGAAGTGTCAAGCGAATCCTAAATATTCTTCGCATTCAGAAGTGCTGATTCAATTATGTATATTAGAGCGCATAACAAATTGGTTGACATCGATTTTGTAATTGTTTAGTGCACACCACAGAACAGCGATCGGCGGCCGTCTTCCCCCGCGATTTCTTGCCTGTGGTGCACACTAAAATGAGTCGCGAACCCTGACCTTGACTTCATGCGAGATTTCTGAAATTTTGCGATATTATTGTTGTAATGCTTTTTTTTTTCAAAATTCGCAGGTCTAAATTGTTTTTGTTTCTTCTTTTAGCCAGTCTGACGCACACAGTTACAGGCCGTGACCTCTCTTCCCCAACCCCCCCCCCCCCCCCCTCCCTCCCCACCCTTCCCCACACACTCAACATCTCAGTGTTTACGAGTCGCTCTGTACTCATTTTTCATACAGATTGCAATTATAATTGGCCGGTGCGGAGCGGCGGCGGCGCGGCGGTCCGCGCGCTTATCGATGCACGAGAGTTGGCCAACTTATGACGCTGAGAAAGCGTGATTTTTGCACATCATAGGGCTGTCTCTGGTAGAGTAGAGGTCAATTTGCCGCTCAAGTGAGATGATGGTGAAGAATTTATTTATTCTTGTCAAAATTTAACAACACTTCAGGATTCTTCACATTTTTTCCATGACCAAGTGACGGAATTAGATGGATATATACATTCTTCGACAATTAGAAAATAGATTTAAATTGAGTATTCCTGAATTGTGAATTCCTAAATAGTGTATATTCATTCTAAACATGTATAAATAACTCTAAATCAAATCAGAAACCTTCACCCAAACCCAACAATAGTGCCGCGAACGGAACAGAGAAAAAAGCTATCTCAGATAAGACTACAACGAATCTCCTAGTTCAAGACGCCACATTCTCCCACATTCTCCTGTCGCATTTCGCTTATCAAATAATCAATATAAGAAAAGGCCCAATTTATCTGAAGACCCTTTAGGAATTCGCACGACCTCCGCTGACCTCAGTATCGCTAACGACTCCTACGCCGAAACCCGAAGAGGACAGTCTGTTTGCTTCACAACTTTCTCCGCAGACGAGTTTCCGCGCCCACGTCTCACGCATTATTCACAGACGTTTCAACGTTTATTATCACAAATAAAATGTAGGTTTTACGAATTCTAAAACTCTGACGCGCGGTAACTTAGCACGGTGGGCTCGCGCTGGAAATACTGGTAGTTAAGTAGGCAAGTCGTTGGAAATAATAGAAGGCGCTTCAACTTTTCTGTTTTTATTGAAACTGATAAGGTTGGCTACTTCACCTACAACGTCCGTGATGTCAGCCCTTACCCCGGATGAACTAGGTGCCATATCAGTGCTTCCCTTCATTTATACATAACTCTTCTACAACACCATATATAATTATTATATAATTATTATATATGGTGTGCACACAATCTTAATTGCTAATACCGGGTTAAAAACCAGAATATTTGTCCAGTTCCCCATATTTTTTTTTGAATACAGGTAGGTATGTCACTAACTATGGGAAGTGGAAAACGTTACAGTTTTTACATAGGTTTTTGTATGGAAGTGTATTACTAACTGTACAACGTCTCTCTGTCTGTCTGTCCGTCCGTCGGTCCGTTGGCTGTATATTTGGAACCGTAATAGCTAGCCGGTTGAAATTTCCATAGAATATGTGTTATTTTGGGGGATATAACAACAAATAATAAAACAATTGAAAAAGTGATAAATTAAAGGGGGTTCCCATACAATAAAGTTTTTTTTTCACCATTTTTTTGTGGTGCGGAAACCTTGATGCGCGTGTCCGACTCGCACTTGGCCGGTTTTTTAACGGTTTTGTCGTCAAGTGGCTCAGTTTCAGGTATAGAATCATCCCCTTCAATGCTGCCGGTATTTTATATTCAGATACAATATGTCTATTTCTATCATACTTGTGAACTTGTGTATTTTTTCTGCGCCGTCTCATGTAAATTGTGTGCATTTATTAATTTATGTTGGCGAGTAAATTAATTGTATGCAATGGTAGTTCTGCACTTTTGAATTCTTTGTAAATAGGCATTTACTGGTTAACTAGAGAACATTATTTTACGGCGCGCGTTTTGAAATGGGCAGACAGAAGGTGTCTTAGCCCCTTCACTTAGACATGGATTTTAATTATATAAGCTAAATTATGAAAAGCGGAATTCAATACTTTACGTATTTCGTACTACAAATATACACGAGTACGTTGCAATAAAAACGAAATTGTATATTTGAGAAAAAGTTATTTTACAATTACATTAAGCCCTATCTTGCCAAATTACAAGTACAGGTGAATCGTTTTTGAGTTTCATTATTTAACTTCCTGAAGAAAAAGCTCTATAGAAGTTGACCTTCCGAAGTGGACGAAGTTCACTGCCCGCTCATCGTGGTCGCCCCGTCACCGCGGCGGAGGCGACGCGGAGAGACGAGGTGCGGAAGCAGGTTATATGGAAGAGAGTGTGATTCATACAGATCCGCTATTGATTCTAAAACTGTCTAAATTTTCAAGGTCACATCCGTCACTGAGCTTTCTTTTTGATGGAAACATAATTAATTGTATTCTTTCTGTATACATAGAGATCGCATCTCTTTTGCCAGTATCTGTGAGTACGTATAGAGTTCTATGGACATTTTAATTATCTACTTCCATCTAAAAGTACTATGTAATATACATTTCGCTGTATATTCCGTTTTTCGAAGTGAAATTTCTTCTAAGAATCCACCGTTAGAATCACTTAAAAAATTAAAACATTAATTCCAATATAAGAAGGACATTTATGTTTTTTCTTAAATTGCTATCGTAAAACATTATCTCATTTTGATATAGCTTAGTAACACGAACACGGGACAGCTTCCATCTCATTCCATCACACGAGTGAGTGAGAGTAGACAAGATATGGATTCCGACAGCCGTTTGCTGTTGCTATGTAGACAGACGGACATTTTCTGCGCATGCTCGAGAAAAGTGCTGAATAAATATAATAAATTTTTATTTTAATGATTTATAGAAAGTAAATTTTTTATTTGAATAATTACAGCTGTTGTTAAGCTGCTTAGCTGTTAATACGACGTTTGAAGACCCCAACACACTCGCTGGAAGACAGTTCTACACCCTAGCGGTGCTTCAAAGAAACGATTTTGAGAAGCTATAGGTTCACAACTCGGGCTCTCTTGGCTCCAAGTGGCAACTTCTTCGAGAACCTTATCCACCTTATCAACCACAGAACGTTGCGCCTTGCTGGGCTGTGCATCTCTGCTCTTCCAGTCCTTGATATAACCTTAATGCTGTGGCTGTCATCTGCGCAACTGTGAATCATGGCTAGGGACATTAAATCGTTAATGAAGATTAAAAATAACGTAGGTGACAGCACAGAACCCTGCGGGACACCTGCGTTAATTGGAAAGTCGTCCAACTTCGTGACCATCAATCGAGACGGAGAGGGAGGCATATATTTGAATCTTAAGTAAATTCAAATACCTTCAAATACGCGTTATTTTAGTTTAATTATTACTCGCGTGGACTAATTAATATATATATATATATCTAAATGACGTAATGTCAGACTAGAGACTCATCCATAACTTGTTCGTATTGATAAAAAAATAATAAAAAACTGGACTAAAGGCGGCGGCGACGACGGCGGCGACGGCAGGGCAGCCAGGTGCCACCGACGCGAAGTGACGACGTCACCTTTGCTTTTATATTAATTAATATTTTATTAACACAATCTTTGCAACACGCCTCGAGGTATGTACTACACGCTGCAAAGCTATAAAATAATTATTATAACCTGATATTATGTGTTCATATCTGCAGACCGAGATCGAACTACACGAATTTAAATACTTTCAGACTACTTTAGTAACCTAAAAGTAGACTAAAAGCACTATTTCATTGTTGTTTTAAAAATGTGTAAGACCCATAAGGTGTCTAACAACGCCCATTGACATTCGGTCCCATGTGGGAGTGCGAAGGCCATGCCGGTCTGATAGGTGACTCACGACTTTCTTGAAAGATCCGAGGCTGTACTTGGGGGGAATATAACCTTTACGTAATTTCAAGAAAATACTTTTTCTCTCCCTTGGAAGCGGCTTCGATCGAGTAAGTTTGCATGGACGAGGCAACCAAGGTTCCGAAAGCACGATTAGATATTCCAATCTCATTAAACATTGAGAAACATGGAATGATTATATTATTGAAAAAAATTATTTATAGATATATTTGTATTTTTTTTAAACCGAAATTAGTCAGACTCAGATATTTTTTATGAACTTGAAATCGTGAATATAATCAAATATTAACTAAAAATAAAATAGTGTGCCGTAAATGAATACAACAGCGCGTTCCTTCAACATTAATCCCTCGTAGCAGGCGTAGCTGTTTCCTCGCGCGTTGAAATCTTTTGAATGGGAAAAAGGACGACGTTTTATCAGGATAGCATGCGGTATCATTGAATAGTTGTGTTGATTAAATCCATTATGTTCTGCAGTATAATGAAATTATCCATATTTTTATCTAATAAAATATAATTACCTATTTGAAATAGGTAAACAAATAACTTATGTAATAAATTAAATTGAGCTTTACAACCAATGCTTGTTTAAGCCTTTACTAATTTACATATACTTTCATACTTTCGTATTATTACGGATTTGCTAACAGTCCTAACAAAGCCAAACTAGAAGTCATCAAACTTAAGTGTTTAACATTCCATGCTTATATTACTAAGATGATGCTTATATTATTCAGATTGAGTTTAAACATCCGACAACTCCGGGTGCTAGCCAGGTGTTTAAAGGTAAATACTCGGTTAAATCATTTCTATATACTGTTGTGACTCGTACCTACATATATAGCCTACTATAAAAATATTCTTGTTTGCATAAATGTACTTCTCTTCATCGCAAAGGTTAGTTAGAACAGAATGTCTCACATTATTAAGCTCGCTATTGTATCTAATTTGTATGAATTGACGTTCAATAAAGAATATATACAAATATAAAACTAGCCTAAGTTACTAACGAGCATTGTAATTTAAAAAGTCGTAAAATTTAAAACAATATATTTATATGTTTATGTTTATGATTTTTGGATCTAATGTACATATATTATTATAATTTGTTAAAGAAAGCATTCCTGTAAGACAGATTTATCTAGTGCAGGATGCCAATGCTATGTACTCTGTGTTTTTTAAATAATTAAATGAATAAATAAATAATTAAAATAAATATCAAATACATGATTTCTCTCTTTTTAAGTTACAGGTCAAAATAAATTGTCAAAAAATTAAAAGACTAGTTAACGTTCCCAATGTTTTCGTGTGACTTATTCGCATAGTACCATATATTGTCTTTTAATAAGGAACTTAACATGGTTGGCTGCTTAAAGTACTGCCCCGTGACGTCCCTTAACACCCTGGTGAACTAGGTGCCATGTTAGTGCCTTTCTTTGGTCGTACTGTACGAGACTGAAAATTACTAGTTACTTGTCACTTGCCAAAATAATATAATAGATAGGGATTTTCATTTGCCCCTTGCATTATATAGGTACTATCGAGAGTCAGACTTTTTCAACTTTTTATTTATTTTAACAAAATTGGGTGGTTGAGCTGTGCTAGAGTTTTAAGTACAGTCAATTGCCACCAAGGATGTGAGAGTTGTACTTTTAGACGGACTAAAGTATGTGAGGAACTGTCTTTTTTTTTACATGTTTACCATTGACCTTTACTACTTAACTTTACAATTCACAAACATTTTATTAATGAAGACAAACTTAGATTTAAGGTATAATGTATCCCTCTATTACAGTTCGATCACCCAGCTTCTGACCTCAGACACGCAGGTGGAATGGTGTTAATGACGGCAAACATAAAATAAAATTCATGACTGTATCGACTCACTAATAACACGTTCGCACTCACCAGTTCCTACTCTAGTCCACCACACGTCTTCTCTAGAGGAGGCTTCTATATTTAACTAGCTGTTGCCGCAGCTCCGCTCGCGGCTTTGTTGGGCGTTCGGTTTGAGCGGGTTTCCGAACAGTTCTTGCTAGTTATACGTATGCAATTACGGATATATTATAGAACAAACTAAATAAAACTTCTTCATACTACATTTCCTTCTTATTATAATTTGTATATATCGTATCGATTCCTTTCACTGGTCAGTTCGGCCAGATAAATATGACAGTGAACCCAGCTGTAGCCTATAGCCATCCAGATAATATAGTTATACCATATTATATTAAAGAAAACGGAATATTCAGAAGGTGCACCAAACAGTGTAACCCTTAATTTGCGGTTGCAGGACAACATTGCATCCAGTGGATTATTTTACGCGCGGTGTTGACGTCACCTGACATCACATTGCTATAAATAGAAATGTATTTCTATTTGCCTGTGAGATTGCTTGAAAGTCTGTAAATGATGCTTAGTGGAATTAACGTGTGAATAATGTTTAACGATGATTGTAAGTCTACTTCTCTCGCCAGTGGATCGAAGCGAAAGTAAGGCAAGCGGAGCTTTCGATGGATATAAATTGTGTAGCACTCCACAAAATATCGTCCGGAGCATAATAATATAGATAACTTAAATTTCGATAGTTACATACTTCATTATTTTTAAATACGAAACAAAAATATACCTAATAATGTTTGATTTGTCAGAACGTTAAATCTGAATGAATGCTGGCTCTATAAGATAATAATTATGATTTCAATAAAGCGTGTATGCTCTCGGCTTTGTGTGCGGCGACCGGCAGTCTAGCCGGCTCCGTCGATTACATTTATCAAACCATCTACACATGCACTGCCTACAGGTACGCTCTACGTGGAGTCACTATAGCCTTTCCTGATTCGCTCCTATACTAACTTATTATTCTGAACCCACAGATTAAATCTCAACATACACGCCGCTATAGCTCAGACGTGCTTCACCTACAACGCGTACACACATCCCCACACCTACTGTATATCCACTTGTCCACCTGGACCAATCAAGCCTTGAAGGTTGACCCGACCGACCACTCATTTGTTTATGGCTTTTTTTGCTCTCTAGGCTGGTTCTGAGAAGCCACCGAGTTTAATTTATTGAGCGGTTGTGCCCCTGTAGACTAGTTTCGCGGTGATTAAATATTTTCATTCTGACTAACGTTGCCATGCGACGATTGGGTTGTGAAAAAAAAAGTTTTGTTCTAGAAATTATAACTTCAATCACTTTATATAATTTATTATTTGGCGAACACAAATATTTCATCTATGCAGACATCTGCGTGCCTAAGATTACTTTTGGCTAAATATAGGTTGAATAATTTGCTGCGTACGATGAAAAAAACTTGCGGTAAGAATATATACTCAACGACACTTGGAGTAATGACGTTATTGCGGTCACGGTATTAAACGCAATGATAGTAGATCGTGCGAGGAATAAATATCTACACTTTAAAAGTGTATTGTTGGATATTCTCTTAGCTCGTGCGAGACTAAATAAACATTGAGAAAACTGATCCAACGGGTTCTGAAAAAAAAAAATATATATATAAGGTCTTTCATTAGTAGGTAACGATACGTTAAGGGGTGTATGTTTATCAGATACTGATCACGTTCCCATACCAATTTTTTTACGATATAAAAAACCTACTCATTCCTCAAATTTTATACGTGAAGTATTTGACCTTAATAAGTACGCTTTTTATATCGTAAAAAAAATGGTATGCGTGATCAGTATCTGATACACATACACCCCTTAGCGTGTCGTTACCTACTATTGAAAGACCTTATATATATATATATTATACTCTCATAATTTGGGAAGCGATGATTAAAAAAGACTTTCATTGAGTGTATTATTTTCAGTTTTAACTTGCAGATATTGAATAATGTTTACTGTCTGCGTTTAGTATATTATACTTCATTAAATGATTATTAGAACACATTAAATGCTTTCGAAAACGGGTTACATTTATAGAAAATATTCTCCATTCAACCTGGAGAGTATTAAAATACACACATTTTCATTCACCGCGATAAGCAGAGCAGTACCCTAATCACGAGATTTAACCTACTACGCTACGCACGCTACGCCGTGTTCTCCGCATCATATTGTATGGAGAAACGAAGTTCGCAAATCTATCACTGTAGGCACTGCTCCGTTTCTCCATACAAAATGATGCGGAGAACACGGCGTAGCGTAGCGTAGTAATCGTAATCTCGTGATTAGGGTACTCGCCTAAAGACGAGTCGAACAGCGACGGCGCGGCAGCGGCTGAGGCGGCAGGTGTTCCACTCTTGCGGTTATAGCTCATATCGTCTCATTCACAACAAAACTTTAACTTAAGTACCGCACATCACGACAACTCTCCGGGATGTAACTGTGACGCGGACTAGTAATTTGTACTGTTATTATATTCTTTGTCATCGTCAATCTACTGCCAACTATGTTGTGAAGCCGAGCATAACTGACTATTCTCTTCTACTTCGTACTCATATTCCTAGCTATAAGTTCTAGCCTCGCAGGCTACACGCTAAGTAAAATTACGCACTTTCGGAGAGATGTACCAAAATCATGAAAAAGTCTCTGAATTTACTTACAAAAACGTATAGGACGCTATACACGGTGTTGCAGTTGCCCCCGTAATATTTTTAACTGACATAAGGGGGTTATTCTCTAGGTGAAACTTCTGTGGCGAAAAAAAATTTTTTGAAACAAAAAAAAAATATTTTTTCCATACAAATTTTAAATACCTATTCTCAAAATGTATGAGAAAACAAATTTGTTTTCTTCAAATTAAAAAGTCGTAGAACAAAAGTTGTTCTATTTCACGTACAGAATCACCCCCTTTCGGGTTTTACGATTGGGGTTGCAACACCGTGTATATAGGTCGGTGGTTTTTTTTTCATTGTTTTGTTTCAAATACCTACTAGTTTTGCAATAAAAAAAAATAAAACCAAATTTTCGCTTAAGCTATAAATTTCCGTGCAATGAAACCCGAAAAAAATGGCATGTCGCTTTCTTGTTTGCATCCGAGGAATTAGCACCGTGCTTGCTTACCTTGTATGGGGCCGTTTCAGGTTGCCGAGTTGACTAGACAAGGTGTTTAAAAGTAACAAGCAGATGCCAGACATACACAATCTGAATGATATGAAGCTAATAAACAGAAGCTATTTAAAGCTACATAGAACATTTTATATTCTTTCGCCTCTCGTAGCACTTCAGTGTTTTCTAGGAACAAATGCCATCTAAATATTTACTTCACACTGGCAAAGATACAGGTATGACGTGACAGTGGAGTATGCCGTGGTGTTTGTTGTATACAAATAAAAACTCACCAAGTGCGAGTCGGGGTCGCGCACTGAGGTTTCCGTATCACTGCCTAATTTGTCGGTTTTTATTATTATTTGTTGTTTTACTTTAACGTTTGCACTATAATCATACCAAATTTGACGCTTGTATGTATATAACTGTTTTTAAGATAGAGCAAATATAAAATACATTGAAAAAACATGTTTCCTTTATGGGGACCCCTTAATTTTTTACTTTTTGCTTTTTTTATTATTTGTTAGTATATCCGGAATTATCGATCCTATGCACATATTGCAGCATCTTTTTAATAAGGGGTTTTTTCATTCATTGTGATACTTCGCTTTAAAAAGCGTGTGATCGATAAATGGCGTCATTTTGCTATAACAATTCCATTCAAATTCTCTTTAGTTTCTGAGATCAAGTCTTCAAAGTTCAAGCGGAAGATAAAAATGTAAATTTGGTTTACCGTATAGTTTGTATAGAAAATGATCAAATTTTACAACCAAAAACGTGTAATCGATAGACAATGAATTGTTCTATATTTTGCAGTAGCTTTTAGCCTTTAGATTTGTCTGGTTATCACGGGCTACTTCGTCAAAAATCCACATGTGGCGTTACTACGCGCCATAATTACACCTTATTCTGTGAAAATTTCAACCGGCTACCTATTACGGTTCAAAATATACAGCACTCGGACGGACAGACTGCGTAGGCTTAGTAATAGGCTTCCGTATGAATACGGAACCTTAAAAATTACGGCCACACTTACAATGAAGTTTTAAATGTCATTAGGAGAATTTCAAAATGTCTCAGTATAACGATGATCGCAGTATCATAGTGAAATGCTGACTAACCCACCGGAGATAGCAGTTTCACATTAAACCAGCCGGCATAAAGCTCTACGTATAACATTAAACAGTTAATACGTTTTATGACATGCTGCGGTTATCGTCGGCTACGCGCAGCCGCATCAATAATAATTTGTTCGGATACCACTCTGCCACTGCGGTCTGCGGCCGCGCACTAATCTCTCTATCATTTAACTAACTAGTCATCGCGCGATAATTTAAGGTTTACAAGTAAATCATTGAAAGGATAGAAAAGCCATCAACTTGTCGAGCAGGTGAACTCCGTCTGACTGTGTTGTGCACAAAGATGAACTCACATAATATACACGGTGTTGCAATCCCAACCGTAAAACCCGGAAGGGGGTGATTCTGTACATGAAATAGAACAACTTTTGTTCTACGACTTTTTAATTTGAAGAAAACAAATTTTTTTTTTCTCTATACATTTTGGGAATAGTCATTTAAAATTTGTATGGAAAAATAATTATTTTTTTGTTTAAAAAAAATAATTTCGCCACAGAAGTTGTTTATTTTCACATATAGAACAACCCCCTTATGTCAGTGAAAAATATTACGGCGCAACTGAAACACCGTGTATAGTCTACGTAGTTCCGTCACAGCTTGCTGAGGTTATTGTATTAAGTAGTTTATTAGTAAACGAGTGTGACATAGTATCTCCATCAGTATTGTATTGAAGTTGAGTATCTTTGTCGGTATCAGTATCTTCGGCGGTCATAACTTGCATGGGTGACCGTTCGACCGTGAGGTTGAACGTGTTTCAGATTCCACTTAAAGCTGTAGGTGGCTTCCCTTCTCTTTACTTGGTGGTGAGGTTTAACCCATCCGGTTGGTACCACCGCACCGAATGAATTCGACATGTCCAAGCGTAGGTTACCTACCTATGGATGAAATTATACAATAAACAATAAAATGAAAGGTCTGTCTAAGCTATGAAAATAGTTCATGTTTTCCATCCATTTCAGTGTAGCCGACACAAATGGAAGCACTGACATGGCAACTAGTTCACCAAGGTGTTTTGGGCTGGCATCAAGAATGTAGTAGGTGATGTAATGAGCCCTGTCAGTTTCCATAAAACGTCGAATCTGCCGTTTGAATAAATGGTTTGCATGACGATCTCATGTAATGAATGACAAGCCAACAAGGTAATGCAATGTCGTTTCTCTGATATTAATTTCTATAGTCTACGTGTATATTCTCACTTCCTGCAAGAAACAGATACAAGAAAGGTTTCATTGATAACTTGCGGTTATTATGAACATAGAAGTGTTATTATCAATCTGGTCATTCCCGGGAGAAAGCATTATTTGCGATCACAGAGAATTAGTTTAGTGGCTTTGCTTGTTACCCTAACGTAGGGAAGTAGTGCTCGTTACTCTAACTAAACTAAATGAACACTTTATGAGCTAGAGGCGAATAATTAAATAACAGAAAAATCTAGAATCGAGGACATATTTAGCGTAAAATGAACACACAGATTACCTACGTGATATTACCTTTCCGTAGTTACATTTACAAGTTCTTTATAGAAGTTCTACATGCGTCGCCGTGCCACCCATAAGGTGTCTAATGACACTAATGGACATTGGGGCGCTTGCGGGGGTGCCTATTTACGCCCCTCTTGAAGGATCCGAGACTGTACTTGGGGGGTAGGCGGGGGTGTGCAACGCTATACGAACTTGGATTATTTTTATTTTGAAAGGGCGTTTTTCTAGAAAAAACGCTATTTCCAAATTGGGCTGTCATAGATTTTCAGAAATAGATCTTTTTATGTTAGAGAATTTAGCCCGCTCTAATGATGCAGTAAAACATTGTTTCATGCACCAGATTATTCACGATTGGAAGAATGCTATAATAATCTGCCAAAATTGTTAATATTTCTGTGGCGTGTCTAGACCTACAGCTACTCAGTTAATTAACAACATACATACCTACCTACCACGAGCCGCATTAAAGCAAGTTTGAAGTTCCTAAATATAATTCCTCAAGCTAATAATTTTCTTGAGCTTTCTCTACTTTATTTGGTGTATCTTAAATCTTTTAACATGCTAAATAAACAAAAAATAATTTGCACATTACCGTCACTAAAAAGTGATTTCACTCAACAGACACGGATATATTACCAGATAAAAGGCAAACTTATCTCATAAAGCGTTATCTAGACTGGCATCTACACGAGCTATGCTAAAGTTCTATGTAGGCAACCTCCGCCCGCGCCGCCCCGCGCCGCCCCGTCTCGCGCGCTGCAGACGAGACGAGATGCTATCACTTTCGATGACAACGTCTGACAAACTGTTAACAAAAAGCCGCCTGTCCCCGGAGCTGCAGAAGAACGAGGCTGCGATAGGTTGACGAGGCGGTAGCTGTTGAATGTCTCCGCGACCATTTATCATCTTCTAAAGAAGAATAGAGATATGAACGGTGGTCAACCCACAATTGAAGCATATTATAATCAGGAGTTGTTCCTGAGTTATGATCGAAAAAAACTTACAGACGCACAGGCGGTGAATGTTGCATTTTGTTCTACATATTACAACATGCGACGTCTGCATATTATGCTCTTAATCTTATGTATGTTCGATTATACATCGATTTTCAATATTTAAAAGCATTCACCATTAGAATCGTGCATATTTTCGGCTTGAGCAGTGGAGTCAAATGGACATTATATTTAAATTTAACGCGAGCGCAGCCGCATAACAAATCACAGCTGCTGGTTCAAGAAGAAGAATGCAGTATGTGAGAGATCGCAATGTGCCAAAACGTGAATTAAACCAGTGGATGCACATTGCACGCACGGGGTGGCGCGGGTCGATGCGGCGTACGGGCGCAGATTTCGCACAGCACACAATGCTCCGACGAAGTGTTCCGACCGTTATCCGGCGGCATTCCTCGCCTCGACTCCTCGGCCGACGTTCTCATCACACGTGAATCTGCATATTCATCAGTAGGTGAGCTACCGGCGACCTGCGCCGCCGCCGCGCCCGCCCACACCCGACCTGTCCTATAACTATCTCCTATGCGCTCGCTACTCTAAGCTAACATTCGCCTGAATTTCACCCAACTTCCATTCTGAACAAGAATGAACAAAGCGCTCATTCTCTGTGTACCTAAACGTACTTACAAATTTAAATAAATCTAAATATTTTGTAATGCAGTTGTAGTATGCAAGAATTGAATATAACAAATTTGGAAGAGGATTTATTTCCATTCAATGGTTGTTTATGCATCTTATTTTTGCCCGCGATTTTCCGTCGTTTTAATGTTGCGTCAATAAGTTTTAGTTCTGCTAGAATATTGTCCCTAGATCTGATGTGGTCTAGCATTTAATAATTACAAAGATACGCAATTTAAATGTATGAGATTACAAAAGTTGTGTATTTAGTGAAATGAAAACCTATTCGTATACAATATCACAGTAGTTAGGAAGATATTCAAATAACGCCTCCGCATTGTAAGAGATCCTCTGCAACGTAGACTTGCATACGCACGCTGGCTAACATACTGGTAAGCTCGCCGCGCATCCGTCTGACACTCATTACTCATTCTAGCCTCGAGCCGACGACGTCTAAATACCCAGCAGACGAGTAATTGAGCAGATAGTACGTGCCGGCCGGGACAATGGGAGCAGTCGAACGGTAGTCAATGCGGGGACTCGCGTCTAAACAAGCCGAGATCGGGAGTCGCACGGAAGCGACGCGGCGGCGGCGGCACGGCGGCGGCACGGCGGCGCCGCGACGTAACTTTCATATCGTGAGTGCGCTGCGCTATTGTCGAGATGATCGATGGAAGCCGACAAGGAAACGCTCTTAGTGTAGTACCACAGCTCAAGTATTGACGCATTGTTGGGGCAAATTACATGCGGTATTAGACGTTAGAGCGTTTGCTGGCTTTTACCGGCGATCAACTTCGGTAAAATTTATAACTATACCTGCTATGCGCCCTCAAAATAAGAAATAACAAGCACTCTTCCCAAGAAAGTGGTGTTAAAATATGAGACAACTGAGTGTAACTAATCATCTTATGTTATTTCACCAAAGACAAAGAACAATAGACTTGACAATGGAATATCGCTTTCCTTGTGAATGCTCACTGTTTTTTTCTGATAGATAACCTAAAACAAATTTTGAGAAGAATAGGTCTTCTTGTGAATATATTTCGTACTCCGCAACCAGCGTGGCTTCAAATCGATCACACACACGATTTTCTACTGAAACTTTAGTCCGCCTGCCCTGCGACGGGCACCGCTATAATTGTTTTTAAAGCCCTTTGGTCGTAATAATGGCAGATTTGTATGACCACTTTCACACCTTATAAAGAAAAATTTGATAATCTAATTGACAATTAACAGTTCCATAACACCAAAATATGTTCTTAGTCGTATAGCGCAAACAAAACTAGTATACAAATCTAAGCTAAGAGACAAATTAGATTCTACATAAGTATAACCTTCTTCCACCACTTCCAGCGCAGCCTCCAGTCTGCGACATCCCGATCCGTACTTCACAGTAAAAAGTGACATCGCTTCGTTTCTAGTTTTACCGTAAACCTTACAGAGCTTCGCGTCTCGTACGCGCTGACATAAAAATCGCGCACGAGAATTCATTGAAATGTATTGCAAAGTAATTAAATCGGAGGATATTTTCTTTGACCGCTATGTACGGTTAGCAGAGACGTAGATTCAAAGCGCGTACTGATTGCGGTTTCTGTTGGTCGGTGTAATGTTTGTTAATGAAAAATAAAACTTCGTTTAAAGGTGTGTAGACTACGCGTGGAAAACGTTCGATTCTATGAACTTCTCAATATATATTTTGACAGCACACATTAGACTAACAACTTAAATATTATCATGAACTAATACTATCTCCTCTACTCGGCTCACCTAATATTATATAGTTTGTGAAAAATGTCAAATATGTGAATTGAGAAATAAATGGAATATGAAAAAAAATCAATGAAAAAAAAAACACTTAGCTAAATAAATTTTTTTTCCAATCGACTCCCGTATAAAGTGAGTGGTTACATCTTTTTAAGCTTTCATCAGTTGACCATCCTGCTGACGGTACTACGTCGGCCTTGCACTTGCACAGTGCGTTTTTTCGCAGCGTGATGGTTCCCGTTGCGCCGGTCGCCGTGCGCGCACGAGGGTGTGTGCGTGCGGCGGACGGCGGCGGACGGGCGCGTGCGATATGCGCGCTATGTGTGCCGGCGGACGCGGCCGCTGACCGGGCTCAAATGGAGCGGAGCGGCTCGTGTTGGCGGCTCACTTCGTTCATCCGCCTCGCGCGGTCTGCTACGCGCTACCACCACACTTGGCGAACAACATTGGTGTGTTTTACAGACTCCGGCCACTGTCTGCACCGCCACTCGTAATTCGTTCTCAGTTGTATTATCTTCAAGTATGGCCAGATTTTTGCACTGAAGAGCGACACTTAAAACCTATGTACTAAATCTTCCCCAACTTCATCTAGGTTTAAACGTTCATCATTAATATAGATGGCGTTACAACTTTTTCGCAACACGTAGTTAATGAGTCCGACAAATATATTGGAAAGACGACAGGATAAGTCAATAAAATGGTGTAACTTACAAATAGCTAATCAAATCGACTAATCTTATGAATGCAATCATCATTATATTATTATGTATTTTACTTGTATACTCACATTGGCTAATGTTGCCAGTAGACACAGTATTGCTGTTCGGCGTATCTGTGAGGACATCTCTCCTGCCATCGCTGACCTGAAAAACATCACACCGATATTAACACATTTTTTATGTAATCTAGTATGAGTGGTTGAGTCGGAGGGGCCAAAGCTCATGCTGCAACCAGCCAATATCACCTCCGAGAAGGTAGGTGCCATACCGAATACTCTGTTTGGACTAGAGGCTATACAGAACTAGAGGAGAACACAGCCGGCGCTGCTATGCGGCCATCTTAAATACAGTGCCGTTGTACCAATCCAGTTGGATACAATTTGAGCCCATGAACTAGTAAGGAGCAAGGGAAGGGACATACAGTTTTACTATTAAATTTTTGAAATTCTGTCAGCGCATGTTTCGAGAATTCAACAGAGGTACGCAACACCTACGACCACGAAGAACATAGTACCCATGAATGATATATTTTAAAATAGATTTTGACGTGAATTCGATGAACGTCTTTCGTTTTCTCAGGAGGGTAATTCGAAAATGATGCACTTTCGTCGTCTTCGTACGACTAAACTATAGCAAATAGATAAATCATACTTTACATACCACCTGAAAGGTCAATTCGATGACAACACAAATATGCGCATCAATGAATCATATAAATAACCAATGATGCCATAGCCCCTGGAAGATTGCTCTCAAAATGTATCGCACTGTAGAGTGTAGAGATACCAAATGCCCGGAAAAGGTGAGAACCCGCGGTATTCGATGTTCTGTGGTGAGACCTAACTAATCGATCGAATTCACGAAAAAAAACTAGCGGCTGTAGCCCGACCCGTCCTTATATTTTGGCATATTACTCGAAAATAATGCAGACCCTTAGGTAAGAGGTGGCGCATGTGCAAATCTATACATCAGATAAATTATAAAATAAGTAACGCATTCTTTGGAGATAAGTGTATTTGCTCAGGTAAGTACCGCTAATGTATATCAACGGTGATATTTTCAATTTTTAAAAATTGCGATAAAATGGATTATTTTGCCTGAATATTATCTAAAGAATAAAACAACATATAAATTAATTAACTAACTACCATTTTGAACACGACGCCATCTATTTATCCGCACGAACAACTAAGTAACAATCCTATTGTAATCAGATAAAGCAGGCATTGTTGTCATCAGAGCTCGTCGGCAATGACAAACGCTGTCAATTAGACGATCAACTGTTTGATTCGTTCCAAAAATAATGTCGGTGTATATTGATTTGGAATATAATTACCACTACTGAAATGTCAAATTGGTAGAAACTAAATAGGTACTTAAATAATTTTTGTAATAACGGTAAACAAAACGAATATTATGGTCAGCTAATTGATTGTGTAAATTAGAGTTAAAATAAAATAAATCAAGTCAATTAACATTTAATTTGATATATAATTATGAAATCTAATCGTGAAGAGTTTTAGTGTTATTAAATTAATTGGTGATTCTGCAGGTTCTCTTTTGGAACTGATATTTACTAGTACATCTTCTTAACATGTATTAACTTAACAAAAAAATTACTTCTTGGCGAACATTCGCCGAGAAATATGTGCGGCCAGTGCTGTTTCTAGTCATATCTTATTCATGCCGCCTAGAAAATGGATAGTTTATGAAGTCGGCTAGAAAGTAACATTGTCGACACGCTTTGGATATTTTATACGAGTAAGCACCGACACCTATTCACTGGCGCCGCCGTCGCGCCGCGCCGCCGCCGCTGCGTCGCCGCCGCCTCCGCCACGAAAATGTTGTAAATATAGATTCTAGATTTACTTTAGTTCACATCTACTGTTATAAAATGTGTCTTTCTATACAAGGTGTTGCAGTTGCCCCCGTAATATTTTTTAACTGACATAAGGGGGTTATTCTATATGTGAAACTAAACAGCTTCTGCGCCGAAAAAACATTTTTTGAAACAAAAAAATTTTTTTTATTCCATACACATTTTAAATACCTATTCTCAAAATGTATGGAGAAAAAAAATTTTTTTCCTTTAAATTAAAAAGTCGTAGAACAAAAGTTGTTCGATTTCACGTTCAGAATCACCCCCTTTCGGGTTTTACGGTTGGGGTTGCAACACCGTGTATATCACTTTATACGCCTCATCCAGGCCGTGTCGGTATCTGAAATCAGTGCATACCGTAGCGAATAAATAGGATCATTTATTTCAACCCGAACTTATCTCGAGCGTAGCCTCGGACAAGGGGCTTGTATTAGAGGCGATGCGTTACAAGCGTTACTCGTATTATTTGCTTGTAGGCTTGTATTATATGAATTGATGAATACAGCTGCGCTGCTGCTGCCGCCGGTACCGAAGTGAGAATAAGGAAGAAGTTTCCTGGTCGTTGATGTCTTTTATATGGGAGTTTATTAATTAGCGGGTTTATAGTTATGTTCTATCTTTACAACACTGTCAAAGAGTTTATTCTGTGTTCACGGTTTGTGTAGCGTATATAAAGTTTAAAAATAGTACGGAAATTCGTAGTAGTTTTTATAACAAGTAGGTACATATTTTTATTATATGTGTTTATATTGAAACCCCTGTGTGTATTCGTATGAGTAAACATATTTTTTTACACGACGTATTTCCATTAATTAAGGCACAATAACTCCTGCCAATAAACGTATTCCGAAAATCCCAAATAAAAAAAGAAGCCCAAAATTCAATTAAAGTTACCTACCGAAACGTTAAACTTAATTAAAACGTATCAATTGAGCACACGGGGAGAGCGCGGAGGGTTGAGGCGGGAGGCGGGAGGCGGGGCGGTGCGCGCTGCTTCCTGAGAGAAGAATGAGCTCATTAAATTAGCGGGCAAGTGATAGTGATTATCTGATTAGAATGCATAAAGTCAACATCGGCGTTATCGTGTGAGAACACAAGAGCATTCATTTATTAATGCTCTTCATCTCCAGTGTCGTTTGCATGTCGCAATTTTTTGTTCAAAACGAAAGTACATTAATTTGCGTTGCGTGCCACGTGGTATGTCGTTTCGTTGCGTGTTGCACGTGTAGAATAGTTCACCGCTGACAATTAAAGGAAATATTTGTGAGATTTTCTCGCGTCTTGTGTGCAACGGATGATTGGAGACGAGCGGTGGAAAGCAGCAGCGGGGGCGTTCATGCGAAGCTGCGGCTTGCTGAGTTAGCTGGCTCGCTGGACACGACAGCCAGTGCGACTATCTCTCCCGCGTAGTGGGCGCTCATTTATGACAAATTTTTTTTCTGATCACTTTGGCTTTAGTCATAAATCTAACTATGGAAAAGTATAATTATTAAAATCAAAATGTTATTGCATCAATCCCTACCCAGGTATTTCCTCCCATACACAGCCTGAGGTCTTTCAAAAGTCGGCCTGTCAGGCCGGCATGCCATTCGGTATCCCCGTGCATCACAGAATGTCCATGCGCATCGTTAGACAACTAATTGTAGGTGTAACGATGCCATAATAAACAAATTTATTATTTCTCTACTTTTATAAGTTTATGTGTAGTGTATAATCGACATTACTCACTCACTCTTGTCACTCAATGGTAGTGACCATTCATGATTCATGATTATAATAAATTCCGAACCAGTGTACATTTTCTCGCGAATATATTTTTTTCGATTATTTCGTATCGTCATCTCATAAACTTTTTTCTCAAGTCGATCGCGAAGAAGGAGAGAGCGGTACATGATCAGTGATGATGCGGGATGGTGCAGCAGGGATGTCCGGCGTGTGTGATTGATGGAACGCCGCCGCGGATCAACGGAGCGAGGCAATCGGTAATATTGTAGAAATAAACGAGAAAAAGAGGCCGACGAAACCTGTGAAATTAATGAGGGCGTCCTGGATTCCGGAGAGATTTCATCATTCGTCGGTTATAATAAAATAATGTATGTGGATCGGTCTTACCGGAGAAAATCAATAACTAATCTGAAATTTATAATTTTTGTCTTGAAAGTTTTATGTATGTCTTTAAAAGTATGCTTTCATGAGAGTTTTTGTATAAAATAATAACTCCTCAGTGTTGACTAAAAAATATAATACCTTTGTCCATTAAAATTAAAGTCATTATAATCGCTGTATGTAAAAAAACGTTTAAATTTAAGAATTTGACCTCGTTAAAAATATGTTACAGAAATTCCAAGCGGCCAGTCGTGCAGCTACGTGGAAATAAGTATTTTGAGTACATAACTTTCTGCTCGATACCCCGAGGTGATCCTTTCAAAATTCTCTGGACGCTTATTACGAATATTGTCCATTATTATTGTAGCCGGTAAACGATTGGGCGGAAGATAAAATCGGCCGCTTTCGGAGCCATCTTTATGGAATTTTCGAATTAATGTCCGACCACACGCCTTCTGAGTGGAAGCGATGAAACACACCCTTTGAAAGGTAAAAGTTTATAACGTGGCAACTTTTGTATTTTATCTCACACTAGCCGTGCCCGTGGTTCCGCTCTCGGTGAAGTCGGCTTAATAGAAAATCGGATTAGATATGATCGCTTCTGTAGCATTTCGCTTCTGTTAGTCGCCGCCTCAGCTCCACTGAGGCCGGAGCTGCGTTCAGATAAACTGTAAACTTTCTTAAAAACAATAAGTTTTTTTAAGGGCGAGGCCATAGGCCTATCTGTATTTCAGGTATACTATACTGTATATTTCTTCGAACAAAGGCTTCATTTAATTATGCATTATGTATGTGTGTATATGTTTGCTTATACGGGCGCGTTATCATGGAGCAAATTAGAACGAGAACGAGAAAAAAAAATTAGAACAATTATGGTCTTTTTCTGCGGACAGCCTCACGCAAACGGAGTAAATCTTCCAGGCAATACTCCTTTTTGACGGCGTAACCCGGTGGTAGGAATTTGTGGTGTAAAATCCCACTGTAATCGAAGAAAACAGTAATTAGAACATTGACGTTACGTCGAACTTGACGTGCTTCAATTGTTACACCGTTGTTTCAACGATATATTCAAACACCACCGTTATATTATAGGTATTCATCACCGGTTATCTATGACACGTTTGAGCAATTCTGGGTCGTCAGCAACTTCATCCAACATTTGATGGGTCATATCTTTGCGATACTGCTTTTGTTGAAGATTTAACGAATTTCCATATGAGACACCAACTTCCTCTGCCAAGTCTCTAATAGTGATTGGACGATTGGAAAGCATAATCTCTTTGATTTTGTGGATGAAGTCATCAGTAGTCGACGTTCTTGACCGCACATGCCTTTTTTTATACTGAGCGCGACATGAGGCTCCTCATGAGGATGAGGATAGGTGCCCAGCGACGCCCATGGACATTCGGTCGCCTCTCTTCATCTTCAACGTCTTCACGGCCCTCTTCGAAACATTTATACCAAATTGTGAACACCTGTTTTCTTCATAGCAGACTCAGTAAGCGGCCTCTAACATTCCACCCACGGCACTGCATTTAATTTTGTTTTCAACGCAACATTTTATGCAAATTCTTTGCTCTGTCATTTTCACTCTGGAATTATTTTTAAATATCACCGATCACAATAAAAGTGGCGTCTTACTAGTTTGTTCATAAAAACATAACTACTCATCCAAAATTTCCATTGGCATGGATATTAATTATAAACGTGTGTATGAACCTATGAAAAATGGGCTATTACAATAACATATTTAAATTCAAATATTCCGTGTTTTACTCTTTTTCCTTCTATTTAGCACTACCCATTCACCTTACGCACAATCACAGGCATGACTGATAGAGAATGCCTTTAGGCTTAAAGTCCGCTCTTTTGTAGGAAAAGTCATAAAACAGTCTCGATAAAACATTTCTTAAAAAGCAGTTAAAATATTATGTAGTTGCAGATTCTATTACCGGTTAGGTTAAATAGCAATGCATTTTGCCATAATTGGTACTTGAACCTCAACCAGAATTAACAACTCCGGATGATTGTGAGTGAATAATATAATGTATGTACGTTCTATAGGAAAATATTAATATTCCAATAAATTGTATTACCCTAAGCTTTGAATTGCATAGTCGTAAAGAGCGATTCAAATACAGCGAGTTAATATATTCCATAAATAGTTTATAATTATTATCGGCAATACAAAATGTACATAATAGCTGAAGATATCTGATATCCAGTAATAGTGAAGAAATTTACCGCTTATTTTGAATGGAAGATATGTAAACGTTGAACGCAACTCATTAATCCGCGCAGTTTATATGTAGCGAAATGAGAACTGCCGCTAAGCTCTCTACACTTTATGAAGGGCCAATTTTTTTAAAATACAGGCTGAATAAAGAACATCTGTATTCAAGCTTACCTTTAGTCAATTAAATTAAAAGTACGTAAAAAGTTCGAACCGTGTGGGGCCGGTACTTTAAAAGAATAGCCCCACTGCATCTCTCCCCGTGTATGTCGTAAAAGGCGACTAAGGGATATAACTCCCATCTTATATTACTAGGTGGTAGGGTTTAACCCGCCCGGGTTGGTACCACCGCACTGAATGAAAGGTCGGTCGAAGCGGCTATGTAAATAGTTTGTGTTTTCCGTCCAGTTTAGTGTAGCCGGCACGACCGAAGGGAAGCACTGACGTGGCACCAAGTTCACCCGGTGTTATGGGCTGACATCACGGTTGTTGTAGGTGACGTAGCCAACCGTGTCAGATTCCATAAAAAAAAAAACCTAACTTGATTTAGTTAGACGGATATTTATTTAACAGTCACTGACTGGTTTAAGGGGCAGAGTTTTTGTGACAGCAACTTTTATAACATAAGTACTTGTAATTAATAAATTAATAAATACAACTTGTTTTTAGCCTTGTCCTTGGTTGGAAAGGGGAGCCCCTGAAAATCAGCTTCGCTGTCTCGGATAGTGAGTCAGCTGAGTGGGTTCCCTTTTCGTCACATATTATGTGTTCATTTGTGTTTGTAATTATTTGAGTTGTGTGACGAAAACATTAAATCATTTCATTTCATGTATTTTTTTGTGTATTCTAGGTAGGCTAAAATATCAAACTTTTAACAATAAATATGCTTTTTATTTTCATTATTATTGAAAATGTTTACCTATGCGAACGAAGAGTTCGGGAATCAGATATATGCATACTTAAATAAACAGAGTCATAAAATATGTATTACCATAATTTGGCCAGACAACTTCAAAATTTTGAATGATGATAGGTGACAATATTCCAGATGAGTGAGTTCCACAACATTAAAATAACTCCGTCTCATCAATATGTAGAAAATTATAACTCTACTTTCACTCGGGGACGCTAAGTGGCGCCTCCTCGACGCCAACTGGCATATTCATCATCCTAGACTAGAATATCCTTGACATTTAGCTTTCATTAGATGAGATTTATTTATGAAAATAAATATTTATTTAGAAACAAATAAGGTGAAAAAAAAACCTTTTAAATATATTAAACGTTTTCCATTATGGGGCCTTTCCGCTGGCGATGCTCATCATAGAGCAAGAAATCAAGTTCAGTGTAGCCGACATGAAATGAAGGGAAGCAGTGACTTGGCACCTAGTTCACCCGGTGTTATGGGCTGACATCGCGGATGTTGTAGGTGATGTAGCCAACCGTGCCAGTTTCCATAAACAAAAAAAATGCGGCCGACCGGAAATGGCGGCCGGCTGGGGGAAGACGGCCGCCGATCGCTGCTCTGTGGTGCGCATGGGTGAGATTTTCTGTATCATTTAATGGGCGGCCATGCAATAAAGGCTTGACTACACCTCGTCGTTTTTAAATTTTATATTAAAATTTTAGTTAAATTGTATTTTAATAATAATATAATAATACACCACACGCCATATCCCGACAATCGGGGTAAGCAGAGTAATCGGTTTTGTGCTACAAGTATTCTGGTAAAAACATCACGACACCGACCACCACGTTTAGCAAGATATTCGGAAAGGATAACTCAGATCAAGCAGCAAGTAAGGCATGAAGGCCCACCTGCTGCATGACGCGGTGGAAACACCGTGCCAAGGTGAGCGGTGGCTAGCCTGTCGCCCTTATGCACGGCATCTTGGCATAATATTTTACTAAGATAAAAATTAACGTGGTAGTTGGTGTTGTGCTGTAATTGACCAGAGTTCTTGCAGCACAACACCGATTACTCTGCTTACCCCGATTTTCGGGATACAGCGTGTGTGATATGTATGTATGTATAAAAATTAAATATCTGAATTTAATTTTCCAGAAGTATAACTCCTCGTTGCGTTATTGTGCAACTGTGAAGTTAGTAGGCCTTGCTGGGGTGAAAGATACATCGGAGCAAGGGGAGATGAGTTGTGCAGTTGACAGATAACTAGATGCGCGCGATATAGTGCAATGTTTACAACAAATATTACACGTGGTTTATCTTGGATAAAATTAAACACAGTAGAACATTCCTGGGTATTATTCACTACTAAAAGATTCCCAATGGATAAACTTATTACTACGATGCACCATTTATAAAAATAAATAAATTTCATTTTGCCTTCAAACTTGTCCTACGCGCATAGCGGACTGGCGACTCGGAATGAACGGCCAATTCTAACCGTCGATTTATCTGAATTAGATTTATCAGAGCGAAAGAAGTGTGGGTCATGGTGGTGGTACATCAGCCTCGCTGTGGGAGACGCACGCATCTACTCGTTACGATCGTGTGTATACAACCACTGTGCAATCTTAGTTCTACTAAGATGTATTTTATCAGCCTCGGTAGCTCGGTGGTGCGGTCGGTCGACTGTTGTAAAGCAACGCTGAGCGCGGTCAGTACTTGGATGGGTGACCGCTCGACCGTTGGAGGCTGACCGTGGTCCGCATTCCACGTTAAAATGTAGGTCCCTTCCTTTCTTACCTTACTAGGCGGTACCCTGCGAAGTTTCTTCTTCGTGGGTGTAATCGAACCGGATAGAACAAATTGTGACAAGTTCGAGTGCATTCTAACTGCCATATGAATGATCAATGAACAATACAATACAATACAAAGTACTGTTCATCCCGGCCGGGTTGATACCACCGCAGTGAGCGAAACGGTTATGTAAAGGCCGACATGAAATGAAGGAAAGCACTGACATGTCACCTAGTTCACCCGGTGTTATGGACTGACATCACGGATGTTGTAGGTGATGTAACCAAGCGTGTCATTTCCCATCAAAAAAATGTGCAGAACGCTTTGCTCATTGTTTCGGCCTATGTCATTTGTTGTCATAACCCAGACACTGCAAAATGATGACGTATATTATATGTATAGTATATAAGACCCGCTTTGGGGCTTTAGGGGGAGAGCTTGATCTTGGTTTCTTTTAAATAATATTATGTTCCTATATCAAATTCTTGGCATGCTGAAGCGGCTACTTTAGACACATTCCTTGCGTAAAAAGCGGCATAATACGAGAAATTAACCTCGTTAGCTCAGCGACTCACGGCGCGCCGGGCATGGCAACGAGAACATCGCTGATGCTAACGATATTCAACGGTTTGTCCAACGAAATATGTCCACAGACTGCCGCAGATATTTTTCACTTCTTCCGCGTTCCTTCGAGTTATCTTTGGGACTTCGTTGTCAGAGTAATACCCAAGAAAGTTCGCAATATTTATTTATGCTAGGAATTTGAGTCCGAGAGAGTTTCGCATGTTATAGATAGAGGGGAAACGATTACAGATCAGGATCAGGAACGTAATAGTGTGAACATATAAATGTTATTAAAGGCAATTTCTGTGTAACGGTTTTGTGTATGGTAAACTCCCCAACAGAGTTGTTAACGGAATTTTCACTAAAATAATTTGGAATATTTCAATGATAGTGGAAGAAAAAAATTGTTATGCAGATTTACATGAGAATGCGCTTGTGGTAGGCTTATCGATCGACTGTCAAGAAACACGACGCTTACCAGTAGAGCATCTTGCAATATAAGTATTACCTTTCTGAATATCTACCATGCTTAGGAGCGGTTATTTCAAAGAAAATAAGTAACTGTTACTGTTACAAGCTGCTTTGCAACACTGCTTACAAGTTTATCTTCGCTAAAAATACAAGACTGCCCGATTCGCGAGTAATTATAAATAATTAGGGATAATTATTTATGAGAGCGAGCCATTATGTTAAATTGCCGCACAGATCGAGAAAGTTATGTTGACAGTTATTAGAATTATTATGAGAGATGGCAGACAGATGGTACACCATTTCCTATGTCATGGGAAACAAGTTTTTATTAGGTTTCAGAACCATGGAAGTGATTACAAGGTAAGATATATTATGATTGTTACTAACTTGTACATAATGAACTGGCGACTTGGCCGCGCACCGGACGAGTAAATCAGTTCTTTTAATTTTGAATAGAAACGATAAACAGATGACGATCGATGTTCTTTGATGCACACTTGGCCAATCGAACTTGCTATTCACTCTCGGCTCTAACATCTCAATTTACAGATTGATATTTGTAAAATGACTACTTCTTCTTTAAATGAATGGATTGGTCTGGCTGAAAGCGTTTTACTTCCTTGTGAGGCTTCTCCTGAAGCCCTATTAGCTTCAGACAGATTGTCGAAGAATAGGAAATCAGTACTTTTTGGCCATCAGTTAAGTCCACCAGCACAAGTTGATTCCTCTTTCTCCTTCAGGTTTCTTTCTGTTATCGTTTCTCTTGTTTTCGTTTTACATGTGCCTATAGGAGAAATAAATATTTTCATTTCATTTCATTTCATTTCATTTCATTTCATTTCACAATATTGTACAATGTAGGTAGATCTTAGTAATACTTTGGAATGGTTAATCAAATGTTTTCGGACGTGTAAGAAGAAGTATAAGAAGCTGCTACTTTGCTGACGAGATATTGTTAATTTGCACACACAACTAAGGATTATACCTATACATGCACGGGGGCATAAATATTTTAAACTCACATTAAAAAAAATATTTACTCTACTCTTCTACTATTGTGCGATCGTCGTCGTTACTTTAATTAATTGAAATATCTTGCGCGCCCGAAATGAATTAAACATTTATGAAATAGCTAACAGCAATCACATAAAAAGTTCCTCATGATGTTGGAAACCAATTAAGTTTGGTCAATGTCGGTTAATTTTTTTTTTATATTTCAAATTTTTAGGACAACCAAGTAGTCACGTAGTCAGTAGTTATTTATTTAAGTATTTCTTATAAGTAATGTGACAAGTAGTCACATTACTTATATGAAATACTTAAATAAAAAAAAATACTTTAAAAACTATTGGTTGTGCTCAGTACTCACCAAGTCTTATATTTCCGCCGACTTGAGTTTTCACTGCGCCACATGATGCCGGCCTCACTGTACCAGCATCGGTTTCTGAAGCGCTCGTTGCCTCTTCTACACTTGCAAACACTTTCCGCTCTTGTACATATCTCGCTCGTGCACCACTTCACTTCACTGTGCTTCCGGTAGTACCTATCGCTGCATCAGGCTTTCAGTTTAATCTGAAAAAAAGCAGAGAAACCTTAATTAAACACAGAGTAGCTATTTCATTTCATTTCATTTATTAATTTCAGTCTTAGATACCATCGGTACAATAGAGTTCGTCACATTTTATTTAAAAAAAAATACAATTGTAACTATCTGAGTCTAGCCTATATAAATGAGACACCACTGTCCAGAAGTGAACAATCATAGGCGCCGATCAATATGGGTTTCCGATTTTTAAACTATGGAGCCTTTGTGATTAACTTCTGTTTTACCCGACTACGGCGAAGCCATAAGTAGGGTTATGTTTTGTATTTGTGATTGTATGCCTGTGTGCCCATCGTTCCCTCACAGAGGTCAATCTACAGAATCGATTTCAACATATGAGGCATTGTTGGACTCGTCTCGATAGTCGGTGTCTGAAAAATCTGAAAAGGCGTGGGCCAGACGACAATCATTGTCAAACTTTGACATTTTTTTCTTCAAACTTCGACAACAAGGATACAAGGTACCCCACCTTGTATCCTTGTCGAAAGCTTGAAAAAGCGAATTCAAAAATATTCCACGGTTATTTAGAAGTAAAAGGAACTAAATAAAAAAATATAATATTTCGGGTTCCGTATCTAAAAAGAGGAAAAAAACGGAACCCTTATAGGACCACTCTCGTGTCTGTCTTGTTGTATATTGTATATTGTTTATTAAGTACTAGCTTTTGCCCGCGGCTTCGCTCGCGTGAAATTCGTATTTCAAAGGAAGAAAGTAAGTAACTAAGGGCGAGCTGGGTTCAGGTAAACGATAAACCTTCTCAACTAAAGTAAGTAACTAACGGCGAAGCTTCAGGCTGACCTGCATTCTGGAAGACAATAAACCTTCTCGAAGAAAGTAAGTAACTAAGGGCGAGGCCGAAGGCCGAGCTGCGTTCAGGAAGATGATAAACCTACTCAAAGAAAGTAAGTAATTGAGGGCGAGGCCGAAGGCCGAGCTGCGTACAGGATGACTATAAACCTTCTTGAAGAAAGTAAGTAACTGAGGGCGAGGCCGAAGGCCGAGCTGCGTTCAGGAAGACGGTAACCTTTTCGAAGAAAGTAAGTAACTAAGGGCGAGGCCGAAGGCCGAGCTGCGTTCAGGAAAACCTTCTCGAAGAAATTAAGTCATTGAGGGCGAGGCCGAAGGCCGAGCTGCGTTCAGGAAGAATATAAACTTTTTAATGAAAGTAAGTAACGGAGGGCGAGACCGAAGGCCGAGCTGCGTTCAGGAAGACCATAAAACTTCTCGAAGAAAGTAAGTAACTAAGGGCGAGGCCGAAGGCCGAGCTACGTTCAGGAAGACTATAAACCGTCTTGAAGAAAGTAAGTAACTATCGCCCATAGTTACTTACTGTCATCGAGAAGGTTTAGCGTCTTCCAGGATACAGCTCGGCCTTCGGCCACGCCCTTGGTTACTTACTTTCTTCGAGAAGGATTATAGTCTTCCTGAACGCAGCTCGACCTTAGGCCTCACCCTCAGTTACTTACTTTCTTCGAGAAGGTTTATGGTCTTCCTGAACGCAGCTCGGCGTTCGGCCTCGCCCTCTCTTACTTACTTTCATTAAAAAGGTTTATATTCTTCCTGAACGCAGCTCGGCCTTCGGCCTCGCCTTTAGTATGTTACTTACTTTCTTTGAGAATGTTTATTGTTCATCTAAATCCAGTTCACCCTCCGGCCCCGGCCTAATTTACTTACTTTCTTCTTTTGAAATACGAATTTCACGCGAGCGAATCCGCGGGAAAAAGCTATCGATATTTAAATAAGAAACTTCAGTTAAAATAAATCAAATACTTTAGATACCTAACAAATTATAATACTCCACTTATTAGCGTAACCGGAACTGAATTTTATTTAGCCTATCCTGTGTCTCGTCTCGTATAGCTAAATGTGCGTGTACTAATTTTAATCGAATTTAAATGATTGGCTTAAATTGTATGGAGGACTTTTTTTAGAACTATTTAAGAGAAACAACCAAATTCGATTTAAACGCAAATATGATAATAAACTATCGTTTATCTTATATTCTCCCTCTCCCTCTCCCTCTCCCTCTCCCCCTCCCCCTCCCCCTCCCCCTCCCTCTCCCTCTCCCTCTCCCTCTCCCTCTCCCTCTCCCTCTCCCTCTCCCTCTCCCTCTCCCTCTCCCTCTCCCTCTCCCTCTCCCTCCCCCTCTCCCTCCCCCTCTCCCTCCCCTCTCCCTCGCCCTCTCCCTCCCCCTCTCCCTCCCCCTCTCCCTCTCCCTCTCCCTCTCCCTCTCCCCCTCCCTCTCCCTCTCCCTCTCCCTCTCCCTCTCCCTCTCCCTCTCCCTCTCCCTCTCCCTCTCCCTCTCCCTCTCCCTCTCCCTCCTCCTCTCCCTCCCCTCCCCCTCCCCTCCATCTCCCCTCCCCCTCCCCTTCCCCCTCCCCTCTCCCTCACCCTTTACAGCAAACGGGATGGTACGGAACCCTCTTAACGCGAGCCCGACTCGAACTTGACCACTTTTTTTTTAATGTGTTACCATGTAATATACACTTAATTTACAGGAAAACGTAAAAGAAAAATAAAAGAAAAACAATCCTTCTAGTTCTCACAAAAAACGTGATGGTACGGAACCCTCTTTACGCGACCCCGACTCGAACTTGACCACTATTTTTTTTTTAAATAAGTTACCGTGGGATATACACTTAATTTACAGGAAAACGTAAAAGAAAATCCCAATCCTTCTAGTTCTCACAGAAAACGCGATGGTACGGAACCCTCTTTACGCGAGGTCGACTCGAACTTGACCACTTTTTTTTTTAATGTGTTACCATGTAATATACACTTAATTTACAGGAAAACGTAAAAGAAAATCCCAATCCTTCTAGTTCTCACAAAAAACGCGATGGTACGGAACCCTCTTTACGCGACCCCGACTCGAACTTGACCACTATTTTTTTTAAATAAGTTACCGTGGGATGTACACTTAATTTACAGGAAAACGTAAAAGAAAATCCCAATCCTTCTAGTTCTCACAGAAAACGCGATGGTACGGAACCCTCTTTACGCGAGGTCGACTCGAACTTGAACACTTTTTTTAAAAATTATGTTACTCCGGGATATACACTACCCCTATACGAAGTTTCGTCAAAATCCGTCCAGCCGTTCAGGCGTGAAAGAGGAACAAACAAACAAACAAACAAACAAACAAACAAACAAACAAACAAACATACTTTCACATTTATGATATTAGTGAGATTCATTAGACAGGATGACTGTACTCGAATTTGTTACAATTTGTTCTATTCGATTCGATTACACCCACGAAGAACTGGTAAGAAACTTCGCGGGGCTTTTTTTTCATAATCATTTTTACAAGCATTTAGTGACTAACCACATAATAACACCGCCTACAGTCGATTGAAAATACAGCTTGAGAGCAAGATCAAAAAGAGATTTTTGTTTTGTTTTTGAAGTTCTCTTTAACAGCTTATTTTATCCGAAACTACTGAACGAAAAAAGTTGAAATTATATAGATTTTGATGACCCAATGATGGTGGAATGCATCATGTGACATATCAATGGCAAGTGCTCGTTTTAATGCATAGTTTTTTTATGGAAACTGACACGGTTGGCTACATCACCTACAACATCCGTGATGTCAGCCCATAATACCGGATGAACTAGGTGCTATGTCAGTTCTTCCCTTCATTTCATGTCGGTACTCTGATAACTCGACGGAAAACACGAACAATTTACATAGCCGTTTCGACCGACGTTTCATTCAGTGCGATGGTATCAACCTGGGCGGGATAAACCTTACCACCTAGTAAGGTAAGAAGGGAAGGAACCTAAAGTTTTACGTGGAATCCGAACCACGGTCAACCTCCAACGGTCGAGAGGGCATAGTTTTTTTTATGGATACGCGAGACACTTGGCGCCGTCAGCGTGGATTGTTGAGCCGACATCGACAGTTCAAAAGATATTAAGAAATATACGAAAATCGAGCATTCCCCCTTCCCCTTATCTCCTAATCTACGAAGTCTAAAATGTTGAAAAAATAGGGAATCTCTTATAGTTTACAGGGAAACCTAAACGAAAATCCTAAGTCTTAAAGTTCTCACGGAAAACGGAATAGTACAGAACCCTCTACACGCGAGTTCGACTCGCACTTGACCGTTTTTTTATGAAACTCTAAGCTCCTTTTCTATGAAAAACAAATGAAATAATAAGGAAATCTCATCTTAAAATAGCCGTAGTCTGGCGTGTAGAAAAAGTTGAAAAGACATTGATTCCGACTACAGCATTTTTTACTGCTCTATAAGATTTTTCCTTGTTATTTCCTTTGTTTTTCGTAGTCGGATTCTATTTTTTTTTATTCTTTTCCACTATGTGGCGAATCTCCGAACGAATTGGCGAAGGTGATTGAAAGAAACGAAATAACGAATCTAATCCTCAAATTACTGTTATGTACAAGCATAATCGAACTTTGTCCGTTCTTTCGTTCACCTTCGGCATTCGGATATTAAAAAGCGTGGCCCACTCAGAGCCGCTCGGGTTTTTTCTTAATGCATCGACTCGGTGCATAACTGCATCGGACATGCACTTTCCTATGTTTATCTTAGAAGACAGGTCGACCGGCGGACGTCAGACATCTGAGGATCAATCTTCTCCGAGCAGGGGGCGGCGGAGGCGGGGGGAGGGGCGGGGGGAGGGGGGAGTGGTACAGACGCTGCTAGATCGAGCGCAGATTATTTTGATGCCCACCACTTAAGGAGCCTGGGAACATACTGGCATTATTGGCTAACCTTCTAAACGGGTACATGCACACATACAGCATTCGCAATTGATCCGAAAATCTATTTTGCAATACATTAATTGGTCCTGTATTAAACATACTGTGCTAGTCCTTAGTACCACCTGGGCATACACTCAAACATTCTAAATATTATAACAAACCTCTGCCGCTTCTTCAATTCTCATAATGTATATGAAGAAAACGAAAACGACTTCATTTCACAAAAAAAAAATCATTTTATAATAACGTTGGCACGTTAATTTGGAGAGCTGTACGGAAGCCTAAATATTCAGATTTCTCCTCCGGTTATCAAATAAGAACAAAAATACCTTGAACCAATTACTAAACAAAGAAGGCCATTTAGTTTGACGGGCCCACATTGTTCGAGCATATTCCGATGAAGCGATCGACAACAACCGCCATTGATCCTGCAGTAGAGAGCCACACCTGTAATTACATGAGGTCGGGCTCTACTAAATATAATGAATTTGACTCTTGATTACAGTTGCAGAGCCCGAGAAGAAACTATGGCTATGTTCGTGTAAGGAAAATATCTAATAATAAAATCTAGAGTACTTAAATTAAATTTGAAAGCTCTTAATTAGATAATTACATACTATCAAGTAGTTTCCCCGAGGTACAAGAAGAGGAGACGATCACTGCTATGATTCGCAACATATATATATAACGCGAATATCGAACATCAAGAGCGAAAATATAATTTCTTTAGATGCCGCCTAAGCTTGCCTCTGCTCGTAGTAGAGAGAGAGGCACCGTGATCTAATTCATTTTCCGGCACATTTTTGAGCGGCACGAATTTAACCACGAGCCTCGGAGAGAATCATAGTAAGTGCATAGATACTCAACTGTGCGAGTCAATTGCATAACTAAAAATAATAATGTATTTGACGAATAATGTATTTTAATATGACGAAATAATACGTAAATATCATAACGTGTAATACAGGTTCGGTATGACGACAATATTGTTTAAGTTAATGCATCAAGGAACGAAGAGGGTATTGGAAGATGTGTATATGTTGTCATTTTCTTTCTTATTTATGAAAATCTTCACATTCCAGAAATGTATTTCCTTGTAGTATCTATTCATACACTGCTATACACTTTTTGAAAAGAAAGTGACGCTGGAAATAGGTTTTGGAAACATTCTTAACTCCTATTGATATGTACTAAAAGGCTATAATGTATTCGTATCTTACAACTATTGAAAAGCTAAACAAAGATTGAATAAATCCAGCACAGCTAGTTTATAAATTACTCTGTCTTTACAAAGTAGTCGCATTTTGTTCGCATAATTTCATATGAAAGCACCTATGCGGTTGCATCTTTGTTGCATTCGAGGCAATGCTCGCTATTTGCGCAGTTATGGACTGAAGAAGGAAAAGATCGCGTGAAAAAACAAAATAATGATTCCCACTCAATGGCGGCAAGTTAAGAGAGTTGGGCTACACAACCGAGCGTGGAACTGGAGCGTCACTTCTTCAGAAGTCGCAACAATAATACATTTCGGAAACTAGTTCTTATGATTTGAAGCCGGTCCTAAGAAGACTACACTCGATGTTAATAGAGTCATCCATCATATAAAGTAAAGTTAAATGCCTACCTACGAGTATTTCCGGTATTATCCGGAAGTATTTAAAATGAATGTCGAATAATTAGAAATTCTAATAATTTTGTATTGTCTCCCTCCGGAGAAGTTAAAATAAAAGCTTATAATAAAGCTTCTAATAATTCCTCTTCACCTCAGAAACATTCTTCACTTAACATCACATACGTACATAAAGTACCAAATAAACTCTAATAGTAGGTATGTATATCAGTTGCAAGTTGCAACCACTAATTGTATCCCAAGTCTCAGAGGAAGGAAGGAGGAAGGAGGCAGGAGGCACGAGGGAGGAGGCAGAATGTGGAATGCGGCCTGCACATCGCGTCGACAGATCTACAAAAATAATCGGGAAGCCTTCCCGCACTGGAGACTCGCCTAGCATGTAACTCAACTTATGAAGAGTGCTGCTTCGCTGCGACGACTTTATGGGGGGTGGATTTCAATAATTCATGTCTTTCAATTTATTCATCTGGACACTGAGTCCCGATAGACTTTTGCAATATTAGAGACGTTGTGTTTTCAGTTTAGTTTTAGTAGGGTTTTTTTTTATTGCACTTCGGTACGAGTGCCTATACAGGGTGGCGGTGCTCGAGATCTCCAGGCACAGCCTATTTCGGCCCCGAGGAAGTGCCAGTCCGGCTTGTATGTAGGCAGACTAAAGTCGCTTTGGAGAGGCAGTTTACCCGCTTTGCAGTGTGACACAAGAGCGATTTAGAGTACCTCGCTGTTCTATAGACTCTTCTGTCGGCTACAAAGGGTTGTCCCGCGAGAGTGTACTTAGTGGGTTTGACGAACGTGAACTGAATCAGATGGGATGAATCGAGCTCCACAGAGCAGTGGCAATAGTAATATTGGTAAAACAGATTCAGTTATCACACGATGCCGAATTAATTTAAAGTATTATAGGTTTGGTTTGGAATACACTACCTACTTAAGGCCGCGTTCAGGGTTAGGGCGATGAATTAGCAAGATAAATTAGCTTTATTTCTCACTGGCTGCTGTTTAATATGTATAGTGCGCTGTGATTACGGAAAGCCCGCTAGAGATGCGCACGATATTCACCGTAGAAAGGCGCCACGTTCGGGAATGTGACTGCCGGGCAGCGGAGAGGAATTACAGTCGCGTCCGGCGCATGCGTCTAATGACCGCGCACGTACACTGTAAAGAGCTGCAGACAAATGGACTTTGAACTGGAAAACTGCTCACTGCAACTGCGATTGACAATCCAGACGATGGGGGAGGTATGTGTACTAAGTAATAATTTTTGATAATAAATTCCTCGTCCAATACACACAAAGAAGCTTCCGTACCATTCCGTTTTCCGTGATAACTTTAATATTTAGAATAATTTCATTTAGATTTTCCTGTAAAAATAAACTATAAGGGAGGCCCTACATTATTTTTTTTAATTTTAGACCTATCCGACCGACCGAAAGTACAATGCGAATGCCATAAATGATACTGCCGAGGCCCTGACGACGAAGCAAACTAGAGGCTTTATATATTTTTAATTTAGAAGAGCTCAACCTACAAGAAACTGTTCATGCATCAATTAATTAAGAAGAGACATTAATGTTGTAGACAAATATCAGTTATTAAATTTGGTAAAAACTATACAAAAAATAACTAAAAACTACTAGCAAACATGAAAATAACTATCATAACAAATAAACAGACAGACAAGAAAGTGAGTTAATAAATACATGTTAATATGAAAAAGTGGTGTATTCGAAAGGTCCTAGAACTTACGGCGCTACTCCGCTGGATGACAAAGCTTACCCTTTGAATAAAATAGAATAGGCCCTTGATTGCGGTACACCAGTTGCGTCCACCAGCAGAGGCCCAAGCCTCTTCAAGAAACTTTTGGCTTCAGTGCTCTACGGACTGTGTGTTTCGAACGCAAACGTAACAAATTCGAAACATTGAATGGTATTTCTATATACTTGTTGCGTTTGAGGGTCTCCGACCCGGTCGGGCCAGCCGCTCTCGAAGAGGCCCAAACGTGGCCTAGTGCCAATGATTCGACCACAGAACATCGAAGTAGAAGCCGCGCGCTATTCGACGCTTCAGCTTCTGTGGTGTCGACACAAGTGGCGTCCCGCGTCCCTTAGCCCATGGTACCAGGGTGATGCCATCGGGCCTCTTTCCGTTCAGTCGGAAATAATCGCAAGGCTCTAAGACGCGCGTAATATTTGCAGTTTGGAACCCACTTCCTTCCTTTCCTTACCTTTAATAAAATCCAACGTCCGCTTTCTGTCTGTCTGTCTGTCCGCTTATAACTTGAGAACCACTGAACCGATTTGAATAAAAAACAAATCTACGGATAGCTTGATTCTTCCCATCAACTATAGGCTACTTACTATCACGCTAAATGGCTTATGAGGTTAGCAGTGAAGTGAAATATGAGAGCGGGCGGAGCCGCGGGCATAGCTTGTTTATAATAAAATCAACATTTCTCTCCATCTTACTATATTATAACATTTCAAATCATTGTACTCACCTCTTATTTCAGCCTGTATAAATAATATGAACCAACAACTTTATTACTGAAAGGAAATATGTAAATATTGCCACATGGATACCGTGTAAATAAAAATATTCTGTATGACTAAACAGTTTTGGCATTACTTTTTGTTGTTTTACAGAAACATCGACTTGAATACTTACATAATTCAGCCTTATTGTTGCAATACGGCGTTTGTTTAGATATTCTGTTCATGCTAGTAAGATGTATCGCAGGAAATGTATCACGCAAGAGTTTACAACAAAGACTAACATCTCAGGAAGTCAAGCAACAACTCAAATGCTGCATTGTGCCACGAGTTGAAAGCCCGAAACCACTTCTAATTACCTACTTTAGTACTCTTTACTCGGTCTGTTGAACTTTCAGTAGTAAAGTTGTTGATTCATACTATTTATTGGTTCAATTGTAGTTGCAGTCTTGTTGTGTTGTCATGAGTGAATATTTTCCCATATCGGTTTGTGGATAGATTTTTTACGTATTTCGTTCAGTTCAGTGTAGCCGGACATAGATTCTGGACTAAATGCATTGTTCCGATAGAAAAATTGTGATAGAAGTATTTCCACACAAGATTTACTGAGATAGTCATTATAACGCAGAATATTGTGTAGTTTATGACAATATGCACGCAGAATGCTCCATATAATAATGTGCGCGAGCGCCCACCTCCGCACGCGACACGGTGGCGGCGGCGGCGGAGGCGGGGGCGCGGCGGTGCGGCGCGGGAGGACCAAGCTCGAGATATCGCTTTAGTTTTAATTCTATCTGATACGCTCTGACTGCCTCGAGCAGCTTTAGCGCGTGCGCACACGACCCGATTAAAGACCTACTAACTACACGAACTGGCGGATAATGTAATAAAACAAGAAGAGCCTGCGGTCGACAGTTAGAGCATATCAAGTCTAAATTATAATTTATAGAACGATTCGAACCATCTAAATCTATTTGAACCGAGTCTTAAATCTTCCACGATATGATCATAATCTGGAGCCGCCCATATCTCTACTTCTGTATTGTTTTACAGCGGGGCCAAAATATTAAGAACAAGAACAATAATTATTATTATTAAAGCTTTCCTGTTCATATCAGCGCAAAATGATAATTGAAAATTTGGTGATTTCATGACTTTACGATGTCCAATCTACTCCAATGGAGTTCCAATAGAATAACAATCTGTCCTTTAGAACTCTCGACTCGGCTTTATCCGTAGACGGATCCATCTGATAAAGGGGATTGCAGTTAATAAGAACAAACAAAATGTGTATACACCGCGTTGTGATTAGTATTTAGGAACATTTTGTCGCAATAATTTTTTTTTATACGTAGAATTACTTATTTATTACTTCCAAGTATGTTCCATATAAAATTATTACAAAAAATATTATTAAATATATTTAGATATGTAAGCATACTAAACCTAAAAAGCGAAATCGCAGGTAAGAGTAATCAGTGTTGTGCTTCAAGAAATGCCACGTTTAGCTACTACAGTGTAACTTTTAGTTTGATAACCTCGTCCCTTGCTTAAACTGTGCACGAGGCCTCTGAGGATTGTGTGCGCTACGAAGATTACAGTATCGGTACCTACATACAAGCAGGTGATCTTTCGTCTAATAATAATCATTGTTCATGTTATTACTTACATCTATCCGTTTTGTACGTGAGCGTGTCAGCTTTAATTTAGCCCTACATTAACTTCGTTCAATTTGAAGGTAAGATTTCAATTTGGTTTAGGTCACGACGTAAGATATGCCTACTTAGAAATTGTTTTTATGGAACTTAACATGCTAGCCTGCGTCACCTTACCTACTACCCTCGTGATGTTAACCTATCACACACTGGTGCGCTAGGTGCCATGTCACTGCTTCCATTTGGTCGTACCTAACGTGGTGGTATTTAGTGAAAATAGAAAAGCTAAATTTAATTGTTTTCTGGAAATTTCAAAATACATGATGACTAATTTGAAGAAAAATGTAGAATCCTAAAAGCGACGCCATTTTGAACTGAAATTCGGATAATAATAATTAAACTCGTAAATTGTGCATATTATATCAGTCTATCCAGTATAATATCAGTCATATTATATACGTAAAGAATGAAATAAATAAATAAGTAGAAACACAGTTACTGTGTTCCACTAAACTCGAACATCGGTAAGTACGTTATAAACTATAAAGTATAAACTGTATGTGATATTATTACTACTCGTATTTGTTGTTCATCGCATTCACTTATTTTCTTATTAATTTATATGAATCGGACAAGTGAAGTAAATGAAGTACCTACACACGAAAAATGGATTGGAATGCAGCGTTCGGTGTCAGTGGCACATTTTATGAGAGCCGGCACTGGGGCCTGTTTCAGTAAGTGGCCAATCAAACACAGCCACATTCACCAATACAACAGTGGCGAGAAGAAACAAACCGGCTTAAAAGTGTGCGTGACTTATAGGGTGTGGATGCAAGCAATGTCGTGGTAGGGACCACGATATTGCAAAAGTATACTACCAATGTACGTATACTTACTAATGTAATTAAGTACATTTTTTGTTATTTAATATATGATCCGATCGATATGTTATTGATTTATATTTCGATTTATATGTGGAAAACTATTACAAATATTATACTTCATCAAACTAAATCTTTCAGGACCTACAAATAAATTACGAAAAATATACCCTACGCGACATTATAAAGAAAAAAGGAAAATGAAAATACAGTAATGGTTCATCCGTCTGCTTTGCATTGCCTTCTTACAACTGCCTGTGGAATGCGGATGTGCGTATATTTAGCCTTTTCACGGTGTTTGAGTAGAGTGCTAATTACTGTTGCAGTGTTAATTCTGTAATAAATCCGCGAATGCTTAAATGAATACACAGATATTAAGATTGTTAGTTAGAGTCAAGTTGGCATCATCGTTCGTTCGTACGCCAACAAAAATAGATGTTCCTTCCTAGTCTGTTCTATAATACCACAGAGCACGGAACGCCCCCCGCCCGCGCCCCCTACTAGAGGCGCCCTGAGCGCGATTTCCTTACAACGGCGTTAAAGCCTGTAGGCGTGGCCTATGACTTTCATATGTGTGTTGTGCGTGTGCATTTGTTTTGTGCGTGTGCCTAACTTGCTCCTCTTTGTGTGTAGTGTCGATACTAACACACACACACACACATACGAAGCGCTAGTAGCACTGCGTCCAGTTATTGGGTTTCAAATATTATCGCTTAGGGCGCCTCTAGTAGGGGGCGCGGGCGGGGGGCGTTCCGTGCTCTGTGTATAATACTAATAAGTAAGTCAGAAACAATATGGGTATATTCGTTACCTTTGTTTATGAGACCTGACTATCTCGTTGTCCACCACGTATTTCAAATTGTAAATAAGTATTTCAAAATGTGTTTTCCATTATTTTATATATTCTGCCTAAGCTGAGTTGCGTTTAAAAACTCCAAAGTGTCGTTTTAATAGAATGGAAATGTCAAATAATAGATTCGCACTATGTGAACCGTAGATTTTCGTTATAATATAATGTATATAACATTTTATATACGAAAATATTATGCTTGTTGTTGCTAAAGAATGAATGAATATTTATTTATTTATTCGCTATTCTGGCTGTTTATAGCTGAAAAATGATATCCTTTCACTGTAGATCTATGCGGAAATATCTATAATCTCCCGTTTATTCATGGTACCGTATGCGGTACGAAGATCTACCCACTTATCTATTCCATCTAAATGACTTGCGCCTTACCGCCAACCTCACCGCTATCGGATATCAAAGTGAAGATGTAGAGATAAAATTTGTCTCCCGACAACGACATTCCACTCGACTATAAGGTAAGTGCAAGAGCCCACTTTGTGTAGTCGTTCTCAGGCAATATGCAACTTTTGGCTGTAAGTTATTGAAGATAGAGCGGTGTTGTTTAACAACAGCTATTGCTCATCGGCGTTTTCTATGATTCCCTTAGGGTAGATTTTTCAATTGTCAGCTAAGCCACGGTTAACATTAACCGATCAGTTAAAGTGATATTTCTCATACAGTTGGCAGAAGTTAACGGGCCGTTAAATTTTAACCGAGGGTGGTAAAATCGGTCCTTACAGTTAGCTTCTGACCTGTGTTTTTCCTTATAGTGAGACATACTTACCATAAACATCATTTACTGGTTTGTTTAATTCTATATTTAGAATTTTAAAAAGAGGAAAAACGATAATTTTCCTCGATTGTCTTATGCGGCTGGCTCTATACTTACTTTCTCCAGGTTTTTATTCACCTATGATATTTTTACACTTTATGTAAGTACGATCTTACTAATCAAGTAATCATACACTATACTCATCAACCTAATTTTAAGTTTGTACGTACATCTTCTCATCTTCACCTCTCGCCCGCTTCCTCCAATTAAAGCATCTCACTCCCAAAGGCATTCAAACAAGTATTAAATATTTAAATCAAAGGATTTCGTTATTTGTTACAATGGAATAATAAAAAAATCTAAGAAAACATTTTAAAGACATACTATTTTATAATGACATACATACAGGGTACGTATATATGTACCTACTTCAAACTCCCAAAAACAGAGTTCCCATTTACATTTCAAGATTAATTGGAACTACGAGTTTTTCGCTTTTGCCGTGGAGACTCTTGGGGCGTGGAGTCCGGACGCCAAAGAACTGGTGAAGCAGTTAGGAAAACTTCTTATGGAGTCGTCCGGAGACCGCCGTGCCAGAGCGTTCCTAACTCAAAAAATAAGCGTGGCTATTCAGCGGGGGAACGCTGCTTCGGTTCTTGGGACCACTTTAACCTTCCCGATGGAGGAGTTATTTATTTTAATTTAGTTTTACTTTGATTTTAATCCGTTGTTTTTTTCATTTTTAATTCATGTTTTTAATAAATAAATTGTATAAGAAAAAAAAAGAAAAAAAATTGGAAGTTCGAAATTTGAAATTGTTCGCTATTAGTTAGTGTACTTCAAGGGGTACCTCAAAAAGTACTAATAATCGGAATAGTGAGGACGTTTTTGTAGTTTTTTCTTCATTTTCCTCATGATCCTTGGCCCTCAGCGTTTTACTATATTGCGGAGAAAATTGGTCCACCCGCACTCATCCCTGTAACTATTAAGTGGATTGTCTTCGCGTGTCGGGAGCTCCACGTTCTAGCAGAACGCCCGAGGCAGCAGTTGCAGGACCTCATACAATTCTCTAGTTTTACTCTATATTTGTCTGAACTTTAGTTGTGTGTGCAAAAGTGTAACTGCATTCAATTATGTGGTATTTAAGGGAACACTTCGAGATTTGGCTTTCGAACGGTTTTGGTTGTCAAACAATTATGCTTAATTCATATATCTATGCGGTGCTGAAATAATTTGCCACCTCCATTAAACGAGTTACCATCCGCTGCAGTTTTTAAGAAAAGGCTAAGGAAGAATTCTTTTTGAATTTCAGCGTGAGTAGGAAAGTGAATCCTGTGAATATTGTATTGTTGCTGTTTTTGTTTGTTTTCGGTAGTCCTATTTATATAAAATTATATTTATAGTAGGTATTCCTCATGTGATCTGTATTGAAGTGTCACACTATTCTTTGAGTTGGCATGGAGGTTTGGTTGGTTCTTAGTATGTCTCGTGCTCTGCTTTGTGGTGTTTTGTCTTTGGTTGGTTGGTCCTTAGTGTATTTTGTGCTTTGTGTTGTTTATGGAACTTGAAGAAGAACTTTTGGGGTAGGTATGTGTTAGGAATTGGTTTTATATATTTTTGATTTTTATTGTATATATTTAGGAACGAATTGCTGCTGTTTGGGCAACACCTTTGGGCTGTAGGGACTGGGTTAAGTTGATTTTCTTAGTAATAATCATTTTTGTGGCTTAAAACCAGCAACTCCATGTAACTCGTTAGCTATATAGAATCACATGCTATGACACAGTGTCCCATCATTTTCCTGTCAGGGGGGCCGGGGGGTACTAACCTATTCTTATTTTTAAAAGTTGTATCACGATGTATCACTGTACTCCTGACTGTGAAATAAACGCATTTATACTTTTTTTACTTAGTACCTAAGCAAAAAACTTTTTAATTCTTAAAGTATGTATAAAATTTCTATGTAATTACACCATGAAACATTTGTCACCCACTCACCCACTGAAACAGCCTCCAGTGATTTAGTATGCAGACTGATCCCAATGTGTAAAAATAGATTACGGTTGACTATGACTTGCCACATAATTGATAAAAGTTCTCGATCCTTTTGCGCTACGAAAAAATCACTGGTAACTGATAAATCACGAACATAAATATCATTTTAAACTAAGTATAAATAGCAACTTACTGAACATAAGTAATTCCTAGTATAATGTTCGTGAACGGGATATATAAACAGTTACCAACTTACGGAAATTCCATAAATATGATTATAATTTATTAAAATATACAAACAAAATCGCACAGCGACTGCTCGATGTCACGGTCGCTTTCTCTGCTTGGCCGACGGACTACCAGTCTACCACTACCACTGCTACACTCCTACTTGGCTTCAACGTTATCTTGAGACCGATACATCGTCACCATACAATCCGTCGTTCCGTACTCGAGTAGATGGTGCGACGTGTCGGGAATACTGCGCGCACTCTACAACGAGCACTATGCCCGAGTGGCTCGCTGCCTATACTTAAGCACACGATTAATCACTATGCATCTTTCTTTGGTGAACACGCTAAGTATTAATTCTTATGAGGCCTAGAAATTATAGATTCGAGATATTCGTCGAAAAAAAACCGTGCGGCGAGCAGCGTTGAAGTCTTTTACTCGGCGCAAGCAGAGCGGCGGTGGTGGCGGCGGAGAATTTCGCGTGTGATGCACAGCCGAATGGAGAAAAGCATCCGAAGTTGATTCTTGCTAAATGATGTATATTTAGAACAAATGATACCTACATGTGTAGATTAGAGAAAGATTATATTTTCAAATCACTATTTCAACATTTTTAAACGTCACATCACATAATATACCCACTTAAATACATAATAGCCATGCATATATAGTGTAGGAAGTAGATAAAGTAATATTTATATATAATTTTCCCATATTTTAATACTTCACACCGCGCCGGGATGCGAAGTATTAAGGGATAAGAGGTTATTATGGGATAAGAGGTATGTACGAGTGCATTATGGTATTTATATTTAGAAATTATTATAATTGTTGCTTCGAATAAAATCATTCAATCATCATCGTTACTATGGAAATAATATTTGAAAAAGTTTTATTAATTCAGATAAAACGTATGTAGGTTTGGCGATCACTTAATTGAGTATTATGATGCGATGAAATAAATAAGCGGGAACTAGAACAACTAGCTCGTAATTTGTGAAAAACCTTTTCTCGCAAAGATACCTATTGGTGTTGGTGTCATTGAAGTAACTTCGTTTTATTTAAGACGATCATTGAAGGCGATATAAGTCGGCTCGACCCGCCACTAAATGCTTAATTGATTTTAATAATTTCTTAAATAGATGTTTGATGACAGAAATCTATGGTTTAGGTTTAACAGTTATAAAGCCACAAGTGCTTACTCGAAGAAACTTCAAAGATCTTGAAATGAACACAAGCCGTCATCTCAGAAGTTACAGTTAGATACTTATCGTTTTCTCCAATCGTGCTTATTTCAAACGTAGATCCAATATTATATACACTTGTTTCTGCGTTGGATATTTAATGTTATAGATATTTAGGTATTTGAGACAGCGTGGGGAGTACAACATTTCTTAATAAAAAGTTAGAGGAAAGTGGATGAAATACTGTTGGTTGTCATTATGGGTACGAACGAGCCCTGTTCGGAACCGGTGTAAAACTGTAGGTCCTTTCCCTTACTGGGTTCAAATTGTAACCGACTGAGTTGGTACTACTGTACTAGACGTATGATGGCCGCATACCAGCCTCGGCTGTGCTCTCTTCTAGGGTTCAGTATAGCCAGCAATCCAAAGAGAAGTCTCCGGTATGGCACCGTCTCGGATGTGATATTGACTGGTCGGAGCATGTGTTCTGGCCCCTCTGACTCAGCCGATCTAAGCCATACCGAAGTACATAAAAACACTTATTTTCACATTCTCTTCAGCTATAAGCGAGTTTAATACAATATCAACTTTCCAATATGTTTATTACCTATTGTTTATAAATAGAAGAAATATGAGAAAAGATCTGCATGCATGGAGTAGGTTTAATTTAGTTAATTAATGCCTACTTAGTTAATGTCCACGACTTGTTCAAACGTCGTGTTAGACTAGGGGCGCTAGGAAGTAGGAAGATAACGATGGTGTTCTACTTAAATAGAAATAAATAGACCGTGCGTATCGTATCTAATTTAATTTAGGTTTGAGAATATTGATGATTTTCCCAAAAAAATTAAGTGCATATTAAAGATTACTAACTGAAGGTTTAGTGAAAAATTTTGTAGTAGATAGGTATCAATGAATACCTGACCATATAATCACAATTGTACGGTGTCAGTGTTCGCCGATACCAGCAAGCCGCGCCGTGAAAGTACGTGAGCGGAAAATAATAATAAAGCTGAGTTATATTTACCTTATTAATTAATGCTGAATAAAAATGCGATAGTGCCGTCCACTGGGGAGGGTCATTCACTCGCCTTTGACCGCATTTTACATTTCACAATATTCCACATCTGTCGAGTGCCTACTCTCGACAGCACAGATTCACCTGGCGAAACTCTACACCGTCAAAGTTTTACAGTTCGGTTCGAGTGAGAATCCAATAAGAAAATGTCCAGCCACATCCATCAGCCCGGCGAGTAATCTTTCTACAGTGCCGAGTCAATCACACGCGGACAGCAATAACAGGTGTAAGGGGGTTGGCGCGGGCGCGTTCCACGTGTTGTAGTGGTCTCATTAACCCGGTGACACAGTACGAACTACAGTTAGCCACGACTCGGCGGTTAGCGGCTCCCTCGCGGAACTGCTTGGCTCGCGCTCTCGCGGTGTACTGGCTACGCGCCTCCTCCGCATCGCCGCCGCCGCGTCTGCTCGCGGTCGCGGCCACCTGTCGCCGCTGTGCCTCCCCCGCCCGCCCCGCGCTCACTAGTGGTCCATGCGCAGCCTCCGACGACGACTTACCTACGCTAGTCGATTTAACATCGCAGCAGCAGGCGTCTCTATTCTACCTTCTACCTACCAAGCGTTTGATCCATTATTGCCGCGTGGTTATATAGTACGGTAGCTGTGTCGGTAGTCGAATGAGTGTGATGGATGGTAGACTTTGTGACAAAAGAACACTAAGCTGCAAAGGCTGTAATGTTCATGTTGTTTCATTGATACTGTAGCTCTGCGCGGTTTTTTTTTATGGAAAGCGCGACATGTGGCATTGTTTCGCCTACAAGTAGATGTCTGACGATGCCCATGGACAGTCTATAATACACAGGGAATGCGAATGCCACGACGTTCTTACAAGAGCCTTTTCACGCCCATTTTGAAAAACCTCAGGCTTTATTTAGGAGGAAATAGGTGTGTATAAGGAGTGCTTTCCACATTTTCCAAGTTCTGTGAATAAAATACCTACAGAACACATCCATGGTAGGTCGATTGTGTAGGGATGCATTCCCTTGTGCCCAGTACGCGTAGAGTGGAGGTGGAATGAGCACGACGTAACAGCTCCTCCGAAAACTCCCCGTGAAATAGACGATAGAACACACTTAGGGAACCGACGACGTCCCTCGTGTGAAGCGGGAAGCGGTTCTAAGTCGTGGGTCACCACCACCAGTCGCACGACACGACACGCTGCATTGAGGTATTAGGTATGTATTAGGCTTCAAGCATTGTTAATGTTTTATCCTCACTCGTCTCGACCTATCTCAAATATATTTTTCTTTTATGTATTTTAGTATGGGTTGCTGAGTTAGAAGGGCACCTGCTCCTACTGGCCAATATCACTTACGAGAATGTGCCATAGCGAAGATTTCCCTTTCAATCGCTGGCTATATTCTGGACTAGTCGGTCCAATCCAGACTCTGTACAACACCGAACAAAGGGAGAAGAATCAAGAACACCGCCGAGACTTCTATACCTACGTCCAGTGCGGTGGTATCGACCTTTTCGGCTGCTATTTGAGCCCACCCCTGGTAATGGCCAACGGGACCTCTGTAATAGTATGTAGGTATATATAATAAGGTGCACCCATATTTTACATAAGGAATATATTTTAGCAAGATGAAAACATTGTGCATAGCATCAGTTTACGATCACTACCGTAGAGGGTGTTTGACTTGGTTGTATACGGCGTATCCCCACTCAAACGGCGGCGGTTGCAGCGACAATCGACTTGGGATGGGTGACCGCTTGATCGTTTGAGGCTGACCGTGGTTCGGATTCCACGTAAAACGTAAGGTCCCTTCCCTTCTTATTTTACCAGGCGGTAGGGTTTAACCCGCCCGGGTTGATGCCACCGCACTGAATGAAAGGTCGGTTGAAACGGCTATGTAAATAGTTCGTGTTTTCCATCCAGTTCAGTGTACCCGGTACGACCGAAGGGAAGCACTGACATGGCACCTAGCTCAGCAAGGTGTTATGGGCTGACATCACGGGTGTAGTAGGCGATGTAGCCAACTGTGTCAGTTTTCATAAAAATCGATATTGAAGATGAGTCGACATAGCAACCACTAGGACTGGTGCCGCGACGGATCAAATTAATTTAACTCTCATCTCATCGGCCGCCACGTCTGGCCCCACACAGCATCAAATGCAATATCTTCCACATGGCTGATGCTTTGTTCTGTGATCACTGTTCTTGCAGTGATCACAGAATTGCATGAATAGTGATCAGAGGCTGGTTTTTCGCAGGAAACCTCTTATGCTTTCATAAATTCAACTATATCTATCAATGTGATTGTTTGGTATAGCTTAGGTACATATTATAAGTTCGGGCCGGCTAGTCGGGATACCAAGATATATCGGTGAGTAAGCAGTTCTGCGAGTGTGGGGGTGCAGACGTAAATATTAGTCAAAAATTTAAGTCATATCTATAAGTGCATCTATTACATAGGTTACTTAGTACTTCGCGGGGTGGTTTACCGTCATATGTTGATTGCATTTCATTTCTTTAAAATCTAACAATAATTATGAGCCAATATGAGTCTGAAAATAATTGTTTATCAGATGTCTTTGCTTTAGTCTGATATTTCATGGAAATAAAACTCAATATTGTTAAATAAAAAGTAAGATATATTAAATACAAGTATTTATTTCTAAAAATATAAATGCATTTTTCATAATTCTGTCCGTCAACAATATATTTAAGAATTTTCCGTTTCTTTGTACCTGGAAATGACAAAAACAAAAATTTATTTCAAAACAGTAATGGAAAGTATTTAATCTATGGGGAATGGTATTGCATCGTAGTAAGACTTTCCAAAGCACGGCAACATCAGTCAACAGGCATCACAATCTGGATGCTTCCATTTGAAATTCAGCGTAGGTACTGATAGCATAAAATTGCTGGAGATTTATAAAATAATGGATGTGCGGGATGGGTAGTGTGGATGGGCTGGGTGCAGTTTGAATAATTAAAACAATTACTAGTGTGGTTAAATAGGATGAGTAACGTGGATGAGCAGAAAGGGTTAATGTTCTTGAGCAAAATGGATATTGTGAAAGAGAGAGGCAAATATCGTGGCTAAACATTGCTAGTATTTTGCACTGGCAGTTAGGCAGCGCGAGATTCTATACTTTTGCCATAGAGCCAATTTAGAGTTTATTTTCAAATTCAAAGTAATATTCGGCATTGTTTCGAATGCCGATGGGCCCGGATATGTTCGGTGAAGCCATCGCAAGCTTAGATCCACACCTTCGTTTTACCTTATCGATTTTGTTTGTAAACAGCTCAGTTCGGGCCTAGAGCACAGAATAGAAAAGAGTACTCCGTACAGAAGCTTCTCTGTACAAACACTCACAAAGAAATAGCTACTCTGCGACGACGCGATAAAGTACAAATTGACTCGCACAGAGCTGCATGCCTAACCACGTTATCCACCTACATTTCGCTTCTCTTTCTGTCGCGTAACTCTATCTCGAAAGCGCGTCGTTCGGCGCGTGTAAGGGCTGTGTCTTTGGGCTGTCTTTTTGTGAGGAATAAAATGAAGATGATACCTACCAACGATACTATATTTAGCTACGGCAAATTCATGCGAACAAATTCATGCATGCGTTAGCGTCACAATTAGTTTTTCACATGGAAGCGTGCAACCTTCCAGTGATAGTTTTGTTTGATCAATAAATTTAATGATCATCTACAATGTACCTATTGTTTTATTGGTGTTTTTTATTGTATAAAACCCACATTGAGAGACAGAACGAATGAATGTTCTATTTCTATCCTTATACACGAATTAGGCCATACATACCATGCTGTTCGGCGTCATCTAACTAATGTTATTGGTAATATGATATTATTTTAAATCTATGACCTCCTACTAATATGAATAAATAAATTACTAGAAATAAATCACATTGCTGCACAATATTGACGTGATTTCGACATTTCTAAATTCGAAACGAAACGTAGTAGATGCGCGCGCCGCGCGCTCGCTCTGGCTGGATAGCGGCAGCCCACTGTTACTTGTGCATTAACCGACACGCCAAGCGGTAGGCATTTAACGCACGACCTTGAGCGAGTGACGAAGGCCTGCCTAGAGTTCTAAATCTCAACATGTAATCTCAATATCTAACTTTGAATAAATGATCGCATCGTCTAGAACAGTGTTTTTCAATCTTTTTTAATACGCGACCCCTTTACAGGTTGAAAATTTTTCGCGACCCCCTTGGGCCATAGACAGGAAAAAGTTAGTAATTTAAAACCCTACATTTATGATTTTCTCTATTTTGGTACCTATATTCATTATTACTACCTATGTGAACTGACATTCTCTTCAATTCAACATTAAAACTAATAATAAAAAGAGAAATAAACTTCTATTAGAAAATTATTTGATTGTTAACATTTCAAGAATAGCACCACGGTTTGACAATTTTTTTAAAAATAAAGAGGCCCATCCTTCTCACTGAATTTGTGTAAATTGTGTTTTATTGTAGTGTAAAACCTTGCCTTTTTCCTTTTGCCGGCGACCCCCCGTGGGGTCGCGACCCACAGATTAAAAATCACTGGTCTAGAAGACTATCATTTCAAGCTACAGGAAGGAAGGTGTGGATCTAAGCTTACGATGGCTTCACCGAACATATCCGGGCCCATCGGCAGTAGAGGAGGGTATTAATCGAGGCCGGGACTAGCGAGTGGCCACTCTAAATTTCCCGCGCATGCTTCACGTTTCGGCTCGCTGCAAGCCCTCGTCAGCTAGTCTGCGTTGACTAGGACGCGGGGAAACCACCAGTCCCGCTCTCGACCTCCCTCTCTCTACCTATCCATATTCTGTAGGATGCTTCCAGTGACGTTTTCGAAGCTCTCTCCATATATGAGCTTAGCGTCGATCTTGGGAGCCCTAGATTCTTGAAGAGACTGTAGAGCGACTTCGCTGGTAGTCCCCTTGCTCCGACTTCCACAGCGAAGAGATCACAAGATTATTCACTGGAGCCCGTAAAGTCCAGTTCAAGAAGTAGTGAATGTAGGTCAGCGGAATGAGCATTCCGGGCTTACAGCACGGGTATGAGTTGACATAGTTACCCACAGTTTTATACTGTACGATCTCATATTATTTATCACTGTAATGATCTCATATTATTGTATATGAAAATAATGCTTACTTGCAAGATATACATGTGTAGAAGACAGTCTGCCCCTCATCAGCTGAACGTAGCTGTAGCGTGGCATAAGACATGCGGTCGTTGCCACATTTGGGACATTTCCTCTCTACTACGGGCCCCTCAGGGTCATCGTTGTTCAAAATGTTTGCGTTGGTGATAGTGGCTATTGTGTTAAAGTTAATTGTGTATTGAAATTTAATATTGCCGAAACCTGTAAACATAAGGGAGAACATACTCTATATTGCACTTTTTTCGATTGAGAGAAACACAGTTGGTATGTACATCAAAATAAAAAAACAGAAGTGTGCAAAGGCGAGCAACTGGCAAGTTATATCTTCCGGTCAAGCTAAGAGTCTTTTCGTCAATTGAAATCATACTAAGTACATACACAACTACTATCATTTAATTACCACTTGGGGCTGCAAGTACATTTATGTTATAAATTTCTACCGGCACAGTACGTACCAAAACTAGATAAAAAATGTGTAACCCGTGCTGTCCAGTGTGATAATTTCACTAGGTATAAGAAAACTTGTACACTTAACTTCTACACTCAATGGAAAGAACAGTATGACAGGAGATCGCTAGAGAAAGGAATACACTACAAAATTATTAAAACTGTCAGCCGTACATACATGGGCTGACGACTTCCAGGGCGGCGTCAAAAAATATCCCTAATAGCGACTTAAATAAATTTTTCTTAGTAAAATATGCTAGAATCGCCAAGTTATGGTTAAAAATCCTACCAATCTTCATCAAACACACTGCTGTAACATTTCACCGCCATGCAGTATTAAATAATGTGATGGCTGTCAATTTCATCCTACTTCAGTTTCGGCAGATGTTAAACTGGTTTTTACTGTATTATTTGAAGAGATTGTTTCTTTGCCTACATATTTATATGCAATTTGTATGGGAGAATTGTCAATTTTGGGTTAGAAAAATTCGGAAAAATATTTTAAGTTAGGAGCAGAGGCGGACTAGCAGCCTTAGCCGCCCTAGGCTGTTTAGTACCAGCCGCCCTAATTCAATGCAACCGCCCCTTTCAAGTTTACAGCATAGATACAAATGTAAAGTTGTAGGAAAATCAGTATTGCGTTCGGTTCAACCTGCCAGAAATATATTGTTTCTCGGTTTGTTTTACATAGGTATAGCAAAAGTATTTTTGATAAGTTTTGCAGCAATATTGACCTTATCATCATAGCTAAATTATTTTGTCCCCGTAAATAGTTCGTCGTCTCCGCCGCCGCGCTAACCACTCCCGCACGTCGCACGCACTTGCTCCGGCCGGCACCCTTTCAATTCTGTACCTGCGCTCACTGCTTGCAGCAGCAGGTACAGATAGGCCGCCCCTAATATCTGGCCGCCCTAGGCCCGGGCCTTGTCGGCCTTAAGGAAAGTCCGCCTCTGGTTAGGAGCGAGTGCGAGCCCAAATTTTGCGAATTCCAAGGCGGCGAAAATGACATGGAAGCCAACAGTAGCAAGACAAATTTCATTATGGAAGCGAAAGGGTTAAATATGATCTCAAAATTATAATTGGTTGGTAATAATAATAGTTGAGATTTTGTCGAACCTTCAGGATCATAATGCGTTCTGCAGGAATAACATTGTACAGATCCAAACTCCTTCAGTAATGGCAGTATAGCGCCACATTGTGCACAGAACGCCGTGCTCGTGCCGAAAGCCTTAGTCGATGTCATCTGAAAAATATGTTCATAGGTTATTTTAAATTGTATAAAAAGTGTTTGTTACAGGTTTGTTAGCAGTGTTTTGCAAATTAAACTCCATTACTCACTCACAATGTATGTGATGGTTCTTCTATAACCAAATCAGAACAGGAACAGACAGCCAATAGCCAATGCGGTAACTACCGGAGACCCAGACATAATATTGGTTGGTAATCGGTGCCGGAGACACGGTACGGTACGGTGGTGTGGTGGGTGCTTCTACGCTACGGACGGAGATAAATAAATAAGTAAAATGCAAAGAGTTTGTATTACGTCGCTGCGCAACATCATAGCAAATATCACGACACGAGTGTCTCTTTGTAGTAAGCACCTGACAGCTGACGCTGCTAGAAAAAAAATTACCATTTGCCTTGCCACACGAGTGGCTCGGGATCACTATCTGATTACTCTCATGACAGTTGTGACGTCATAGAGCCGAAACCGAATCAAGGGAATTCGATATTCGTTTGTTCTTTTAAGTGAGTTCGTGGCTCAGGGGTGAGGGTCTACGACTAGTAGTTTTATGACCATGGGTTCGAATCACACCAAGTCTTTTTGGTTTTTTTTGCTTTTTTTTCTTTTTTAAGCAATGTTACGGTGTTTTTTTTATAACCACCTAAGAATTATTTTCAGAAATACAAACTTGTAACAAAAACGACATGCACCGCCTCAACATTGGGTTAGGGTTAATATAAAGAAGATGCGTCGCAACCCTGGTTATTTTTTTTTAACCACCAAAACAGTTTGTACATTTCCGAATATATCCGAAAATAAAAAAAAAATAAGAAAAAAAAGTGAGAGTAATCAGATAGTGATCCCGATCCACTCGTCTTGCCACGCACACACAACGCATTTAATGAAAGTCGAGAAGCGAACCAAGTTCGTCGTTCGTCGTACAGAATGGTGTTAGATAAGGTGTGTGTTGTTTTGACAACATTTGAAAGGACAATGGGAGTAATTAAGATACTTTGCGGAAAAACTAAATCCACCGCCCCGACATAACCTGTTAGTGTGGCTATTCCCTAGAGTGTTTTTCTAAGCCGGAGGCGCGGACGGCGGGGCTGCACTTCCCACAGTGCCGGAGAAGAGGAAATCCTAAGTCGCTATTGGAAATAAATTCGCGGAAGTCGCCATTTTGTATGAATTTTTTTTCGTGAAATTTCTTTTTTTTATTTTTGGCCTTAGTTTGGTTTTCCGCAGGCTATGTCTTTTCTAATAGCAGTGTTTTGTGGTCCTTTATGCTCATGTATTTTTTATTTATTTTTACGAGGTGTACGTTTTGGAAACCCGCCCCCACGCGCCAACCACAAACCTATCAACACATCAAATGAGTTACATCAGTTGCTGGAATAAAGAGAAGAAGAAAACAAATGCAAATGAAAATAAGATTGAAAAAATATGACATGACTATACGGTCACACAATCCTTGTCTTTCCGTAAAAAAAAAAGTCTTAACTGTCAGGTGCTTACTACAAAGAAAGAGACGCTACGCTCGTCTCGTCTCAATTCTGTCTGTTTTGCTGTTTGGTTGGTTGGTTGGCAAAGAGGATACGTTGGTTGGGTTGGTGGCAAAGAGTAAAGAAGAAAGCGTAGCGAGCGAGCGGAATGCGGATAGATCCTCTTTTTTTGGTTGTTTGTAAAAGTTGGTGTTTGCGTACTAAGAGTTTTCTCTTTGCAGACACCTAGTTATAAATTTATTCAGATAAATACTTATTGCCTGCCCAAGTGAATAATACTTCACCGCCTGTACGTGTCCACTATGGAGTCCCTTGATGCGGCGCATTCGATCGACCGCATCATGGACTACGCCCCGACCAATACCGAGCTTCCGGAGCTCCCGGCGGAAGCAGAGCCTGCGGGAATACCAGATGTACCCGAGCAGGAGGTGGCACCTGCTCCCATCGAAACAGGGGAGGCGGAAGTCGGCGTTGGCGCCCCGGTACCAGGCGAGGCAGATACCGATGCGGCGCCACCGGCCGCAACGCCGCGCCATGAGGAGTTCTCTGTAGAAAAAGTGCTGGACCGAAGAGTCAGAAATAGCAGAGTCGAGTACCTACTGAAGTGGAAGGGCTATTCACAGTAATTCACATTTTTATTATATTTATCACATCAGTGTGTTTTGTATTCAGGAATGTATCTTTAGCTGCATTCTAGCGACCAAAAAATCGCGCTTTAAGTGCTGCAAGCACTGTGTGACAGCTGATGAAGTGAGAGTCACACTACTGTTGTATTGTTGTCATTTCCAATCTCGAATCCCGGCGAGCGACTAGTATTATAGCTTGACTTTTTACAAACACGTACATGTTATTTACCCGAAAGCACTCCTTCATACTAAATAAATTATTAAAGATTATATTATATACTTACTAAAAATTTATTAGATCATGCAAAACTGAGGTGCCCCTCCCCGATTCCTAGTAGACCTTGTGCGCTTTACAGTACATGTAAATAGACCGAAAAGGTGTGGGGGTCAAGGCGCACGAGACATGCTTTCCCTCTTCCACCTCCCCTTCTCTTGTCTTTTCTTGTTCCCCCTTCTCTTCTGGTAGGATAAGAAATTGAGGATCACTCTTCCTCCCCTTTTCCGCACGCCTCTCCATTCCCCTCAGGATTCGAGAATGGCATTTAACTTCCCGTTTCGCTTTGGAAATGTTCAGAATGCTACACCTGCAACCGCTTTGCCTGTAGTTGCTCTCCAGAGTATGTACGGTGGTAGCATTTGTTACATTGAACAGTCAAATTCAAAAGTATACCATCCAATTTAGTATGAACGTCTCTGGGTAGATTTCCTAGTGCAATAACAAACCTCGCAGTACTACCGTTGCGTCTCGATCACAACGCTCCTATGTCGTTAGAACACAGGTGTGGTTATTCACGAGCAATCGGACAGCACATTCTGTTACATAATATTTCAGACTCTAATATATACATATATACATATACAATAAAATCCGCTTAATACGATCCCGCTTAATACGATCCCGGTTAATAAGATTTTCCGCATAATACAATCTTTTGTGCCGGTCCCATACTCTACATTAATTTTACGAACAATTTTTTCTGCTTAATACGACCCCCAATCCGCTTAAAACGATCTTTTTTGACGACGTAGGTCGCCGCGCGCGACCTCCGAGCGAGCTCGGGCCCTTAAGTGGTCCTATACTGACATAAAAAGCTCATACAATTTGCACAAACCTTGCAAATCACTGACTTCGAGCGGATGGATCGACCGATTTAAATCTCGCAATGGTATCATGTACTGCCAATTTTCTGGCGAATCGGAATCGGTCAATGAAGAGAACCTGAAGGAGGATACCTGAAAAAAAAACGGTCCTTCCAACTCTGATAAAGATTACGCTCTTCGAGACATATTAAATGCTGACGAGTTTGGGTTTTTCTTCAAACTGATGTCAGACAAATCATTCGTATTGACGATTGCGAACATTGATTTCTGTCAGAAATACAATAAACAGATTTTAGTACTTACTTTGTATTTTAACTCTTCCCGCTTAAGACGATTTTTGCGCCCATCCCCTTGAGAATCGTATTAAGCGGGTTCTACTGTATATTTACAATATTTAACCAGCTTACTTGTGAAATTACACTCTATCGACTATTGAAAGTTCTTCACACCCATTCGCTACATTCCTCTCTCAAACCTAATTACAGTGACGACAATACGTGGGAGCCGGAAGACAACCTGGACTGTCCGGAGTTGATCTCTGCGTACGAGGAGGCTCGAATGAAGCGCGAGGCGGCAGAGCAGCAGGAGACAAAGAAGAAGGATGGCCGCGGACGCTGGCGGCGCGAGAAGAAAGTTGAGAAGAAGGTAATACTGAATGTTACAATATAAACTGGCCCCAAAACTCGAAGCTGGTGAATAATACAATCTTAGGTCTTCATTAGTAGGTAACTTTACGCTAAGGGGTGTATGTGATCAGATACTGATCACGTTCCCATACCAATTTTTGGAGCAACGTAGAGAAAGGGGTGACCTCATAGAAACATACAAGATTCTCAATCAGCATTATGATTGTCCAGAACTGGAGAACCTATTTACTAGAAATACAAATACTCATCTCCGAGGCCATAGCTTGAAGCTGAATGTCACTGTCAGTTTAACAAATCCAACACGAAACTTCCTGTCAAATAGAGCAGTGGAAATGTGGAACAAACTGCCCGAAGATGTCGTACAAGCACCCACCACCAATTCCTTTAAAAACAGGCTCGACAAACACCTAAAAAAACACCAAACTAAACTAACATCAAAATAACAAAGCACCAGTGAACTTAAGACATGAACACATCAGCTTAGGCTGTTCGTTCATCAAATAAATAAATAAATAATTTTTTTTTTTAAATATCAAAAACCTACTCACTCCTCAAATTTAATACGTGAAGTGCGCATATTTCATCTTGAAATAGGCATTCATAGGTCAATGCACTCCGTTTTGTTCGCCAGCTTCTAAATTCCACCCGACCCAACATATTGCAGTCTACATTATGCGGATTGTAATGAATTAAAATTTCTTGAAATAAAAAAAACATGGTGGTATGAGCAGCAGCTATAACAATAGATGCATGGGATAAAATATTAGTCGCAATAAAAAGGTAAAGTAAATTAATTTTTATATGGTCTTCTTGTCCTACAGTGCCACCAACTTTTGGTTCCATTTTCATTCCAAAATGTGGCATAATTTGACAGAGGTTTTACTGTTGCAGGAGATTGAGAAGCCCCGTGGACTTGCCCGTCAGTTGCCACCTGAGGAGATCCTGGCTGCTCAGCTCTTGGGGGGAAACCTCTACTTCCTTATCAAATGGTATTACCAAGCATGCTATTTATTATATTTGTACTTATACAATTTACTAGCTTTGCCCGCGGCTGCATTCACAGTAAAGCCGGTTTAATAGCAAATCAGATTCAAACGCAATTAGAAAACAATCGCTTCTGTATAGTTTTTGCCCACTGCCACCTCAGTTTCACTGAGAGTGAGGTGGAGCTGCATTCAGGTAAAGGATATACTCTGGAATAAATAAGCCACTAAGGGGAAGCCGTAGGCCGAGCTACCTTCAAGTAATTTATATGCTTTTTCGAAGAAAGTAAGTCAGTAAGGGTGAGGCCGCAGACCGTGCTGGGTTTGCGTGAATCACATATATCTCCGAAGAAATTAGTCACTAAGGGCGAGTTCGAGCATCGAGCTGCTTTCAGGTAAACAATATAATATGCTCTCTCGAAGAAAGTAACTCGTAAACATCACAGATCACTTTAGTGGAAATCTGTAAATCACATGAAAGTAAACCGATTCTAAAATTGAGATACTTTTGACCTTTTTACTCGGTCCCTATAAGTGATGTCGCAATGTTACATCATGATCATATTGGTGGAAACCATAAATTAGTTGAGTGCTTTTCAAATAAATAACATTAAATCAAACCGATTCTCACATTTTTATTACTCCCAACTATACTACTCAACCCCTGTAAGATATGGTGTGATGTTACACAAATACCATAATACCAAAATATCACAGATCATGTTGGTGAAAACTTTTCGGGTAAATCACATGAAAGCTAATGCGGCAGGTGACCGAGTGGTCTGGGCGTCTCTTCTCGGCTTCTCTTGCGAGAGGTCCGAGGTTCGCATCCGGTCGGTGTGTACCAATGAGTTTTTTTTTGATGGAAACAATTTAATTAAAAAGTCCTGCGGGGGTCGCGTGGAAGCCAAAGGGTTAATAAATAAAGTGGAAAATCTGTAATGTCGGCCTATGCATGCGCTATTGTTGATTCTATGTTCGCTTATAATTCGATAACTACTCAATCAATTCGCTTTTCACTGACATATTAGGCACATCTAAGGACGGTTGTGGGTGTTTTGCAACTATGCGAAGCTGCAGGAATAGCTAGTAAATATATAGTGTCAACGGCTGCCATCCGAGGCTCCCGTTCAGCGGTGAAATGTTATACCTATCCACGAGAGGCAAGCAGGTGAAAATAGCTTGTCTAAAATTCATATATTTATTAAAAGTAATGATGTACTTATATAATTGTCAACAGGCAGGGGTGTGATGAATTCGACGTGGTCCTGTCCCGTGACCTTCGCAATGCATATTCCGAGTTCCTTATTGAATACTACGAACAACATGAGCCCTGGTGTCGTCCCATCAGTCGGCTCGGCAGAGTGCCTAGGGAAGCACCTGAGGTAAGCATACACAAATCATCCTTTTAGATTTTTAACCCGATTAAGGAGAAGCCAAAAAAGGAAGGGTTATTGTTACACTGAACACGTGCTCAACATCATATGCCGTTGTGAAGTTAGTCTAAATCTGCTGCAGTTCGAAAAATGCAGGCCTTCATGAGGTGTTACACAATGATTTCATAGTGAATACACCACTGGCAAACTAACGAGGCAGTTGGTGTAATGCTTGTGTATGTACATGATACAAATTACATAGTTATCTAAACCTAGTGCTGGTCATATTTCAGACTTTTGTGTAGTGGATTGAATCTAGTTGGAAGAAAATAAAATACTACTGAACAATGTGAATTATGAAACAATTTATTGTTATGCCCAATACTCATGTTTCTCCTTATCTTTCACCTTGCACCGATCAGGGAGATGGAGAGGATTAATTTGGATATCTAAAATTGGTCTTCCGTCACAGGAACACTTCAATTTAATGCCATATTGCCAGGAAATAAAAGAAACCTGGTGTAGGTTTATCGCCTTTATTTATTTCCATTCTATAATTTTCTTTATCTTCTAAACTTCAGCTGCCCGAGGAGCCGGCACCTGAAGAGCCAGCCCCCGAAGAGATCCGACAGACTGAGGCGGGGGGATTGGCGTCGGCGGAGGTGGGGGCGGATGCTGCACAGACCATGGAGCAAGGAGAGGAGCAGGCTCAGCTTCCACAGCAACGTAAGTACAGTCCTCAAAATCTGAAACATTGAAAAATCACAAACAAGTGCAAACCTTACTTGCACGCAGAAGTGTGTTGTACATCGCCATAGCCCATCTCACCTGCGCTCCGCTTCACCTCACACTCGCACATCACATCACGCTCACTCACATCGGTGAGATGACTCTTTTTTCCGAAAAATGAGCGGTTCTCTTTACATACTTCAAAATACTTTTCATGCTGTAATCACTAAATGAACTACTTTAATATGGGTGATTTTGTTACCATGTCAGATATTTCAGGGGGTTAATCTGTATCAAAAACTAAGTAGATTAAAAAAAAGTTTCGAAATTGAAAAACTAAAAACCAATATTTTTTTCCAACCTTGCCACCATTCTATGGTTCCGTAAGTTAACCCTAAAGAAAAGAAAAAACTGACCTCTTATAGGACCACTTTGTTGTTCGTCCGTCTGTCAAGACCTTTTTTCTCAGGAATGAGTTGAGGTATCAAGTTGAAATTAATATCAAATACTTAGGTCTACGGTCCCTTAGAGTGTAAACAATTGTAGTTTCTAACTCAACACAATCAAAAGATACGGCCATTTATGTCTCGCAAACTCAAAATCAAATCAAAACCTATAGGGTACTCTCCGTTGACACTCTGAAGGGGGAAATATTTGAAGAACGACCCAGCCTACATGCCACCAGAACTACCACAGAACCTGCTTGCTAGAGGTGTACTCACCGTTGCATGGTGGAAAATAAATAATTAAAAAAAATTAATATAGGAATAACATCAAGTACGTCGGCGGAAAGCAGTGGTTCCGTATCGCTGAAGGCCGAGCGGACTGGAGGAAAATTGGTGAGGCGTATGTCCAACATTGGCTGCACTGACTGACTGACAGACATGCATTTTTATATGAAAGCTTTATTTGAAATATTCTCGTGTCTAACATTTGTTGCCACAAGTGGGAAAATCAGTCGATCTGCCCCTCCCAAGTAGGGTTTAAAAAAGAGAATCTTATCACGTCAGCAATGTATTTGTGATTCCACACACCACCCATTCAGGTTCATCCAAAACCGGCGCCCGTTAGCCACAAACCATTGCAGAAGCGTGTTGTGCTTCCTATAAAAAAATTATATTTGCAGCGGCCGAGGAGACAATGGAAGTCGCCCCGGAGCCGCCAACACCGGGAACGTTGGGCATGGACAATATGGACATGCCTCTCATGGACACACAAGATGACTCCCAGCAGATTGAAGTGCCTGTTCACTAGTATTCTGCATACTTTTAGACCTCATTGTCTGTAGCCACGTGCAATTACTCAGCTCAGCCCTTTCACGAAGAAACAAATAAGTACTTAGAAGCGACATTGTCATAACATCACATACATGTAACCTTATCGCTGTCATTTGGTCGGCATGTGCTTCATTTGTATGAGATGGAAGATTCGTGAGTAAACAAGTAGGATACATACATATTTTGTAATGTTGTCTTTGTGCAACTTTCCCTCGACAAGTTGAACCGCTTCTGGGTTAATTTCTCTTCTATTTTATATCCTTTCTCCACCATGAATGAACTAATCTTTCAACAAAAGTGGCATCCTGATACGAGCTGAGGTCACATTTTGGAGATTTTACTTTTTTTTTATTTAAAGTGTGGCATGTGGCGCCGCGCCACCCATAAGGTGTCTATCGACGCCCATGGCCAGACCATGGCCCAGACAGATGAAATATTCTGTCATTGTCGATGACGGGTTACACCATGTAACAAAGAATTAGCACAATGTGATGCTGTTGTGGAAACAAAGGTGTTGTTTCTAGAGTTATTTTCTTAGGGTCTTGAATTATAAATTTTGTTGTGTCAACTCATAATTATAATAAAATTAATTTTAGAACTTTACCTAAGTAATTTTTTTGTAATGCAGGCTTTTATAAGTCTTTACACAGCTGAAATAAATTAGACCCAAGCATGCGAAAAAGACCTTTATTATAAGATTACATATTGTTTTTACAGTATTCAATTAAATAAAAATAATATTGATACTAATACTTTGGTTTCACTGTTGTATTTAAATCTATGGCTTTATAGTTTATTGATGAATGGCGCTATGGAGTCTGGGTCCTCGCAGTCTGGAATGAGTTTGCCTTTGAACTTGAGGCAGGTATCTGCACAGCGCTGGCCCTCGAACCACGGACCGTACATCTTCTTGCACTGCGCGCAGTTCTGGATGCAGATGCTGAGGAAGTCGTATCCTCCTACTGGTGGGAGCACAATGTTTAGCATTAGACATATTGGCATTAGAAGACATGGCAGTCTGTCCGAGAGCATGCATACATTTGATCGTATATTTCCGTCTTGTTCTTTTTCCTCTGTGGTCTTATCATTCTTTCGCTCTAAGTACCTTAGGTATGTATTGCGTCGTCGGCACATAAATAGTGTTCCCTGTGTCGGTGTCGTCCCATCCAGCAGGCGGGTGCTCAACAATAGAGTAAGTATTTACGTGTATGGATGTATGTTAAAAAAATTTTTTTTTATTGATTTAGTTCTTTTTAAATATAAGTGTTTGAATTTGAGTGTTATGGTGCTTATATTTTATTCCTGAAATCATGAAAAACGTCTTTTCAAATGTATTTAAATTATTTTATATAATAATCAAAATTATTGAAAATATTAACTATAATTATTTTTTCTTTATTGTCTCGTTTTCTTATTTATAATTTCTTTATTGTCACGTTTTCTTATTCTATTTACATATCTATATTGATTCTATCTATACAATTTAAAAAATACATACAAAATTAATGCAGACAAAAACAAAAAAAAGAAAACGGTAAAATTCCGCCGACGGCGGGACACAAGCCCCAAGCGCGCCGGCGGGTGCAGGCCGTGGCTACGGAGCTCTCCGGGACGACGCGAGACTAGCTTCGAGCGATAGGTGGTGGTACTAGACACGTAGGCCACCACCACCCCCATCTCGGAGAGCTCCGTATCCACTTACTGCGGAGCGACGACGCGCAGCACTTTAAGTCGATGAACCATCATGCGCGCGCCGCGAGGGTGGTCCACTGTGGCACCGGCAGCGGGGGCTCTTAGTGGGGTATAATTAATTATTATAATATTTTATATTTAACATCATTTAATGTATATATTAATGTTTCCTATTTACTATTTTTAATGAATTTTTAGTTTATTATTAATGAAACTTTAATATTATGATAAAGTTTGTAAAAAATACAGAATACCTACATCATGTAAAAACCGTCCCTCAGCCCTCAGGCAGATCGTCAGCGATAGTGATCTACTCAACAAAAAGGTTATGCACCCTGGTCTGAGGCAATCAGTGGTGCCATACCGCTGAAGGCCGGGATGACTAGAGAAACATTTGAGAGGCGTATGTCCAACAGTTGACGCATAAACACTGACTTACTGTGGAGAACGAGGCATACAGACTAAACAAAGATTTGTATCAATGGCTTGAATACGGCAAGTGTCTCAAAGTGGTTTTTTCTTTATGAAGAAGTTTCTTTCCGGTTTGAAACATAGCTAGAGAACCAGGCGTCTTTATAAAAAAATGATATTATGTATTCTTATATTTTATTTGTATATTTTACACTGTTTTACGCCGCACTTGGCCATATCAGCCCCTAAATGATTACCTTTCGTCAAGCATCAAAACACTCATTCGCCTACTGTGAATAAGCGTTTTGCACGTAATCCCATATACTATAATGTGCATATGTTATATAACATCACAGAGCATCAAATCATTTCATGCTCTGTGTATAACATATACCGAAGGTCCTCACTTGCAACAATTATTGAGCACGAAGCATTACATTACCTATTATGAGAACGCAGACACAGATTGTATCTTTTGGAAGCAAGGCCAATAGGCAGGGTGGTTGGGTGGAGTTTTCGATATGTCATGTCAATGCTTGTATTCGCTTGCACCAACTGCACCAACTCACTTTACTGCTATTGTGAATTTAGCCTCATAGCTTCGTCTTGTAAGTTTTGATCGGGGTGAAGTACAATGTGTATGCTGTGCGTGTAGTAGAGTAGGCCACATAACTAACTTCAGAGCAGCACAATCTTTGTGTCGAAGTGTATACGTCAACAAGCAGAGTGAAAATTGCGCAAGTTCTATCGCGCCAAAACGAAAGTAAGTAACTAGGTACACCTAACCGGTCAAATGGATTTAGATTGAGGTCAGATAGAGTCGGTCTCGTTTTTGGCCTAAATCTCATGAAGCATTCTTGGAAATTATGCAACTGGCCGAGAGTCGTGCTTTTGCATGTCATGGCTTCGTCAATCTCACGTGGGGTCAAGGGCAAAAGTGTTTCGTTACCTTTGTCAAGCAAGTGTTTACTATATAGGATTCTGTCACGCAATTTGGCAGAACTGTACGACAATTTTTATGGATTGTTTTTCTTGGGTTCAAATCCAAAAAAAAAGGGACAAGTGCGAGTTAGACTCGCGGGCCGAGAGTGCCGTATCGTTTTGGCCTCGCTTTACTTAGCGACTTGCGACTCGATATATTCGAAAAAAGTAATATTTTACCCGAACGCCATCGACCTCGCCCTCTCTGACTTACTGTATTTGAGAAATTCTATCGTTTACCTGAACGAAATTCGGCCGTCGGCCTCGCTCTGTCGCGTTAATTTAAACTAAAATAAATTAAAGAAAATCTTAAAGGATTCATAGGTTTCTTTTATATTTTTATAAAATTTCCTCATAGAAAGTAGTTTAAAATGTTTTTGATCCCCACAGAAAGATCTTTTAAACGATATGCCTATATATATATATAATAAAAAATATACCTATATTTTATTATTGCCCCCTCCTGCTACAAATGTTTTTTCTCATATACATACATATGACTTGAATTTTGTGTGTTACGAACTATGCTGTTTTCATACAACATTGATTTTTGTTAGGAAATTAAAGGGCTGTGACATACAGACGGACGGACGGACAACGAAGCCTCACTATAGGGGTTCCTTTTGTACCTTTTTAGTACGGAACCCTAAAAAGGTTCTGTGCAAATATGTTCCAGGTTTGAGACATAGGTACACACTCGTAAGTAAGTTTGATAAAGGGGTAAATATTTTGCAATAGATAAAAGTTTACTTATGAGATAAAATGTTTTTTTTTTATTGTTTCCGAACTAGCTGGCTGTGTCCGAGGTCGAAGCCTCAGGCGCAGCCAATATCACCCCCGAGGAGGTGCCAGTCCGGCTTGGAGGTGGACTAATGTCGCTGGGGAAAGGCTATTTACCCGCGATTTGAAGATCCGTGGATTGTAGGAGTGGGGAAAGATATTCCCCGGAAGCCCGTTCCACACCTTTGCAGTGCGGCACAAGAACGATTTAGAGAATCGTGCCGTTCGAAGTACTCGTCTGTCCACTACAAAGGGGTGTTCCGCGAGAGTATGGCGGGTTTGGCGAAGGCGAACAGGAGGAGGAATGTATTTGTTAAAGGGTCAAAGCTGTTTCAAAAGTGCTAGCATTCGTTTAGGCATATATCATAATTATTCTCAAATTGGAAAGGAAAAAGAAAACATCGGACATGCATGTGCTCAAAGAGGGTCAAGTAACCATACTGGTAAGCGACGAGCATGTATGTAGAGCATTATGAGAGTGGAAGAGGCGGCAGAGGTGTGTCAGCATCGTGGAGATCTGTTGTCTCTGCCTACCCTACTGGGAAACAGGCGTGACCTGATGAAGGTATGTACTCGTATGTATGAGAAAAGAAAATAAATAAAAAATGTGCACTGTCGAAATGAGAAGTTTCGTCGCTTTTATTTGAAATACTGTATTTTTAACCCCCGACGAAAAAAACGGAGGGGTGTGTTATAAGGTTATAAGTTTGAAGAATGTGTGTGTATCGTTGTGTGAGGGTGTGTGTGTCTGTCTGTGGCATCGCAGCTCCCAAACGGATGGATCGATTTGGATGCGGTTTTTTTTATTAGGAAGCTTGTTTAATCGCGATGGTCCTTAGCTATGTTCGTAATCAAGTAATTAAGTAATAAAACAATTTATTATCTTAAAAAGTGGACCAATTTTCATGCGGTTTTTTTAAAAAAGCTTGAAATAAAAGTTAAATTACATATTTAAAAAACCCCCGACCCTTAAAAAGTCAAAAATAATTTCCGTTTACTTACTTAAAGGAGTCGGGGGGCCGCTAGGTAAGTAAAATATAAAAACTCAGAGCTGCGCGGGAAATTACCTAAAAAAAATTTTTTATTACTTATATAAATACTTGCTATATCTAGGTAGGTAATTATGCGTTGTCGATGGATTAAAGAAATAAAATTTTTGTCGACAACGTGAGCAGAGCATCTAAGCACTGGATAACTTATGGCTCTAGAATGTAGTGCACATTTCTCTAACGTCGTCATACCTAACTACCTAAGTACAAATTTTTGTTCGGCTACCTCTTATTTTATTATTGGCTAAATCAGCAGAATTGCACGATTTTTCTTTCCAACCTCACGACCAATGGAAAAGGGAGAATTTGAAGCATGATGTGTAGGGGGTACTTGCGTTTTTTTTTTCTTATCTTTCGAACAATCTACAATTACCTAATTTTTTTTTTTCTAAATGACGTTTGTTCTCGACATAATATTCGACAGCTACCTAACTACCTACTTGTGTATTTTATCGCTTATTCCATGGGAAGTTTGACGCGATCCTGACGTCACCTGTCCACCTCCGCACCACGTGCACTGATGCGTACCAATCGATTCTGCATAAATTATTTCCTATTTTTTTTTAAACCAGCATGGGTGGCTGTTTGCCGAGGGACTAGATTGCAGTCGATAGAGTCAAATTCACCTCTCCTCGCGATACCACGCTCAGTGAGATGGCATTTCAGCAGATTTTGCGGACTGTGCTGGGCGGTCTAGCTAGCCTGCGACAAAGGAACGAGTTGTCGCACAGCTAGGTGTGACAAACCTTTTTTTAATTAAATCTAATCGAAATTACCTCTACAACCGGTGAACTCTGGAACGCTCTCCCGGCCCATTTTGTACAGTCTCCGGTCCTTCAAGAGGGGCGCAAACACCCACCTCACGTATCAGACCGGAATGTAATTTGCGTGGCTCGGCGCCACATGTTGCGCTTAAAAAAATCGTATTGTTTTTAGATAAATGATTTTTTAATTTTTTATCCGGTATGAGCGGCTGAGTCAGAGGGGCCAGAGCACAAGATCCGACCAGCCAATGCCACCTCCGCGAAGATACCACACCGGAGACCTTTTTTTTATAGAAAGCGCGAAATGTGGCGCCGACGGTAAGGACGATAAGGTGTCTAACGACGCCCATGGATGTTCGGTCGTACGCGTACGTACGTACGTACGTACCTTTGAATTGCTGGCTATCCTGAACTATAGAACACAAGCGAGGCTGCTATGAGACCAGCTTTCGTTCCGTACCGTGCCGGTGGTACAAACGCGGCTACATTTTGAACTCATCACCTAGGAAGTACCACAAGTAGTAGTTTTAGATAAGTTAAAGGAGCATATTCCTCACCAATAGATGGACTGCTCGCAACCCAGTCCACAGACAGGAATATGGCAACTGCCAGCAGGAACATCGTAGTTTTGCTCGCCATCTCTGAAAACATTGTATTAGATAGTTATGCGTAGAGTTTCAGGAAGATAAATCGTGCACCTATAGAACATTGAAATGATTGATGTACCTACACGCTTGCACCTTGGATTATTTATAAGAGACATTATAATGAACAGCTAGCTTTTGCTCGCAGCTTCGCTTCGTGTGTTTAGGGTTTTACCTTTATGCTAACAAGTCAGGCCGCCGATAAATAGCGTTATGATTTATAGAATAAATCAATCTTGAGACGTGACAGGATGTAACAGTGAAAACCGTATATAAATCGATAAAGTGGTTCTCGAGTTATAAGGATATTCTACATGGAAGGATTAGGATACACTAGCGAGAGTGACAACGTTCTAAACATGTGCGGAGCCTTCTGTAGTTGTACTTTTCTCTAGTTTTTTTTTATGTAATCCGGTATGGGTGGCTGAGTCAGAGGGGCCAAAGCATATGCTCTGACTAGCCAATATCACCTCCGAGAAGGTAGGTACCATACCAGAGACTTACCTGGATTGCTGGCTATACTGGACTAAAGGAGAACACAACCGAGGCTGCTATGCGGCCATCTTACATCCAGTACGGTGGTACTAACCCAGTCGGCTATAATTTGAGCCTACCACCTAGTAAGGGAAGGGTTGTCGAACTATTACTTATTTTGGCATTTGTTTTAATCTTGCTTGCAAAAATTAATTTATTTAAAAAAAATTACTGACGAATGTCACGTGTAAGTAATCTTAGCGTTATGCATAGATACACGTAGGTATGAGTCAGCTTGATCGACGAGTGATTTAAATTATCTCGTTAGTGTAGAATGATGACGGAAAAGTCACTATGACTGACAAAATAAGAATCTTAACAAGCTTAGTTACTGATTTTCCTTAAGAGAACATCTTTCCATAAACGACACTTGCTTTATATTTTAGCATTTGGTCAAAAACGTTCACAATACAATTTTTATACTGAATTCCAATTCCAAATTTTTTTATTGTTGAGAAGGTTAGTAACAATTTCGTTTTCTTAAGTCTAGGTTAGTGTCACAACATGTTTGAAAAAGAAAGAGGAGAAGAGTAGACATAGAAAACAAAACCACATTTGATAGATGTCCCGAGTGCACCACTGGGCTTTCGCCTGTGTCGATGCACTCAGGTTTTACATATTCGTTTTACCTATCTCTAACTCTTTTCGAAGTGTTAATTCCTGTATAGTGTATATACTAATACAAAAGTGAATTCCTAAATATATATATTTTTGTTTGCAAAAACCAATGACCTAGTATTTGGCGTGTCTAAGCGCCATAAACTTAAATTTGATATATTTTGTCAGCCTCGGTAGCTCAGTGGTGCGGTCGGTCGACTGTTATTAAGCAACCCTGGGCTCGGTCAGTACTTGGATGGAAGACCGCTCGACCGTTGGAGGCTGACCGTGGTTCGGATTCCATGTTAAACTGTAGGCCCCTTCCCTTCTTCCCTTACTAAGTGGCTGACATCACGGATGTTGTAGCCAACCGTGTAAGTTTCCATAAAAAAATATTTTGCAGATACCTACAATCATACATAGTTAATATATTTTCCGGCTAGTTCAGTGTGTCTAGCTCGGCAAAGATAGGAAAGTACATTGGGATATTTGGTTTTCCGGTTCAGGAAAAAGCTGAGGGCAATACCAGCAATTTATATCAGAAACAATCAGAAAATTAGCTACACAATTTTAACTACTTATCCCTCACATTTTCTGTAAATCTATAAGCTCAGTGATTTTTTTTTAGGAAGAAATTATTATTTAAGTAGGTATGCGTATTCACTTATTAGGGTGATAAAGGTAAACATACGTCGTATGTCTATGCATAATATGTACGTGGAATGGAAACTTCAGACAGATGCAAGCTGGAGGTGAATACTCACTCCTTATAATTGTTTATATTTCCATCTACTCTTTCTGAGACAAAAATATATAAAATAAGAATAAATCATAAAATATTTTTATTTAAACATGCAACTGGTTTTTTTTATGAGGGAAAATTATAATACGAAATATTATAATTGCATGCTGTTAAGTTTGATTAATTGCACAAGTGCCCGAAATATTGCGCAAGTCATGGAAATCGCGTAACAGACTTCTTCAGTGCAGCAATGTTACTCGTGAATTTATTGATTTTCATATTACTTATTGCAATAATTTTTTGGTATTTCATTCCAAAGTTGGGGAACACTTGGCCCCACTACATCGTTGCAGCGTCTCTTCGTCACGAGCTTTTAGAGTCAACGGTACAGGCACAGAATACTTAATGGTACAGGCTAGGGGGGACTTGAAATTGTACCATAGGTATGGATAAAATATAAATAGTTTTGATAATTCACGCGTAATAACAGGGGGTGAAACAGGTTAAGAAAAAATTCAACCCCATCGAGTAGTGTAATCTAATGGAAGCTAGTGACTCATAGAAAACAACATACATACTTAAATGTTTTTAATTATCTACCTTTTGTTTAAACAAAAATTTTACTGCAAAAATAGCTTGCCCCATCCCATTTATTACTAAAGTTTAAAAAGTTTGCAAGTGCATCATAACGCCAACTGAATACATTAATAAAAAAGTATAGGCAGACAACATCGTAAAGTTTACTATTTCGAAGATTTTTTTTATTATACTTTATGCCCCATAATGTGTGGCAAGGGCGGACCTATTGCCTTAGGCAATTTCCTCAAGTCATCCCGGTGGACCAACAGTTTTACATAAGATCCAAACCATGGACCGGTTGGTGAAGGTATCCACGCAATTTTTTTAACTCACAAAAAAACCATCGGTTCACGCCGACTGTATTCGAACCTCGGACCTCTCGCAATAGAAGCTGACGCCCATATCACTCGGCCAATTCCAGAATTACCTAGTTTTCCCAGTATTTTCAGGTATCGAAGTGCATTGGAACAGTACACGGAACACTTGATAGTTTTAATTTTCTATGCAGTTTTGTTGTATTGGTCGCAATAATTTAATAATTTACAGCTAATCTGCTATAAAATAAAATAAAAAGAAAGCACTTGTGCTTATCATGATTTCTCAAGTTAACAATTCTACCTCTACGATTCTTTCCGTAGAGAAGAATATAAATGCACTGCATGCATTTATGAACGTAAATTATAAAATCACACAACACTCACTAAAGGAATGCTGCCACGATGGAATTCCTGCAGAGATTCTCTGAACTATATATGTATCTATATAAGCATATCGCAATTATTCCTACTAAAGCCCCTCATATGATTGAAACGTGAATCTTTGAGCAATGTACCCGCAGCGATGATTCAGTCAGGATTCAGTCCCGTTCGGTTGTAGCACTTGCCTCGTCACTGTCACCGGTAGCCGATAACACTTAGCACCACCGAGCGCCACTCCGAGAAGAATGCGCAACAATAAAGTAGGCTTCAGAGTAGATCCGTGTTGTCTCGGCGAACCTCTTTGAATCACTGCTTATTTTAAGATTAAACACATTCAAGGAAAACAAATTGGATTTGATCACTCGATATTGTTTTTTCTTTTTTTTTATTAAAAAACCAGTTTTTCAGTGCATGTACTGGGTGTTTAACTCTCGAGCTGCCTGGGGGAAACCCGTTAGTTTTAAAGGCTTGGCAGGTGAGACGAGCGGTCGCGTCGGTGTGCCGCGTGGTGGGCGGCGGAACAGTAGCGCGTGGTCACGGACCCTCTTGTTTTATCGGTAGAGCGTGTGCGGACAACCGGCGGAGGCGCCGCCACACCACCGCCGCCTCCGGGGGAATCTCAGGAAACGGATCTGCCACTTGGTCCTGCACGAAAGTTCTAACTTGAGCTTAACGCGGAAGTGAACGATTTGCTCCGGAAGTGTAGCGTGAGGCGCGGGCGATAGGCGTCTTTAGTAGACGTGCCTCGCTCGATAAACGAGTAGGTATATGGATACGACTAGGACTTCATTTATTATGAAACTCAGAAGCTGAACGAGTGTATCTAAAATTACAAAATAGAAACAATGATACTTTTAGCAGGGCGTTATGGAAGGATGCATTTCAAAAGAACTGAAAGATTATATTAATTATATCTCATCAATAAATCACAATCGACGTATTTATTTGATTTAATGAGAAAATGTTAATTCGCCCTCATAACGAAGATGACTAGCTCTGCTACAGCAAATGGGCTACGGCTACGGCAATCCCAATTCGCTGGGTAGTTTTCTCAAATTACTGTTATGAGTAGGTACTCGTGCGTATACCTATTCAACAATGCTAAACTGTGAAAGAATGAATCGCACAAAATGTATCATTTTGTGTTGTGTGCAATCCACGGGGCAATGACATACAGGAGGAACATGTCCACTCTATGCGTAATGTCTACCGGCTGCGGCGTGCAGTGCTGTGGGTCCGGTTGGAAGGTGGCTATCCTTCGCGCTCCGATCAATGCCCGCGGATATGCTCAAATATCTCACATCACTAAGATGACCCGCACCCACCGATCACGATCTCATGCGCTTGTGCCGGCCGCTACTAGAACTTATACAACACTTAGAACCACATTAATTCGATCACACTTTCTAGTCGAAACGGTTTTCTGTTTACCTATGTCACGGCCACAGACCATCTGAGTAGGTTGCGCGGTCGTGGCGTATGTGGGATGAAGGACACTTTCTAGGAGTAAATACTGACGTCAACATTTCCATTACTGAATCAGTTCAAATCCTCTTAAGGCTTTAAACTATTGAAGAGTTCGAATCTCATCTATTGAGACAAAATAGTTATCGCGTACTTAAGTACTGGCTCGCGCTACGTAGAAGATTACCGAGAGGTGGTGCTAGCATTTCGAACCGGAAACTCGATCGGGCCGTCCCCTACCGAATAGCCCCGAATAAGTTCTTGTCAGATTCTCATTTCCGGATCGTATAAAAAATGTCAAATGTAAATAACCAGTTCCATTGCGCGGCATGTCGTGTACGAGTGTCTGAGCATGCGCCGTACGTCACAAAAATATTCATACTCTATTTTCTTTGTCACCGACGTCGGAAGCGAGACCGAGACTCCAGTATGTAACTCTCGATTGTTCGTTCGTTTCATTATTAATTTGGTTATCAATAAATTACACACTTCCTGAACTAAGGTATCGCTTATGGTAATGCGGATTATGTATGCAATACTTGCGGTTCGGTATTTTTGTTGCCGGACATAACATTTTTCCATTCGATAAATATTTTTGGCATTTTCCTACGTCACATGACTGAAACCGGCTAATAAACAAGGATAAACATTGTATCTGATTACTTTCAATTCTTGGTTTAGGCAAAAGGTAATTTATGGGAAGTGTCTATTCGTAGGTATGCCGTGGGTATACCTGCATGCAGCTATACATACGAATAGCCCTCATGTCATACCGAGGCTATTCGCAGGAAAACCAAGACGGCGGTTTCTCCTGTTTTATACAAAAACGACATGCGCCGCCTCAACATTAGGTTAGGGTTAATTTTTTTTTAAACCACCGAAACTTCATTCCTACCAATAACCCTGTCCTAATTTATGGTATTAGGAAATGCTTCAATAATATTATGTCCAAATTAAAGTGTTAGGGTAGGATCTACGTTATTGTTAGGTGTAGTCATTGACTTAAAAAAAACTTGGTGTAGTAGAACACTCTAGCTCTGTCGCTGGGAACAGGGTGAAGGTAAGCCGCGCTATATCACACCCAGTTTCCGACGACAGATTTAGAGAGCGCTTGAATGCTTTTTTTTTTTTTTATACTAAGCGCGACATGTGGCGCCGAGTCACCCATAAGGTGTCTAGCGACGCCCATGGACATTCGGACGTATGCGGGGGTTGCGAATGCCATGCCGGCCTGAAATGCTTCCGCTTGAAGTATTTCCGTTTGTACTTATGTAACGTTCCGAGTTACAAATTTATTAAAACTGCATTGCTACTCACCCCGTTATTATTTGAAAGCTCTGGCTTTATGTGACCGGTGCAATGCCGAGGTTCCGCTTGTGAAGTGTAGGAGTCTCCGAGGAGCTGCAGGCTTTATACAGGCTGCGTGGAAAGTGTTTCAGCCAACCGAGACGAGCTCAGCGGGAGGCAGAGTGTACTCCAGGGATGAATCCATTTCAGCTTAATCTAATTTTGGTTTTACTTTATCCAATTCTATCGTGGGAATCGTATTTCGTACCTACTTCGGAAAAGGAAACAATGTAAAATGTAACTAGTGTTAACATCTATCACCAGTGAGTAAATAGAATAGGTAACGTATTATTATTTACATAATTATTACGCACGGACCCAAAGTTTACACAAAGGATTTTAGCCCCTTTGTTATAAAAATTGCTCTATATTTAAAGGATATATTTCTCTTATATCCCTGCAACTTTGTAATGGAATCTTACAACTAATTTTTAATCCACTTCTAAATTGTCGTATGTATTTCAAACTTAGCATAATTATAAAATTGGTCACAATACAGTAATCCAAGGCAAGGGAATCATACCATCGAGCTGGCATGATGCCCTTGCCTTGGTGACACCAGGAGGATATGATATGGAGCCGGAATGTGGTTGGTCACTGGAACTACTCCATGGCTAAAACTAAACCAATCGAGTTGGGTCTCGTCAAACTCATGAAGACTAACTACTACGAGCTGAAAGATTCTGAAAGAAATTACAAATGGAAAATAATTAGTTCAAAAGAACTGAAAATATTGTTTTCATGGAAAAAATTGTGACATCCCATCGTTTAGGTGCACGTCACCTACGTCATGTAGGTGTCTAACGATGCCCATGGTCATTATGTGATGCAAGGGGATTGCGAATGCCATGCCGGCCTGACAGGAGCCATTTCAGGCCCCTTTGGAAAAACCCCAGGCTGTACTTTGGAGGAAATAGATTTTAATAATCACCTACTTGCTTTATTGGGAAAATGTCAACAAGTTTTTTTATTTTATATCAATTTGTAAATTTGTACTTACCTTCCTTTTTTTTCAACCAACGTGATCTTATAATCAGTTAAATAAAATAAACATGTTTATAAAATAGTTCTCTATTTAATTTCCAATTCATTTACGAGCTAATAAACCCACATAATAAAAAAAAATAAAATAGGCAAGTAAGTAGATTAAAAAACCCAATAATGTAAAAGTAAATATTACATTCAGTAGAAGCAAAGAGATTAAAGTGAGTTTAATGTCTTTGAGTAGAAGTAATAGGTAGGTAGAAAATAGTAATTAGGAGGCGGCGAACAAAACCGGACTTGTCCACCCATATGGTTTATTTTTTTGGTTATCAGAGCTCATATCTATGTCGTCCCTGAAGTATTTTCATTCAAAACCGCTTCTAATCTACACGAAATAATTCTCAAAGTTGCCTTTTCAGTAAAAAACGACTTGTCCCATTAAAATTTGAAGAAATTATGATTGCACTTTCATTTTCATTTACAACCGGATGAAACTAATAGAATATTTTTTCGTATGATACGTTTTTAAATAAAACTGTACTTGTCCAATAAAATATCAATTTTTTTAACTGATATACTTTTATGAATTTATGTTGCTTTTCAAGCCTTTTCAAACAAAACCGGAATTGTCCATTTAAAAAAAAAATAAGACAATCAGTCAGTGTTCTGATAAAATAACCAACTGTTGTAAAATAAAATTATAAAATTGTAAATTAAAATTAGAAAAATAACCAACACGTTTGTATTTTGATGAAACTTTTATGTACAAATCTGCTATATGTAACTATCTGCTTAATCTAGTTTTTGAGCTCTCCTGTAAAATTCTCCTTGTGGGACAAGTCCGCTTTTGTTCGCCGCCTCCTCAGTTAATAATGACTTCCTTATATTTACATCACAGCAATTTAGAGGAAATGATTTTAGAAATGGTAGGTGGATCAGGTGGGTGGAATCTCATCCTCCATCCTGGTGAGCTGCAGGTTCTTGTCGGTGCCCTGCGCCTGCTTGGCCTCCAGCGCGGCGCGCATCTCCAGCGCGCGCGTGTCCGTCTCCAGAGACTGCTCCTTGTCGGCCAGGTCGAGGGCGATCCGGACTGACGCCGCCTCCAGGGCGTTGTACGTGGCTCTGGAGAGCAAACATTTGTATACAATCATATAATTGAAGTACTGTTTGTCTGGCAATATAAGGATGAAATTATAATATTACTAGCTGAGCCCGCGGCTCCGCTCGCGTGAAATTCATATTTCAAAGAAGACAGTAAGTACCTAACTTTGGGTGAGGCCGAAGGCCGAGCTGCGTTCAGGAAGACCATAAACCTTCTCGAAGAAAGTAAGTAACTGAGGGCGAGGCCGAAGGCCGAGCTACGTTCAGGAAGACGATAAACCTTCTCGAAGAAAGTAAGTAACTGAGGGCGAGGCCGAAGGCCGAGCTGCGTTCAGGAAGACTATAACTTTCTCGAAGAAAGTTAGTAACAAAAGACGAGGCCAAAGGCCGAGCTGCGATCAGGAAGACGATAAACTTTCTCGAAGAAAGTAAGTAACTGAGGGCGAGGCCGAAGGCCGAGCTGCGTTCAGGAAGACTATAAACCTTCTCGAAGAAAGTAAGTAACAGAACGCGAGGCCGAAGGCCGAGCTGTGATCAGGAAGACGATAAACTTTCTTGAAGAAAGTAAGTAACTGAGGGCGAGGCCGAAGGCCGAACTATGTTCAGGAATACCATAAACCTTCTCGAAGAAAGTAAGTAACTGAGGGCGAGGCCGAAGGCCGAGCTGCGTACAGGAAGACTATAAACCTTCTCGGTGAAAGTAAGTAACTAAGGGCGAGGCCGAAGGCCGAGCTACATTCAGGAAGACCATAAACCTTCTCGAAGAAAGTAAGTAACCGAGGGCGAGGCCGAAGGCCGAGCTGCGTTCAGGAAGACTATAAACCTCTCGAAGAAAGTAAGTAACAAAGGGCCAGGCCGAAGGCCGAGCTGCGTTCAGGAAGACGATAAACCTTCTCGAAGAAAGTAAGTATCTGAGGGCGAAACCGAAGGCCGAGCTGCGTTCAGGAAGACGATAAACTTTCTCGAAGAAAGTAAGTAACTGAGGGCGAGGCCGAAGGCCGAGCTACGTTCGGGAAGACCATAAACCTTCTCGAAGAAAGTAAGTAACTGAGGGCGAGGCCGAAGGCCGAGCTGCGTTTAGGAAAACTATAAACCTTCTCGGTGAAAGTAAGTACAAACTATGGGTGAGGCCGAAGGCCGAGCTGCGTTCAGGAAGAGGAAAAACCTTCTCGATGAAAAACGCTGAAACACGTATTCTTTATTTCATACCAAAAGCCTAAATATGAATTATCATATCCCTAACCAAGAGGTGTGTCAGGATCGTGGCACGTGGGGATCCGTTGTCTCTGCCTACCCCACCGGGAAACAGGCGTGACGCTATGTATGTATGTATATCCCTAACTTGAGAAATGATGGGTTCCCCATACAAACTTTCATCCCCTATTTTACCCCCTTAAGGGTTGTTTTTTGAGATAAAAGGTAGCCATTCCTCAGGATGCAATTAAATTAATCTCCGTACAAAATTTTATTAAATCAAATTTTGAAATCATCCTCTATTTTGAGTTAAGGGTTGATTTAGCAAAAACGCTGAAACACTTAATTCTTTATTTCATACCAAAAGCCTACATATGAATTGTCATATCCCTAACTTGAGAAATGCTAGGTTCCCCATACAAACTTGCATCCCCTATTTCAGCACCTTAAGGGTTGTTTTTTGAGGCAAAAGGTAGCCTATGTCCTTCCTCGGGATGAATTTGAGTTAAGGGTTGATTTAGCAAAAACGCTGAAACACGTAATTCTTTATTTCATACCAAAAGCCTACATATGAATTGTCATATCCCTAACTTGAGAAATGCTGGGTTCCCCATACAAACTTTCATCCCCTATTTCACCCCCTTAAGGGTTGTTTTTTGAGACAAAAGGTAGCCTATGTCCTTCCTTCGAAATCAGTTTAGCGGTTTAGGCGTGAAAAGGTAACAGACAGACAGAGTTACTTTCGAATTTATAATATTATATTAAAGGAAGCATAGTATATAGTATGGAAGTATGGACTAGTATGGATGAATAGAATAGAATAGAATAGAAACAGGTGATATGGATATAGATGGATATGGATTTAAAGCCTTGAAGTCCGGTTTATCCATGCTTGAAGTGGCAAAGCCTCCTTTGACAATAATGTAACTTCATCGTCTTTCATGAACTCTTGGTTCGACGCAAATAATTAAATTGTATACAATTAGTCTTCTCTATTGATTGCTAGAAACTTTGATATTAAAATTGTTGGGCAGGAAAAGTTTAGTCAGGCCAGTTATGTACATAGATAAACTTTCGCGGGAAATTAGATAACTAATGTATTCACCCGGAGCGAAATGTATAAATAAATGTGAACGTGTATTAGAGTGATAATAGGGCAGGCTCCCTTATTCCTTTCCATTCTTGTATCCCTTATTCCTTTCCATCCTCCTATCTTCGCAGCACTCGTCGTCCCAGAGAAACTAAGCATCCTTTTGTTGTTGACCTTTGGCTTCTGAGAACCTCTCAAAGTCGTTTCTCCATCGCCAGGGTGTGAAATTGTCTACTGGCGAGTGTGTTCACCACCCGCCAAGTGGGACGACAACACCAAGGTCATCGACGGAAAGGAGTGGTTCCGTACCGCTGAAGGCCGGGAGGACTGGAGAAAAATTGAGAGGCGTGTGTCCAACAGTGGACGCATACACGCTGACTGACTGAGTGTGATCCCCGACTCCTTTAACCTGGGGGTTTTCAAACGTCATATCAACAGGCCGGACAGCAGTACCTACGCAAGCCACTCTCAGTGAGGCATGGTACCTCATTGAGCGGGGAAGCAAAATTGGCGGCGACGAGCACCACTGGTCCCTCAGCACAGCTACCTATAGTGGTTATCTCATAAAACAATCTTACTTGGCGCAGTTAAGCTTTTCGGTGAGTTGTCGGATGGTTTCTTTCAGACTGCGCACCTCTCCCTGTAGGCCCTCGTGTGCCTCGTCGCCTGCAAGCTCGGCGCCGGGCCGGTACGAGCGGGTCTCCAGCCTCGTCTCCGCCAGCTTCACAGCATTCACCTTGTTCTGGAGCGCCTCGCGCAGCGTTGTTAGCTCGCTGCTCAGCTTGTCCATGTTCTCCTCCATCTGTGGACCATTTTAGCCTTAATGAACATTTTACAATTTCACATGATAAGGCAAACATCGAGTATGCTGTAGTCGGGTAGCCAGTAGGTCAGAGGTAGCCGGGTCCGCTTATGTCCTCCATGAAGGCCATCATATTGCTGGAGCGGCTTCCATCCAGCGCGGCTATTAGCAACACATGCTACTAGCAATGCCTCATCGCACTCAGATCAGTCTCACTCGCTTCAACGGGTTTCTAAATTCGTCTAGCTAGTGGCACAGAGCTGCGTCTACCGCTATTTTTGCGATCATCGCTAAAAGAGATTAGGGACGCACGCAGGAGGCTTCCTCACAATGCTTTCCGTATTATAGGTACTTAAATTTCTCATCGGGTTTGAACCTCAAAATTCGTTTGGTCCAGCAAGGTGGAAAAATGCATAGCGAGAAGCTACCTTCATTTTCTGCCACTGTAGCTCGTTGCGCGCGCGCTGCGTGTCGTAGATCCTGCGCCGCAACATGTAGTTGGTGACGTCTGTTTGCGCGCGCAGCGTGTTACCAGCTCTCCCGCGCGCTACGAACAGAGACTCGCGGAGTTTCAGGGTATCACGTAGCTCGTCTTCCGCCATACGCTTGGTGGCCTCCGACGATGCCAACCATTGCTCGTAGTTGATCATGCTGAGGGGTAAGGGGTACGCGCTGTTTAGCCTTTTCTTTTTAGTTCTTGCTATGCCGGGGGTCTACTAGCCTTGTTACTGGCTGCTATCCATGTCATTTCATACGTTATGGTAAAACTTTTGATAAGAATGATGATAAATTGACTTCGAATCTAAGTTAGAAAACTGTAAATTAACGTTTTGCCACATGAATTATGCGACACTACTTAACAGTTTTGTTGTTTTTCGAAAGAGCACGAATGCTCGCTAGACATACCTACACTACACCCAGGTATGAATTGGACCTAGAAATTTCAGTAAACCAAATAAGAATCAAAGGAAACTAAAAAAAACGGTTACTGTTTAGGAGTTCTCAAAGGGGCAGTCTTGTAAGATATATTAGCACAGTCGCTGTCCAATGATAGCATGTCCATGTCTATGGCGAGCGCCTCGTTCTTGTCGTTTATATCCAGCTGCACCTTGAACTTGACCACTTCAAGTCTATTGATCTTCTCCCAGGCGGACTGGCAGCGGTCGATCAGCATTTTACGATTGCTTTCCGTCACACAGAGTTCCTGATGATGACAGAAGACATATTAGCGGTCAAACATCGTCTTGCGAGATAAAAGTTATAGGACATACCTAATCGCATTGCACTTTTCAGCGATGCAAAAGGCGCACTTATTGCTTAATGCAACTCCTTCCTGTCAACCTTGAACAGTGAGAAAGTACAGGTTTTCTCACGATGTTTCTCTTCGTCGGAGTAACGGACGGAAAATTTAACTACGGAAGAAATAAGAGCCCGGAACCTTTTTGAGCTCAGTATCAGCCAAGTCGTAGGTGAGCTCCGAGCTCCTCCTACCATCCCTGTTGGACAGACACTCGGAGCAGACTAGAAGCGGCAAGTTCAGCTGTTCCAACTCCCGCTCCGTAGAGGCTTTCTCGTCCTTTAGAGCCTTCGTCTCACGCTCCACTCGATGCAGGATATCCTCCAGTAACGACTTCCATTGTCCGATCTCATAAATTCTGCACAAATAAAATCCGAGGAGACGTCATGGTCTGCAATGGCAGTGCATTTTTGTCAGGGTGCAATTATGCGCACCACACCCTGACAAAAATGCGAGAGTACCAATTACTTTAGTTATTTCCAATACTAGGTGGGTACTCTGTCCTGTGATACAATAAGAGTACGGTTCTGGTTATACAAAATATTGGATAGGATGAATTACAAAAATAAGTACGTTTATGTACAATGTACGAGTATGAAGACTTGAAAAGCGGTAGAGAAGGCTACAGAAACGTGGCACTATTGGAGGACCTGGCTTGGAGGCGGTTGTTATTGTGATAGGTGTCCCACTGGGTCTTCACTCCGGTCTCGTTGCGCAGTTGACGCGCGCCATGCCGCAGGTCAAACGCGTCTGTACGTCGCGTGTCCGCCGTCACCTGGATGGAAGTGAGTCTAGTACATGTTAGTTAGGTAAAGTAATTATTAACGACACTATTTTAAATTGCATAAATACATAGTTGGCTACATCACTAGATGGCAGAAGCATCAAGTGATGTAGACAAGCTACATCACTTGGTAGGTTGGAGAAAAATGAATGACAAAAAAATTGGGGTCCACAGAGAAAGAGTGCTGCTGCTGAATGAATACCCATCACGCGCAGAGAACACCTTTCAGCACCAGAACTGGTTTCAATAACACTAGAAGATATTGGACATTTTGGACCTTTGGCAGCTTGCGCACTAGACCACGCACTCCGGTGAGTGTGCTTTCTGCTTCTCCAACTTGGGCGTCTTCAAAAGGCGTGTCAATAATCGACGACAACCTTTTTGTCCACCTTGTCGCTGGCATGGCACCTCAGTGAACGTGGTATCGCGTGGAGTGATGTTGGACGTATCTGATTGTGCGATGGACTCCTGTCTGTTTCCTTATATAAATATATATAATATATAAAAAAATTCTATAATGGCACGACAACGTCCGCGGCCTTTGTTTTGCTTTCCGTTATGGTCTAGCTAGTGCGCAAGCGCCAGGTCGCTCTCACGTAGATAAGGCATTGAAGGAGAGTATGGTAAGGATAATTTTTGGCAACAGTAGATAAGTCAAAACGACCAATCGTGTCAATATCTCACGGAACATGCAAAGTAAATAGAAAGTACGTTGGTGGTCAATTAGTTTATTCAATCCGCCTGCACGCTTATCCGTGAGAATTAGTAGCCGGCTCTAAAAATTTGGGATTACATACATGTACAATTGTACAACCTTGTCGCACTCGCGTTCGTATTCTACCGAAGCAATATGCTTACCCTTTTTTTCTAGACTTTTAGTTGACCGAAGATTGCCGACTTGATGTCGGCGATATTGGCGCGCTCGACATTGGGGGTATCGCCTAGCACGGGACACATAAGGTAATAGCGGGATGTGAACACTACTCGCCTGAAGCTCATAAAGCCGTGCGTCCCAGTCCGGCAAACTGAGATGCGGTAGAGGTTTCTCAAAAGTAACCACCGACTGCATCCTGCTGCTGTTAGTTTGAACGGTGTATTCGCAACTGCGATATCCTGATCAAAGCAAAATCAAATAATGCTCTATCAATTGAAAATTGAACAGTTTACAAAGGACGTCAGATATTGAAATTAAAATTGTGTCATTATTTTTGACGGCTTGTTCACATGACCTTGCGTTAGATAGATCTATGGTACCTACTTATGTTTTTAAACGGTTTTATTTAGCTTGACCCCGTAGGATTATATCTTTGTTTTTTTTTAGATAATATAATAATATATCAGTTGGTGGATGGTTGGTTGGTTGCAGTTGGTTTCAGAGGATCTGATTTTACTTTCGAGCGACTGTAAAGGAAAGAAAGGAAGTATGTATTGTGAACGTCCAAAATTTTTTCATTAGGTATAGTTGCCTGCAGCTAGAGCCTGCCTAGAATTTAAGTAGGTACCATGTGGGTCTGGAATAAAATAGAACAGTCCCACTGGATCTCACCCCGTTCGTGTCGCAAAAGGCGACTGAAGTATAAGGACAATATTCCGCGCTAAAGGGCGGCAGAATAGCCACCTATCACCTTGGCACGGTCCTTCCACATGCAGGTTAGGACTTCGTGTATTAGGTATTTTACATACCTACTACTGCTACTTACTAATAATTACTGCTTGATGTCTAGCAGCACAACATCGGTTACTCAGCTTGTGGTATCTGGTATTTGCGAAGAAAAAAAATGTACCTATTTAGTCGTAAGACTATCACACCGCAACCGGTCTTCTTTGCGCGGTAAAACGCGCGAGGCCTGCCGCCACTTTGTCCGCCCTCCTGCCGCCACTTTGCCCGCCCTACCGCCCTACTCCTTACCTAGTTACCTACCTACGCGTACGCCTTACTTAGCTTACCTAAGTAGGTAGGTACCTGCCCCAATTATAGTGTGTTTGATTTTGCGGTATTGCAACCACTCGTAAACATGTTAAAACAAAAATTGAATTTGCGAAGAAATCTCGCTTTAGCTTTTGTAAAATATAATAATAATTTCATTTTGGTAAGTTGCGATCTCTTACTTTAGCAATCATTAAAAATGTTTTGTAGCAATATGGACACACTCTCAACATTGAATGCTACATGTCTACTTGGCGAGCGACCAAACAAACATCCATCCAGTTTAATGTCTAAGCCGGTAGATGTCACTACTCGTTACTGCAGCAGTAACGTAACTCACATAATTTTCCGTTCCATGCTGCTACATTGGCATACACTGCACGCACAGTCAGTGCACTTAGAACTTTTACACTCGGAATTTTGAAAGCATCCGGAAAATACATTGGCGTTTATAGGTTTATAGATTTTGTCCAAAGTAACGTACATGATACTCGTCAGTCAGCAGTGGAATAAACCGCAGTCGATTGTAAAATGTGTAACAAAACAAACAGAAATGTTTTACAAAGAGTTAACTTCGTCTGTAGGTACTAGTCTTATGTTATGTACAACCTAGTTTCGGCATTTGAGGAGCAGAGCAACGGATCAAAATCATATTATGTCTGCATTAGAGTTCAAAATGAAAATACGATTTTGCACCAGGATATGTGTGATTCTGATGCAAACCTTGGCTTTCTAGCGATTGTACAAAGGTGATTAGTGTGATTTTGAACACAATAAAACTGCTATCCGAGAGGCTTCAGGCTGTGCTTCAGGCGCATCCGACGCAAATGACGCATCCGCAAAATACGATTTTGCACCAGGATATTATGTGTGATTCTGATGCAAACCTTGGCTTTCTAGCGATTATACAAAGGCGATTAGTGTGATTTTGAACACAATAAAACTGCTATCCAAGAGGATTCAGGCTGTGCTTCAGGCGCATCCGACGCAAATGACGCATCCGCAAAATACGATTTTGCACCAGGATATTATGTGTGATTCTGATACAAACCTTGGCTTTCTAGCGATTGTACAAAGGCGATTAGTGTGATTTTGAACACAATGAAAGTGCTATCCGAGAGGCTTCAGGCTATAAATGACGAATCCGCAAAAAAAAACATGAGTGATTTTGTTTTGTTCACTTCTAGAACCTATGATTATTCAGCCTATTGTCAGCATAGCCTAGCCTAGCTCAGTGGTGCAGACAGTCGACTGTCGCTATTGATGGTTAAGCAACGCAGGGCGCGGTCAGAATTTGGATGGGTGACCGCTCGACCGTTGGAGGCTAACCGTGGTTCGGATTCCACATAAATCTGTAGGTCCCTTCCCTTCTTACCTTACTAGGTGGTAGGGTTGAACCAGCCCGGGTTGATACCATCGCACTGAGTGAAACGTCGGTCGAAACGGCTATGTAAATGGTTTGTGTTTTCCGTTCAGTTCAGTGTAGCCGGTACGACCGAAGGGAAGCACTGACATGGCACCTAGTTTACCCGGTGTTATGGGCTGACATCACGGAAGTTGTAGGTGATGTAGACAACCGTGTCAGTTTCCATAAAAAAAAATGCAAGTGCAGGTTCGCCAGTGAAAAGCACTGTCCGTTCGGCGTTCATGTTGTACCGTTGGTTGCAGTTGGTTGTACCTACAAATGTAGCAGATGAGTACAGTAAAGTAAAGAAAGATAAAATAAAGTAGGTATTTAGTAATGTAATGTTTACAACAAGTAATGTTTACAACATTAGCTACTAAAATTTAAGCAGGTAGCTTTATTACTGTACTGTGTGGGGCCGGTACTTAAAAATAATAGCCCCACTGCATCTCTCTCCGTGCATGTTTTGAAAGGCGACTAAGGGATAAGTACAAGATACCGTGCTAAAGGGCGACAGGGTAGCCACCTCTCACCATGACACGATCTTTTCACCGAGTCATGCTGCAGGTGGGCCTTCGTGCCTTACTTGCTGCTTGATAGTTATCTTGTCCGAATACTTTGCTAAACGTGGTGGTCGGTGTTGTGCTGTAATTTACCAGAGTACTTGCAGTACAACACCGATTACCCTGATTGTCGGGATACAGCGTGTATGATATGATATGCGTTAAAAACTGATATTTAACAGACATGTACAGTTCTGTAAAAAAATTTATTGTGTGTGTGTGTGTATTTTATTATTATTCCAATAAATAAAACACGAAAGCAATCCTAGAAAGAACCTGTGCAGTAGGTATAAGGTGGTCTATCTAACCAATAATAATTCAGTTTTGGGGTCGAAGCATGTAAAAGAACGATATTTCAACTTAAGCACATGTTTGTGTTATATTATAATTTATGTAAGTAACCCGTAGTAACATCTCCTTGCTCTATTATTTACGTTATTAGCTTCCAGACTAAATTATTTACGGTACCTATTTCGTCTGCTCAACGAGATAATGTATCGAACATAATTTATTTGGTCTGGGAGATCGTCTAGCCTAGCGACGACGCCACACGACGCGCGGCGCGGCGGGGCGCGGTATTATCAGCGGCATATTAGACGACTCCTTAGATGTTGAGGGAATCAGGCTCCGATCTCCGCTCTCCGCTCCGACACAAAATATAGGCACATGCACATCTTTGATGTAGATGTAGGTTGCGCTGCCGCAACATTAGGTTAGGGTTAATTTTTTTTTAAACCACCAAAACATTGATATTTTGTTGGAGAGCCGAGATCGGAGCCTGATTCCCTCAACATATAAGGAGTCGTCATATTAGCAATGCATATCACTAGAAGAGCGTTTCAACTAAAAGTTCCCTTCGCCGTTATGTTGGCTCCACTGTCAGTGTCACTGTCAGTGCTTAAATTCGAGTTGCCAGATTGTGAAGATTATATTACCGAATAATGTAATCGGATTTACCGTATAATAAATACGGTAAATACCGATTATTACGGGTAAATCTGTACACATAGCAACCCTCAACGCTGTTTTGACAGATAGACAGTGGAGCCAACATCATGGCGAAGGGATTTTTTAGTTGAAACGCTCTCTACTAGCAATGTCTCATGAATGACATGAGTCATGATCCGTCTCCTCGCTCCAACGGACTTCTCAATACATCTAGTGCGATAGAGCTGGGACTACCGCTATCTTTACGATAATCGCTAATAGATATTAGACAGGAAGGCTGCTTCCAAATGTTCCACAGTTTGCCGGAGAACCGGGTACAGTCGGCTCTAAATGTATACACAGCACATATAAAGAAATTACCGGCTGAGGGAAGGACGGCCGCAGATCGCTGCTCTGTGGCATTCTGGCATGTCGATTACGAGTTGTTATCTTTCGTTCGAAGATCGTCATAATTAATAGCTACGTAGGATGTACTCTGTGGTAGGTACTGTATCAGTCACTACACTACACTACCCTATCTATCCCATTTCACATAGAAATAATTGTTACAACATCATAGGTATAGGCTCGGTATTAATATTTATCAGAACTATTATGTTTTTAAATTAAATTAGTAACTAGGTCTTTGACTTTCTGAACCTGTTGAAATCCTAATACATTGTGTAAACTGTAAGTCATACGGAATCAGTTTAATGTCTTTGTACGGAATACAATATTATGTGACAGACAAGTGACCTGGCTAGAGTTCTACGAGTGGTAATAGAGTTTTGATCGTGATTGTAGACAAGGTTACGTCGCGGAAGCACGATTCCCTGCTCCGACAGAAGAATATCATCATTATGCGAAACAGAACCCACTTGGAACAGATGGTGGATGAGAACAAGGACACCTTTGTTCCCTGTTCGCGCCAACCAAATATACTTATTATTACCTATGTCTTCTTCGGAATAGATGCGCATTTCGGTAAGGACCGTCCTTGAATACATGCGAATAGTTGTTGATGTGTGACATTCGTTAAAAACTTATATTTAACAGATATGCCTAACAGTTCTGTAAAAAATATGATTATTTTATAAATATACACCAAAAAGTCGACATTAGGGGAAGATATAGTTGGAGACCTCCAGTGAAGTGATCGATCTGAAGAGCAGTGCATTCCAGCTCCAGAGAGCTGTTCATAAAAAAGTTTTCTGCGCTGTATGCAGCAGGCCGAGTGACGAACACAATTTTCCGACACACATTTTTCCATTGAATACTGCATCAGAGCATCATGGGAATATCGCTACGTGATATGGTGCGCAAAGAGGCAAGCCGCCGACACACAAAAGTAGTCAATATTGGACACCGGGTGGTTAAGCTCAAGTGGGCTGGGCACGTCAAACAAAAAGACGACGACCGTTTTAGTAACCGTGTCCTACACTGGCTGCCGTGGACAGGAAAACAGAGTATGGGAAGACCACCCGTCAGATGGTACGACGACATAGGTCAAATACTTCGACGGAAAGCAGTGGTTTCGTACCGCTGAAGGACTGGAGGAAAATTGGAGAGGTCTAAGTCCAGCAGTGGACGTATACACGCTGACTGACTGACTGCATCATACCAATTGAAATTAGGGGCATTGGCGAACGTGAGCGTCCTCCGAGATCCAAGAGTAGTTTCCAAGTTTATATGTCTGGCCGTGACATGGTAACGGAGGCAGAGTAAGGAAACCACAGAGCGGAAGCGGAAGTGTCCCAACGAAGTCTAACGATGCCCCCTGAGATAACTTTATTTTCGCAAAATAACATTTGAGTAACGAGACCTCGAATTCCTGGTGGAGAGGTCGGACAATTGAAAACCTTCGTTAGCCAGAAGGCACTTTACGCGCTCTTTTCGAAGCAAAATCATAAATGATTTCTGTAAAATCCACTTACCAGGAGTTTGTGGAGGCGCTTAATTTGTAGGAAGCCCGGGGGCTCGCCGCCAACCCCGGTTGAACTGGCACAAGTTTCACACTGATTAGAACCTATTAATAAATCGCCAAAAACAAATGTTTTATGCCTGAGTTATGAATTGTGAGTTCCGAAACTTACGACGAAGAATCTTATGCTACTAATATAAAAACTTTATTCATTTATATTCGGTGCTATCATCAAGTAATATTTTAACGAGTTAGGTACTCGTGTAAATTCATAAAATATTGGCTTTACAATGCACAAAAACCTGCAGCGGAAAAAGCGTCGAGCCCGGTGGGAAAAAGCACCTAAATGTGATCTACGATGTTGATAAAAAAATTATGGAGAGTAATATATTTCCAAGTTTTCATTTAGGTCTTTAAAAAAGTTGCCTAGTTTTAGAAATAGAATTACATTTACGTACGCATACTTCTTCACTTCATGGAACGTGACAATGTTGACTACTAAATAGGTACCACTACTGGTAGGCCACTCATTCATTCATTATTACACATTTGAAGTGGCTGCTGCTACACATGTTCCTGTAGAATTTAAGTGCCGCGGCACTGCACGGCATGCCATTTGGTCCATTACCACCATATTACCACCACCTATCGCTCGAAGTATCGCTCGTAGTATATGTGTTGTCGTCCTAGAGCTCCGTAGTCACGGCCTGCGCTCGCGCCGCTGCCGCCCGTCGCGTCGCCGGGGCGTGCTTGGAGGCCTGCCTCGCGTCGCCGCCGCGCCGCCGCGCCGGGGCGTGCTTGGAGGCCTGCCTCGCGCCGCCGCCGCGCCGCCGCCCCGCCTCCGCCGCCGATTATACAGTTTTATTGTTTGTTTTTGTATTCGTTTTGTATATATTTTTTAATTTGTAATTGTACAGAATTAATATAAATATATAATGTTAAAGAACATGACATTGAAGAAATACATTAAGTATATTATAATAAATTGTTTAGTATTATTAGTAAAGTATTATACAGGATGTTCGGCACATGGACCGACAAAATTTTTTTGTAAGTAAGTGGGGTCATTTGCAAGGTTTTGACCTATGACACCTTTTGTCTGGTGTCACGTGGTATCGAGATACGATTTTTTTTTCTTTATTTTTGAAAATTACCAAAATCTCAGGCTTAACCCCTTGTAACTTTTTTGTTTATGATTATATCTGCACGAAATAAAATTTATTTAATTTTAAGATGTATCCTTGTTATAGCAAAAATATCATTTGATGAAGTTAATACCATGAAAAGGACTTATGACCTCCCAAAGTCCCGAGGACGAGTAAAAATATGACAGAATCTTAATTTCTTACATACAATATTTCACTATGTGACTATGTGGCCAAAATTAGGGACAGAGACCACAACAGAACGATAACAACTTTGTAACAGGGCCACCTTATCGGTGATCGCTTCACTTATTGAGAGCGCTTTCAGGAGCATTTTCAAATTTAGAACATGTACCGGTCGCGCTGTTCAATTCCAATTCCAACTACATACTACTGCTTCCATTGTTAATGTTTAGACTTTACACTCTCGCAAATTATCCCTAATTTTTGCCACATAGTGAATGATTTGTATAACATGTGGTACATCCTTGGAAAGGGCATAAACTAGCGAACTTTTTAAAGGAAAAGGAAGCTCCCAATTGCTGTCAGTTTTTTTTTAACGAATTAAGAAATTAAGATTCTGTCATATTTTTACTCGTCCTCAGGATTTTGGGGGGTCATAAGTCCTTTTCATGGTAAACTTGATCAAATGATATTTTTCCTGGAACAAGGATACATCGTAAAATTCAATAAATTTTATTTCTTGCTGATATAATCATAAACAAAAAAGTTACAAGGGGTTAAAGCCGAGGTTAAAGCTGAGATTTTGGTAATTTTCAAAAATAGAGAAAAAAAAAATCGTATCTCGATACCACGTGACACCAGACAAAAGATGTGTAGTGGTGTAGTATTTTGCGAGCCTTCCACTCCACTAGGCCTATATTCCACAAAAAATCACAGATTTACCCGTCCTACGTAATACGTTACGATTACGCAGATCGGCCCCATAGTTCTGTTTTCACTCACCCAGATCATCGTGGATCTTACGAGCGACCGAACAAAGAGAAAATGTTTGGTGATTTAGACACATACATTTGCGTCTGCAGCCGAAGGTCTGCCTATTCCAGACGTGTCCTCATCGGCGTGTGAACTGCGCAGTCGAACAGAACGACCAAAATAAACGACATCGTCAATGCTATGGTATTCTGATTCCGAGCAGTTCCCGCGTTACTACATTACATTACATGCGATATTGACGGAGTTATCACACTGCCGTGGCTGTTGACGACAGTCAATTGTAGAGCAAGAAGACTGGCGTGCATTGTATTGTATTGTATTATTTATTAAGCATTCATTAGACAGCATGTTTGTACTCGAATTTGTTACAATTTGTTCTATCCGGTTCGATTACACCCACGAAGAAGAACCGGTAAGAAACTTCGCAGGGCTTTTTTTTCATAATCATTTTTACAAGCATTTAGTGACTATCCACATAATAACACCGCCTACAGTCGACACGTGCTTATTGGAGCCAGTAAATTGAGAGCAATTATGTTGCCATGACTATTAACGCCAGTAAGTGGACTATTATCAAGCACACTGCCATTGTTGTGAACGCCAGTAAAATTGTCGAACAGGCACAGTGCTCTGGGAAATATCGGATAACTTACCCTATATAACACATTTTTTCGTACTTACACTCTTAATATATTTTTTTATATACCCATGATGAGCTAATTTTGTAAATGACTTAATTATACTAAACCTAGGTGAAAATGTTTCACTTTTTGAATATTGTGCTTTTTTAAAAACTAAATCTCCGTTGTCTCTCTCCAATATTTTGTTTCATGAATCTAAATTGAGTGTACAATTACAAATTGTTAACAACCTCGTTATAAGTTTTGTTAACTGTACTTTTAACAAATCACAAAATTCGTTTTGTAAATGCTTCCATCCTTCTTTGATACACTATTAATAGAATCTCTAATTATAGATGCCCAATGTCGGAAGTAACGCCGACACGGTACTATTACGAGTACAGAACATTCTAATGAAAGATGTGAAAATATGTTTTATTTATATCGTTCTTCTGGAAATACAGGACGCATGTCAACCCGTACTGTGAAACGATATTGCCACAGCCACAGATTACTTAATAGTTCCTAACGGAACAGCACAGAAGAGAATTTCCTTCTGTACCTGATCTGTATCCGAGTACCGTGTGGGGTCGGTACTTAAAAAGAATAGCCCCACTGCATCCCTCCCCGCGCATGTCGTAAAAGGCGACTAAGGGATAAGGACAAGGTGCCGTGCTAAAGAGCGATAGACTAGCCACCTCTCGCCTTGGCGCGGCCCTTCCACCAATAGTCATGCAGGAGGTGGGTCTTCGTGCCTTATTCGCTGCTTGATAGTTATCTTGTCTCAATACTTGGCTAAACGTGGTGTCGGTGCACGGTGCAACATCGGTGTTGTGCTGTCATTTACAAGAGTACTTGCAGCACAACACCGATTACTCTGCTCACCCCGATGTAAGAGTTTTTCCTATATACCTACTTACGTATAAACGTTCCGCTCGTTCAGACATTTAATTGTGATCGATGGCCAAGGAACTTGTCCCTGAAGCTCTCGTTGCCTTAAAAGTTAACGTGGCACCTTGCCCATGAAATTGCTTCCACTTGATTAGTTCTTTGTCACGGTTCTTGGGTCGAGCTACCCGTGCCGGCCGACCCACATAAAACACTCAATTTGGGGATGAACTACATTATAGGGGGCCAACAATAATATTTCTTGTGGCTTATATATATAATCTGCGCGCATATACCTACGACGCGTCCGTCAATAAGTAAGTAAATATTTAATGACTAATAGTCAGTTTATTCTTATAAGTAATTTAATTTAGTATTAATTTAATTTTTTGATTGTGTATACTTAGTTGATCTTAAATTAATAAATTCTAATAACTAATATTTACGAAATCAACACGTTCGTGGCGTTTCCACAACTCATAAATTATAATGCTACGAAGCCCTCAATGTTCACCCTTTTCAGGCAATTAATCATTATGACTAAATGGCGTTAGAACCACATGTTACACAACATTGATTGTTTGCAACATAACTAAGGAACTGTAAAAAGTGAACGTAGAAAATATTATTAAAGTAGATAGTAGAGATTAGATTAATATAGTAGATACCTAGTTATTTTCCTTGGCTACGCAGTGCCAACAATCGGTTTCTCCCGATTCAGGTTTCTCGTAAACTACTATGAGTTTAGTGATGAAAAAATATATGGCTTTCTACAAGAATACCGCTTCCCAGCAAGGAGCATAAAACGCAATAAAATTGTATCTATTTGACTTGATGGAAAAAAATTGCAAAGTATGCACTCGAAAATTCGGAAAACCCATATTTCCGTGCACAATTAAAACGTGTAAAATTACATAATATTATCATCGTGTTATAGTTATGTAATTTTACAAAAATACAATACTTCTTCCCGCGTCAAGGTGAGTACCTATTATATTTGATTAAATTTTGTTGTTGTTTTTTTTTGGGTTGGCTCTAATCCTTGAAAACTTTAAAACACGTTAAAAATTTTAAAATAAACATTTAGAAAATAAGAATAGCAAGAAAACATTATTTATTTATTATAAAGTGTATTTATTTACAAGAGTACTTGCAGCATAACATCCATTGCTCTGCTTACCTGTCGGAATACAGCGTGTCGTATGTAGTAAGTAAATAAAACATCTAATTCCAATCCAGGAGAATGTACTTCCAGCCATGAACGAACACTGTATGTTTGTACAAAGCGGTCTCAACAATGAAGCAGTAACATCGTGAGCTATCTGGGCCAGATAACAACCGCACGCAACTGCTCGTGTAATGTCGGCAGGTGCCACCAAGGGCGCTCCGCATCTGCTGCTCCATTTAGATGCCGACGTGATGCGATCTGACAATTAAATCCCCTGGATCGGAATCGCGGATTCCTCAGCTTCAATGAGCTCCTCACAGACCGCGCTAGTAACCTGTGCCTGCTTGTCACGTCATCTGGATCGATCGCCAAACCTATATCGAGTTCTTAAGACTCCTAAATACTATGAACTATCTATGACCTTTTAAAAATGTTCCTTGTTAAAAAACATTTTTAAATATAGGCATGTTAACAAACATTAGCAAGGAACGCGTCCCCGGCTGGCTGGGAGAAGACCCGCCAGCATACGCATTACGCATGCACTTCGATCAAACAAAATATCTAAACTAATGAAACTTCTCTTACGATATTAACATATTACGGGGCAAAAATTACTTTAAATTACTTTATTTAGTTTTAGATACCTACCTAGGTGTTAATTTTAATAGTTTCAGTGTTATTGTACCTTTTGGTAAATTTGTAACATATTATACTGAATAAAATAATATTCATTAAAATATATAGAGTATTTATTAATCAACCAAAAAATGAAGATACAATAAAAATTAAACTAATTATCTAAGCTAAACTAATATAAAATATAACTAAGTTAAAAACTAAAATTAACCTAAAATTAAAACTAACGTAAAACATATAAAATATTTCGTCCAGCCCGTCCTCCGTGTCCTGTCCGCGAAGCGAGCCCATTACACCTGCTGCATTCCCACGCTGGAATAATAAAGTAATAGATATACCTATTCATAATATTGGCTCCGCTCGCCTGGTCTGGTTTTCTAGTTTTACAATGTTACAGTTGTTGTAATGTTTGACAATGTTTGTACTGAGACCGACCCCACTGCTCAGCTCAAAATGAATAATGGCGTAAAGTGCCTATGTCTAACACCGAGATAATAAAAGGGATAAATTATGATCCAAATTCCCTACGATAAATATAATGTATTTTATTTTCTCTTTCCATTACTTTCGACGGTATTACTCGACCCCTATAAAAGATGGCGTGATATTACAAAAATGTAAATAAATTCTAAATAACACAGTGACACCCACAAACATATTAAATATAATATACGATGATTAATCTTATTGCTGACTGTGTAAATCGGTCGAGTATTTTTCGAGTAAACCTAGGTGGAGCACGGACCCAGACCCATAAATGCGTGCCCAAAAATATTAACACTCAAACTTATAGACAAACATTTCAAAAATGATCTCAATAATATATTCTATTACTTACCTATCCTTCATCCCCCCAAAGAGTTTGTATTACGTCGCTTCGCTCGTAATACAAACTCTTTGCATCCCCCAATAAGTTTCTTTTTTCAAACAATTTCAAAGTACAACACAATTTTTATAATGATAGATAACGAATGAATATAAATATTGAATAAAAATATATTTTTTCGTTGTGACAGACGGACGCACCAACGAATTCAGAGTTCAGAGCTACCGAAATGACCGTAAATATTTTATAGGGGTATTTCGACGAAACCACGCAACGTGTACATATATAATCCTACGGCTAAATTACCTACCGAATGCCACAAACTTTTAGAATTCCACATAGAGCAAAAGTGTTTACAAAATGTTTATCCTAAAATTGGGGTGACGTGCAATGCATGTCTGAAAAGGTGGCATGGCAGAGAGCGGCGGGTGGCCGAGTGGTCCGGGCGCCGCGTCAGATTCTGTTTAGAGCTCCGAGGTTCCAATCCGGTCGGCGTATACCAATTGGTTTTTACCTGATTTGAAAAAAAAAAACCTGCATACCTTCACCAGCTGCTCCATAGTTCCAATGCCATGTAAAACTGTAGCCCCAGCCGGCTATTACCTCATCTGTGCCACCGGGTTGACTGGAGGAAATTGGCCAAGTGGCAAGGGCGGACACTAATGAGTCCGCCCTTGCCACTTGGCCAATTTCCCTTGCCACGTGGCATAAAGTATATTATTTCTTTATTTTCACGTTCTTTCTGAATTCTATATAATTAATATTAAACATAATATAGATACTCGGAAAACATTACATTCGGTCGTGCCGGCTGTGCTCGGTGTGCCGGCGACACTGAAGCCTTTTCAACAAATTACGTAGTATTACGTAGTATTTTTATTATTAAGTTTAGTATTATAGAGAACACAGTTTAGTATTATAGAGAAAGCCTTTGACTCTATCGAAATTAGGGAATCCTTACAGTGATGCCAAACCGATTGGCGATACATTGAGGTGCTGAAATGTCTTTATAGTGCCGCGACAATGACCGTACAAATACAGGACCAGCAGACGAAACCTATCCAACTGCATCGTGGAGTCAGACAGGGAGATGTTATATCTCCGAAACTGTTTACGAATGCATTGGAAGATATATTCAAGCTGCTGGATTGGGGAAAGCACGGCATCAATATTAACGGCGAGTACATTTCACACCTACGCTTCGCAGATGACATAGTCGTGATAGGCGAATCGCAGGAGGAGCTGAATCACATGCTGAACGGCCTCAATGTCGCCTCCCGCCGAGTCGGCCTCGGGATGAATTTGGACAAGACGAAAGTCATGTTCAACGAACACGTCGTCCCGCGGCACGTAACAGTTGGAGAGGCGACCCTCGAAGTTGTGCAGGATTATGTCTATCTTGGACAAACCATCCAGCTAGGGAAGCACAACTTTGACAAGGAGGCCAACAGAAGGATTCAGCTAGGCTGGGCGGCATTTGGGAAACTCCGCCACATCTTTTCATCCTCCATCCCACAGTCATTGAAGACGAAGGTTTTCAATCAGTGCGTTCTGCCAGTACTGACGTACGGAGCGGAAACGTGGACCCTGACGATGGGCCAAATTTAAAGTCGCTCAGCGAGCTATGGAAAGAGCAATGCTCGGAATTTCTTTGACCGATAAAATCCGTAACGACGTGATACGTCAAAGAACTAAGGTAGTCGACATTGCTAAGAAAATAAGCAAGCTGAAGTGGCAGTGGGCTGGGCACATCTGTCGCAGACCCGACAACCGATGGAGTAGACGGGTGCTCGAATGGAGGCCACGTACAAGCAAACGTAGCGTGGGACGCCCCCCGGCTAGGTGGACAGATGACCTAAAAAAGGTAGCCGGGAGTGGATGGATGAGAAGAGCAGAAGACCGCGTGTGGTGGCGTGCCTTGGGAGAGGCCTATGTCCAGCAGTGGACCGATACAGGCTGATTATGACGTAGTATTCGACAGGTAATTATTGTAATAATTGTGTATTAGTATAGTACAGGTATAACTGCATATTACCTACGTAGATACGTACATAGTATTGCATAGGTGTGTGCTACTAATAATACCTAGGCTGCTGAACAAAAGGCGAGTTGTTTCTACGCAGCCGTGTGTAGGTAGGCTAGCTAGTGGGCCGGTGCGGTGCCTCCGCACTGCTGTTCAGTTCCGCTCGTTCCGATGCTCAATGGACTCAAGGTGAATCATCTCACTTGTCTTGAGTTTGAGATAATTGCTGCGAGATCACCCGACGTCTAATACGCACGGACCGTCGCTCATTGTGCAGCTTTGAATTTAACATCCTCGAATTTATCGATGAAGGATTCAGCAGAACTTACCTACATGTACCTACCTAACGAACTGAATACATTCATTTGTGGCGGCACTTTTTTCGGTGAAATCCGATTAACAGGTCTAATCGACACTTTAGGAATGCGTGTTCTTTCATTCATTCATTCTTTATTCATCATTCGTATGGTAGTATACTACGCTTGAATTTGTCCTGTTTAGTTTTTACAAGTTTGTTGTTCTACTAGAATAATATCCTTGAAATGTGAGTATTCTATCAAAACCTAAATTGTATTAATTAGGTAGGTATTATTATAGTTTTAACAACACTTTACTGCGCTTGTGTTTAGCTGTCACTTTTCGAAAAACTTGCAAAGAATATTCAAACAACAGCCTTATGCTAAGAATAAACGTTTGGGTGCGGTGCAGTATGCAGAGAAGGAAGAGTTGGGTACATTTACTGGAGTGTTCGTTTCCTGAAACTGTAATCTTCAGATTAAGAGACTGGACAGCTCTGCAACGGTATACCAGTCTGCTGGCAGGGCCCATCGCAGAGCGTGGCTACGCGAGATGACTATATGGAAACGTTGTAGGTAAACATGCAAAGCATTACAAAATTCACAGATCTCATGCATTACACCTTCGGGTACATTGAAAATTACTTTTAGGGTGTATTCAAATATAGGAAATAAGTCAATTTTAAAAAATTTACAAAAATAAAAAAAAATTACAAATTGAATAAAAACATTTAAATTCTTAATTTTCAAGTATATGCATACCTACACGAAAACCTTTTAACTACTCACACTGCAAGGCGACGACTCGTAACTCGCGAAACGGAAAATAAAAAAAAAAAAACTACCAAATTTTTCACTACTTTAAAAAAAATAACAAATAAACATCTCCAGATGTTGAGTCAATCTACAATATAAAAGTTTAAAATAAGTATATATTTTGAAATATGTTTAAGAGTGACCCTTAAAACGGTCATTTTAAGCGGGTTTTTTGCGATTTTCTCAAAAAACTCTCAACCTTTTTTTAATTTTAATCTTGTAGCCCTCTCGTCGATACGCGTCATTCGACACCCAAAATATTCGCGTAGCCTTTAAAAAACTCACGATACCAGGGCGAATTCGCACTTTCGCTCGAAATTGAGGACTAGACTGAAGCGATCGAAAAGACATTTTCAATGTCAAAACCTGATATCTCGCAGAGTGCAGCCCGGCCTTTAGTCAGAAAAGCGTGGATCACGCACGCGCGGTTCGGAGTGGCGGAATACATATTCATCAAGCTCTCTGTTCGTCGCCGCCCGCTCACTCGGCAGCTGTGCTGCTCTGTTCAGCTGTGATGCCACTTGAGTTCCAACTGCTACTGCTGTTTTTACGGGACTGCCAGAATAGGAAACATGAACGAAGGCTGTCTTTCTGGAAACTGCTCGTCCGAGCAGTACAAATGCTTATCGGTCGCTGGAAAATGTATATCGATAAGGCAACGCGAATGTTAAAAATTCTAATCCCATGGCGGTAATGCAATGCCTAGTCTAGTCCACAAATCGAAAAGCATTGCGTATAATTCGTGGAAGAACTGTACTTTTCAGTCAGACTCAATCCGTTGTCAACCTAGGCCGAACTGTTTCTTGAAGTTAATTACGCTTCTAGACGTCATTGCACAGAAATGAGCAATTTATAATAATAAACTAGATGTCTGTGTGCACACAGTACCATTAAATCAATTATTTTTTTAGGAATCTTAGTGCATTCGACTCCACTTTCCACATGCATTCATGGTTCCATTTTGGCCTTTTTTCAATTTATAAATAAAATTAAATATTTCTTGTTCTCTGTTTTATTTCTAGTTGTTTGTCTGTTAGGTTGAGTGGTTTAAAAAGGCAAAGTTCTTAATTGACTGCCAAAGAGATTTTATGTATAGAGTGAGCACTACGAAGAAAGAATACAGAGAAATGACGGCCAATAACTGAGGTATGAGGTAAGGTAGCGGGGTGGCGGAACGCTGAGCCGCGCCGGGCGGGAAGCGAGCGGGAGAGGGGCTAGCTAGCGAGCGACTAGCGGCTAGCGGCCCGGCCGGCCCGGCCGGTCAGTCAACACGTGCATTGGAATACGTAGGGTTGTCACTTAGTCTACCAAAAATATATTTTTCGATTTATTATTTTACGAGTAGGTATTATGGTTAATTGTGCCCGTAGTCTAGTGGTAACGCTTCTCAATGCAGAAGTTGCGGGTTCAAATCCCGGGCACTAACTAATGTACTTATTTATTTCCTTGATAAAGATTGATATACGTGCATTTCATAACGAATAGGTACGATCGCTCCAGTGAAGAAAAATAAAGTTAGGTAACTAGTGCACACTGGTCTATGAAAGGTATTTTTGTGTAAACTGCTTCTGATTTCCACTGGTCACCATGTACGAGTAATCGAACCGGATATAACAAATTGTGACAAGTTCGAGTGCAATATGACTGCCATAAGAATACTCAATAAACAATAAAACAACAACAATAAAAACAATACCTCCTACGTTAGTGAGCAGAGTCCGTGCCTAGCAGTGGGACGTTTTAAAGGATTATAGAAGAAAACAGATAGTGAATTTCATCGAAAAAAACGTTTTTATGTATTTAAACTTAAAATACAGAACTATAATAACTTGAAATACATACCTAAACTTATATGGGTTTTTAAATTACCGTGGTTATTTGACATTTTAAGAAGTAACAACGGCTTTACTCACTATCGAAATACGAGCTGTGTGGCTCGACATTTCGGCCAGAGTGCTCATGATGATGGGCCATACGTTTGGCCCGAAACGTCGAGCCACACAGCTCATATTTCGACCGCGAGTAAAGCCGTTTTGTATTCTTATAATACCTACACTTAATAACTAGAATAATATCTAAAAAACTAAACTTAATAATAAAGAATTTATAACTGCGGTCTTGGCCTTGGACTAAACTTAAAATCTCCAAACCAAACATACATAAAATAAAGAGTGCAGCATTTATAAAAAAATATATATATATATATATATAACTAAAAAAACCATTAGGTATACTTTGGACTACACACACAAACACAACTAAAATAACTCTTCCTCCGTACTTAAACAAAATAATTTAAATTTCACTTTACACAAATTTAAATTTTCACTTTCCCTTAAACAATGTATCATCTTGGACTATTTTTATCCATCTTTCTCGTATTGATCCCTTAGAAGGATGTGGAAACCTTGTAAAAAAATTTTTTTCTTGAAAATTTCTCAATTACTTACTAATTAAAAAAAAAAAAGAGAATAGCGACACCCCTAATTAGCGGTCAATTCACTCTCATATTTTAACGTGGTTTAATACATATTTATTTACTTTCATACATGATATCCCAGAACTCTATTTCTAATCATTCATATGTCGCAGCCCTAATGAGCGCGTTTAATTTATTTGTTTAATTAAATAATGCTTATGTTATTGCAATGCTAGGTCAATACATAAAATGTACAAAATTTTCTAATTGAAGTAGCGTTGTGACAGCCCTAATTGGCCAGTTGAACCAAATATTTCTAAGCACATGGAAAACAAGATATTATATATAAGGTCTTTCAAAATTAGTTAATAGTACGCTAAGGGGGGGTTCTGTATCGTAAATAAATCACTTTTGAGGAACAAAGATTTTTTTTTACAAAAAAAAAAATTATAATAATGTAAAATGTAAAAAAAAATTTCTTTTCTTAATCGTTTCAGTTTCATGCCAGGAACAAAAAAGTCTTCCAACACATAGATCTCTTTCTTTCAGAAATTGTGAAAACCACAATTTTAGTTTTATTAGTATGGAATAGAAAGAATTTGATTTTTTTTACCAACTTACACGTGTTACATCAAAATGGTAATGAAGACTTTTTTGTTACTGTTATGAAAATGAATCGATTAGGCTATAAAAATCAACCACATATTTTTTTATTTAAATACATACAAAACATTTTACATAAAAAAAGCCCAAGGTCCAAAAAAAATTATATAGGTTTTACTCCCTATATGATGCAGAACCCCCCCTTTGCGTACTATTAACTAATTTTGAAAGACCTTATATATTAAGATCACAATGAAGTGATACTTACCTATGAAATGAGATGCCATCAGTTTTCCCAATATTTTTGGTATGATTTTTGCAATATCGCAATTCGCAACACACAACCGGGCATAAGAATGACTGGCGCGATGCGAGCCGCAGACGGACGGCAGCGAGCGCGCGGACGGCGCGTCCGCCGCGTTCGGTCGCTCGCGAGCTACTAGTCTCAAGAGGGTCCTTCCGCGTAATGGTTACTCCACCGCGGTGGAGCGAAGGCTGTTGCCCGGGTAAGAGGTCTAGTAGAATACATGATACGTCATTGTTGACTGCCAGGATATCTTGGAGTTATTTGAGCTATATATACTAGGTCGGGTCATAAGTTCTGTCACATATACTTTATTAAATAAATTGTACGACTTTTTATGTTAGTATAAAATATATATATGAAAAGAAAGGTAGATTAAAGTAGATTAAAATTTTATTAAAATTATTCGAAAAGCCCTCCCAGATTTTGAATACAGACTCTCAACCTGCCTGGCCAGTTGTCGATCGCAGCACGCACGACGTTCGTGTTTATATCAGCAGCTGCTTTAATCCAGGATGCTTTGAGAGACTCCAAATTCTGGTGAGGTTTAGCGCAGACTTTCTCCTCCAAATGTTGCCATATTTTGTAATCCAATGGTTTCAAGTCTGGGCTGGAGGAGGGCCATTATTGGTGCCTGATGAAGTCGATTCCTTGTGCAGTCAGCCAATGTTGCGTGCTTGCTGCCCTATGAGCCGGCACAGAATCTTGTTGGTATACCCAGTGTCTGTTTTCGAACATTTTGTGAGAAAGAGGTTCCACAATGTTTGAAAGCACCGTATTTTGATACAACACGGCACTGGTTTTTACACCTTTCTCACAGAAAAACACCTCAGTTAGGCCTGAATATGAGACTGCAAGCCAAACCATGAATGATGGGGGATGATGCCCAAGCTGGACTCTCGGGATACGCCTGCCCACTTCTTCACTGATAAACTTTATCATTTTTTTTGTTGTAACTTTGTTCAACGTAAAAAAAAAATTTTTTGAAAAAAGGATTTCGCGGTACTTTTTTCCCACGTACCGCCTTAACAAAGGCCGAGATCTCACTATCCTTATTTTTTTTCAGACGCTCATAAACAAAATTTCCCATTATCTTTCAATAAGCTCGTAGTCCAAGGTATTCATTTAATACTCTTTTAACCGTGGTTCTGCTTAACCGCATCTGCAGAACTAACAATGTTTGCTTGCGCGCGGGATTTCATTGGATTCGTGCCCTCACTGCCTTGATGACCGCCGGTGTCCTAACCGTACGAGGCCAGCCGCTCCTCTTGCCATCTTGGAAGCTCGAATCTTCACTGAATAGTTTGATTATACGATAAACACACCTCAGTGTTTTTTTTTTCTTAATTTTTTTTAAGTTTGAAAATCTCAGTTTTGGCTTAACCGCAGCGGTGCAACGCAATAACTGCGATTCTGTCTTCTTTTTGCGTCCACTTTATGTTTTAAAATGGAGTAAAATAATTTTATTTTTTATTTTTAAAGACGCAGAACGTTCCTAATTTAAAATCAATCAAAACATTTCTGGCCAGTATTCAAAATTTTAAAATAATAAGGCTGTGGCAGAACTTATGAACCGACTGCGTATATATAAGCGGTGGGTGGCCGAGTGGTTTGGCATGGGCTTCTCATGCGAGAGGTCCAAGGTTCGAATCCGTTCGGCGTGTACCAATGATCTTTTTCTGACGAAAATTTTACGTGCATACCTAAACCTGCTGCTTCACCGTTTGGAACTGGTGTAAAACTGTAGGTCCCTTCCCTTACCCCTTACTAGATGGTAGGCTCAAATTGTAGCCGACTGGGTTGGTACCACCGTACTGGATGTAAGATGGCCGCATAGCAGCCTCGGCTGTGTTCTCCTCTAGTCCAGTATTGCCAGAAATCCAGGGAAGTCTCCGGTATGGCACCTACATTCTCGGAGGTGATATTGGTTGGTCAGAGCATGCGCTTTGGCCTCTCCGAATGAGCCACCCATACCGGATTACATAAAAAAAGCTAGCACCACTTCCTGTGAAGTTTGCATCGGAGCCATGTCGCTAATATTATCTGTAACTTTTGTATTCATACCCATACAGTCATTCCTTGATTATTTTTCTACGGTAGGTAAGTAATTTTTAGGTTTCCGTATCCCGTACTGGAAGCCTATTACTAAGCCTCCGCCGTCCGTCCGTCCGTCTGTCCGAGGGCTGTATATCTTGAACCGTAATAGGTAGCCCCTTGAAATTTTCACAGAATATGTGTCACTATGGCGGGTATAACAACAAATAATAGAAAAAAGAAAATGTTAAAAATTAAGGGGGGCTCTCATACAACAAACATCCGAAAAATCGATTAGTCACAGTACCGAATAATAGATGGGGCCACAGGCTTTTATGCATTGCATTGTTCAAAGACAAAAGATAGGCGGATAATAGCGGATAGATACGGAAACCTCCGTGCGCGAGTAAAACTCGCACTTAACAGATTTTTATTTAAACTTTAGGTCCGATTTGCGCAGCCGGAAAACAATTGTTGAGGGAGTTGGGCAAGAGGCTGCGCGAATCGTCTATCTGGGGACAGTTAAGCCGGCTCGTTCCTCCTCCAGCTCGTCAGTCTGGCCGTGCAGAGGGGGAACGCTGCGAGCGTGCCTTTCCGCCGTCGTCTCGGTGCCCATGGATGAGATTTTCTATCTCGTTTAATGGGCATTGGGCACCGAGACGTCGTCGTTGGTGGCTCCTGGCAACGCTGCAATTCCGGCTCGTATATCCCTGGTCGGTTTTGATGATTGATTAATGTTTTTAGGTTTAGATTGAAATTTTTAAGATAGTTTAAGATTGTTAGTTTAATATAATAGGTTTATATGTTATGTTATTAAATATAGTTTTTTTTTATTTGTAATTATTTTAAAATATTTATATACATCATTCCCAATAGATCAATGAACTCACAATAATTACTCCTTTTCCAAAATGTATTGGTGCCTCAAGTCTTGATTTATTTAATGAGTGTTGGTTTTTCTCTCTGATGCGTCATCGGTTTTGCCCACTCGATCTTATCCCTATTTCGTGCTTGCGTATCACTATTATTATTTACAAATAGTTTTTTCTTCACTCCGATTGGTTCTCGCTTCCATTCATAACAGAAAATCAATACCGACGTAATTGGGAAGATGACTTGAATTTTGCTATCTCTGGCATCAAACTTCCCCGACGTTATGTCGTTGGACTTAGGGATGATGTTCCTGATTCTCTCATCTTACAATCAATTATTTGGACTAGTCCGACATTAATTAATTACTTAATGATGATAACGGAAGATGATTATTAAGACCGCGTGTGGTGGCGTGCCTTCGGAGAGGCCTATGTCCAGCAGTGGACTGATACAGGCTGATAATGATGATGATGATGATGATAAAGACAAGATGTCATTAATTCGCTTAAATACAATTATTTTTATAAAAGTGGTCCCGTTTAATTTATTTGAATGTTAGGTATATAAATAAAGTGTTTTGAGAAAAATCAATTAGCGTTGCCATGGAAAGAACACCTTACGAAACTGGGAAATAATAATTTCATTTTAATTCAATTTAGATTTTGTAATACAGAAGCACATTGAAAGAACGACTTAGCGATGCGGGTGCGACAAGGGTTCCCTATTATGGAAATTGATGAGCTACTGACATTTCTGATTTCATTCTAGATTTGATTTACGCCCGTTGTCGCTCCCCTTCTTCTTTTATCTCGATTTGATTTATGTATTTGCACCGACGACGTAGATGATATTATATATTTATCGTAGGTATCAATATTTCTGTGATTTGTCTTTATGGTCTATTGATCGAGTTATACCTACATAAAAATGTATCTCTGTATTTATGAGTATTACAGTACAGTAGATAAATAAGTTCGAATACACTTTCCAACTTTTTAATAAGTAGTGAAAACTAGTTATTAACTACTCAAAAGTCGTAATAGATGAAAAATATCTTCCCAAATATGACCCCTCCTCCGAACAGAGCACCTTATTTCTTATTTCTACAACTAAGAATCAAGTGCTCGAAGTACCTACAATCAGTCATTAAAATTTAGATTCGCGCGTAAAACCTTATCACACTCACTTGCAGACTGCGCTAGCCTTTCCCTCAACATTATGCGGGACTGACCAGCGTGCGTGACGATGTTCCACAGATGAATCTCCAGATTGTTTCATGACCTTGCCTACGGGTATGTAACTTATACCTGTATTTCGTGACTCAGATATTTATGCATTTCCTTCGCAGTAAACCATTCGTCTGTCGCCCATATAAAACCGTTTGGTTTGTCAGCTCGTGTTTCAAACGTCACGTTTCTGTCATTCATTAGGTACATCTTATGAAATCGTGCGTATGTATTGAATGTCGCAGGTCTCACAATCGGAGGAAACCGTAGACGGGAAAAAAAATTTATGATCGAAGGAGGAAACTCACTTGCTCAACCGTTTAGTTTAAATATATGTAGGTAGGTAAAAATTTTATCACAATAAATTTGGTTTCCAAATAGGTATATGTTAGCAACAATTAAATTATGCAATTTATGTACTACTTATATCATCATGTGTATACCTACAACAATTCAGAACTTCTCTTTTTTGAAGGCTATGGAATGAAATTCAAAATCGAGCATCACATCATTATCGAGATTCTCTATGTGATTTCTCAGAGAAATCAATGGATCGACATACTTACTTAAAATATATTTTTAACGGACTTCTTCAAAAAAAGGATTACCCGACTTCCAAAAAAAACAATGAGGATATCAATTCGATCCGTATTATGTAATATCGTTGGAATTGCACAATATTCGTAAATGTTAGTCTATGTGGTATTCTAAAGAGGTGGGCCACATTTCATAAGTTTATGTATGTTTGTATGTTTGTCCACGAATTTCTCGGAAACTAGAAACCGAATTGCCATAGTACCAATCGCTGATATACCTTACTTAAAAGAGTGAAATAAAAACCTGTTTTAAAAAACATTGAACCGACCTAAAATAAACATCTAGAACTTAAAAGTTTTAAATAATATTTTGATTAATATTCGGACCCTTGAGTTGAAGGCGGTGCAGTACAGCACGCCTGAAAATTGATAGATGGACCCAATTAGTGCTTTTGTACCACCTTGAACTCAAGGGTCAAAATATTATTTTATATACTTTTAAGTTCTAGTTGTTTTTTTTAACTCGGTTCAATGTTTTATAAAACATTTTTTTTCTAATTCAAATAAAAGTATTCGAAAAACCAGCACTTGCCCCCACCGCGCCACACGAGCCGCGCCAGCACGCCGCGCCGGCGGCGCCGTCGCACGGTGGGGTATTTGAGCGATTTGGGCGGCCAAAATTATTTTTGTAGTTTATTCGGTTGTAAGTGTACTATCCAACTAATTTATAGCAATTTTAGTGATAGGTACTAGTTTTACATTGAATAAAATGATTTTTTTCTTATTTTCACTACATTTAATTATGTACATGAAATAAGAATAAACAAATTTACAACGTAGATCAGTCAGAAGATGAGAATTCCTCGTCAGATGACAAGTCAGATTCACCTATATTTTCCCCATCATGAGACTCTTCGGTGTCTTGTGCTTCATGGGGTTCCGTAGGAAGCAGCATATCTTTTGTTTCTTTTTTCCATTCGAGTCATTATTTTAGCATTTGCTGGCCCTGAAAAAAAACGGTCAAGAGCGAGGCAAGCTCTCACAATTAGGGTTCCGTACTAAAACAACAATATGTTAACCCTAAACTTTCTTTATTTATGTACATAATAGTTTTTCTTTTTTTCAGCAACTATAACATATTCGAAAAAATCTGCCTGTTTTTTTCCTGTTTTCCTGTAGTCTATGGCCTAATGTCTACAAACCCTATTAAAATAAAAAAAATTGCTTTAGAAACCTAGGAGAACAGGGGGGGGGGGGGGGGGAACGGTAATTTTTTTCACATTTTTAGGTATTTCTTTAAGACCACTACACTAAAAATTCTAAAAAATCCAATCTTTTTAAAATCCTTACAATTAGCTCTTTTCAACGATACCCCACACGATATGTTAATAAAAAGATTTTTTTTTCATTCTAAACTGACCCCCTTAATAATCTAAAATAAAATTTTATCTAGTTATTGGCTAGCGATATCTGTGCGCGTCATCAAAATCTATCATTATGCCAAATTTCAAGTTTCTACGTTTCTTAGTTTTCGAGAAAAACCTCTGACAGTCGGACGTACGGACGGACGGGCGGACGAACGAACGGAAGGACGGACACCGGAGTGATCTTATAAGGGCTCCGTTTTACCTTTTAAGGTACGGAACCCTAAAAATACAAGGAAAACTTACACTTCGTAATTAAATGCAATTACGACCTATGACGATCTATGACCATTTTTTCCCAAGACCAAGTGATTCCGGGGCTACTTTTTACAAAATTATATAGTAGAAAGATCAAGGTAGTTGATACATAAAAAAGAATTGCCGGGAAATGCCGGGAAGTGCAACTAATCATCTCCGATATCTATAAAAATGGGACAAAAACAATAATTATTTTAGAATTATTAAAATGTTTTCTACAGTGGTCATAGTAGTACTTATTTCAATAAAACTATATAAAAACTATACACACTTACCCGCTCTGTTAAAATCCATAAAGCTTCACTGTTATCAAAAACCCACGGTTCTAATATTAAATTAAGAAAATGTTGTTTCGCACGGAACTCAAAGAAATACACGTACGCTCGCACCGACAATCAAGTTTCGACCCACCTGTGCGGGCCTGTAGTTACGCGGGCAACGTAACGAATGTTACTGGATAGTTCCCTCATGAGTCATCTTTGGTGCCCTGCCCGTATTTTCAACTTGCGTTCATTTTTACAAAATGTACTTATGGCCGCCCAGATCATTCCAATACCCGTTAGTGCGTCGCCTCCTCCGCCGCCAGGCCGGTTTCAACAAAATAGTCTCAACAATTATTTAAACGTCAAAATGTGAGATCTCACTAGTACTATATATTATTGTAAATGCATATCGAAAGTAGGTAGGTATCGTATTGCCCTCGCGCAAATGAATAAATAAACACTTTCGTAACCACTTCGCAACCGTCAATCACACAAACGAGGACTTACAAATTCAGAAAGCAATCGCAAAGTTGAAGCGAAGAAAATGTTATAACCACGCCTTGGTCGTGCAACGAGTTTGTCGAGAGCTCGATTAACATTTTTTCTGAAGAATTTTCTCGTTTATCTACTAATTTTTGAAATTCCTAAAAGTTTTCTGAAGACTTGGAAACTTGAATTAGTGAATAAATAAATTGCCACAAACATTTTCCTATTTCGTTGTAAAATGCGAAAAGACCCAGATTAATCAGTACCTAGTATAATGCGCGGGACGGATCTCGGCGTGTCGTCGCCGCAGCGAGCGACCCACCACGCGAATACACTATACAAGTACAGTGCGGGTGCGAGGGAGAACACTGACGAACCGCTGCGGCGGCGACACGCCGAGATCCGCCCCGCGCATTATAGCTATGTAACTATATAATATACGTAGAAATGTTCTACTGGTCTGGAGTCCGGACAACCTACAAAGGAAGGATATACAGGGCGACTAGTAATTCGATCTATTTCTTGAAAGGGGTTATACTAGAGGTTATTTGGAACAACATTTAACCCCCATCAACTGTTTTTTTTATGAAAAAATTTACATAAAAATAAAAATAAAAATTCATTGCATACCTTTTATTTCTGATATTTTGAGAATGTTGGGCCGTTATTTTTTTTTAAATGATTGGTAGCTTACCATCTTTGAGAAAAATATCAATGGAGTGCCCAAAAATAAGGATATATTTTTTTAAACTTTTTTTCGATTACAAGTCATAAATTTAAAAAAAAATTTAAAACCCCGATATCTCGGAAACCGCTCATTTCCGACCCCCAGTTGATAGGACGTAATTTGCTCTAAATAACCTCTAGTATAACCCCTTTCAAGGAATAGATCGAATTACCAGTCACCCTATATAGGTACCTACATATTATACTACCTACGTTTCCAAATTGTATTCGACCATTGACCAAAGAGGAAAAAAAGTAACGAGATTAAACCAACCACCGACCTCACATTCAGCTAGACATGAACATGACATGAAGAGGGTAGGTAATATGTGTTTAAGCTTTAACTTCAATGTGTGTTATAGTTATTATTTTATATGCCTACTACCGGTTCCTACTACCAATAAAGGTCAGACAGATGTCAACGAAATACTCGTGCATAGTTACCGAAATGTCCCAAGGAATTTCAACTGTAGTGGATAATTGAATTGATAAGTTGGGAATTAGGTAGGAATTTGAAATGATAATAGGTCAGTTGGTCAGTCAGCCAGTCAGCCAACGTTAGCGTCTGTTTTCAGTAGTTAGGACTGTGAGCGTGTGTGTGTGTGTGTGTGCGTGCGAGGGTGCGTGCGTGCGTGCGTGGTTGCGTGCGTGCGTGCGTGGGTGCGTGCGTGCGTGAGGGTGTTTAGGGGTGTGTGTGAGGGTGTGTGTACATTAAAACAAAAGTTAAAACTTAAAAAATTAAAACAAAAGATAAGTAGGTACGAAGTGTCCCGCGATCTAGAACCACTGCAACTCCGTAGGGATGTCGGCTCCCTAAGTTTGTTCTATCCCTTATTCCATGGGGAATGCTAGGAGGAGGTCCCCGATCGCGATCCCGCCGCGCCGCGCCGTCCCCTTTCCACCTCCGCACCACGCGCACTGGGCAGGGATTGCATCCTTACACGCTGGACTTACCGCAGATGCGTAGGTACCAATCGGTTCTGCAGATCTTTTCTCTACAGAACCGGTTATCTCTGGAACGCTCTCCCTGCCCATATATTTTCCCCCAAGTACAATCAAGAGGGGCGTGGATGGGCATCTTTCAGTCCGGCATGGCATTCGCAACCCCCGCATACGACCGAATGCCCATGGGCGTCGTTAGACACCTTATGGGTGGTTCGGCACCATATATCGCCCTTTGAATAAAAAAAAATTTCGAGTGAGAGCAAAGAGGTACATACAGTACCTATCTACTAAGGTCACATTAAATACTAATATTGTACATACATACCACACGCTGTATCCCGACAATCGGGGTAAGCAGAGTAGTCGGTGTTGTGCTGCAAGTACTCTTGTAGGCACAACTTACAAGAGTACTTATTAATATTATGGTAAGATGTATATACAGGATGTTCGGCACATCGACCGACAAATTTTTTTTGTAGGTAAGTGGGCTCATTTGCAACGTTTTGACCGATGAAACCTTTCGTCAGATGTCACGTGGTATCGAGATACGATTTTTTTTCTTTATTTTTTAAAATTACCAAAATTCCAGCTATAAACCCTTGTAACTTTTAACTTTTTGTTTATGATTTTATCAGCACGAAATAAAATTTATTGAATTTTACAATGTAACCTTGTTCTAGAAAAAATATTATTTGATGAAGTTAATAGGTACAATGAAAAGGTTTTATGACCTCCCAAAGTCCCGAGAACGAGTAAAAATGTGACTGAATCTTAATTTCTTAATTCATAAAAAAAAAACTAATAGCTATTGAGTGCTTCATTTTCTTTTAAAAATTTCGCTACCTTTACAATGGTATACCACATGTCATACAAATAATTCACTATGTGGTCAAAATTAGGCACAGAGAGAGACAGAAGAGAACGACAACACGGGCACTAATCGGTGGTCGATCCCGTATTGAGAGCGTTTTCGGGAACATTTTCAAATTTAAGACATGTACCGGTCGCGCGGGCCCTCCCTGCAAATTATCCCTAATTTTGTCGTTCTGTTCTGTCTCTGCGCCTAATTTTGGCCACATAGTGAATTATTTGTATGACATGTGGTATACCGTTGGAAAGGGCGTAAACTAGCGAACTTTTTAAAAGAAAATGAAGCTACCAATTGGTGTCGGTTTTTTTAATGAATAAAAAATAATAATAAATATAAATAAGTAATGAATAAAAAAAATTTGATTCTGTCATATTTTTACTCGTTCTCGGAACTTTGGGACGTCATAATACCTTTTCATGGTATTAACTTCATCAAATAATATTTTTTCTAGAACAAGGATACATCGTAAAATGGAATAAATTTTATTTCGTGCTCATAAAATCATAACCAAAAAAGTTACAAGGGTTTAAAGCTGGGATTTTGGTATTTTTAAAAAAATTAAGAAAAAAAATCGTATCTCGATACCACGTGACATCTGACAAAAGGTATCATGGGTCAAAACTTTGCAAATGACCCCACTTACCTACAAAAAAAATTGTCGGTCGATGTGCCGAACACCCTATAATATACATACTATAATGTAGATAATGTGATTTATTTATTTATTATAATTTAATTTTTGGATTTCATCTCTTGTAGGTACCTACTTACCAACATACAGGGTGTCCCAGAAACCGACGATAATCCTTTAACAGGAGATAGGGCTGCTAATTACCTCTCAGAATATCTAATTTTAGGTTTAGTAAAAATGGCTTAGTTTTTGAGATATTGTCATTTTTGTAAAAATCCAAAATTTTCTCCCTCAGCTCATTTTTTTAAATGCCACGAGTACAAATGTAAGATTTTCTTAAATCTAGTTTTTGTGAAATATTCCCGAAATATAAGGCTTTCACACGGTATAATTTATTTTTTTATGTTTAATCCTGTTTAGCTGGAAAACGACTTAAGAGCCACATGTTAAAAAAAATTCAGCGTCATACTTTGAGTTTAGCCCTTCGCGGTGAAAAAAAAAATTACTACACTAAAGTGGCATTATGCAAGAAAAATACGCCCATCTAATGTAGTTTTTAAAATGGTACATCACTTACCGCTTTGCCCAATAATTTATGAGATATTGTTATTTAACTGCAAAAAAACCTCGGAATTTGATAACTGTTCTACCAACTACGAATTGGAATAAAATAAACATTTGAAGTAATTGGTCTTTATTAACCTGTTAAAGTAGATGTTCAAATTGTTTACAACCTGCACAAATGCTAGCTCGACATCTTCTCACAAATGCCCGGTTGATGCGTCGAGCAAGTACTCGATGCAAGTGCAGATACGTCCACCTCCGATCCATCTATGGGGATATGCTTGGTCTAAAAAATTACGCACTTCTCTAGCGTAATGGGTTGGGCAGCCATCATTTTGCAACCACCTCCGTATGACCAATAGGTACATCTTCTAAAAGGCTCTGAAGCTCCTGTTTCAGAAACTCAAGATAATTCGCCCGTTTAAAGTCTCTACTATTCAACGGACGTCTTCTTGCCTCCTAGCCACTTGCATCCCCACAGATAGACCGGACGACGTCTAGATCACCAGATTTAAATCCGTTAGATCTTTATTATTGCGGCTATTTAAAAGAAAAAGTTTACGGGAAACCGGTGGAAAACTTGATAGAGCTCAAAGAAAGAATTACAGAAAGTTTTTTTTTATGTAAACTGACATGGTTGGCTACATCACCTACAACATCCGTTATGTCAGCCCATAACACCGGGTGAACTTGGCGCCACGTCAGTGCTTCCCTTCGGTCGTGCCGACTATAGTCAACTGGACGGAAAACACATACTATTTACATAGCATAGGTGGACGTATCTGCACTTGCATCGAGTACATGCTCGACGCATCAACCGGGCATTTGTGAGAAGATATCGAGCTAGCATTTGTGCAGGTGGTAAACAATTTGAACATCTACTTTAACAGGTTAATAAAGACCAATTTATTTCAAGTGTTTATTTTATTCCAATTCGTACTTACTGATTAGTTTAGGATATATAATTAATTTATTATATTATATAATATATATCTGTATCTATTTAAACGCATAATATGTCAACTGAATCTGACTCTGAAACATACTTTTCTGCCAATTCTTCTACTTCCAGGGAAAACTATAGTGATGCGGAAGATTCCATCTCTAACGAACCCCACCTTGGTGACACCTTACATGATACAGTCTCTAAATTCCCTAACAATTTCAATGTGTGTCACATAAATGCCGAGAGTATTCCTGCACACTATCCTGATCTCCTCACCACTTTCACTAGCCCGCACATACATGCTTGCCTTGTCTCCAAAACCGTGCTGAAACCCACCTTGCCGTCGACTTCTTATTCTCTTCCCGGCTATCAGCTCGTGCGGAATGACAGGACCAAGAAAGGGTGGGGAGGTGTTGCTGTTTACCTTAGGAGCAGCATTTCCCACAAAATTGTTGCCAAATCTCCTTCAGAATATTCTGCCTCTGCGGAATATATTCTCCTTGAATTAACTTTCAACCACTCTAAACTCCTACTCGGTGTCTTTTATTGTCCCCCTCAAATTAACTACTTCAGTCAATTTGAGCTTCTCTTAGAGCAGTATGCTCCAGAATACACACATCTGGTACTATTAGGTGACTTTAATACTTGCCTTGTCAAAGATGACATCCGTTCCCACAAACTTCTATCTATTACTAGATCCCTTAATATAAACAGTCTTCCCCTTCAGCCCACTTACCATGTGCGTGATTCTCACTCGCTTCTCGATCTTATTCTTACCTCACGGGACGATTTAGTTTCTCACCACGGTCAATTTACCGCTCCTGGTTTCTCTAACCACGACCTTATTTTTCTCTCATACAAAATGAAGCCTCCTAAGCAAAAAACCAAAGTCCACCTTCAGCGTAGTTTTGCCAAAATGGATGTTGACGCGCTGAGAGCAGATGCTGACTCCATCGACTGGACTCTTTTACTGAATTCAGACTGTTTCGACTCTAAAGTACAGATCATGTCTACTGAATTGACTGCTCTCTATGATAAACATGCTCCAATACATTCAGTACGAATCAAGCGTACTCCAGCTCCATGGCTGAACGACGGGATCCGCAGTATGATGGCTCGTCGGGATGCCTTAAAGCGAAGGCATAAACGCGAACAGACGGAAGAAAACTGGGAAAAATACAAAGCTGCGAGAAATCGGTGTAATCAGATGTGTAGAAATGCAAAACGCCGCCATATCAATGAGTCCATTGAAAACTGTTCTCCACACAATATGTGGAAGTTTCTACGCACTCTAGGTGTCGGCAAGTCATCGGCTGAGATTAATCAATTGATTGATCTCGATGGCTTAAACCGACATTTCTCCTCTTCTCCTATAGTTATGGACCCATCTGTTAAGGCTCACACACTTAGACAGTTGCATTCAGCCTTAATTTCCGACTCCGATCAATTTGGTTTCACCAGAGTCACTGACTGTGAAGTAAAACGTATCATCCTCTCTATTAAGAGTAAGGCTGTAGGTCCTGATGACATGAGTCGGGAACTGTTTTTGCCGATATTAGACAATGTTGTGCACATATTCACCCACATAATCAACCATTCGCTAGTGTCGGCAACTTTTCCTGAACTGTGGAAGAAGGCCTACATGATACCGCTCCCTAAGATCAGTTCCCCCACTCAGTTCAAGGATTATCGTCCTATTTCCATACTTCCTTTCTTATCTAAAGTACTTGAACGTGTGGTTCACTCCCAACTTTCCATGTATCTTTCTTCAAACTGCCTCTTAAATCGATATCAATCGGGATTTCGACCATCTCATAGCACAGTCTCTGCACTGGTCAAAATAACCGATGATATCCGTCATGCAATGGATGATCGGAAACTTACTCTGCTGGTTCTACTTGATTTCAGCAGTGCTTTCAACACTGTTGATTTCGAAATCCTTCTTGCTATACTGCGTTCCTTGAACATTTCACAGTCAGTACTCGATTGGTTCTTTTCCTATCTCAGCGGTCGTCGCCAGTGTGTACGTGTCAATAATGCCACTTCTAAGTGGTGCGACATCACTGCCGGCGTACCACAAGGCGGTGTACTCTCTCCATTACTATTTTCCATTTTCATCAACAATATTGTTGTCTCTCTTATGGGTTTCTACCATCTATATGCTGACGACTTGCAGCTCTACCGTCACTTCCGTCTCGAGGACACTCATACTGCCGTAGCCCTCATGAATATAGACCTTGAGTCTGTACTCGATTGGGCTGTGCGCTTCGGGCTGCTCGTTAATCCTGCTAAGACACAAGCCATAATCATCGGATCACCTAAATTGTTGGCAAAGCTGGACAGGGATACTCGCCCGGCTGTTGTTTTCAATGGCATAGCTATCCCCTACAGCAAGTGCGTTAAAAATTTAGGGCTTATGATCGATGAATCTCTTACATGGAGTGTGCAGGTTAATGAGGTCAGTCGTAAGGTCTTCTGGAGCATGCACTCTCTCAAGCGTCTGCAAAACTTCATTCCCACTGGCACAAAAATTACGCTCGCTCAATCTCTCTTATTGCCAATTCTAGATTATGCCGATGTGTGTTATCTTGACCTAAATGAGGATCTCCTCAACAAACTCGACCGTATTCTCAACTTGTGCATTCGCTATATTTTCGGATTGCGCAAGTATGACCATATATCTGAATATCGAGCTCGCCTTCAGTGGCTCGATGTTCGTGGTCGCAGGAACTCTCACGCCCTCACTCTTCTCTTCCGCACACTTGATGCTCCCAAATATTTGAGTGAACGATTTGAATTTCTTTCTTCTCACGGTCTGGCTTTAAGATCTGCTGACAACTTACTCTTGGCAATACCGGCTCACTCAAGCACGTTCTACACGGACTCTTACACAGTACAAACAGCTCGCCTCTGGAATAATCTGCCCGTGCATTTACGCTCCTGTACGTCTATGAATGTATTTAAGATACATTTAAACAAACTTCTCCTTTCCTTACCGAAGTAAATGCAATTTTATATTACATACATATGTTTACTCCCCTTCTCTTACTCTCCTGTCATTCAGTTGATTGTGTTGCACAACGGTACCACCGATTAATGTACATAATAAGTAAGTTTATTATATATATATATATATGCTTATTAAAGTATTTATGTAGTATTCATATGTAGTTTATTTCTTTACAGTCTAACACATTGCCACAAACAATTCTTGTTCGCCTGCGTGTACTTCTCCCACATCCCAAAGGTTAGTTAGAATAGAATGCCTCGCGGCATTAAGCTCGCCTGTTGTACCTAATTTTATAAATTGGTGTTCAATAAAGAATATATACATACATATACATACTTGGTAGAACAGTTATCAAATTCCGAGGTCCTTTTGCAGTTAAATAACAATATCTCATAAATTATTCGGCAAATCGGTAAGTGATGTACCATTTTAAAAACTACATTAGATGGGCGTATTTTTGTTGCATAATGCCACTTTAGTATAGTATTTTTTTTTTCACCGCGAAGGGCCAAACTCAAGGGATGAGGCTGAAAATTTTTTAACATGTGGCTCTTAAGTCGTTTTTCAGCTAAACAGGATTAAACAAAAAAATAAATTATACCGTGTGAAAGCCTTACTTTTAGTATATATTTGACAAAAACTAGATTTAAGAAAATCTTATATTTGTACTTGTGGCATTTAAAAAAATTAGCTAAGGGAGAACATTTTGGATTTTTACAAAAATGACAATATCTCAAAAACTAAGCCATTTTTACTAAACCTAAAATTAGATATTTTGAGAGATAATTAGTAGCCCTATCTCCTGTTAAAGGATTATCGTCGGTTTCTGGGACACCCGTATATCTTGTAGACCCGACCCGACCGACCCGGAATGATAGTAGGTAGATACCCATACCCAGTCTGTCTACTGATAGATAACTACTAAGCAACATGGAATGCATGTAGTATTCGTAGGTATCAGATGGATAATACCTACTACGGATAACTTCGGAATTCTAAGAAGAACCTTGAATTGCCAAATTTGTCAGCTGACTGTTGTTAAGCAACCCTGAGCGCGGTCAGTACTTGGATGGGTTCGATCGTTGGAGGCTGGAGGCTGGGTGGTACCGCTCGATCGTTGAGGGCTGACCGTGGTTTCATTCCACGTAAAACTGTTTAGGTCCCTTCCCTTCATAGGTGGTAGGGTTTGTCCCGCCCGAGTTGGACCACCACACTGAATGAAACGTCGTCGGTCGAAACGGCTATAAATAATTCGTGTTTTCTGTCCAGTCCAGTGTAGCCGACATGAAAATGAAGGGAAGCACTGACATGGCACCTAGTTCAACAGGTATTATGGGTTGACATCACGGATGTTGTAGGTGATGTAGCCAACCGTGTCAGTTTCCATAAAAAAAATAAAAAGTGGCCTCACTCAAGCCTGAATAGTCGGATAGGTCGTGTTATGTATGACAATCACAAATCATTCGCTATATTTATTATATTCGCGATCACGTATCACCGGGAATGTTCACAATCTGTGCAAATACCGTACGAAAGAGCTACTAGTCCGGCGGTTGAAGCTTGAAAAAGGGTGCATTAATTGTGCTTAATTAAGCTTGCATTAATTCATAATAAAGTTTTTATTTTCTCGTTCGCTAGTGTATCCTTATATTAATTGGATTTTCAGAGTTCTTATAGAAATTTTCAGAGCATTAGGAAACATTTTTTTAAGTTCTCCTTCTCACGGAAGAATATTAGAGAGGAAGATTTTAGTTTGAAAATGTTGGTGATATTTGTATCTAGGCTGTAAAAAGGAAAGTATTTCCGATAGAAAGAACATTACTTTTTTCATATACTAACAACGCATGGTGCGTTATTGATTATGTATGACTTAAGTCTAAACGTCATGTCATTCTTTACAGAAATTATTAATTTTTGTTTACAACATCGATACAAATATTGGAAACATTTTGAAACAAAAATTCACAGATCTCATGCATTACATGACCTTTGGGTACATTGAAAATGACTTTTAGGGCGTATTCAAATATAAGCGCATAGTGAGTCGCCGACTGTGAGCGTGCTGACTGTGCTATAAGAAGCGCGGTCAGTGAGTTAAAACGCAATCTATTCTGTGTAAAAAGAGCATATGTATTGTGTAATTACATTGTAACGTAGTAGTCTGAGATAGCCAGAGAGAGTGATACTGACTGGCGGCTGAGGCGAATGAGCGGCTTTTACGCCTTCAGTACGCGGCGTTGGGCATACTGTACGCCTATTATGAATATTAAAAGTAATATAAATACAAAAAAATCTGGGGGTAGGAATCACTTCGCACCTACCGCTGTTCTTAAAGTGGAATCACTATCAGTTGTCCCGATCCGAGACATGGCCGTTTTAATTTTAACAGCTGTCATCCGAAACAAAGATCTCAACGAGATCTATCATTTGTCCCAGCAGACGAGTAGTCTAGTATTGGTACATTCCGAGATATAACCGTGTAACTTCAAAAGCTGTCATCCGAAATGAAGATCTCGACGAGATCTATCATTTTTCCCAGCGCACGAGTAGTATAGGATCGGTAGTTTCCAAGATGTAGCCGTTTTCATTTTGACAGCTGTCATCCGAAATGAAGATCTCGGCGAGATCTATCATTTTTCCCAACACACGAGTAGTCTAGGATCGGTAATTTCCGAGATAATATAGGTAGCCGTGATAATTTTGACAGCTGTCATTCGAAATGAAGACCTTTTCTTCCTGAAATATGTCAATTTTTAAAAATAATTAAAACTAGACCTAACAATAAGCAAATTTTTGAAAAATTTACATAAATTGTCAAAAATAAAATTCAAAATTAAAATTCTTAATTTTCAAGTATATGCATACACGAAAACCATTCTAACTACTCACACATGCAAGATAAAGACGACTCGTAACTCGCGTAGAGTGCGCGGCACGTAACTTGGCCTCTGTGCGAGAGGGACGGCGTTATACGCATGCGATCGTTGGTATAACGCTGTCCCGCTCGCACAGAGGCCAAGTTACGTGCCGGGCAGTATAACGTAAAATAAAAAAAAATCATAACTTCAAAATGGTTCACTTTTTTTCAAAAAATAAAAAACCATCCCCACATATTGAGTCAATCTACAATTTGAAAACGCCCCTTTTGATAGTTATTTTAATGTTTGTTAGGTAGGTTTTTTAATTCTTTAGTTATTTATTAGTATTACTTTTTATATTTTATGAAAATTAATGTTTTGTTTAGCATGTGAAAAATGTATATTCAGAAAATCTACAATATAAAAGTTTAAAATATATATTTAGAAATATGTTTAAAAGTGCCCCTTTTTAAACCCCCTAAAAACGGCTATTATAAGCGGTTTTTAGCGGTTTTCTCAAAAACCTTCGAACTTTTCACCTTTTTTTTCACCATCTTATAGCCCACGTGGATAGAAAAAATTATGACAAGTTCGAGCGCAGTCTAACTGCCATATGAATGATCAATAAACAATACAATACAATAGGCGTCGTTTGACACCCTAAATTTTCACGTAGCATTAAAACTCACGACACCAGCGCGAATTCGCATTCTCGCTGGAAATCGGGGATTATACTTAAGCGATCGAGAAGACATTTTCATGTCAAAATTGTCTTTAATATTCTTCCGTTGAGAAGGAATAAAAGTAATGCACTGAAAATTTCTGTAAGATGTCTGAAAATCTAATTCATTTACCTAGGGATACACCAGCGAACGAGAAAAAGAAAATATTATTATAAATTTATGAAAGCTCAAAACCTAGATCCACTGGGCGTGCGAAATGTACGAACGAGCCGCGCTACAGGTATCTGGGAGTAGGTACACACACTGTACTCCATGAACCGGAGCTAGAGCAATCTAGAGCCCATCCAACCATTCATCGAACACACCAGCCAGAAGCGAGGTGGCGCATGGCGGTCGGACTCGGCTGGCAGTCGGCAAGAAAACGACGACGTCACCGAGCAAGCGCGCAACCTAATCAGAACCAGCCGCTAGGCCGCCAGCCAGCAGCAGAGCAGGCAGACAGAAAACAGTCTCGCTTGGCGCGGCGTTGATACGAGACACGTCCCGTGGAACGAGCGTTCGAAATTCGAATCGAGTAAAACTCGACCGCACGAGTTTTGCCGCGCTTTTTAACTAATAAAAATAACCCGACCTTCGAATTTTCGTTTGAGTGCTGAATTTTGGTGATTTGTGTAAACGGTAATAAGAAGGTATTACCGGCTGAACTAAAAGTTGTGTGAAGTTTGCACGGGCCCAATGTTTCTGTAAACATTACGTACGAAGAAACTCAAGGACACCTCTGCGACTACTTATTTCGGTCGCTCGGTAAGTTTACAACTATTTTACCTATATTGCGAATGCATTTTTTTTTATTTTCTCTGCCAATCGATTCACGAGTTTATCGTGGTTGGTATACTCGTAGTCAATCTCGGAGTATGTTATTGAAGCAGTTAACAGCCGCGCTCGAGTAAAAATGTCTCGATTTTTCATGCGCTATCTACCTAATTGGAAGCGTTGTGTTGTGATAGGATAGATATGAGATTTTTAGGTATTTATATAAACGATGTTTGAGTAGAAGTGTTTCGGTTAGTAACATTGATATTACCTATAGCCCCTGGAGTTCCTAGATTAGATAGATGCAAAGCCGAAAATAAAGAGAAAAAAAATACATCCCGACCACGATTCGTACCTGGAACTCCGGCTTGAGTCGCCAGCGCGTTATCATTTCGCTACCGGGTCGATGACGTATTCTCTCCAAATTTCTAGCAGTTTCTATCATATTCATCTTCTATCTACTTATAGTATGACGTCAGCTCCTGCGTTCTGTCAACTTGCACGATTCCATAAGCCATAGTTAAGTCCTAACCCCTAGCTAGGGTTAGTAACTTTTCGAGAGGCAGTCGTCGTTTATGCGTCCTACTTTCAGGTTGCAGCCACTTGCAACCTAGAATGAAAAATTTATAAAACCCGACTGCGAAAAACGAAGGCAATAACAAGGAAAGTTGATCGAAAGCGGCGCACAGATTCCCGCTGGGAACAGGGTGGATGTAAGCTGCGCGCTATATACATACTGTGTTTTCTTTGTGTTGTGTTTTGTTTGTGGAACTTGACAAGTAGGTATCTGGTTAGGTATGTGTTAAGAATTGGTTTTATGTGTTTGTGGTTTTTATTGTTGCTGCTGTTTGGGCAACACGTTTGGGATGTAGGGGCCAGGGGCTGGGTTAAGTTGCTTTTCTTAGTAATAATGTTTTTGTATAGGGTGTGGCTTAAAACCAGCGACTCCGCGTAGCTCGTTAGCTATATGGAGTCACATGCTGTGCCACACCATACCTTTTCCTATCATGGGGGCCGGGGGTACTAACCTATTCTTATTTTTCAAAGATGTATCACGATGTATGTTTATATGAGTATGTACTCCTGACTGTGAAATAAACGCGTTTTTACTTACATACTAACCCACTTTTTACTGGAAAAAATCCCCTCCACCCAACAGAGTTTCGTGAGTCCACTCCGGGGCAGAGGGCTCGTACCTACTCTATACCTAAGCAATTTTATAAGCGCTGAACAGCTGAACGTTAAAACTAGAAAAAAATATGTTCATAGAACCTAAATTTAAATCGAAGACGGTCTCCATGTGGCTACGAATCAGGGAATTTCCTGCGCTTGCTTGCCTAGTTTTTTTATTTTTTATTTATTTCGTTTACCTGAAATAACGATACCTACGCCCCTTTGCTAAAAGTAACGTACAGTACACGTCCATCGCCATCTAACTCGATGGTGGTATTTTGGTCACAACTTACAGCTATGTTTAATTAGTTAGTCTAGCTATCTGCTGAGGTAGAAAGAACGTAACCTACTCACTCGCTGTTTCACGAGATCTAACGGTTGGCCTACACACACAAATTGCATTAGCGGGTTTTGATTTCGCGAATGTTTTCGTCTGGTGCTTTAAAAACTATAGATGTGGACAGACAAAGACACCTGACCGAATTTAGACGGATTCGATCAGCACGACTGAAAGAAAAACCCATATTTTTTTTAGCTGACTCCTCAAATTATATTTATGTACATTTATGACTTTTGAAAGCTGTGAAAATTTGATTGGGAGCTTTAATTTTATGTATTATATGTTAGGGCTTACGCATTATATTACTTTGAAAAATACCCCGAAATAATTTACGGCATGCATGCAAGCAATCATTATTTCATTAATTCATTCATAAACCAGCCTTACAGCAGCAAAGGTACACAAAAGTGAAATACCTACTCATTCACAGATGAACTCATCTGATGAACATCTAATATTTATAATTCCATCACCACACTTCATCGACTCGGAAAATTGGCTCAATTCGTCAGAACATTTTCTGTGAATGAAGGAACTTTCCCAAGCAATGTACTTACGTGAGATTTTTCCTTAATGGTTATCGACAACTGTTTTGCGGAGTTTGGGGTTGGGGTAACGGCCTTAAAAAAATGGCAACCACTGCCGATTGTTATGTTCAATGTCGAAGACGCTTTGCAGATGCTCGATTGGCTTATGCGTGTGAAAAAACGATCCACGGTTGTTCGAATTGCTTGCTCGGATGAACGATTACGTCGACGGTAAAATGGACGTATGTTTCGTGAACTAAACTATGATTTTCGAAATAAATTTGCACAATTAACGTTGTGGTCGATGTGCTGTAATTTACCAGATTTCTTGCAGCACAACACCTATTGCTCTTCTAACCATTATTGTTCGGATGCTGTGTGAAGGTATGTATGTATGTAGGTATGTTCTTTAACATTATATTGTCATACTTATAGGAATATTATTTAAGGCTGTGCATCTATAAAATCTGGATGGTAGATACAAAACTTAATAAAATTATGCAGTCGTCGTTATCTCTACTCCTCCAGCGATAAACCGGTTCAAAGTGTTAGGCCATTTTCCCTGTCGGAGTCTTGTCGGAGTCGACGCCAAGATCCTTTGTGGCGTTTCCTCGTTTTCCTCAAGCGGCGCCGAGTTGTCTGCGTAGGGAGCGTTATAGCTGCTACCGCCGCCTCTACCGTCTCAGCTGCCTCTACCGCCGACCCCGATCGTCATACTGCTTCATAACTTCCACTCCTGGAAACGTGCATAACAACTCTTAGCACCTAATATAAATAATGAGTACCGTTCACACTGTCAAACTTCCTACCGAAACGAATATTAAAAAGACAAAAGACTCAACGCGCGAGACACATATATAAAAATACACCGCAGGCATAAAATGTTACACGTGACAAGTAGTCCTCCAAGGTATGTAGGTACATAACATTTGTAAAGTGGGATAAATAGCCGACGCAATGTACTCATGCTTTCATTTTCGCTTGTTTTTTTCGCCGCATCCTGTTGGCGAGCAATAAAAACATCCGGGTCAAAAAAGAATGGCGTGAAAAGGATATGAAAATGCATAATTTATCAAAGGGAAATGTTCTTTCCAGCATTACAAGCAATCTACGATGCTTGGGATGGCTTACTGCAGCGAGCCTGGATAGAGGCAGGCTTTATGCCGTACTTCACCTTCAAACACCCGTAAACATATAGGTATAGGTACCTACATATCTGCATATATAAGGTCTTTCAAAATTAATTCAGAGTACGCTAAGGGGGGTTTCTGTATCATATAGGGAGTAAAACCTATATAATTTTTTTTGGACCTTGGGCTTTTTTTTATGTAAAATATTTTTTTATGTATTTAAATAAAAAAATAGGTGGTTGATTTTTATAGCATAATCGATTCAGTTTCATAACAGTAACAAAAAAGTCTTCATCACCATTATGATCTAACACGTGTAAGTTGGTAAAAAAAATCAAATTCTTTCTATTCCATATTAATAAAACTAAAATTGTGGTTTTTCACAATTTCTGAAAGAAAGAGATCTATGTGTTGGAAGACTTTTTTGTTCCTGGCATGAAACTGAAACGATTACTAAATTTTTTTTTTACATTTTACATGAATAAAATTTTTTTTGTAAAAAAAAAATTCTTTGTTTTTCAAAAGTGATCTATTTCCGATACAGAACCCCCCCTTTGCGTACTCTGAACAAATTTTGAAAGACCTTATATAGGTACAGAGTTTATATTTTCAATTCAAGTGTTATCGATATTTCATGTCTTGACTAAATATTTAACTTATCTCAACTTGCATTTAAATAATTATTGCTATTTGCTATCGACAATTTACTAGGTGCATACTCTTAATATAACGACCTAGAGTTGTGCTTAGAGTTAGATAGATACTCATACGTAGAGACTGTCTACGTTATATAGATAAAGCTATTTATCCCATTGCGACCTATTGTGTTCTTCTTTTAAAGCTAGATTTCCTTTTTAGGGTTCCGTATTTTACAATAATATAATATAATGTGTGGTCCTTCGTGTACATTATTTAATAACTTTAATTTATTATACAGAATGTTTCAGGATAGGCTTGAGAAACTTCAGGAATAGAAAGTACTCATTATTAGAAGAAAAAAATCCTTATCACTCAAATCGAAATTCCGTATTTTTTTTTTCATACAAAAATTTAAAATTGTAATAAAAACTCGATGGACAGTGAGTATGGGGAGATTTGGCAACCACGCTCTCTAGGTCTAGGGAGTGCAATGACCTAGTCCAGTCCCCTTTTCCTTTTGATGTCATTCAAATTTAAGTTTTTTGAATTTACCTACATGCAGTTCAATTCTACTAATTAAGTATGTAAGTTAGTCATTTTATTTTTATTTAATAAAGGCGGACGTTAACCGTTCACTAAAGCTCGAAGAAACGATTTTCACCAAAAAGTACTATAAAATGACCGAATCTGGGAAAAAGTTTCAGAGCTTTTCGTCTTCAAATATGGACCCCTGAAGTTACGACACCCTACCCTGAAACACCCTGTTTAATAACTAGGGAATAATCCTATTACAATAAACATAAACATATCATTATCTCGTTAGAAGTTGTAGAAACCACAGAAACATTTTACTATGTGCAAAAAACTTTCAAGTTCTGCAAGAAAATTGTGTGGAACCACAAAATGGTAATAAACATTCAATAAAAAGAACCCTATCTTATTTTCAGGGTTATTTGTCGGTGTTTCTGATAAGTTTTTTCGACCCTCATGGCGACTAGAAATTGCATGCTAGTGAAAATACAGACGTGATAGTAGGCAGGTACTGAACTGAGACCATTCTTGCAAACAACTTTGCAAATCCTTCAGAAATATTTTCATAATTCACCTTTGTCAGAATAGAAACTATAAACTCTTTATTGTACACAATTGAAAGAAAAACAGTATATGAGTTTATACATTCAAAAGTAAACAGAATATGTTTGATATACAATATATTTAATATACCTACAATCGCAAATCTTTAGTGCCTTAGTGATTAGCATTTCAAAGGGCAAGCCATTATTTCGTACTAAAATAAAAGCGAGAAAACTTCTGAAAGAAGTGAGAGATGATTTTATTTGAAATAAATGTTTTTATTTTTTGGTCGGATCCAATTAAACATATTTACTTTGAAAGTCAATTTCGCCTTTAAATAAACCGTGTTTTGCAGTAGGTAATTTTTCTAAAATTATACTGAATAAATTATGTAGGTATGTAACTAGAATACATACATACGAGGAGATTGTATTATAAATAAGGATATGAATGTCGGAAAGGGCAAATATTTACTTATGCTTAGTTTTTAATACACATCTCCATCTTCATATCGGTTAGAGGTATCTGAATAAATTTGTATATTTTCCCTCGCGCGCTCGCTCTCGTGGCCGCATTAGGTCGAGGCGACATCGTGTCTGCTCGAGCGCACCCCTCTATAAGTTTTTGTGCGGTTTTCCAAATAGACCTCAGGGGCGACGGTGGTGGTGAGGCCGGGGCGGGACAGGTGTACGCGCCACCTAGCGGACACGTGTGCTCGCTTTAATGAAATTCCCACCCCCGCACGGTACCAGAACAGGCCATAGTCTGCCGACTGTAGTAGAGACCAGAAGCATTCCCTTTTTCAACTAAGCACTTTCTGAAACTCCACCTTTTTCTGTCCGCGCTATCGTTTTAACGCTCATTCAGGAACAGGCAATCTGTGTCTGTACGAGCACTATTCCGGTGCGCAATGGAGAAATCCTATCTGTTGTAAATGAGATGTTACTCCATTGGCACATTGACCCTTGGCAGGTCATTAATTTTGAACTATCGTGGTCGGTCGTAATCGTCGCGTCGCGTAGTCCCACATCGTATTATCAAGCTAATTTATATGTATACCCACAACGCGACCTATATTTATACATATGCTGAAGATAAAACTGATACAGATTTAGGTCTCAGTATATCTTGAAACATTTATTACGCCTACACTTTCCGCTGCCTTTCTTAGCTTAGAATTATTCGAAGAGATGAATAAATGGTATCGTGTAAATGTCTCGTTGACTTTCGTAATGTTGTGGAGCCCGCTGGGAGGCGCTACAGACATTTCTACATTGCTAGCGATCAAGCGCTTTTGCGGTAGACTGGCTACATCGGTGGGTACCCCTGAATATGCTAACGTAAAGCTTACACAGAACAATCCTAAAATACATTATCGAGACCCGCGGGCGAAGAAAGGTAACGGCGAAAACGATAGGTAGAGAAAGTTTTTTATTTGAAAGATGTAAATTTATTCACAGACTGATGAAAACCAGTCACATTTTGTTGTTTGCGATTCTGACCTATGATAATGTATGTCTTGTAGAGTAGAGCGCCAACCTTTTGTATCTCTCAACAGATCGGAAATCAGATAGTGAATGTGAAATAAGTGATAGTGAAGGCTTGGTGAAGGCAGATGGTAGAGCAGACAGGCTATAGCTTGCAGTATCTGCGCCGGAGCGGGGGAGGTGGCAGTGCGGGGTGCGGGGGCGGTACCGACAGACTGAGGAGTAACGTATGATAGGTAACGGTATGATGAAGCTAGAGTAAACAAGTGTCTCTGGGAACTTCTGGGAACAGACTTTCCTGATCGATGCCTGATATTGGAAGACATACGAGCACCGGCCATGCGCATACTACTTATCAAAGTACTTAGAAATGACCCATCTTCTTCCCGTGTGTATATGGTGCACCTACTGGATGAACTCACATCATAAATCTTGAATAATTAATTAAGAAACCAACCATGCCGACTAATAAAACAGTATAGACGTCTTAGATGTCGACACACATTTTTTAAAGTAAGCGAATGATGACTGAATTATATTTAGGTAGGTAGTATTCCAATAATTTATATCAACTTTTGTTTTAGGAGGGACTTCAGAAGGAAACTTCGAGATTGATCCAATAATAATCCTCGAATGCTTGAGCACCTTGAGAGCCTTTGAGCGCTCGATCTGTAATCGTGAATCTAGACCACTACAAGTTAGACCAACTACCTCGGTAGAGTACCTGTTACAGGCATCACAGTATTAGATAAAGAAGGAGGCAGCGTATAACTTGTCTTGTGAAACTCTTGTGAACAAATCAAATATTAGCGAAGCAGCTATCTCTAGCGAAAGTATTACCTGTTTTCTTACGATAATTCAGGTTCGTAGCATTGTTGATGTTTGTAGACAACATACTATCGCAGTGTGCCAACGCTGATAAGATGTCATGCAACACTCGTATGCACCTAACTACAACGCACATACTTCCAGTAGTGCGTATCTTATCTTTTTTTACTACTATACAGTGATTCATTTATAGGTTACGTACTACGGGCTGGAATTCGTTATTTTAGAATTCAAACTGAAAAATGATCTATATCTTTTTTGTAGTAAACTTAATTTGCCATTTTCTGAGAATGTTTGTTTAAACAAAAGTTCAGCATTACCTTGCATCTATTCGTTAAGATAGCGAAGATAGCGACTAGAACACCAGTTTAGCCCACATTCTGTCAGCATGAGGATGACGTTCAAAGAGGAATACTTTATAGTGAACGACTTGTACTCTACATGCTGTCACGTCACATGCCAATATAGATCCACCTACGTGCACGAGAGCACATAACAATTTCAGTGTCCACCTGCTTGGTGCATCTCCATATCCGTTACCTGCGTGAGATCATACACTAAATTGTGTCTGATTTAAACATTATACTTTTTCAAACGATTACATTTTTTACTAGAATTTCGCTCGTGCAGCTTTAGAGGACATAATTCTATGAACCCGAAATGTTTGCCTTATTTGAGCCGGCGCGCGGCGGTGCGGCCTGAAGCTTAATAATTGTAAATGTTTGTGTGCTGTGAAGACAACATGCCCTTGCCCGGCAGTTCAACTCGCTACTGTTATTTATACGAATCCGTTAATTAACTAATCATTCCATTAATTGAATGTCAATTCCACCGCTCCCGTTATCAACCTGCTGTAGAATAAGATGATTACCTCGTAGATCGTACTGATGTTCCCACGTTGTGTCTCGAACTCGCTCAGCAATAGAACCATGTTGATGGACCAGTTGTACGGGTGCCGGTTTAGATGTGCCACTGACTGAAAGAAGTAAAAATAATAGAACAAATTTTTGCATAGGCACTTTAGCTCGTGCCCAAAATAATCTACAAATTCAAAATTCACACAAGTAGCTTACAGGTCTCGTAACACGAGTGTTGATAAAGATAAATCATTCACAAGGTGCGGTAGAGATAGAGACATATAGGTACCTAGCTGTAATTTCGAATTTTGTCACCATTCATAATGTCGAGGAGTTGAACAAAATACACTTACCAGTAGAACTATCGGAAATTTTGTTTTCTTGTTCTTTACATCAGTGCCAGTGGACGGTTGATAAAATTACCCATGTCACATGTCCCACTACTTTGACCCACTGGTGAAGGTAAATTCAATCTCTAGTGCAGTGGGACTACGGGAAAAAAAAATCCCGTGGACCCACCAGTGGGTCAAGGCAGTGGGACCATGGGTAAACGCTCGTCTAGTGTCTACCTGCATACTGGAACCAATTAATTTACATACGGGGGGTATGTAAATTAATTGGTTCCAGACCCCTCCCTTCCTCCATTATCTACTTAGCTCTACCACCGCAAAGTGCCATCCTGCTTACATTAGAAAATTAACCTTCAGGGTAAAACCAATATACATAAATTCATGGTACAGTGGGAGCAGCTAAGATTTGCATGTTGGCCATTTCTTGAGCGTGGAGGATTCACAGGTGTCATATTTTTAATTTATGGTATTATAATAGCACATTGTATAGGAACGAAATTTGAGAAATGTTACAGAAACGTATTTTACATCATGTTCAAATTTGTGTATGTATGTGTGTGTATGTATGTATGGAAATTTTACACGCCCATCGTTTTTGGTTACATACATACATTGTTTCGAACTTGCTTTCGAAGTTCTCGCTCCCTAAACTGGGTTAAACGTTATAATGACTTGCATTAAAGCTATTACACGAATTACTCACACTCTGTAATAAATAATGAACAACAATACACCAATCTCATTATGATAAAAATAAACTATAAACACGTCAATTAAGTAAATGAGGTATCGCTTCGCAAGTTTTAATTCGTTAATACGAGAAATTTCGCAAGGCTTCCGCAGCTTTACTCCGATGTAATTAATTAAGAGAGCGTTCTACGACGTCGTACAATCTTCCATATATCTGGTGTAATGTCGCCCTACAGCCTACTTCCATTGCGAAACTTGCAATTTAGAGATGAGTGCGTAGACATGAGACGGTGTAAGTAGCGAGAAGATCTCGGCCTTGCCCAGCCGAGGAAGCTATTGAAATTCAAATTGTAGGGTTTTAATATTTAGAGTAATCCTTATTCGGCTAACTACTTATATGAACCAGGTGAGCAAGGTGGAACAATCAAATTTACCTTCTTATTACTGGAATAGGTATTAGCTGTCGTTATTAGGTATGCTATGCCATAGATTTCAAATAATTTACCCTATACAATTCGATCAGCATTCACTCAATTAAAATCAGACAATAAGTAAGTTTTTAGTTTCGTCTTTCGTCCTTTTATTAATTATTTGATTACCTTCTTATTCCTAAATTATAGGTGGTGTCTAGACCGGCTATATTCAAGAGAGGAAATTAATAGAAGTTATATGACTTTTTGAAATCATAATTGGTGTTAAGTTTGTTATTGGAACAGCCTCGTATCAACATTCTTAGAATTGTGTGTATGCTGATTCAGCTCAGTAGACAGAATTGAACGAGTGTGTAATTCTATCTCCATTCTCCATTGCGTTGCGACGATCGTCGACTCCGCTATCGCCTTTCAGGTATTTACTCGGCATTTTGATTCTTGCTTGCTCGGTTTACATTGAATCAAACTCTTCACCGAGTGCTGTCTAGTACAGTGTTTAGATCGCATAATGTATGAATATATGAATGGGTAATGTAAAGAAACAATTTAAGTTGTGCATACGAAAATAGCGAGAAATTTTCACGACACGGGTCATAACTCTTCATATATCATGATCTGTTCCGTCATTTTAAAATAATCTTATTTTACTATTCCGTTCTCAAGGAAGGTCGTCAGTTTGGCTCGAACAAAAGATTACGGCGACGCACGTGCCCTTCGCTCATTTAGAAATGTTTGTGATTTTACGGTCTACCTAAGCTGAAAAAGAAGGCTTGGAACAAAAGATCAATAGCGTGGATGATCAAAAGGTGCGTTCTTCCTGCCGCGGCCGCGCCCCGCTGCGGCGCGGCGCCGCAGCGCTGCCGCGCCGTGCCGCCGGACGATTAGAAGATTCGTGGATTGTAGTGTAGGAGTAGGGAAATATTTTATGTATCCGGAAGCCCATTCCACACCTTTGCAGTGCAGCACAAGAACAATTTAGACTTTGGAGAATCGTTGGCAGAATGCAATTTCCTTTAGTCAACCACGCACACAACAACGTGTTAGCATTCATAGTAGGTATAGGTATAGGTTTCATTACGATGTTTTCCTTCATCGGGCGTACATTATTTGAAAACGCGCTCTCACTGCTTCGCCGCCTCCGCCGCGCCGTGCCTCCTCCGCCGCCTCCTCCGCGCCGTGCCTCCTCCTCCGCCGTGCCTCCTCCTTCTCCGCGCCGCCTCCGCCGCCGCGCCGCCCGTCTTCGCCGTGTCACGCTCACGCACGCACGACACGGCCACGCGTAGTCCACCGGCCGCACTCGCGTTCAGAAACCATACATAGGTAGTAGGCACATAGAAATGTGCTGACAGTGAACGACTGGCCTTGAACTCAAATAAACTATTGTATTACCAAATACCAACCATAATATTGTATTACTTCACGAATAACCAGTTGTCAGTTATTGGGCTCGACATGAATTGTTCGCTATCTCATATCAATTTGAAAAATATATTATTCTCTTCACTTATATATAATCGTCTGTCATACATAATTAATTAGTCTGTCTATCTGTCTGTTTGTATGGAAACAATACAACGGCTGAATCTATTTACATGCAGGATTTTCCCAAGGGGATGAGCAGTGAACAAAAATAGGTTAGTGGATCTATGACAAAAACTGCGCAACTACCTAAATATGCCTCCTATAATTCCATAAATCTATGATGATTGATGATGGAAGATAAAACACAGCTATATAATAATAATAATAAAAAAATTCAATATTAAAATTAAGATATGTATTTAGATTCACCACCAGCAACTTAAACTTAAGTTCAACTTTGTAATTGGGACCACTGGGACCGTTCCATTATCACTTGATTATCAATCACAGAGACTATTCTCGCGAATGTACCTGATATGATACTGGACCGCGAGGCGAGTCGCTCAATGTAACATCGTTGTCGCCTCCGTCGTGCCGCACGATGGTAACACCTCGTCAACCAGTACAAGGAATCAGAGAAGATCTAAAATATCTGGATTTGCAGCACGAGTTTACCAAAATGTGGCCCGTCGACTCGGCGATATTGAAGATCCTTGTCGACCACCTTGAGAGGCTCTAGCTGGGGAGTAGTTGGGTCAAGGGACAGATCCAGAAGGGCAGCCTTGCTCGACACTGCGCGCATCGTCCGATGTTGTCCATCTTTGGAACCCGACGATTAACATCGGTAGCCTGGGATCGCCCTCGGTTGGCATCTTTATTCTTTATATTTTTTTTATTAGTAGATATATTTTTGTGTTCATAAATATTGTAGGTACCTACATGTTAAGTTAATATAAAAAGAAAGTGTATGTAATTAAATGAATATAATAATAATACAAGTTTTTATTGATATCCTTAGAACGGGGTTTAAGCCTTGTTAGCATGACAACTGGCAATGCAGTGTTTGAGCCTTTGAGGAAATATTATATAGAGTTCTCGCTCCAAAGAAATATACAGAGAAGCGGTGTTCGAGCGGCTGAGGTTTGGGGTAAGGTAGCGGGGAGGCGGAGCGCAGAGTCGAGCGGCAGAGGGGAGCGCGCGCGGGGCGGGAAGCGTGTGGGAGACGCTCTGGCGGCCGGTGTGGGGGGCTCGCGCGGGGCGGGATTCGGGAAGCGTGCGGGAGAGAGGCAAGGGGTAGGGACACGAGGGTAGGGAGAACGATCGCACTCGTGCGTCGGTGCATCGACGAAGATGTGTAAATGTATTAGTTTAAAGTAGGCGAGGCGCGATCGCAGCAGACGGGCGACGACTGCGCGCTGCGGCCTCTCGCGCTCGACTAAGAGACTTGATGATCGTGAACCGCAACTAGGTGAAACATGTGAGCTAGCTGAGTGATTGATCTATTACGTAATATATCTTTGGTTTGAGCTCGCTGTGGCAGATTGGCAGTTTACACGATGCTAGATTTCTTTGAAATTTAAAATAAAATATTTGAATTTAAATAGATCCCATATTGCCGCGACCGGAGCCGCGGACAAAGCCGAGTTAATCAAGGCCTCGCAAATTTTAGAAGACATGTGGAGAATAAAATGCAAGGGTGAATCATTTTATTCAAGCAATAATTTGAAACTTTGAATCGAGAACACCTGCCGGCCTACCTGCATGCGTTAATTATTTACCTTGACATATTGGCATTTGGCAAACTATTTTAGGATTAATATCGCTCGCCCCTTCGTCGAGCTTCCCTCACATATATAAGTACCTACTTATCTTCGGCAACCTCTTGCTTGAGCGGTCTCAAATCTGGTTGTAATGGCTTATTGTATTGTTGTACCAACTGCCAATGATACACAATTAAGTGTTAATTAAACGCGATACCGGAAAATTATAGCTTCAGATTAATATTAACTTTAGCTTTGTGCCCTCAAGGTTATAGTTAATTAATATACAAAATCATAGAACTGATCGTACATTACATAAATTGTATTTGGTTTCAACGTAATCTATGAATGCACACAGTTTGCATCAGACGGTTCGCAACACGCGTGTTGATAAAAATTCGCGAGTCCACACGTGTGGCAGACACATAAACAAAAGATAGAAATTCTTCTTTGTGTCACACACAGACACAGACACACCATTTATAAAGACTTCACCAATTCGTCCGAGTTGTGCCATGTAAAACTGTAAGTCTGCCTATCGGATCGCCTGGAAGAAATTACCTAAGGCAATAAGTCCGCCCTTACCACAGTGGCCTAAATTGTAATCAGTGGCGCGTAGCATGGTCGAACCAATAAAACTACATTGTATTGGTATTTAGTTTATTATTTACGTAATAATTTACGTGCTATGCCTTCTTACTTGCTACTTGATAGTTATCTTGTCCTAATACCTACTCAGGTTGTGCTGTAATTTAGAAGAGCACTTTTAGCACAACTCCGATTACTCGGCATACCCCGATTGTCGGAATACAGGGTGTGGTATGTATGTATGTATTTATGTAAATGTCGTATGAGCAGTTGAGCACATTGATATGAGGCTAGAACCATTTTTGGTTGATTGACTGGGTTAGTAATTGATACTAATGTATCTTGTATGTAAAAGAAGGAATAACCTCAGGAATAACGGTATAATTTGAACATAATGGGCACTTAACAAAACATTAATTCAACATTACTTACTTTCACTGTTGATATTTTGTGCGAATAACTTGTAAATTGGTAGGTACGTAAGCATTATCCGCCCAATTATGATTAATTTATTGAATTTGTAAGCCGCTCGGACGAAACAAATGACGCACGCGTGGTAAAGCCGTATCGGAGGTAATGGCTGGCGGTGTTATAGTTGTTTTAACCTTTTATTGTGACAACGTTTTGTCTAAACGCGAAACACTAGCGCGGCGAGCGGCGCGTTACGCGTTTTCGAACAAATGCAAACGCTACCGATTTGTCTGAAACTTAGCTTGGTGAATAAACAATTTGGCTAAACACACCGTCAACACCGTTTTCGGTGAACCTAAACGCGACGTACCCGTACGTATTTCGCGAGCTAAAGCGAGCGTCAGTAATATCCTTGGCGTCAGTCTATAGAGCGTTCCAATCCAACTAAATGTTCCCTTCGCCGTTATGTTGGCTCCACTGTCAGTGTCACTGTCAGTGCTTAAATTCGTGCTGCCAGATTGTGAAGATTATATTACCTAATAAAGTAATCGGTAAATACTGATAATTACGGGTAAATCTGTGCACATAGCAACCCTCAACGCTGTTTTGACAGATAGACAGTGGAGCCAACATAACGGCGAAGGGAACTTTTAGTTGGAACCACAGAGCATGGAATACCGCGCGCGCCCCCTCCTAGAGACGCCCTAAGCGATAATATTTGAAACCCAATAATCGTACGCAGAGCTGCTAGCGCTTCGTATGTGTGTGTGTGTTAGTATCGACACTACACACAAAGAGGAGCAAGTTAGGCACACGCACAAAACAAATGCACACGCACAACACACATATGTAAGTCATAGGCCACGCCCACAGGCTTCAACGGCGTTGTAGGGAAATCGCGCTCAGGGCGTCTCTAGGAGGCGCGGCGCGCGGTATTCCATGCTCTGTGGTTGGAACGCTCTCTACAAATTGTGAGCACGCGATGAATGAACAACTCGCTCGCCTCCCCGCTTGTCGCGCGTGTTCGTGGCTGAGCGAGTATTGTTTCTGTGCTGCGGGCGGTTTCCTTAGTCAAAGTGCATGACAGACAGTGGATCTCCGCGGGCGCGTAGTGCCACCCACTGTCCTGTCACCCGCTTTTGGTGCCTAGGCACCCGAGACCTCATATGTGTCCCGGGGCGGACCGCCCCCGCCGCTATCCTCACTTTACGCCGCCACTGATTGTAATATTATTAGGTGTTATGTTCCTCTATCCTGTACATAACATTCTTTACTCATAGCAGTTTACAGGCTAACAACATGGATAAATCAACCCATGGATAACAAGTTAAGTCTGCTGTACTTTATGTAAGCACTTACTGTGCAATGGAATGCAACGACAAGTGTCTCGGCTGTTACTGACCCATTTAGTTGAGCTATTGCTGTAATTATGTGCTGACGTTGTAGCCAATGCGTTACATAATGTATCCTTTAGTCTGTTCATGTTCTAATCTAAAGCGGTTTACGGAATCTTTACTTCGTGGTTTTGTGTACGTATTCTACACATCTTGTCGACACAGCCGTGCAAAAAAAGTATTATAAATAACCTTATATATAATTGAAGTATGAATCCAATAAATTTAATTAGCTTATTTTTTTAATACCTACATAAATTATAAATAATAATATTTATATGTTAGTGTAATATGCACAAAAATTTTTTATTACGTAGAACATTTTGGTTTAAATTTAAAAAAAGAAGGTAACTTATTGCAGAAATGAATTTCTTTCAATTACTGGTTTCTCCGTACATATCAGTGGTTTCTAGGGAATTTCAGTTCACAAAGCATTATTATGAACCAGAGCGCATTATGTTGTATTGGTTTAGTATAGCACGCAATATGTATTGGAGGCGTAAACCAACGTGAAGGAATGCAAAGCTGTTCAATGTAAATGCATTATTATAAAGCGTATCTAGGAATGTAAGCAATTGCAGCTTATGTACAAGCATTAGGTAGGTTACGCTTTGTTTTCCTTAACAAAACAGCATCTAAAGATAGTTCTTAAACAAAGTTTTTGAAAAATATATCACGATTTCAACTAGTCCAGTAAACATTTGGTTCAATAAAAAAAATTGGTTGTCTGTAAAGTTGGTTTACGGACGATAGTTTTACGTGATGATGTCATAAAGTAAATCAGTTCCGGCGGATATTTACCATGTAAAATTAATTTTTTTTTTTTTAGTACATGATAAAGATGTGATAATAACTAATAAAAAATATGAGAAAATAACGACTATTAATTTTTGTTTAATTTATATTTAAAAAACCTACATAACGCCATCTACATGTTCAACTTTGCAACAATTACCTAACTGCTAAATCAAGTATACCGCTGGCTGAAGTATTTAATTTAATATTGACGCTAGATGTGGACGCTAGATGTCGCTCCATGAAATTCACATACTGTTGAGAAAATTTGCAGCGATAAGTAGACGGTCGATAGCCCGCGTGGATAACACGTCTGGTCAGTGATGGTGGCAGGCACCGCGGGTTCGAGGTTCGCAAAAGACGGAGAAATATATTTTGTATTTCCTACTATTGTATATGCCTCTCTATCGCGTTCTCGCTTGCACACACAGGTCTCTATCACGCTCTCGCTTGCACACACAGGTTTAGATGGAACGTTACACTTCTTCGTGCGTGCAGCCGGTGTTCATCAATTTATAAGACGTGACATCATCACGTCAAGAACAAAAATATTTTCAAGATGAAAAAATACTTTATTTAAACATGAATATACAATAATTTAAGCTAATAGGTACAAAAAATAAAATAACTATAAATAAAAATATTCCTCCATCGTCCGCGTCGGCGAAATTGGCATTATGCCGATGACGGAGGCAGCGTTTCCCCTCTGAATGGCTAGGCTTTTCAAGATTATTTTTATTCTTCCGATAGTGCAATGTTCCGTCAGTTCAATTGACCTTTCACCTTAAAATCAAGGCTAAAAAAATAAATAATGTTTAATTGTATTTTATTTACAATGAAAGTTATTATTATTTTAGAGTTGGCATTTGGTAGTAAGTATGATTGTGAAGGTAACATTTTAATCGTTGGATTTATACCGAGTGCCGACAGAATTACTTACAGTGCTGCGCGTTTTTTTTTCTTTCTCTTCTTTTCAATATAGTTTTCTTCTTCAGAAATGGCACACAATCAATAATATAATCCAATCATTGCATCTCCAGTACTCGCCACTATCTCTGTATATGAACAATTTAATGAGAATCGATTGTTATTTCGAATCGCAAGTTATTTTTCAAGTTACGTAAATCATCAGCGCAGCAACGTAACCTTGACTGGTTCTCGTTTGTAGTGTGTTCATTGATGCCAGGCAGCAGCGCCCATGGTAACCGGTTATATCGGTGTGAAGTTCTCGCGAGTCAATAATTAACAGGTAAGATGAAGGTGAATTATTATTTCTAGGAAGCCAAAATATACAGAGGTCAAAATACTCGTATACAGAAATATTTCCTACATTCTCAGGTATCCGGATGTCATGTAGATAGACATTCTTACTACTTAGTACTTACCTTACATCCACAGAACAGCGATCGGCGGCCCTCTTGAAGAAAGAAAATGGTTGTACGCGTATTTATTTTGAACCGTAATAGGTAGACGTTTGAAATTTTCACCGAGTATGTGTTAATAATATAAAAAAGTTACGTCTATGTGTGTGTACGCGTCTTAGAATTTATACTTATTTCTCTCTCTGTACTATATCCACCTTTAGCTCTACCTCTACCTGTTCTATCGAGCGGCACCCATGGGCGGCACCGAACTACACGATTTTCAGTTTTTTGAAGGGTCAGGAATCCTCTGAGTCCCTTAGGACTCACCAGTCACCAGGGCCCTTCTGACCCCTACGGGATCCTCGAGCCCCTCAGGGCCCCGTTAGGACCCCTCAGGGCCCCCCGGGCCCTGGTCGACCTGTCGACCTTTTGGCCTGGTGATCTGTCGACTTGTCCAAATTACGGTCCTAAAATACTCCTCATTTTATAAGAAATTTTCAATTTCATAGATATCTTCATAACGTCAGCAAAAAAGTATAACTTCAATATACAAAAAGTAAAAAATTATAGGGGTAACCCTATACATACAAGGAACGTGGGTTTTTTTTTTCAAACTGTTTTTGTTTTTGCTCTATCGTAAAAATGGTAATACATGGAACCATCAATCTTTTTTTCATCCGTGATGTCAGCCCATAACACCGGGTGAACTAGGTGCCATGTCAGTGCTTCACTTCGTTTCATGACGGCTACACTGAACTTGACGGAAAACAGGAACTATTTACATAGCCGTTTCAACCGACACGTTTCGCTCAGTGCGGTGGTATGAACTTGGTGTGATTATAGTGCTAACTCTAAAAGAAAAATAATAAAACCGGCCCATTACGTGCGTGCTGGTACGAAAAACTCCGTGCGCTAGAAAAGTTAAAATCTGTATGCAAGTAGATTATTTATAAGTAACACACAATGTTCAAGGCTCAATAAAACAAACACATTTTTTGCATCCACAGAGTCCATAAAGTCAAAATTTACGGAAAAAAATTGCATTATAAGCCGTGTGGCATATCGTTGCAAAGCGATTTACGCAAGGAATTAAAAAAAAATGTTGATAAACTTTTATATTCTTGTATTGGCTTAAAAATTCCCGACCCTCCCTTATCTTTAAAAGTTGTGGGTATATAATTATTTAAAAAAAAGTTAAGCTTATAAAAAGTTTCATCGATAGAAATAAAAGGGAAAATTAAAGAAAAAGTCACATTTTCAATACTAGAAATATAGTGAATGTACGAAACCCTTGGCGCATGAAGTACGTTCATGCTTGGCCGGTTTTTAGTAGTGATCTTTCGATGTCTGCGACCTACTAACCTAACCCAAACACAGGACCGGCCACCGATAAGACAGCTCAGCTCTCGAACAACTTTGGTGTGGAATGGAATCCGGACGAATTTGAACCTTGCTCCTGACCTACTCCTCCAAACACGCACGTCTTGAAATCGCCCATTCATTTTCACCGAAAAAGTTGGCCTGTTTGGATGAAATTACTTCGCTCTGTGGGGAATTTGGCAAACCTTGAAGACTCATCTTCGTTTCGCCACCGAGTGGGTGACGATAAAAACAATTTCAGATATTATTGTGTAATATTTCTGGACTTATGGAGCGCTCCATCGAAATTACGTCCGCCCTTTAGCCGTTTAGCCTGATAGCTATTGCGGTTGATGAAGCAGTCACGCGTACCTCCCATATATTTCTATACCGGGTGCGTACCGCATCCTTATCTGAGGCGTTATCCCACATTTGCAGCCGCCTCGCATTCGGCGGCGGCGATTATACTTACGTTATTGAAATCGTAACGCGCCGCCTCGGCTCTTATTGTGCTGTGCGCTTCGTGAGGAGCATACGAAAACAGCTGAGCGTCTAAAGTAATACCACTTGATAAATTGCTCGCCAACTGAGGAAGGACGCGCCCTGACTGAGGCGCCGACGACGACACGACGCCGACTAGTGCACCGACAGTCGGATCCGACAAAATGCCGTCCTACTGAAGATTTCTTAGATGGAAAAGGATGAAACCATTTCCCTGGAACGATTCATTTCCTTGCTAAATCTAATAATGTCAAGTCTATATCTCCAGGGACCTATAAAATTTCTCAGAAAGAGAGGAATGGAAGGATGAGGCAAATTAAATCCAGGTTGCTATTAGTGTAATTTGAACCGGAGATAGAGACACTGAGAGGACTGGTACGCCGCGCGCCGCGCGCCGCACCGCGCCGCGGCGCCGCCGCCGCCGCGCCGGCCCGATTTCAGCCAAAGTGTCACAAAAATGTACGCGATCTCTCAACAATGAATTATACATTATACTAATACCGCTCCGAGGAATTGATTTGTTTGTGTTCGTTGTTTTATATTTTGTTTGACATCCTCAATTGCTTCTTCTTAGTTATTATTTTTATCGAAAAGAAAATAGAAGAGTGCAAATACTAATAATTAAGTTTGAAAAATTACATTTTGAGAATTAAAAAAAGGTTTTGCAGACGTAAGAGAATTCAATAACATAGTGGCGGTGCGGTGGGAAGCTTGAGCGCAGACATGGAAAAGAAAAATAATAAACAAGATGACCAAAGAATATAAAAGGGATAGAAGGAATAAATTGTACGCAATGTTTGACAATAGCAGTTCTACTTTATTCTTTGGAAGATGGCCGACCAAATAAGAGGTTGTCGCAGATATTATCACAGAGCCGAGCGCCGCCGCGCCATCACGTGCTCGCCTCCTCCGCGCCGCGCTGCTGCCCGGGACAGGTGTACGTGGCAGTCCGAGCGACGAGAATATTGATATCGTGTCCACCCCTAGTGGTGGACACGGTACAAGGAATATTACGGATTTAAGGATTTACCTTATTTTCTTCTACGCTACTTGAAGCTTACTTGAGAAAGAAACAATTTTGGTATCTTGTTAATTTTTGATTATTTATTGCATTAAAAATATTCGCGGAAGACTCATTTAAACATTTTATTATTTAGCAAAAAATTACATGTTTCAATTTCGTGTTGTTCGTGATAAGATGATAAAAAAGCGGTCAAGTGCGAATCGAACTCGCGTGGAGAGGGTTCCTTACCATTTCGTTTTCCATGAGTACTTTAAGGCTTAGGATTTTCGTTACAGGTTTTCCTGGAAACTTTAGCAGAGGCTCTTTAGCACAGATTACTTAATATAGTTACTTCCTTTAGTCTCATTTTTTTTTAATTCACGAGTTTCTGAGGTAAGGGTGGGGAGGGGGGAATGCTCCATTTTCGTATATTTCTACGTATATTTTTACTTTCTAATTTTTCCCCCAAAATCGAAACTCGTTAATTTACACTATACGTTCGTGATTGGGCAATCATACTCTATGTACCAAAATTTCAACTTTTTTCATTCGGTAGATTCGGAGAAAAAAACGGTGACAGACGGACAGACACGAAATTGATCCAATGAAGGTACAGTTTTTTCCTCTTTTGAGGAACAGAACACTAAAAACACGCCCAAGGAAGCAATTTATTCTGAAAAGTAATCCCATCGCCTAGCATGTGCTTTACCACAGGAAGGCGGAAGCAGACAAGTTTCTGAGCGACCGCGCCGCGTTTTGTGGCTCCAACTCATTCCGTTTCAAAAAATTCAACACTATGTGTAACAAATTTATCTATCAAATAATACCGTGTAGGGATGCTAAGCCAAGTCAAGTTGAAACAACCAGGGGCCCGATATTGTTTGAATGTCAACCTCGTGAGAAATTTCAACCTTATCGCATCTTCTGCGGCTGAAATTGGAAATGAGAGGTTTAACATCCTTTGTACTGAGGTTAAAGTGCGGATTTTAACGAGGCAATTTTGCAGACGTAGGCGTGGAAGCGGGAATAGGTAAGTCAGTAGAGTTATTTATATTTTTATTTGTGTAGAAATAAAAAAAACTTACAAAGAATATCTGATTTCCCAAGTTTGAATTTTTCATTTGACGGGTTTCAAAGGTTGTTTTCCGTGAAAAATAATGCGGTGTTTGCTGACATTGGATTAATTATGCTCGTTTTATGAAAAGGTTTAATTATAAAAAAATACATTTGTATTCCTTATAACGAGCCCTTTTCGGCATGGACGCTATACGTCCATGATTATATTACTAATATATGTACCAAATTTAAACTTTTTTCGTTCAATAGATTCGGAGAAAATTAACTGTTGTAGACGGAAAGACAGACAGACACAAGAGTGATCCTATTAGGGTTCCGTTTTTCCTCTTTTGAGGTACGAAACGCCGAATCCCGCTGAATCCCGACAATCGGGGTAAGCAGAGTAATCGGTGTTGTGCTGCAAGAACTCTGGTCAATTACAGCACAACACCGACCACCACGTTTCGCAAAGTATTCGAACAAGATTAAATCGATCAAGCAGCAAGTAAGGCACGAAAACCCACCTGCTGCATGACTCGGTGGAAGTACCGTGCCAAGGTGAGAGGTGGCGAGCCTATCGCCCTTTAGCACGGCATATTGTCCTTATCCCTTAGTCGCCTTTTACGACATGCACGGGGAGAGATGCAGTGGGGATATTCTTTTTAAGTACCGGCCCAAAAAAATTTAACGATAAAAAAATTATGACCGACTAGCGGTATCATTAGCCGCAACTATGTAAGTCCATCGATTCGACATTGTACCTAAGTGTAAAATCGATTATGAACAGCGATAAAAAACAGAAACAAGAAAATGAATAATATTTAGAAGAACTTGAGTGTGAATGAGATAGAAATGTTATATTCTTTTATCCCACAAATAATCCCAATAAATTGATTAATATTTTTTATTTTTTGACAAATTGACAAGAATCACTTTAAATTTCAGCCGTGGAGCCAGGAAGCCATGTCTTATGAAACCGGCTATCCGTGGAGGTTAAAAATTGTATACCAGGTACAAAAAATTTTCTGCAAAACAAATATAGCTTTAAATTTAAGTGACCGGTATTTTCCTACCTCATTGCCGACCGCTTTATCGTTAATATCGGAAAGTGCTCAATTGATTGCAGCGCAGCACGCGGGAGTACAGATAATGAGTAAAGCCATCCGGATTCCGGGTATGATACGACGAGTCAGTAGGTTTTTTTATGGAAACTGACACGGTTTGCTACATCACCTTGATGAAATACTCAGGTCCCATGTCAGTAAGCACTGACATGGCACCCTTGGGACGAAATTACATAGCCGTTTCGACCTTCCTTCTATTCAGTGCGGTGGTATCAGCCCGGGCGGGTTAAGCCCTACCACCTAGTAAGGTAAGAAGGGATGACACCTACAGTTTTACGTGAAATCCGAACCATGGTTAGCCTTCCAAGTTCTGACCGCGCCCAGGTGCCCTTATGATCACGAACAACAGTCGACCGATCACACCACCGAGCTACCGAGGCTGATATAGTTAAGTACATCAGATTTGTGCACTTACTGGAACTGTATGCGTTTTGCAAACTTTCGCAGTCTGAATAAGCGAGCTTAGTACTTACCCCTTCATCCGATATCGTTACAGCGGCGTGCGGCGCGCTCTAAACAATTGAAAATGGCTCCGCAGATTATCGGGACTATAGGCGGCAGTTTTGTTCTCCCGGAGTACGCCTCCAACAATAGGGATTTCGGGGAATTTAATACGATGTAGTCAATTAATTTGATTCATATTATACATAGGTACCGACATATCGCCGGTAGACGCAGCCGTGAGGAATCCTTTTGTTCGACTTCGAGCCACTTTCGACGACATATTCTCCTTTGCCCGTTTTATCTCGTAAAGAATTATTATTTGAGTTTGTGTAGTTCACCCACGTTTCTAAGGTGAACTATATATTTCTAAAAGGTATTCTCGCGCCATTCTCAAGATTTTCTTGTCTATATTTTATTCCTCTGCGTTCGTGGGAGGCCTACAGATTATTTCAATTCAATAACATCTCCGAAGTTGTAAGTCACTTAATAGTGGTAAGATATGCTTAGGTACTACTTACTTATTAATGAGATCTTCCGCTTCACTAACTCCCACGCCAGCGCCAGTCGAGTCGACTCAACACCTGTCGTTGCATAAATTATATAGCATAGAACACGCTACGGCTTTATTGTGGCAGCTACTTACAAATTATGATATTTTATACAGTTTGTAACAGTTTATACGATTTTATAACATTATTCGAAGGTTGTCTGGGAAATTTCGGGCGGAGGATGTAATGGCCTCTTGTATTTTGTTTAGAGTAAGAAATATGTATATAAAATCCAGTAAGTGCAAACATTGTTCACAACAGAGGGTTCCGCAGTCATTTCCTTCTTGCACGCATAGCGCGTGCGACACGCAGCGACCACGCGGTTGCACGAGCTTGTCGCGCGGCCGCTGCCGTCCGTCCCCGCGCCACCGTCGACTAGAATTCTATTTCTCCATATGTCAGATCATATAAGATATAAACTTAAAAAAAGTTTTCAAGCCACAAGATTTAAATTAAATACCTACATTGTTATAATTATTTTTAGATTTATTGAGCTTCACGTTCCGGAGTAATCACGGATGGTCGTACTGACGGACCGACAGCCAGGTGGCGTTCATCGATTCTATAACAGCCTCTGCCGGCATAACTGGCTATTGAAACCTAAAAAGTATTCTTAGATAATATCAATGCAAATATTGTTTTGTACAAACATAATAACATTAAAACTATAAATTAAATTAATACTAAACTAAACTACTTATAAGAATAAACAGACTAATACAATACCTATAAAAAATATACCTAAATAAAACAAAACAAACTTACTAAGAATATAATAAATCCTCGTCAAGCCCTTGATCTTAGATTTGTTTACAAGTTATGAATTTTTTTCTCTGTGCAACATGAGCCCAAATGTACTCTCATCCATCACCCTTATAATTTAATAAAATAAAATAAAATGTTTTGCTGAGCTCTCACATTTCAACGGATTGAAAAAACATCATAAAACTGTCCTTTTTCAAAGTATGTGAACTGTCAAACCCTCGATGTGTGATCAGTGATCACCAGTGATCACAGGTTGAATAAGGCCATACGTGGCATGATCCAATTAGGAGTGCCATATTGGCTGCCTACCAAAACGCCTCGATATAAGTAAATGACGTAAACTTTATTGAAATAATTTATTTATGAATTATTATTTACAGATTTAAAGAAAAGTCTTACAAAATGTTTTCTATTGAATTATTTCTTGCTTGAAAATCTCGTGTGACATATTTTCTGTCAAGACTATACAAATCAGAGCAAGGCGCAAGGTGCAAGCAAAAGGCGCTTGTTCTTTCTCGCGCGTAGACTTGGCTTCTTTGAACTCCGCTCTGTTATGTATTCGACATGCAAATCTAAATGTTATTATTTAGTTCCATCCTTTGTTGTACAAGATTCAGCATAAGGAGATTAGTTATTCGGATAAGACGTAGTACAAGATGACCATGTAGGCTAAATTATCGCGACTATGTTGCCTAGCTACTCGTATATCTTGATCCCAATCACCTTAACCCAGATATCTCCGAACCTTTTTTTTGTGGTATCTGACACGGTTGGCTACATCACCTACAACATCCGTGATGTCAGCCTATAACACCGGGGGAACTAGGTGCCATGTCAGTGCTTCCCTTCATTTCATGTCGGCTACACTGCATTGAACGGAAAGCACGAACTATTTACATAGCCGCTTCGAGCAACGTTTCATTCAGGGTGGTGGTGGTACTAAACCGGAGGGATACACCCAAGAATTACGTATACAATTCAGAAAAATAAATCATGCATGTAGAAGATGAAATGAAAATTATAGTATTTTAATCCTTTCTAAGATTGTAGAATATTAGAAAGGATTCATTTTTACATTTTCCACTTGAACTCAAAATTTTAAGTATGAGTAAATCTCGAAAAATAATGAATTACCTAGATCCGACCTCAATGTAAACATTAAATAATAACGGTGAAATTGTATCCTTCTCGTCAGAAATACTCGTGCTTCTCGAATCAGTGGAAGTACATTTTCATCGAAAGTGTCGAATTTTGTTCCACAACAATACGGCAACTGACACCAAGTTTTATGTGATGCTGACAATTAATTAGCCCCTGCGGAACAGATACAAAAACTTTTAATTGACTGCTGCTGTATAGGCCGCCGACGACAATAATTTATCGACAACATAAAACCTACATTCGAGAAAATTTATTTTGTAATTAGGAAATTTCCCTCATTTTAACTTTCTGGATAGCGGACGAAATTTGCAAATGAAATTTACGAAAGAATCCGACAAAGGTTAGACGACGGGTGGAGACGCGCGACTCGAGAAATTAAATAACTTTTTGTTCAAGTTCAGGATTTAGATCGAGAATATTTTCTTAATCCTTATGCCTACTCACATATTTCGCCTAAAATAAAACGCAAAAACTGAAACTCCATTGGTCTACTAAACATGTTTGTATATTAAATCAAATTTGCTCGATGATTTCAGCCTAGAGACTTTTCAAAACTTTTACTCTTCAAAAAGCTCACTCTGCATTCGTCCGTGTGCTCTCTACGGAAATGAAATGAAATTGGAGCGAGAAAGCAATATAAAAGCGGACAGGAAACGACTCATCAATAAAGATGCGTTTATTGCACGTCAAATAATAAAAGTCAATCAAACACCAGATGCATTTTATTATTTTAACTGCGATCGAACAATGCGCAGAGTCAACCTATTTCAGATCTTTTTATAGGTCGTGGAGCTGGAGATAAATCTAGTTAGAGTTAACTATTGATGCGTGGAGCTCGCGGTAAAAGCTTCGCTTTAGCGACCGCGACCGGCGCGCGCGGCGGCGCGCGGCGCGGGCGGCGGAGGCGCCGCGGTGATGCGTCGTTGCACTTTGGCGGACGCGGGGCGGGGGTGGCGCCGGTTATGCTATTGTAAAACACAGCTATGCAACATGCAACTCTACGTGACTCTACGCAAAGCATCGCGAATGTATTAGCGGGTTCAGTATTATATGTATTCTCTGACGGGGTACTATTGCTCGTTAAGTACTCGCTTGTCGTTCTCATCCATAATGTAGACAATGGGTATAATGGGTGAATGGAAAGACTCTCTACGAGCGATGAATGAACGAGAGGTAATTTTAAAATAAAATGGCCCAAAAAGTCATACAAACAATTGACACAGAATAGATAATAAATAAGTTAAATTAAATTAAATTAAAAAAAAACCACGACACAGGCGTTCGGGCCACTGCGTTTTGATTTTATTTTATTTACTTAGCGGTCCCCCAACGCCTTTAAGTGTCGATAATCTTCTAATCGGCTGCCCTGATCTTCATCAAACATAGCTAAGAACCATCCCGGTTAAATCAGCTTCTGTTCATCCGTTTGGGAGCCGTCAAACTTATAAAATTCCTCCTTTTGCGTCGGCGGCGGTAAAAAATGTGATATTTCATACACTCGTAGTGTACCGCAAAGACAGAACCTTCGGCGTATGAAGTATATTTAGTTCATATGTACTTGTCCACATATTTTGTTAGTACTGTCTTGTATTATATTTTTTTAATTTTTTTTTTTGTGGAAACTGACACGGCTGGCTACATCCATGTCAGCCCATAGCACCGGGTGAACTAAGTTCCATGTCAGTGCTTCCCTTCGGTCGTGCCGACTACACGGAATTGTACGAAAATCACGAACTATTTACATAGCCGATTCAACCGTCCTTTTATTCAGTGCGGTTGTACTAACCCGGGCTTACATCATATGTTTTGGGTTCATTTAGTGTAAATACCTTAACTAATTAAATTATTTTACTTACTACATATCTCTGTCACTTAATTTAAATCAATTTCATTAAATTGGGTGCGGGCTTAAACTTAGAATTACCGTCGAGCCGGGTATTATAGTTCTACGTATCAGCTCCCAGAATTTTAAATGGAATGTTTATTTGCAACTATGGAAATACCATTTTGATTTTTAATTAGCAAAATGAACACACAAGTTCTCTTACTAGTAATTTCATTAATGTTTATATTTAAATTTAAAATTGTTTTGTTTAAACGTCTAGGTTCTTAGGTTGTTTCAATTGGAAGTTTGAGTTGGAGCCATTTCCTCGCACAATTTGAATATCCTTCTCTTTGTCTTGTCGACAAGCACCGAGCATACCTACGGGAGTGGCAACCGTCGAGCGCTAATATATAGGAAAATTAGCCGCGTGTTAGAGCATTTGCACTAACATATAGCGCTGCTGCGGGATCGACCGTCAGTGCGCTCGCGACTTGGGAACGAAGAACACGTATATGTGCACTACGCAAAATGGCGATTTGTGCAGTTCGTGCGTGTCGAAAGAGCTCAAGATCATCAGGAATGACAAAAGATGGCGTAACCTTTCATAATTAGGTCATTTTAATGATAATACAATGCTTAAAGCGTGTAAAATACAAAAATTCCGCGAGTTAGGAGCACGACTGCGCGCCATACCGGGCGCGTACACATGATAGGCAAATTTGACAGACTGGAAAGAAATTTGAAATCAATTATTGTATATGGGTGTTGTTAGTTTTTTATGGCAATGACATGGATGAATTCAATTTATAATATGTATTGCTATTATATCTTTAATATTACGTTTTCTATTTTTTATAATTATAAAACAAATATACCTATACAAAACTAATATATTGTATATTATGTATTATTGTAAGTATTATTATTATCAGTGATAGTAATAGGTAGGACTTATTTACCTAAACTTCGAGGAACAGAGTAAAAAATTGGAGACTTCCTTACGACAATATTTTTTTCCGGTTTAATAATATTCATGGTGTTATAATTTCGCGATTTAAAAAAAGTGGCCGCCATTTTGAACTTTTTAGTAACTGGACAGATTGCTTTCAAAATCGACATCTGGGTGTCAGTGTGGACTCTGAATACGAATCTGTAGTCAAATTTAAAAAAAAGTAGCCGCCATTTTGAACTTTTTAGTTACTGGACCGATTGCTTTCAAAATCGATATCTGGGTGTCTATGCAGGCTCTGAATACGAATCCGTTGTCAAAATTTAAAAAAGTGACCGCCATTTTGAACTTTTTAGTTACTGGACCGATTACTTTCAAAATCGATATCTGGGTGTCTGTGTGGGCTCTGAATACGAATCTGTAGTCAAAATAAAAAAAAAAGTGGCCGCCATTTTGAACTTTTTAGTTACTGGACCGATTGCTTTCAAAATCGATATCTGGGTGTATGTGTGGGCTCTGAATACGAATCTGTAGTAAAAATTAAAAAAAGTGGCCGCCATTTTGAACTTTTTAGTTACTGAACCGATTGCTTTCAAAATCGATATCTGGGTGTCTGTGTGGGCTCTGAATACGAATCTGTAATCAAAATTTAAAAAAAGTGGCCGCCATTTTGAACTTTTTAGTTACTGGACCGATTGCTTTCAAAATCGATATCTGGGTGTATGTGGGGGCTCTGAATACGAATCTGTAGTAAAAATTTTAAAAAAGTGGCCGCCATTTTGAACTTTTTAGTTACTGGACCGATTGCTTTCAAAATCGATATCTGGGTGTATGTGTAAGCAATCGGCCCAGTAACTAATAAGTTCAAAATGGCGGCCACTTTTTTAAAATTTTGACAACGGATTCGTATTCAGAGCCCACACAGACACCCAGATATCGATTTTGAAAGCAATCGGTCCAGTAACTAAAAAGTTCAAAATGGCGGCCACTTTTTTTAAATGTTTACTACAGATTCGTATTCAGAGCCCACACATACACCCAGATATCGATTTTGAAAGCAATCGGTCCAGTAACTAAAAAGTTCAAAATGGCGGTCACTTTTTAAATTTTGACAACGGATTCGTATTCAGAGCCTACATAGACACCCAGATATCGATTTTGAAAGAAATCGGTCCAGTAACTAAAAAGTTCAAAATGGCGGCCACTTCTTTTTTATTTTGACTACAGATTCGTATTCTGAGTCCACACAGACGCCTAGATATCGATTTTGAAAGCAATTGGTCCAGTAATTAAAAAGTTCAAAATGGCGGCTACTTTTTTTAAATTTTGACTATAGATTCGTATCCAGAGTCCACACAGACGCCCATATATCGATTTTGAAAGAAATCGGTCCAGTAACTAAAAAGTTCAAAATGGCGGCCACTTTTTAAAGTTTTTACTACAGATTCGTATTCAGAGCCCACACTGACACCCAGATATCGATTTTGAAAGCAATCGGTCCAGTAACTAAAAAGTTCAAAATGGTGGCCACTTTTTTCAAATCGCGAAATTAAAACACCATGAATATTATTAAACCGGAAAAAAATATTGTCTTAAGGAAGTCTCCAATCTTTTACTCTGTTCCTCGAAATTTAGGTAAATAAGCCCTACTTATTCCTATCACTGATTATTAGTACAACTATTTAAAAATTATTAATACAACAGTCTTGTTTAATTTTTCAATATTTTTTTTGGATTCAAAAAATAATATTCGTTCAGTAAAAACTATTTGAAATAATATTACAAATAACAATTTCAAAATTCACAAATATACCGCACCATCATTGTCCGTCAGACTGGCATTCGTAGTGATCCCGTCAAGTTGCCGTCAAGCAAGGCTTCTGATTGGTCGGACGGTCGGCTCTTACTACCAGATACCCGAGCCAAGCCAGCGATAACAAACCTGTCGCTCGCCTTGCTCACTCTGTCTCTCTCCATATCGCGGGGCGCGATATGGGTAACGGAGATAGACAAGTCACGTCATAAAAGATTAAATTGCGATTTCGATTTTCGTAGTAGTAGGGATTTTTGGCTAGCCGTGCTCCGATACAAACGCAGTAGCGTTGCGTCTCCCGTAGGTATTCTCCTTGTCGACAAGGGTCGAAGTAGTTTAGTACCTAACACACCAAACTAGGGCTTAGTGGGACTATTCTCTGTTAGCAATTCAATGCTACTAGCAATTTCTCATGATCCGTCTCACTCGCTCCAACGGGCTTCGCTGGGCTGCTTAATGCGTCTAGTGAGACAGAGATTAGAGCTGCTTCTGGCGCAGTTTTTGCGATAATCGCTACTAGAGAATAGACAAGCTGGAGTTGCGATTGAAACCGCACCGAAACTAGTGGCAATTTTGAAGTTTGCGACTGAAGGGTGAGCGAAGTTTGCATGGACCTCGAAAATCCACTGTTCATTGTGATTGTCGTAAAATTTTCCGAATAAATATCACGAACATTCTCGTTGCGCGTGTCTGATATATTATTAGAAAGGCAGACTCGTACCCGACTACATAAGTCCAGCCAATACAATGTTTTTATTAGTGGTATTAGTGAGTGCATTCATTATACAGGGATGTTTCAGGATGGGTTTGACAAACTTCATGAATAGAAAGCACTGATTATTAGAAGAAAAATAAATCCGTATCACTCAAATATAAATTATTTTCTTTTTCATAAAAAAATAGGAAATTCTAATAAAAAACTCGATGGACAGTGAGTCTGGGGAGTGCAATGACCTAATCCATTCCCATTTTTTTTTTATGTCATTGAACTTTTATTGTTTGAAATGTACCTACATGCAGTTCAATTCTACTACATAGTTAAGTATGCAACATAGCAATTTTTATCCATGAATTTGTGATTTTATTTTCTTTAATAAAGGCAGACGTTAACCGTCCACGAAATATTGATGAAACAAACCCTATCCTGAAACGCCATGTAGAATGTTTGGTTCAAGATATAAGTTAAATTAAATAAGTTTCCAATTTCGCCGACGATGGAGGAATATTTTTATTTATAGTTATTTAATTGTATTTTCTACCTATTAGTTTAATAATTGTATATACCTGTTTAAATAAATAAATAAAAAAAATCGAGCATTCGTGCCTATGTATCTATTGATAGAGATAGAACGCATGTGCCTACCTTCTATGCACTGACCACGAAACCTGGTAGGGTTTAGTGGTCATTGCTTCTATACAGGGTGTTAAAACGGCGAGTACATTATTTTCGCCAGCGCAATCCTCTCGTTTTTCCTAGACAAAAAATCACAAAGTTTTTCTCTAAAGTGTCTAGTTTTCGAGATATGAATTTTTGAAATGTATGTTTTCGTCTAGTGTAATTTAACGCGTTGTTGCCGCTCCGCGCCCTCCGCCTGCCGACCGCCAGTCCTCCACTAACAAAGCTAACCCCCGCCCCTCCCGCCAACACCTCCGTCCGAGGCGCTCACGTCTCACCCGCTCTTCCCCCCACCCCCCCCCCCCCCTCCGCGCCGCCCTGTTGTCATTAGATCATTTTTACACTAAAATAATCAATTAGTTTGTATGAAAACTGTAACTTTTTATTTAAAGGGAATTCAGAAAAAAGTTATTTGACTTTTTTGTTACTCTCGATCCCAATAATCATTTCCTAAATTTAATGTACTCGCCGTTTTTACACCCTGTATATCTGGGAATTTCTTACACAATTTCTGTATAATTTATATTTCATTTCTACCTAATATGTTTTCTTTTATGCCTAATATATATATATATATATACTACACACAAATCACAATGAGATGCTAGTGAGATTGTATCCGGCGCTGATAAGACCACAAAATATGATAGTTCCTAGAGACCGTTACTAGTGTCCGTTCATGTAACTCGCATATTGTGTGCTTCGAATGTATCTCACTTGCATACAAATGCGAGGTCGACGTCCGGTATATCGATTCATTATCGTCGTGGAACTGATCTGGAATTCAATTGCTATAACGTTGTCGCGGCTCGCCTGATCGACCTCACTTCATTATGATCTACTTTTGAATAGACGCGGACTGTTCCAGATACTGAAGTGACAACACTCTGCAAGACACATTATATTCAAGTAAACAATGCATTCAACAATGAGGTAACAATATTGGGACTACTTTACGCTTCTACAATAGAGCTTACAAACATATACAAATAAGTTTTATATTAATATTTATTTAATGATATAAGTACGCATAACCATAATAATGAGACATTTTAAAATATAAACAAAATAAGGTATTTTTATATTCACCTTCACAACGTTAATATTTATGTATATCTACTTATTTTTATATAGAAAGAAATATCTACACATGAAATCAAAGTAGAAATATCAGTTTAATAAAAAAAATCGTAGATGAGCCGCTTGCTTGAGAACGTCAGAAAAACTAAATCTATATTTCTCTATCTAGGCACATAATTAAATCTCTTCACTAAAACCTGAGCGTTCTGGCGTTAGTTTAGAAACCGTCTTTATTTCAACGCATTAAGGTCTACTATGCGCGGTAATTGTGTTAAACGTGCAAGCGAAAACTAAGACGGCTCGCAATCTCGGCTCGAAATATCTTAATCACGAATCTGCTGAGAGAACGATTTTCGCTCGTAAATTGGATCATAAAATCATAAGACAGAATGAAAAAAAGTTCTCACCTATAAATACATTGTATAGATAATGAGGCAGGATGAAGAAAATCGACGAATAATATTTGAAAGGAAATCACGGAAGAGACTTACAGGTAAAAAGTCCTTCAAAGGCTTTACAGCAGCTGAAAGGTACTTGCACGGTACTTCACGTCATAGGATGAGAACAGAATAGAGCTTTATTAGAGTTGGAAGTTGGGAGTCTCGAGAGAAGTTGGCTCCACGCGGTGCCTTTTTCGTTTGGTTAGATGACTCATCCATCTCGTTTCGATCGAATGGAAATGACCTTTCGATCTGTCGACATTGCTTTGTATTTATCTGTGTTGTATATTACCTACTTCATATCTTCTGCATGCAAATAAAATTTAATTACTTAAAGCTAAAACAAACAAAAAACACACTTTTTTTCTACTACCTACTCTAATTATTAATCTATTGTTAGATTTAGTTTAGTTTTACTTTAAGATTTATGTTCATTACTTAAGGAATCGCAGAAGTCTGCCTGTTAAAGCTCTATCTATGAAATAGAGAGAGAGAGAGCCCTTTTGAAATAGTGGAGAAATCAAGGAGTGAAAACAACGAAATCTAAATTAGTATTGTTTTGAAAAGGTTTTGTCTGCAGGCACAACAGGTTTAAACGAACATTCTCAAAGAAATCGTCTTTCTGAATTTATTAGTAGTACGGGGGGAGGGGGGGGGGGGGGGGGGGGGAGGGGTAAGACCTCATCGCCCAGCGCCTATCTGCTGCTCTTTTCTACAGAAAATGTTGCCTAATGCGCACCAACAAATTGCTCGTTGCTCAAACAAATTGAAATTCACTAAAGAAGTCAGCAGAAAATTATAGGGCAGTCAATAATTGAATAGTGATTATACCTACCACAGATGTTAAGAGGTTGTGTACACTCGTATATCATGTCACGTCTAAACTTTGCATGGCCTCAAAATCCTAGCACATCTATCGATCGCGGTCGAACTCAAAGAAGCTTACTAAATAAAGCGTCGATTAGGTTTTCAAGTTATCGAAGCGAATTCATCGCTTATAAACCCTATTAGAATTGAACCGTGAAAGAAAATGTACGACATTTCTAAAGAGTATTTACCCGGCTGACGGACGCGACGACGACGGGCGGATAGACAGTCTGAAGGAAATTCCCTGGACAAAGCAGATATTTGGGCCTGAAGAAACGTTTGAGAGCGCCTTTGAGCAGGAACTAACGGTTCAAGGTCGTTCGTGTGAGTAATGCTATCAGCGCGTATTTTAAGTCATTCATTATTGTCCGTGTTGATTAGTATCTCGTGAATTGAGGCTAACTAAGCGGAACTCAGATTAGATGTGCAGTCTGCTCGAAAGTGATAACACACGTGTCTATTTGTATCACTCATCGCTTGTTATCAGCTAGTACACACGTTGAGAACGACGACGACGTGATACTTGTGGGACAAGGTTCTAGAGGCGCATTACAACTTCTATAACACACATAGACCTACGTGGTCACATGTACGTGGTCCTACATATTTGGTGGTAAATTGTAACTCCTGAAAATCATATTCAGTAGTTAGAGAGTAGATAGGTGTAGTATCTGCGATTCTCCTGCAATAAACATTTTTATGAGTCTTTGTGAGGAAGGCTTCGAATTATTTTCTCTGTGTTCAGTATTCTCTATCACGGTGGCGGCGGGTTGCGGTTAATAGCCGTGGCGCGCAGGTGTGCGAGCTATGAAATATGTATAAATCTAAAATATCCAAAAATATATTCTCTCCTTAGAAATCCTCCGACCTTGCTGACCAAAGAAACGAGATTCTTCCAAAAAGGTTATTCAATCAAATTGTACAGAGATGTGAGCGGCACCTGCGCCGCGCGCGGTCACGTGACGCCGCAACCCCGGTGCCCCCGACCTCCGCCCGCCCCGCTCCGGACCCCGCTCCGCCTCCGGCCCGCCACCGACCCGGCTCACTATTGTAGCGAGCGCCGCCCTCGTCGACGGCTTATTATTGCTCTAACAGGGGTTTATTTCCATTTAGGATGTATTAATTTTGGGTTTGAATTTTGAATGAGGTATCATTTTACTAATGATACCTACGAGTCCCATAAACCTATAAATACTTGTTTAAAGTTAAAATAATCGCATTTGATAATAGTATAATATGAACTGAAAGACCGCGTTTGTTCTTGAAATAAAGCCTGAGATTGGTTTAATTTCGTTTGAGCACCAGTAATGAATGACACAAAGGTGGTGGTGTAATTATTTTAGTTTTTAGTATGAGCTAAGTAAATAAAAACCACAGTGAAGAAACATGTAACTAACAATGTTGAAACTATTTTTGTGTCCTTACAAGATTTACTTGAAGACAATTATTGCATTGGTTCTACAATAAAATTGTCGTCTGCAGCGCAGATAAGTTTGCATATAGGTACAATACAGTTTTTATCGGCAATCGTATAGAATGGGCGAAATATAACCAGGGCAGGACTGACTTCCAGTTGTTCTCTAAGTTATGGTCCCCAATATTGCGAAGGGAATTGTTTAACATCACGCACCGGCAGCCGATACCGCCCAGTACGCATGATTTATGTATGCCCGTAATGTCCTCATGGAATCGACCGAGGTGAAATATGTATGTGAAGTTGATGTCATTCGTAAAGCAAATTTTCTTTATTCCTATTCTTTTCTTTATTCTTTAGAATCGACAACGGCACGTCTGTCGGACGTAACGCAGCTGTCGGTTACCTGAACGCAGCTCGGCCTTCGACCTCGCCCTTAGTAAGTGACTTTCTTCTTTTGAAATTCGAATTTCATGCAAATGAAGCCGCGGGCAAAATCTTATATAGCACACTACACTGAGAATTGTTAGATTTGTTAACATCCAAAATAGCATTACGCAAAGTCTACTCTTAACGCACAACTCTGGGGAATTCAGGTTCAGTTAATTTCAGAGGCAGTATTTTGTTTCTTGGCTAAGTGTTTTCATAATATATATTATAACCTACTTAATTCCTATAACCGAACAGCTCTTGAATGGCCCATTAAACACTTACGTATTAAAAACTTATTTTTCGTAAAATGTGAACCTGCTGTTTCAAAATTAATGAGGTTTGCCTTTCACTCATTTTAACCGACACGACGACGGCCCATTTTAAATTAATCTAAACTTATTTGAGCCGTCCGAAAAGTTAAACACAACAAACAAATATTGGGTTCAGTCAAGTTCCTGAAAATTGTGGGCCGAGGATCATTAATCAGTGAACTTTCACAATTCAGTCTCGATAACAATGAAAGTTATTTACAAGGACCACAACGAGACACTTCAGCTTTCTGTGTACATCTTCTTTGAGTTGAGTATACGAACAACTTCGTAGCAAAACTTGACGGTCGGTCGACACGCTCGAATATCGTTACCTTAAATATCTTTATCTGCAGCCTTGTAGGTACATTTAACATAGGAATAATTAATAAAAAATTACTTGTTTTAAATGCTTCTCCGAACACCCATTATTATGGAGAAAACATCCATTATATGGCATTTTGCCATCTGAAATTGTATTTATTTTAAGATGTTTTTAGGTTTCTGTACTCGTACGGAAGCCTACTAATAAGCCTTCACCATCTGCCTGTCTGTCTGGCCGGCTGCATATTTTGAACCGTAAGGTAGCCGGTTGACATTTTCCCAAAATATGGTAATACATACAAATTGTCAAACGTGGTGTGGTTATAGTACACTCTTAAAGTAAAATAACAAAAACCGACCAATTACGTGGTAGTATATGAAACCTCAGTGCGCGAGTCCGACTCGCACTTGGCCGTTTTTTGTTCTGCAACATGTGAAACTGATAATATATAAGACTTTAGCCGTTACATCGGTCACATGAAATCTCAATTGGTAGGTGTTTAAAAAAAACCGGCCAAGTGCGAGTCGGACTCGCGCACCGAGGGTTCAGTACCACCACGCAATTAGCCTGTTTTTATTTTTATTTGTTATTTTACTATAGAGTTTGCACTATAATTACACTAAGTTTGACGCTTGTACGTACAATAACCGTTTATACCAAAAAAAAACACGTTGCTCGTATGGGTGGGTACACTTAATTTTGTACTTATTGATTTTTTTATTATTTGTTAATATGTCCGCCATAATTACACATATTTTGCGAAAATTTCAACTGGCTACCTATTACGTTTTACGGGTAGGATAGACAGACGTACAGACGGACGGACAGACGGCGAAGGCGTTCCGTATGGGCATACGGAACCCTAAAATGATCCTTTTGGTATGCTTTGGTCCCTTCTCTTACTTACAGGACTGAATTCACACGTGCAGCTCTAAAAGGAGAGACCTTCTGATTCGACCTTGCAAAGTAGTTTTATACCTACACAACTTTTTACCGCGTTTGATTAAGAAGCTTGGCCAGATTATAATATAATAAAAACACAATGAGTCAGACACATTATATATAATGTATTTCGCAGTTGTCGTCTCTGCCAATTTGTCATTATCTAAATAACATTATTTCCGTGCCAGTTGTTATTATCAAACTAGGAAATATAGTTTTCTTAAAAGAGCTCACAACTAAAAAAAAACGGCCAAGTGCGAGTCGAACTCGCGCACCGAGGTTTTTGGTTTCTTCTATGGAAACCCCCGTGAATTTTTTACTTTTTCTTATTTTTATTAATTGTTGATCGGCCATAATAAATAACACATTACGGTTCAAGAGATACAGCCCTCGGACGGACGGACAGACAGACGGATGGACGGACAGACAGACAGACGGCGTAGGCTTAGTAATAGGGTCAACGCTAAAAAGCTTTCTTGCTTTCATAAAGTTCGGTGCGTTGTTCGGTGCATGGTGGTTCGGCCAAGAATGGTACTTAAGTAACTATACGGAAAAGCACCCTTCTCCTACTCGGCTCTATACACTCTTCGACATTGTGAACTTAGAAGCTGATGAATGAAGCTAGCCACATAATAAATACCATTGGTTTAATTAAGCCGAATGGACGTGAAGCTGAATTCGCAAATCAGCAGCCTGGGTTTTGTCAGTCGGTATACTGAACGTTCACACAAGATGCGAACTGTTGACGTTTTCTCGCTCGGTCGCACCGTTCTGAGTGCAACAAGCGGACGGAATGAGCCCATTTCAAACTAGCTACAATTGCTCAGTGCCGCATCACCTGGTCATTATTAGCTCACTTGCGGTTCTAACTGACAGCTCCGCACGATGAGTATTATATCGAGTTTTCAACTGCTGCCCAGTCATCTGGTCGCCCCACAGAACTCTATGCTCCTATCTCGGCATTCCAAAGCCTGGGCGATGCGGCCAAAGCACAAGTGCGCGTGAGATACAATTAAAATGTAATCACCGGCGTAAAATGCTAAAATAATAGAATATCTGGCTTACTGTGCAACATTCATTTGTAAGATTCCCCTCGTTTATATTATTCCGAATGGAAATATAAAATATTAGACTTCTAATGTAACCTGACATTATGAACAATATTTTACAGTGCTACCACCTATGTATTTTTAATGTTCAATAGTTATTATTACTTCAAGGCACGTCTTTGGCAAACATAATATTGAATTTTTGCGATATTTTGGCATCACAAAGCACTGTTAGGGACATTTTCCGAACTGATGTGAAAAGGTTTCTACTTTCTTGCTTTGTTCCTTCAGTATTTGCGAGGGTTTTTTTTCCTAATTTGTTTTGTTACAAAGTCGTTGCCCTCCACATACCAGCATGCCGCGGCGGCTTAGAGGGTGGCCTCCGAATTAGCTCTGGCGCAATATAATGACGGACGACCGCATCTAGTAGAGTGATACACTCTTGATTATCCCGGGCCAGTTCATGTCGCGTCGTTGGCTGCAGGGCACGACTGTGTCACAGAATGCGCTGAGTCTCCACGCTGCCGGGACTGCCGGCACAACTGGCCCCGGCGCTCCCCGACAGCCTGCCCCTCCCCGCCGCTGCCTGACATCCCGCTGACAAGATCCCGGCCGAGCGCAGCATCGAGGGGATCGGCCGATTGTGAAATTGGCTGCAAACTGCGCACTGATCCGTTTCCTATTCTCTGAGTACCTTTTCATCTCAACGCATACAATTTGTTGACTGAGATGTTAGACGTTACCTTATTGAATCAACGGTTAGGTGCTTAGTGAATCTTGTTTAATACATCTACGTCGTACTACTTAACATTTTAGTGCCTGCCGCCGTAATGTTTCTAAAAACATAAAGTTTTAATAATCAAAACTAAAATTGTAAAACATTCTAGAAGAAAAAGTCCAGCTTGCAAAGGTACCGCGCTTCCTAAAGTAATTAAGCTCTGAATGGAAAATTCATATTATTTCTACATCAGACATAATAGTCCAGGAAACGAGGAAATTCGTTGTATGGGCTCTTCGGACTAATTCCTCTGTCGCTGAAACTTTGCAGTGTGATAAAGTAGGGTTTAAAATATACATTTGACAAATTATCTAGGATTTTTGATGTTTGGAAGTTAGGTATTTATACCTAAACATGAAAATTGCTTATAACTGCTGGTGAAAAATTGCTCCGTCCGAAATTCCTTCGGTATATGATATTATATATTAATATGATTATATATATAACATTATCTAGGAAAATTTCGATTTCGAATAGGCAGAAATTTTAAAATACCTATTTTGTATCACAACTTCTTCAGAAAAATTGCTCTGTCAATTTTAATTTTTTTATATGTTTTAATTTATTTAAATATATCGATTTTGACAATTATCTAGGAAATTTTCCATATCGATCACACCTTTACAGATTTTCGGCAATAATTCACTGTGAAAAATTGCTCCGTCCGAAATTCCTTCGGAATATGATATTATATATTAATAAGAGTATACATACAACATTATCTAGGAAAATTTCGATTTCGAATAGGCAGAAATTTGAAAATACCTATTTTGTATCACAACTTCTTCAGAAAAATTTACCATATAAATGCCAAAAGGCACCAACCCACAAATTGGTCATAAATGAGTTAAATATACCAATCGAGAGCTAATCACCCGCTCTATTTTTTGCAGAAAATACCCTTGGTATGAACTTGGTATGAAACTAATAGGTTTTCTACACATTCGTCTAAGAACCATCCGCCCAATTGAGGTATATCGCAACAGCAGAAAAGACTCATGCTACTTGATACTAGCTAACTGGTCAGATTTTTTTTGCGTAAAAGATCCAAGCGAGGTGGACTTTTTTTGTTTTTAATGAAGTACGTTAAAAGTATTTATCAAAACAGAGCCAAGATATCTGGTTCTTTTTGGCATTATATAATAAAAACAAACTGTATATCGCAAAGCGGAACCAATTTATGTGGTTCTTTTTGGCATATATAATAAAAACAAACGGTATATTGCAAAAATGGAAACAATTTATGTGGTTGGTTTGCCTTTGGGGACCTATAGTGAGTCTTATTTCATTGGTAATAAGAGTTCTTTTTCTAAAAATTAAATCAAACGTTCTATGAAACAGAACGCCTAATAATAAATAAGTTCAGTTCAGTTCACTACCGCGACGAATGTGTCAGTTCACGACCGCGAAGTAAAGTAAATTGCTGTTTTCGACGTGGCTCAATGTATCTACTACGTAGTGATCGCGACATATCGTCAGAGTGTAGTTCGACGTCGTCGTCCAAGCAGGTGCCTACGCCGCGCCGCCTAACGTAACCATTGAAGATAGAATAGAATAGAATAGAATAGAATAGAATAGAATAGAATAGAATAGAATAAAATAGAATAGAATAGAATAGAATAGAATAGAATGGAATGGAATAGAATAGAATAGAATAGAATAGAATAGAATAGAATAGAATATTTATTGCTATAATAACATATACAAGTCACAAACTAACATTCACATATTTTAATTTTTTTTTATTTAGAAAATAAAATAATATCAAACATAATAAATGAATCCTATTAAAATTATAATTATTAATAATAGAAATCCAATATAAAAGTCACACGTGCCTCCTGGGTGGTGCCAAATTAACAGCAATCAGCGTGTGGGAGATCTTCGGATCGGCTGGATTCGCCACCACACCCCGGGAGAAACAATTACACCGCCATAACAGTTCGCTGTGTTCCGGTGTACTTCCCGGGGACCCAGTAGCAGGTGGGGTTGGCTGTGGTGAGGAGTAGGCCAGTGATCCCGACGCGGATTCGCTGTTCAGAGGTGACGCATCGACACGGTTGACAGGGAGACCCGGTTAAACGGTTATTCCGCTGGCCGCCCGCCGGGTAGTACAGGGGCCCAATCGCGTCTAACCAACGCGAGAGGCTGCCCCCGTCAACCGGCGCATAATCCCGGAGTGGTCCGTCGTGCCGGTTGGTGACCAGAGTAGGGGTTCCGTCGGCCACTTCCGGGGGGGACCGGGGGCCCTTCCGTCTTCCGTGTCGGCGCAACACTAACCTGAGCAGTAAGCGATGAAGCTAGGATCCACGCTTTGCCCGTGAATCACCACAGCCACCCTTTCATGCTCTTTCCCTCCCTCTTACAAAAATCATGGCAGCGAAAAAAAAGGAAAAAAAGGTTCAATCAGGGGTGCACACCCCTACACCACTATTTAGCAACGTGCGGGGGTTGCATACCAATTTGAATGCCGTCCATCACCACCTGGAGACGAAGAAGCCGGCCTTGCTTTTCCTGACGGAAACACAAATATCTCGCCCTGCCGACACTTCTTACCTGCACTACCCCGGCTACACCCTGGAAGAAGCCTTCCGGTCGCGAGCCGGGGTTTGCTTGTTTGTCAGGGCAGATATTTGCTGTCGTCGCCTGCGCTGCCTTGAGTACTGCGAGCTATCAGTACTTTGGGTCCACGTGGATCTGGGAACGGTCTCGCGGGTGTACGCCTGTCTGTACAGGTCGCACTCTGGTGATGCAGAGACAGCTCGGTTATTTGAGTACCTGAGTGGAGCGGCAGACAAAGTCCAAGAGCGGTTCCCTACCGCGGATTTGGTTCTTCTTGGAGACTTCAATGCCCATCACGAGGCATGGCTAGGCTCCAGGAGAACTGACTTTGCGGGGAGAGCCGCCTACGACTTCGCCCTGACGCATGACCTGTCTCAACTGGTAGACCAGCCCACCAGGCTGCCAGATATAGACGGTCATGAACCCTCTCTGCTGGATGTTCTGCTGACTGCGAACCCACTGGATATAAGGTCGCAGTGAGAGCCCCGCTGGGTTCCTCTGATCATTGTTTAGTGGGGTCCACGGTGCCATCTTCGCCTCCTCAGTCCCGTACTGGAGGAACGCGTCGAATTTGGCACTACGCGTCAGTAGATTGAGATGGGATGCGAGAACACTTCGCATCCTACCCTTGAAGAGAGATCTGCTTCAGTTCGGGCGATCCGTCGCAATGCGCTAATACCGTTGCCGAGGTGGTTCTGGGGGCAATGGAAATGTTTATTCGCAGCGCCTCTGTCTACCACGGTGGTAAAAGCCAACCATGGTACAGCCGCGACTGTGCTGACGCTGTCGCAGCTAAATGCGCAGCTTATCGTGCATGGTCGCGCGATCGTGCCGGACGTGATCCGAACGCATCCGAACTGAAGAAGGAATACAACCGCCTCTCCAGATCCTGCAAAAGGGTTATTGCCAGGGCCAAATTTGACCACATCGGCAGAATCGGCGATAGACTGAACCAGCACCCAACTGGGAGCCGTGAGTTCTGGTCTCTCGCCAAATATGTCGAGTCAAATTTCTGCCGCTCCTCTATTCCACCTCTGCAGTGTCCTGGAGGCTCACTTGCCCACTTCGCAAAGAAGAAAGCCGACTTACTGGTATCTCTCTTTGCGGGGAACTCCAACCTGGACAATGGGGGTGCCACTCTCCCATCCATACCTAGGTGTGAGAACTCCATGCCGGAAGTGCAGTTTCTAGACGTCAGGAAGGCGAGTGGGCCGGATAGGATTCCTGCATTGGTGTTAAAAAGGTGTGCTACCGAGCTGGCACCAGTGCTGACGTGCCTATTCCGTCTCTCCTACTCCAATTGCCGTGTGCCGGCGGCCTGGAAATCTGCGTTTGTGCAAGCGGTCCCCAAAAAGGGTGACCGCTCAAACCCGTCAAACTACCGACCTATAGCGATTACCTCCCTTCTCTGTAAGGTGATGGAGAGCATTATCAATACGCAGCTCACGAAGTACCTGGAGACGAATGACCTCATCAGCGATCGGCAATACGGCTTCCGGCCAAAACGATCTGCTGGTGATCTCCTAGCGTACGTCACTCACCTTTGGGGGGAATCGCTTGAAGGTCATGGTGAATACTTGGCAATTGGCCTTGATATTGCCAAGGAATTTGATCGGGTTTGGCACAAGTCGCTCTTGGGCAAATTGCCGGCTTACGGACTTCCTTCTGGCCTCTGTGACTGGGTCGCCGACTTCCTACATGGGTGTAGCATTCAGTTCCTAGTGGATGGTTGCTCGTCGGATGCCATGTCAGTGAACGCCGGCGTACCACAAGGATCTGTGTTGTCACCCACGCTGTTTCTTCTGCATATCAATGATATGCTGTCTCTGGGCAACATACATTGTTATACGGATGACAGTACGGCACACGGATCCTACACCAGTCACCCTTCAGCCAGTCGGGATATTGTGGATGAGAAGAGGCGAAGACTTGGGTCTGAGCTCGAACACACACTCGGCTCTATTTCCGAATGGGGCCGTAGTAATTTGGTCGAGTTCAACGCTTCCAAGACACAAGTTTGCGCGTTCAGTGCGAAGAGAGCGGCGTTCACACCGGCTCCTTCATTCCAAGGCACGTCGCTTAAATTAAGCGAACACCTCGGGGTCCTCGGAGTCGAACTGTCGCACGACTTGAACTTTCGTCGCCATATCAAGGGGAAGGCCAAGCTGGCTTCTAAAAAGCTGAGCGTACTTAATAAGGTGCGACGGTACTTCACGCCGGACCAAAGGCTGCTTTTGTATAAATCGCACATCAGGTCCTGCTTGGAGTACTGCTCGCACCTGTGGGATGGCTCTGCCAAATACCAGCTTGCGCCTCTGTACTCGATCCAGCGTCGAGCCGTGCGACTAGTGGGTGACCCCGCAGTGTCCCGCAATCTAGAACCACTGCAACACCGTAGGTATGTCGGCTCCCTAAGTGTGTTCTATCGCTTATTCCATGGGGAGTACTCGGAGGAGCTGATTCACCCGCCACTGACCCGAGCGCACCAGCCTTGCGGCCATAGCACCCACACTGTGTCACGACTTCATAATGGGACAATCATTTGAAGATCGTTGCACGCAGGGAGGCCCGCTGCCGGGATACCACCAATCTGTTCCCGGTGACGCGCATTGAGTGCGGACCAGCCCCCCGTTGGAGGGACTCATAAAGGCGTTCTGAGTCCCCCCCTTAGATTACACCGACTCCGAAGATTGTCCCCATCTACGTCTTGCGTCCGTCAGTCTGCGTCCCTGATGGGAGACAACGTCACAAACAGCGACTTGTCGCCCCGGTCCTCGCGTCCCGAATCGCCCCGGCGTCTGCATGCGTCAGTCTGTTGTCTCGCCTCACCTGGTCGTCTAGTTTTGGCCCACCATGCCTCGCCCTGCGTCGTGGGGGCGCAGGCAGCCACCCCTCTTTTGCCGCTGCTCTTTTCGGCTACGACGTCTTCTGCTGCCTCGGAGGAGGAGGAGCTGTTTAACGCAATCCCGCCGTCCCCTTTCCATCTCCGCACCATACGCACTGGGCAGGGATTGCATCCCTATACGCTGGACTTACCGCGGATGCGTACTAATCGATTCTGCAGATCATTCCTCTACAGAACCGGTAAATTCTGGAACGCTCTCCCTGCTCATATATTTCCCCCAAGTACAGTCTCGGGTCCTTCAAGAGGGGCGGAATGGGCACCTGTCAGGCCGGCATGGCATTCGCAACCCCCGCATACGACCGAATGTCCATGGGCGTCGTTAGACACCTTATGGGTGGCTCGGCGCCATATGTCGCGCTTTCAATAAAAAAATAAATAAAAAAAACGTGCCTCCATTCTCTTCGCCTCAAGACTCTACCTGCAGCGGTCTTCACGCAAGAAGCACACAGCGCCTCCTGGCGGAAAGGAGAAGAGTCCGGTTGCCTAGGCGACGGACTGTTGTGATCTGACACGTCCGAAAATACAAGCGGGAGCGGGCGGTTTTGTTCAAACATTTTGCTCTGGAAAAGATAAAATCCACCCTGATCGAGCGCGGCGCGGGCTCTCAGGGCTTGTTGCGACCTAATACGGTATAAGTATAGTGAGTGTAGTTCCCGAAGTGTGTGCGTAGCTGGGCCCAGGAGATCCTCGGACACCGGGACGTTTCCGTGCCGATCGACGACCACCACCTGAAGGACCGAGCTATCGAAGGTGCGGCTGCGGGCGGAGACATCAACATCCAGGTAGGAGGCACCACACCACCGCACACTTTGCGCTACACCTCGAAGCTAGTCCGACGAATCCCGACGCTGCTCAGAAGGAGTCCGACACTGCCCAGCGTTCCCCCGACGCCACCCAGACGCAGTCCGACATCTAAGCGAGCTCTGAAACCAGTCCGACGAATCCCGACGCTGCTCAGAAGGAGTCCGACACTGCCCTGCGTTCCCCCGACGCCATCCAGACGCAGTCCGACATCTAAGCGAGCTCCGAAACCAGCCCGACAAATCCCGACGCGGCTCAGAAGGAGTCCGACACTGCCCCTGCGTTCCCCCGACGCCATCCAGACGCGGTCTGACATCTAAGCGAGCCTCGAAGCCAGTCCGACGAATCCCGACGCAGCTCGGAAGGAGCCCGACACTGCCCTACGTCCCCCGACGCCATCCCGACGGAGCCCGATACTGCCCTGCGTTCCCCGACGCCATCCAGACGGAGCCCGACACCTAAGCGAATTTCCGAAGTCAGCCAGACGGATCCAGACGCTACGGCAAACTAATCCTATCACGAAGCACAAAATTAGATCTGACCAGACTGATAGATAACAGTAGACAACACCCGTCGCCGCCGCGTAAACCAGCCTCGGGGAAACTTGTAAAAGTCCCAATCGTCTCTTATTTACCCTATTTCACCCCTTATGAAACTATCAAACCCAGAATATGAGTACCGCTGCGGTGACGGCGTGATATTGCACGTGCACAGTCGCACCCCCACCCAACTACAGTCCACCCACTAACACCACGGGGTGAGAACGACTGTCGCGTACAGCGGCCCCATTCGGAAATAGACCGAAGCGTTTGTTTGAGATCAGATACAAGTCTTCGCCTCTTCATCCACAACATCCCGTCTGACTGAAGGGTCACTGGTATAGGATCCATGTGCTGTACTGTCATCCGCATAACAATTTATGTTGCCGAGTGGCAGCATGTCATTTATATGCAGAAGAAACAGTGTTGGTGACAAGACAAGACAGATCCCTGCGGTACGCCGGCATTCACTGACAGGGCGTCCGACGAGTTTATGACAAACCCATTCGAATGCCTTGGCAATATCGAGACCAATTACCAAGAATTCACCATGTCCTTAAAGCGATTCCCCCCAAAGGTGAGTGACATACGCTAGGAGATCACCTGCGGATCAGTTTGGCCGAAAGCCATATTGCCGATCGCTGATGTTATTTGTCTCTAGGGTACGCCATGAGCTGGGCATTGATAATGCGCTGCATCACCTTGCAGAGTACGGCGGTAATCGCTATAGGTCGGTAGTTCGAAGGGTTTGAGCGGTCAACCTTTTTGAGGACCGCTTGGACAAATGCAGATTTCAAGGCAGCCGGCAGACGGAAAGTGAAATAAGAGAGGCGGAAATGGCGCGTTAGCACTGGAGCTAGCTCGGGAGCACACCGTTTCAGCACCAATGCAGGAATCCTATCCGGCCCACTCGTCTTCCTGGTGTCTAGGGAGATAAGCTCCGCCCGCATAGTTCGTTGTCGGAACTGTACTTCCGGCATGGAGTTCTCACACCTAGTTATGGATGGGGGGATGGCACCCCATCGTCCAGGGTGGAGTTCTCCGCAAAGAGAGACACCAATAAGTCGGCTTTCTCCTTTGCGGAGTGGGCAAGTGAGCCCCCAGGACACTGTAGAGGTGGAAGGGTGGAGCGGTAGAAATTCGATACGACAGATTTGGCGAGAGACCAAAACTCACGGCTCCCAGTTGGGTGCTGGTTCAGCCTATCACCAACTCTGCCGATATGCTCGAATTTGGCCCTGGCGATAGCCCTCTTGCAGGATCTGGAGACGCGGTTGTATTCTTTCTTCAGTTCAGATACATTAGGATCGCGTCTGGTACGAGCGCACGACCATGCACGATAAGCTGCGCCATTAGCTGCGACAGCTTCACCACAGTCGCGGCTGTACCAGGCCTGCCTTTTACCACCGATGCGCACGAGGGCGCTGGGAATGAACATCTCCATTCCCCCAGAACCACCTCGGCTACGGCATTGGCGCATTCCGGCAGATCATCCGAACTTAAGCATAGCTCTCTCCATGGGTAGGATGTGATGTATTATCGCATCGCGTCCCAATCCGCTGACACGTAGTGCCAAATTGGACGCATTCCTCCAGTACGAGACTGAGGAGGCAAAAATGGCACCGTGGACCCCACTGAACAGTGGTCAGAGAAGCCAAGAGGAGTGCTCACTCTGATTTTGTATCCAGCAGGGTTCGTCGTCAGCAGAAGATCCAGCAGAGAGGGTGCATGACCGTCCATGTCTGGCACTTTGGTAGGTTGGTCTACCAGTTGAGGCAGGTCATGCGTCAGGGCGAAGTCGTAGGCGGCTCTCCCCTCGAAGTCAGTTCTCCCGGAGCCCAGCCACTCCTCGTGATGGGCATTAAAATCCCCAAGCAGAACTATATCCGCGGATATATATATATATATAGGGAAACTACATGCACTTCATCTGCCGCTCTACTCAAGTGCTCGAATAATCGAGCTGTCCCCGCGTCGCCTGAGTGCGACCTGTACATTCTTACAGGCGGACACACGCGACTCCGTCCCCAAGTGAACCGATTTTGATGATTCTTTTTTTATTTGAAATCTGGTGCTTCCCGTGTGGTCTCATTTCATTTTCGTCAAGATCGGATTGGAAAGCGAGGCGGAATCGCGAGGCCAAAGGCCGAGCGATTCCGCCGAGTATATTAATAGCAAAAAATTACTAAAAAAACTGAAATAAAAAACTATAAAAAAAAAATATAAAAACCGCCTTCACAAATGTATGAAATAAAAAAAATCTAACTAGAGTTGAAGGCGGTGCTAAAGCAAGCAAAAATAACCGACCGCCTTCAACTCTAGGGTTGGATTTTTTTTATTTCATACATTTTTGAAGGCGGTTTTAAATTTTTTTAATCGTTTTTTTACAAAAATGTATACACTTTATTTACATACAGACTGTACGTGCATGAAATATGTTTAATAAGTTGTTTCGACATACTGTCATACAAATTAAATTACAGAACGAAAGTTAAATTTTAAAAGTTCCTAATACTATATAGGCCCTACATTTTTGTTCCATAGGCGGGAGGACGGCGCGGCGGAGCGGCGTTGTAGTGGGACGACAGAGGTGGCGGCACAGAATAGAAAAGAGTACCAGAAGCGACACTCCACAAGGCCACATAAAGGAATAGCTACTCTTGCTGAGACGCAATAAAGTGCAATTCAGCTCGCAAAGCGCTGCATGCCTAACTCGAATAATAACCTACATCACGCTTCTCTTTCTATCGCATAACTCTATCTCTTCTGGCGCGATTCGTATCGTGTTGGGGTTGTCGTCTTGTGTGACGAATAAATTACTGTTAATAATTACTTAGCAGTTTTTTTTTGACAAAACTCTGTGGCTTCTCGGAAGTATAATGATGATGACATGCTAATTTTATTGATTCATTTATTTAATTAGTTTCTTATTTTAATTTAATGTTGTATATTAGATAAGCGCAAAATGCCTATGAATCAGGAACTGCCTCTGCGAGGCAGATTCTTCTATTGCAGAGCCTCTCTTTGTAAATGCGTAGTACTTACATGAAATAATGAAATAAATAAATAATTTGATTTGACATATTATTATTATCATTTCTTTATTTTGACATTTTTACCAAGTATTTATATTAATTTTACATATTTTATATTATACAAAAACTTATAAAAATACACAAAATTATCATATTATTATTATCATCATTCGTTCATTACCGAGATAGTATTATTAGTATTAGCAGTCATTATTAATTCTTTATTAACACATTTACAATATTTACATTAATTTCACATATACAAAGTATAAAAATACAAATATATACCTAAAATTAATCATTAAATTAAATTAGTCATTATTAGTATTACGATGCTCCAATTGCTCCATTATTATTATATCGAAGAATAGGCACAGAATCCAGGCGATCGACTGTATGCGTGCGCTCGCAAGCGCGGGGCTGCCCGGACTGTTTTGTATTCTCCGAATATCGCGCGCTGTAGGTGATTATCGCGGTACGTATGAAGGAGTGTCTGAGGCCTGGTGGCGGGCGGAATAGCGAGCGCGAGCATCGACGACGCTCGCGTGTCGTCTCGTCGGTCGCGGTGCGGGACGATGAGCTGCTGGCGCGCGGGCGGGCTGGCTTATTCTTCCCCACTCCCCGCAGCCCTCCCGCACCCCGCGTTCAGTGTAGTGCGAGCGCGCGCTTTTTAAACGTTTTTTTATTATATTGCGATACTCGAAACTACTCGAAAGTTCATGTTTAAGGGAGAAATTTTATTGGATAATATACAATTATATTATATTTTGATGTTCTGTGTCTAATAAGTTAATAAAAACAGACGAAGCAATTTTTCACAGTGCTTGGTTTACTGCCAAAAATATGTAAAGGTGTGATCGATAAGGAAAATTTCCTAGGTAATTGTGAAAAGCGATATATTTAAAGAAATTAGGAGATATAAAAAAAATAAAAATTGACAGAGTAATTTTTATAGGTATTTCCAAATTTCTGCCTGTTCGAAATCTAAATTTTCCTAGATAATGTTATATATACACTCTTATTAATATAAAATATCATATTCCGAAGGAATTTCGGACGGAGCAATTTTTCACAGCGAATTATTGCCGAAAATCTGTAAAGGTGTGATCGATAAGGAAAATTTCCTAGATAATTGTCAAAAGCGATATATTTAAATAAATTAAGACATTTAACAAAATAAAAATTGACAGAGCAATTTTTCTGAAGAAGTTGTGATACAAAATAGGTATTTTCAAATTTCTGCCTATTTGAAAACGAAATTTTCCTAGACAATGTTGTATATATACTCTTATTAATATATAATATCATATACCGAAGGAATTTCGGACGGAGCAATTTTTCACCAGCAGTTATAAGCGATTTTCATGTTTAGGTATAAATACCTAACTTCCAAAACTCAAAAATCCTAGATAATTTGTCAAATGTATATTTTAAGCCCTACTTTATCACACTGCAAAGTTTCAGCGACAGAGGAATTACGTCGAGTGGAAATGCTTCATTGATTGGGCTATAATCTAGGCAATCGACTGAATCAATGCAGTGCTTCGACAAATACCGAACCGGTCAGTACTACATTTCGATGACAGAATGTATTTGATCTGCTATTTGATCTCTCTGTTATTTCGTATTCGGGAATATTTCTGCTACGTTTTCTGATATCCGTTCCTTTCGCGAAAGATGGTGTTGTGATTTTTTCTTCTTACGCGAGGCGGCAGAATTTCAAGTTTTTCATTTCGGATCAAAGAGATCCTAACCAAGAGCAGAAATGGTAGCTGGTAAATCTCTGCATATAGGTATATATCTAATCGTAACTCATAAAGGTCGACATTACTCCTTGACTTAAAAAAAATTGCAATAAAATAAAACAATAAATAGGATCATCGCTGACGCTGATGAAAAAACGCTATTATGCAAAATTACATAGTATTTTTTTTTATAACATACTGAACGACAGTTAAGAATCGTATTTTTGAATTTTCATATTTCATTTAATTTTTTTTATATTTGAGCTATCTGCGATCAGTCTTCCGACTATAAGCAAAGCAGGTGTGTGGTGGGGTTCAGTCTTGTTGAGTGCATCCCTAATCGAAGATGCCTCAATTATTTAGCAGAACTTTAGAACTTCTCGTCACAACTCCAGGATGTCTTGTCTCTTGAGCCTTTTCTCGTCTTTTCTCGGTTGGTTTAAGCTGGCCTGCCAGATGATTGGGGGTGTTTATGATTATTTGCATATATGCCTTGGTGAGAGAAGCTTTTTTTTAGCAGACGGTCGGCATTTCGAGCACGATGTATTTTCGTGGCATCTATGAACCACGGTGCGTTGGCTACGCTCTTTAGAATTCAATTTTGGAGCGGCTGGATAATGCCGATAGTGGGAGTTTATAGCTGTAGTTTAGTCCATAGGTCCAGACAGGTTTTATTATTATTTTGTATACTAGGATTTGTTTTCTAGTGACCGTCTGATTCTGATTGGTGTTTCTGTCAATCAGTCAATATATATTTCTATAGCGCATGCAAAAGAGACGAAGCAATCGTCTCTTTTGGATTTTATATTTTTTCCATATTTGCTTTCTATCAAGGGCTCAGCCGGGGTGGCTCACGTCGATATTGTATACATTTATATTGAAAGTCAATGGTTAGGTATTGAAAAAAATTAGCAGAAGTTATTTTATAGACTAAATGCATTAAACCATCATCACAGAGCACAAGTCACTGATTACGAATACATTAAAAAAAATTGTGAGAATTTGTAAATTTAAAGAATAAATTACAATAATAAATTTCTTAAGTAAATATGCCTTTGTAACTAAGTTCTTTTAATAAATATTTTTATAAAGCCCAACTAGCTACTAAATAAGTCTTGAAATTGAACGAATCAGCAATTTACTGTCAAACCTGTCTTAATGCCAGACCAGTATTAATGCACACCCTAAAGGAAATATCTCGTCAAAGAAACGCAAATAAAAAATGTGAATAAGGTGAATAAGGAAAACACGTCCTTTTATAACAGTTTAATACATAAGTACGTATGCGCATATTATGTATATATTTTGTAATTAAAACTCAATCACAAAAAATATACTTTTGTGCAAAATTTTTACTTTTCCTCATTCCCCGCACCCACCTGACTCGTGCCCGCACCGGTGCTACTAGAGAAATGAAACAAAGGAGTTGTGTGATTGAAATCGTGCGGGGCGCTGCAGAACAATGACCGAATAATCAATTAGTTTGGACTTTATTTTGCAAATTGATGGCTCTATCGTTGACGGCATTCGTGAGAATGTCTAATAGCCTTAGTGCTAATACAGAAATTTCATATGGACGTATGTATGTACATACAACATTGGTATAAATAACTTTGTAAATGCTCGCTATCGTTTCATAGATTAATTTTATAAAAAAGTTCGACATTCCTACAAAATTATACGAAAGTACCTAATCAATTATGCTTCAACCTTCTCTGACACGATTGAAATCGAATCCTAATACAAATTTAACTTTGTTAAAGTCACATTTTCATGACTTTCATAAATTTCGAAAGAATAACTTCTGGAGTGGCTCACAGGAATCCGCCAAATTAAAATATTTGGTGAATTTATTATTTTGTTTCGCAGCTCAACGGAGCGATGGATTACTTTGAGGTTTTGCATATTTAAAGGACTTTTTTCCTGACAAACGGACTTTCCTTCAGTCATCATGGCGGACAAAACCCTGTTTGTATGGTTCCGTTAACAGCGACCACCAGCGACGCTGGCGGGTTGTTTTATAAAATCGGTCAGGTGTATGTCTGTGTATGACAGTGTATGTCACACGCGCTGTCCGAGGTGACTCTGGGACATAAAGCTCAATAAATCTAAAAACAGTTACGATTTTGGTAGTCCATTTATTAGTCTTTTTTTTATTTATTTATTTATTTAGGAAAAACAAATAATTACATACATATGTAGGTTATGGAGACAGTAGAAACAATAAACAATTAGGTCTGTAACTAGTGACGTTTTTCACGAATACTTTGTTTACTAATTTAATTAATTAATTTAAAGCCTACACACAATATATGTAATTAACATAGCGCTTATGAATGAATACATAATATAATAAAATATAACAGCACCACGAGAGCAGACACCTCACCTTATGCATACTGTGCCACACCAAGCACGGGTAACATTATAGTTATCATCTCTTACATATACCTATTATGACCATGACCATGAAGCAGCCTATCGAGGCGGAACCCAAACCAAAAAGAATTAGGACAGACCATGAAAAAAAAAAAAAATAAAAAAACACACTTTGTTGGTTTGTTATTAAAACCATTTTAAAATTAAGTATTAACGGGTACGGAAGCTAAGCCTAAGCAGTCCGTCGTCAGTCCGTCCTACCTTTAGGTAGCCGATTGAAATTTTCACAGAATATGTGTAATTATGTCGGATATCCTAACAAATGATTAAAAAGAAGTAATATTAAAAAAAATAACGGGGTCCCCATACAAGAAACGTGTTTTTTTTAAACTATATATTTTTTTGCTCTATCGTAAAACATTCATACCCACAGTCACCAAACTTGGTGTGATTATGGTGCAAAATCAAAATAAACATGCAATGGCCGGTTTTCTATCAGAGAAAATAGCATTCCCGTGGACTGCGGGCGGGCCGGCGGCGGCGGCGGCGGCGGAGGCAGCAGCGGTGCGGTCGCTGCGCACATAAAAATCTTACAACAAAGAAGGATACTCAGACAGGATATGTATGTATTCCTTGGTTACTGATTTGTGACTCAACTTCGCAAGTATCGCAGAATGCTGCTTTCTATGAATTATGAGGAGATAAGACTAAGGGTGCACCACCGCGTCGACGTATTAACTCCAAGTCAGCTTAAAAGAACATTAAAAGTTTTGTATTGTGAAGTTTCGTATTGCCCTCTAGAACACTCGCTCGAGCGCTTTCATTGAGTTTGTATTGATTTTCTTTTAAAACGATTTCCTTGGCTTCTTGTTTTATTAACTTTTCGAATTTTGTTTCTTTAGGAATAATACAACTCGTGTGCGCGTTCGGAAGAAGTACCACAACATAAGTCCAGTAGGCAGTACTTAGGTACACAGTGCTTCGCGTATCGTTTCGTCGCCAGAATGGAGACAGTATAATAGACTGGAGGAGTTTAAGGGCACACAGTGCATGAGCTAGATGAAGTAGCCCTCACTGTATCATCTAAGCAAAAGTAGCTGCTTCGGCATCGACCGAGACAACGACAAGCTCTTGTGATGGGACCGTGTCGTCTAGCTGGAGCTAGGGTAATTATGGTAAATGCGTCTTAGGCAATTTTCCCATCTCCGTCAAGACTCCACGAGGGGTGGTACTTGCGCGCGCGAGATAGCTAGGAGTATCCATCCAACTTTAATAATTATATCACTCTCTGGATTGGATTGGAAATTGCGTTGTTTACTCACGGCGAGTCTCATCTCATCTCCTCGGGCGAGGAACCTTTTAATTGGTATTTGTATACAATCTAGCCGTGGCCGAGGTTACTGCCGAAAATCAAGTTACCAATCGGACGAGTCGTCGTCGTCGTCCTTTTAAGAGGGATGGTTCTTCGAATATTTTTTTATGTTTATTTTCCTCGTCCTAATAATTATTTGTTATTAGCCATTTCGTTTCAGCTCGATTTTGTTAAGAGTAATATTTTTTTAAACTTTTTTTTTTTTTTATAATTTTGCCAATAATTAGCACATACATTTTGGGGTTCTTTCTTCTTTCTCTTAACAAATTCTTCGGGGATTGTTTTATCGTTATCAATCATTTAATTTATAAAACATACAATAAAGCACAAAGTAACTCTTTATCCGAAAATATACCACACAAAATCTTGAATGTCTATTAAAAATCTGGGTTCTTATCCGTTAATGGACAATGTCAAAATGCAGAGATGCTTTATCTATTTGCTTATTACCATTGCCGGCCACAAACTCTACTGACAACCCCGAAATTGTGGGGTTAAATTTTAATACGCGAAACGTTCTATAAACGTCCTCATATAAAAGTAAACTTTTGCTAACGCAATGAAGGGAGATTTAGCCCGTCTGCAAAATGTGTATGCAGATACAGTTATCGCTCTATAGCCACTGCCTCACGTACTAACTCTAGCGTAGGTGCCGACAATGCAACCACTTGCCAAAAGTCAGTAGAGCGAAGCTAATGTGGTAAACGTATAAAGTGCATTTCGTGCAAGTGCACGGGCATTTCCCCGCTGAAACATTAGTGTGTTTGGCACAGTAACATAGAAAAAAGTCACATTGCATATAAAGTGCTCCATTTTTGTAACATTATCTGCACAGAGTTAGGAAGCCATATTACGCCAGTCTCTCTCGCCGCTTCTAGTCGTAAACTTACAATTTTAGTATTATGTAAATGTCAGTTCGAAATTCTTCACATGAAGATGGTGGATGTACTTAGCAAAAAATAAAACATGATGCACGATTGAAAAGAAAATAAATTTTCTAAAAAAAAAATCTTACTTTAATATTACCGCATACCTACTACTTCCTATTAATAGTTTGTGTTTTCCGTCCAGTTTAGTGTAGCCGGCACGACTGAAGGGAAGCACTGACATGGCACCTAGTTCACCCGGTGTTATGGGCTGACTTCACGGATGTTGTAGATGATGTAGCCAACCGTGTCAGTTTCCATAAAAAATAATAATAATAATACTTTGTTCTCTAGTGATTTCACTATACTATACGAAGATTTCAAGTTACTCTGTTTTGTATTTTTTTTTTTTTTTGGAGATATGAAATAAAAATTGCCTTTCGTTTGACAGCCGCTAAGAAAGTCGGAAACGTGCGTGTTGTTTTTGTGATAGATAGAGATAGCGCGAACGGGCGATAGAAGAAACGTGTTCAGCATCGGTATTTCACTAGGCCGCTGTTCTCTGGACCGCATAAAAGATTTCTTCCTTGTGTAGAGGGATCTCCCCGGGATTGCGCGCATTAGAGAACCACTTTCAATAGTCCGGGCTTGCTGCGGGTTTCGGGATAAGCACTTAATGCAATATCTATCTTAACTTCGGCGGCGCTCTGACGGATTCGAGAGTGACTTATTTTATTTCTATTGTTGTCGCTTCGAGTGACCTTTTATTTGCATGAGAATAGAGTGTGCGCCGAAGTGGAGGCAATCGAGTGTTCGGAATTGCCGTTCATTGTAGTGCGCGAATTGAATCGGGTGATTTTCTATAATTTAAATGGACGTCGTCGATGAAACGCGTTTTCAGAAAAGGACGAATTGTTTACTTTCAATGTTTATTTATGTCGATACTATCGGGTATGAATAGACCGGGGATTTAAAATAAATCGTAAAAAGATATTTTTTATTAATAATACAGTTATACGAATATTATTAATAACGATAAGCTTTCATTTCTAACCGACTTAAAAACTAGGACACTCGTACCTATTACTATTTGATTAAATCTCTAGAAGTTGTCTGCTAAAGAAGGTTGAATCAAAAATGTTCAGCCTATAACGAGACGGTTGAAAACGCCTACATGCTGAAGAGTCAATTAAAAAAATAGAAATCAAGTTTGGTTGATTAAATACTCGTAAGCGCCAAATGTTTCACCGGCTGTGAACAGGGCGCGGTGAGAATAGTATTACATTTCATTTAATTTTTATTTCGCCAAAGCCGTGAAAATATCTACTTTGTAAATGTTTCAAAGATCGTCTAATTAGTTATTGAAAAGCATAAAAATCGTCTCGATGTTTAATTAAAATGCTTTGTATACACTGAGCTGAGGCGACCTTTGTTCCGTCTTACTGGGCTGTGATTTTTCCCCCTTTCTGTTTGTTGAATTAATATTTTATTTCGTCGGAAGACCAATATTTTTCCACGTGAAATAACAAGGACGGCTTCATCTGAACGATTGATTACCCTACATCACAATGACGATAGACTATAGTGGACTGAATACGTGATCGTGAAGGGAAGGTCCTACATTTCAATAGATACGGCATGTACGTCGTAAGTGTCCATAGTCTTAAGAACCATTACGTGATTTAAATATTTTGATTTGGTATGCTTATCGCTTTTAATATTGCTAATCAAAATAGGTTTGAAGGTCGTTGCCCCATATTAGTCCTACTTAATATGCTAAAAGTATTCGTACACCTATCATAGGGATATTTACTTGCGCAGGAAGCGGCTCTTTCCTGTCGGTCCCCACCTCCCCTCCACCAGACGACGCTGACGACTAGAGACAAAGCGACGCGCACTTTATAAAACAATAAAATATTGAATAGGTACGTCGATAAACATTCAGGACATCACGCACCTTGTTCGACTATTTGCATAATGTGATGCTTCTGTCGCGCGCCGCGCACGGGCCCACATGTACAAGGCTAAACTAAATCTACTAGTAAAGTGTTGAGACACCGAGGACTCACCTTGATGTGTAAGATCCAATCCTATGAGTAATGTTATTGGTACACAAGTAGCATCAGCGATATGATATCATTCTCAGAATTAAAATGTGTTAAATTTTTATTCCACCTCAATCAAGGTGATCTCAATGGTCCATGTGTGGGAACCCTTTTGACACAATTTAATACAATAAAGTAATGCTGTCTCTCTCTCTGTACCTACGAGTACTTCTGTTTCTCCATCACATCAGAGAGATCCGCCCTATAGAACTCATCTCCAAGAAATCTGAATAAGCATATTTACTAACGAATAACTAACGGTAAAGTGGTTTCACTAGCACAAGTTTGTCTTCACTGGTCTGCCACCCGATCGTCGTGTGAAGCCAACATCGTCCATTAAATTGTATGAGATTGTTCAACTACGTTAAGGCCCCTTCTACAGGGGAACACAAAATTGGAGCTTGGCGTGTCATTCACAAGTGAGTCGTTTCTTTGAAATATTCAGCAGCTGATCCCTCTTCGCTCTTTGACGTTCTTTGTTGGTTGTTGCCTTAGATAGGAGAAATATCAATAACATTTGACTCCCGCTAGCGACAGAATATTATAAGCAAGGTCGCGGGTTTTTTTAAATGTAGCACCTCCAAAATATTAATTATGTTGCTATATGGTCTAGGTATCCACATAATGTGTTAGCACAGAAAATACGGTAATTGAGAATACGGGATCGGCAGATAGTTGCAGAAGGGAGACTGAGCGTAACACTGTTTTTGAGTAATATTTTGTGTTTGAAATATTTTATTTTATATATGTTACAAGAAAGCTGCGTTCTTGACGGAAAACCAATTAATAAATAACATATGTTTAATTATTGAGTAAGCTTAGGCCCTCATCGCAGTTTAATAGGTACAGACTTATTTTTTTACGTGAAGTCACGTATGCACAAAGCCCGACAGACACCGGGATGAGCCATTGGGATGACTTTATAAATATTGTTGTGCGCTCGACAACAGTCGAAATTAATTTCGTTCGAGTGTTACAAGGCCGGGCGTGGTCGAAGTCAATAAAAGAATATTTTCAATTGGCGTGTCGACTTAAAAGCAACATCGCAACATCTACGCTTCATGCATGAAGAGAATAGATCAACGATGAATGTGCTTACTAAGTTCAACTAGCTAGGGAGCTGGCGAGCTTTCTATATCATTTGCTCATGTGGCAGCGCAGCCATAATAAAATTGTCCCATAAGAAACATTCAAGACCACGTCTACCACCACGGCAGCAGTGCTTTGTCAATCCACAGCGCTACAAATTTGTTAAAAAAGCGGTCAAGTGCGATACAAACTCGCGTGGAGAGGGTTCCGTACCATTCCGTTTCCGTGAAAACTTTAAACTTAGAATTTTCGTTTAGGTTTGCCTGTAAACTAAACAAAAAGGTGCTATATTTTCCATTTTTTTTTCCAAATTTTAGACTTAGTATTTGCCATTGAGGCTGATGTTCAGAATCCTTCTGAAATGGAATAAGATCGAAGACGCAGGCATCCATAGGGCTCTGACTTTTGCAGTAATAAATGTTTTTTGTAAAAGTTTTTTGTATGATTTAAAAAGTGTATATGGTTTGCACACTTGGCAGACCTGAATTGTTCGATTAAAGATAATGTGAAGGACAACAGAAAACTGATCTGCCTGCATGTTGTCTCAGCGTTGTCAATTGACAGGACTTCAAAGATGTTTAAAAAAAAGTAATATCATTTGCTCATGTCTGCCTCTTTATTAGATTTATTATGAAACCAAGAAAATCGATGAGGCCTCTACGACGATCTAAGCCTACGATATTCCGAAGACAGACCATTCGAATATTTTGAATTAAAAACTCAACGCTCGCGCCAAGCATCAAGTAAACAATCAATCAAATTAAAATCAGTGAACAAAATGTCTGCCAATGATTTATTTTATTTTATTCAGGGAGTCATCATGAACCGAACGAACGCACCTAAAACCATGACTTAGCATAGCCTTTTTTATTTTTACAACAACGTCCCGTGATAATACAGAGCCCTGGATATCTGCCTCGTGGATTTTCTTCGTTCTCAGGATGATATTAAGCATCAGCCCCAGAGGCAGAAAGGAGAAAATGATTTAGTACCCTGCTTTCTCTATTACAAATTTGAAGCTTTAACGCAAAAACCCAGCAACGTAGGACCTTATTTGACTGGATCAAATGTATTGATCTAAACTTTAATCCCTAAATCCCTACCGATATGAGACATGAGCAAATCGTATACAGAAATGCTCGCCAGCTCCCTAACTAAACGAGGATCGGCATAGAAGTTATATATGCTATACTCTCGGAATTTGGCAATTATACAATGTGCTCTATCTAGTAAACTTAAATTTGCTTTTTCGTTCGCTTTTATTGGAACACGATTTCGAGCACATACTTAGTGTGGTTTATTTATTTACTAAATAGCTACATGGTCACCGACCATGTTATATATAAGCCTGGTATGGTGATGGAAGGCATGAGTGCGATTTTTGATCAGTGCCTTGATAGCGTTAGGAATGCTTGCATTGGATTCTGAGTTTTTACCACGAGCACGAGTACATATTTAAAAGATTATAATATGTAAAACTGTAGGGTCATTCACTTCTTTTCTGATAACTTTTATATAATAACGAACTTCTTTAAGGTACATAGGAATAGCTGTTTAAGTCTCGTTAATCACTCACCAAAACTTAAACTCCACCGTGTTACTGTTTGCTGGCCTATCTGATTGGCTGTTAATTACGAATCAAGTGGGGCTTTTACGTTGTTCAAGTTGACAAGTTGGCTATCGGATCCGTAGATTCACTTCAAGGGCTGAGTTTCATTATGGTAATGGACTCTGATGACGATGTTTACTGGCAGTTTACGCGCGGAAGCCGGAGAGGTCGCCACACTCGCTCGACGCTCCTGGATCTGGACTGTTCAAATAATAATTAGAGCTGCATGCGAAATTTACGAGGAGAGCACACAAAGTCACGTAATGGACAAAGCTGGGGCTGCTAATTTTCAGCTCAAGTCGTAATGTTGCCGAAACGATGCACCTTATTTGCATTGCCAAAGATATGGGACGAATTTATAATGATCTTCTAATTGTCATATGTGTAAACAAATTGTATGTACTGGTGAAATCATGAATGTAAAAATTATGGGACATTGGAAATAGATCAAGTGAAAAATATTGCAACTTTCTTTCATCGCCGACATTTCGGCGGCAGTCTTAGTTACTTTGTGCTGACTGACAATTTCGAACAAAACTGAAGATATAATGTTATTAATTAAACGACAATACATAGGTACTTACCAATCTCCTGATCCAAATCGAGGTTATAACCCTTGTGTAAATAACGCTGTAACTTCGGAAAGTGTCTCGACTCGAAGCTCCGCAGGTCTTCTAGATACAGTCCTCCTATGACGAATGGTTGTGGAAGAATCATGCATTTGTTGGTGACGACTATATTAATCTTTACGAGCTCAGTAACCGCGCTGTCTTGTTTTATTATGTAGTTAACCAACTGCTGATAGGCTTCGCCTGCCTGAATGGAGAAGTGCGGTTCAAAGATTACATCTGTCAGTTTAGTGCTTACACTTTATATTGGCTTACTGAACTATATCTGAACTCTGAAGTATAAGTAGTTTTGATTTCGTTTAAAATTTGTATAAAGGCGAAATAGCATAACCATAAATTCTATTATATACTTACCACTGTATTCGTTTCTAGTTTGTCATATTTTTTTGCAGTTGCCACAATATATTCTTGTTCGCCTGCATGTACTTCTCCCACATCCCAAAGTTGGTTAGAATAGATTACCTCACGGCATTAAGCTAATTAGTATAAATTGGTGCTCAATAAAAATATATACATACATATACAATTTTAATTGCATACAATTTTACAATTTTACCCGACTTGCTCGTCTCTTATAATCCCATCCTACATTAATCAGGCAGACCAAAATTTCATAAGGCACCGAAAATCGCGCTTTGGAAAGTTTCGCGCCATTCGTCTCTGACGTATGTTGTATGTTCCATTATTCGGGTTGAAATGTTGCTTATTCTTCGCCACTGACGAAGATAGACCGTACGTTTTGTAACAGTTCCAAAATACAAACATTACTGAAACATTTTACAACCGTCTTATAAAGTTTACGGGCCCATCGCGGGCCTTAAAATTTTACGTCCGTTCTGTCGAACGCATTTCGTACTTCATTTGACGTTAGCGAGTGCTGTTTGTGGGTTAGGGGATTGAAATTACGCGTGCTGAAGATTTTGAGCGCCATACCAAGCGTGCCGGCGACGTAAACGAGTTACCAATACCGAAATTGTGGTCGGGACATTTCGCTGAATTTTAAGTGGCGACGAACGGTTCGACTCCTACGTACGGAACGTCAAATTATGCGATTCTAATTCAGTCTCAACGTTCAGTTCAGTGGTTTCCTACGCGTTGAGAACTTAAATACCTAACTGTGTTCGTTACGACACACTCCGGAACAGTTATGCATACATTTCCGAAAGTTAAATTTTACCACTCGGCATACAATTCGGCAGAATAATAAACTCCTTGTGAAAGGTCAAATGCCAAGGATTTGACCTTTAAAATTAACGAATCATATACATTGCAAAGTTGATTAGGTACACTATATACAAGGTGAGTTTTAGGATGAAAAATGGGAAGTAAAATAATAATGGATATATGTATTTTTTAGAAAAGAAACTTTAGAAAAAAAATCTTTGAAATGGAATATATGAATTTTCGTAATTGACCACATTTTGTATACATTTTCTGTCTACTGCTGGACACAGGCATCTCCCAAGGCACGCCAGCACACGCGGTCTTACGCTCTTATAATCCATCCACTCCCGGCAACCTTTACTAACTTTACTAGGCATTAATTGGTGTCAATGTTAGGAATATTCTTTTCAAATAAACTTGGGGTCTTCATCCGTTTTCATGACTCACCTTTGTTATATTTCGATGTTTTGTATATAGTTCGTCCCAAAAAAAACGTTGCAAAAACTCAACCTGTACAACAGGAGCAATCGACTTTGCAATATATAGGCGTGTGTGTAGCGAGCACGAACTTCTTTGTGTTAAATGCCACGTCTAATTATTTTAATCGTAATTTTTTTTACAAAAACATTTGATTTACGTGTTTCATAACTTTGACTGAAAGTTCAAAGAGATTTTTCAATTTGCAATATGATCTTGCATCCAGTTAGACCGGAGAAGGTGAAAAAATGTTGCTGTACGCGGACTGTTTATAACCAGAAAAAGTCACGTCTGGTCAGTTCTTCCCGGGCGGCGGGGCGGAGCGGCCCGCCGCCCAATTTGAAAATTATCAATAAAAAATCTGTTAAGTGCGAGTTTTACTCGCGCACGTAGGTTTCCGTATCTATCCGCTATTATCCGCCTATGTACAAAAATCGTAACCAAGTAAATAACAACGGTAACCAACCAAGTAGTAACCGTTACCTTGGAAACAATCAGAACCGTGGTAACAGTTATGTCCACAGATGCAACATAAACAAAGAAAGATGTCATATTTGAAAATCAAATACATCAATCAATGTGAAAACTGTCATGAAAAAATAAAAAACCAAAATGTAATTGTCTTTTCAAAATTTTTAAATTTCGAAAAAGTAAATATTCAAGAATATGTATCCACTATTATCTGCCTATCTTTTGTTTTTCAACATGCAATGTATAAAAGCCGTTGGTGCCATCTGTTATTAAATAGTGTGACTAATCTATTTTAATGAAACGTTTCTTGTATGGCGGCCCCCTTAATTTTTAACTTTTTCTTATTTGTTGTTTCGTCCACTATAGCAACGCATATGCTGTGAAAGTTTCAACCGGCTACCTATTACGGTTCAAGAGATACAGCCCTCGGCACAGACAGACAGACAGACAGACAGACGGACGACGGAGTCTTAGTAATAGGCTTCCGTCTGGAATACGGAAATCTAAAATAAAAACGTTCAGCTTCATGCTGGTATTTTGTCAGTTGATTAGAACATTATTTGGGAAGACTACCTAGGTAGTTTGTTGAGAACAAAGACAGTTAGTTATAGAAAATTGCCTTTTTACATAGGAATATATTATACACATTGCTGGTGATAATTATGTACATAATTACTATAGAATTATGATAAGATAGTATGATCGATATTAATTTATATTACGTACAAGTTTATGCGATTCGACGCCTTGAATAATTCAATACCGCGGCGGCACATAACCATAATATTGTTACTTCATGAAACGAGATCATATTTCGTATTGACGGTGCGGTGAACTAGGCACTTCTTCGCCATCCATCCCATTCATCATCCAACGAGTTCACACGCGGCTAACGCGGGGAAGGGGAGCCGCCTTCCAAGCAAGTTACGAGGCACATTTTTAACACGGTTCTGCTGCCGACACTTTTTATTTTCGATAAACAGATTCAATTTGCTTGTAATCCTACCGAGATTCAAACAAGCGTGTACCGTAAATAACCGGAATTTTGTTTTAATTTATAAGCATTTAACTCGTTCATTATAAATTAAATAATTACATTTGCAAATTATATAGAAATTTATAGTAGGTATATAAATAGGTAGACAGGAAAGCTAAGTTCCTTTTTCCTTATTTAAGATATATAAATTAATATACCTACTTAATTAAGTGCAAAATGTTGCTCAACAAACGAAACTAGAGGATTTTAATTTCGAAAACAGAAGAGTGAGCGCGTCGAGAGCGCTGCGAATAAAGATGGCTGTGAAAATAATTTGCTTTTAATTAAAGGGATTACTACTCTTCCGTGCGGGGTTGGCGAAGTGCTGGGGAGAAGCAGAACAAACAGAAATCCGTGACACCGATGTAGCGCTCACTAATTAAGGGAATTGACTCTCTAGCAGCGCCTCAGCGCACTCAAATGTCAATTCTTGGATTATATAATTTACAGATTCAATGTTATTTTTAACAACAATACATGCTGTGGATTATATTCTTCTTTGAACACAAATTTCACACAGAGTTGGTAGAATAGACGATCTTAAATATCATAAGTCATTCTATAGAATAGCCAATCTGGGATGTGGGAGCAGTGCATACAGACGAAAAGAAATTACATTTTAGTAAATTTTTAGGTAATATGATCTACACAAGCTGATACGAAAAAATATTTAAATCTATATAAAAAGAAAGTCGTGTTAGTTACAACATTTATAACGCAAGAACCGCTGAACCGATTTTTATGATCTTTGATTTGTTAGATTTATCTCCGCCCCGAATAACGTAGGCTATTAAAATATGGCATAAAATACGCTTGTACCGTGTGGGGCCGGTACTTTAAAAGAATAGCCCCACTGCATCTCTCCCCGTGCATGTCGTAAAAGGCGACTAAGGGATGTGACTCCCTTCTTATATAACTAGGTGGTAGGGTTTAACCCGCCCGGGTTGGTACCACCGCACTGTTATGGGCTGACATCACGGATGTTGTAGGTGATGTAGCCAACCGTGTCAGTTTCAATAAAAAAATAAATAAAAAAAAATAAAAAAAAATGGGAAAAATAAAAAATAAATTTCTCATACATTTAGCATGGAACGGCTTTTTACATTGAAAGCCATACACGTTAAGCTTTGTGCCGTTAGTGAAAAAAAAAACTTAATATTCTTTGAAAATTTCAACCGGCTACCTAATTAGGTTCAAAAGATACATCCGTATAAAGTTAGGACAGATAGGAATTTATTTCAGAAATCTAGGAAATTGTCGGAATAAAATTTCGCTCTCGTTACCGAGAGCTGACTTCGTAGTCCCGGTTACAGGTAGGTAAGCCGCATTTGTCGACTCTCATTTGCTCCCAAATGCCAGCGAGCAACGAGCGAACTCCACTTGCATCGCTAGTGAATAGTGATGTGCCGATTAAGTCCTACTCGATTATGGCACAAGTGCTTGTCATTCTCTACACAAGTTAATTGTCGGAAGTTTTAACATTTCATCTTAATAACTTTAAACGATTTTCGGGTAAGTAAATATCAATAAAATTCACCATTCAAATCCGGAATGAGAAAAATTTCTTTTTGGGATCATTATTCAACACTGTTAATGTTTGTCTAGATATTGGTCTAAAATACGATGATATTAGATCAATATTATGCTATTTTAAAAATTGCTTGTCTGTAAAGTCGGTTTACGGACGATAGTTTTACGTGATGACGCGCTTAACATATTATGGTACGAGTAACCTCCTTTAATCCTACATAACGCCATCTAAATATCAAAGCGCATACTACAACGTTGCAACACCTACCTAACTGCGAATCAAGTAAACTACCGCTGAAGTATTTCATTTACTATTGACGCTAGATGTCGCTCCAAAAGACTCAACGCCATGAAATCTTCACCTACTGTTGACCGAATTCGCTTCGCTAGTACATTAGCCGGGTGGTTAAGACGTCTGGTCGGTCACACAATATTGGTGGCAGGGACCGCGGGTTCGAGGCTCGCAAAAGACGGACAAATATATTTTGTATTTCCTACTCTCCTTATATGCCCCTCTATCGCTTGTTACGCGCTCTCGCTTGCACACACAGGTTCAGATGGAACGTGACACTTTTTCGTGTGTGCAGCCGCTGTTCATCAATTTATAAGACGTGGCGTCATCACGTCAAAAACATATAAGGAAATAATGCTATATTATGATGCTGATTACTTTATAACATGTAGTATACAAATATATGATAATGGTCATATTGGCCGTTCTTCCCTCATCAAAATTTATAAGGTGGTCAAACTGCAGTACTAATTACTGTCACCATACTCGACGTTTCTGAGCGCTAAATTTGTGCTTCCTACTAAAATGTTGCTTTCAGATAGTCACAGTTCATAAAATTATAGCAGCAGACGTGATCCAACGTTTAGTTAACTGAATTCACCGTATTATGATCATGAGTAACTTACACAGGTAACGAGCGTTCTTGCGAGGTAATGCCAGCAGAGTTGTTGCTCATTATGGCTGTATATATAATATGATTACTGTAATGATGTGAACGTATTGCATTTATCTCTCAATCGCAGAACATATAATTAATATCAGAGAGCAGACACAACCTAGTAATTTTACATCACTAGACGCTTGCATGCCTTGCCCCAGGTCCGTGACTGTTCGCCGTTTGGATGACATTATTACTATGCTCCTACAAAATTGCATGAACTCTCTCGCCTCGGTTATGGCTATGGCACACAATAGCGCAAGGAGACTATGAAAGCGCTTGCATCGCTGAATATCTGTTTCTTTTTTCTTTAACGTAGCCCGCGTAATACAGGTAAGAAGTCTTTCTAGCCTATCGCAGTTTCATAATAGCTAGATTGTCAGCCTGATGAAATTACTAATATCTAGATAATATTGAATACTTGGGAAGCGACGGTACACCTTTGGGAAAACTCGCTCATGCTGTGGTTGTAATTTTGGACTATCCAAAATGAATTTTAGTGGAATTGGGGAAAAGCATCTAAAAAATAAAAGAAATTGTATCATCAACAATTTATGAAACAATTTACTCATGTTAAAAACCACGCTACTCCTTATTCCGTGCAAGACACCGACTGAAATACTGGTAGGTATGCTAGCTTAGCTTGATTGCTACCCGAGGAGAATGACTTGACTGTGGAAAGCTTAGTGTAAAGCCTAACTTGATTTTTTTGTCCGCCATCTTATCTTCTAGTGTAGGTACCTAGGTATAATAAGTTTATCTTCTGTATTCACCCTTAAAAGTGAAACTTCTTTAAACTTTTTAAACCTGTCCTAACCATGTAAGACATAAAAGTCAGAAGAGTAAAATTGTCTTTTATTTATTATGTTGTTAACATTTGCCTTCTTTTTAACCGACTGCAAAAAAGGAGGAGTTTCTCAATTCGACTGTATTTTTTTTTTGTCTGGAACGTATTGAAGTAGCGGCATTATGAAACAATGCGACTGGATTACGTTGGAGAGCACTTGCTCTATTGTTCGAAAAAGGTTGCACGTGCACTTTCGTTACTCCCTTTAATTCCAGCAAAGGATAGGGCGGAGTCTGACGGCGCGACCCATGCTTCCTGCCCTGCCTCCTGCGGGCGGAGTTGTAACGAGGCGCTACCTAAGTGTACATTGCAATTGTGAGAAAGCCAGGCCCTATGCTGACGAGGAACGAGCGCCTCTACATAAATATTTGCTGAATATCCCGGAGGGAATGCTAAAACTCGTCAACGAGTTCACATTACGACGTTCGCGCTTTGCATTTCCATAGAGTGTTCGTTCAGTGCACGCGCACTTAGCATACTTGATTAATAATGCTACAGGGCGTGCGTCGGACGCGACGCCTTCGCCGCGACGCCGCCGCGCGTCTAGAGCGTGACGCCGCCGCCGCCGACGACGCCGCGCCTCCTCGCCCGCCCACCCGCTTGTACAGTTTTTGCTGGACAAAGTTTAGTTTAGAAGTTGCGTGCTGCTGCGTCATTTCGGGGGCCGCTTGATCTGAAATTCGTGCGGGCTGCTCTGCTTCGGAGCAAACTTAGCTGTTTGCGAAAGTGCTAGCGAGTGCGCCACTAAAGACGACAACGATCTACGTGCTCTCGTTTACATGCACAGCACTCGCATATTTATGAGTCATATTTCATAGTTAGGCCGCCACCATTGGCCAAACGAGGAAAACATCTTAGTTTTATCTTCCTTTAATATTTTAGTTAAAGTGATGTGATACTAACATGTTTGGCTTATTTCGTCTTTGTGTTCGATATTTTCGGCGCCCGAAGGAGCCTAGAACGTTCCGTGGCTGAGAACACAGCCCACACTGAACTGGTACCATTATGGCAACATGTACATTATAATTTTATACATAATACATATTGTGCGGAATATTCAACATCTGTCAGCGACCCTTTCATAGCAGCTCCAGTATACCTACCTAAGTCAATTACGTTTTATAAGTACCCAACCGTAGAAATGTTTAAAGCAGCTAAATATTCTTATTCACCTACATAACACCGTTTTACGATGCCGCACCGAAGAAATGTTGAACACATTGCTGAATTGTCCCCAGTACGCCCACAAAACCTTTCGACTTTCCGCTAAGCCACAATATTATATCCCTCTAAAAGGCTAACTGAAGTGAGACTTTATTTCTGTGGTACCTATAGCAATAAAATGGACGAATGGCAGGGTTCGCGGTTCGGTCGGTACGCGGCGCGGATTCGAACCCTAGAATCGGTTGTCGCGGCGCGACTTCGTCGATGAATGGTCCGGCAAATTGGTCCGGCGCACGCTCGCCTATCCCGACGTCAATTACGAGGGTGTACCAGTGTCTACTGGGACAGGCGCGGGGCGCGAGGGACGCCCGTTCCATCTTATCACGTGCACGAAGCGCAGCATCAATATTTATTGCAAATATCTGGAAGCTATTCGGACATTTCAGTGTTTCGGTTCAAATACACGTAACTCATTATTATGGTGGACTCTGAAGGTATTAGGTATTTTTCTGTGGTAATAAAAGAGATAATTTCATATTTTTTGGTTAATTCAAATTCAAGTGAAAAAACCAGGTTGTCGTCCACCATCTTCGTGGTCTTATTTTACAGTTCTCATTGAACTGACTGTTTTCGGTTTAATTACTTTTAAGCAAAACACCGTAGCAAAACCATATCCAATGCCAATTAACAAAAACGGAACCGCAGAAAAATTTCTCGATTTACGGAGATTCCTTTACACAACAAACCATGTTCTCCGCCAAAAGCACTGAGCGAGCAGTAGGTAATATTATTTTGTGTAGTTTCCATATGGTGCTTACCTACCCTTTGAACTTACGAAGCAATGAAAGCGATTGAAACTTCGACATCGGTACCACTTGCTCTACTATTCAATTATTTCACCACAGATCAGCGATGGTGGCCCCCAGCCGGCGCGCATTTCTTGCTCTGTGCATTGAACAAACGAATTTGAATTATTATTGAACCTTTAGCCCAACTGTTTGGTAGAAAGGCGTTATAAATCATTACGATCATAGTCATAATAAATAGGTACCTCTGCGAAAATAATAAACCCCACTCATTCAATTCACCGTAATCGGAAAAATAAAGAGAGATAGGTGTGAACTAGAAAGTGATGTATGATTACTTCATAATCAAGGATTTGGACAGCCTGATGTACTGATTAAGTCTGATAGGAGCGCGGTACTACAGCATCAAAATGCCGCACCGCGCGACACTGATTGAATAGCGAAGCGTTCGCTTGTTTTATAGTATTTGTTCAAAGTTTGTTAAACCAATTTACATTACACGAATATCCAAATCTGTCAAAAGAAGTAAAATTTTATCTTACATCATCTGCAATTAGTATAAACTCAAAATTAATAATGTTTTAGAAAGCTGCAATTTCGAAACCAAGAGAGCATTTCGGAGTATTTAGGATCATTTAGTTGTACGTTTGTGATTTTTTTTCAAATATTAATTGACATAAATAAAAATAAAAATCTGTCACCAACTTTTAAATATGGTTAACTTTTAGACAGGATTTTTTAATACCTATAAGTATATGTTTTTAAATTCGTTGAACAAAAAACCGAAACGAAAATATGGCAAATTTTGCAAATTGTGCCTCACGCTGTAGTACCGCAGTCTTAAATGCGAACGCTGTTCACACACAGAGGGTTCCTTAGTCATTTTCTTCTTTCACGAATAGCGAGTGCGCGCAGCGATCGCACAATCCCACCGCCAGGCAGCGGCCACACAATAACACCGACACTTTCTCTATCACCGTTTAAGATATAAACTTCAAAATATTTTTCATGTACTAAGGACTAAATGGACTACTTAATAATATTGTTGACGTAAATTTGTATGAACGTCTATTCGCTATGAACTGGGGGTCCATGTCAGAAATGCGATTAAGACAATTTGACTGCAGGTACTTTGCGAACCTTATATCTAGAAATGTACAATAGATGGCCGGACGTGGGTTCTAGCATTGTATCAGAAATATCAGCCCGAACGGAAAAGTACTGAGTTCATTTATTCCTAACTTCCCTGTTACATACGAATTCACGAAACAGTAACGGCAGTGTAAGGACTGCCGGACTTCGCAAAGCGCGTGTGACAACAGACGAACTGACATCTCCTGACCAAAAGTTCCCTGCCAGCATCGCTTGCTGCGGACGGAACCGTAAAAAATTTAGCCTTTGAACTTTAATATGAAGCAGCTTTACGCAGAGCCCAAGGCCAATATGGTAAGGCTAGAAGTAATCGTGTGACAGACACGTGGCTGTTCGATTATTCCGCTTACTCCGCTAGCCATTAATGCCAGTTAACGATCTATCCGCACACCGCCGCGCCGCCCCGCTGAAGCCTCCGAGATTCTTAGAATGTTTGGCGAGTGCCCCAAGGATTTACAAATTACGACATAAACATAAAATACAATGATTACGCTTGATTAATGGCGGAAAGGGGATCTAAAACGTATTTTATGTCTCTTCCACTGTGTACCTCTACCTATACATTCTTACTTAGCTTGTTCCTCAGGCAGAATACACACCACATCTACGGAAATAAACCTACAGATACCTACTCGAATAACCCCTTTTAATCCACCTAACCCCCATAATTAATTCGTACATTCCTATTTTCATACGGTCCCAATTCAAATTCATGGCAATATTAGTAACATGCATGAGAAATTCTGCTCCAAATTAATTTTAAATAAATATTCATATTGAAATGTACACGTGTACACTTTCTATCTAAGGGTAATTTTAAAGAGCTACATTTTCGGGGATTTCACCCAAAATTTAACACCTTGTATTTCGCCAAATAAATTTAACCTTATTAATTATTTTTTATGCCCCTAGGGCTCGGATATCAAAGTTTTATCCAGATTGTTGTTAACTAAAATAATGTTGACTTTATGGACTTTTCCGTACCGCAAGAGATATAATCTGTAATTTCTTCGATGTTGCATTTCTTCATGTCGTCATCTCGTCGCACTAGTTTATGCGGGTCTTTAAATTCTCAGACGTCAGGGCGAATTTGAACTTGTCGAAAGGAAGGAGCCGCCCAGCCCAAATTGAATGCGTCCCTCAACCTTCATGTGCAGATCTTGTCTACCAAGCCGCATAATTAGACCGATACATACTCTTCAACCTTCGATCACTTCGTCGTCAACAATTATTGTTTTTGTTATATAATAAATAACCCCATTGGACCATAACAAGCTTTAAAGCTCTGCCAAACAAGTCGCTAGCTTGTACCGTTTGGCGCTGGGAGCTTGTAACTAGGGTAGGGATGCCAACCGTACTTTAAAAAATAAAGTATCTTACGTTATTTTAGGTCTCCGTACTCTAAAATGTTTAATAGCGCGTGCTATTCAAAACTTTAAAGAACGGAAATAAATATCTCAACTTTAACTACTAAGAATGCGTGAAATGAAACTCAAACTGACAGCACCTCAGTAATCTAATGCAGTGCATCATATAATGTATTTAATAATACCTCATCTATGCTGAATGTGCAAAGAGCACTAAAATTATATTATGTTTCAAATTTAAAATAAATTATACTTATTTTATGAGACTTCACTTTTTATTAACATCCCCGAAATCAGAAATACGTTATTTCTTCTAAAAAAAAGTTGGATACCCTACTTGTGACAGACGGGCGGACGGAGAGACTTTAAATGTTTGGTACAGAACACTTACACAGCTATTTATATATGTATGTGTCATTTAAAATTTTTCCGACTTTAAATATTCCCAATCTTATGTGACATAGTAGATTATACTTACATGTAATGTTGTACACGTAAATACTTAGTGAACATGTCACGTGCCTAGATACCAGTAGCGTTGTGTTTACAAAGTACTTTTTCACTCTTTGTCAAATGATCATCAATTACAGCCGAATTCACGTCCCGCTCCCATGTTTAATTCATCAATTCGTCATGTGGTGGAACGTTCAGCGGTGTTTACCCACTTGTATTGCAGTGTGGGTGTATGTCTGTCTGTGCGTACGTGAGAGTAGAATACGAGCTTACGGCGCTTTAAATATCCATTCACAGTTTGGATGGGATCAAATGAAACGTCTGGTGTCTATCTGTGTAAATTGTATGATTATTTCTGAAGAACGGTATGTCTTTTTATAGCTTCACATTACAGGTTATTTATCATCACGCCTAATATCTAAATACCTAGTTAGCAGAAAGGACTAACTTGAGAAAGGTCAAGGAAAGATTTTTCATGAAATACTGTATTGAAAACCTTCGAACATAATTCAATTTAAGTTTAAATGCAGTTGTGTGGCCGACATGGCTGGGCTGGGCACACCATAGTAAATAATAAAAAAATAAATTGTAAATAGGAATTAGGTCCCCATCGAGATATAAAGGATTCTTTTTTTGTTTGCGCAGGTACTCCACTATTTTCTATGAAAGTGAAATATTTGTTCAGTATTGTTACAAAATAATTCATTTAGAGAATGATAACGCCACTGACCTTCGACAGCTTTCTGCAGCGCTTCTTTCTACGAAATCGTCGCATCCGTCAGCAGCCTCCTCGTCAGCTCCAGACTCCAGGGGCAGGAACCACGGGCGAAGACCGGCTCAGTTCACTCGCGTGCGGGAGAGTTCGTTACTCACTTTCATTCGCGGTTGTTTGTAGTTGTGAGAGGCGCCTCTATCACAGCATATATATGGCCTCTATGTTCAAACTCGCGGACTCGAACGAGGGGCGATGTAAAAAGCGGTTAGTGCTCGTCCAAGAGCAAAAGCGGTAGCGTGGTAGCGGAGCGGTGTAGTTCGTTTGAAGGTCGCGACTCAACTTCAGTTTGAAAAACTGTCGGTTGCCGCTGCCGTAGAAATTTTGGCGGTATTCTCTGTGGATAGAGGAAGATGCGAGGGAGGGGATGGATTAAAGGTGAGGTGTGTTCAAGCGCGTATAACGGCACGGTTAAACGTAAATTGGCGGCGTAACCATCCCCCCGGCCTTGGAGGATTCCCTTTGTTAAGGGATCCTTCAATGAGGTAAAGCGGTGAATAAAATTGCGGTAAAAAAAAAAAAAAAAAACAAAACAAAATATTAAAATATTTGCGGTAAAACAAGTTTAAAGAATATGCGGTAAAAGAAAAAAAATTAAGTAAAAGTTAAACAATTGTAGAGAATAAGCGGAAAGATTTATTGAGTTGGTAGAGGACATATGCGTACTACAGGACGTCTGTAGCTGCCTGTTTTGGTTTTCACTTGAACGACCCTAACTATCCCATCTCTACCGGGGAAAACGTCTTCAATGATACCCATAGGCCAGTGGAGCGGTGGAGCATTGTCCTCTTTAATAAGGACCAATATTCCCTTATTAATAGGTTTTGAGGGTGTGTTCCATTTCTCCCGAGTTTGAAGAGAAGAAAGGTACTCTACTCGCCACCGTTTCCAATACGATTGGAGCAGGTGGTCGAGAAGCGCGTATCTGTTAAGGTGGTTTGGTTGGCTATCCAAATCCTTACACGGCAGATACTGAAGAGGTGCACAATTGAGGAAATGAGCAGGTGTGAGCGCAGCGGGCTCGGAGGGATCCGATCTGAGGGCACAGAGCGGCCGGCTGTTTAGCAGCGCCTCTATCTGAACCAGCACAGTAGTAAGCTCCTCATATGTAAGTATTTGAGTGCCTACGACCTTGAAAAGGTGAGTCTTCGCTGACTTTATATTGCTCTCCCAAATGCCACCCATGTGAGGAGATAGAGGGGGATTTATTTTAAATTCTATTCTCCTATTTATGAGTTCACGACTTATTTCGTCAATGTGCGATTTACTGTAAAGTAGGGTGTAAAGCTCATCTAGGTATCGTTTTGCACCTATAAAGTTCGAGCCTCCGTCAGAGTAAATGACGGAGACCGGTCCTCTTCTGGAGATGAAACGCTTAAAAGCGGCGAGAAACATTTCAGTTGTAAGATCTGAAACGAGTTCTAAGTGAACAGCTTTAGTCACGAGGCACACGAACAGGCATAAATATGCCTTTTGGCTCTTCACTCCACGCCGGCGCGTCAATGTGATGTGGAAAGGCCCGGCGTAGTCGACGCCGGTGTGACTAAAGCTCTTCGCTTCGTTCACTCTGCACTCTGGCAAGTTACCCATGAGTGGAAAGGTAGGCTTAGGCCGGTTGCGGAAACATAGGTTACATTTTTGTACTAATTTGCGGACTAAATTACGTCCACCTAGTATCCAAAATTTTTGTCGTAGGATCGAGAGTAATAAATGCGGACCAGTGTGAAAATTATTTTCATGAGCGTGTGTGATCAGTAGTTCCACTATTCTATCTTTCGCTGGTAAAACAACAGGGTGCTTCTGTTCAAAGTCCAGAGACGAGTTGCTAAGTCGCCCTCCCACTCTAATGATATCATCAGAGAGGAAGGGGTTGAGTTTCACCAGCGAAGACGGTTTATTATTTTTTATTAAATTTAATTCTTGCAGGAAGTGAACCGATTGAACACATTTTATTAATTTTGATTCAGCCATTTCAAGATCTTGAATAGTGATTTTACCTTTGGATACTAGGCGGCGTGAGAAGCGTAAAATATAAACAGTAGCGTGAAGTAATTTTGTCCATGAAGAAACCCTATTTGCAAGTACTTGCAGCGGATGTTCTTCTGGGATCGACACGGGAAGAGTGATAACCTTTGCTTCCGGAATCTCATTTGAAACTGAAGGGCTAAAGGGTTGAACATGCCACTGCGAGCGTGGCAATTTGGCCCAAGGTGGGCCGCGAAACCAAGTGTCGAAATTGACCTTGCTTGGTGTAGCGGGGCGAGACACTATGTCACTGGGGTTCTGTTCCCCAGGCACGTGAAACCAATGCGGAGCGGGTAATATTTCTTGAATAGATGCGGTTCTATTGGCGACAAATGTCTGCCATCTATGCGGAGAGGAACAAATCCATGCTAGTGCAACTTGAGAATCACAAAAAGCGAGTGTTTCACTGACAGTGCAGCGGGCGGTAATATTTTCTAAAACTACTTGCACTAGTTTAGAGAGTAAATGCGCTGCACACAACTCGAGGCGCGCGAGGGATATTTTCTTGAGCGGTGCTATTTTCGATTTTGCGCATAGTAATGCAACTTCACCTTCGGCGTGGGCATTGGGAGCAGTTCGTACGTATATATTTGCCCCATAGCATTTTTCACTTGCGTCCGAAAAACACAATAGCGTTATGTGCGCGGTGCGAGTAATACCTACATGGCGCGGTATTTTAATTTCGGACAGAAAATCTATCTCAGTAATAAATTGTGTCCATAACTTACTCAGCGAGTTGGGTACATCTTGGTCCCAGCCTAGGTTCAGCTTCCAGCACTCCTGGACTAGCAGCTTCATGAAGGCAACGACCATGGCGATTAGTCCGAGAGGGTCGTACAAACGCGCGGCGGTCGAGAGTATGTTACGTTTTGTGCACCTTATCTCATCTGAGCGAACCTTGAAAAAGAAATAATCTTCCAGTGGCTTCCACTGTAGGCCTACTATTTTTGTTTCGGAATCCGCGTCAAAACCGATTACTTGAGAGATGCGGTGTGATGGGGGAAGGAATTTCATCATTTGAGTTGAATTCGAGATCCATTTTGTTAGGTTGAACCCCCCGGCCGTGAATATGTGTACTAGTTGGCTGTTTAATTCTTTGGCTTCTGCGAGTGAGTCGACACTGGTCACTAAGTCGTCCATGTATAAGGACTGAGGAATTACAGCGGGAACTAACGGGTATTTGTGCCCTTCTTCCGCAACCAGTTGTCTAATCACTCGCATAGCCAAGAACGGTGAACATTTTATTCCGAACGGAACGCGGGAGAACTCGTAGGTATCTACGGGCCCGTCGGGATCGAACCGAAACAAAATGCGTTGAAAAGCGCGATGTTCAGGGCGTACGATTACTTGAAAATACATTTTTTCAATGTCGGCGGATAATGCGATGGAAAATAACCTTAAATTTATCAGCAAGTTGAAAATACTTGTTTGAAGATTGGGGCCTGCGTGTAAAATATCGTTAAGAGATTTACCTGAGCTAGTTTTGCAACTGGCATCCAATACAATCCTTATTTTCGAACTCACTTTATCCGGCCTATAAATCGCGTGATGAGGAATAACATAATGACTATGCGGATCTAGCGGTACATTTATCTTTGAGAGAAAACCTCGATCGATGTAGTCCTGAATAGTTGCATGATAGCCAACCTTCAGGCTCGAGTTCGCATTCAGTTTTCTTTCAAGAGCAAGGAATCGTTTCATGGCAACAGCGGCCGAATTACCTAAGGCGGACGGGTCAGTGTTGAATGGCAGCGCTACTGTGAAGCGACCGGTCTTATCGCGATAGGTTTGTTCGTTAAAGTGTCTTTCACACTGTGCCTCCTCGGGACTTATATGAATTTTATTTTCAACACTTTCAAGTTCCCAGAATTTATGTATTAGCGTTTCAATAGTGGGCTCAATAGTCGAAAAAAATGAATTTTCCGGAACTTGAAAGGTTTGAGAGCAGGCGGCTTTTCCCATGACAATATAACCAAGAGTGGTTTCTATAGCGACAGCGGAAGACGACGGGTTCATGATCTTGTCTGACCCAAGAATGTAGGGGAAGAGTTCTACGCCCAGAAGTCCATCAATTTCTGAGGGTGAACTTCATCATTTTCATCTGCTAAGGGCAAACCTTGCAGATGTTGCAGATGTTGCAAATCTACAAATGCGGTCGGTAGTTGGTCAGTGATTTTATCAATGACCAGTGCTTTGATTTTGTATTGATTTTTAGTATTCACTCTAGAGGTGAAGGTTAGCTGTGTGTGACCTTTGACCGGGCGTTCGGATAGGCCTATTCCTCGTACGGAAGCGGGAGCGCGGGCAATATTTAGCCCGATGCGTTTACAACAAGATTCTGTTATAAAATTACATTGTGAGCCGTTGCCAATCAACATTCTCATTTTTGTTTGTTTTCCGTAACTATTTATTACGTAAACAACAGCGGTGGCTAATAACATTGTCGACGACTGATTGTTATTAGTTGCGGTATTAGCGGTAATTAAACTTAAATCGTTCGATTTTGCGGAGAGCGAGTGTGAACACTCATTAATAGTGGGTTTACAGTTGAGCGAAGTCAGCGGTGAGTCGTGCCGCTGCTCGTTCTCGCTAGAGGGCGGTAGGAGTCGGCCCCGCTGCGCATGAGCGCAAACCGAGTGAGATGCTGGCGCATACGCGCAGGGCGTGCGAGGCAGCGGGGCGGTCTGCGCCTGCGTACAGAGCGAACTAGATGGAGCGGTCTGCGCATGCGCGAGTTTTGTCACCAGTGCGGAGTGAAGTTGTTTATTTTCATTACGAGCGGGCACAAAGTTTTCAAGATGGAGATCAGAGTGATGTTTACGATTCAGTTTGCCTTCCTTTTGGCACTTAAAACATGAATGTATTGATTTACAGTACTTAGTTGGATGAAAACCTAGACAGTTCTTGCACAGTGAATGTTTTTCAACTAACTTAATCTTGTCTAGCGTTGACAGTTTTCCAAATTCGTGACACCTAAACAATGGATGCCTCTCTTCACCACCACAAACGCAGCAACCCGATTGTTTTTGTTCATTTACAACGAACGAGTGCGTGTTTTGTTTTGTTGCGGTAGTCGTGGGTTTTGCTGCATAGTTTGTGTTGGATCTGGAGAGTATTTTCGATTGTTCTTTCACGAACTGTTCGAGTGCAGCGAACTTTGGAATATCTTCACTCCTACTATATTGCTCGAACGAAATAACAGTTTCTTTGTCCAATTTCGACAGTGCGAGATGAGTGACAATAAAGTCCGTGAGATCTTTGAGACCTAGTTGCTTTAGAGCAGCAAATGAGGTGCATAACTTGTCAGTAAATGCATCTAGGGCAGCGGGACTTGCAGTGGAAATGGCCTTGAAATTAAGAATTTGTTTTAGGTAGTCTCTGGCGAGGCTACGCTTGTCGTTGTACTTCGACACGAGCGCTTCCCATATTATGGTGTAGTTCATACCTATAGGAGGTATTCCAGCACATACTGTAAGGGCACGACCTGTCAGTTTTCCTACTAGAAATTGCACCTTTTCAGTATCCGACAGACTATCATTTTCGTGAATCAAACTCCTAAAGTTCTCGTAGAACACATTCCACTGACTATAGGTACCATCGAAGGATTTTAATTCTAACGCAGGTATTTTCAGTTTATCTAGGCCGGCTGAAACTTTAGTTTCAGTGGCCTGGGGTCGCTCAAGTGATTTACATTTCTGTTCAACTGACTTAATAAAACAATATAGTTCGTCAAACGCTTCTACACATTTGAAGTCAGGTTTACACTTCGGATTTGCGGTTAATTTTGCGACATTTAAATCTTCTACCACCTGAATAAACTCCGAGCGAGTCTTCTCTAGAGACTGTAAGCGAACAAGAAAAGTATCTTGCTCCGCTTTGGAGGTTGTAGCGTTAAGACTGTGGTTGTAAATTTTATCAACAATTGAGAATAAACTTTTTCTTTTCTCTTCAAGCATAAGAACCTGAGCTGAGGGCTCCATGGTTAGCGATATGAGTGAAGTTAGTCACTGAACAGAATCAGCTGACAGTTTGACAGCCTGTTTGACAATTTGACAGGTTGACAATCGGCAATCACTTGAAGTGCGTGCGTATGAGCGAGAGGGAGTGACGTTTCAGTGACATCAAAGGCGGTTAACGGTTTATTTTACTTTGCAGTAAAATTTGCGGGTAAAGCGGTAATAAATTGCCGTTTGATATACGGTTTGATTGATTGCGATAATTTTGATACGATGAATTACAGGTTCTATGAACGTGTATAAGCGCGGGAAGGATGGTTAACGACACTTTACGATAGTAAGTTCGCGAATAATGAAAATGAGTTTTGCGAATGAATGAAAATGAGTTTTGCGAATGAACTGTAGCAAACGAAATGCAATGAATGAGGGCGAGCGGTGCGGGAAGAGGTTGGTATCCGGCTCGAAGGACCAGAGAATGATAACGCCACTGACCTTCGACAGCTTTCTGCAGCGCTTCTTTCTACGAAATCGTCCCATCCGTCAGCAGCCTCCTCGTCAGCTCCAGACTCCAGGGGCAGGAACCACGGGCGAAGACCGGCTCAGTTCACTCGCGTGCGGGAGAGTTCGTTACTCACTTTCATTCGCGGTTGTTTGTAGTTGTGAGAGGCGCCTCTATGTTCAAACTCGCGGACTCGAACGAGGGGCGATGTAAAAAGCGGTTAGTGCTCGTCCAAGAGCAAAAGCGGTAGCGTGGTAGCGGAGCGGTGTAGTTCGTTTGAAGGTCGCGACTCAACTTCAGTTTGAAAAACTGTCGGTTGCCGCTGCCGTAGAAATTTTGGCGGTATTCTCTGTGGATAGAGGAAGATGCGAGGGAGGGGATGGATTAAAGGTGAGGTGTGTTCAAGCGCGTATAACGGCACGGTTAAACGTAAATTGGCGGCGTAACCATCGTAGTTTTAAAATCGTCTGAGCGAATCCGCTTTTCGCAGTGGTGTGCTCGCCTCCTCGTACGTATATAAATATGTATATATAGCGCGACAATGCGGCACAACAAGCAAACTTCAGGCCAACATTCTCAGCGCTTGTTTAGACAAGATAATTCATATCAATAGTCGGAGTGACATATGGGAAGATAACAGATAGAATTTCCGCGCTAAGATGACCGCGCCGCCACCGCAGACGTCATTTTATCTTTGCCCATTATTCACATCTTTTTAAGCGTTGCATTAGCTCTGTAAATTATATGCTGGCAACTCCTGCATAAACTCCGATTATACCTACCACAATGACGTATCAAATTTGTTATACCAAGCCCAATCCGACACTGAACTTATACCTGTAGTTTGATGTTTGGTTTGACAATAACAATTAACAATAACGTAAGCGTCCAAGCAACTGACTCGTGACCTTCATGGGGAAGGGCATCCTGAAGAGTGAAGAATCGCCATTACTCATGGTCTATTTATAATTGATTGATTTACAAACTGACGGCTGTGGCTTCGATTGGCGTGATCTCTGTTAAGGAATTTTAATTGTAGTATTTGATTGGCCCGCAGCTCTGTCACGCCTAAATGAAATCTGTCAAAGTCAGACCTGCTCTAGTAAAAGCTAATAAAAGGACAGTGATTAGAAATTCATAGCGGACTGATGTGATAGTGGTGCTGATAGGTCGACTTATTAATATCCGTTTCTAGTCTAGACCATAAATTATTCATTATTTCTTTTGAAAACACATATGTATGAATTAATGTATGAGCGATATAGAATATGAAAAAGTTATCAACCCGCCAGTAAATTAATGCCCCTGCGAAATACTGCGAATGTCAAATTTGCACGATGTAGACATCGTGGTTTCTGAAATGTTGTTTTCTTTCAAAGATGCTTTGTTTAATGTAGACAGAGCTGCGAAATTTCAGCACACCCGAATGAGAAACAGATTCTTTGTATTCCTGTACTTAACTTAGTAACTCTAAAATGGGTGATTCCTTTTCTCACTCATTTATAAAATGGTTTTCCACAAATCCAATAGATTCACAAGAAATGTTGCTGTGGAATGGTTTAAATTTAATATTTTCTTTTCCTTTATGAATGGGAAGGAAAATAGCAAGGATAGAAATTTAATTGAAAACTCGACCGTCTGCATAAATTTGTAATCACCGACGTTTGGGCAGGTTGTGATCATATTCTCAAAGCCCGGAGATGTTGCGGTTATTTATTTCCGCACTGCGCAGATATTGCATTCCGCTTTGTGACTGCAGCAGAAATGAGTTAAAGTGGATTTCGGGAAAGGATTGCATATACAGGGTGTAAAAACGGCGAGTACATTAAATTTAGGAAATGATTATTGGGATCAAGAGTAACAAAAAAGTCAAATAACTTTTTTCTGAATTCCCTTTAAATAAAAAGTTACAGTTTTCATACAAACTAATTGATTATTTTAGTGTAAAAATGATCTAATGACAACAGGGCGGCGCGGAGGGGGGAAGAGCGGGTGAGACGTGAGCGCCTCGGACGGAGGGGTTAGCGGGAGGGGCGGGGGTTAGCTTTGTGATTGTGAGTGGAGGACTGGAGGTCGGCAGGCGGAGGGTGCGGAGCGGCAACAACGCGTTTAATTAAACTAGACGAAAACATACATTTCAAAAATTCATATCTCGAAAACTAGACGCTTTAGAGAAAAACTTTATTTGCTTTTTTGTCTAGGAAAAACATGAGGATTGCGCTGGCGAAATTAATTTACTCGCCGTTTTAACATCCTGTATAGCAGAAGCAAGCTGATAACCCCCGCCGCTCCTCGCCGCGTCGCGCATCGCAGTGAAACGATTTCATACCCGAAATTAAGTCGACTTTGGCACGCACGGCCCAAGGGCCCACAGTGGCAGAAACTGGACAATTAAAACTGGAATCATGTGTAAGTTTTACAGGATTTGCATATTATTATTATGTATGTTATGTATATGTTAACTAGTGTTCCGTCCCAAAATTGGAAAATGGAACACATAAGTATGGCCACGCTAGTACTATTAAGTATTCTTCGAGGTATTCTCTGGTATGGCCTCACTTCGTCCGCGGCGGTGCCTGTCTGTCCATCCGTATGTCACAAGCTCTTAGAGCCAAACGCTGCAGATGAAGCATAGTCAATCTATTTGTATATTTTTTTATTATTCTTTGGAACCTAACGGAACACATGGATTCCTGGTCTATATACATACACATATTGACTACCTACCTACATCATTTTTTAGCTTAATCACTACCATTTTAGCATTATCACAAGCGAGCGACTTTTTAAATCAAGCATAATTCGTAAAGCTCAAAGCTTTTATGTAAGCCCCAGTGCTGGTAATATTCACCAGCAAAGGTAATAGGTAATAGTATATAGGGTGTCCCAGAAACCGACGATAATCCTTTAACAGGAGATGGGGCTGCTAATTAACTCTCAGAATATCTAATTTTAGGTTTAGTAAAAATGGCTTAGTTTTTGAGATATTGTCATTTTTGTAAAAATCCAAAATTTTCTCCCTCAGCTCATTTTTTTAAATGTCACAAGTACAAATGTAAGATTTTCTTAAATCTAGTTTTTGTAAAATATTCCTGAAAAGTAAGGCTTTCACACGGTATAATTAATTTTTTCATGTTTAATCCTGTTTAGCCGAAAAACGACTTAAGAGCCACATGTTAAAATTTTTTCAGCCTCATCCCTTGAGTTTGGCCCTTCGCGGTGAAAAAAAATATTACTACACTAAAGTGGCATTATGCAACAAAAATACGCTCATCTAATGTAGTTTTTAAAATGGTACATGACTTACCGATTTGCGCAACAATTTATGAGATATTGTTATTTAACTGCAAAAGGACCTCGGAATTTGAGAACTGTTCTACCAAGTACGAATTGGAATAAAATAAACACTTGAAGTAAATTGGTATTTATTAACCTGTTAAAGTAGATGTTCAAATTGTTTACCACCTGCACAAATGCTAGCTCGACATCTTCTCACAAATGCCCGGTTGATGCGTCGAGCAAGTACTCGATGCAAGTGCAGATACGTCCACCTATTACTGCCTATTCTACGTAGTTTGTGTTTTCCGTCCAGTTGAGTGTAGCCGGAACGACCGAAGAGAAGCACTGACGTGGCACCAAGTTCACCTGTTATGGGCTGACATCACGGGTTGTAGGTGATGTAGCCAACCATGTCAGTTTACATTAAAAAAAAACCTGAGCTACTGCCGTAATTTTTTCTTTGAGCTCTATCAAGTTTTCCACCGGTTTCCAGTAAACTTTTTCTTTTAAATAGCCCAAATAATAAAAAAATCTAACGGATTTAAATCCGGTGATCTAGACGTCCGGTCTATCTGTGGGGATGCAAGTGGCTAGTAGGCCACAAGACGTCCGTTGGATTGTAAAAACTTTAAACGGGCGAATTATCTTGAGTTTCTGCAACAGGAGCTTCAGAGCCTTTTAGAAGATGTACCATTGGCCATACGGAGGTGGTTGCAAAATGATGGCTGCGCAAAAATTACGCACTTCTCTAGCGTAATGGGCTGGCCCATTACGCTAGAGAAGTGCGTAATTTTTTAGACCAAGCATATCCCCACAGATGGATCGGACGTCTAGGTCACCGGATTTAAATCCGTTAGACTTTTATTATTGAGGCTATTTAAAAGAAAAAGTTTACGGGAAACCGGTGGAAAACTTCATAGAGCTCAAAGAAAGAATTACGGCAGTAGCTCAGGTTTTGTTTTATGTAAACTGACATGGTTGGCTACATCACCTACAACATCCGTGATGTCAGCCCATAACACCGGGTGAACTTGGTGCCACGTCAGTGCTTCCCTTCGGTCGTGCCGACTATAGTCAAGTGGACGGAAAACACAAACTATTTACATAGCATAGGTGGACGTATCTGCACTTGCATCGAGTACTTGCTCGACGCATAAACAGGGCATTTGTGAGAAGATGTCGAGCTAGCATTTGTGCAGGTTGTAAACTATTTGAACACTACTTTAACAGGTTAATAAAGACCAATTACTTCAAGTGTTTATTTTATACCAATTCGTAGTTGGTAGAACAGTTATCAAATTCCGAGGTCTTTTTACAGTTAAATAACAATATCTCATAAATTATTGGGCAAATCGGTAAGTGATGTACCATTTTAAAAACTACATTAGATGGGCGTATTTTTGTTGCATAATGCCACTTTAGTGTAGTAATTTTTTTTTTCACCGCGAAGGGCCAAACTCAAGGGATGAGGCTGAAAAAATTTTAACATGTGGCTCTTAAGTCGTTTTTCAGCTAAACAGGATTAAACATGAAAAAATAAATTATACCGTGTGAAAGCCTTACTTTTTAGGAATATTTGACAAAAACTAGATTTAAGAAAATCTTACATTTGTACTTGTGGCATTAAAAAAAATGAGCTGAGGGAGAAAATTTTGGATTTTTACTGAAATGACAATATCTCAAAAACTAAGCCATTTTTACTAAACCTAAAATTAGATATTCTGAGAGGTAGTTAGCAGCCCTATCTCCTGTTAAAGGATTATCGTCGGTTTCTGGGACACCCTGTATACTAATAGAAGAAGACGATATTATCTTACCAGGCAGGTAGGTAGGGTGCATTGCGATATACATAGAAACATGATCCCTCATTCGTTCCAGAAGACGCGGCATCCTAATGAATGATGCATTGAACGAAGCTTCCGTTATCCTGTGGGTGCGAGTACAACACAGCACGGTATGGTGTGTGACGGTGTTATTTAATACAGTGCTTCTGGCTGGCATCGCGGGCGGCGCGCGCGCGGTGGCGCGGCGGCGCCGGCGCCTGGCAGGAAGCTACCGACGACGCGACGCGACGACGTCCGACACCGCACGCGCCGCGCGCTGCGCCGAGTGTGTGAATACTCCTTGCGGTTGCTGAGGAAAATATTGTATCCATTGTCTATGACATACAAGATAACTGGTAAATGAAAATGAGAATTTGGAAGAGAACTGAAATATGTAAAATTAAATTGGAGTTATAAAATCACTAACAACAGTAACAGTAAGAAAAATTATGGAAATAAATAATTAAGTAATAAAAAAAATTATTATATTCTAAAAGCGAACCAATTTGCATGCGGTTTTAAAAAAAAGCTTGAAATGAAAGTTTAATTAATTAATTTGTAAAACCCCAGACCCTTAAAAAGTCAAAATAATTTCCGTTTATTTACTTAAAGAAGTCGGGGGACCGCTAAGTAATTTCCCGCACAGCTCTGAGTTTTTATATTTTATTTACTTTATTGACAAATTGACAAAAACATTAAGTATGAAAATTACTAATTGACATGATTTGATACGATATAATATGTATCAACAATTTCTGACAAAGGCTCTATAGGTAAACCTGATTTTATTTTTACTTTTACTTTTGATTTTACGTGTGTCAGAATTAGGTATCAAGCTTAAACTATTGTTATTCTAGCTGCCAAACTGTTGTTTAACACTGTAAGCGGTGTCTATTATGTAGTCACAACTCACAACGTATTGTTACCTAAGACGTTAAAAAAACCTGCGATGTTTCTTGCCAGCTCTTCTTTGTGAATGTAATCGAACCGGATTGTAAAAAACAAAATTGGGCAAATTCAAGATAATGTACTACCATACGAATGAATGAATAAAGAATATTTATTTACCTTTAGTGCCCATTTTTACGTATAGAAAACTGTATCGGCGGCGCGGCGGCGCGGCGGCGGCGTAGATAAATGAAGGCAATGCGCCTCAATCTTATTGCTCGACCTTATGCTCTTTCTGATTTAGAGCAATATTTTATTACCCGGCTCATGAATACCCACCCCCCATACGGCCGTACTTTATCTAAGCGGCAGCGCGTCACGGATGTGCCATAAATAATTATTATCGATCGGCGTTCGATACCGGTTTTATTACATCCCGAACGTTCCGCGTTCCAGTCACGTGTTCCGTGGCGCCTTCGTCGAGAACGCATCGATCGGAAACCATATAAAGAGAAAAACAATTATTTTGTCCCGAATTGGCTCTTGTGTGCTATGTGAATCATCTACGCCCCTGTATACCCAGCGCGATGACGTCACAAACACGTCCGCTCCGCTTATGCCTATCTCGTTTAACGATGTGAAATCAGTTGGTTTAGGATTTCTCAAAGACACTCCTTTCACGCCTAAATGACCAGGCACACAACGCACGAGTAGGTAGGTAAGCCTTTCTGTGCGCCAATTTTTCGAGTTTCGAGCTAGTCTGAGTTTACCCATCATAGCCTTATCTTGGAAATATATCTATGTTCGGAGCGCCCTTTTCAGCATATCATTAAAGTTCAAGGATACAACAACTTTGTCCCAAATCTAAGTCAATGCAAAGCTCAGTTCTAATAGCCAATGTAGAGCGGTAGAGCGTGCAGTGCAGTTGAACAGAGTAACGGTAGCGATATGCGTCAGTGGCGTCAACGGTTGACAGCTTAGCGTTATCGGTGCGGTGCAGCGTGCGACGCGGCGACGCGAGGACGCGAGGCGTGGGGTGGTCGGGTCGGGGACACATCCTCGGTCCGGTTGCCGCAGTTCGTGCCGACTGTCAGCACTCAGCACCGCGAGTGGTGTTGACACTACGCCTGGCCGGTTTCACTCACGCCTGCGATACAAATCCACGTTCACTACACCAACATAATACTAATATTACGCTAATATCAATCGGAAATTGGGATAAGGTGAAAGCGATGAAAATGTGGTACCTATGCTAAACACGAAATGGTTTTTAGGAACCTTCCTGCTTTTAATTTTTAACAAGAAGCTTTTACAGCCACGGGCCGCCGCTTCAAAATGTATATCTACGTAAGTATATTAGCATCGCGCCGTTCAATCAAAAAACTAATAGGGTAGCCAAATTATAATATAGGATAGGTAGACGCTGCGGAAAATATATTTCTCCCACCAGGTTTTCTCCTGAAAACTTACATCGTTGTTTGACTGAACGTATTTTCTAATTCATGAGGCGAGCAAGAGCAAGGAGCCAATCAATACATTTTCTGAATGAGCGTGCAATAGAGTAAAGTTCTAAGTTAAAGTTGTTTCGACTTGGTTAGGCAAACCAACTTTCAGCAAAGTTAAAAAATATACTTATATAACGTAAAATATTGTATTTTCACCGTCCCCAGCCGACCGATCAATCAATAGACATTAAGATGTGCAGAGACGAGAGCATGTTTGTTTACTAATATACTTCTGTGCGCGACATGATTGATTAACTTTCCCAAATTTTAAGAATACAAGGCCCATTATTTTAGCATTGAATTGTTGAAATATATTTTCCCCATAAAAGTTTAAAACGGAAATTTGGTACATATTTGTTACAACAACAATGACCACTTGAGGGTATTGTGCATCGACGACCAAACCCCATACTGTTATAAAATGACAAAATGCTTATGAATTTATGTAATCAGGAAGGAAAGAAGTTCTCGTAGCTCGCGGTCACGTCGATCCTCGGCCTATTGTCGCCAATGAGATGAGATGAACAAGTGGATCGATCTGAAGTTTGGAAAGTTTAGACGTTTGATAAATCATTTAAGTTTAATCAACCGTCGTCCGTACAAAATTTTAGTAGCGATCGTACTATAGGTTAAGAAAAATTGCCCTAATTTAATTCCTTAAGTGAGTGACATTGGAATAAAGTTTATATTAAAAAAATTTGATCGAAATTATTCCATGTCTTAAAAAAAGTGCCTCTAAGTGGAGAACAAAGAATAAACAAGCTTACCAGAAGATAGGAGAACCTAACGAGCGACTTTCAAATTACTCGTATCAAACACTCACACACAAGTAGCTTCTCGCAGGGTTGCCATTCAAGCCGAATAGCTAGAAACAATGCATGGTTTTGCTCGGGAATAATTTATCTACTTCTGACGTTTATATAAAAACATTTCTAATTCATACTGTAATTTACACCAAATTCTTCTCTCTTGTTTTTCTCGAGGGAGACCGTACCAAATTACACATCTGAACCTTAATCTCTCTTTACCTGTGATTCCCTGAAAAAGAACAATTTAGTTAACTCCTACCCACAGACAGCACGTCATCAATGATGGATCACAGTGATCGTGTGGCCGAGGAGCCGATGAGAGCGTTCTACTCGTACATCGAGCGGATCGTGTCTTACTCGTCCCGGATATTAGACGTCGCGCGGTCGTCGTCGTCGGGTCGCTTGAGTGAGCCGCTCCGGAGAAGCTCGCGCGTTTAGCAAACTGGCTGTGATTGATCAGTTCTGTAAGTACTTTTAAACGGCCCACGTACCTGAAATTGGAATTGGAATACGCGTTAGGCATTGATCACATATTGGTCATTTGTCACTTTAGTAATGGCCTGTCACATAGTAGGTACGACCTACCGGTGATTTATAAAGCTAATGAGTTGTGTAATAAATAAATAAATACGTAATAAAGGTTATGAGTTTTGAAAGATTTGTGCGCTTGATTACATAACAAAACATTGCCGGTAGTGCACAAACAATACTTAATACTGGAAGTTGTCCTCTATACTCTACCACAAATACCACTCACACCACACATCTGCTCTGAAGCTACGAAGCGGTGAAACTCTCTAACTTTTAACACTTACGTATAACAGGTTCTTCGAATCTAAGGAAAATGAACTCTCTGAGTTTTTGTTGATATTGAATTGAGCCACTCGTGCCGCGCCGCGAACTCCCTACGGATTTTCCTTTTGTTTACGTCCTACTCGACTCCTTCATTGATTTTTCTCAATATTTTTTATCGCGTAATTTGCTACGTTCGTCCGAGATAAATTGTCTTTTCACTTAACAGCGCTCACGAAAGAGAGAAACGTTTCCATTTTTTAAGAACATGGCGTTAGAAAATTTCCTTAATGCCCGGATTAACTCGCTTATGCTGGAGCATTTTTTTTTTGTCCGCTATTTTTTACTAAGACGTTTTGTTTCTCTCGTTCGCTGGCATTTTATTACGTCGATGGATCTTGAGAGAGAGAGAGAGATGTTTTATTTTTGTGCAGAGGCAACTGAATCTGCCGCGAGGAGCAATCGAGAGGAAAATGTTATCTTATTGTTACCAATTGAATGCACAGATCAGCTCGCTACAGCCTCTTTTCATTCGAAGGGGAGGCCTTTATGGGTACTATTTTCAGGTTTAATCAGTTCTTCTAATATAAAATGAAGAAAAGGTGTCTGCTATATAGGTATTCCAATATGTACATACTCATCTCTTTGAGATAATAATAATGTTCTCTATAAAAAATGCGGTATTTCAGTATACTGAAGTTGGCTAAGCTAGTCGAAGTTATGGTGTAGTTGGGTGATGTGATGTATCAGTAATGGCGCATGGTCTTCCGTACTAGCCGTATGTATTCATTCGTACACATGCACCTATGTACTCAGAGTGTACTCATGTTACAAGGAGCACGATCACGACCGCGGCGCGACTGCGACCCGCCCGCGACAACGACGACCACGACGACGCGACGACGACGACGCCGCGTCATCAGCGGTACATAACGGAGTCCGCGCGGATAGTTGCATTGTGTAGTATTCCAAGTGCGACTGTTCACCATATCATTGCTTCGCCCGAATATTTTATTTTTTATGTAATCCGGTATGGTTGGCTAAGTCGGAGGGGCCAAAGCACATGCTCCGACCAGTCAATATCACGACAAGGTAGGTGCCATACCGGAGACTTCCCTGGTAAATAAATAAATACTAATAATACATCTGTAAGGGATGTTCATGGAGTAAGTTACTTTGTTTTATGAGATACTGCGTTTGTAGACTCTATTAAAACTAAATGGATGATTTTTAGAAATATTTTCTGTATATATGTATGTTCCTCCATAACTCTTAAACCGATCATCCGAATTCGAGGAAACTTAGTACAAGCACATTTAACTATACGTGACACAGGATAGACTATAAAATAATTCATTAAAATAAAATTCAGTTCCGGTTACGCTAAGTTTTGGCTCTCATACAAACCGAATTGTTCCTCGCGCCGAAATAAAGGTAACTCAGGAACGCAGCTTCTGGACTTACTTTCTTCTTTTTAACTAAGAATTTGACGCGAGCGAAGCCGCGGGCATAAGCTATATATAATATGTGGAACACAAGCAATGTCCTAGCTATTAGTGTTCGTGGTGCGGTTCTTTATACCTGCATGCGACAGCGGCGCGGCGCGACTTGATTTGCGGTAAGTAAGTTCGACAAATTAGATAAGTTCGCTGTGGATTAGTGAAAATTAACGCAAAGTTTGCAACACTCGATTTGCACTCAGCGTCTGTCGCTGCAGAAGTACAGTACCCTTATCACGAGATTTAACCTACACCGCGTACTACGCTACGCCGTGTTCTCCGCATCATTTTGTATAGAGAAACGGAGCAGCGCCTCTAGTGATAGATTTGCGAACTCCGTTTCTCCATACAAAATGATGCGGCGAACGCGGCGTAGCGTAGTACGCGGTGTAGGTTAAATCTCGTGATAGGGTACTGGAACACTGCGTCACGTATGTATCCCACTGTGGATTCGCTTGTAAGTGTAATGTTACGGATTACGCGCGCGCGATACGGATTTTTGCATCGTGTGTGGCACAATTGGAATGGAGCTACAAACTCCGTTAGATACTCGTACGTAACCTCGTAATGTGTGTGATCTCGGCGGCGGAGGCACGCTGAGAGCGCGGCGCGCATTAGGGAAAATTGTTTTCATCTCACCGACGTCATGCGCATTATCTCTTGTTTTGGCTTTTAAAGAGATTGCGGCTTAAAAGCTCAGCTGGAGGTAAACCGAGTGCTGGAGCTGGAAAGCCAATTATTGCTGATTGCCCTGAAGAGCTAGCTCGGTGGCGCATCTGACTTAAACTAATTAGGATTTGCGCTCGACGCTATTTAGTTTGAAAGATAAGTTGTGAGTGCGGCGAGATGCTGTCCTCTTCACCGAACTCAGTTGAACTTGCGACTGAACAAAAAGGTTTCCCTTACAAAACTATGCTTACTTACTAACATTATCAGAAATAATTATGTCATATGGCTGCAAATTTTTCCATAAATAAAGGACCAACATATAATAATAAGCATTGTCTATAAATAAACCTATTTACTTGCGGTCCTCATTACGCATCTTTAAATAAGTACCTACTTATTAAAAATCGGTAAAGTACAAAACAAGAAAGGCAAAACTCGAAACCTTTCTGTTGTAAACAAAGAAATGAGTTTTGCGTTTTACTTACGTCTAAATAAGCGCTTCAAATTCTAGGGGCTTACTTAAAAATTCATAAAGCGTTCTCTTTTATACCATCCTTTCGCAAATATTTGTTTTGCAATTTTTAAATTACAAACAAATTTCACTAGATAAATCATTTCGCATCAAGCAGTGCTGTGCTGCAGACTGCTGCTCCCTGGTGCGGCGCCGCTGTGTGCGTAATGAATGAAGGAGTGCACTGCAGCTGACTCCAAATAGTTTCTTTGTTTCTATTCGCATTAGTTTGGTCGTTTTGCTGAGTTTTAATTAAATTAAGCATGAAGATGGAGCGTTTACTTAAATTAGAGCGAAGACCTTAAATACATATTAGATGGTCCGTGCAAAACCATACGATACATTTTATAATAGAGAAGTAGATATATGTATGTTAATAAAACAAGGAAAATATTGAACGCTTCTCTGAATATTTAGCTAAATACATATTTACAATATTTGGTGAAATTACGAAAGTTCTCTAAACAGAGCATAATTCCTTTGTGAGTGTAAATTTCTATACACAAATAGTTCGTATACATACAATAGGTATAACTCGACCTCGGTATCTAAAAATATTTGGACACCTTTATTAGGTAAGAGATCGCTCCCGCCCCGCGCCGCCCACCCCAGCAGCTCGCTGAAAGCCGCCGAACCCAAAGGAGTTGAAACAGAAAGGCCCGTCTGAAGAAGTCTGAAGGGCACTGCCTCCTGTAGAAGCGGCTAGAGGCTGCGCGCCGCGGGGCGGCGGCCCCGGGGGGTGGACGTGGCGCGGCGGCGGCGCGACGGGGCGCCGCGCGAGTCTACGACCTAGGGCGGCGGCGGCGGGGGCAGAACGTGTTAATTGCTTCTAACTCTCCTATCTGGGGAATAAAAAACAAGGAAAGTTATTTGTTGTTTGAGAGATGTTCGATCGAATGTGAATTCCAATCCACTTGATCGGTTTATTTTGAAGCATCGACTCTACAACGTTAACTTCACTGTGCATTTATATTGCCGTTTGTTTTCTTTTAATTAAGGTACGCCTATATAATCTGCTTTACAAACAAATATCAATAGAGAAGGCCTTTCAGCCTTAAATTAACACGATTTATTTGAATTTCAAATTAACAAAAAATGGCATCCATAATAGAACACTTTCTGCGAAATTTATTTTTCAAATATTTTATAAAAGTCCGTTTATTCCGTTATTTATCAAATTTTCCTTAAAATTATACTTCAAAATTGGGGTACGAATGCTATAATTATTTTTTATAAGCTAACTAATTGTAAGGTTCTAGGCAAATTCCTACGGCGAACTTTTCCATTTCTCGCACGAGATGCGAGGATCGCGTGTCCGGATTCTTCGGAGCGACGACGACGCGGCGCGACCCTCCCTTCGGAACCTGCTATTACTATGAGCGATTCCCCCTTGGCCGATTACCGTACGGACAATTTACCCCATGAACGATTAGACTAATGCACGGCGTACAAATTGATTAATGAAAAGCATTACCACATGGCCTTGAGAAATGTTATTGAAGATGTTTATGTGCGAAGATTTATGTACCGTCTGCCGCATTATTCGAAGCTCGCCGTCTGCGTAGGACCATCTCAGCGACTACGAGACGGCGCGGCGCGGCGGGGCGGCGGCGGAGGCGGCGGCGCCGCGAGCGTCCGATATGAGATAGAAGTAAATCTCAATGGAAAACATTTATCTCTATCGGTAATTACATTTTTCGAAGACGAAAGATAATGGTGAAGTGTTCTTAATTGTCATGATAGCTTCGGTTTAGAAAAATATCTGCTCATAATGATGATGATTAGTCTTTCTAGAAACGTTCATATTCTACCTCTAGCCAATATGCCAAAACTTTCTTGACTTCACTAACACTTCTCGCAAACTCTAGATGTAATTTGTAGATTTTGCTTGCACTTTTTTCCGAACAAACGGACATGAATTTTTTTTAAATTTGAGTGCGCGTGTATAAATAATGTGCGGAGGGATGCGGGAATTTTGCGGGGATGTAGTGGACGGGATTCCGTCCGCCGCATTGTTCGTATGATTGAGAGGGAGGCCGCCAAAAGTCGGGACAATCCCCGCGATACAAATGGCATCGGGTAGTCTAGCGGGATCCGCGCAATACCCAGAATAATGACTCTGAAACAATACACTAATAAATACCAACATTTCGATGCATTTGTACAACAGATGTTATATTACTTACTTATAATTATTTGCATGTACTATCCAAAGTAAGTACGTCGAAGTGTTTATTTGGGTCGTAATATCAGACCAACACAGTCAGGGAAACGACAATCTAGCACAATAAAGATTCAGAGAATGTATCTTAGTTGTTTTAATAAGGGTCAGCCTTATATTATAAAGTGTCAGCGAATAAAATGAAATCAGTTGAAGCGTCTTGTTTGGAATTATCTTTAAAGGATATGCGGAAGTTAATATACACGGCGCAACCGATGAGTAAGTCATCAATTTTCAGAGTGACCGGCATGGCCTACAATTAAGGCCGGCCGAGTCCCACCACACCCACAATCAGACTCACTACGTATACCTACGGCGACTAACTGAAATATCTGCAGCTAAACCACGTCACACACGCTGAGTGACTGCAATTAGCTTGTTGGACCAAATAATTCAATAAATAATTTACAAGAAATGTTAGCCACACTATTTTTATTATTTATGATTATTGAGAATAACAACTAACAATAAATGTAATGCGGTCGAAAAACGACCGAAAGGAAGCACATGGCACCTAGCTCACCCGGTGTTATGGGCTGACATCACGGTGTTGTAAGTGATGTAGGCAACCGTGTCAGCTTCCATAAATAAGAATAAATTTTTTTTACAAAAACCGCAAGCGAATGATATAGAGAGATAGACGTTGGAGAAATCGCTAATGAATATAGACCTGTAGGGATGTAAGTAAGTAGTTCATCAGATGACGCGAAGGCTGAAGCCTGTTCCAGTAGGTATCCCCTTCACATCGAGTACTGCTCCTCCGTCCCGTAGTTTGTATGAGAAATAGGGGCACTTCCCACGTTACTTTCTCTGAGCTCTTCGTAAATGTTAAATCTTGAACTGCGCACGCCTCGGAGCGGATTATTTTGCTATTTTTAGAAGGCAAGATAACGATAAGTTTAGTTCTTTGAATGATTTCTAGGGGTCTAAATACGGTAAGGATTAACTTCGTTATCAGTACTCGGGAGATGTGTCTAATTAGTGCTCATCATGTTATTACATTAATTGTCTATCTTATTACATGTCTCTGTTCGCCTAATAGCTTTACGTTTATGTGTATGTTGATTTGTAGATGGCATTAAAGTATAATTTGACTTACAACATATTATTAGAGAGATAATGTTTAATTTTGTATGTGAACTTATCCTGTTAGGACATGAGTGGATGTAGGAATAGGCCTTATTCACTTTATACGGAAATCATAACTCGTTTTCTTGCATCTTGGGTTGAGCTGGATGTTTTGCAAGATGTTTACCTTCTGCAGGTCACGATCTTAAAAACTAGCAGTGCATTGCATTGCAACTTACCAAATGTGCGTACGTGAGCACGTTGCGAATCAGAGTTCGCATCTCGCATCTCGCCATGTACGTCTACTCGCCAAATTTGTTCTTCGCTCGGGTAAAATCAAATCACAAGAGATTCCACCACCTGAGCTTGGAATCGGTATCGACATTTATGTAAATATTTACATGTACCTTCAGAACTTTTCGACGTCAAAATCTCAGCCGATTACCCTTGGTGCGGACTCTTGTCAAAGTCACAAGTGTAAGGAGCCTCATGTTGACTAAACGAAATTGAGGAAAGTTAATAGTATACTTACAAGATAGGAAGAAGTCCTTGTAAATCTTTCATGGTATTAGCTATGTATACGCAAGTTGGGATGTCCTCGGACGGCGCCGCCGTCCCACGAGAGGCCTGTAGGGATGATAAAGCGAGCTCCCGATGTCACTCGTTTTGGTTTTGTATCTTCCGTTCCTCTCTCTTTCTTGCAATGTTCCTCTAGAGGGCAATAATCAGTATTATATCTTTTACTTTGACCTACATTTGCCCCGTGGATTCAGAATGATTCAGATGTTTCAATCAAAAAATATCTTACCAGATAAAACGTATACTTTGCATATTGAATATTTCCTCGTTCAATTCCTGAGATTTTCTCCGAGAGACTCTTATAAGAATTGACAAAGAAAATTAGGAAACATTTAGTTAAATACGCGTTTCTAGAAAATGTATATTTTTAATATTCAAAAGCGCTATCAAGGAATCATTGAAACCTTGAACTAAGACCCCTTTAACGATATTTCCTTCGCTCGAATAAAGCAAAATTATATTTTCAATTAATGTTTATCTCGTCGTATTTAATTTTGTACCTAAATGTTCGTAGCACTTAATTATTTGTCAAGTAGGATCGTAAATGAATAGGATTTCGAAAAGAGTTACAGAAACGAAATTATAATAACACTGAAATACTATAATACGAATGTAATACTGAAAATACAATAAAAACCAAATATTTATTAAAATAAAATATTTACAGAAATGTGCGATTATGACTAAAATTAAACTACATTAAATACATACATATACATATCACACACGCTGAATCCCGACAATCGGGGTAAGCGGAGTAATCGGTGTTGTGCTGCAAGAACTCTGGTAAATTACAGCACAACACCGATAACCACGTTTCGCAAAGTATTCGAACAAGATTCAATCGATCGAGCAGCAAGTAAGGGACGAAGAACCACCTGCTGCATGACTCGGTGGAAGTACCGTGTAAAGGTGAGAGGTTACTACGTTAAAAAGTGAATTATTAATTAATTAATGAAAGATTTACTTGTAATATATTTTTTAATATTTGTTGGTAGGACTTATTGTTTTAAACTATAATTATAGTTGCAATTAATTTTAATTTGATAGGTAGTTTTAATCTGAACATGAGTCTTGAATAAATGCTTTTTGTTATAATTTTTTATACTTAAGGGGGGGTACTAGGCAAAACATCACATCATATTATCCTAACTATAGCCATATTTCAATAGATATAACTATAATTTATATGCTTATAGTTAGGTAAGGGTTCACGGTATAATGTGTGATAGATTATTGTAATTTAATCTTGTAAATTCTCTGAAAAATAAGTGGGTGAAAAGTGGTAAAAACGTTCGAAAATGCATTTGCTATTTCGTCACAAATACGTCCATACAAAAAACGCTCGCGCACGGCAACGGCCCAAAATTTAGAATGTTCAAAGATAGTTCAGTGAAAAACCATTTATTCTGTAAGCGTTTGAGTTTATTTAGATGATTCTTAGTCTTATTGACTCTAAGCTCAATGAAGCATTTTTCGTATTAGATGCATTTGTAAAAAATGCCGAGGGAAATAGCAAAGGCATTTTTGAACGATTTTACCACTTTTCAACCACATATTTTAAAAGGAATTTATAAAATTAAATGAAAAATAATGTATTCACATTATACCTTGAATCTTTACCTAACTATAGGCATATATATTATAGTTAAATCACTTGAAATATGGGTATGGTTAGGGAAATACGACGTGCTTTTGCCTAGTACCCCCCCTTAACAATTACAATTTTACTCACTCGTGTAAAAATAACATAAATATATCACTTGAGTTGATATGAATTATCTGCATGTAGAGGACTGTCAGAATGCTTTTAAAGCAGTAAAATGTTCGCTAAAAGCTATTTTTCATTATTAGGTTTTGCCTAAACGTAATGTTGAGCGGTATGAGGAGACGACGAGCTCGGAGGCTGCGCGGTGCGGCGGCGGTCGCGGTGGCGGCGCGGCGCAGTGGAGTTGCTGAGGAGACATGCTGTGTACTCACAATAACTTACTTAACTGTCGGAGCTTTCGCAAGTGCTTTTCCATTAGAAAAAGGCGGTCAAGTGCGAGTCGAACTCGAGAGGGTTCTGTACCATTCCGTTTTCCGTGAGAACTTTAATACTTAGGATGTCTGTTTAGGTTTTCCTGTAAACTACAAGAGTGGCCCTATATTCCATTTTTTTTTTTTTTCAAATTGTAGTCTCATTATTTTCGAAGAAATTCTTTCATTTACGCTATACGTCCGAGATTGGGTCATCAAACTCTAATATGTGCCAAATTTCAACTTTTTTCGTCCAGTAGCTTCTGAGAAAATAAGCTGCGACAGACGGACATACGAGTGCAGGCACCGATTTAGTTTTTTTTTCTCTTTTGAGGTACGGAACCCTAAAAATACTTCACTCACATATTCAGTTGTACGTAGCTGATGGCGGGAATACAACAACACCGCATATCCGATTTCCGTGATATTTTGTGAAGGAAGTTCATTTTGTTGGTGTACGAACAATATGAATGTCCATGGTAAACTAAAAGTATATAGAAGTTCATTTTGGATGTATGAAATGTTTAGTCGATCATTCGGCAACGCTCGAATGTGCCCAGCTGGTAAACCATCAGTCTCAATTTCCTCAAAGGAAATGCGAGTGTCAAGGACACTGAAGGAAGCCGGGGTCTCGGGAAAAATGGAAAACAGAAAGAAAATCTGGCGACGACGTGAGGTGGTGCTACTAACGCTATTGTCTGGCCTCCGCCTCCGTCGCCAAACTACACATTCGCCCCGCCCGATCCCCCGCGCGCCCGTGCCGCCGCCGAATAATGTATTTATATTTATTCATATGTGTTACTTTCAACGCCCGCCGATACTTTGCACAATTAATCATTGATATTTCGTGAGCATTTGCTTTGTGAATCGCGAACAATTCGGAATACACTCGTAATTATAATTTATTTATTTATTTTAGATATGTGTACAGATATTATTGACAAACGCACATAACTTTTATACCACATTTTAATAGCAGTCAACTCTCCAACATAAAAACTTTAATGACTTAATATTATTTATATTGAGTTACTGTCGGGAAAGTTTAGCCCAGCCGTCAGCCTCGGTAGTACTTGGATGCGTGACCGCTCGACCTTTGGAGGCTGACCGTGGTTCGGATTCCACGTAAAACTGTAGGTCCCTTCCCTTCTTACCTTACTAGGTGGTAGGGTTTATTCCGCCCGGGTTGGTACCAACTACCACCGCACTGAATGAAACGTCAGTTGAAACGGCTATGTAAATATTTCGTGTTTTCCGTCTAGTTCAGTGTAGCCGGCACGACCGAAGGGAAGCACTGACATGGCAACTAGTTAACCCGGTGTTATGGGCTGACATCACGGATGTTGTAGGTGATGTAGCCAACCGTGTAAGTTTCCATAAAACATAAAAATATAACTTTTTAAACGCAAGATATTATAATTATGTACTGAAATATCTTTTTATTTCAAATGCTCCGTAACTTTGGTTAAAGGACAGAGATTTGTAAATTTTTGTAAACTTGTAATTTAAGTATCATAATGTCAGATTGGTAGTGTCCGTGAGTGCCTGTCTAGGTATTACTTTCTAGAGCGCGGTCACTTCAGTTCATATCAACTTAAATGTCTAGCGCCAAGTTTAATTTAATTTAATTTCATAAGCTTAACTCCGCCGAACGGAGGCAGGCATTTTTTTATTTTTGTTTTGGAAGGCTGCGCTTTACTGAGGAAAAATAAAGTCGCGGACGCGACGGGTGTCTCGTGAAGGGCGGGCGGAGGGCGGGGGAGCGGGCGCGGGCGGCGGAACTCTACACTTTATGATGTCGACTCGTGTCCGGCTCGCGTCATCATTTCGCGTTCTTTTACGTTCTTTAAAACTCTTTACAGGTATAAACAAATTTAATTAAAATGTTATACACGGTTACACAATATTTTCAGCCGTTACCTAACTAAAATTACTCGTACATAAGTATGTACACACGACATCATTCGTTCCTCACACATTTTTCCCGCCAATTTGAATGTTTTTGTAAGAGCGAGAGTTACCTGGCGTCGGCTCGGCAACGTATGCATCTTGTCATTATTATTATATATTCATCTCTTTACTTCCGGCTTTTTAGGTCACGTGGTACAGAGTCAAAGTCCACAATAGTGAGAAATGAGTGCTGTCGTCTGTACGCGAATACTTACTTAATATAAATATGACACGGGACGCTTTATATCCTAAAAGCAAACATAATATGAACACTTCCATTATACTTTAATTGAAAATCTATGAGACAGTAAATATTATCGAAGTGGCCATGAGAATCAATTAGCTGTGTCTACAGACAGACGGAGTGAAGTGGGAGGGGCACACATTACTTCGTGTCGATCAAAATGTCGGCAATATTAGCCATGTCTACTCCGGCGCGATGCGGTGGGGCCCGCTTGCCACCCTCGTCTTCTGTACACAAGTCACAAGAAAAATAATTTAAAATGTGTTCTCAAAATGTGTATGGAATTTAGATTGAGGGATTTTTTATGCAATACAAAAAGTTGGCATTTGCTGTGCTGCTATAAACTACTTAAACTTTCGAAAATATTATAGGTATCCATAACAATTTGTTTTGGTTTATTTAAGTTTAATAGCTATGTTTAGCTAATATTAGGTAAGTAAGTACCGTCTTAAGTAGGGTAGCGATGAAAGGTCTCAAGCATGAAACTTGATCCCTGACGGCGGCATTAGGGGTTTCACAAGGGTAAGTAAAGCTTTCCGTCTACTCTGCTTACACGTACATACATGCATAAATACGTAGCAAGTACAGTCGACCAGTACCAAGATTGAATGAAAAAATTACTTCATATTGAACAGAAAAACAATAACAGGACATAGACATATATTAATTGATCTTAGTTTCTTTTTTTTTTCGAAATAAAAGTAAGAATTTATAAAATTACTGGTGATTTATTGGGCTTAAGATAGAAGATAAAAATCCAATTCAATAAATATTATATAGACTTATGGATATGAAAATGTTTACAAATTAGATAACTTGAAGATTCAGGACATTTTCCATACCTATTAGTAAATTTATTTTTCATAAAAATGAAATCAATTTCGCCCTTCCATCTAAATATACTGTTGGTGAGTGTGTTCAGGGATTGATTTCCCGGTGTCGTAGTCGCGTCTCGGTTCAGCTTATAATAAGCGGCCGCGTGCTGCGGCTACGTGTATGTACCTAGTATGTTTAGTTGGTAACATAAGAGCGGTTAAAGCGCGTCACAGACGATGAAGAAAGATGCTATAATATTTTATCTTATGATGGATATATCTCACCTTTAACACCTTTCCACACGACGAAAATAATATATACGATATCGAGCGACATCGAATGATGCCAAGTAAAGTGGTAATATACGTGCGGTACCTAGGCAGATTGTTAAGGCGATATCGTCCATAATGACGTCATGCGCTCAGCGGAATCCTCATTCCTCACTCAGCGGGGACAGGGGAGCCAGGAGACAAAGAGAGCGTGATGCAGTTTCATTTTTGGTGAAACGGGATGGAATCGCCTTAAGGCGCTTGTGACAAAATGACGGGCATGCGAATTTCGAGCAAATCGTTTTATTAGGGTTCCGTATGCGTCGTACGGGACCCTATTACTACGCCTACGCCGTCTGTCTGTCTGTCTGTCTATAATAGGTAGCCCGTTGACATTTTCACAGAATATGTGTTATTATTATGGCGGAAATAACAACAAATAATAAAAATATGAAAAAGTAAAAAAATTCACAGGGGTCCCCATAGAATAAACTAAAAAGTGTATGCGCGCCATCTACCAACAGTATGGAGAATTTTACCTAATCATGAATTTTAATATGAAGCCTTTCTTAATACAGGCCATAGATGGCGTGAGTGGCGCATGACATGGCGATACGGAACCCTCAGTGCGCGAATTCGACTCGCACTTGGCCGGTTTTTTTTCTTAGTATGGAACATTTAAACTTTATAACCCTCTTTGATTCTCTTTTAGCGAAGTTAACAATTTACTATTATAACTTTGGTCCTGTTGATTGAATAACTAAAATATTAGCTTTAACTTTTCAAATCTATAGAATATATACCGGATAGAACAAATTGTGACAAGTTCGAGCGCAGTCTAACTGCAATATGAATGATCAATAAACAATATAATACAATACAATATAGGTTTCATAAAATATTATCGTATGTTAGCTATGTGTGATATGAAGCTACTATAACATTTGATCTTAGGGCATCTTAACATAAAATATTATAGTATCTTCATTTGATCTTCATCGTCTGTGACGCGCATAAATGTTTTAATTGTAGCGAGCTAACATAAACATAACTTAATATTGCCACCGGCCATTGCACTACTGCCGTGCCGTGCGTTGCTCGCAAAGAAACCTGCAAAGTTATCCTGTTCATTTTACGTTGGGGCGTGTAATATAAATATATATATGCCCTTCGTTTCAAGCACGAGTCGCGATAATGTGGGTGTGCTTTCCATCCAGCCACATAGACATAACAGCCAAGTACAAAGTATGCGATATACGAGTACACTCCACCGCCGCGCCCCGCGCCGAGCGAGGGCTCACGTCTGAATAACAAATGAATGAATGGAAATTATGGGCGAGTTAACATTATTTTATTTCACAGTTTACCCTGCCTGCGACAATGAGTTATAATGTGCTGTTCTAATACACCCATAATGATAATAAAAGGAGAACAATATATCATCATAACGGTTTAAACCGCGTCATAGCTAGAGACAAAAGCTACCTCGTCGCGTCGCGCGGCTGCGGATTAGCGCCTCCTGAGATGTAATATGAAAGTTACTCAAAATAAATTGACAGTCTCTACTACGCTGCGGGATCTTGTCTATGGGCAACAATTGAGACGTGCTCTCGTGTGTCGAGCCGCGCTCGCACGTGTCGTTTACTTATTCCATTTGGTGGCGAGAGATGTCTGGGGGCCAGAGGAGTTCAATATCCGAGGGGGTCATTTGGGGCACGGACAGAACAAAACAACATTGTAGTAAGAATCAAGAGCAATTTCAGTCATGATTAGTTGCCTTTATAAACATTTTCATTGCTTGCCAAAAGCAGGAAAATATTTATTCATATAAAATGTTTCGTTTAATACTAGATTTGAACGAATTAGGAATAATTATAATAAGTACCTACTAAGCCCGAGAACGTAAAGTGGTCAGCCCATGTCTGTCTCTTCCTATTGCCAAAGTTATATTTCAGTCAGATTATAATCGTTCTGATTGTAAACGAAAATACGGTTAAAATATTTCCAGGGGCCATTTTATCAGATTCTTTATGCCCCGAAACCTACGTAGATAGGTTATAAAATTGATGATGGGGTTATTAAAACGCTCCATCAGCGAAAGCGTTTAAATATATTTTAATATTAACTGCTATTTTATTAGCCTGTAAACCCACTGACACGAAGGCGTAACCTTTAAATAGTTGTTAAGTACGGTGTCGGACGATGTGCATACCTATCTCCTCGTATGTACATATATAACAATTTATTTCGACGTGCGAATAAATCGTCTTGTGCGTAGTCTAACTAAAGTATATTTCTAAAGTATATCACTTGTTAAAAGAACAGACTTAAAAAAAAAACAAAATTGTAACTCCACCTCATTCTCTTCCACCGCAACAATATATTGCTTACCTACACACCAAGCCGCCTTTTCGTTACTTTACAAGTGGAATTGGTTAAGTACACTTTAATTTCAAGGCTTACATATCTGAGAAAGGTTTACTCAGGGAGCATATTGAACAAAGGAACCCTTGTCCCACCACTTAGTTCGGTTCGCGGTCGCTCACAATTCAGGAATTCTTTTAACCCAAGCGTTTCAGAGTATTTTTGAGGTCAAGAAAAAAAACTTCACAAATACATTGTTAATGCCCTTTGTCTCTACTTTTCGATACATTTTATTAGTAACGTTGAGCGAATAAACAAGTAAACCTATTTATTTTATTTCAGATTTGGTCGAGAGTTTTCGCATGATTCAACAAAGTTCGTGGTGAGTCAAAGTTTCGACTATTTTGTGCAGATCCTTTGAGTTAGACTAAATTGCGGATGATTGGGCATTTGTATGAACAAATTACTGCTACTGGTAACGTAGTATAGATTTTTTATTGTGAAAACATGAAAATACACATTTATATGGTTAAGTACGTATAAACATACATACATACACGCCTGTTTCCCAGTAGCGTAGGCAGAGACAAGGGATCACCACGTGCCACGAGCCTTACACACCTCTTCAGCCTCTTCCACTCTAATATGTTGTTCAGTTGGTTACGGGTACTACCCACTTGATCATTTTTGAGCACATGCTCAAAAATTGTCCAGGTACCGGTACCGGTACGTGCGTCAAGGGACGACCGTTAACGACTCTTCCACTCATATTCGCTCCATAAATATCTTTCGTTAGTCTCCTAACATCCTTTCATCCAACATGACCGAAGCACCGAAGCGTTCTTTTCTCAATTCTTGTCACTATATCTTTTTTCAGACCACAACTCTATATGAGTATATACGTATATTTTAAAGTTACCTATTTAAAATCACGTATTAACTCTAATAAGTGCACTGCGTAAACTCAAGAAAGTTTCGCCAAATTGTTTTGTTTGTTCCACGTAAGCGACTATATTAAACTAAAAAAATATTTACAAATAAGCAAAAGTAGAATAACCAAGATTATCTTTCGGAGCTCCGTTTATTTCTCCAATCTACATTATTATGTTCGCAATTTTCAATTTGGCACTCCTCCAGAATGAGCGTAATATGCCGTGCTCTGTGACATTCGAGTAAACAACTGTTTACTTATTTATTTAGTTTTTATTCGGTTCGGTTATGGACATACACATGGTACATTTTATTATATTTATATTTATTTTATTACAGCCTAGCTTATTTACACGTACGATTTCCTAGGTGGCGATAAAATTATGAATGAAAATAGCGGTACTATTTATGTACATTTATAATTATATTTTGGTTTATTAAATTTTATGAAATATTTATAAATTTATTCGTATTATTGATTCAAACCATACGTATATCTAGTAATTTATGACAGTTGTACAACTTTCATCGTGTATCTTTTATTTTCAAAGAAAAAGTCCTTAATGATTAATGACTAGATACCCACTGACAATTTTAATACCTTATATTTACGTGACCAATAAGAGTAAAAGGCAGTAATTTACATTACATACGTCGAGTAGCGCTGTTGAAAGCCTTCGCACGTTTCACTATTCTAATATTATGCGCATTTATAGGAGTTCATATCGGGCGAAGGCTACCGAAAATATTGAAAGTACATACGATCAGAAATGTAAGAGAAAATATTTAGGGTTTTTTTTTTATAAATAAAGCATTTAGTTGTCACGAAGTGAATCTCGGTTCATTTCCAAGACTCGAGCTCTGGTAAACCCACATATCACTTTAATTCTCGGTCGCGTCTCATCCTCGGTAAATCATATTTAAGCAAAGCTTTTTGACACTCGAAAGCGGAGGATAAGATCGAAGGGGAAACCGCGTGCACGCAAAACCTGCGCCTCTCTCTACGCTCGCACGAAATGTGAGATTCTTATAAAAGCCAAACCTTGAGGAGAAAATTGCTCGGCGTTATAACGCGCGGTAATGTCTGCAGGAAAAGCTTGTAAATTAGTTTTTGCATTTTTATTATATTTCATACAATTTTTAGACCGTTCAGTGCTACCTCTCCTCTTCCGTCTCCTTTTCTCCCCCGAAAAGCGTTCTGAATTAGTTTTGAATTTTGATTAATTTATTTATCATAAATAATACCGTATTGACTAAGCGGTTTTCAAGCACGTGTTACTTATTAAAAACGCTATAATGTATTTTAACGAACGAACGTGGAATACGTAATACATACTACTTTAGATTAATATACATTCATGTAACGTTTCTCACCGTTTCACACAACTTTGACTTTCAATGATATTATCGCTCCCTTAGCGGCAAGGTGTAAGGTGAAAACTCCCTCTGTATTGGGAAGACAATGGCGACGGCCGCAAAAGAGCTTTCGCTAATGAAGAGTTTAATTACGTCTTTTGTTTGACGACCGAACTGCTCTGCTATACCTACATATATAGAAAGAACGTAGCGAAGTTAGATACCATATAATATGTAGGATCACCGTCAATTTAATATAATCGTAAATGTTGATGGAAACTGGCTATGATTGACTAGTTACATAACCTGGCACAACCGTGATGTCAACCCGTTCAGCCAAGTTTATATCAGAACTAGATCACATTCCAGTGTTTTCCGTTCTGAACCGTAGCTATAGTGAGTATGACAACGTTCTAGCTAGATTGTGTATGCTTTTTACAGCTGAGTATACAGAGTAATCCACTCCCGATTGACCTCAGGTTCAAACTTCAATAGAGGACGTTTAGACCACGGAGCAGTTCACACATATGATATTTGAACTAAAACTAATTTCAGAGCTGTATAATATGGCAGTTGTATTTTAAACTGAAATGGATCATAAGGCACTGCCATTTCCATCCATCTTCGCCTCGTCTATAGGGTACAAAGGGGTTAATTTAATATTATATTACAGGATAATTATGCTATAAGTTAAGTAAACTTAATGCGTTCACTGAGCTTATGAATGTGTTCATGGGTGAATTAATGAACTAACGATCGCAGGAGCTCGTTAAGACAGCGAAAGTGAATCCTCATAAAAGCGAGAGTAATTCTCAGCCGCGCTCGATCCGTCAACGTCTCAAATTCCCGTCCTGACATTAATTGCGTAATCTAATCATTCATACACTAGTAGACTCAACCTGAGCCTGAAGCTAGGCAAAGGAAATTATTATTACGACGTAAATGAAATAAGGTGAAACTTTACCGACCTAGTACATATTATGTGCACATACCCGTGTAGATATATAATTTTTTTTCATATAGCTCTCATTTTACACAGACGAAATTTTCGACAAAAATTTGTCAACAACATAATATTTTTGAATAATTCTCCATACGTGCAATCAGTAGGTACAATACGAATCTACAAAAGCCTGTAAAGTAAAAAGAAAGAAAACTCTTAAATTAGGCAGGTGTATTTAACATTTTAAATTTTCCCACCAACTTGCTATAACCAGCATAGGGTTCTCGTCAAGTACATGCAATGCGACTCATGTAAAGATGGTGATAAAATTGTACTTGCTAAATTCAGTGCGATCGTGCAAATTACCTAAATTAATTTAAAAGTCTGCGGGCTCCGCTCCTGCGACAGCTGCTTGCGCAAAAATATCTAACTATCATGTCGTCCCGTTTGCAATAGAACCCTACATTCACGCAGCCGGAAAACAATTGTTGGAGCTGGACAAGAGTATGCGCGAATCGTCTGGAGACAGCCGAGCCGGGTCGTTCCTCGTCCAGCGCGTCGGTCTGGTCGGCAGGGCAGCTATCTATAGCATCTGCGCTCCAGTCTGACAATACCGGTAATTCACCCCTTCCTATCAGCACGCACACATGCGCAGAGAGGCGTGTGTATCATCATAACATAGTACGAACGGTCAGGCGGCCGGCCGGCTACCACAATAAGCTAGTGACAGTAATTTCGCTCGTTACGCAGAATATAGGGAAGTATCGCTTCCGCAAATACGGGTACGTTGGTAGGAAGGGGTGAATCACCGGTATTGTCACACTGGAGCGCAGATACTATAGCGTTATGTTATGGAGGGCCTTTCCGTCGTCGTCGGTGGCCTTGGATGAGATTTGGATCTCGTTTAATGGGCGCCGTCTGTCAGGTATGACACTTACTACAGTTGGTGGCTCCCAGCAGCGGTGAAATCCCGGCTCGTCTGCACTTGCACGATTTCAATAATGTTTTTTTTTATTTTAATTAGTTTTTAGGTTTGACTGACACCGAACATGACATAGGAGACTGAAACGTCAAACAATAGCAGACCTGCGCAATGGTTACAAAAATAGCCATCTTCAGTAAAGGAGGGAATACTCAAGGGATGACCCACCCTACATGCCATTAAACGATAACATCACCGAACCTGCTAGAGATGCAAGCACCGTCGCATGGTGGACACTAAATATTAATAATAAAAAAAAGTTTTTAGGTTGAATAATTTGTCATACATAAGTAATATGAAAAAATATTGTATCCATGTCATTATGTTATAATGACATGTGTATTTTTATTTAATACAATTTAGAATTAAAAAGACAATTTATATTGATGGTTATTTTGAGAATTTTCATTAGGTGTTTCAATTTATCAATTTTAAAATTAAACGCTCCCCGAACTGTCTGGCTGGACATGTGAATCTGGACGGACGGACAAACGGAAAGGGCTTCGCTCTAAGCGTTCTTTCTCTGCATTAAAACGTAATTTATGTACGGTTACAGATAATGAAAGTAACATGGGTCGACCCCTACTAACATACATAATTTGCGGCGGCGCTACAGTATCTGACTCCAGATTTGAATGCAATTTGAAATAAGCGGTGCTGGGGAATAACATGATATGTCTAATTTTTTTACCGATGAATTATGTCTTACGGTCGAACATTTTCAGGTTGGACGGCATGTCCAAGTATGTCGGATGCAAGCAGTTGCTTAGTACCGCTGACGGCGGCGCATTGAAGAACGCGTAACTGACTGTACAAAATTGTATTGGCTGGCACCAAAGATGTATATTAGCATTTAAAATGTGACATTAGGTATAATATGTTAATAATATATATTTTGTTTGTTCTTGTCCATTTATTTCAGTCGGTTTAGTGTCCACGCACTTTCAGTTCAGTTGCGAACTGGATCCGAGCGGGCATCGGGAAACCAGCAACCAACAACGCACACAAAATCTCATTCACGCTCGGCTTAATGGCCGCACTGCTCGCTCGCATACTCTATGCTGTCATTGTTTGTGTCCGCTATTGAAACATTATTTATTATGTGTACTCACTAATTTAATGCGGTGCAAGTGCAGTTGTATTGTCCTCATCGGGTTAAGTGGATTGAATGTACTAGAGCCGACTGTACTATCAGATAATGCCATCGCATTCATGTTCATCAAAGGCAGTACCGTAAAGTAGTAGTAAATGTATGGTTTTTTTTTGCTATGATTCTTAAATTTGTCGTTTTTATTGCGGCTGAATAAACCACATGTTACCAGTTGAGCTTAGGGCTTTAACTCGTTAACCACTTGCAACTGGAAAATAAATTATAAATGTGTGTGTCTGTGTTCCTATCTGTTGTGGGCACACTTATCTTTGTCATGTTACGCGTGTTAATAATAGTATGAAATGCAAATTGTGTACATTAAAAATATGCTAGGGAAGAAGTATAAATTGTATACAAATGAATTTTTTGACCGTAAGTTTATTAGGAGTAATTTCAGCGGGCTTAGCCTTAGCCGATAAGGAGAATTGATGGGTTGGGGCGTGTCAGGAAAGGTTAGGCTTGGGTTCGAGTGTTTATCGCGTTTAATAAATCGCTACCGATGGAGAACCGTATCACTATTATTCGAATTCTTCCTAAACTTCTTGATTCTTTCCAAACTTTGATAAAGTTGTTATTCTATTTATTGGGTTCCGTATTCCTTAAAATGAAACCTTGAATCTGCACGGCCGATGAAAAAGAGGCGAAACCAAACCAGCGAGTTTAACAAAGTTCTATAGGTACCACTAAAGGCGATAGATAGCCCACGGTTAGCTTAGATTAGACTGATGATGACCAACGTAATTTGCAAGGGTTAGCGTGTCATCACGCGGCGCGGAGACTGCAGTTTGCTGACCCATATTGTCTCTACTTAATGTGCATTTGCATACCCGCTCACTCCATCAACCTGCGTACATAAGTTTAATATCCATACTAGGTGTGCCTGCGACTGCGCTCGCGTTATAGATACTATGTGACACTCGGTCCGGGTCGTTTCCCACCCTATAATATGGTTGATTGAGGGTGGAGATGGCTGGCCCAGGTGTGGTGCTCGTGAACGGGCGCTGTTTGTGGAGACTGGCCTGCTTCATGTGGGTTCTTCATACAACTTCATAGTAAAAATGTTTTCCCTTTGTCATGAATTGCTGCATCTGTCATCATAATTCATAAACCAGCACATGCGTGTCTAGGCAGTGGCAAACATTTTTGTGAAGTAGACTAAGTGTACATTGAAAAAAATTCCAGTGAAGTTTCTTGTCAGTTCTTCTTCGCTGTGATAATCGAACTATGTAAATATGACAAATCTGAGCGCAGTGTACTGTACTGCCAATAGATGCTAAATAAACAATATGACATACATATATGATGTTCGCTTATAACTTGAGGACAGTTCAACCGGTTTGCAATCGGTGTATGGTAATGCAGTGAGGCCGAAATTGATCAGGTATGCCTAGTCAGGCTTTAACACGAGCGGAGTTGTGAGCACGTCTAGTAAATTTAAATGTGAAGATTATTTTTCCGAGAATTTCAGCTCGAGTAGGTATTGTGAATATTTATATATATATATTATACGCACAAGATACAGATACCAGAGCAACAGACCGAAGAACTGATAAACATTGTAGAGAATTGATCATATTCTTTGTTTTATTTTACTCTAAAAAAATATATACTTTAGTCCGTATTTATAAAGAAAACGTTGTCTTTCCTTACATCATTATTTGTAAAGGTCTGTCCCGTTGTAGGAATAAACCTACCCGAGGCCAGAACTGTAGTAGCGTTGTAGGGACTCGCGTCTAAACTTTGCTATTTGCATGTAAAAGCTCGTGCGTTTTCAGGCAAAGCAGGTTGTGCTCTGAATTCAAAATAATGCCGCCCCACTTCTCCCGTGTAACGCAAAGAGTTTATGTTAATTCAACCGGATTGAACAGGTTTACGCAAGTGAATTATGATATTATGGCGACATATTATGTACGTAAGGTTGTGTACCTACTTATATTTGATGCATTATTTTCAGTTCATTCAAAGTGTTTCTTTGAGCAATGACTAAGAACCAAACTGCTCGCCTCCAATAATAGCGTGATTAAGAGTAGAAAGGCTAGTAATGTATTTTATTCCTTGAAATGTATGTACATGCTATCAGTGATGTATGTATGTATACATGAATTCAGAAAAATCTGAAAAAATTCGTACAGAAATTAGGTTTTGTGATTATTACGTATATTTTGATGAACGTCATTTCTATTTTGTTTACACGTAGCCGACATGAAATGAAGGGAAGCACTGACATGGCACCTAGTTCACCAGGTGTGATGGGCTGACATCACGCGGATGTTGTAAATGATGTAGCCAACCGTGTCAGTTTCCATAAAATAAAAAAACGTAAAAGTAATGAAGACTCTTAAAATATCTAGAGATGGAATATTTTCAACATTTAGCCGTCTTGGGAAAACTTCTGTCTTGGAATGGCACTATAGTTTCAAGTCACCACAATAACATGTCTACCTTCAGCTATACTATCAGAAGGCGACAAAGAGATAACCCATGGGACCTCTCATTGTTCTGCCGAAACACTTCGTCGCATTTTTCACGGGTTTAGCATGATTGCGAGCCGCACATGGCGCTCCCATTGTGTTCGCTGTCAGTCACGCGTAATCTCTTTTGTTTAACTAAGCACACGGAAACATTTATCTGTCTACGTCTTAATGGACTCTCGACTCCTTGTGGTCGGACGTGTGGCCAAATTCACATGTCTTTGAACTTTTAAAAGTAGGTAACTGATCCGTGTCAGTTCCACTTTCAGCTGCTTATTTCATTATTCTTAAATCTATTGACAAACTGTACATCCAGTCATTGTATATATTTATTTTCACTGTCCGGTATACAATATACGAACCGATAAACAAACTTTATGGGAGTATGTGAAAACTTTTGCACTAAACCTGGTTTATCATCCTTACGATCATTTCTGTTTTATTTTGTTTTAATGAAGCATTAGTTTTTATCTAATATTTATTTTTCATCATATTTTTTTATGGAAACTGACACGGTTGGCTACTTATATCAAAATATTACTGAGAAATATTCATGATAATAGAGAAATGTCATACGTTTTCAATGACAAAAATACAGATGGTAAGTGAAATACAGTCTGCAAGTGACTGTCTGGATTTCTCGCCACAGTTTGTCGCGCTGGTCGCTGGGCTAGAGCATAAAAGGCAGTGAATTTGCATACAATTTCGAGTAACGGCCGCGCGGCGAGAGGAGCACTGCCGTCACCGCCGCCGCCGACGACGACGACGCCGCCGCCGTTCTGTTACCGAGGAGCGCGCCCGTAATGTTCTTGGGAGACAGATTTAACCGCAATCGTCTTATTAATTAACGCTCTGACTATAACCAAAGATAAACTCTGTTGACCCACTTACGCTATTATCATTCTGCCCGTTATTCTACTCCTAGTATCTCTATTTTATTTGTTCAACAGGCAGTTATAGTTGAATCTGAAAGTATATTAGACATCTGCTGAAATAGTGAACGTAAAATTATTTCTTCAGTAATTTGTTCGCGTTCGGATATTTATAACATATAATATAAGGTCTTTCAAAATTAGTTCATAGTACGCTAAGGGGGGGTTCTGTATCATATAGGGAGTAAAACCTATATACAATTTTTTGGACCTTGGGCTTTTTTTTATGTAAAATATTTTTTTATGTATTTAAATAAAAAAATAGATGGTTGATTTTTATAGCCTAATCGATTCAGTTTCATTACAGTAACAAAAAAGTCTTTATCACCATTATGATCTAACACTCGTAAGTTGGTAAAAAAAATGAAATTCTTTCTATTCCATACTAATAAAACTAAAATTGTGGTTTTTCACAATTTCTGAAAGAAAGAGATCTATGTGTTGGAAGACTTTTTTGTTCCAGGCATGAAACTGAAACGATTACTAAAAAATTTTTTTTTACATTTTTTTTATTTCTTTTTTTTTTGTAAAAAAAAAAATTCTTTGTTCTTCAGAAGTGATCTATTTCCGATACAGAACCCCCCCTTAGCGTACTCTGAACTAATTTTGAAAGACCTTATATAGAGACTTGGAATAGTATTTACTTGAAAAACAAATGTTTTTTGTAGATAAAAATAATAATAGAAATCCAATTTTAAAACGAACATAGTACGTAACATAGAATTATAAAAAAGTATAGGTATACATATATTCTCACTCTAATTTATGATGAGTAAATACATAATATATTACACGTAGGGACACTAGAACACATGAGGTTCTCACTAAGTAAATTTTTGAGGACCCGTAAAATGTTTTAAGTACTCGCAAGCTTTGTAAAAAGAAGATACGAACTCGTTTACTATTTACAGAAACTTTCTAAGAGGAAAATAAATTATTATTTAGCCGAGGACCAATTTTCCTCGAGTGACACAATGAAGACACAAGATCCATCTATCACCCTTCCTTTTATTTCTATTTAGGTCGACCGTCCTTAAGTCAACCTTTATATTATTGAATCTGTTCTGATGAAGTTATTCCCTTGCCTCCGGTTCCTAAAATATATAGAGAACAGTGGGTTTTTTTTTTCGGTGGTGCGACTGACCATTAAAACACGGTCTATAATTCGTTTTAGAGGGTGATAATGTTAATTCAAAAAATAATATTCTCTGCACTCCTCTCTACACTGAGGCATTATGTTAAATCATTCAGGCGAGTTCGGTCCTGCTTAATGGCCACCCTTCTCTGCTCTTTGTGGTAGAGCTTTATTTTCATTGCACAATTTCTAAAGAATTATATTTGTGTGTGTCCAACTTACTTGCAGTAGTCGCAGCGTCCCATTTCCTGACCTAATTAGAGAAGACCGCAAACTTCGTCGGCTCTCTTCCTCGAGACCTTCGAATGATAAATTGAGTCACGGGAGCAAAAAAGTTAAGACTCTGTTGACTATGCCGCCGTGCTCGTTCACCTGCGACATGAAATAAAATCTAAGCCGCATGATACGCCAATGTTTTCTGTCACACCCATATCTTATTCCATCTTAGTGCAAACGTTTATTTCATAGGAAACCTTACAGAGAGACAGCTCAAGATATCCTAGATGTACTCCAGTACGATGGGTGAGGTGAGGAGCGTATCTTCCGTAGTCGTGATTTTATTTACTCCGAACGTGATCAGACATTGAAAAATACATTCAATGCATTACGTGATACTAATACGAAGTTTTGTTGTATTTACTTCGACAAATTTAATGTGTATGATGTTGTTGAGATTGTCAGCCAATTTATTTGTATTTTTTTTCGAGGTAGGATGAAGTGATCCTTATCCGACGATTTAAGGCTTTTATCAGGTTAGCAAGAACCCTCATTAGTATTATTGTATTGTACGTACACGCACATATTATAACATAAATAATAAAACGTAATAACTTAGTTTCAGTTATGTGGTTATTTTAAAGTTATTTCTTTGTCATTGTAGATAGATATGAATGATTGTAAGTTATTGTCAAACTTGGTAGCTTGATGGTGGTAAGAATTGACGTTCGATCGAATATAGCACAAGCACTCGACCGTGGTTCGGATTTCACGTAAAACTGTAGGTCCCTTCCCTTACCTTACTAGGTGGTAGGGTTTAACCCGTCCTGATTTGTGCCACAACCGCACTGAATAAAATATCAGTTCAAGCGACTATGCTTTTTTTATGAAAACAGTAGGTACATAAATCATTCATTCAATCATTCCGTCCGATTCAGTGTAGGCGGCACAAACAAAGGAAGCAATGACATGGCACCTAGTTCACCAAAATGTGATGAGCAGACAACACGGGTGTAGTAGGTACGTGTAAGTAGCCAACCATGCCAGGTTCCATAAAAAAAGATAAACATACTTTATTGCTAGATAACCTTTTAACAGAAAAATTTACTTTTACACAGCGTCTTTTCGACTGACCTCATTATCTTGAGACTGCTGAGATACGTCTGTATGGTTCATCATAAGTATTCCCAGGTTTTTGACAATCTTAGCGTATGGTATGACAATACCGTTTTGTATACTACAATTAACACCTCCGAAAAGGTGCCTACGGTATCCGTACTGGAAACTTACTATTGAACCCGGGCTGTACTGGACTATTGAATATACACTGGCAATCTGCCGGTGCATTGTCTTTTTATTAGGGTTCCGTGAGTTGCCTGAACTCGTGTGTCTTTGTTTTTGGATTTTGAAATCTGTTATTCCGTTGTCGTGTGGCTTATAAAACCATGAGTTCTATGTGTACGTTTTTAGGGTTCCGTACCGCAAAATTGGAAAAAAACTGAACGCTTACATGATCACTATTGTGTCTGTCTGCTCGTCTGCCACAACTTATGCGTATGATGTTGATGAGCATGGAGCCCTTCTGGCTCTGCAAGTGTGTTCGTTAATTTCGAAGAGTACCTACAACACAAGAATCAAGACTTCAGCCCCTAAGCACAGCCCTAAGGTTGTACAGTATAGGTACCTACATATTTCATTCATTCAACTCCATCCATCGTTTTCTGTTCATTCGACTTTTGGGTCACTTCGACGTTTGGCATGACAGGCAAAAAAAGCATGAAGTCAAAATCTGTTACCACTTCCCGCGTTATCTGCGGGCGTGTGTTACTTGCACAAACCTAACCTAAGCACGCGTTGTAACCTCGAACATTTGGTTTGAGCGCCCCCGACAAAATGGTCCAATCTACTAACTGATTTCGGTTCTAATTGTCCTGCAGGAAGTCGGGGCACGTTCGACATTAGCTGCGAAAGTTTCAACAACTTTCGGAGCGTCTAATATCTTTGGAGCAACCTGTTGAATATTAACTTTCTTTATTGTGGCAACACTTTCGGGCGATAATGGTACCTATCTTCGTATTGAGAACCGTGCCACTTACGAAAGCTCGTTGGAACAAAGTTAAGTATATAGAAACTCCCAGCGTAACGATTTTTCTTATTACAGCATTGTGATGAAAACCTTGATGCTTTGCGCCATATTATCGCCTGTACTTTATGTGTCTATTCCTGATCATTATTATTGTGAAAGAAACATTAGTATACTTTGAAAAATTATAAGAAAATGAATGATGCGTTAACGCTCATCCAAGTTTTCTATACATCATCGTAGGTACATGTACATTTTGGATTACATCCCGCTAACTATTTTTAGACATATATATTTCATAGACAGCCGACACGTGCGGCTGTGCCCAAAAGTTCAATGGAAGATCAGACACAGCTAATAATACAACTCTTCGCGAAATTAATTATGCGTACTTATCTGTCGTGCTGAAAGCGGACTTATCGCTGAATGCAATCATTCTTTTATAGGGCAACGCTTCAGCACCGGTAGTCACTTTGTTAAACCTATATCTCGAAAATCCGAACTCATTCAAAATAATGACAAATTACTAGCACAAAATTTTACATTTAAATTTAGCTCTAACCTTGAATTCGGACCTCAGACCTATTGTAGAAGAGGCCTGTGCCCTAACCACTACCATACAAATGGCCTCCATTGAAGAAGAAGAATCTGTGAAGGAGCACTTACATAATATGCATGCATGCAAGGTTATATGCGTATGTATACTTGTTGGGTATGGACATGGAAGCTCGTACACTTACCGCATTTTTCTTCGTATGGTCTTCACCTGGTACCAGGACGCTCCTCTTCTCTCGCACTAGGACTCTTGAAGGACCACGCAACACTCCTGGAGTGGTTGCGACACTCAAAACCGTGGTGAAAAATGATTGATAAAGGTGTGGTCACAGATTATGTGATGTGGTGCTCTCCCGTGAGTTTTTTTCCGGCCGTGATACAAGCAGTGCAGGTAGGAGGCAAAAAAAGGAATGGCAAGGAAAATAATTACTTACAAAATGAATTTGTGTTACTACCTACAATTCTGCGGGCCTGCATAACATTATGGATGCATTCCATACTGAACAATACTTCTTTTTGAGAGCAATACTGTATACCAAGAACGTTGAATAGTTTGGACGTCGAACTGTCTAATGCTTATATGAGAACCAGCGTCGCCGTGCTCCGCGGGTAGCGGAGGGGACGGCGGCGCGCGCTCTGATTGGGTGGTATCGGGTGGTATCGCGCTCTGATTAGTTGGTAACGAATGTTATTTGTACGTTTTTACAAATATCGTGTTACGCTGGCGCGGGGAAGGTTCGACATCCTTACCTACTCAACGTTCTTGCTGTATATATTTCATAGTAAAAAAACCGGCCAAGTGCGAGTCGAACTCGCGTACCGAGGGTTCCGTATCGCCATATCAGTCAGCGCCACTCACACCATCTATGGCGTGCTTATGAAATGCTTCATATTAGTTAAAATTCATGATTAGTTAAAATGCTTCTTACTATTTTCGGTAGATGGCGCGCATACACTTTTTAGTTTCTTCTATGGGAACCTTCTTGAATTTTTTACTTTTTCTTATTTTTATTATTTGTTGTTATATCGGCCATAATGTAATAAGATATAACCTGTGAAAATTTCAACGGGCTACCTATTACGGTTCTAAAGATACAGCCCTCGGACAGACAGACAGACAGACAGATAGACAGACAGACGGCGTAGGCTGTCTGTAATAGGGTCCCGTACCGGATACGGAACCCTAAAAATGAACAGCTGCTATTTAATTTTTACTGTCCCCGAACTCAGTTGGATTTAACTCTGCTACAGTTGAAAAGTCCAGTAAACATAAAAAAAGTTTTAAAAAACATAAAACCGACTTCCTAAAAAAAGTAAAACTAAAAAACTATTTAAAATAAAAATATAAAAACCGCCTTCAAAAATATATGAAATAAAAACCTAAAAAAAAAAAGAACCCTAGAGTTGAAGGCGGTGCTAAAAAGGCTACACAAATCACAAAGGATATTATCATCCACTCATGTTTTCTTTCATGCATCATTTTTGCTTGCTTTAGCACCGCCTTCAACTCTAGGGTTCTTTTTTTTTTAGGTTTTTATTTCATATATTTTTGAAGGCGGTTTTTATATTTTTATTTTAAATAGTTTTTTAGTTTTACTTTTTTTAGGAAGTCGGTTTTATGTTTTTTAAAACTTTTTTTTTATTTCACAGTTTTTTTTAGTAATTTTTTGCTATTAATGTACTCGGCGGAATCGCTCGGCCTTCGGCCTCGCGATTCCGCCTCGCTTTCCAATCCGATCTTGACCCAATTAAAATAGGACCACGTCAGCTTCGATAGCTCAGTGGTGCAGACAGTCAACTGTCGCTATTGAATGTTAAGCAACGCTGGGTGCGGTCAGTACTTGGATGGGTGACCGCTGACCGTTGGAGGCTGACCGAGGTTCGGATTCCTCGTAAAACTGTAAGTCCCTTCCCTCCTAATCTTACTTGGTGGTAGGCTTTAACCTGCCCGGGTTGGTACCACCGCACTGAATTAAACGTCGGTCGAAACGGCTATGTAAATAGTTTGTGTTTTCCGACCAGTTCAGTGTAGTCAGCACGATCAAAGGGGGAAGCACTGACATGGCACTTAGTTTACCCGGTGTTATGGGCTGACATCACGGACGTTGTAGGTGATGTTGCAGAACTTAGTAGAATGGACAGACATAAACGTGTTACGGAACCCTACTTTTATTATAAAATAACCGTCGGAGGACCTTGGTTGAAAATTGTAAAATTTAGTAGAAAAGACAGACATTCATTTGTTACGGAACCCTACATTCATTTTGCAGAACTTAGTAGAATGGACAGACATAAACGTGTTACCGAACCCTACTGAACAGTTGCACTCCGGGAGTGCCGGCAGATCCCGTGCCACTCTAACTTAACCCTTAATGCAATGACTTAAGGTTTCATTTTAAAAATGACGCTGACGCGATGTCGCGAATTATACATTTTTTACCCACCTAAAAAGTGCCAAGCGCCGCTAAAGAAGTTTTCACTTCAACAACCTCAGGGTTATCCCCTTTCAAATAAAAAAAAAAAAGAATTTTCAAAATCGGCCCACAATTGACGGAGTAATCGCGTAACAAAGATCCAAAAAAAGAAAACATACCGTCGAATTGAGAATCTCTTAGGTCTAAAGTAAATTGCTCGTGAAGACAAATGCAACGAGCCCAAACACGATGGGTTTATCATGTGTAGTTTAGGAGTTCCTATGGCCACCTTCTGTCTCCATCATCAGACCAGCTCGATGGTACTCGTACCCAAAGAGTTTGAATTACGTCGCCGACGTAATACAAACTCTTTGCTCGTACCATAATAAATTAAGCGCACCTGGCCGGTCGGAAAAGATAAAAAATTTCAAATTTAGAATATTCATGAAACAAGGGTCCGAATATGTATCACTAGTAAATATCGATTCATGTATTTCAACAGGACAGAGAAAATTTCAAAATATTAGGTATTTAATACTTTTTAGTTCTTTTTTTTTTGTTTTTTTGAAATCGGTTTAATATTTTTTAAAACAGTTTTTATTTCATTCTTTTTAGTAATATTACATAAAAAAGAATAATCGAAATCGAATAATCGAAATCGATTGAAGTGGTACAGAATTATTCGCCATATGTGTCAGACTGCAAATTGCTGAATAAGTCCACATCACAAAAGTTTTGCTGAAGGTAACCACACACCATACTAATTTATCAAACTGAAAATTGCCGAATACGACCACATCACAAGTTTTGCTGAAGGTAACCACACACTATAGTATTATGCTGATTTTTCGAAAACCACTGAACCAATTTCGATAAAATTGAAATGGGACCACCTCGGAAGTATGACCTAACTAACAAAAAAAGAATTTTCTAAATCGGCCCTCAATTGACGGAGAAATCGCGTAACAAACATACAAAAAAAAAAAAAAAATAAAAAAAAAAATAAAAAAAAAAAAAACATACAGACGAATTGAGAACCTCCTCCTTTTTTGGAAGTCGGTTAAAAAGGTTAAACTTTCTGTGAAAATACAAGTGGTGGGTCGTTTGTGAGTTTCGGAACAACACCTAAAATAGTTCTCACTTCTGGAGGCAGATGATTGCCGTTGCGAAGCAACTTCGCTAGGCAGGAGCCTACTTCAGCGCTCGAAACTTTACGCTTTTTAGCTTTGTCCTGCTTTAAACTACTTTAAACTCTAGTCTAGTAGAATATCCTAGTTAGTACAGATTGTCTTATTCGATAGCCCTAAAAAGATATTAAAAAAATAACATATACAAGACATGCATGATGCATGCTGAGCAATAATTTTTCACGTAACTTCTTCAGCGAAGTATCTACTGAATAGAAATTTATTCTATGCAAATATGCTCTATAAACTAACGGAGCCTCGTCGCAATGCGTGTGGCCAAACAAGCCAACTCTGGGCGGCGGGTGGCCGAGTGGTTTGGGCATCGGCTTCTCATGCGAGAGGTCCGAGGTTCGAATCCGGTCGGCGTGTACCAATGAGTTTTTTCTGACGAAAAAAATTACGTGCATTCCTACACCTGCTGCTTCACCGTTCGGAACCGGTGTAAAACTTTAGGTCCCTTCCCTTGCCCCTTACTAGGTGGTAGGCTCAAATTGTAGCCGACTGGGTTGGTGCCACCGTACTGGATGTAAGATGGCCGCATAACAATCTCGTCTGTGTTCTCTCTAGTCCAGTATAGCCAGCAATCCAGGGAAGTCTCCGGTATGGCACCTACCTTCTCGGAGGTGATATTGGCTGGTCGGAGCATGTGCTTTGGCCCCTCCGACTCAGCCACCCATACCGGATCACATAAAAAAAACGATGAACAGACAACCATTCCAAAAATTATCAAAATGCATACTATGACTTATCTTTCATGCCTCTAATACGCATACGGAAGCCTATTACTAAGCCTTCGACGTCTGTCTGTCTGTATGTCCGTCCATCCGTACGTCTTAGGGCTGTATCTTTTGAACTGTAATAGGAAGCCGGTTGAAATTTTCACAGAATATGTGTTATTATGGCGGATGTGCCAAAGCACAATATAAAAACGCAAAAAGTAAAAAATAAGGGGTACCCATACAAGAAACGTGCTAAGAATCGATTAGTATATAGGTATTATCGCTTCTAAATAAAAGATGGCGCCACAGGTAGTTTGCATCGCAGACAGACAAAAGATAATTTTTTTTTTTATGGAAACTGACATGGTTGGCTTACATCACCTACAACATCCGTGATGTCAGCCCATAACACCGGGTGAACTTGGTGCCACGTCAGTGCTTCCCTTCGGTCGTGCCGGCTACACTGAACTGGACGGAAAACACAAACTATTTACATAGCCGTTTCGACCGACCTTTCATTCAGTGCGGTGGTACCAACCCGGGCGGGTTAAACCCTACCACCTAGTGATATAATATCCCTTAGTCGCCTTTTACGACGTACACGGGGAGAGATGCAGTGGAGCTATTCTTTTAAAGTACCGGCCCCACACGGTAAAAATGGGCGATAGGGGATATTTTTGCATTCCGAGACTGCACTCTGTATTCACAATTGTTTTTTATTAACCGGGATGGTTCTTAGCTATGTTTGATGAAGATCAGATCAGCCGATTCGAATCGAAGATCATCGGCATTTTTCTTAATTGATGAATATTGCTAGATTAGCGACACACACATCTGGTCGAACCTTAGTACATGTAAACTCGTTCGCCATTATGTAGTGATTTATTTTGGGGTACTTAGTATTTTTATGCACCTATGTATTTATCAATAAGAATTTTCCTTCTTTCACTATAATGATGTGTAGTTCCTTCCTATCTTCGCGTGCATTTCCCACTTGCCCACTTGGGCAATGCACGCAAATATAGGAAGCAACATAGTGAAACATCATTATAGTGAAAGAAGGAAAATTCTTATTGAAAAATACATAGGTGCATAAAAATTCTAAGTAGGTCTAAAATAAATCACTCCATAATGGCGAACGAGTTTGTATGTGCTAAGGTTCGACCAGATGTGTGTGTCGCTAATCTAGCAATAATGCATGTTAAAAATAATGCAGGGACCGCAAACGAAGGGACTATGTATACCCTAGCCATGGCATGTTGGCTCTCAGTATCATGCTACGTGAATTGGAGGAGGAACTTTGCACACGCAATCTGTAAATAGCATTACGACTGGCTCGTACTCATTCTCATGTGAACACTGAACACTGAGCAGCAACAGAGCACGGCAAGGCGAGGCATTCTGCTCCACACTCGCTAGCCGAGTTTAACAAGCCTTGCCGTATTTGCATTCGGGATGAGTCGCTTTACGTATTTCAAAATTGGTTTACGAATAAAGTCATACCTTAAAGGAAACAATTATGTGTAAACTTCCTTTACCAAATTGTGTTCTGTACCAAACTTGTGTTTTATTTGTGACTTTCTGATACCCAAATTGATGAAGATTCAAATATTATTTCTCATCCGCCCATTTTGATACAACTGAAGGAGCAACTGACTTCAGAACCACTCACAGTAAGTGCCATGAAATGATCATCGACATGGTCGCGTAAAATAATGTTGTTTTTATCTCAAACACTTTTGCGAAATAGCTGAAGGGCAAAAGTTAAGCGGTTTAAAATGGCGGCCTCCGGATATTAAATTCGTCGCTCGGAGGAACTGCTTAACGTAATTCCTTTATCCTTATTCTTGCCTGGCGCAACAGGCAAGCGTCCCTATATTCTCATTGTCGAAGTGCATTGAACCCTTAAACAGATCTTTTACTATCATCACGGCAACACTTTGAAATGCATAGCAACTCGAAACATTGAACAAATTAAATGTACTTTGCATACAATCCCATCGTATTGCAGTTTTTCATTTCTAAATGGTTTTATTCTGTTGGTTGAATGATTTCAAAGACTGTCACGAACTTCTGAAAAGTGATGAAATCACTGTACTCCTCTTTAACACGATTTCAAAAACGTCACAGACAATGTGTGTGTTAGAATCAAATTAACAGACATGACCACTTCTTCGTGGTGGAATTTGCTGCATCAGAATAACGTCACAATAGACCTATGTGAAATCGGTCTGGGAAACTAATGTGATGTACAAACCATAAATCCAGTATTTTTCAGAATAGAGTACGTACACAGTTAGATAGATTTTTGCGACCGAAAGCGACAAAACATGGTGACTTCAGTGAATAGAGTAAAGTGTGCGGATGTCGACAAGGCTGCCATAATAAAATTAGTACTTTCAATCTAGCTCGACCGTACATTTCAAATTAACGTAGCTCATTCCATTTACCTATCCTTCCACGAAATGTTGACCGATGCGAATTATGGCAAAAGTTCATGGAATTTAATTCAATAAATAAAGTTAAATAAGGTTAAAGTATGTAAAGTACATTTCATTTAGGTATTTTGTTGCATAGATTATGTAGAGTACCTGGGCGGGCAACCGAGCTTCGCTCGGCGTCTTTCGAGTTTGCCGTGGGAACAATAGACGGCACTACCTACATACATACATTTATTACTACTAGGGAGAGGGAGAAAAGTTATCGGCCGGCGCGTAAAGGTGGCGCTCTGATCAGGCAGTAGTTATATTTTTAATTTATATCTGGCAATCTTTTGGATGAAATGTCACCATTGCCGCCAAATGTTTATTTTGTCAAAATAAAAAAAAATACAACAAGCGTTATAGTATTTTTTTTTAATATGGATAAATTTAAGTATCGAGCCGCCAAGTATCTATGAGCGCCTGCAAGCAGTTTATGGGACGGATGCTCCATCGTTTTCTACTGTGAAATTCTGAACACGCCAATTATTCAAGCTTGGCACAGTCATTGAATGACGACCCTCGCAGTGGACGACCAGTCCAGGCGACTGGAAATGAAATCGTCGAAAAAGTTGAAGATCGCATCTTAGAGAACAATCGGTTGATAAAGAAAACTTAGCCACGACGCCGCGGCGCCGGTCGACCACCACGGCGGCCCGGAGACAAAATAACAAAGCATGCAGTGGCAGCGACACGGAACTCGGAAGCCCTGCTCCCATCAATTCAAGGTTCAACGCAGTTCCGGCAAGATCGGCTCCGTTTTCTGGGATGCAGAGGGAATTTTACTAATTGATTATTTACTCAATAACACTACGGTCACGGGCGTCTGTTATGCTGATTTACTCAAAAAATTGCGCGATTTTGAGAACAAAGATTCAAACTGGTATTTCCATGGGATTAAAGGATTTCAGGTCATTAACAGTGTATTCAGATTCGAGGGGATTACGTAAAAAATTAACAATAAATCTTTCAATAATTACCACGTCTTTCACTATTAGGCCGAAACATTTTCTACCTCCCCGTGTATATTTCAGCCTACTGGGGCCTCAATATTCTAAGAGCGTTAGAAAATTGTGAAAACTGATTTTCTCAGAGATGACACCTATCTAGATAAACTTGGAAAATAAAACACATAATTACACAAATTACTTCAAATCGTTAGACCCTTTTCCGAGAAACCAATTATATACATATATATATATATACGTACATATGTATATAATTATATATAATATGTATATAATATGTATAATAATATACAATAATTGCTCACTTAAAGTAATGGATTACTAATTATTACTAGGCCCATATGATGAGGCTCACTAATCAGATGCAGTAAATACTATTTTCATTGAATGCCTTGTCACTTTTGTTGCGCTCTTTTGAGCTAAAACTGTCTGTGAATTTACTGACACCACCAAGTATAGTCAAACACAACCGTTGTTAAATTGACATATTTGTGAGTATATCATCATGCCTGTCTACAACAGAAGCGACTCTGCGCGTCGGCTAACAATCGGCTCTGGGGACGACTGATAAGGCACCGCTCGACGCAACGACCACTAGGAAAAAGAACGAGCAAATATAATTTAGCTCCCGTCCTTTCTCCATTCCTCGTATGTTTGCCGAGAAAATGTACTCAATTTGACGCTTGCTTTTGAAATTTTCCGCTTTTAAGCAGGATCGTGACTGAGGCGACGGATTTCAAGAGGTACTCGGATTAATTAGCTGAATCCGATTGGTAGCACTCTAGCACACTGTAGTATAATGCTTTGACATCTCTTGCGAATTTCGAACTTTAGACCACTTTCGCTCATTCATTGCGTAGTTTGAATCTTTATGAAACGTGCAGATTTCGCGAAAGTTTAGATCTCTGAGGATCTTTCATAAAGATAAGAGAGATATTCATTACATCATTCAATCAACCACGCTCCTCTGCCTACACACAAAAAGCGAAGCGTCCGTTCATTAATTATGCCGAAGCGAAACAGAAATTCCTCGAATTATTAAGAGGGGTCTCGACCATCGCTCTCAGATGGTGTCGAGTGGTGCCCAGAACTGGATGTTCGTTCACCTCATCGTAGGGACTTAATTAAAGCCGGCAACAGAAGCCGCCCCCCCCCCCCCCCCCCCCCCGCCGGCGCCGCGCCGCCACCGCTCGCTCGGGCAAGGTGTAAATCAGCCAAGTGCCGTCAGGTGCGGCGCAGGGTCCGGGTCCGTCCGTACAACGAACGCTCTATCATTGTAAAATCATTTAGGAACATTGAAAGGGAAGCCGCAGACCACAAAGCCGATACAGCTAATATTAATCTGTTGACACTCAACCTTATACTTACGATAATTCGGTCAATGCATAGATTTATTCTGCCCGAATTCACGTTATAGAATCAGGTAAAGTCCTACTATATGTAATATTTATTGTTATACTTTTTGTGAAGAAAAAAACCACTGCCAAATACTTCACATTGAGCTACCGGGGTGTTAAGAAAGTGTAGAGATTTTAATCTTCAAAGCTGGCCACTCCAGCTGGTCCGCTCGCCTTCAGCTCGCGGCGGAGGAGGCGCGACGGGGTCATGGGGGAGTGTGGGGTGCACTCTGAGGCTCTAGTGCGCGCGGAGGAGCCCAGACCTCTTGTAATTTGCATAGAGCTTTCAGCCTTCGATCTAGCAAAGCGCGCACTCCATCGGTAGTTCTGCTCTATGGCTGCAGCGACGCAACGGCGGCGGCGGAGGCGGGGGTGGCTGCGGCGCGGCGGAGGGGCGGCGGCACAATAAGGAACAGATTGATGAGAGTTTGTATCTACATATGTAAGCCTTGAAAAATTACCGCTTACTGATTTCGCATTAATCGAAGCATTGTTAAAATCAAAGTGGAAATCTGCTTTAATTCAAATACAAAATCGATTAATTGATAATAAAGTATGCTTAACATCGACGGATTAATGATACCAATTAAAACGGTAATTATTTCAGTGTATCGAACGGACGACATGAGCCCACTTTGCTCGCTCCTGCTCCAATTGTATTATTCAACACTACGTAATAAGTATGTAGCTTTTTGCAATATACTATCAGCTCTAAATTAATGTAACTTACTTCGCCAGTTAATGATTATTATACACGATATTTTAATTAATCGTAGCTGGTAATTATAATAAGTAACACACTGTTGACTTCTAACGATAGATATAAGTTTAAAATAAACATGTACTCATTTTTTCGTCATTAATGTTTAAAGGAGTAACATGTACGAGTCTACAAATAAACGTAAGATCCCGAATGAATGGCTACTAAAAGTTTCGCTTTGATGTGGAACACCCGACGCGACGTTCTGGTTCTGTAAAGTTTTCAATGAACTTTTAAGAACATATTTTACGGTCACTACGCCGAGGTAGTTTCTAGAACGTGTTGTTGAAGAGTGCTTGCTTACATGATTAGATCCGGCCAGACGTCAAGAGAAAATTATCTCTCAAGAATAAGTAAATTCCCAGAGTATGAAGAAGTACATGAGTTCTCAGGAGACAGACTTTTCTGAAAGTTTGCTTTAATAGTACGAGTATAATATCAGGAAACATATTTTATTGCTTAACAAGTAACTGTTAAAGTTAAAAATGTAGAACACATTATACTTTTATTTTATGAATACATTGTTTTATGTTATGTCGTATGAGGTTTAGGCTTTTGGACGCGTTGGCATTGTTTTATGCGAAAAATATAGCAGACTGAGTGATGCTTTCGTTAGATCGGGTCACAATCTCTTTTTTTTATGAAAACTGACACGTTTGGCTACATCACCTACAACATCCGTGATGTCAGCCCATAACAGCGAATGAACTAGGTGCCGTGTCAGTGCTGCCCTTCTTTTCATGTCGGCTATTAACTATACTGGACGGAAAACACGAACTATTTACATAGCCGTTTCGGCCGACGTTTCGCTTAGGTGCGGTGGTATCAACCCGGCCGGGATAAATCCTACCACCTAGTATTCTGCCATCATCATCCATATTATATTGTTTCATATCATCATATTTACTGCCTGCATCATGCATGTTATAGATATATTTCTCATATTATTTTTCGCAGAATTATTTTCCGTGGCCGGTATACCTACATACATAGAGTTATACCGTTACAAACTTTTCATTACAGAACAACGTTCGCTCCCGGCATTGAACAGTTGCGGTTATCGAAGCATGGCTAATGTTGTTATTTTATAGATAGAAGTTAGTAATAACTTCCAGGAACACACGCCATGCCCGGAACACGTTATCGATGTACCATCGTTCCTCGCCAATATCTACGAAGGCCGACGCGGTCGGCGGCGCGGCGCGGCGGTAGCCAACAGCGGCTCGTATGTAGGTTAAGGACAGACAGTATGTAAAGTGATTGGGAACATCGATCGCCTTTTCAGAAAGAAAATCACGAACAATGCCTAATGAATATCTTCCATGTGGAGGCGTGTTCGTTAGTATTGTTCACCCATATATATTCGGAGTTACTGTATTAAGTACGAAGAAATAAATAGGAAATAGATTAAAAGTAGCACTAGCGATTACTAAACTAAAAATAGTAAGTAGCAACTTCAAAATAAAAATAATTAAACTAAAAATGAACAACATAATAAACCCTTTATAGATCCTTCATAGATAGCCAGGCTGATCCGCTGCTGGTTGAAATGCGCCCGGGCACGGCAGTCCCCAGATGCGTCAATGAGTAGTTTTCCCAATTTATTGGAAAAACTGATCGCGTCCGGGCTCCATGCCCTAAGAGTCTCTACAGTAAAGGCCACAAACTCGTAGTTGTTCTTGAGTTGGTTGTATTTGGCATGTTTAACCGATTGGGCCTTTGCTGCAGCAAAACCGGCCACCCGAGACGAGCCCACCATGTGACAACTGCGTATAATTAATTTTCTATTTGTGTATGCTATGAACATAAGGCGGTTATTTCTTCATACGATAAATTTAACATACTTCGGAATCACTTAATGTGCAGAAAAGTTCAGAAATTAGCTCAGCGAGAACAAAGCCCTATCTGTATTGAGAAAACAAAGAAAACTTGGGGCTGTTTGGTATTCCGCAATGTCCTTTCACGCTTTATTTCAGTCACGACTTGAGTAATTGAGTAATTTTAGAAGCTTATCTTTGATCAAAACTTTCATCAAATATATTGTGGAAGTTCATCAGCAGTACGAAGTACTGACTCGCACATGAACTTATTTGTTAACTTTTCTTAGTTTTTCGTTTATATTATTTATGACACATAGCCAGTATCTGCATTGCACCCAGCAGGTGGTATCGTCCCAGTTCGGTCCAGAGCTGCCATAGAATAATGGAAGTAATTATACAGTTTTACGCACATATAACGTAGGTACCTACGTACGTAATTTGTCTACACATTTCTAAGATTAAACAAAAATACACGAAACATTTACGTATTATTAATATCATGAAGGAACATAAACGACATTTATAATTGAATAATGTTGCCCGAGATTGCTGAAACAACATTATAAAAACGAACCAGCCTGAAAAGAAGACGTAAATTCGATGAGCATCCTCCCTAGAGCAGAGACAAATAAACTTAACGATAAAACGGCCAAAATAAAGTAGAATGAATAGATACAGAGAGTGGGAAGGAGTGTCCTAGAGAGGACCGAATTTATTTCGAAAAAAACCTTTTTATTAACACGTCGCGTCGCGTCGGTGCCGCTTACCAACAAATTCGACAGTTGAAAAATCACTAGTCTGAAATGAATGAGTTTTTGATGAAATTTAATTCATTTCTCAATCGGGGAGAATATCGGGAGTCTTAAATTTATATTCAAGATAATGGATTGTGTTTAATTATGAAATTATGAGATTATATTTTTTTTTTTTTTTTTTTTTTTATACTAAGCGCGGCATGTGGCGCCGAGTCACCCATAAGGTGTCTAGCGACGCCCATGGACATTCGGACGCAGGCGGGGGCTGCGAATGCCATGCCGGCCTGACAGGTGCCCATTCACGCCTCTCTTGAAGGACCCGAGACTATACTTGGGGGGAAATATGTGGGCAGGTAGAGCGTTCCAGAGTTTGCCGGTTCTGTGGAGAAAGGATCTGCAGAACCGATTTGTACGTATCCGCGGTAAATCCAGCGTATAGGGATGCAATCCCTGCCCAGTGCGTGTTGTACGGAGGTGGAAAGGGGACGCCGGAATCGCGTTAAACAGCTCCTCCGAGCACTCCCCGTGGAATAAGCGATAGAACACGCTTAGGGCGCCGACATCCCTACGAAGTTGCAGCGGTTCTAGATCGCGGGACACGTCGGGGTCATCCACAAGTCGCACGGCTCGACGCTGGATCGAGTCCAAAGGCGCAAGCTGGTATTTGGCTGAGCCATCCCACAGGTGCGAGCAGTACTCCAAGCAGGACCTAATCTGCGATTTATACAGAAGCAGCCTTTGGCCCGGCGTGAAGTACCGTCGAACCTTATTGAGTACGCCTAGCTTTTTTGAGGCCAGCTTGGCCTTGCCCTCGATATGGCGCCGGTAATTTAGGTCGTGCGACAGTTCGACTCCGAGGACCCCGAGGTGGTCGCTTAATTTAAGCGACGTGCCTTGGAAGGAAGGAGCTGGTGTGAACGCCGCCCTCTTCGCACTGAACGCGCAAACTTGTGTTTTTGAAGCGTTGAACTCGACCAAATTGCTACGGCCCCATTCGGAAATAGACCGAAGCGTTTGTTCGAGTTCAGACACAAGTCTTCGCCTCTTTTCATCCACAACTTCTCGTCTGGCTGAAGGGTGACTGGTATAGGATCCGTGTGCTGTACTGTCATCCGCATAACAATGTATGTTGCCGAGTGGCAGCATGTCATTGATATGCAGAAGAAACAGTGTGGGTGACAGCACAGATCCCTGCGGTACGCCGGCATTCACTGACATGGCGTCCGACGAGCAACCGTCCACTAGGACCTGAATGCTACGCCCATGTAGGAAGTCGGCGACCCAGTCGCAGAGGCCAGAAGGAAGTCCGTACGCCGGAAGCTTGCCCAGGAGCGATTTGTGCCAAACCCTATCGAATGCCTTGGCAATATCGAGGCCAATTGCCAAGGATTCACCATGTCCTTCAAGCGATTCCCCCCAAAGGTGAGTGACGTACGCTAGGAGATCACCAGCAGATCGGTTTGGCCGAAAGCCATATTGCCGATCGCTGATGAGGTTATTTGTCTCCAGGTACGCCATGAGCTGGGCGTTGATAATACGCTCCATCACCTTGCAGAGTAGGGAGGTAATCGCTATAGGTCGGTAGTTCGAAGGGTTTGAGCGGTCGCCCTTTTTGGGGACCGCTTGAACAAATGCAGATTTCCAGGCTGCCGGCACACGGGAAGCAGAGTAAGAGAGGCGGAAAAGGCGCGTTAGCACTGGAGCCAGCTCGGGAGCACACCGTTTCAGCACCAATGCAGGAATCCTATCCGGCCCACTCGCCTTCCTGGTGTCTAGGGAGAGAAGCTCCGCCCGCACAGTTCGTTGTCGGAACTGTACTTCCGGCATAGAGTTCTCACACCTAGTTATGGATGGAGGGATGGCACCCCCATCGTCCAGGTTGGAGTTCCCCGCAAAGAGAGACACCAATAAATCGGCTTTCTCCTTTGCGGAGTGGGCAAGTGAGCCCCCAGGACACTGCAGTGGTGGAAGTGAGGAGCGGCAAAAATTCGATTCGACAGATTTGGCGAGAGACCAAAACTCACGGCTCCCAGTTGGGTGCTGGTTCAGCCTATCACCAACTCTGCCGATATGCTCGAATTTGGCCCTGGCAATAGCCCTCTTGCAGGATCTGGAGAGGCGGTTGTATTCTTTCTTCAGTTCGGATACATTTGGATCGCGTCTGGCACGAGCGCACGACCATGCACGATAAGCTGCGCCATTAGCTGCGACAGCTTCAGCACAGTCGCGGCTGTACCAGGGCTGGCTTTTACCACCGAGGCGGACGAGGGCGCTGGGAATAAACATCTCCATACCCCCCAGAACCACCTCGGCTACGGCATTGGCGCATTCCGACGGATCATCCGAACTGAAGCATAGCTCTCTCCATGGGTAGGATGCGAGGTATTCTCGCATACCATCCCAATCTGCTGAGGCGTAGTGCCAAATTCGACGCATTCCTCCAGTACGGGACTGAGGAGGCGAAAATGGCACCGTGGACCCCACTAGACAGTGGTCAGAGGAGCCAAGAGGAGCGCTCACTGTGACTTTGTATCCAGCAGGGTTCGTCGTCAGCAGAAGATCCAGCAGAGAGGGTACATGACCGTCTATATCTGGCACTCTGGTAGGTTGATCTACCAGTTGAGACAGGTCATGCGTCAGGGCGAAGCCGTAGGCGGCTCTCCCCGCGAAGTCAGTTCTCCCGGAGCCCAGCCACACCTCGTGGTGGGCATTAAAATCTCCAAGCAGAACCATATCCGCGGAGGGAAACCGCTCTTGCACTTCATCTGCCGCTCTACTCAAGTGCTCGAATAATCGAGCTGTCCCGGCGTCGCCTGAGTGCGACCTGTAGATACAGGCGTACACACGCGATTCCGTCCCCAAATCCACATGAACCCACAGAATAGATAGTTCGGGATCCTCCAGGCAGCGCAGGCGACGACAGCAAATATCCGCCCTAGCGAACATGCAAACCCCGGCCCGAGGTCGGAAGGCTTCTTCCAGGGTGTAGCCGGGGTAATGCAAGTAAGTAGTGTCGGCAGGGCAGGATATTTGCGTTTCTGTCAGGAAGAGTAAAGCCGGCTTCGCCGTCTCCAGGTGATGGTGGACGGCATTCAAGTTGGAGTGCAACCCCCGCACGTTGGTCATGTCAACGCTAAAATAGGTGGGGGTGTGCACCGCTGTACAACGTTTTTTCACTTTCCTTTGCGCTGCCATAGTTTTTTAGAGGGGGAGAGGTAGGCTTGAAGGGCGGTCACGACAATTTACGGGTAAAGCGCAGCTCCTAGCTTCATCGCTATCTGCTCAGGTTCGTGGCGCACCGACACGGAAGACGGAAGGGCCCCCGGTCCCCCCCGGAAGTGGCCGCCGGGACCCCTACTCCGGTCACCATCCGGCACGACGGACCACTCCGGGATTATGCGCCGGTTGACCAGGGCAGCCTCTCGCGTTGGTTAGACGCGATTGGGCCCCTATACTACCCGGCGGGCGGCCAGCGGAATAACCGTTTAACCGGGTCTCCCTGGCAACCGTGTCGATGCATCACTCCCGAACAGCGAATCCGCTTTAGATCCGCTGGCCCGCTCCTTGTCGTGACCAGCCCCACCTGCTACTGGGTCCCCGGGAAGTACACCGGAACACAGCGAACTATTATGGCGGTGTAATTGTTTCCCGGGGTGTGGTGGCGGACCCAGGCGATCCGAAGATCTACCACACGCTGTTTGCTGTTCATTTGGCACCACCCAGGAGGCACGTGTGACTTGAGGACCTTAAGGTGTCACGGACGCGAACAACTTTACCCCCCCAATATCTTACAATTGTACTACTTTCAAGCTTCGAGATAATTTTTACAGCGCTAAAGTAGGTTGCGCCGATACTAGTCCATTCAGAATGAACGGATACGAATATGCATAAACCGTCGCTCAATAAACAGGCGGAGTGTTCCATGAAAATAAAATTAACCCATCGACCCGCTGCTGATGCATCCGCCGGCAATCGAGTGCCCCGAAACTTCGGACCGATATGTATCGTCAGATACTTACTATAAACACCAACCACTGAAGAAATAACGAAACGAGCTCGCATAGTGAAGCTGTGTGCGCGTTTTTACACGTGTGTATTTTTTCCCACGACCTCGGCTAAACGTGTCGCCGCGGTATGAATATTATTTTAAAGTGGAAAAAATAAACGCAACACAGGAACTGCAGCTACGCCCTGCATTATGTATGATGGCTAGGAGCGGCCTGCGGGGGCGCGAGGCGGTGGCGGTACTCCACCAGACCCCTTCGTGGCGCTCATTTTTCACCAGTTATCGTGCAACTCGGGCCTGCTACTTGACAGTTTCACGGGTACATGTAGACTGGTCATGTACAGCTCCGAGGGAATGTGATTAAAGTGTAACTGCACTGTAGATTCAAACGGACCAGTTTTGCGGTAGGTGCGTGTAGCAAATGCTTGGAACAACTGGATGCAGCTGGGCTTCGTATATTCCAGTTGATTGACTGGAATCTTGAACTTCCGAGAACGATAGACTCGCCTCGTTACTCGTTACAATAACAATCACACAACAACTCCCAAGTTACAGAACCTGGGCTCATTCTGGCGAAAAAATTGGTTGTCTGTAAAGTTGGTTTACGGACGATAGTTTTACGTGATGATGTCATAAAGTAAATCAGTTGCGGCGGATATTTACCATGTAAAATTAATGTAAGTACATGATAAAGTTGTGATAATAACTAATAAAAAATATGAGAAAATAACGACTATTAATTTTTGTTTAATTTATATATAAAAAACCTACATAACGCCATCTACATGTTCAACGTTGCAACAATTACCTAACTGCTAAATCAAGTATACCGCTGGCTGAAGTATTTAATTTAATATTGACGCTAGATATGGACGCTAAATATCGCTCCATGAAATTCACATACATACTGTTGAGAAAATTTGCAGCGATAAGTACACGGTCGATAGCCTGCGTGGATAACACGTCTGGTCAGTGATGGTGGCAGGGACCGCGGGTTCGAGCCTCGAGGCTCGCAAAAGACGGAGAACTATATTTTGTATTTTCTACTATTGTATATGCCTCTCTATCGCGCTCTCGCTTGCACACACAGGTCTCTATCGCGCTCTCGCTTGCACACACAGGTTTAGATGGAACCTTACACTTCTTCGTGCGTGCAGCCGGTGTTCATCAATTTATAAGACGTGACATCATCACGTCAAAATCAAGAGATAAATGAACTTTAAACAATGGCATTCTGAACAATACAATTCTGAACGATACTCGTATCATATTCATAGACATTTTCAATATAACAATATCCTGTGAACACACCATTGAATTTCGGGATGGACATGGGCCGTTGTCGTTACCACAGTAGACTAGATGTACAATAAAAAAATGGCACTTAGGAAGCAGGTGTGGGGCAGCGGAGTTTGGGAGTGGGAATCGCGGCGCCGACGATTTTAGGTACCTGAATAGGCCGCATTAAACATATAGGCCATTGTCAGCCTCGGTAGCTCAGTGGTGCTGTCCGTCGACTGTTGTTTAGCAAACCTGGGCGCGGTCAGTACTTGGTGACCGCTCGACCGTAGGAGGCTGACCGTGGTACCACCGCACTGAATGAAACGTCGGTCGAAACGGCTATGCAAATAGTTCGTGTTTTCCGTCCAATTCAGTGCAGCCGACATGAAATGAAGGGAAACACTGACACGGCACCTATGTAGATCACCCGGTGTTATGGGCTGACATCACGGATGTTGTAGGTGAAGTAGCTAAACGTGTCAATTTCCATAAAAAAAATATAGGTCCTTTTATGGTTGGTAATGCTAAATCGGTCACACATGTACTTTTTACACAATTCCCTGTAGAGCCCCTGGAGGTTTGTGAAAACATGGAAGCAGTGAGTGCATTTTATAGTTTTTAAAGTTTTGGCACGCGGAGAATTATTGTAAACGATCCGACCGAAGCGTTTGCTGTGAAATCTGGCGCTCCAACGTTGAAAAGAATATCTCGCCTCTTATCCGAAATTGGAAAAGGGATAAAGGAATCTCATTCTTCGTCTTCGTAATTTTTTCGATTTATTAAAGCCTGCGTTGACTGAATTGGACTTACCTCCGTCATCATGAATCCAAATTGAATACCACCGCGTTCTTTGGTCGAAAGATATTCTGCAATCTTCGAGCCCTACCCATAGATCACATCTAAGTAGTACTTATAAGCTCGACGGACAGAAGATAGAACAAGATAAGGATAATCAAAGGCCTGTTATCTGGATGTCGAAATCCCTCCCCGGGACACAACCTGCGCTGCGCTCCGCTGCTGTCACCGAAGTCCCAAGCTTATTTCGTGAGCTGCGTAAACTGTCCGTCACTTGTTTAGATCTTCAAGGCGATATCCGCTCTCCCACATTGCCAAACATCGCAACCACCAAACTCTCTGCCACGCAAATTTATGGGCTATAACGCTTGCTGCAGAGGTGTTTATTGTACGACGTCGTTTGAAATAGACGTAGTTATGAACGAGATAACCCATAATTAAACTTGTCAGCTACGACAGAGTACCGAGTAAACTTTTGGTTTGGACCTTTGCCATCAATTAATGGACCCACCACGCCACAGCCATGATCACGATGACGTATGCGAGAGTGCTCGTAATGTATGTTATTTTGGAATGATTTGCTTGCTATTTGTAATTGCGTAATGCACGTAGCTGTATTTCAACGATGATGTCGTAACGGGTATACAAGAATAACAAGCAGCAAGATTTTTGTAGGAATTATTATTGGACAAGAATTAATAGAAAGCAAGTGGAACTATGGTTATACTCGCTCGTATGAATTTGAAACTTACTCGTTTACCGAATGTCGTAGTGGCAACAAATAGTACCGTGGAATGGCCTTCCGGTGTGTGAACCTGGGGATCTTCAAAAGATGTGATTTTGTCCGCCTTATAGCAAAGTATGACGGCGGCGCCTAGCTGAGCGTGGTTTCGCGAGGATCGGTGATGTTGGCTATGATCTTCCGTCGGACTTTTAGGGAAAGCCACCCGTAACGGCTGGTTGTAAAAAAGTGTTCTTTTTCGAAAACTGATCGTTAAGTTTGCACAGGGCCGGCGGCGGCGGCGATGGCGAACGAATAATATCGTCATAAATTGCTTCCCCAGCTGTTCCAGAACGTGTGCTGGTGTGCCGGTGCAACTTGCCGCCTTTGACGAGTAGGTATACATAATTTGGTACCTTATGCATTTACTGCATGGGTTGTAGACAGTAATGTCTATGTTTATTACTTCAACGTTCCATTTACTTACTGGGATTGGAAACAAGTGTTTCCGAGTGACAACCTTCCACTATTCTCAAAGGGTATATTAGTTTGAATTGTATTTAAAAAAACGTGCAAAACTCACCAATATAGCCTATACTTTTCATCAATGCTGACGTATACATACATATTATGTGTGACGGATACTATCTAATCAATATCTAAATCACAGCATTCGGCTTTTAATAAGGTTAATATATATATTAATAAGGTTAATATATATTTATTAGCAAGGTTAATATATATATTATGTAAAATTTCAGGTCTCCTTACGGCACAGGCCGTTTGGCTTTGGAGCTTATGACAAACTTACGGATTTCTTAAAATATACATTTTGTCTCCACACCTTAACAATGCTATCACAGAACGGCGACCGACGGTCGTCTTCGGCCAGCGCGATTTCTTGTGAATGTAGTGGTTTTATTTGACTGAGAAGCTCTACCATGATGTAAACATGATTTACCCGTGAACTACCGACCAGCTAATCCTACACTGTAGGACAGCTGCTGCTCTCTGGGATAATGTCGGAGCACAAAATAGCGAAAAAACATTTTTTGCCGTCCCGTCATTAACAGAGGAAATCGTGTTTCTAGAGAATTGTGTTAAAATACGTTCCGTTTCGAAGGGCAAGCTATTTTGACTCTCGGCCGTAAAATAAAACATATGTCGTTGACGCGTTCTTGGCAGATGCGTAGTTTTTTATTGTTTCTCAAGTCTAATTATATCATACTTATATTTTTATATAATACTTTTCGACTTTTAACAAGGTAGGTAGAGGTATGTCTTCGTTTCTGTCGTTTACAAATTCATTGCAGACATAAGGTATTTCGCAAATTTTTTGTCAGGGCCGTGAATGATGTCACCCCTACATTGCAAGTAAACGTGTCGGATGCTATATACGGTAAAGCCGCAAATGGAAAGCAGTATGTGTTCTTGCAGCATTGTCAGTGTCCGGGCTTAATCAGCTTTTTGTATCGCGAGCTTGCTTGAATCGAAGTGCACGAGACGCGGTGACCCAATTTTCATTGCAAGTTACATAATTCGGCGAACAGACACGCGGTATATATATTCGGTGAGGCGATCGCGTCTCGGTCTCCAAAAATCGGTCAAGTGCGCAAAGCGCGGTATAAAACTTCCGGAAGCAAGGTCAGATGTCTAATTTGTTTCAGAAATAAATAGCTGCGCAAGTGTGTTAGCTACATTACATTGGTAATTTATCGAAAGAGCAGTCATAACAAAATGTGTGTCACTTTGTCAGTTTGAAGGTCGTTGCTGGTTTCGTTGTTATTTACCAATAAGCGAACCGTGGTCAACTGGCGCGTGTGTTTCCCGATAGGTGACGATACTTTCAACCTAAACATTTTCAGACGGCTTAATTATACACCGTGGTCCAAAATAACGTTGATAAAATTTAAAAGAACATATTTAAAAAATGGAATGCTTTGCATTCCATTTTATTTTTGTCTATCGTTTTTTCATTCGTTGGCGCAATTTTAATATTGTTTGTTGGCTAAAAAGTGTTAAAATATATTTATTACGCTATGTCAGAGCAGCATGGAGCCATAATTTCATTGTATGAACGTGGAAAGCGGCAGTGTGAGATAGTGAACATTCTTGGTGTTAGTCGTCAGCTAGTTTCTTTGGCAATTAAACGCTATGTTGAGCTAGGCAACATCGGAGACCGTCCTGGGAGAGGACGTAAGCGCACTGTTCGAACTTCTAGGAACCAACACATTATCAAACAAAGATTAGTCCGGAATCCACAAATGTGAGAAAAATGTCGAGAGACTTGGGGATAAGTCGCTCCACCGTGCAGCGGATAGTGAAATATGATCTCCATTTGGTACCATACAAACTCAGAAAAGCGCAATTGCTTACAGAGAAAGACAAAAAAGTTCGCCTTGAGAGATGTCGTTTGCTTAAACAACGCTCCGCTGCTTCGAATTGGAAAAATATCGTATTCTCTGACGAAAAATTGCTTTCGATAGAACAAGCCCATAATCACCAAAATGACAGGATCTGGTCTTCCACTCGTCCTGGAGCTGTTGCAGTTATTCCACGTCGCCAAAACGCGAAAACAGTTATGGTTTGGGGTGCAATTTGCGCCAATGGCAAAACTCCCCTCGTTTTTGTAGAAAAAGGTATCAAAATTAACCAAGAAAATTATCGACGAGACATCCTTGAATCTGTGGTTCTTCCTTGGAGTCAACAGCACTTTGGTAACCATCCATGGATATTCCAACAAGACTCTGCTCCAGCTCACAGGGCCTTAAGTGTTCAACAGTGGTGCAAAAGCAATTTCCCTGACTTCATCAGCTCAAAAGAATGGCCACCCTACTCGCCTGATCTGAATCCCATGGATTACAGTTTATGGTCAATGTTAGAGGCAAGGACCTGTACTACACCTCATAGAACTGTTGATGACCTGAAGGCTTCTCTTACACGCGAGTGGGACAAAATATCTGTTGAGGAGGTGCGGAAAATTGTGGAAAATTTTACCAAGCGTTTGACTCTTTGTATTCGCGCTAAAGGAGGTTATTTTGAAGACAAATAGGAATTCTTGTATAAAATAAGTTGTATTTTTATAATTTATAAATTAATTTAATTTAAGTTTAAAGGTAATAAAATTATTTCAAAAATCACTTCTCAACGTTATTTTGGGCCACCCTGTATGTAGTTTGTATGGTGTCTCGCAGAGCGTGGGTTCGCGAGGTGAGACGCATGGTGCATGTTTTGAGCACCAATGGTCTCTGGGCACTTTGACACATACACATAATATAGTGGTAATATACACAAATAACATTTTAAACTTTGCGTGTCTGTTTTTTGACAATTTAGATAATAATAAATACATTGAAAATATTTTCCAAAAAAAGGTATATGAAGGTGAGTTATTTTTACAAGCTTGACTTTTTATTATGTGGTGAAGTCGTGAACTCGTAAAATCTTGCAAACTGAATTTTAAACCAGTTACACTCAACCGATTGAACTGAAATTTGCATAGACTTTACTGTATACAGTGCAGGCCTGGTGGGTGACAATACAATTCTCAAAATTTCACAAATGGGTGCGTGTACTTTATGTACGAACGTTAGAAGTTATACTTCTTTGGCGTGATTAAAAAAACCCTTTCCCCTCCGGATAATTTATCGAAATTCTCTACACGTATTCATTTATATTGTAAAATTATATAATATTTACAAGCAATTAAATTTAAATTATTAAATAAACTAAAACTACCTATCAAATATAATTTACCTACAATTGAATATATATCCTATATTACATATTATGTCGATTTGTCTTTTTCTGTAATGGTTAATAATAAATAAATAAACACACAAATGTATCAGTTATGTGGTCACCATTATTAATTTTAATAATTTGTTATTAGATTTTTGAACTATAATAATTTATTTATTTCGACTAGTCGACATAATCTTCCTTTAACATTATTTATTAAAATTAGTCGAATGCTGCGATCAAGAATTCCTTATTTATTTATATATATTTTTATTTTTCTAAGTATTAGAATGCATTTGGAACAATGAATTGCGCTCAATAATCAAAATTAACAACCCAGAACCCACCCACATGAGTGGAGTACTCTTTACCTACTAAAATATACAAACCGCCTTTAAAAATGTATGAAATAAAAAAAAATCGAACCCTAGAGTTGAAGGCGGTCGGTGATTTTTGCTTGCTTTAGCACCGCCTTCAACTCTAGGGTTCGATTTTTTTTTTATTTCATACATTTTTGAAGGCGGTTTTTATATATTTTTTTTAAAAAGTTTTTTATTTCACAGTTTTTTTTTTTTTATTTTTTGCTATTAATGTACTCGGCGGAAAGCACCAGCTTTTAAATAAAAAAAGAATTTTCAAAATCGATTCACCCAGTCGAAAGTTCTAAGGTTAAAAAATACAGTCGAATTGAGAACCTCCTCCTTTTTTGAAGTCGGTTAAAAAGGCGATACCTTTCCATTTACATCGAGAGAGGTATTTCAGTCGAATTAATAGAACTACATATACGGGTATTCTGATTATAACCTAAAATGCCTCAATTTATTCATTGTAGTTAAGTTAGCATGTTAATAAATATATAATTTAATATAACAACGCAATAAACTAAATGTTTGTTTTAACCAACCTCGTGTACACGTTCAAATAGACAAAACTTTTATTTAGGCACAGACTGAAATCCACTTTTTCTTTTTTTTCTTTTTTTTTTTATTAAAACTGACACGGTTGGCTACATCACCTACAACATCCGTGATGTCAGCCCATAACACCGGGTGAACTTGGTGCCACGTCAGTGCTTCCCTTCGGTCGTGCCGGCTACACTGAACTGGACGGAAAACACAAACTATTTACATAGCCGTTTCGACCGACCTTTCATTCAGTGCGGTGGTACCAACCCGGGCGGGTTAAACCCTACCACCTAGTAATATAAGAAGGGAGTCATATCCCTTAGTCGCCTTTTACGACATGCACGGGGAGAGATGCAGTGGGGCTATTCTTTTAAAGTACCGGCCCCACACGGAACACTTAGCTTGGATTAAGATATTCAGGACCCCAAAATTACTTTAGTTCGGCCTATAAGACTTTACTGAAAATTCAAACAAATTACCTTCTCAAGAAATTGCTTGAATTTTAAAATTAAAATAAAATGCAAAACCTTCCTTAATCCAACCATCAAGGTAAACAAAGCCATTCAAAACTTGTTTCCAACAGTATTATCATAAGGTACAAAGCTTTTAGCTTTTCGTAGTGACGCCCTATGCCAGGATTTGTTGAAAGCGATTCAACTTTGTGGTCTCCTTCACAAAATCTATTTTAAAATTATAACAGAAATAATAGTAAGCCTACTTGTGATTGATTTATAGTAACACTTTCACTACACCCAGCGCGATTGTCGAAATATTTCAAATCTAGCGACTGCTGTAGATAAACGTCTTTACTCCGTGTGTGGCCAAGCTCCGTCGTCGCCGCCCCGCCGCCGCCCCGCGCCGCTCTCTCCGCCGTGGCCGCGCGGGCGACGCGGCGCGCTGCTGTATCTGCCCTGTTTAACATGGCTAATGCTGTTTCCTGGCCAAATATAGGAAGTTTAATATTTGTACTGGCGGGGCGGGGGTAGCGACGGGACGGGGCGGGCGGGGGCTGCGTCGTCGGCACCGCGGCGGGCGGCGGCGGGCGCTTACATTGAATTATGAAGTAACATGTGGCGCAGGATTACTCAACCTCAATGCCCTGGATCCCCGTTTACATTGCCGAGAATTCTTTGTTTTTCCGACAAGACCTCCTCAATCCTCATAGCCTAACCATGTCAAACGCAAAAGGATAGAACGATCGTGAATACACCGAACAGGTTAAAAGGTATAAGAAGTTTATAAGAAATTTAAGTCTGCAGAGAGAAATACCTTTTATACTTTAGCCCTAAAATGTTTAATGATTAATGAAATACACTGATTTCGGTCTTTCTCTTTCAATTATTATTTTATTCTTTTATTCACACATATATTTACAATAATTTTACATAATAATACACTAACTTATTATTATTAATTTCAAAACAATATTTAACAATAAACGCCGACTTAAATAATAATGAATGAACAAGATGATGATGTGACTTCACTCCGTGCATACGTCCACTCTTCTCTGAAAAAATAACACGGAAAAAATATAAGAACGAAATATTATGTGCGCGTACATCACAGCTAAATCTGGCCTCGATCTTAAAAGCTCGCCATATGAACGGAGCTTAGGCCAGCGTGCGTTCGTTGGCGCCGCTCGAGCCCCCGCCTCCTCTCTGCTACGAATGTTGTGTTTGGATAATTTTGTTTTATAATCCAGCCTTTCAAAGAACCCTTGTTTCGTCGCCCCCTCTACGCTGAACAGTAATTAATAAAATAACACGGACGCAAATAAAATATGTTTTTGAAGTTATGGAACGTAAGAGTGTGGGCCTTTGTATGATTTGTTGTAACGGCCGGGGGCTGATAGCGCATGGTGTCCTCCGAAAACCTTTTATATACTTAGTGAGTTTAGTAATTTGGCGGTCTGCGAAACGCTTCTAATTTGGGACAGCGTAAAGCCGGTAATTGTTGATTAATTAGAAAGATGTGCCCGTAAGTATCTATGAGGTCCGCTTTACTTTATACTTCGAAGTACGAGCCACCATGGTCCACTAATTATGTATTTCATTTATTTATGCAGTTACGCTTTTGGTAAAGTTCGATTATCATGTTATAAGTGCGAGTTACTATAATTTATTTTGTGCTTACCTATACGCCAACCAAATAAATAGACATGCGGTGTCTAGTTTCTACTAATATTTCCGTAGGTACGTAATTATGTATTCGTTTTCGTAAATAATTTCTGAAACAGATGTATTAATGTAGTTCACTTGCTGTAAATATTTTGTTTTGAGAATGTTGGCTATTACCAATACATTTTCATGAGGAATATGTGTCAAGGCAGGCGGGTGGGCGAATATTTGTTTGATTTTGAACATCAATTGACACAGTTTCGCGTGTGTGACTTAGTTATCACAATTAAATAGATTGACCAATTTTTAGTTCAAGCATTTTAGGTACCTACCTTAATATAATATTTTTAATTAAAATTAAAATTATTATTATCTAATAATAATTGTATGCGTTATTAGTACATAACACAAACACACATAGATATATATGTTTCACGTTTTTTTTATTCTAGTTCATATTTATATTGTTTCAATATAATTACAAAACGATTATATACAAAATTAATAAAAACAGAATAAAATATTTAAAAAAAACGGTAATACCGCCGGCGGCGGGAGACAATATTATAGAATATTGTATTGGTATCGACGACACTCAAGGTACATAAAGGCTGGCTCATTGAGAAATTAATCATTATTCATCTCTTTTAGGCACATGAGCGTTACTTATGCGACATTGTGAGCTCCAGCTACGCGTAATGCCGCACCATAATTCAACGCATCCTTCCCGCCCGCCCTTGAACTACTCGACCCGATTAATCATGTAAACGGGGAACATCCAATAGAATTCATGTGTGGCTTATTCTCTTGAATATATTAAAGAGCGGCGTCTCGGGCAGCCTAAGCAAATGCGTGTATGCCGTCTACTTGCCGTTTCTACTGTTTCGACGCAATGTCATGTAGACATAGCCGAATTGTTACTAAGATCAATAAAATTTCAACGTGTATGCAAAAGTTAACGTCTCTCGAAAATAAACTCGAGTCGAGGGCGCTCAAACTGATTGCGATCAACTAATCCACGATGTCGTCGCTTCGAGCGAGAACATAATACATTTGGAAGTTTTTTGCTTTCGGTGTTTTTCTTCTGAGACGTTTTCGAAAATAAATGAGACTCTAATTATTAAGGATACGGGCGGGCTTTCACGGGCGTTCAAGTCGCATAAAACGGAATAATAAAATTATTAGATTTTCTCCACTATTCTAGCTACAGCGGTTTTCAATACAACAGTACATATATACAATATAATCATTTTCTTGGTACAGTCCTACTGGTAGTAGGTACCACGGACAAAAAACATTGCCCTTGGTTCTACCAGTAGGACTACGCCGTGAGACGATGGGCAACAAACGGTATTTCGTAGTTGTTTTCAGGGTTCCTTCTTCTAGCTCAAAAGAGGTACAAACTTTGTTGATTTGTTGAAATTTTGTACATATATGGAGTTCGATGACCCAATCACGCACGTATACCGTACATTAACGAATTTACATTTTGCGGGTCAATTTTGGGATACAAATTAAAAAGTTTAAAAAAAATTGTTCAAAAAAAAAGTTGATCATTGACCCCACCACAATTCGTGAAACAAACTAAACTTTATTTCTTTCATCATTCTTATCTACCTACACCTACCTATAACTATTTTTGTTATAGTAATTATTGGTCTCACGGGTTCCATTTGTGCAGCGTATGTATATGTGTTCATTTGTCCCTCACAGCATTTCGACATTTGAGACATTGTTGGTTCATCTCGATAGTCTGCGTGCCATAGGCTACATTTTTTTTATAAACAGTTCAAAATAACCGGCACCAGGCTTCTATTGTCAAACTTTGAGAAGGCGACTTTCTAAATATACTAATGGTTTAAAACTAGAAGGAATTAAATAAAAAGTCACATTGTTGTGTCTACGGAGCCAACGTCGACTATGTTGCCTTACATGCCAGCGGAGGGCAGGAAAACTGACACGCCAAGCGCGCCCCATCGAGCGAGCGGACGATATGAAGCTGGTTCCTTAGACGAAGGGTAGAGCCCTGGTGAGCCTCTATCGAACGGTGTTGACCGCGTCTCCGAGGGCGGAGGGCGAGGCGCGGCGACGCAACGGAGAATATAAATAAACTTTGCCGGCGCGAATTTTCATTCAAACTTCATCTGAGCAAATAAGAAAAGGAAAATTATTGTCGTTGCCGTAACTGAGTAAGGAAGGAAGAAAATAGGAAAACGTAAACGAAATGCCCGGTGGTCGTTAGCGGCGTAAATATCTAAGCGGCGGCGGCCGCTGCTGGCGCTGCGATGAACGAGCAGCTATTGTGCTGGGGGGCGGGGGGCGGGGGGCCGGGGTGCGCGGACGATGAGAACTCTATATTGTTGTTTAATTGCTTATTTTATTAGGAATATAATTTGAACTCTGTCTCATCCGTAGAATCTATTTCACCTTCATAAAAACGTGTAGCTAGATCAAGGTTGCCAAAGCTGCAGCACGCGCGGACGTCATCCAGGCGGTAACATCCGCGGGCTTCATTGAGAATGTTTAAAACTTTAAATTCAGATTACTTATATAATAAACGAAAAAAAAAACAGATAATTTTCTATAAATACTTTATTGTTTATTGTATAATTTCATCTATAGGTAGGTAACCTACGCTTGGACATGTCGAAGCGTGGTTGAAGCTTTGCAATTATGTATGTATGAACGATGCCACCTGTCAAATGTCCGCCTCTTGCTGCATAACAAATGCGAGCTGTTTTCTTCGCGTTTTTCATCACATTTTCGCAAACCATTAACAGTCTCGAATTTCACCTGTCTGTTCACACGTCCCACAGAATAAAGTCAGGAGCTGTCAAATTCGGTGATCTTGGGGGCCAATCAAAGTCGCAATTTATTGAGATTAATTGAACTGGAAACATTCTTCTCAGCCTTTCCGCAAGAGAAGATTGATTTGCGTAGAACGTTTTAATAATTAAAACACCTAACTTACGTGTAAAACGCTCCATAACGAATTAGCCGCTTCTGAACAACCTTATCGAAAATTTTATACCAAATCAAAATGGCGGCAGAAAAAATGTGTGTCTTCTAATTTGACCAGCCGTGAATAACAAATTGTGGTATGATATGGATTTAATTTAATTTAAAATAATGTCGTATGTACCGATTTTTAAGAAATCTATTTCTAGAATAATATTAGACAAACTAATATAAACTATAATATAATAGCAACAATAACAATGTCTCGTTTCCGTATACGTTTCTGCATACAACAAAGTGTGACCCACCACGTTTTGAAAATGTTTCATTGCCCCTGACGACGGCCCGTGCGTCTAGACAACTAAATTTTATCAAGTCTCCCTCAGAAATCTCGTTTTGCAAGAATTTGGATAGCCGAAAGCTGAACGAAACAGAAATGGTATAATTACAGGTTAACTGTAAAACAAACCAATGAAAATATTTTTTTAGGTGTGTTCTTAATTCAAAGAATAAATGTTTCGTTTTGATAACGTGGATCAAGATATTTCTAAATTGTTCGTGTTCACAATCTTCAAAGCGTGAATCAAAAGTGATCCTTGAATGTAACCGGCTCGTATTTATTTTGTCTGTCTGTGTGTCCACTTGAGCCGGAAAGGGGAATAAATCCACCCGAGACATTTCACAACAGTTTTAACTTTTAACACTTGAACGCTTGAACTCAAATTAGCATTACAGATTTTATAGGAGCGCCAGAAACTTGCCACATTATATACTGCACGTATTTACTGAATGAACGTCGCCGCCGAATTTTGACTCGCGCATTTTCCCCGCCAACGCGCGACGCGCCGTACCGGTTTTATTGCAACACTATATTATTGTTTGCCTTGGCTGGCTCCCTTATTGACTCCTGACGTGATGTGAGCTTGCCTGATATCTTAAGAAATAGATTTAACTTTTTTTTAAGTCTGATAATAACCTTTTCCGGTAAATCATATTTGTGATTTATAGGTGCATACCTATTAATAACAGATGGTAGAGAAATCACTAAACGTACCTATACTACTAATAAGTAAGTATTCAGATCTTCCATAAAAATAGATAAGTATTCCGTGATCTGACCTTCGACTTCATTTTCTTAAACTCTTTTCAGGTACATTGGAAATCGTCCGGAGCTTTCTTGAATTCAAATTAAAGGGTTTGCCTCAATTTAAATCGGCAATTTGAGGCTTCAGTTGACGTTGATAAAAATGCGAGTTGCGAGGCGAGGAACGTGATAGTGTTCGCAAATAAAATGCTAATGTATCAGGCGCGGCTCACAGGCTGCCATCTTAAATCCTCTTGACCCAAAGAGATGAGAGAAAATGTAACGACACCATTAGAGGGCCGTCCGATGACGAGAAACTCCTTGACACTCTGTCAGGGGCTAGAGGGAAGGAAGGGGCTGAACTAGGCACGAAGAGTTTCCCTCAAGCTGCTTCTGTTGCCCGAAGAAACGAAGCGTCGAGTCATCGCCAGGGCCGGTGAAGTGTGTCAAAGATAAGTCTATACGAGAAATATGAATATTCGAGCCATTTTTATATACATTGCGACAATACCATAACATGACACGCTGCTGGAATCCCATATTCGACATCTTCCTGAAAATTGTGAAAAAAATTATTACCCTCAAGTTTTCTTTGAATATATAATATGCATAGCAAATAATAAAATTAAACAACCAGGCTATTTTACTTATATAGGAAAATGCATTTAATACTGAAGGTAAATATGGGTACTCACTAGCTGTGCCCGCTACTCTGCTCACGAGAAAGTCGGTTTAATAGAAAAATTATTGAAGCGCAATGTGAGGTCACCAAGGACGAGGCCGAAGGTCGAGCTGCGCTCACGTAAATTATATACACCTACTCTCTCAAAAAAAGTAATCCCAACCACACATCATTATTGGTGGAAACATGTAAATTACGTGAAAGCCCGATAACCAATATCGACATACTACTCGCTCCCTATAAGAGATGGCGTGATTTTACCTCCACAAATGTCAATAACAAATAACACACTGCTACTACCCATATAAGAGCTGCTGACTTTATTCGGCTGATTGTTGAACACAGCCACCCATGCCGGATCTCTATAAATAAAAGATGGCTTTATGTTAGGCAAATGCCAATAATAGGTACGCAAATAATATCACAGATCATATTGGAGAAAGTTCCATGTATATCGAATGAGTGGTTTCGAGCAAATACCGTTTCGAGTACGTAAACCACATGAAAGAAAACTTATTCCCAAATTTTTATTACTTTCCACCATAGTACTCGGCACCGATAAGAGATGGCGTGCTTTTACACAAATGTCAATAATACCCAAACATCACATTGGCGGAAACAGAAAAATCTATACTCAAATTCGATTACATACTTTCGACCATACTACTCGATCACTATAAATAAAAGATTGCGTACAGTTACAACGTATCTGATAATATCGGTAAAGCCTGTGGAAGTCAATTGAGTGTTTTTCAAGTAAGGCACATTTAAATTTAATGCATTCGAAGGCATAGCGAAGTTACGATTTTTCTCCGAATGCGTTCACTTCCGACCACACTGCTCATCTCATTTGAATAATGGAGTGATGCTATATAGCCTATAATATTTTACACTGCGTTAAAGCCTATATTTTTGTGAAACGGAGCTTTAATATTTTTACGTTATGTTTCGTATTGGTTCATAGTTTTTATGTTCTGCGTGCACAAACAAAGTTAAACATACAAACGCGCAAACACAAACGGATAAAATTTTAAAAAATGATCTCAATGCATTCGACTACTTATCCTTCATCCTCCAATGTTTTTTTTTTCAAATATCTAAATTACGAGACACGCCAATTTTACAATTTTATACAGGGTGTTCGGCACATCGACCGACAAATTTTGTTTGTAGGTAAGTGGGGTCATTTGCAACGTTTTAACCCATGATACCTTTTGTCAGCTGTCACGTGGTATCGAGATACGATTTTTTTTCTTTATTTTTGAAAATTACCAAAATCCCAGCTTTAAACCCTTGTAACTTTTTTGTTTATGATTTTATCAGCACGAAATAATTTATTGAATTTAACGAGGCATCCTTGTTCTAGAAAAAATATTATTTGATGAAGTTAATACCATGAAAATGTCTTATGTCTTCCCAAAGTCCCGAGAACGAGTAAAAATATGACAGAATCTTAATTTCTTAATTCATAAAAAAAAAACTGACAGCAAGTGATAACTTCATTTTCTTTTAAAAAGTTCGCTAGTTTATGCCCTTTCCAACGGTATACCACATGTCATACAAATAATTCACTATGTGGTCGAAATTAGGCACAGAGACAGAACAGAGAGACAAAATTAGGGATAATTTGAAAAAGTGCCCGCGCGGCCGGTACATATTCTAAATTTGAAAATGCTCCCGAAAAAGCTCTCAATATGGGAAACGAGTGCCCGTGTCAAAACAGTCAAAACGTTGCAAATGACCCCACTTACATACAAAAAAAATTTTTCGGTCGATGTGCCGAACAGCCTGTATATGTTATTTGCAAGGTTATTTGATTAGAAGGGAGAGCTTTTCCAAAAGTAGTATTACCTTTTCTATTTTTAAAATTTTATGTAACGTTATCAGATTTCACACAAGAGATGAACCTTGTCAAGAAGGTAGTGTAAACAAAAACTAATTAATGGAAGAAGGGATTGCAAAACAGAGCGTGCTGCATACAACACTATCTCTGACAATCATATCAAGTAAACTTGCTCGGGATTTAGTTCAAAGTGGAATGGTGGAGTAAAGTGTGAAGGAACGTGGCGGTCGCGGTGGAGGCGGCGGCGGCGCGGGGCGGAGACACGGCGGGTGTGTACGCTAGTGCGGGGCTGTCGATAGTTTCTTTCGATATTTCTTTCATCGGGCCCCGCTCTCTCCAAACGATCAGACTTTATTCGTAAGAGCCGCTGAACGAAATATTTGTTTTTCCAGAGAGAATTATCGTTCCATTTACCAACAACTTTCTCACTACATGAACAAGGATGGACCTCTCCATTGACTAACCCCATTGCTACTACCATGGGCTACTACTAGCGCGGAGCTATTTTTTTCTGTTTATCGTCGTAATTTAGTCAAGTTAGACCCAATGTAGGTAATTATTTTTATTCCTATTGATTTCAAACCAAATATAAAACTTTAAGTATTGTGTATTTTATTATTGTACAAGCTGTGCCCGCGGCTCCGCCCGCTCTCATATTTCACTTCACTGCTAACCTCATAAGCCATTTAGCGTGATAGTAAGTAGCCTATAGTTGATGGGAAGAATCAAGCTATCCGTAGAATTTTTCTTTTTTAAAATCGGTTCAGTGGTTCTCGAGTTATAAGCGGACAGACAGACTGACAGACAGAAAGCAGACGTTGGATTTTATTATAGGTACAAGCTGTGCCCGCGGCTCCGCCCGCTCTCATATTTCACTTCACTGCTAACCTCATAAGCTATTTAGCGTGATAGTAAGTAGCCTATAGTTGATGGGAAGAATCAAGCTATCCGTAGATTTCTTTTTTATTAAAATCGGTTCAGTGGTTCTCGAGTTATAAGCGGACAGACAGACAGACACTCAGACAGAAAGCAGACGTTGGATTTTATTATAGGTAAGGAAGGATGTATTGTACATATTTATTGCACTCAAATAAAAAAAATTGGTAAAAAAACTTTTAAGTTAAACGGTTTTATTAAAAAAACTAGAAAAAAAATCAGCTCTACAAAAAAGTAGAAAATAATAAGGACACAAACCTGGGCCTTCTTAAGATTTTACGTCTGGGTAAGAAATCGTGCAATACTAGCGTGCTGTCTTCTCATGTCGGATGCCAAAGGGCACTTTCTGTCGCTGCGTCAGCGGAATAAGTAATAAATTGAGACTTTTAACAGATTAATATAAAAACGTGGGGCGCATGTTATTTATTACGCATATTATACGGCCCACGTTTTTATATTAGTCTGTTAAAAGTCTCAATTTATTACTTATTCCGCTGACGCAGCGACACAAAGTGCCCTTTGGCATCCGACATGAGAAGACAGCACGCTAGTATTGCACGATTTCTTACCCAGACGTAAAATCTTAAGAAGGCCCAGGTTTGTGTCCTTATTATTTTCTACTTTTTTGTAGAGCCGATTTTTTTTCTAGTTTTTTTAATAAAACCGTTTAACTTAAAAGTTTTTTTACAATTTTTTTTATTTACTCGTTTTTAGTTTGATTTTTGGCTCGCATCATTCATTAGTTCATTACGCAAACTCCTCATCCTTTCCAACTCTCTCATTGCATCTTTGTTACACGGTTTCTTACCTGTCAATTTCTTACAATCAAGCTCCTCAATACATAGCCCTTCTAAAGACTTTACGCGACTCAATGCAACATACGCTTGACCCTCCTCAAATAGTCTGGAGCCCAAATACATGACAGCATGGTCAACAGTACTGCCCTGCATTTTATGGACAGTGGAGGCTCATGACAAAATTATCGGTAGCATCCGTCTCTCAGCTGTTCCATAATTAAACTTTGCTGGAAACTGTATGGCTTTAGGATGGATAAGGTGTACGCCATCCCTTTCAAAATCAATTTGAACAGATGCTATGTCTGTTTCATACATTTGCGTTCGACAGGTATGGGACACTCGTCCAAACAAACCAAAAGAGCCCAACCTCGAGGGGGTTACTAGTAACGGTTGAAGAGTTCCACTGTACACCTCGTGACTCCATCATCAGACCCTCGTCACCAAGTGTATTGGTAGAAGTATGGGACACTCGTCCAAACCAACCAAATGAGCCCAAACTCGAGGGGGTTACTAGTAACGGTTGAAGAGTTCCACTGTCCACCTCCTGACTCCATCATCAGACCCTCGTCACCAAGTGTATTGGTAGAAGCATGGGACACTCGTCCAAACCAACCAAATGAGCCCAATCTCGAGGGGGTTACTAGTAACGGTTGAAGAGTTCCACTGTACACCTCCTGACTCCATCATCAGACCCTCGCCACGAAGTGTATTGGTAGAAGTATGATACACTCGTCCAAACCAACCATATGAGGCCAAACTCGAGGGGGTTACTAGTAACGGTTGAAGAGTTCCACTGTACACCTCCTGTCTCCATCATCAGACCCTCGTCACCAAGTGTATTGGTAGAAGTATGGGACACTCGTCCAAACCAACCAAATGAGCCCAAACTCGAGGGGTTTACTAGTAACGGTTGAAGAGTTCCACTATGTCCACCTCCTGACTCCATCATCAGACCCTCGTTACCAAGTTGAAATTATCATAATATTGTATTGTCACGAGAACTCAATGTGTGTGCAAAGTTTCATAAAAATCGGTTCAGTAGAAGTAGTTGAAAAAGTTGTCGCAAGATTTGAAACAAAGATAGAAACAAACAAATATACGGAGTCAAGCTAAATAAAACCGTTTAAAAAATAATATGGGCAAAAGGCAACATTTAATGCCTTTAGGCATTTTCTACCATAATACCTTTGGGGTATGATAACTGCTAGGTGAGTGTTGGAAAGAAATATACATATTATGATTTTTTTTTTGTTGAAAACGTGACATGAGGCGTTGAGCCACCCATAAGGTGTCTAACGCCGCCCATGGACATTCGGCCGCACGCGCGGGTGGCGAATGCCATGCCGACCTGACATGTGCCCATTTATGCCCCTCTTGAAGGACCCGAGACTGTACTTGGGTATATATGAGCATGGAGAACGTTCCAGAGTTTACCGGTTCTGTAGAGGAAATATCTGCAGAACCGATTGGTACGAATCCGCGGTAAGTCCAGCGTGTGGGGATGCAATCCCTGCCCAGTGCGCGTGGTGCGTGCGGCGGTGGAAAGGGACCGGCGGCGGCGGCGGGGTGGAGGGATCGCTGATGCTCGCTGAAACAACGCCTAATACAATGTATAATACAAACGATAAGATATTAAAAAACATAAAACCGACTTCCTAAAAAAAGTAAAACTAAAAAACTATTTAAAATAAAAATATAAAAACCGCCTTCAAAAATATATGAAATAAAAACCTAAAAAAAAAAACGAACCCTAAAGTTGAAGGCGGTGCTAAAAAGGCTACACAAATCACAAAGGATATTATCATCCACTCATGTTTTCTTTCATGCATCATTTTTGCTTGCTTTAGCACCGCCTTCAACTCTAGGGTTAGTTTTTTTTTTAGGTTTTTATTTCATATATTTTTGAAGGCGGTTTTTATATTTTTATTTTAAATAGTTTTTTAGTTTTACTTTTTTTAATAAGTCGGTTTTATGTTTTTTTAAATTTTTTTTTTATTTCACAGTTTTTTTTAGTAATTTTTTGCTATTAATGTACTCGGCGGAATCGCTCGGCCTTCGGCCTCGCGATTCCGCCTCGCTTTCCAATCCGATCTTGACCCAATTAAAATAGGACCACGTCAGCTTCGATAGCTCAGTGGTGCAGACAGTCAACTGTCGCTATTGAATGTTAAGCAACGCTGGGTGCGGTCAGTACTTGGATGGGTGACCGCTGACCGTTGGAGGCTGACCGAGGTTCGGATTCCTCGTAAAACTGTAGGTCCCTTCCCTCCTAATCTTACTTGGTGGTAGGGTTTAACCTGCCCGGGTTGGTACCACCGCACTGAATTAAACGTCGGTCGAAACGGCTATGTAAATAGTTTGTGTTTTCCGACCAGTTCAGTGTAGTCAGCACGATCAAAGGGGGAAGCACTGACATGGCACTTAGTTTACCCGGTGTTATGGGCTGACATCACGGACGTTGTAGGTGATGTTGCAGAACTTAGTAGAATGGATAGACATAAACGTGTTACGGAACCCTACTTTTATTATAAAATAACCGTCGGAGGGCCTTGGTTGACAATTGTAAAATTTGGTAGAACGGACAGACATACATTTGTTACGGAACCCTACATTCATTTTGAAATAAATGTTAAATTTTGTAGAACGGACAGACATGCATTTGTTACGGAACCCTACATTCATCTTGCAGAACTTAGTAGAATGGACAGACATAAACGTGTTACGGAACCCTACTTTTATTATAAAATAACCGTCGGAGGACCTTGGTTGAAAATTGTAAAATATAGTAGAACGGATAGACATGCATTTGTTACGGAACCCTACATTCATTTTGAAATAAATGTTAAATTTAGTAGAACAGACAGACATGCATTTGTTACGGAACCCTACATTCATTTTGCAGAACTTAGTAGAATGGACAGACATAAACGTGTTACCGAACCCTACTTAACATCAACAATCCCGTGCCACTCTAACTTAACCCTTAATGCAATGACTAAAGGTTTCATTTTAAAAAAATGACGCTGACGCGATGTCGCGAGTTATACATTTTTTACCCACCTAAAAAGTGCCAAGCGCCGCTAAAGAAGTTTTCACTTCAAAAACGTCAGGGTTATCCCATTTCAAATAAAAAAAAAAAAAGAATTTTCAAAATCGGCCCACAATTGACGGAGTAATCGCGTAACAAACATCCAAACAAAGAAAACATACCGTCGAATTGAGAATCTCTTAGGTCTAAAGTAAATTGCCCGTGAAGACAAATGCAACGAGCCCAAACGATGGGTTTATCATGTGTAGTTTAGGAGTTCCTATGGCCACCTTCTGTCTCCATCATCAGACCATGGTACTCGTACCATAATAAATTAAGCGCACCTGGCCGGTCGGAAAAGATAAAAAATTTCAAATTTAGAATATTCATGAAACAAGGGTCCGAATATGTATCACTAGTATATCGATTCATGTATTTCAACAGGACAGAGAAAATTTCAAAATATTAGGTATTTAATACTTTTTAGTTCTTTTTTTTTTGTTTTTTGGAAATCGGTTTAATATTTTTTAAAACAGTTTTTATTTCATTCTTTTTAGTAATATTATTAGTAATATTACATAAAAAAGAATAATCGAAATCGAATAATCGAAATCGATTGAAGTGGTACAGAATTATTCGCCATATGTGTCAGACTGCAAATTGCTGAATAAGTCCACATCACAAAAGTTTTGCTGAAGGTAACCACACACCATACTAATTTATCAAACTGAAAATTGCCGAAAACGACCACGTCACAAGTTTTGCTGAAGGTAACCACACACCATAGTATTATGCTGATTTTTCGTAAACCACTGAACCAATTTCGATAAAATTGAAATGGGACCACCTCGGAAGTATGACCTAACTAACAAAAAAAGAATTTTCTAAATCGGCCCTCAATTGACGGAGAAATCGCGTAACAAACATACAAAAAAAAAATAAAAAATAAAAAAAAAAAACATACAGACGAATTGAGAACCTCCTCCTTTTTTGGAAGTCGGTTAAAAAATATTAAATATTCCACCTCGGCATTACGCGTACTGGGCAGGGGATGCACCCATATTCAACCGATTTTCATGCGGTTTTTTTTAAAAAAGCTTGATATAAAAGTTGCATTACAAATTTAAAAAACCCACAACTCTTAAAAAGACAAAATAATTTCCGATTACTTACTTAAAGGAGTCGGGGGACCGCTAATTAAATAAAATATAAAAGAATTTACTTAGCGGTCTCCCGGCTCCTTTAAGTAATCGAAAATTATTTTTGACTTTTTAAGGGTCGGGGGTTTTTTAAATTTGTAATTTTACTTTTTGAATTGATATTCTAGTCATTTCGCCACAACTTCTTCGCTGCCTGCATTTCCCTTCGTTTGCTTTGAAATGTGGCTCTGCAAACAGAATCCTTGGAAAAGGTGCTCGACAACTCAACTCTTTCATTTTTATCGCTTTTCGCATGCAAGTCGCTAGTTGATACCACTTGATACCATTGAATTCTGAGAAATCTCGTTTAGGTTCGCTTTAGAACACTTTCAAAGATTTTTGAATTTTTGGTATGAGTAAGAAAAAAAATCGAGGGAGTCTGCATGTACCCAAGGCATGTACACACGCAGCCGTCAAACTTAGTTCGTGAATTTGATGTTTGCGCAGTTTGAAATAATTTTTTCGTAAGAAAAATTTTCAACTTTGGTAGCCCTCATTGCCCCACCATAAAGTTAAAACCTTTGTCTGTTCGTTAGAGTTTGTCTCGATTACACAGCGTTAACGACTAAAGCGCGAAAGGGGTTTGAAGTTTGCGTGTTTTCGAATTTTTCAAAACATGCCAACTTGAAGGGCTGATTTGGGCCAGAAGGGATGGAATGACAAAATAAAAATGTCTTACGTATTTGAAGTCGTCAGATGGATCTTTCATCCGACATATTTAGAAATGTTGTACGTAGTCGGGTTGCTGAGTACAAAGCGTTGCAATTTACAAAAACAGTATTTTTTTTTAGTCGCACCCTCTTACCCGAGCGCAAAGACGTTTCATCAAGTTCACGTTAAAAAAATTATTAGGGGTGGCACACCAATGCTTCATGTATTGGTGTGCCACCCCTAATTATTTTTTAATGTCAACTCTACCTTCAACTCAATATTATGCTTTATCTTCAATGTTAGTTACAAAAGTTTTATCGGATTAGGTACATAGGTATATTGGATTTATTTTATTTTATTTTATTTGTCACATTGGTTTTGTTTAGCCCCAATCCCTATATTTGTGGTTCACATATGATATGACAGGAGATTAGATATTTTGCTACCCTCTTTATTTCTTAATTTCTCTGGGGTATCTGATATTTTTAGCGATGCGACAGTCACTTTCTCCTTATTTACTGCTAGAATCTCGGTGCTCAGGCTAATTCACAATCAGCTTAGAAGTCCCTGGAGGAGAGAGTTAGTATGCTGATTCAGTATATTGCGTCCACTGAATTTGATAAAATTATTACCCATCTAGTGCAATGGTCGAAGAAAGGATTCCACGCAAACAATAAATTTTAGTGCAGAAAATGGCACGTACAGAATGTCAGCTTGATGAAAAATGTTTCGGAAAATTTGCATAATCGTAGGAGCTGTCCCAGCATTATAAATAGCTTTAATTTCACCGCCAAGGAAATGGCGACCAGCACATGCCAGCGCGGAACATTCGTAAATTTGTGAGTTTTTTCACGTGACAGGCGAGACATTCGGTTGAATAAATGAAAAGTTTACGATACAAATTCTTTACCTTTACATTTTATCATAAAGCTTTCATAGCTTTCCTGTTTTAATTTTGCACCGGGGTCCTAATAACCACCTTGTACAATTATACTTGTCACCTACACAGTCAGTAAACGTATGTACATACCTACATAATGCATATAGGTATTTAAAATAAAATCCCTTAGGTAGTATGACTTTCTCGAGAAGATAATATTTTAAAGGCTATTTTTTTTTTACTGATCATAGTAAACGTTGATTGAATAGACGGGTTCGCAACGCATGTGGTTCAGGTCGAGTGTCGCGGACGTGGTGTGACTCCGATATTGTTCGATCGCGTACAGTGAGCTATAAAATTGGAGCTACACTTCTAGAACACGCTCAAACGCTCAAGGAGAATAGTGTCCTGAGCTGTGATAAACTTCCACAATGCACACTACTTTTAGAGAAAATTAAAATTCACCTATACCGCACGGTTCGGTTAGTCGTGTGATCTGTTGAAGGAACAAATGACGCGCGCGCTCCGATCTCTCGCTGCTCTGTGCTCTCGCACACGCACAGCAGTGTCAGCCAGCCAAGTTCGGAGGAAGATATCAGTTCTCCCACCTTATCGTCCTATTCCCATACTTCCTTTCCTATCAAAAGTACTTGAACGTGTGGTACACTCTCAACTTCCCATGTACCTTTCTACAAACTGCCTCCTAAATCCATATCAATCGGGATTTGGCCCATACAGTCTCTGCTCTGCACCTGTTAAAATAACCAATGATATCCGCCATGCAATGAACGACAGGCAACTTACTCTGTTGGCTCTACTCTATTTCAGCAGAGCTTTCAACACTGTTGATTTCGAAATCCTTTTGGGTATCCTACTGTTCTTGAATATTTTACAATCAGTTCTCGATTGGTTCTCTTCTTATCTCAATGGTCGTCGCCAGTGCTTTCATGTCGACAGTGCCATTTCTAAATGGCGCTATATTACTGTCAACCTACCACAAGGCGGTGTGCTCTCTCCGTTACTCTTTTCAATTTACATCAAAAACATTGTTGACTTTCTTATTTGTTCCTACCATCTATGTATATGCTCACAACTTGCAGCTCTACCGTCACTTCCATCTCTGTTTTAGAGCTGCTTAGAAACCGCTCTAGTCCTCAAGAATATAGACCCTGAGTCTGTACTCGAGTGGGCTGTGAGGTTTGGACTGCTGTGTATTCAGTTTGAGTAACATTAAAAAGCGCAATTATTTAGTGTTAATCGCTTGTTGCTTGTTTCCAGATCTCAGGATGAGGGCCCCGCGCGTCGCGCCTGCGCCCGTTGGCACGCTGCTCTGGCTGGCGGTGGTGGCAGCGGCGGCGCTGCTGCTGGGCGACGCACGCGCGGACGAGGCCGACCTCGCCAGCATCATAGACTTCATAGAGTTAGAGTACGAGGACCAGTGCAACGTCAAAGGCGAGACGGACTGGAATGAGCTACTCGGCAAACCGAACGCCTTGCACGCAAAGGTGCGTACTTTCACTTATTATCTGTATAGTATACAGAATGGACCCATTGTAAGCAGGAATGGCAAAAGAACTTAAAACGGGGTCCTGAAAACCGATGAATTCGCTTTTTTGCATATGGTGGGTTACTTATGCATAAATTGAACTACCAAATATATTACGTAAAACATTAATTTTGAATTACGGGTAATTTAATATTATATCGGACCGCAGCCTATGTTTTTGTCTCTCGTACCTACTGTTCATGTACAATATTTGGTGCTGCCTAGGTAATTTTATTGACCGCTCTTTATTGCTGTGTCGCTGCGTGGGTGTGGTGTGGTTTTATTTGTTTACAGTAATAATGGCACCAACGTAACATCTAAATCGCGCACATTGTTACCTCACCAGTTAATTCGTCGCTTCTCCGAGTGGAATAAAAACGAGTGCGAAAATTTAAGTTATCCGTATCATACAAGTATGTATGTAGGTACTTACTCGTATGTATGCATGTCCCACGCGAAATGCAAACGTAAGATACAAGATTAACCTAACCTAACCTAACCTACCCCGTCATCGCTGTGGTCGAAACGATAAAGCCAAGAAATGGTAACCATCCTGGTTACCAACGTAGCATCAGAATATCGCACAAATTACTGATTTCATTTTAAACAATTATTTTAATATTTGAGATCTCGCAGTTTTGAATAGGTTAAATAAAGTCTAAATTACATTTGGCTGTCTTAAGATTTGCAGCGCAAATATTTGAGCCTAGCAAGACTAGGCTCAAATATTTGCGCTAGAGTGTTGCAAATTGAGTGAAATGTCTATAACTAATTAAATAAATAGTACGACGCGGAGTGAGTAGAAATGGAATGACGCAATCTATCCGAAATCGGAAATATGGCGGGCCATCGAAGTTACGACCGCCCCTGCACCTCCACTCCAACCCCCGCGCCGCCGCCGCCCTCCCCCGAGCCGCCGCCGCGCCGCCACCACCAACAAATTGAGTTAGACCGCACAAACTTTCTACAGATGACAGGCGACGACGACGTCGTCGGACGCCCCGTGTCGGTCGCCGACTGCTATCTTAATAATTGTGTCTGTTGACCCCAGACTTAACTCTATGGAAAACCGACAAGCGGTCCGGTAGGTGCGATGGAACAACGACGCCGAGTTAAAACAGACAAATCATTTAGCTAGCTGAACTTTCTGCGATATCTACATTTAAAAAAAACATCAATATAATATTTCATCCCGGTCTGGGCAAGTTCTTACTTTTAGTGCCTAACTACTTTGTCATCGTTCATTGGTTATGTATAGCCCCTTCATGTTATATCTATCCAAAGAGGTATAGTTGTTTGTACAGGTTATTTGTAGTATCCGTTGTTATACCTATATTTTGCTGTAAATAAAAATCGGTTAAGCGCGAGTTTTACTCGCACACGGAGTGTTCCGTAGATCCGCTAGCGGTAGCTAACTTAACCATACTTCTTACATCTTTTGTCTGCCTGCCACGCAAACTACCCACCAATTGTTTAGTAACGTGAATTGTACTAATTGATTCTTAGCACGATTCTTGTATGGGGATTATTTTTTTTTACTTTTGTTTCATTGACTTTACGCGACAAATATGAAGTGAAATGATAGAGTGAGGAGTGAGCTACCCAAGCATTGCGAAGAAATTCGGAATTCCATAATCCGAACGTTAATTCTAATCCCCTATATTTTTAGGGGTTCGGATTAGCGCGGTTCTACTGTATCGATCCTTTTACATTTACATTACGTATTCCCAAAGGTGAAGTTAAGTTAAAGCAAAGCTAAAAACATCTTTCAGACATGATGGACATGTCTGAAAAATGTTTTTCAGGCATGTCTATCATATAAAAACTAAACGTTCAAGGGGTGGGGCACGAGGGAGAGAAGTGGGTGAGTGTTTACGCGGGTAGGTAAGCTAGACTCATGACTTCGCCCGCAGCGAGCGAGATCGCAAGTCGCACAACGTCGCTCATAAGCAAATGAGGGTCGACAAATTTGTTTTCCGACGCCGCGTCTAGTCTAGCTCCAGCCGGCACGGCAGCCTCGTTTCCTTTAGTTAATGCAGATTTGGCAAACGAGTTCCTTGATTAACATTTGTTTAACAGCTTTTCGTGGAGGAAGAACGGATGTGCTCACATATACGCATCTCAATGACGACGATCCATGTACGACCCAGAGCACATTAGACCGGTACAGATAAGGATTAAAAACCCTGTTAAGTGAGAAGGTTGTTCATACACAGAGCGTTCCGTAGCCATCATTCCTTCTTGTCGCACTCGCACCTATCTCGCGTTCGGCACAACTTCTTTTGTATTTATATATTTATTAGTCCTTCGTATCACTCGCGCCATCTATCGGTCACCGTCGACGCTTGTAGTTAAAACGTTTATTAAATTATCATCCGTAGATGGCGCGGTTCTGTCGAATCCGTTACAACGATCTATTATTATGATAATTGTATGGGTACGTCTTAATTTTTTTACTTTTTGAATTTTTTATTATTTCTTTACATATCCGTCAATAACACTTATTCTGTGAAAATTTCAACTGGCTACCTATTACTGTTCAAGATACAGCCCTAAACCTCATAAATACCTCATATGGGCGTTGATAAGTCCTGATGTATTGGCGTTGGATCTTCGAAGTTAAGCACACCGGCGCGTTCGGACCTTGGATGAGTGACCATCCGACCGTGTTGAGGCTGGCCGTGGAGGCTTACAGAAAATGCATCTATCTATAAATCTCTAAAACTAAAAATTGTATACTTAATTAAACATATTACTCAAGTAAAAAATTCACAGATCTCATGCATTACATGACCTTCGGGTACATTGAAAATGACTTTTAGGACGTATTCAAATATAAGCATATAGCGAGTCGCCGACTGTGAGCGTGAAAATATCCTGGTGTGGCTGAAGGGACGAACTCAAAGAGCGAACACACTCCAGATTCTAACAGCGCGCACCTGCTCACTATATAATTACTTCTACTCCTCTAAATACTAACATGTATTCGGCACACGTATAAAAGCTCACCTCTGGAATAATCTGCCCGTGCATTTACACTCCACTACGTCTATGAATGTATTTAAGGTAAATTTGAGAAATCTTTTCCTATTCTTAAAGTAAATACATTTTTACTAGCATACATACCTACTAACTACATATTGCACTAGCTTTTACCCGCGGCTCGCGGTAAAGTTGGTTTAATAGCAAATCCGATTTAATCGAGAATATCATAAACGATCGCTTCTTTTGTATTTTCTCTCTCTCTCTCTCTCCCTGAACCCTTTCACCCTCACTCTCTCCCTAACTCTCTCGCTTCCCCTCCGTTCCCCTCCCGCCCCTCGCTCTTCTCCATCCACCTCTTTCCCCTTCTCTTTAACCTCGTTATCTGCCTACCCCTCTCCCTAATTCCCTCCTTCCATTCTCCCTTCTCCCTCGCTCCCACTTACTCCCCTTCTTTCCCCCATCCGCACTCCCTCCGTCCCCCCTCGCTCTTTTCATCTTCCCCACCCACCTCCTTCCTACCTCTTACTCTTTCCTCTCCTCCCTCTTCCTTACCCTCTTCCTCCTCCCTCCCCTGCCTCTTTCCTCCCTCGCCTCACTCGCTCCTCCCTTCCTATCTCCTCTCTCCTCCAATTCACCCCTCCCTTCTCCCCCTAGCTCTCCCACCCTCCGACACTTCTATCCCTCCCTATCTCAGTCCTCGTTCAACCACCTATACCCCGCCGCTTCCGCCTCCCTCCCTCGCCCCTGCCCCTCGTTCGTCGCCCCTCTTTTCAACGCTCCCTCCCTCATCTCCCACCCATCTTACACACCTCCCCTACCCTAAATCCCTTCCACCTGCTCCATCTTCCTACCTCCCTCAATCCCACCGTCCTCCCTCCCTCCCATTTCATACCTCCCTCCCCCTCCTGGTCCTTCCCCAACCCACACCTCTCCGTCCCCCGCCTTCATCGTCCCTCCCCTCCATCCCCACCCCTCAATCACCGCCCCTCCCACTTCACCCATCCTCCTTAAACCTTCCCCCTTCATATCCCTAACATAATTGCATTCCCTATTTCACCCCCTTCCGTTTTTTTTTTTCGATAAAAGGTAGTCCCCAGGATGCAATCTATCTTCTTCCCAAAATTTTATCTAAATATTTATATTTATAGTATATTTATCTAACATAGCTTCTACCAAACCAACAACCATTCGACACTAAATTCCGTTCATACTATACTCTCCTATACTTTCTTTGATACTGCTTAGTCCTAAGGCTTTTTCGCGTGATGGTATATAGCCTATAGTGTGCTTCAATAACTATCTTTACATTGATGCAAACCACATCAAAATCTGTTCAGTGGTTCCGGAGTTTTCCTCAAACATATATACATAATTACATACAGACAGACATTCGCCTTTATAAAAAGTAGAAGAAGAAGATAGAGAAAAGATTAGTTTGTAGTTTATCTTAATGCATTACTTAAAACATTGCCACAAACTATTCTTGTACATAATATATAGATATAGTTCTCCGACATCCCAAAGGTTAGTTAGCATAGAATGCCTCACGGCATTAAGCTCACCTATTGTGCCTAATTCGTATAAATTGGTGTTCAATAAAGAATATATATCCATATTTAAAAATTAGATTATAATTTACTTGCTTATTCATACTGAAATATGTCAATTTTGAAAAATAAACAAAACGTAAAAAAAAAAAAATTAAATAAAAATACTCAATTTTCAAGTGTATGCATACACGAAAACCATTTTAACTACTCACACTGCAAGATAAAGACGACACGAAACTCGCGTAATGGAAAATTTAAAAAAATCATAACTCCCAAAATTTTCACTTTTTTAAAACAATTCAAAAAACATCCCCAGATATTTAGTCAGTCTACAATATAAAAATATAAAAGTTTAAAATTCGTCAGCCTCGATAGCTCAGTGGTGCAGACAGTCAACTGTCGCTATTGAATGTTAAGCAACGCTGGGTGCGGTCAGTTCTTGGATGGTTGACCGCCCACCGTAACCTCGTAAAACTGTAGGTCCCTTCCCTCCTAATCTTACTTGGTGGTAGGGTTTAACCCGCCCGGGTTGGTACCACCGCACTGAATGAAACGTAGGTCAAAACGGCTATGTAAATAGTTTGTGTTTTCCGACCAGTTCAGTGTAGCCGGCACGATCAAAGGGGGAAGCACTGACATGGCACCTAGTTCACCCGGTGTTATGGGCTGACATCACGGACGTTGTAGGTGATGTAGCCAACCGAGTCAGTTTCCATAAAAAAGAAAAATATATATATATATATATATATTTAGAAATATGTTTAAAAGTGCCCTTTTTAAACCCGCTAAAAACGGCTATGTTAAGCGGTTTTTTGCGATTTTCTCAAAAACTCTAAAAAAAATTAAATATGTTTTTCACAATCCTCTAGCTCTCGTCGATACGCGTCATTTGAGACCCTAAATATTCACGTAACTTTAAAACTCACGACACCAGGGCCAATTCGCACTTTTTCTGAAATCGGGGCCTATACTGAAGCGATCGAAAAGACATTTCCAATGTCAAAATAATTTCATGAATAATGTTAAAGTAAATTATCTCCACTTATACCGTCCGATCTGACTCTGAACAGACAGTCAAAACAAAAGTAAGATTCGCATTTCAACACCCTCCGAAGTGTGTACAAAGTGGTCCTTTCAAGAGGCGAGTACTCACTCGAGAGTCGCGATACTAAAGAAGCGTCTCGGCGCGGCGGTCGTCGCGGCGCGCACTAGGAGCCGGCTGGAGCGACCGGGTCGAGGAAAAAAGCTTTTCCCTGATTTATTACCCTCAGTCGTCTGAAAGGAGTTCGCCCGTGCAGCTGCAGATAAAAGGACGCCTCCCTATTTATTATTTATTAACACGTTAACGCCGTTCCGAAGATTTGTTTCGCCTCTCTTCAAATCCAGTAAGTCCATGTGGAAAGCGTGGAATGCTTTGTGTCGATTTTCCATTTGCACGTTTCTTGCGATGAATTATTGCATTCATATTCAGTAGATTTTTTATTCAAACGTTTAAATCACTGAATTCATAGTACTTTCCGTCACTATCGTGTACAGAGGCCACAAAAGGGAGGGAGAGTACATTGATAAGGCTCAGCATCCTCCACGTACAGAGGGCGCCGGAGGTAATTCGAATAGTGAACTCCGCGGAGTCCCCCTCCCCCATAGACGTATAAAGAAAGTATTATTTATCTATGCCCTCCCCTTGCCTCTCTTGTATATTGTAAGTTAATGGTTTCGTTATTTAACCCAACATGTTTTTTATAGCACGAATTGAACACCATTTAGTATTGTGTTATGATATGAAATAGCGAAGAACATGATATTTTATTTCATTCCAGCATAATTTTATTTACGAGCAATTTTTTATCTAAAAATATCTTCTCTGGCACATCGCCGCATTGAAATTCTCGAACACTTCACGGACATTATGTAAGTGAGTCACCACGTCTCATCACGGCACTTATGCAAAATCTCAGGGGTGAAATGAAAAATGATAACGGAAATAATGCCATCGCGGGTGCGGCGCTGTGGCAGCGCCCGCAAACCGCACATCGCAGCCTGCGAATTTTTCCAAGTTACTTTTTTTCTAGCATTTCTGTAAATCTATCTAATATTTGGAATAATTAGACGGTTCTAGGAGATACCACCAACATGCATGCATCATTCATTGTGTAATTAAACACTGTTTATTTTGTAATTTCCACCTACGCATGAAATACTATGGAAATGTGTACGTTTGCGCGCCCTCGCGCGGAGCCCCCGCCTCAACCGCTGCCGCCCTCATCTCACCGCTATTGGTTTAGGTTCGCTTTAAATGATTTATTAATCAAATTTAAAACCTAACTTTAACTGTATCTTTGCTGTCTGCTGCGTTCCAGTTTTTCAGATTCAATCAGATTTCTTCACGAAACCGTATTCAAAGAGGAAACATTTTGAATTGTTATAATGTAATGTACAGTTTTTATGTTATACTTCTTTAAGGATGTTATTTCGTAAATTGAACTCATTTAGGCGCGTTATGAAAATTAGGAATAAACTCACAGTCATCATCATATTGTGCTAGATGCTACCTTTATAAAAGTATCGAATATCGCGATACTTTTATCTTTCAAATTTCAACTGTTAGCTTTTAACTTTTAACGTTTAACTTTTAATTTTTAACTTTTAACTTTTAACTTTTAGCGTTTAACTTTTAACTTTCAACTTTCACTTTTAACTTATAACGTAGAGAGAAGTATAACTTCTATCTAACGCCTTCTTTTCACTTCTTCGGCCCCACCTAAGGGAAGCACTGACATGGCACCTAGTTCACCCGGTGTTATGGGCTGATATCGTGGACGTTATAGGTGATGTAGCCAAACGTGTCAGATTCCATAATAAAAATTATATATTATTCGTTATACAGCTTTTTAACCCCCGACGCAAACGGAGGGGTGTTATTATTAACCCCCGACGCAAAAAGAGGGGTGTTATAAGTTTAATGTGTGTGTATGTGTGTATGGTGTATCTGTTGTGGCATCATAGCTCCCAAACTGATGGACTGAATAATAATTGAATGTGTTTTTTTATTAGAAAGCTGGTTTAATCGGATGGTTCTTAGCTATGTTTGTAGGTAGGTAATCAAGTAATCAAAAAAGTATTATCTTAAAAAGTGGACCGATTTGCATGCGGTTTTTTTAAAGGTTGAAATAAACGTTATATCTCGCACTGCTATGGCACAAGATCTGTGGGTAAACTGCTGGCAGCTCCTAAGCACAGAGGTGCCGCATTTGAAGGTTCCTTCAAATATGCGGCATCTCGGTGTTGGAACGACCTCCCGCCTCCTCTCAGAGAGATTACCAACTATGGTACGAGAAAATATATATTTGCCCAGCAGTTAAACATGTAATGTATATAAAATGTTATTCGAAATTAAGTAAGGCCTTATGCCCCCAAAATTGTTACGGACGGACGAATGTATTGTGTATGTTGTGTTGTGTGATTTTATAACTGCGTTATAAACTGTTCTTATTACTTTACTTATTATCCTTTCTTCTACTTACTGTGGTTCGTTTATTGTTATAGTTTGTTGTTTATTTATTGTTAGTCGGTTTAGTTTAGTTATGTGTATTGCGTACCTGGGCCTGACTTAAAATCAGCGTCCCTCTCATCAGCTCCAAGGCTCGGTGGAGAGGGACCAAGGCTGTGTCAGGTCCAATTTTTCTAGTCTATTATTGTTATAATATGTGTTATATCGTCGTGTGTGTTAAACAGGAAAAATAAAACTTATTCATTTCATTTTTCATTTTCATTATATAACAAATAAAAAAAAATATTTTCATTTAAATTATTTTTGACTTTTCAAGGGTCGGGGGTTTTTATTAGATTTGCAAGAGGATGAGTAAGGTGCGCAGCATTCATTTGATATAATAATATACAATACCCTATATTTTTTACATTGGCAGTCGCGCTACGTCGACACAACCCTAATAATATCGCCCTAATCCTTGCGCCTTCGTAGATTCAACTGACTCCACCAAGTTAAGCCTACTAAATGAGCCGGCTCCAAAAAGGTACTTTATGGTAAGTCCAAAAAGGTAGTGGTTTTATGTTGTACCAATGAATGCTGTTTTGCAGTAAATTATTTGTACGACTAAATTGTAAATTGTTTGTATGCGGACTATATAGAAAACCTGCCAAGTGCGAGTCGAACTCGCGCACCGAGGGTTCCGTATCGCCATGTCACGGCTAGCGCCACTCACGCCATCTAGATGGCGTGTAATGAAATGCGTCATATCAAATGTCATGATTAGTTAATATACTTCATACATAATCTATTCGGTAGATGGCGCGCGCGCATACACTTTTCGGTTTCTTCTATGGGAACACCCGTAATTTTTTTACTTTTTCTTATTTTTATTATTTGTTGTTATATCGGCCATAATAACACATTTTTTGTGAAAATTTCAACGGGCTACCTATTGCGGTTCAAGAGATACAGCCCTCGGACAGACGGACGGACAGACAGACAGACGGACGGACGGACAGAAAGACAGACAGACAGACGGCGTAGGCTTAGTAATAGGGTCCCGTACCGGATACGGAACCCTAAAAATGGACAAACAATATATGGATGAACAAACCAAGTATTCTTTTCTATCAAAATACACTTCTACCGTACATAAATAATTCTGGTTGTTTAGCCAACATTCACTTCTGGCAGTCTCCTTTGCTCGAGGACCCTAAAAAGCACTTCAACTAATAGAAAAAGTGCTGGTATTACCTATATACAAACAAATATTTAGCAAGTAAGTACACTATAAGCGTAGGTAGATGAAATGAATAAAATAAAAAATAGTCCTAAGTGCCTCGTACTCAACCCACATCAAAAGTGGTTAAGACTCTAATAAAATTTTCCACACTTATATAAAGTTTCACTATCAATCTTCATATACGTATCGGTTTCGGGCAAGCCGAGGCCGCTAGTGGCTCTATACACTAAGGGTTCGTTCACACTGGACCGCGGCATCTGTTAACTTTCGCTCCGCACTGCTGAACAGAGTACTTCAAACAACTGAATACTTGCTTGCAGATGTTATGTACAATTCCCGCGAACGCCCACGGGAATTGATTGCTCAATGATTGTTTGGTATTTTTATAGGCTAGAGCGCTCTGTATGAATCATGTCATGGGTATGTATTGAGACGTGGAATAAACTTTAAAAAAGTCAACGATTAAGACTTTTATGAATTGACTTTAGGATGGTATGCGATTCGATAGTTAGTTGGCATTGAATATCGTATTTGAGAAGTTTGTCAAACGAAAATTGTATTGAAAGTCGCTATTGTACTATAATCTGTATAATAGATGATGATGATGCTGCCGGCGGCGGAGAGAGTGGCATACTGGAGATTCGATAGATGGCGCGGGGCGAATTTAGATACTGGCAGGTGGCGGAGGGGTGAGGGGTGAGCTTGGTGTATCGAGTTATGCACCGAGGGGGCCGTCCCCCCCCCCCCCCCCCCCGAGGGGGCCGTTTAGGGGGGGGGGGGAGGCATTACAAAGTACCTCCAAAAAGGGAGCGAAAATGAGAAATGAAGCATATAAAACAATGAAGGGAGCAGAAAAAGTATTTAGTTATTTGCCTCCCCCCCCCCCCCCCTGCCCCCCAAAAAAATTCAAACGTATAAAAAAAACTCATTAGCTAATTACGATTGCCTCTTCTCCGACGCTGCGGGAAGTGCAGGCCCTCCGTCCTTGCATAACAAAGCGCAGGCACCCATGCTCGCCTTGGCAGCTTCGGCTCACATGCCGGGCACCTGCGCTTTGTTACAGCGGACGGGGGCTGCACTCCCTCCGCGCCTCCGGCTTATGAAAACACTCTAGGGAATAGCCATACTAACAGGTTATGTCGGGGCGGTGAATTTATTTTTTCCGCAAAGTAACCATGTCTGAACTGTTAAAATTAAAAAAAAATATATCGAAAAGTATTCATCTCCTCGGGCTAATTCTTTCACTAATATTCTCCTAACATCCTAAACTACATAGTATATTGTAGTTATTTTCCTTATATTATATTTTACATTCCCACACTCAAGTCTTTTGCTACTACCTACTTATATCTCGCAACATACGACTCTCAAACATTCAAAGGTTGACTGGGAGAAATCCCTGTAAGGGATAAGTCCGCCTTTGCCCCTCATGTAAATTTCTTATTGTGTGTTTATGTTAAATGTTTTTTGGAGCAATAAAGTATTTCTATCTATCTATCTATCTAACTACAAGGATAGTTGGGTTTAGTAAAGTTTGTGTGTGTTTTTTTTTTCATGTAAATATTTGTATACAACAGTAAGTAACTACATTATAAACTTTCACAGTTTATTCCTTTGGGCTAAGAGCTTCATAATATCCATGGTACATTTCTTGAGGGCATCTACGTTTGGAGCAAGTAAATTGAAGTATCGGTACTAGCTTGTAGGCCTTGGGCGGTCTGTTAGAACTTATCTCATTTCAGGTCGCAGGAGAGCGAATGTCGAGGTCGCTCCAGCAGCTAGAAGGGTACTTATGGGCCTTTGAAAATTAATTAAAATTTTACCCTCGACAGCGCGCCCCGTCATGAATATTTGAGATGTAGGGACATCTGATGCTGGCTCCAGTCACCGCCGCCGCCGCCGCCGCCACCGGTAGCTGTCGGTGCGTGAACGAGCATCAAGCCACGTCGCGCGACGTGCCTACATTTTTTTGGGTTATATTTATATTGTGGCACTTTAGCTACTATATGCGAGTGTCCTATGTAGGGTGTTAGTGTTTAAGGTCCAAATGAAACACTATGATAGCTGTGTATAAACGTGTAATAAAACGACTGAGAATTATTATTGACTCAAAGCGACTACTAGCGACTTGACTCCGTGGTGTGATCGACTGCCAGGGCGGCGGGCCGAGGCGAGCGCGGACGCACGCCGCGCCAGAGGGGCGCGGGGTGCGGTAACCGCGTCGCATCGGACCGATGTGTCGTGTCCGGCACATCAATTTCCCCCTTTATGAATAAAATTTTGTCATTACAACATTACCAAAATTACCTTTAATTACAAATCGTTCATTGCTTGTGACAGTTATCTGCTTTTAATTACCAAAATTACCTTTGATTACGAATCGTTCATTACTTGTGACAGTTATCTGCTTTTATACGACTGCCTCCACTTACTACAAATATAGAAATCATTTTAAAGACGAGATATAAACACGATGAGAAAGATAAAAACATTTCAATAACATACAGGGTGCCAGGAACCACAGAAATGATGGCGTACAAAAGAGACACTTGAAAAATTTGAAGAGGTGCAATAAAACTATCCTAACAATGACCCTAGATGATTGTGCTCACCAATGCGGTCGTAAAAACCGCTGAGGCGAGAGTCCTTTTGTTTTGCAAAGAGAGAGACCGCCAATAATTTCACACACAAGTATGACTAAGCTTAATACCTATTACATAACACAATCGTAGATAGGCATAGGCATAGATTTGAGAACACGTACCATTAAAATTTCTACACTAACTTTTTAACTAATTCGAAGTACTAACTAACACAGAATGAGGTGTAAATTTACACAAAATCAATAAACCATACCGCTGTATGAAAATAATTGTGTAAAATATAATACATTTCTTCTATAATTTACTGATTACGTTAAGATGCATGCATACTACGATTATTAATTAAGTAAAAGTAATGAGTAAGTGTATTATGAAAAATCGACATTGCGATCAGGCAAAACTACAAGCGTTGGGCATGGAGTTTTGTGCGTAACCTTCCGTTGTCGTAAAATTCTTTACATCTCTCAGCATAAGTGCTTTACGCCCGTGTGTACGAACGAGGTTTATTGTTTGAACAAGAATGCATTTGATGAAACGTGCGTTATTATAAGTTATAGTTATAACTACGTACGATCTTGCGCTATTTGTGTCTAATCTTACAAATTAAACATTATACAATAAATTAAAACTATTAAATGTTCAAATTAAATTACAAACTATTCAGTGTATCTTGGAACAGCAGGTATTAGCGCTATTGTTATAAAATATAAGTGATGCGAATGAAATGATACTCTAACAAGTTGACGGATCTGTCGTAGATTTCCTTGACGGATGTTAAACGACAGGTTTTCCAACATTTGTATGCTTCCTAATACAACTCACAAAACGTTATTGCGATTTCTAAGATTGATTGCGGCTTTGTTAAAACTAATTCATGCACATTTATCACTTTCAAATAGATTATGTAACACAAAGAAAGTTTAAATTGAACTAATTTTAAGCAACATATTATTAACATAACTATAATCACGACATAAAAGTAAGAAGTATAAAGTAAATAGCGTAATATTAGTCCTTTCATAATGTTTCTGGTGCAAGTAATAAACAGTTCGAGTATCATTATTGTTTGTAATAGTTTTATGGTAATTTTTTTGTCCACACCATTGCACTTTGTTTGGATGGGGCTTAGCGCCTCAGATACACCTGTTATTTGTTTATTTCACTGCACTTTCACTATTTTTATGGTTCACAGACAAACCGGGACGCTGACCGGCACTCAGCTGGTCGTCGATATGGGTGAGAATGAAACGAAAGTTATTGGTCTGCAAAACGAACAGTTTTTTTACATATTCTACCGAACTTAGACACGTGATATGGTATTGTAGTGTCTGTCTCACTTGAATTATGGGTAGGAGATGTGGGACTAGGCTTCGTTGTAGGTACTTGGGCGGAGTCGGCAGGTGCGTCGCGTGAACCGTTTCTTTCATCGTTGGGTAAGAAAGCCGGTTTCAGCCTGTCCAATGTTATTGCGACTTCCCTGTTAGGAAGTTTTACGATAAAATATTTGTCTTTCTTTTTTATTACCGGGAACGGTCCTTCGTAAGGTGGTGTGAGAGGTCGTGTCACGCGATCACACCTGACGAACACGTGTGTGCACCTACTTAGTTCCGGATGCACAAAAACTGACGTCTGCCTAGCTTCGCGCTTAGGTACAGAAGCTATTTTGCTTATGTGTTCGCGAAGTTTGTCCACATAGCTCTCGTCGACGGTGTACGATGTTGGTGAAGGTTCGAAAAACTCTCCCGGCAGTCTAATAGTGGTTCCATAAACCATTTCAGCTGCGCTGATTGATGTGTCGTCTCGAAGAGCTGCTCTCAGACCATATAAAACTGATGGTAATTCTTCTGCCCAGTTCTCGCTGTTTGATCGGGCCATTAATGCTGCTTTCATACTTCGGTGAAAATTTTCGATAAGGCCGTTCGATTGCGGGTGATAGCTGGTTGTCCTGATTTTTTTAATACCCATGCACTTCGCGAGGTTCTGAAACAGCTCTGCCTCGAAGTTACGTCCTTGATCTGTGGAAATTCGTAGGGGGCAGCCGAAACGGACAATCCAGTGCTCGTAGACAACCCTCGCGACAGTTTCTGCCGACATGTCGCTGACGGGGATTGCCTCTGGCCAATTTGTTGCTCGGTCCTCGATCGTCACTGCGTAGCGGTATCCATTTGAAGGCATGAGTGGACCAACCATGTCCACATTCAGGTGCTGAAACCGATCACTTGGTTCATACTTCCCAAATGGCGACTTTGTATGCCGTGATACCTTCGACTTCTGGCATGGTAGGCACGACTTTGTCCACTCCTTGACGTCGTTCAGCATGCCGGGCCAAAAGAATTTCTCCTTCATCAGCCTGCGCGTTCCTCTTACGCCTGGATGTGAAATACCATGTATGGTCGTGAAGGCTTGATGGCGAAAGTTCTTCGTGAGGTACGGCCTTGTCTTTCCGCCGGTCGTGTCACAATAAACATTCAATTTGATGGCCGGAATCTGAACTAATCGAAGAGTTGAGTTTTCTCGTGAAATAAATTCCTTCAGCTCTTCGTCTGCTTGTTGTTCTAGTGCCAGTTTCTCATAGTCTATTGCGCTGGGACAATTGATTTCGGCGAGGCGTGACAGAAAATCTGCCACAGGATTGTCTTCGCCGGCGATGTGTTCGATGCTTGACACGAATTGTGATATGTAGTCAAGCTGGCGTAATCGTCTCGGCGTATCATTAGTTGTTTCGTTTTTCTTGAAGGCGAAAGTTAGAGGTTTGTGGTCGCAATAAACTTTAACAAACGATCCCTCGATGAGCCGACGGAAGTGCTTGACCGCCATGTAGATACCTAACAGCTCTCGGTCGTATGTGCTGTATTTGCGCTGTGTCTCACTCAACGTCTTACTAAAGAAACCCAATGGCTCTCTCCCCTTTGATGAATGTTGGTGCAATACAGCTCCGACACTAGTGTTGCTGGCATCTGTCATTATGCTTAGTTGAGCTCCCGCTGCGGGGTGCGCCAACATACACGCATTCTTAATTGCCTCTTTACAATTTTCGAAAGCGACGTCTGCCTCCGGTGTCCATTGAATTATTGTTTTGTCTCGTTTCTTTGAGTTCACCAAATATCTATTGAGTGGTGCTAAATAAACTGCAGCGTTTGGCAAGCATTCTCGATAGAAATTTATGGCACCAATGAATCGTCGTAACTCGAGAACCGTGGTGGGTTTTTTGTAATTGCTCAACGCTGAGACTCTTTCGGGTAGCGGAGTGATCCCTTCCGGGGAAACGGAGTATCCAAGGAATGTCAGCTGTGACCGATTGAATTCTGACTTCTGCATGTTTAAAGTAATGCCGTGCGCGTCGAGGCGTCGTAAGACTTCTCGCAGATGTTTTTTGTGTGCTTCCTCGTCCTCGGATGCTATTATTATATCGTCAACGTAGGCGAAGACATAATCTAGTCCTTGTAGAACGGTGTGAATAAACCTGCAGAAAGACATCCCAGCGTTTTTTAGGCCGAAGCACATGCGTCGGTATTCAAACAGGCCGACAGGTGTGGTTACCGCTGTCTTAGGAATGTCTTCTTTACGAACCGGTATTTGATGGTAAGCTTTGTTAAGATCAATCTTGGAGAATACCCTTTTGTTGTGTAAAATGTAGGTGAAGTCATGTAATCGTGGAGTGGGATATGCGTCCAAAATCGTGTTTCCATTGAGTAATCGGTAATCAAATCACCTACGATTCTGATGTCACCGTTTTTCTTGTCGACCACATGTATCGGCGAAGCCCACGGACTCTTACTGGGTTGTATAATACCGAGTTCGAGCATTGTCTCGATTTCCTGTTTAACTTTTTTGTACTTATCCGGAGCAAGGGGTCTAGGTCGGCAGTGAACGGGGGGGCCTTTTGTCTCAATATAGTGCTCGACGCTGTGTTTTATGGCTTCCTTTCCGAAAACGGACGGCTTTGTTACGTTGGGGAAGGAGGCTATTATCTCACCAAATGGGTCGCCGGCGCAGACGGTTTTTATTGTCGGTTGATCGGACGATATTGCTGTAGTTTTCACGTGGAGTTCCGTTGTACCATCGATTAGACGTCGATTCCTCAGATCCACGAGCAGGTTATGATACTCCAAGAAATCTGCGCCTATTATAGACATTCGCACGTTCGCCTCCACGAAACTCCATTTGTATGGCCTTCTTAGTCCGAGATCGAGAGTTAGTGACTTCTCACCGTATGTGGTTATCGCCGACCCGTTTGCCGCGTATAAAACATAATCCGAGGGTGAGCCTTTGTTCCTACTCAGTACCGAGATGTCTGCTCCGGAGTCTATGAGAAAATTTATGCCCGCGTTGCGGTCGGTTATATAAAGGCGTTTGGAATTTTCCAATGTGCAGACCTCCGCCTTAGGCTGCACTGCGTCTAGTTTTCCGATTGCATTTTCGTCTGGTCCTTCCACGCGCATGGCTGCTCACATTTGTTGGCCTTCTCGCGGAATGTATGGTGGTACCAGCATAGCCAGCCGGCCTTCTGTTCCGATGCACCTGTACGCGAGCTGGATCTGTACCTGTGTGCCGGTGTCCGCGAGCGGGGATGGTGCGGGCGTCGCTGTTGAGCCTGCTCATCGCGTATCGAGGCGATTTCGGCACACATGCGTGCCATTTGTGTGGCGAGAGTGGCGATTGACGCCTGCATTGCACATGACTGTGATGCGACAGGTGCAGGTGCAAGTTCGTTCACCTGAGTGCAGCGTGTGTTTTCAAGGACGCTGTCTGCAATTACGGCTAGGTCTTCTAAACTCTCCTTGTCGCTTACTGCCAGGACAGCGCGTACAGCCGTCGGGAGGTGACCGGCCCACAAGAATTTAAGGGCGTCGTCGCTCACCTTATCTCGTGCCAGGTCCCGCATACGCCGGAGGAGCTGCGACGGTCGTTGGTCACCCAGCTGCATTTCTCCGAGCAGTTTTTGAAACTGCCGGAGTTCCGAGTCTGCATTCGCTGTGATGAGGCGTGACTTTAGCGCATCGTACTTGCGCTCTGCCAGTGGTGAGGTGAGCAGATCGCTCACCTGTTGCAGGTCGGGGAGTTGCAACTTTGCGATGACAGTTTGCCACCGTTGATCGTCGCTCAATCTCTGCGAAGCCGTGATAGCCTCAAACTGTATGAACCACAGTTTAGGTTGTTGCCGCCAAAACTCTGGAATGCGGCTTGACACCGACAACGCCGCCAATTCACCTGTCGCCCCACACGGTGGTGCATCTTGCGCCACTAAGTGTGCATGCTCTCCGTCGTTACTCATGATTCCCAGTCTCTACTCAAACTAAATGTCACTTAAAACACTGAATGTCACTAAAACACTAGATGTCGGTAGGTCACCAGTTGTGGCACTTTAGCTACTATATGCGAGTGTCCTATGTAGGGTGTTAGTGTTTAAGGTCCAAATGAAACACTATGATAGCTGTGTATAAACGTGTAATAAAACGACTGAGAATTATTATTGACTCAAAGCGACTATACTTGACTCCGTGGTGTGATCGACTGCCAGGGCGGCGGGCCGAGGCGAGCGCGGACGCACGCCGCGCCAGAGGGGCGCGGGGTGCGGTAACCGCGTCGCATCGGACCGATGTGTCGTGTCCGGCACAATATGTTTGTTTTTTTATTAATTTTTATATTTTAAAAGTACTTAATAGGCTTTTATAATGTTAAAAAAAATGGAGACAAACACCAATTGACAATAGGCTGTCTACAAACCACCACCTCGATGATAGAATCTGTAAATTAGTAGAACCAGAAATGTGTTCCTATTGTAAACTGTTATTTATTACGTTACATTATTATGTGTGCACGGCATAATGACAATTAATTTCAGAAAAAAAGTTCATTTCATTGTTACATATTTCACAATGACAATTTCAAGTATTTCGTACGTACTTGCCTGCTAGGTAGCTAATTTTTACCCTATGCTTATTCTCCATTTAGATTCAGTACAACATATTGAATTGGTTTCAGAATAAACGAGTAGTCAATTTATCATCGGTTTGTAAAATTTAAATACGTTCCTTCATGGCATGCGTAAGCATGTACCTATATCACCGGAGTATCGCACATTCGCCATACACCTGTACATGACACACTAAAAGCAAATTTAACTAAGCTTATCAAGCAGCGACTGCGAATCCGGGCTTGAGCTCCCTACCGCAGCACGTGTCCCGAGCTTGTGTATACATTAATCCCATCACATGCCTCCTCGTTTTAAAGATTTAACAGCCACTAACAATTCCCATTAAAACTTACATCAGCCTATTAGACACGTTAGTTAACTAGTAGGATAAGGTCGGAATTCGGATAGACCGCCCTAATTTATCTATGATAGAGGGTCGTTTTAATCAAGTGCTTTAATTAGTGATAGCGTTGAAACGAAACTGCTAAAAGATCCGTGTTATTCATATAAAAAAAGTATAGGTACAAGGACAAACAAAATAAGAAAGATATGAAAATATAATTAAACACGAGTTACGCTGAATGTAAGTCTGGCATTGTGCCCGAGTGGATAGTTGGTAGGTAAAGATGTCACACAGGCTCACTCGTTTAGAAACAACCATGAGATCAAGACTTCTCTGCCTGGCTTTTATCTTCTATTGTGCCAGTACCCGTTTCAACAGTATGTAAAGTGTACGAAAAATACACACTCCAGTGAAAATTCGTTCGTTTCACGATTCTTTGTCTAAGAATGTGGGTGTGTGGGAGCAGATCTCTTGCATAATTAGATAAATTTGTACGTATCGCGAGATAATTTGTAGACAAACAGCAGACAAGAGGCAGTCATTAGGGAATGAGAGAAGGGGAAATTATCTCGCCTTGTTTAGCGTAAATAAGTAACTATCCGCATTGTCAGCGGGGCGACATGCGGGGAGCCGAGAGAGTGAACCAAGACACACGGAGAAGTAAAGACAGAATCAGCATAAGATTTGATAAGCCAGAGCCGACTGTCATTGTCTCCCTCTCCGTAGAGGCAGACAATGACAGTCGGCTCTGGATAAGCACGACCGACCCAGCCTTTTTTACCTAAGTTTGCCTTTACCTTTACATACGTTTGTATTTACTATAATAAATAATATACAAACCATTCACGAGCTCAAGTCACTCGTCAAGAATTTAGCTTTTCCACATTTTCTTAAAAAAAAAAACCATCTCTGGCATAATTTTTTGGCACTGTCGCTTACTAGCGGTATGGTAATCAAAATATTTACGCCTGAAAAAATATTTAAAGGTACAAACCTTTCTGCGAACAAATCTAATATGATACCTACTAAAGTCACGATATAAAACTAATTTTATGCCTACGCTTGAAATCTGTATTTAGTGAATATTATGATCAAATATGGAAGACTGATGTAACGTGTATAGAGAGTTAGAGACATAAAGAGGAGTTTTACTTGTTCGGTGGTCGTCGCGAGTTTTCGAGCCAGCCGGCAGCGGGTCATTTAGTAAGTTCCGTACGTACACCATTAAGGCGAACTCTTCTTCGAACACTGATACCTTAAGCTCGCCCGCGCAACTTGCAAGCAATTTATGAGTTAACTTCAATGATAATAATTATGTGAATTGCCCTACGCGGCGACGACGACGGCGACCACTCATAATTAGTGAGAACTTTTTACTGTGGTCATAATCCAAAACTTTTTTCTACCGTTTATTGAGTTACGTTCGATAAAAGGAATAAGTCGGATTAAAGTTCCATATTTCATTCGCAACTTATTTAAAACTGTAGAAAACCCTAAAAAGAATAAAATATCTTTAGTCCATCGTTCCGCGTAAGCGTCGTCGTTTAGTCTTATCGGGCCGTCCGTCGTCGTCGTCATCCGTCCATCCGTCCGCGTGAGGAGGGAGGGATACATTAAAATGTAGCCATTTTGTGCAAATTTGTACATAATCACGCCGAAAACGTACTTAAATTCTGAACATTATACGAGCGGTCATATTTTTCGTGGCCGTAATTTTACATTCGTAGTAGCTTGAAAGCAATAAATAATGTTCGTGTTGCAAACAATCGAAAAAAATTATGTCCTGTAATATAGTATGTATTAATAACTTTTATCTCTAAAACGAAAATTGTTAACCATACGTTTTTTTTTAATGCTAGCGCGACATATGGCGCCGAGCCACCCATAAGGAGTCTAACGACGCCCATGGACATTCGGTCGTACGCGGGGGTTGCGAATGCCATGCCGGCCTGACAGGTGCCCATTCACGCCCCTCTTGACCCGAGACTGTACTTGGGGGGAAATATATGGGCAGGGAGAGCGTTCCAGAGTTTACCGGTTCTGTAGAGGAAAGATCTCCAGAACCGATTTGTACGCATCCGCGGTAAATCCAGCGTGTAGGGATGCAATCCCTGCCCAGTGCGCGTTTTTTTTTTTATGGAAACTGACACGGTTGGCTACATCACCTACAACGTCCGTGATGACAGCCCGTAGCACCGGGTGAACTAGGTGCCATGTCAGTACCCTTTGATCGTGCCGGCTACACTGAACTGGTCGGAAAACACAAACTATTTACATAGCCGTTTTGACCGACGTTTCATTCAGTGCGGTGGTACCAACCCGGGCGGGTTAAACCCTTCCACCAAGTAAGATTAGGAGGGAAGGGACCTACAGTTTTACGAGGAATCCGAACCTCGGTCAGCCTCCAACGGTCAGCGGTCACCCATCCAAGTACTGACCGCACCCAGCGTTGCTTAACATTCAATAGCGACAGTTGACTGTCTGCACCACTGAGCTATCGAGGCTGACAAGGCTGACGAGGCGCGTGGTGCGGATGTGGAAAGGGGACGGCGGGATCGCATTAAACAGCTCCTCCAAGCACTCCCCATGGAATAAGCGATAGAACACACTTAGGGAGCCGACATCCCTACGGTGTTGCAGTGGTTCTAAATCGCGGGACACTTCGAGGTCACCCACTAGTCGCAAGGCTCGCCGCTGGATCGAGTCCAGAGGCGCAAGCTGGTATTTAGCAGAGCCATCCCACAGGTGCGAGCAGTACTCCAAGCAGGACCTGATCTGCGATTTATACAGAAGCAGCTTTTGGTCCGGCGTGAAGTACCGTCGCACCTTATTGAGTACGCCCAGCTTTTTAGAAGCCAGCTTGGCCTTCCCCTCGATATGGCGACGAAAGTTCGACTCCGAGGAACCCGAGGTGTTCGCTTAATTTAAGCGACGTGCCTTGGAATGAAGGAGCCGGTGTGAACGCCGCTCTCTTCGCACTGAACGCGCGAAGTGTGGTTAACTTTGGCTAGAAATAAATGAAATTGCGACAATTTTTATGAGAACATTAATTACAATCTGAATAAAGGTATTTATAATCTAACGTACGAGTTCGAACAAATTAAAAAACAATCCTGAAAGTTCAAATAACAATAACTTCACTAAATCGTTTTCTCGAATTCTTCTCTAACCAAAACTATTCACCTAAATATAGAACGGGTCAGGTACGTCTTACTAAACCTGCTCATAACTTTGTTCATATTGTCCTGCTAACGATGTGACGTGATAGGTAGTTTGCACTCAAAACTCCGTCAAAACCCCTTCGTTTTGTGACATAGTATGAAATATTATATTAACTTGAGTTGAGTAGGCGTATCTATAGGCGTAGGTCAATAGGCGTAGTTGGATTCCCGTGAGAAGGGCTTGAATCAGATGTCTGAAGGAGAGTGCGTCGCGTCGTCTGTCGAAATAATTAAATTGAAATAATAACAATTGGCGTATTAATTCATTGAATGCCGAATCAAAACTTTGTATAATTTTTTTAATAAACTGAGATTGTATCTATGTGTACGTACATATATCTCTATCAGGTTCGTGTTTAATGCTATCTGGGTCCGGGTGGCTAGCTATAGCTGCGCAGAGTAATAGTAATAGAAGAGGCTATCCGCTATACCCACATGGAGCTCGTTCAATTCCGATACGTAGTTAGATCCAGATATTGGCGATAGATAATTGTTACGCGGGACCTCCGGGCCGACGTCACGTGACGTGAGGGCACTCAACTGATTGATGAGGCACGCACGCCCTCTGCATCCACGTCCGCTGATAGAAGCCGCATCGACGCGGCGGCGGAGGCGAGGCAGGTCGGCACTCGGCAGAGGTAGCGGCAATTTGTGATACCCAAAGGATACAAAGGTGATAGTCACACTCTTGTCTGCACGTTCTTTTTATATACATCTTGATATTCGATTTATGGTGGATCACTGAAACTTGGTTCTCGATCAGTCAACTTGATTTAAGTACAAGTATATACTATATCCTCGTTAGTCAAATTTCTTGAAATATACTCCTTACACGAAATTGAACAACTTATGTGTGTACTTCCACGTCTTCCATAGATACACGTTCGATCAAACTAGCGTAGGTATGGATAAAGTGAAGATTTTTAACTTAGATTAAAAAGTCCTAAACGAAGATTGCTTCCGTTTCATAATAATTATAAGAGCGTAAGAGAGTAAGTGTTTGGAAGGAACGTGTCTCAGGCGAAGATCACTATGTTTATTTTAGTTTTTTGTTGAACCAACCCCTACGGAAAAGCGTCATTCCAAACTGCGGAATGGGCGGTTTGTAAGTAACACTATTTTCCTTAGTTATTATATTATGAGATTGTTTACTTCGTTTCGATATTGTTCTTGCTGAATATTTCGTTATCTCATAATAGCAACGACAACGACAATCATGGCATCGACGGAAAATACGTCGTTGAATAAAATGGAAGTAGGTATTTGTAGCATAATACATTAATTTAAGTTCACCTTGCAAATGCTTGAAAAAAATTTCTGCAAACAGAAGACACCGTTACAGTAAAAAGATCTCCAACATAATTCTCTATCTGTTTGGTGATGAGAAGCAATCGGCCCCTAAGACTGGCGTGAGCGCTCCATACTTTACACTAAAGCTACCGAATGGATTCTCTGCAGTTTGATAGTCGTTGCCTAAGGCCTGAGTTACATAGAATGACCCACGTGAAAAAAAACTCTATATTCTACAGAATATAGAACCTTTAAGGTTCCTTTTCTGATTCAATCAGACAATGAAAATAAAAATCATTCTAAAAGTGAATTATGTTAAGTACAAGTGATATCTTAGTACTTTTATTTTTTACGAAATAAACAAAGAAAAGTTACATATTTTGCGGCAACATTTGCCGGTAGGTGTACCGTGAAGTGTGAATACTGTTACATTGTATCACTTGTCAGATTAAACCCACACGAATGCGCTATGAATGTGAGCTCGTGAACTGTTCAAATACCTACGCCGGATTTATGGCGCTGAACTTGACGACGTAATACCACAAAGAAAATATTTCGTTCTTTTACCTCCTTAGGAGCGCGGCGGTGGCGCGGCGGCCGCGTAGGTGTGGAAAAAGATTGCCAACTTAGATTTTCTAGCATAATATTTATGGTACTACCAGTGCCTACGAACAAGAACATAATTTAGCAACAATGATTTGTCTATCGATGTCACGTTAAAATTTACGTCATCTGTATGTGACCATAAATGACGTGTGTGTGCGTTATTTTATCATACCACAACGGTATATTTTTCTCCTCTAAAGTTATGGAATTCCTTATTTTTGGTAGGATAAACATCCTAGGATGGAGTAGGTTTATTTCAGTTTAAAGCCTAGTCTGCCAAATTCGGTTCGACCTTCGACTCTCCAAAGCTTTCAGCAAATATAAAAAAAAATCCATCTCCAGATGCATTTTCTGGGATTTGGATGCGATCCGTTCGGTCTACAACAGCCCGTATATCTCAGTCCTTAGCATTTTACAAAGATATTCGTTCTGGTCGAACGATAGTACCGGTGTCTCCCGCAGGTGCAGCCCGCTTGGAGCGCGGGATACCAAGAGCCCCTCTACTATCGCTCACAATTATTTGCACCTAACTTATCTCACCTTCGAACGTTACTGTCTTGAAAAAATGAATGTAAGCTTATAAGAAACGTCGAGTTTCTATGTACCTAGGTAGATTAAGAATTAAAAAAAAATATTATGTTTGAGGCAGTTTCTTATTGTGAAAGTCTAGTCTTCTCAAGCATATTGAAAAACTATTCCGGGAACATTAACTTTGCGTAGCTGGAGCTTAATTTTGTTTCCCCAACAGGTTAGGCTCGGATCGCAATGGGTAGGCATTGTTGTCCCTTTTGCTGCGATTGAGTTCAAGCATTTAGCTTAATCCCCATCTATGTGACCTGATTTCTACGAAGATTTGTGGATAATTTGATAATCTAGGTAGTTAATATCGAATACGTTAACACATCATGTCGTTGGTTCTCGCATTAGGAACTTACCCGAGTAATTGCTTGTAATATAATAGCAAATTTGGTGGGAAAATAGTAAATCAGCAGTCATTATTGACATGAGGTTTATTGTAAGATTTTGATGCGTATATTGCTAATGGAAAACTTGACATATACGAATCAAAACCTATAACAAAAACTTATGTAAAATATGACTGGGTTAATGGGAAATGTGTAAATATTAAAGTTTTGAAATCACTTCCACCGGTTTTGATTCTCATCATTCCTGTGAAGCTATGCGGGTCGGTGCCTACCTAACAAATTACAGAGGCGTCTGTCCCTAACTAATGGCCAAGTTCTAGCTTGCAATAATGATGTCTCTGTGCCGCCACCCCGCCCCGCCCCCGCGGCCGCAGCCGCAGCCGCGCTGACGGTCCTGTCTTGAGAGTTTTAAATGAACCAATTAGTAGCTTTCACGCACCTTGAATAATTAGAATTGACCTTTTGTTCGGGATCGTGCCCCGCCACGCCCCACCCCGCCCCGCGCTGCTGCCCTCATTTGAACTGAAATGCCATGGGCCTGCTGAATGTTAATTCCCTGTGGTTTTGCGGTTTACGCTCAGAGGGGACGTCATTTAGGTTTTCGAAGCTGTATCTTGGTTGTAAAATTAAATAAGTAAATTTTTAGGGTTCTCTACCTCAAAGGAGGAAAAAACAGACGTCTGTCAAGACCCTTTTTCTCAGAAACGGGTAGAGGTATCAAGTTGAAATTAATATCAAATACACCGTTACGTTAATATCAAATACGTTTCCTCGGAGGTGTAAATAATTTAAAAGCTTCTAAGTCAACGCACAAACAAGATACGGTCAAATATGTCACATATTTTGCTACTGGCAAATGAAATCAAAACCTATAGGGTATTTCCCGTTAACCTAGAATGATGAAATTTGGTAAGAAGCAAGGTCTTACAGCATAAGTAAAGGAAAAAACCCGAAAATTGTAAAAGTGTCAAATTTTTATACTCGCGAACTCACTCAAATCAAATCAAAACCTATAGGGTACTTTCAGTTGACTTAGAGTAATGTTTGGCAAGAAGCAAGGTCTCACAGCACAAGTAAAGGAAACATCCGAAATTTTTTTTGTAGCTATGTCAAATAATAAATATAATTTTGTATATTTCAACTGCACGAATGGCTGAAAGTCAAACCATTGGTGTAGTTTTTATTCAGGCGTTTCGTGATTTTCAAAAACACAATTATTTTTATACATACATAATACAAATATATTGTGTTATGGCACGGAGCCCTCGGTGCGCGAGTCCAACTCGCACTTGGCGACTTTTTTGTTTGTTGGTTTTACTTTACTTACCTAATCCGTTCCACAGTGGCACCGAATAAATACACAGTGGTTCCAAATATGTATGCTGAAAACTCACCACAGGACTACGTTTCGCGATTTCTTCCTTATTCCCTGGGTTCTAAGATTCAGTGAGCCGACCGTAGCAATAAGGTACAATGATATAATCCAGAACCCTCTACATTGTCGATGGTCGATCTTTTGGCGAACACTTGCCATTTCAGAATTCCTGATTTCTTATAAGTACTTTTATTTCTTTACTCTGATATTTCGGTTACAGCTTATAGTCGACAATTTACTGTTCTTCTATAATATTGTGATTTCATTGTAAAGTTTTATTCCCAGATAAATTCTGTATCTTATGTTTCTGTCTGAGACGAGATAGAATACATTATTAGCTATTCTTGCACTCCCTCCTACGCGTTTAGCCTTCGTTCAGTTGCACACCGAGACACTCACTCGCTCACTGAAGATAAATTAGAGCAAAAATGGCATTTCAAGATGTCGCTGACAGGTGCCTAGTTAAACTCAAGTGGCAGTGAGCATGGCACATCAGCCGAAGAGACGGCGACCGTTGGAGTAACCATGTACCTAGTAAAAGTGGCGACCGTAGACAAGAAATTTTACTGTGGGAAGAAGACCACCCGTCTGTTGTGACGACGACATCAAGTACGTCTCGGCGGAAAGCAGTGGGTTCCGGTTTCGCTGAAGGCCGGGTGGACTGGAGGAAAATTGGAGAGGCTTATGTCCAGCAGTGGACGTATACACGCTGACTGATAATGTCGGTATGTAAATCGTTATGCCTTCAATACATTCTAAGGATTTTATTTATATTTAGTTTTATTATCCAATAAAACAAATTATTATTAATAAATTATTTTAATTATTAATTTAGTAATTTTTAGGTTTAGATTTAATTATTTATAAGTATTTTATAATAAAAATAAAATAAGTTATATCACAATAAAAATTAATTTAAATTTCGATCAGAATAGTTCAAAACAAAGGCTCTACTTAATGGCTTAGGTTCCTTTCCGCTGGAATTTCCTCGGAGCAACGGAGATAAGACGAAAAACATAAAAATACACTATTGCGGGTCGATCAAATGCGGACTCTATTGTCGTGGCCTGAAGGTAGTTTTTCATCATGCTTTTGAGAGAGGAAGAGCAGCGTTCGTATATTCTCGCGGAGTGTGTCAGCAATGCGCATTGTTGGCATTCGTCGGGCAGACCGCGTGCCAAAAATATTTTTAGTGTTTGTAGCGTAGTAGTAGGCAGGCAGTAGCGTACACATCCTCATATTATATGTACCTAAGCGGCTATACTTGTGGCTGGGGAAATGCGATGAGGGAGATGCATATATGTACCTACATTTTGCTTAATGAATTTTTTTGTATGCATTACGATCTGAAGGTGTTAGTTTTCTTTGAAAATTTAAGGCTAAGTAGCATTTAAAGTTGTACAGAATTTTTACGGAAAGTGCTAAAATGTTTTACAATACCTTCAAAGAAATAAACACTCGTATTTATAGAATATATTTATTATGTTTAACTCAATAGTTTTTGTTTTTGAACTTAGTATGAAGTTCGTACACTTTGATACAACAAATAAATCGGCCGAGTGCGAGTCGAACTCGCGCGCCGAGAGTTCCGTATCGCCATGTCATGGTCAGCGCCACTCACTTCATCTATGGCGTGTTTTATGAAATGCTTCATATAAATTAATATTCATAATTAGTTAAAAGCTTCATACTCTTTTCGGTAGATGGCGCGCATACACTTTTTAGTTTCTTATATGGGGACCCCGTGAATTTTTTACTTTTTCTTATTTTTATTATTTGTTGTTATATTGGCCATAATAAATAAGATAACACATATTCTGTGAAAAATTCAACGGGCTACCTATTACACGGTTCAAGAGATAACAGCCCTCGGACAGACGGACATACAGATAGACAGACGGCGTAGGTTTAGTAATATAATAGGAACCCTAATAAAGCACGCACCTTGCGTAGCGAGCGGAACTTCTATTCATTCTATATTTTATGTTTCCCAATAGGTTGCATGCAAACTTCTCAGAATGCTACACGTATGTTTAAATTAAATTACTAGTAATGTCACAAATACCACCACTTACTCTATTTAGAAGTTTGTATAATTTCTAAACGCATTTTCAGTCATTTTAATTTCTCACGCTTCTTAGCTTCTTTTATAGGAAACGCCGCCGCCTGAAAGCTTCCCATTGTCGCAGGACTCTTTCAAAGCGAAAATAAAATCCATTAGAGAAGAAAAAGTATATTTATAAAGGTGGATTTTCATAACGGCGCGGCGGCGCGGCGGAGGGGCGGCTCGTGGTGAGGCAGTGCGGCGGCGCGGCGGTGGGCCGGTGCGGTGCGGAGGCGGCTCTGTGTTGCGTTGCGTTGCGTTTACTCAAGCGCAGAATAAATAATAAGAGTTTGAATTGTAGGCGTCAATGAGCATTCCTACCGATAATAATACAGGGTGTATCAGGATAGGTTTGAGAAACTTCAGGAATAGAAAGTACTCATTATTAGAAGAAAAAAATCCTTATCACTCAAATCGAGTATCTATCTTCCCGGTTTCAGAACCTATCTCCTCACGGTGTCTCACTTCGGTCTAGTCATGACAATATTTTAGCTATCTCCTCTCATAAAACTGGTTTTTATAACAACTCATTTTCTGTTCACGCAGCTCGACTGTGGAATTCACTACCACACTTTATCCGACATTGTAAATCGCTTCCCTTATTCAAAAAACACCTAAAACTGTATTACCTCTGTCAATGTGAAGTAAAAACCTAAAAAACAAAAACCACTTTTGTTTCATACTTACCTGGATGGACAAGTATGTATGTATGTATATTTATTTGTATATAATATTCTATATATTTAGTAATTTATATGTATTAAACATGTATGGCTTATATTTTACTAGCATGTAATTATATGTATGTATTAATAAGTATTCTTATTATTAAATTTATCTCCAATTGTCACGCAACTCTTTTGCTACTACCTACTTACATTACACTATATTATCGAATCTCAAACTTCCAAAGGTTGACTGTAAGAAATCTCTGTAAGGGATAAGTCCGCCTTTGCACCTTATGTAAACTTTCCAATGTATTTGTTACTGTTTAATGTTTACTGGAGCAATAAAGAATTTTCTATCTATCTATCTATCGAAATTCCGTTGTTTTTTTGGTCATACAAAAGTTGGAAATTGTAATAAAAACTCGATGGACAGTGAGACTGGAGAGTGCAGTGAACTAATTCAGTCCTCTTTTTCTTTTGAGGTCATTGAACTTTCAGTGTTTGGAATTTACCTACACGCAGTTCAATTGTACTAGTTATGTATGCAACCTACCCATTTTTATTCATGGGTTAGAATTTATTTTTTATTTAATAAAGGCGGACGTTAACCATCCACCAAATCTTGAAGAATAGATTTTCACCAAAAAGTACTGTAAAATGATCGAATCTGGGAAAAAGTTTCAGAGCTTTTCGTCTTCAAATATGGCCCATATTCGAACCCTGAAGTTTCGAAAACCTATCCTGATACACCCTGTATAATAATATGTATGTGTACATAAACGCGTACACATCCTTATACGCATGCATACTTAGGTCGTTCGTTCGTAGCCATATATCCCCGAAATATTTCTATATTGACATAATACTTTATTTTGTCACCCTCCAAGAATGTCACAGGGCAAGAAAACGCGCCACGCGGCGGCCGGCCGCCGATCGCTGTTCTATGTGTAATGTACATACCTAATCTTCTATTATTCTCCTATCAATATATAGTGTTATAGAGCGTTTCATCAAAGAATTCCCTTCCCCGTTCTGTTGGTAGAGCTTAAACTAGTGTTGCCAGATTGTGAAGATTATATTACCTAATAATTTAATCGGTATTTATCGTATAATAAATACGGTAAATACCGATAATTACGGGTAAATCTGTACACATAGCAAATCTAGATTATACAGCAGCTACACGTAATTCATCACAAGCTCGTCCTCTACCTCCGTTGTTTCTGTCAATTTGTCGCATCGCACCATTCGCACCATGCGACCTGCAATCTTTGCGACCGCCGCGCCCGCCAGGCCGCCACCGACCGGTCGTCGTCTGGCTGGTCGCACGGCTGCTGGCTGGAGCGTGGCGGGTCGTGACTCCGTGACGTCACATTGTTGCGCACCGACCGAGTGCACCTTAATTAACGTATGCAAACAACATGACGTCATGGTGCAGTTCAATGTCCGGAATTCGTGCCGCGTGTGCATGACACGCATGCCGAACTTATCAAGTACTTACTGATGGACCCTTAGTACTTCCGCTCACTCATTTGGGTAACTAGGGTTAACTTGCATTTTAATTGAATATAAAAGCGTTTGCTCTTTTTCCCTCGCTTTTTCCACATATAATAAACTGTTCGGTATTTTGTAACAAAGCCCGGTGGTGTCGCTACATGTACTACTTATGCACCTCGTATGAGGCTTCAAAATACTAGGTAGGTACCTACTTAGAATTTAATTTATAGCAGTATATTGTCAATCAGTACAGGAGGAGAATCTGCGACCTCAGCGACACTTAAGGGTCGAATACTCACTTAGCTCGACCTACTTCTGGAAGAGCGTAAGTAAAACAGTCAATTAATGTATTTAAAAAAAATTAAGGGAGTATTGACAATTCAGGCATATGATATTCAGAAATGCAAATATTTCCAAAACATATTTCCAAGAATTTGTTACCTGAGTCAGTTACGCCCAAATTTCGGTATTTGAACATGACAAAAATTAATGAAATAAAATGTTATGCTTGCTTTGAAGTGCGTGCGATGCCCTTGAATATGGCGACTGTCGTTCTTAGCCTTATATTCATAGTGCATCTGACCTCTGGCAACATTGCCCTTTTACCTGTAAGTGTGATGTTAAAATAGATCACACTAGCTTCACCGCTTATCCCTTGGCCGTGCACAATCTCTGCTACCTATCTATAGAATCTTACTTGCAAAGCAAAACCAAGGGTCTTAAGAGCAGACCGAGGTAAGTCACGTGATCGCATGTTAGGTATTTGAACAAAATATCGCTGTCTCCAGTCGTCCACCGGCCACGCACGGCCGTGTTTGTGTGTATTTGTGAAGGTTTGGGGGAGCGGGCGGGGGACACCACCGTACGCCCCGCCCGCGTCCCGCGCCTCCGCACAGCGCCGCCGCGCCGCCGCCGCCGCCGCCGGGCCGGTCGAGCGAGAAGTTTTGCAAATTGCAACTCCTGTGCAGTTTTCGTTCGCTAAATCAGTTGCGTGCGTTGCGTTCGAAATCGAAACTCCACCAAATATACTGGTTCACCAACATGGAACTAAACTTTACACCTCGCAAAGGAAAGAAGCGTCATCTGATAGGTACTGACTACAGGCCATCGAACAAAAAAAGATAAAGTTCTGCAATATTGTATGATTATTATTATCAGGTACAGCTTCACATCACAGAGAGGAAGTTTGCATTCTTTATCGTATGGACAGAACAAGGACTCGAATACCTTTTAATTTTGGGAGATGAGTATGATTACAAAACTGGAACTTTTTTATCACAAATGTATGCTAAAAGAAATAATTGACCCCAGAAAGCCACGCAAAATGTGTATTCGAGGTTTAGACGATGAATCGGACGATGATAGATAACCTGTAATAGTCCGTAAGCCCGCTCCAAAATTGCCTACGTCATATGACATCACGATAAAAATGCATGGCACACGGTCGGAAAAGTTGAGCTGAGCGAGAATCAGAAGATTATCGCACCTAAAATTTGCCGGAAGTTTGAGAAAATCCTTCACTTCCGGTCAAAATTTTAAGGTTATATTTACGTCATATGACATCATTACGAAACTCGTGGCATCATTTAGCCGTGTTATTGTAGAGAGAGTAAACATAAGTCTGTCTGTTCTGAAGTGGCCGGAGATAATTGAAAGACTGCACCAAAGATGGTCACTGGATACATTTTCCTACGCCATGAGACATCTTGACGAAAATTATTATAAAAGTATTGAAATAATAGTGTTTTTTAAGAATAAATAAGTCTGTCAAGCCATATCTGGCCGGAAGTATTTTAAAAGTAATTTTTTAACTGCTAGGTGAACGAATTATGTTAATTGCGCAAAATTTAACAAATTATAATCGATTAAGGCGAGAATAAGGGTCAAAAAATTAAGGAAATTATTGAGATATTGGTAAAGATGAAAAATCTGTAAAAAATATATGTTATGTATTGTTCTTTAAATTAACAAACGTAGCGAAAAAAAATATATTTTACTACTTTGGAAAGGTATAAATAAATCTCCAAAAAATTACGAAAAGTACGAAAATTGTACTTTCTAGTTAAATTATCTTGAGAAACATCAATTGTTTCAATACAAGACCCTCATAGAAATGTAGATAATATTTTTCCCTATAATCGTAGCGAAAAAAAATTTTGTTTTTCATCTTTCCAACACGTTAAATATAATAAATAGTGTGATTTTCGCGCAAACGTTCTTCCTCCTCCTTACAATGAGACAGTAACAACAGTTGGCATCTAAAAAGGCCAAATAGAAGGTTTATGCAACGTAAAATTATTTGTACAAGGACACACTCACGACAACTTCCCATCACTTATAATGAGAGCTCTCTGCGCTGATGTGGTTCTCCGGAAGGATGTATTCAAGGAACATCAAGCTGTCGAAGTAGTGTATGGTGGCCCCATGGCACCGTTGAAAATTTCATGCCATTCCCTCAAGGTGGCGTCAGTCCCACCAGTGAAGCTTTTCGAATATTTTGATCCACATTGTCGACTGATTGCCACAAAGTCCCGTCGATATTCTGAAGCTGAGCTGTGCTTTCATTACTAGAGAAGTACAAACGTTACTCGAGGACGGCATTATTGAGAATAGCTCTTCATCATGGCGAGCTCAAGTTCTGATAACAACGAACCAAAACCATAAGAAAATAATGGTTATTGACTATTCGAGAACTATCAATAAATTCACACAGCTTGAGGCATATCGTCTGCCAAACATTGAGGACGTAGTTGACAAAGTCGCTCAACACCACGTATTCAGTATAATCGGCCTACGCAGCGCTTACCACCAGATACCGATCACCGAAGAAGATAGGCTTTACACAGCATTCGAGGCGGCCGGAAATTTATACAAATTTAAGAGGATCCCTTTCGGTGTCACTAATATCGTAGCTGCCTTTCAACGGGTAATCGATAATGTCATCAGAGAGAAAGCATTACAATCTGTGTATTCTTATCTTGACGATATTGTAGTGTGTGGCTGCGATAAAGCTGATCACGACCGGAAATTAAGGAAATACATGCAAACTATTGAGGAGTGCAATTTAACAATAAATGAAGCAAAAAATTTCCTCGGACTATCAAAGATAAAACTTATCGAATATTTCCCTCGGAGCGTCCCTTTCCCAAGCCGGCAGACCTGTAGCTTTTTTTCCAGAACAATATCTGACACTTCTTTACTATCATTTTATTTGATTTACGTTTTGTTTATAGACGTCCAGAGCTACCAACCTTGCGGTTACAAAATCCAGACGTCTACACCTGCACTCTTGCGAGTACAGATCATATCATCAGTATGCCAGATCGAGGCCCCATAGCTGTACCGTTCTTCCGAAAAAATCCCATGGGAAATACACAGACTGTGACCTTTCTCCAGCCGATCCGAGCCACCACCCGAAGGAACCCCCGGCCGAAGCTGAGAGCCGGGGGTGAAGCCTTCACTGCCACTGGGGTCCGCACCCTATCCAACCACAGCCTGTGCCCAGGGCCTCAGCGTTTTGTGCTAGCCGCAGCTTTTCTTTTCACCAGCTATGTATATGCGTGGAAGTGCATATGACCACCACCAAAGTGACCGCTCACTGCCGCACAGTGTACTATTTGCGCCGAAGTTAAGCCAAGATTTCTGCAAAGTAAAGGAACATTGATCAGGGCTACTGCCCCATTTGAGAGGTTGGCATTGAATTTCAAAGGCCCTATTCCATCGAATACAAGAAACAAATACATGCTCACTGTCGTCGATGAATATTCCAGGTTCCCCTTTGCCAATCCCTGCTATGACTTAGCTACAGTTATCAAATGTCTGAACAAATTGTTCTTCCTATTCGGAATGCCCGCATACATCCACCCACAGCGATCGATGTGGTTCATTTATGTCTGCTGAACTAAAACAATACCTACATTCTAAAGGAGTCGCTACAAGCCGAACTACAGCAGCAAATCCAAGAGGAAATGGACAAATAGAACGCTATAATGGAATAATATGGAAAACCATACAATTGTCACTGAAAAGTAAAGGCATGCCTATAACAATGTGGGAGAAAGTGGTTGCCTAAACTCTACATTCAATTCGTTCCTTACTGTGTACTGCAACCAATTGCACTCCTCATGAGAGAATGTTTGTGCACTGTCGTCGCTCGAGTAATGGAGAATCAATCCCAGAACGGCTGTCTACACCTGGACCGGTTCTCATGAAGCGTGTTTTCAGAACAAGTAAATACGAACCTTCAGTAGATGAGGTCGAGCTAATTGAAGCGAATCCTTCCTACTCATATGTAGACTAAACTAAGAGACGGAATCAAGACTACTGTTTCAAACAGAAATCTTGCGCCTTATGAAGGCAGAGCCGAGATAGATCCATCAAAAATGTTATTAGATTTGGAGTCCTATGATACAAGTGATGTTGCCCCTGATCCCAAAGCAAACTACCTTTTAAAATCGACAATTAAATGACTATAAAGATCAAACAAACGTTGGCTAACAAAAAATAGGTACTACGCGACTTTATTTTTACTAGATTAGTAATTATTTCTTTCATACTATCTATACCCAACACGACGGATGAGTCGACAATCCTTATTAATCGATTATAATTTGTTAAATTTTGCGCATTTAAAATAATTCGTTCACCTAGCAATTATAAAAAAATCACTTTTAAAATGCTTCCGGCCAGACATGGCATGGCAGACTTATTTATTCTTAAAGACACTATATTTAAATACTTTTATAATAATTTTCGTCAAGATGTCACATGACGTAGGAAAATGTGACCATCTTTGGCGCAGTCTGTCAAGTACTTCCGGTCACTTCAGAACAGAGAGACTCATGTTTACTCTCACTACAATTACACGGCTAAATGATGCCACGTGTTTCGTAATTATGTCATATGACGTAAATATAGCCTTAAAATTTTGACCGAAAGTGAAGGATTTTCTCAAACTTCCGGCCAACTTTAGGTGCGATAATCTTCTGTTTCTTGCTTAGCACAACTTTTCCGAGCGTGTGCCATGCATTTTATCGTGATGTCATATGACGTAGGCAATTTTTGAGCGGGCTTACGGACTTTAACGGTCATGACGGTCGTAATATATTATATTCAACTGACGTGCTCACTGTTTTATTGTACACCTTTATTGTATTATTTTATTTCGATTCATTTAGTTTTCGATATGTTATAATTAATAATTAATTTAGGTTTTGTAGGTTATAGTTAATTTCTTCATTTGTATTTGAGTGAATAAAACAACATTTTATTTTTTTTATTCACATACACAAAAAAATTTGATAAGTCAAATTCCTTTAGTAAAATATATAGAAGGTTCCGTAAAGGTACAGTACCTTGTCACACTTACTAGATTACTGCGCACCGTTTTGAACACTTTACGTTCTGAGTGAACGCTATTGTGACAAAGTTCTACATATATAATTGGTTTTTTAATGTGATCCGGTATGGGTGGCTGAGTCGGAGGGGCCAAAGCGCATGCTCCGACCAGCCAATATCACCTCCGAGAAGGTAGGTGCCATACTGGAGACTTCCCTGGATTGCTGGCTATACTGGACTAGAGGAGAACACAACCGAGGCTGCTATGCGGCCATCTTACATCCAGTACTGTGGTACCAACCCAGTCGGCTACAATTTGAGCCTACCACCTAGTAAGGGGCAAGGGAAGGGACCTACAGTTTTACACCGGTTCCGAACGGTGAAGCAGCAGGTGCAGGTATGCACGTAAGTTTTTTCGTCAGAAAAAACTCATTGGTACACGCCGACCGGATTCGAACCTCGGACCTCTCGCATGAGAAGCCGATGCCCAAACCACTCGGCCACCCGCCGCTTTATAATATTTCTAACTCGGAAAGAAATCATCACATCTCATAAAATACTTTACTATAGGTAGGTACCTACTTAATTTAATTTAATTGTATAAATTCGAAAGAAAGAAAGAAACCTGGAAAGTAACGCATACAGCTTCTCCGTTCCGTCGTCGTGGGTAAATATTAATACATTTACCAGAATTTAAGCCTCTGATTACAATTCTAATACCATTTGTAGCATTGGGTGACATCAGTATTATCAGACGGTCGGATGGACGAACTGACATTGAACTGAGACTAATAGGTTTCTGATTTTACTTACGGAACCCTAAATATTGAGATATTTCGGGATATATTGTTCATTTCCCGCAGAAGGGGCTGAAAATATCTGCACATCGATGACATAGTTCACATCACTAAGATTTATCGCTATCGATAACATTGGGGTACAACACTATGGCTTAGAGTTATCTCTGTGTGTGTATTGTGTGTCTCTACACCCTCCCCCGTGCTCGTACCTCACCGAAACGTGTAATAGGGACAGCTGCACGTTCTCAGCGAATATATCTACAAATTACAACAAAATTAGTGTTTCGGCTCTCACGTTTTCTACCCCCCTAAACCTTATCCGATTCTTACGATTATTTTTTTGTTGTAATAAGGACAGTCAAATCTACGTACCTGTCTTTTTTATTTCTTCGATATACAAAGTAATAATTAAATACAGCTTAATGAACTTCATGTCATAAAAAAATTTAAAATTCCAATTTTTTCGTTATTAAAACCAATTTATAGCTCGGGTCTCGTATATTTTATCAAAATAAAAAAAAGACAGGTACGTAGATTGGACTGTCCTTATTACAACACCAAAAAATCGTCGGAATCGGTTAAGGTTTAGGGGGGTAGAAAACGTGAGAGCCGAAAGACGATTTTGTATGGAGCAATACAACCTCGGAACAGTCTTAAGGAAGCGAGACGACGCACAGTGGGGCGATACCGTAAAAAATGGGACATAGGATAATAAAATTTTTTTATTTTTATTTCTGAAATTTAAGTACGCTAAATTAATCTACCCATCATTAGAAATAACATTCATAGATTCATGTTTTCTCATTTAAGCCTTATTTTTCGAGATATACCACTTTTTATTAATTTGTACTATGGAAATTGGGTAACTTTATTTTTTTTCTCGAAATGCTTAAAATAGCTAGACCCGTGGTTACTAAATAATGATTCCCCAAGGTAAAAAGATTATTACTGTGTAAAAACCGTATCCGACGACGTCCGACTTTTCCGTATAATGCCATTTTAATATTATAATAACATTTATTCCTGCAAAGCTCACCTTTATTCTTTTTTTTTTTTTTATTGAAACTGACACGGTTGGCTACATCACCTACAACGTCCGTGATGTCAGCCCATAGCACCGGGTGAACTAGATGCCATGTCAGTGCTTCCCCCTTTGATCGTGCCGGCTACACTGAACTGGTCGGAGAACACAAACTATTTACATAGCCGTTTCGACCGACGTTTCATTCAGTGCGGTGGTACCAACCCGGGCGGGTTAAACCCTACCACCAAGTAAGATTAGGAGGGAAGGGACCTACAGTTTTACGAGGAATCCGCTCGAATTACGAGGAATTCACTATATTCGTAACTTTCAGCTATATTCAAATAACAAATATTGTTTATTTGCATTGGATGTATATATTTGTATTTTAATGGTAAATATATTTCTCCATATCACCTATATATTTGAACTTGATGAAAATGTTTAATTTTTTTTTTAATGAAAGCGCGATGGCGCTGAGGCACCCAGAAGGTGACAAACGACGCCCATCTAATTAACTTTGTACCTTTAGTTTCATTGGTCTATTTTGATAATAATCTACGGAGCCGCTATTATCGGCTGCTATACTTACTTATAATATCTCTTATAAATGCTTACCATTATATTAGGAATATTTTCAACTTCGCGAGGATTAGCGGATTAGGGATATTTATGTGAATTGTCACGTATTTCCATGAAAGCTCTCGAAGAAACAATTACACTGCATTGCTAATTGTTATCTACTTAACAAGGATTAACGATATACCAGGAATACTGCAAACTGTGCGAACTAATTAGCAGTATTCATTAGTGAACAACACAATCAATCTGGCACTCAGTCTGCTCCAGTCGTTTGCACGAGTCAGTCTTCATACCCGTGCTTTACATATTTAAAACTATTCAATACGAAAACATGGAGTCTTTTGTTAATAACATTGATATTTACGTGTTTATGAGAAATTGTGACAGTTTTCTGAATTACGCGGTATTGGTTGCCGCTATTGCCTCAATAGTTAGTGTAAATTTGCCCGAAGAGACACAAGTGAAAGAATTTTGTCGTAAATATTGTTACAATCTACACAAACGATGGGTGAAGTCAAGCTACAACGAGGAACGTTTTCTACAGAAGAATCGAGAATGGTTGGACTCGGCCATCAAGTGGCCCGAATTCGTAAAGAAACAACTGCCTTCAGCGAGTAGCGACCTCGCGGATAACCAAAAGGTTTGCACTTCTCAAATAATTTCTCCGGGACCATCGACAGCGCCTCCTATCTTTGTAGCATCTTCACATAAATCATCGCCGAGAAAACCATTTGAAAGTTTAGGAGCCAAACAAAAGCGAAGAAGAACCGAAGACATTCGCACAAACTATACATCGCAGGAACTAGCATTTGCGACCAAAATGCGTTTGAAGGCAAATGGGAACGAGGACCTGGGGAAAGTTTTGGACCATTTGCTTCAGAATCCAGGCGAAATCGAAAAAGTCAAAGAATTCATTGAAAAAAAGGAGTCCAAGACTATTTATTCATCTGAAAAAGCACTTGCGATTTTGGTGTCTTTAAAGCTATCAAGATGGCAATATATAACTTTAAGAGACATGGCTAAGGAAGAAGGTTCCGACCTCTATCCATCTTATTATAAAATTCAACATGCGAAAATTGAGTGTTACCCCCCAAAACAGGACATTGAAGTTACCGAAACACAGGCCAAAATTAAACTGCAAGCGCTTTTGGACCATACTGCAAAAAGAATTTTGAAAGTGGCGAACCGAAACCTCACAGGCTGCCAGCTAACATTAACAAGCAAGTGGGGATTCGATGGCGCTTCTGGCCAAAGTACATATAAACAAAGATTTCAAGAACTGAACGAAGGAGACGACTCAAGCATTTTCATGGCAAGTTTGGTTCCTATAAAACTGGTTTATGGAGACGAAGTGATCTGGGAAAATGAGACGCCATCTTCGACGAACTACTGCCGTCCTATCTTCTTCAAATTTATGAAGGAGACAATCGATAACGTGAAAAGTGAAATGGCTACCATAGAATCCGAAATACGAGATCTCAAAACCAGCGATTACGAAGGCGTTTTGATTGAGCATTCGTTAATTATGACGATGATCGATGGTAAAATTACGTCGATTATCTCCGGTACCTCTAATCAGTCATGTGATATTTGCAGAGCTAAACCGTCTGAGATGAATAACGTTAATATAATTAAAAGTAAAGAAGTAAACACAAATATGTACCGGTTCGGACTATCTACGTTGCATGCCTGGATTCGATGCATGGAATGCCTTCTCCATATTGCATACCGCATGGATTTTCAGCAGTGGTCGGCCAAAGGTAATAATAAAGAAATTATGACCGAGAAAAAAAAACAAATTCAAGATAATTTCAGGAAAGAAACTGGTTTATTGATCGACGTGGTAAAACAAGGTTCAGGAACCACGAACGATGGCAACACTGCAAGGCGCTTTTTCCAGAATCCCGAGCAAACTGCCTCTATTACCGGTCTCGATAAGGATTTAATTAATAGATTCGCGGTGATCCTTAAGGCCATCTCCTCGGGAGAAAAAGTTTGCACTCAAAACTTTGAAATCTATGCTCAAGAAACAATTCAACTTTATATATCATTGTATAGCTGGTATCATATGCCAGCAAGTGTTCATAAACTTTTATTCCATGGATCTGAAATAATAAAGCATTTTAACGTAATTCCAATTGGCATACTCTCCGAAGAGGCATCAGAAGCAAGAAATAAAGATTTCAAGAAGTACAGGGAACACTACTCTCGAAAATTCGATCGCAAATCGACTAATCAAGACATTCTCAACAACTTGCTCGTATCGTCGGATCCATATTTGTCTAGTATGAAGCCAAAACTTCAAAAACAAAAGCAGCCCTTATCCAGTGAAGTGCGACATTTGCTAATTATAGACGATAAAAATAAGGAAAATATTGAATTTATTGATACCAGTATTATCTGTGTTCAATCGGATGTGGAGGATGATGATGATTCTGACGCTGAAGACGCTTTAGGTTGTTCCAGTGATGAAAATGAAAATTTGTAGAAATATTGAGTAAATAAATTGTAATAAAAATAGGAAGCTTTATGTACTTTAAAAATATTTATTTAAAAGTTATTAAGTATGTTTTATTTTAAGGTTTTTGTAAGATTGAAATAAGATTTTTTCTCAGAAATATGTAGTTTGAATTTCTTTTTGTTATGCACGATAAACATACTTCAGAAAATTACTTTTATTCTTGACCATAATTTTTATTGATAGTTGGTATTTTTACATTAAATAGGCTCCGTTAAAAGCCATGGGTATTTGGGTAATAATGTATTATTACTTTGAAAACTTTTATTATTACTTTTAATAATGTATTATTACTTTTCTCATCATTAATCACTATTCTTAATGTTGATGTTATTAATTTTATACTTTGAAGTAGGTTTATAATATACTTTGACGGGGGCAATTTTTTGCCTAATTATAATAAATTATAGTAAGTTTGATATATCGAAGTGTGCAGAGCCACCAAAATGACGAAATGAAAATACACAACGATATATATAACTTATAATAAGTTAATAATTCGGTAAGTTCCGTAAATACAAAAATATATGTAGTTAGTTAAATATGTAGTAATTTATATATGTTTAATTACTATCGCCAGATTAATTTGTAATATTTTATGCAAATATGCGCCGTCTGATTGATTGTATTTTGTGTGTAATAAACGTACCATTCCACTACAATAATTTTATTCAGATTAGACTACTCAACTTGAAGAATCATTATTAAGTAACCACAGGTCTAGTTATTTTAAGCATTTCAATAAAAAAAGTTACTAAATCTCCATTGTACAAACTATTGAAAAGGATTATAACACCTTAACAGAAAATCTCTGAGAACAAAATGTATTCACATATTCAGTTTTCCACATATCCCAATTTTTTTTACTAAAGAATTTTCAATGTGATATATCTAAAAAATAACAATTGAAACCGAAAATATGGAAGAGTAATACTAGTTACAAGAAATTGTATTTTTTAAAGTTCAAATTGCTATATCTCAGAAAATAAGACTTAAAATGGAAAATTTCTAAGAATAAAAGTAGTTTGTAATCATTAAGAGAATATATTAACATACTCACTTTTTACTATATTATAAATGTTTTTATAAGTGCTTATATCTCGGAAAATAATTTTTTTATCAAAAAATCTCACAGAATGAAAGTTGTTCGTAATTAATAGTAGAATCTATTTGCGTAGTCATTTCGCCCTATGTCCCGGTTTTTGCGGTATCGCCCCACTGTGCGACGGATGCGAACCCCTCCTTTATCAAATTTTCATAGTGAATTTGAGGCGTATTATGCTAAATCGCAACTTCCCGCACGTAGCATTCTTCTTTGTCTGGCCTGGATGTGTGCGTGAGCTGCGTAACCTCGTGGTTGATTCATTGATATTCGGAAATTGTCGACTGACCGTAATTTACATAAATTGAGACACTCGTTTGGAATACAGCAACTGGATTATAAAACCCTTATTGACATCAATCGGCACACCAGGAAGCGTTGGAGCTGTGGGACCGCGGCCCCGCGGCTGTTTAAACTTCGAACCCTGTAAACAAGTCAATAAACCGTATCGCTCTGCCAATGTTTAAACTGTCTCGGTCAAACGGACGAGATCCAATTCAAAAAATCCTTTTAAATCCAGCGCTCAAGCAAGATAACGAGAGCGGACTCTCGTGAGAAGCGTTGGATACATTTTCTTTGTGCAGAATCGGCATCGTGTCCAACAGGCAAACTCGCCGTAGCATGTCGTCCAGTAGAGGTAGAGTGATAGACTGTTGTAGAGCGACATAGGTAGGACGCTCGCATCGTGTGCTGGTGCATCGTGACGCCGCACAGAGAAATAGGACGGTTGGGAGCCGGAAAACGACCTTTGGCTCTAGTAATGTGACCCAGCCCGGTCGAGGATAATTCAGTTGAAATCGGCCTGCACCACTTTTCGTTTCCGATAATATTGCCCCAATTCACTACTTCTATGTATCAAGCCAAGTAAGGTTACTTCACAGTTCTAATAAACCAGGCGCATAAATGGATTTAATAGCAACTCCCATTGCCTCTGAGCTCTGAGAAAAACGCCGATTTTGAGTAACGCTTGAGTAAATAAAAACGTAAAGTTCCCGAAAGAAAATGCATAAATATGTGAAATGCTGCATACATCTAACCTGTACTCAGTAAATGAAACTCTTAGTACTCTGCATATGCAAAGCATTGTTTCTCTTAGATAATTCTTGCATACATTAGGACTATGTATTTATACGGATAATCATTAAACATCTTCGGTGTGATATACGCGTATGCTATATGTCAAAAAATATTTATTATCCCACGAAAGGTAATATACTGACGTTTCTCGGAAGCCACGGCGTTTCATAAATCGGCGTATGTAAACACGGTAGTTGCGTTACCTACTCTCGTATGTCAAAAGGCGGTTGGTGTGTGTCTGCGCTCGTCCGTTTACTTTACTGTCTCGCGCCCTACCTAGCGCCCGCTCCGCACCGCCTCGAGCGAGACGCGCGGCGGCGGACCTCGCGACGGCGATATATGCTTTGACACTGCGCAGAAGCGACACGACGGCAAGGATGACTTATTGTGACTGCGGTACTTTCTAATGGAATGAAACACAGTAAATCTAGCTAGAAAGTCGAGCGTGTACTGATTATATTTTTGTAGAGAACTCGGAGAAAGCTTCAAGAAAATATTGTCCTATCTTTTATTGTATACTAGTAAAGGAAATGACTATAGTAGTGAAGTGAAGTAAGTAGGAAGTAGACTAGTTACGCTGAAAACTTTCACAAGCTGTGACTTTACAAGTACCTATATAATACATGTTTCATAATGAATAGAATAAAATTGAGCGAGTCTTAGATGATTATAGGTTATTTATTTTACCTAAAAGCTACAAATTATCGGCTGTTCAAGCCATTAAGTAAAAACAAAAAGAATGCAAAATATCAGTAGTCTATTGTTATAGAAAATGAAAACAGTACCAAAAAGTAAGCGGCGAAATATTTATAATTTCTACACGCTCAGTCTGCCAGCCTCGACAGCTAGATGGTCGGACTTTGGATACTGGTCAGTGTTAGCATGGGTGACCGGCCATCCGGTTGGACCGTTAAAGCTGGCTATGGTTCAGATTACACGAAAAATAATGTCCCTTCCCTTACCTTAGTAGGTGGTAGGATTTAACCCGTTCGGATTGATGCCATCACCGCACTAAATGAAAGGTCGGTCGAAACGGCAATAAACTAGTTCATGCTTCCGTCCAGTTCAGTGTAGCCGGCAAGACCAAACAGAAATACTGACATGGCACCTAATTCACCAAGTTATTATAGGCTGACAATATGTGCGTAGTAGGGTGATGAAACCAACCTTGCCAGGTTCCATAAAAAAGTTTCTAATCTTCTGACTCTTAACTAAGCGGAGTAATCCAGAGCGAGACTCTGGCGTGAAGTCTCTACAGCCAGCTTTCTATCTGGCGCGCTGCTGATTAGTTGCGAAAGTGTGGCAACATTTTTCCACTTGCAACTCCTCAGGGCGCGTGCGCGGACAGCGCGCCGCGCAGGATGTTTACGTTGAGATAATACTTCACGAGTGTTGCGACACAACGACGCGCCATAATTCTCCACATCTCGTTACAGTGTAAGAAATGTTTATAGATGATAGATAAAGGACCATCGCTCTTTGGTACCTATATAAGCTGCGCTATTACTTTCTCGAATTGTATTTTATTCGCTTTACCATGTGGGGTGTTCTTCTCTTCAGTGCTGACACTGCCGATCGTATGTCTACGTACCTATCATAAAATGAGCATTTACCTTTTACGAATATATGGAAGTGAAACGCTTTCTTCTCAAAATAAAATATTTAATGTTAGAAAGTATGTTTCAATTTCAGTTAAATAATTAATGTCCCATTCGGCTCTAGTAAAGATAATTAAATCTCACATCCTTTAATCGACAGTATCTCCACTAGTTGTACAATTTTACCGATAATGACGAACCAGTCGAGCACACCACTCGTGCTGGATCCATTTCATATCTGCAGTTTATCAGCAAAAACCGCAAATTGAACAAATGAGCTCACATATCACAGCGAAATATGCAAATTACTAACCGCAGCCAATCCGTAGAGAATTGTGATCGTGATGAATGGGGCGGGTGGGATGAGGGTTCGCTATGGCTGAATTGTGGCTGAATTAGTTCGGCTTCGTGACCATACAGTTTGACTCCGTACGTTATGCATAATCGCGTCGCGTAGACTCCAACCTAGGTCGCGGACACAGAAATCCTAAGTAATAGCTAATACTTCTCTGATCTGTGGTCGCGGATATAAATTAATTGGTTAACAAATTGACTCACCGTGCGGTTTATTCCTATTGGTTTGTTTGACCCTCTGGCGCTAATTAAATATTTTATATCAGGCATATTACGGAATTTTTAACAACTACTGGATTTTTAGGTTCACACTTGTGCATAGCCATGGAGAGAAGAATATTAAATGTTGTATGATAGAAGTACGTTAATGTATGTTAAAGCAATGTGCGAACGTTGTTGTTCACACACACCACCGGGTCTCGTAGACATTTCCTACTTGCGCATCACCGCGGCCCGTCCCATCCGCGTCGCACCTGGCAACGAGCGACCCGCCCAATTCATTTCTAAATTAAATTTCTAAAGAAGTTAAATTCAGACACATTCATGTGTCAATGGCATTCCTTAGAGGGTTGCGGACCGGTACCCGACATTCAATGAACCCTAGTGAGACTACTTTGTTTACCTGTGTGCATAGTAAACATATATAATAATATGCATTTAAATAAACACAAGCACTTTTTAAATATTCAGGCAAATGTTCAATGCTTGCAAAAAAACATATTTCCGAAAAAGTTGGAAAAACTTCGTATTTACATCGAAAATTCAATGCGAGTCGGGTCATTAAAGTAAGCAGTTGTTTTACTTGTCGACAACCTTACCTGCTCAACTTCAGACTCTAGGCGGTTGACTAGAAGGTTTCAAGTTCAATGGCAGCGGTGGTACGCAGTGGCCTGAATTGTGTAATATTTCCACGTCTACGAGTGAAAGAGTCTGGTGTTCATAAAATTCGTTAGTAAAATGAGTCGTGATTCAGTGGACGAGGCGACGACGATGGCTGAGTGTCGAGTTTCACATTAAAGTTTTACTAAGATCTGAGGAAACCGTATCTAGCTCTCTAAGCCTAGCCGAAGCCCGGGACGATCTATATAGTTATGGAGTTATTTTTTATACATTCCCCGAATTGAGCGTATAGTTTTAGCGTCCCATAGACCTAAAAATCAACGCGAACTGATGGGATGACATTCGGTAGTTTGTGTTTATTTTATCTTTTTTTTTTGTCTCAAACTCAACTCCAAAGACATGGTAGGAGTTCAGGAGTGGATTCGATTTCTTGACAATGAAAGATGCATATTCTCGACTGCATAGAGTTTAATACTTAAAACATTTAGAGTCGAATTCACGATTGTGTTTAATTGATGTAGAATATTATGCTCCATCTGATGACATTGCACTAAATTATTCGATATTTGAACCGATTTCCAAATTAGTGCATTATTGTTAGTTTATGATGTTATGATGATACTCGTAGATGTTAGTTCGCATATTTTTGCACAGGTATCGCTATTCATTTTTAGGTTTCCGTACCCCGTACGGTAGCCTGTTACTAACCCTACAACATTGCCCTACAACGGACCTAACTTGGACCTAACTTCAATATAAATAAATCGCAATATATATAATCTACGAATATATATTACAACAATTACAATATTATTAATTGCAAAGCGTGTCATGCGCGTGGTCGGGTGCTCACGCAGATTGCTCTCACCCCGCGCCCCTACCGCCTGAACGGCTTCATCATGGCCAGGGTCCAGGTCTGGCTGATCGCTCTCTCGACTTGCTTCGTACTTCAAGCGTGTGGTGGGCTTTTTAGTTATGTATGCCTGAGTGTGAGCAGAAATAGGTCTAACACAACCAACGCAGGTAGCGTGTCCTGTTGTTTTATTTATATCGCTGGAACATATCTTTCTACTCGTATTTTGAACATACCTTAGTAAGGGAATCCAGGGAAGTCTCCGGTATGGCACCTACCTTCTCGGAGGTGATACTGTCTGGTCGGAGCATGCGCTTTGGCCCCTCCGACTCAGCCACCCATACCGGATTACATAAAAAAAAATTAATGCTCATCAGTAGTCGCTCACTCTAGGTCGACTTGTATTACCAAAATGTGACATGTTATGTATTTGTTATGGACTAAGGACTATCCGTACCGGGCACAGTAAGAAGGAAATCAAACGTGCACACAATTCTCAACAAGAGAATGTTGTGCCATTTTCGTGCAGAAGTCGACTAACCAACCATGCACTAGCTTTTTATGTAACAATTAATAAAACTTCTAAAGACAACATCTTAGCGCTCTCCCAGTACATCGGTGGAAGTCTTATCCCGTGTTTCACTTTTCAGGCGATGAATTTCTGCAGCAGTGGCTCCAGGCGAAACTCAGTAGCCTTTTACAATGCTAACTTCTTCAGGACACAATGGCGGCATTGTTCAGTAAAGATGGACGCCCCAAGCGTGCTGCGCAACCCGTGCCGGCTATACCAAGCAACTAACGTAACGTGTGTTGTGGGATTCACGCTATATGTCGATTTTAAGGTGTCACAGTAAAGTACAGTATGTCATTGTTTCGTACGAACCTTTAAGCGTAAAATAATAATTTGTAAGTGCCAAAAAATTTTAAACTTCGAATTGTTTTTAAAGTAAATGAAAGGTTATCCACCCCTTAAATGGGTTAACCATTCTTCTTGTCTTGTATGAACAAAAAATCGGGGTTGGCCCCTAGTTAATTATATTTCGTGAATACGAACAATTAGTTAGACGTGCCGCGAACTCGTGGACTTAAACGAGCCCATATTGCCCCCACTATCGGTGTTAGCACTTGTCAACTGTGTATTTTCTGTCTCCACGTGATGGTCCTCTTCCATGGTTTGGTACCACATTCGAGTGGATCGGAAGCATCTGGGCCGAGGTAGAGTTCTTTCTTCTTCAATTCGATTCCTCTCCGCACCCGAGAACCGTTTTGGTCAGCCGCAAATAGGATTATGCCTTTTTATTTTGCACTCCCTTGTTTTCTGTCTCCGCATTTTATTTTCCAGTCATCGCTACAAATTTGATAGTTGAAATTGTTGTTTTTTCAAACCAAAATATACGCAATAAACTTGTCTATAAGATACAGTGCCAAACTAGTTCAGTCGCAAAGCGGTCGAAAGTACTTATTGTTTTTGGTTACACAATTATTCTGGAGTGACTCCGCAACCAAACGTAAGACGTCAATAAGCTAAGCTTATGTACCTTTATGAGATTCATACAACATCTGTACTTTCTACACACGAATAACTAAAATAATATTAACTTTTGTAAACAGGTAACGAATTGAGTCAACTCAGTATATGCTAAGAGAATAGCACAATAAAAGTGTCACGTCTCGTCTTATGATTTGACTGAAATAGTCACGTTTTAGGGTTTACCGAAAAACAAGAAAGATGCTCTATGTTATCTGTGCTCCATGTGTGTGTGTGTGATCTACGTGAGTTTACTGCAAATAAAAATAGCACATTTTGCATGACTTCTTGCGGAAAAATAAAGAAAAATGTATCAAGCACTTACCTACGTATGTACATATAGAACTACGAGTAGGTAAGTATGTTGGGGTTTTCGGTCTGTTCGATAAGTGTTGGCAGTGGGCACTTCAAAGGTCGCTCATCCTTATCGAACCCCTTCGTAACGTTTAGATCCTCGTTTTATTCGCTCTTTATGTTTTTAAGCTGGGCTCTCCCGGCTGTTCCGGTCCCGCCAAGGATAAAAGTTGTAATGATCGCATTTTGCAAGTGTAAAAAGCAAATGCGGGGACATTTCCTTTTGTTTAAAACTCAGCGGTGACACCGTTTTGTATATTTCGCTGAATCTACCTACACGTTGCGGACTTAATGAGCGAGCTTTTGTTTGGTACTTGAAAATTTCCTTTTCAATGTTTTTGTCTCTTAATATTTACATTAATTACAATTTCGGTAAAATACTAGATACAGGGAGAAAATTTTATATAACTGGCGTTACATTATTTTATTATATGTATTATTTTAATAACATCATTTGGGACCTGGCTGGTTAACGCACCATTTACTACTTATCATTATTGTGCGTAATGGCCGCATTCCGATCATTCAGGTTCCATTAATACCTACTATACAAACAAATTACACGCATCAGTTACACAATAGACGTAGCTAGCTGGTAAGTCATTAAATCGTTCTTTGTAGATCTTTTATTGTTTTTCCCTTTTAAACCGTACGGAAAGATGGGGTGATACTTTTTTTTTCAACAAAAGAAAAATCCACTGAGGCCCTCTTCTACGTTGTCGTCTTCACTGATTAAATAAAATGAATCTAATTACGCACGGGAGTGCCGCAATTCGGAAAGTCCCTACACACGGCCAAGTTATATTCTCCGTTGTTATATACATACACATTATGTAGATATTTGTTGCAGAAATAACGTTACCGTTTTTGCTGTACTTTAAAATTACGTTATGTTACTTAATTTTCCGAGGTAAAGTAAGAGGCAACTTCATTTTTGTTTGAACTTCTTGGGAATTTTGCGTTTCCCGCAATTCATCTCTCACTAAATAACGAGGCAGACGGGGGGAGCGGAACGCATGCGCGAGAAGCTATAAATTAATTTAACCTCCCGAAAAACACCCAAGTGTAACCGAGGATTTTCATTTTCATAAATTCCTTAGAATGTCCTTCACTTAGCTGTAATGAATCGCTATTAGGTTCTTAAAAGATTACAGTTATTTCTGTGTTGGATCAGTTAAAAGCTTAGAAGTAGGGAAATGCTTGCGGATAAAATTTGAAGGTTCCTGTAATGAATAACGTTTTAATTAATATTAACATTTACAAATATAGGTAAGTGTGATGGATAATATCAACGACAACATAATCAATCATACATAATATTTAGATCATAGGAGACAAAGACGAATAGATTAGGAAACTAGACTGGAGGAGGATAGACCGAACGTGACATGGTTGAAATAGTAGGGATTAAGGTTGCAGGCAATGTGGCCACACCACGATAGACAATTATATTATGTACGTAGCTGCTGGTGGGTCGACTGAAGGTAGTCGATGATGAGATTAGTACCAAATGCTCGAACTTTGCCCAATCCACCAACACAATTCGATTAGATAAGTTCGACAACATCCGTTTAATCGATATTGCCGACTTGCCGAGTACTCTTTTCTATTCTGTGCTTGCGTGCATACGCTGAATGTTGTAAATACGACTTCTGTAATTGTACGTAGTATTATGGCAGTATGTCTTTCTGTTCGGCTCTTTCATCTATTTCTGCCGAAACTTAAGTCGCTTTGGATTTGATAGTCCAATTATATATAATTCAGCTGTTTAATATGTTAGATTTGAGGTTAAGTTTTATTTTAATTATTATATGCCAATTTCTAATATATCACAAGAAAAACAAACACATAAGTAACATTGGCGAGTTGCAGAACTTTAGAAAACCAGGTTATTATCTCTTACGAAAACAACGAGAAAACATTACATCGTGCGATATATTTACGTGTGCATCTATCTACTAGTATATAGTGATAAGATATATTTAGCTAAAATATTAACATAAAATTCGTGAGTTGTGCTAGCGTAAGATGTGAATGCTTCAAAGCGAGTGCGAGTAGATTTTACGAGTAAGTCTTTCAACATCGGTTCCTTATTCGTTTACATTTGCTCTGGCAGTTCATCAGACCGCTACATATCTAGTTTATATTACATTGAATGAAAGAACTTATGAGGCTACGCAGAAGTCGTCGTCCGCAACAAAGACGAATCAGATATTTACGAACGAGCGAAGGATTTGATACGCTGAAATATCGCAACTACTGGCGTAGAATAAATAAAGCTCCGCTTGATATTATTCAGGGAGAAAATCCACTTTTCATTTCCGACTCCGCTCTCCGATCTCAAAGAAAGGATCGTATTCAGGGAAATATGAAACTGCAGGTTCGACGTAACTTTATTCGACATTTCAATCGAAATTGTCTGCATATAACTACTATAAAATAAATAGAATCAAAACGTAAAACCACGAAACGTTCATGTTTTTATTTATCATATGGGACCTACGGAACGATCGCACTCCTCATCCATCATTTAAATTTGGTATGAAATAAAATCGCAAAGGTTACCATTTTACAAACATAGGTACATTAACAATTATATCTACAAAGAATAATCAATTAAATTAGTATAAAATTAATATAGCAGCACCAAAATAATAAAACTAAATATAGAAATAAGAACATTATCGATTGGTCAGTCAATACATTAAAAATTATAACTTCAAGTATCAAAACATTTGTCAATAAACCGAATAAAATATGAATAAATTACCAAAATTAAATTTGGAAAGTCGCAGAAAAATGTTGATTTAACAGGAGCAGGAGTAGGAGCATCATCAGAAATTGAAACTAACAAAAATGATCACGATACAAATGTATCAAATTACAATAACAATAGTTGCCAGTGCAAAGCATGCTGCCACATGTGTACCATTACATTTTCATTTACGACATAACATTCTTTTATCTATCATAAAGAGGTGAAAACTGTAGGTACATACCTAATGGTGCGAGTCGTGTGTCTGTTTGTCGGTCTGTCTGTCTTTATATTCAACTATCACTTCTAAACGGTCGATAGTATGAAGTTGCTTGGCACAAATAGAGCATAATATTTTGCTAAGTATAAAGGACATTTTAATTTTTTCTTTTTAAATGTTTACATTTTAATTGTTTGATATTCTCAGAAAGTCCATTATAGAATCTAAACCGAATACTCTTGCAATTGAAGCTTCTAGATTTGTTTGCAAACCCGCTCTTTACACTGGCAATACTATTTTTGTTCCTGCATTTATTACAAAAATAAAATCGTATTATCTCACTTAGAGTTGTGTGATTTTTAGTCCTAGTAAAAGATAAACTGTAAATTAACTATGATCTCAGATGTATCATTTCACAAACGACGAATAGACAAGAAAAGCAAAGAAGGAAGAGGGAAGGGAAACGTTTTTATTCTGGAAACTATCGAAAAAATATCGCATTCTCTCCGAGTTATGCCTCTCAGGAAGTTCGGGAGGTCCTGCCAGATAATACTGTTTGCGAACAAACTTGAAACTGAAGAACTGTTAACTAGAGAAACTACATACTAAACTCACTCATGAATCGCTCTCGCAGGCACGCTTGACTGTGTATTTATAGTAGATACCTATAGGAGTACGTGTGACAAGGCCAAATGTGACGCATCCCGGATATATTGGGAAAACGGTAAACACTAAATGGAACGCGCCACGCACTTGTCCTAGATCTAGGCGGATCGTGTGGGCACAAATCTGTTGTAATATTTTGCCCTTTAATTACGTTACAATGACATCGATGACTCTACGCAAGATTAAAATATAGTACAGATAAAGCTGACCACGGCACATTATAGACAAATACATACATACCTATTTCTATCAGTCGTATTATCTTCTCATTATGTACACACGCACGCACGCATTTTTTCCGTCTGAACTTGCACTAGTCTAACTAATTCATTCATTTCGAACTAGACAGAGCAGACACCTGATTACTATATTGGCGACATTAGCGACATCATTGAGCTATCTATACCATAGTTAAACCAGACATCATTTTACTATGGCTATACTTACGCGCGCGCATGCTCCGCGGCTACGGAGCCGGGCGGGGCGCTTTCTAGTATATCTCAGTAAGCGCGTTGTCTTCCACGCAGCGTTTTATTTCGTGAATAAAAAAATATTAAAAACGGTACTTCACGGAATTTGTTATTTTTCATCTCCGCTCAAGTTTTTCAATTAATGTTTTGCGTACCGACATTGAAATAAACTGATACAAAGCGTAATGATAATATTGTGAAAACCAATTACAACTGTGAGCCATCTAACTTGTGATTTTTCTTCTGAACGCTTTAGTAAATTTCCATTGTTATTTTATGTTCAGAAAATAAAAGTTTTTACGTCACGAGCGCAGACTAAACGATTCCGCCTTCCGCTCCTCGGCTCAGCTCCCTGGCTTCTCGGATCTTCCCACGACAATGCGTTTATGATCGGGCGCCGCCAATTCTTATTCATAGTGCTGCTTTTATACGCATTCACATTCCAATATATATTGATTTGTACCCTGGGGCGAAACTGCTCCAAATGTCCAAAAGGTTCAAAATCCTAAATATAATGCCGCGTACAGACTGGTGCATTGTAAAATGTAATGCAAAATTCTGCTCGTGTTACGCCAGTCTGAACGCATCGCGCACACGAACCACGCATTTACCGCCGCCAGATTTGTTACAACGGGTGTTACATTGCACCAGTCTATATCCATCCACCATAACTTGTTTTAATTTACGAAAAGCGCTAAACATGGACGGGAGTAGTATACCCGATCGGGTTCACATTACGATAGATAGAGATTAGTAACCAGGGACGGACGAGACTGCTCAAAATCCTGAATCCAACTTGTTTACATAATTTACGGAAAGCTTCAAACATGGACGTACTAGATCAGATTCACATTTCGATAGATATTTTATACCGAGCTCGGAGGTAACGTTGGATGAAACTGTTCCAAATACTGAATCTAACTTGTTTTAATTTACTGAATGCACCAACATTGAAGGAAGAAGTACACAATTGGTCAAGTACGAAACTGTTAAGAGGCTACAATTTTCTTGTGTCGGCCCATGCAAAATTATTCAAAATCCTTCCTCAGGAAAACCCAGTTTTCTACATTATTATCAATCTATATTTTAAAATTCAATTTAAGTAAAGTAAATTTTATCGAAGTCTTTTATTTACTGAAATATTAAATTCTAAATGTTTAATATTTGAAATAAATAAATATTCAAAATAAAAGTTCTAGAAACACAAGGTTCTTAATCCGAACAACAATTTATGAAAACATAGATTACTCGCCACTGAGTTTTAGAAACCAATGAAAAAAAAAACGATAAATTTTGATGTAAAAAACGTTGCTTTTCCTGAGGCAGGTTTTAGAATATTTTTGTGGCCGGCACAACAAATTAGTGGTAGCCTCTTAATCTTTCCGCAGCAAACGTAATACAAGTTATTTCAGGAGCATCGTAGCTCCTATTGTGAAAATAATAATCCGTTGACGGACTTTCCTATTGTGCTCGCGCGAGTATTGAATTGAGGTTCCACTAAAGGTGTATCTTATAGCGACAGCCGTAGATGCGACCGTGACTGTGACGCACAAAATGTGACACGTTTTTGTACCGTAGCCGTTAGCCACACTTCCGTGCGCGTGTCGCGGTTCGCACCAATCTGTGTTTCAAATTATTTCATAGAAAGCTGTTTCAAATTCTTTCATAGAAAGCTGCACTGTGGTGATATGGTCGCGGTCGCGTGTCGCTGTCGCTAGTATCCAAACTGCACCTTTACGGTCTCGCCGGATTTTTAGAACTTTTGTCAAAGTTTTGTGCCGTCGACAATTGCCTCGGTACATACTATATGCTTACACATTCCTATATAAAATTTTCTATGAATATAATTTTAATCGTACTCTACATCGATTACCAAATTATTTTAAACATTCAAGTACTAAAATGTGGACTTATACGTAAAGAGCAATATAATATTTAAAATAAATTTTCACTAAACGTACAGAGAATATCCATGGTATAACCTTGTCGAATTGTTTGTAAATAACATGCAAGCGGAGCAGAAAGTTAGTAAACAAAATAAAGAAACTCTTCACTATACAGGGTGTTCGGCACATCGACCGACAAATTTTTTTTGTAGGTCGATGACCCCACTTGGTCATTTGCAACGTTTTGACTCATGATACCTTTTGTCAGATGTCACGTGGTACAAAGATACGATTTTTTTTTCTTTATTTTTGAAAATTACCAAAATCCCAGCTTTTAACACTTGTAACTTTTTTGTTTATGATTGTATCAGCACGAAATAAACTTCATTGAATTTTCCTATTAATTTTACATACCCAGGTGGGTTTTTTTTTATATTTCTGACCTCCTTTAAATGTATTAAGAGCTCCCCGAAAAAAATCAATATGGTTTTATGTACAAAATGTTCAGTTTAGGAGCTAAATGGTCTGACAATCAGTAAGACGGCCAGACGAACAGACGGACGGACATGCAGACATTGTAGCGAAACTACAAGGATTCCTGGTTCTTTAGTAAACTACGGAACAAACAGCTTAAACAGTAACAAAGTAAGTGCCCTAATAAATAAAGCTGAAAATCTGTAACGACACGATGACCGGCCGACCGACCGACTTCTATCTATGTTCGCTTATAATTCGGTTTTCACTTACGTTGTCGGGCATATCGAAGAATGGTTACATAATATATTTTACTTTGGGAAACCTAAAAGCGATCATGACTGGTTAGTCATGATCGCTTTTAGGTGACTTTGTTTTATCAAACTAAACAAAAAATGTAGTAATAATTTACCGAGGTGCTTACTGAATTACGACTTGAGTACATATTATTATTATTTTAATTAACGATGCTATGACGGGATCGCCGTTTCACATAAATAACTAACATAATATAGTTGACAAACTCGTGTCGACGAAGCGGGGTGTCGATTTTTCGCGCGTAAACGTGCCTACGGAACTACTGGCAGTACAATGCATAAAATATTCTTCTCTCTGCGTTCTTTATGACGCGGCGGGGGCGCGGCGGCGGCGACGGCGGCGTTCCAACTATTCATAGCAGAGAATGTTGTCAGATCGAAATTGACTTCCGTTTGAAAACATTCTCATCGTCTATAAAACCGGCGTTATATTGGGTTTTTGTCCATTTCTTCCAAGTTCAGAAGCATACGTTCATAACCCTAATAATGACTGAAAATAGATTTTTGTATTTACAACTTCGATCTTAAAAAACTATTTTTTCCGTCTACGATTTAAAATATAAAATGAAAATGTATTTTCTTACACTCAAATTATGAAAAAAAAAATTGGTTGTCTGTAAAGTCGGTTTACGGACGATAGTTTTACGTGATAACGTTATACAACCCTTGTTTCATGAATATTCTAAATTTGAAATATTTTCCGACCGGCCAGATATTATGGTATGAGTAACCTCGTTTTAATTTCTGCGGCCCTGGTTTTTTTACAAGCCGACGCTTGGGCCGATTGTGCCTCTCTATCGCTTGTTACGCGCTCTCGCTTGCACACACAGGCTCAGATGGAACGTGACGTGATATTCGTGCGTGCAGCCGGTGTTCATCAATTTATAAGACGTTATCACGTCAAAACATTTAACAAAATAAATAAAACCTTGAAATATACTTCTTATCGTAAACATTCAAAACATCGCCAATGTTTAGCCACAATATCCGGTACCGACGGAAATACAGACAACATTTAGTGGATTACGCGAACCGAATAGTTACGTGGTTATTTTTTATAACCAAATAAAGAAAATATTTAGTTCTCCGTACATACTGAGGCCTATTAGTCATCTGACTGTTTAAACAGCTATTCTCCTACGTGTTATATACACTAAAGCATAAATATTGTAAAATGTTTCAGAAGGAACGTGCAAATCAGTAATACATGTAGTACCAACATTTTTTTTATATAAGTTTTTATGTATGTTGCTATCGACACAGTGACGTGTTATCAGTATTTATCACTCACTGTATTATGAAAATTATAAAAACACGATTATTAAGAATGCGATATAATCAAGTTTGTCCTAAGCAATTTCCTAGAAAATGTCAACCCGCGCCGTAACCGACATGCCACCCGCCCGCAACGGGGCGCGGGCGGGAAGACACGAAAGTATGTATTGCATAGGGCGGCGGGGCGGGGCGCCCTTGGCGCGACGACGCGACGCGTGGCGCGTGGAGAGCATCCTTTTGTTGTTACTGTAGGCAGAGTGTATCCGCTTCCGGCGACCAATCTCAGGTTGTGCGCGAACTCCCCTATTTGCGCACCGTCGCGCTCACAAGCGTTACCGAACGGACAAAAAGTAGCGCTCGCGAGCTAAGCTCACGATACGTCGCGTCGTCGTAGGGCTATCATAGGATGTTTACGTTCATTTAAGCGAATCGAATGAATGACAAAGGACTTTCGCCCGTTTCGAAAATATCGGAGGACTATTATTGTAAAGAAATTTTATTTTTATTCTTCATACATTCTATTGGCCAGCCCTAGCCTCCAAATGTATGGTGAATAGGAAAAAAAAATGTCTTCAAAATATAAAATTGTAAAACAAAATTTATTCAGTTGCACGTACACAATTTCCCCTGCCTTACTGCGGACAGCTTGTCTATACACGGTGAACAAAAAACCTGTCGAACACCCGAAGGCAGGAAGTACAGTTTCAGATACTGAATCGGATAGGCTAGTTTTTTTTTCGAAATTTATATGAAAATATGCCCTTTTGCAATTATTCCTAAGTATCAAGATGTCTTTAAATAACTAAATTATGTCTGCATGCCATCATAGCAGTGATGTGAAGTTAAACCCTACTACCATATGTCTTAAAGCACCTGATATCAGTCTTCTAGGTAACTACCTAGGTAATTCTAAAACTTCTTAGGTATACAAAATAATAGTTTGTTGCACACTAACTGACCTCAAAGCACTTACCGACTTCAATTTCAGTACAAAATATTTAAATCGGCAAATTACTTTACAAAGAATTTCACTAAAGACATAAGAACACACTCTCTGCCTTCACTTCATTCGACTCGCCTCAAGATAATTTATGAATTATGACTATGACACTGGCGGCGAGGCGGAGCGGCGCGCCCCGCCTCCCCGCCGCGCCTCCTAGAGAATTTTGCATTAGAAGTAAAAGGTCGTGATACTAATTCAATGTTTTAATTGAAAAAATTTGTCCGAATTAAAAAAACAAAACTAGCCTATCCGATTCAGTATCTGAAACTGTACTTCCTGCCTTCGGGTGTTCGACAGGTTTTTTGTTCACCGTGTATAGTAAAGGTATATTAAAGTTAACATAGATTCATTAAAATTTTACTATATTCAGAAATTAAACTCATCACTTTACACTTGGACTTTTTCGAATGGTCATGAGGAAATACTACACAATTATTTTGAACCTTGGGACGCAATTCACTTAGTGTGCGCGCGTAACGGAAGCAACCTAAATAGAAAACGATAAATGTAGCACTAGTTTTGAATTGTTCAATGCAAACAAAGTAAAGTTGAAACAGCAAACTGCAGTTTAGCATGATGCATGACCGCATTCAAACAATGAAACAATATCATCAATTCGTTAACTGCGTTTGAAGTTTATACTTAATAGACTTTTTTTGTTCAATAGAGTTTGTTTTTCACTCACATAATAAATTGTAGGCAGGTTAGCAGAGTCGCGGGACAATGTTGACTTCAGGAATTGCTATATTGTAACAAACATTCGGAAGGTATATTTTGTTTGAACTATTAAATGTTTGTTTCACTGCGTTCGCGCATATACCTAATTATCTTCACACAAAGAGCTCGCTTTAGCGCTCGCTAAAAGTTGATAGGTGTAAGTAAGTAGGTAGATCCCTGGGAAATTGTTCGTGTGTACTTCAAATCCTCTCCACTCGTATTCCTCAATAAAAATTCAAACGGAATTAAATTCTTTGCTCATACCGCCTTATCTCCACTGCCGATATGCAATAAGCACTGACCCCAAGTTTCAAAATGAGTGTAGACATTCCACAAAGCGTACGATATTGTTCTTCGACTAGTTCGACCATCTTATAATCTTTCCTCTTTGCAATGAATTTGATTAGTTTACTCACGATGAAAGTAACTGAGATTTACGAGCAATTTGACAGTTTCAAAATCTTAGTTTCTTATCAACGATAAATGAATAAATTAAACACATTTTAGTTATGCGCAGCGCTTAGTCCTTTGAAGTATCTGCGGTTATAGATAGAACTAACTAGAATGCCTGCAACTACTTAAACATTCTTAAGCATTCCATCGAGAAACATTTGAGAGGTTCAAGCCAGCTAGACTCCACGCATAATGCCCTTACATTAATCCCGTGCGAGTATGATTACATAGTCGACCGTCGACATTGGTTATAAAATATGTACCAGTAGGTTTACTACTCCGCATTACTTAGGTACCTCACGCTGACATCAAAAGTAGAGATACACGCGTTGAACTCTGTCACACTAACTAACTTCATCTCGGAAGACTACCCGAGGCCAACGAGCGCGTGTGTCACAATATTTTACGGGTGCATTTTAACTTTTAGTGCCGACTGTACCTAAATTACAAATAGCGAGCCCGCAGCGGTGCGGCAACATCCTGTTTACCTCTAATACTGTCGCGGCTCACTGTACTTTGTGTTCTATGAGCATCACCTCTTCTCTATGCTCTAACGTACACCTAACGTAGCTTCCTTTATCTCTCTCTCGCTCACCGGTACGCAAATTCCGGGTTCCCAGATTCCGGATTACCGTCGTCAGTTCATACGCCGTGAATACTTATTGCGCTCGTAAAGTCAACATTACTTACTAGCGTTATGGCATTTTCCAAGTGCGGAATAATTACTCATCCTTGATCCCCAATGAACTGGTCGTCTCTCGTTGTCCTCAAACGTCCGGAATGCGGCAGCGGACGCGCCGGAGGCTGCCTTTAATTACAAACTCCTATCGATTAATTTTAATTGTGCCCATCTGATATAAAATTTCAGTACTTCGAAGACAATGAAAACATATTTTCCGCTTCCTTGTTGATGATGAAGAAAACGTACGTTCGATACTTGATAATGTATGCTACATTTGTGTTTTCATGACTTAAACTTAATATATAATCGATCCACGAAAATGTGCAGTTTTACTGTGTATATGTAGTTAAATAAAATAAACGGAATATATGAAATTGTGTTACTCGTTGCAGTTATTATAAAGTGTTATTAATTGTATTGCTGCAGCTGGAGCAGGACAAGGCGATCGGCAACACGAGGCGCAACCAGTACGACCTGAAGTCGGAGAGCGCCGGCTACGACTTGAACTCTTCTCACAACCCGCAGCTCAGCAGGAAACTCGAGCTGCTGCTCGCAGCCGGCGACCCCTTGCTCGAGATCGACCAGTGGAACAGGGTTCGCTCTTACTTATGTTTAATATTTATCGAAATCGTTTACCTCTAAAAACTTGGACGCGGGTATACCTATGCGGAAGTCCGCGTTGACCATTCAGGAGAGTTTCAATCGCTGAGTCTTGTCTGACACAAACATGATATAGTCTGACAGATATAAACTAGTTTCAGCGATTGAATCTCTCCTGAATCTTCAGTATGGATTTCCGCCATTATAGGTGTCTTTAAAAAAAAAAAATTTACTAAGTAGAACAGAACAAATCTGTGGCATCTTTTCACAAGATTGCATTTAACTTCAGCTGTTTATTGCGTTAGATGTACAAATACCTAAATTTTTTTTCGATTAGTACAACTAAGTAATGAAAACTTGTTTTGAATCATTGTTTTTTTCTTTTTTTTTTCGTGCTAACTCTCCTTCTCATATCATAAAAATTACAGACTTCAGTGGAGGACATCTCCAAGCTATTATGCGTAAACTCGTGAACTTCTCGTAAATACGACTATAAATTATTATAATAGATTGTTCCAAGAGGACGGTACAAACGGTACAATACACGTAAACCCGGAAAGGGAAATGTCGTAAGTAAACTTTTAAGCAAGCCGTCTTGCCCACCTGCAGCGGGAGCACAAATGCGTCGATAAGCCTATATCGATCGATAAACATCTATTCGTCTTCTTCTATTCTACTTCGTCGAACGAAGCAAATAGATGTTTATCGATCGATATAGGCTTATCGACGCATTTGTGCTCCCGCTGCTGGTGACTTTATGTAGGACAGGCTAGCAGAGACTGGGAATTGCAAAAAGTTCGACCTAATAACGTGGAACCACATACTTACAGTCCCACGCATAATACCGAACAAAGATCTAGCTAAAGCATCAACCAAACAAACGGCCTAGGTGTGTTCGTTTCTAGAAATATAGGTATTTTCGAATTTGGACGACGGACCACTTAGGTGTGATTCTGTAACTTTCTCAGAGTAAATCTAAAAGAAAATACAATTTGTACGCGTAGTTTGCTAACTCTGCTTTCGCCCCTAATATACGAAGTTAGTTTTGTACCAAAAACACAAGCATTGTCTAACTAACTTATTGCATATTAACTAAGGAAGGGAATCAGAGCAAATGTATGAGATTAATTTACATTAGCTCAGTATACTGACTATGCAATAGTTGCCTTTCCACTATATAATGATTAGTTGCTGGTTATACTGGTAGTAGAATATCTACAGAAGAACCGACAGTATGTCAGTAGTTGTATTTAGATGTCAATAGTAGTTGCTAGAGATAATCCTAGATTCTGAGTATTGGTGCCTGCATTTCTGCTTTCTAACATCAAGTTTGTGTTATTTAGCTGCGAATAACATGAATACGGAATTTTTATAAAGCCTTATCAATAGATCTCTGGCGCTTTTCTTCTTCATTCATGACCTATTTACATCGCACAAATTGAACCCGTCCCTCGGTTTCCTCAAAGAGGTCAACATGCGAATGTGTGAGGGCCCGGATGTACGGTCCGTGCACTACTAGCTCCTTGCCTTTCCATTATCCTCTGCGGTTATCGGTGCCCAGAACAAACGGTTTCCGCCTGTTTATCATTAACATTTATTATCAATTTCGGCTGGATTCTCTACCAAGGTATCGGCGGAGTCATAGGAATACAAAGACACGACAGGCAAGCTTCTAAGTAAGAGTAGTATATCCAAAATTGCCGGAAGCCTGAGGCGCCCAACACACACATATGACAATGATTACACGCAAGGAGGTACAATAACAGCCCAGTAACGTTTTTTCGATAAAATCGATGTCGAAATGACACGGCCGCCTCCGCCGTCGCGTCGATGCCGGGTCTGCCGCCCGCCACCACCACCACCGCCAGCCAGGGAGGTCGGGCAAACAACGGCGGCGGTGACGGCGGCGGGGCGGCCGTTACTCTACTCTCGTATAGGTAAGAAGTGATTTAGTAAATGAGGAAGGGAGGCGGCGTGCGTGTATTGTGTGAGGAACGTTTACGGCTGCAGCGATAAACCACATTGAATGATTCACAGAAAATATCCATGCGCACTACCAGACATTTTAGTCTGCAGATTCTATGTCATAAAAATGTAAGGTTCACTCCAGTTACAACAAGTTCTAACAAATATCGTGCAAACTCGGGTTTACGCGTGGCAGCCGACTGAAATAGGTACAAATGTTAAAAAAATGATTCCCGAAAACCGTAAAGCTAGAGCCTCTATACACTGGAATGGGAATTCTCACAAAGGTTATTTTACTCGTTTCTTTGCGTAGAGCCAAAGAAAATAAAAAAGTGTGTTGACAGAAGGCACCCCCATTTTTGCAGACACTCAAGGAGATTCAAGTAAGTCTAAGAATACACTGGACAAAAGAAAGTATTCACTACCTAGCTAGGCATCCTATTGGATCCTATTCTCTTTTTTAGAACGAACAATCTCTTACTGTATTTCACGCATAATCCGTTCTAACCAATGCGACACACTAACAATGAATGTAGGTGCGAAATACGACCAATTGCATTTCCAAATGGGTCAACGCCGTTAATTTCGTAAAATGTGTTCTTTCTAGCTGGTGTCGTTCGGGGACGAGACCGAGCACAATCTGGAGACAGCGAACGACTACAATTGCGGCGGAGACCCCAACGAGGCCTGCACGCTCGCAGGTTAGCAACTCATTGTTGTCTTCACAACCACTTCGCAAAAATTCCGGTACACACTTTACGGGTATTACTTTTTTTATTAAGTAAAAAAAAAATTACAAGCACACACACCAGAAAAATATTGGAAGGGAACTTATATTTCTCTTTCATAAATTTCTTTCAGGTTCTATGTTATATTCTGTCTGAATGACGTTCACGTATGTGACGTAGAACCAAATAGTGAGCTAAGAAACATAAACAATAATAAAAATAATATAAAATGTGTTTATGGAACCTGATATGATTGGCTACATCACCTACTTCACCCGTGATGTCAGCTCATCACACCTTGGTGGACTAGGTGCCATACCAGTGCTTGTTCGTGCTGCAGCACGAACAAGGGAAGTTCAGTCAAGTTCAGTGTAGTTCATTAGTGTCCATGGCTACACTGAACTGACGGAAAACACGAACTATTTTAATATCCGTTTCGATCGACTTACATTAAGTGCGGTGGTAACAATCCGACCTGGTTGAACCCTGCCACCTAGAAAGAAAGAGGGAATGACACTACAGTTTTGCTTAGAATTCAAATCACGGCCAGTCTTAACGCTTCTACGGTCGCCCGTCCAAAGTCCGTCCGCGCCCTACGTTGCTTACCTTCGACGATCTCTCACCGGAACGCTGCCCCACCGAGTTACGGAAGCTGACAGGTAACATAGGACCTTGTAATAGTGAGCCACTGATTGGTAGGTGTCATGCCACTATAGACGATGTGCAATGTAGTACAGTTAGCAACACTGCAGGCGCTAGCCAAGTTCCGTGCCGGCGTGATTACTGCTCGCAACTTGGCCCGGCATCGGCACGGCAAAGACGGGAACTGGAAGTGTAGAGGAGCCTTTACGAGTACTTTCAAAATCGTGACCGTAATAGTGACTACAATTTCATTACTTACTTGACCTATTTTGTAGTTTATAATTTGCAGGCACTTAAGTCTAGTCTTTGCAGTGAAAATAGAGCAACTTGTTTGGTTCCATCTGTGGGTAACATGATTAATTTAGTTAGATATACGTGACATGTATAGCTACATCTCTGGCTACATCACTACTTAGAAGAGCAATAATTAATACGCAATTGTGCGGTGTTCCTACCGGAATAGTGACATAGCTCTTATGCGTTGAGTTTGTAAGATAAATCATGATTTTTTTGTACAACCAAGAAGTATCTCCAAGAAGAAAACACAAGCTGAAAACAAATTGTATCGATTTCGGAATGATCACTCAGGGTGGGCATGAAAAAATCTATTTTCTTTAAGATACGACCGTTATCACCTACCTATTGTGTGGGCGACGACGGCGGCGCGGCGGTGGCGGGGCGCGGCGCTTGGTGTCGCCACTTTGGTCCAGAAATCGCTGTTATTACATTCACAGCAGAGCCTCACTTAAAACTACACTTCGGAGTTAGAGACGTGTAGGTAGATTCCGTACTGCGTGCTACTGCTGAAGGCCGGTAGGACTGGAGGAAAATTGGAGAGGATTATGTCCAGCAACGGACGCATACACGTTGACTGACTGACTGCCTGTTTATTTCGCATGTACGATAGTGAAGAGATTTGAGGTTTTTAAGTTTTATTTTAAGTTTGTCAACGTTAAAAAGGTCACCCATTACACTGAAAGTCCTGCCGCCTGCCTATCACAGGAGGCAGATCCGCCCCGCTCCCCCTTCCCGCCCGGTCGTAGCGAGCACCGACGAGCCGCGTTTAATTGTACCCTCTCCTCAATTAGTCAGCTTCAATTAAGCGATACTTTTATTTCTATTTGATTTGAGAAACCTTTCGCGTTTATTCAATTTAAATAAAATTACAGGTGCCGCGGTGAACCGCTTATCGGAAAATTGGTCGGGCAGATGATTGGAAATAGTAACTGGATTTTTTTAAGGGTAGGTACTTCGCAATTTTTAGATAGTCATCAACGTGGTAAATGCGAAACCCTCGCTGCTCGGCAGATTTCCAGTGGGGCGATAGATCTAAAGTCGTAAAATAAGCGCGTAGAATAATCATTTCTCAGATAGTACTAAATTTATAATAGTCATAACTACACGGATACAAGACATAAACGTAAAGAGATTGGTCACAAAACATTCTGCCTCGTTCGGGAAAAATAAAAAATTTATATCACAAAATAAATGAACAGAAAAGCCGTATTTGTTTTAAGTTAAATATGAATTTTACCGACTTAAAAAAAACGGTCAGTTGCGAGTCGAACTAGTACCGTAGTCGTGTAGAGGTGCCGTACCGTTCCGTTTTCCGTGAGAACTTTAACATCTAGGATTTCCTTTTACATAAATATCTATAGCGTAAAATTTACGCCGTAAATAAACAAATTTAGATTTTTACGGTAAATTTTTGGGGCCAAAATAGAAAGTAAAGAAACAATTTACAAGTGCATCATGTGTGTAATTCGTCTTTATAAGGAATACAAATTTATATTTTTTATAATTTTAAAATGCATTGTTTAAAAGATAATAAAGAAAATATACAAAAATCAAGCACTCAAAAAAAAGGAAAAATAGGGCCTCCCTTATAATGTGCTTGACCGGATGTCTTATTCATAGAATATGACGAATATATAGCACAAGCTGTGCCCGCGGCTCCGCCCGCTCTCATATTTCACTTCACTGCTAACCTCATAAGCCATTTAGCGTGATAGTAAGTAGCCTATAGTTGATGGGAAGAATCAAGCTATCCGTAGAATTTTGTTTTATTAAAATCGGTTCAGTGGTTCTCGAGTTATAAGCGGACAGACAGACACTCAGACAGAAAGCAGACGTTGGATTTTATTAGTAATGATATAACACGAAGCGTGTGCTGCTATCCGTTGAGGAGTTCAATTACCTCACTTTGTACTTCATCATCAGATCTTGACCAAATTTATATGAGACTACCTCTGAAGTACCTCCTTTCCAACATTAAAAGAATCATCGAAATCGGTTCGCGTTGTATAGAATGATTCGCCCATTTGTCATGCACATGCTTATTAAAATTATTTAAGAGTTTGATTATTTTCTCGTATATCCTATCTCCAGTACTTGACTATATTTATATGGGACCACCCCTAAGGTTTCTTTTCCTCCTTTTTAACAAAAAAGAGTCATCGAAATCGGTTTACATGATAAGAATTATCGCTGACTGAATATACATAAAATTTAAATTTGAGAACCTCTTCCTTTTTTTGAAGTCGGCTAAAAATATAACTAAAACGTGTCGAACCACGGTTATCCTTTTGTTTAAGCTATTTCTAAATTTATGCCTTTAAATTTCAGAAAAACACGACTAATTATTGCAATAGTGTTACAAATTATTTTCAACCGCTGCACTCCACCGAACTCGTGTGAGACGAAAATTTACCAGCTCGCGTTACAAGCGAGCTGGCTGCAGGCGCCCCGATAACATCATGTAAAATATGCCAGCGTGAAATCAGGAAGGCTATAACTTTTCGTTGTAATATCTCAACTTTTGGGACGTGGCATTTATTCATTCGTATATTTTATGGTAATGTAATATTTTTTTAATATTTTTTTAACAAAGTCGGTAAAGGTGGAAACCGAATGCTGAACGGCGTTCAGGTTAACGATATACATTCTCGAAAACAGTAAGTCACCAAGGACGAGGCTTAAGGCCGAGCCTATATATTTCCCCGAATAAAGTCATTAAAGGCGAGGCCGAAGGCCTAGTTCCGTTCATGTAAGTGATATACTGTCTGGAAGAAATAAGTTACTAACGCCGAGGCCGAAGGCCAAGCTACGTTTACGTAAACAATACGCTTTCTCAAAAATCACTAAAGGTGATGTCTGAAGGCCGAGCTACGTTCACTTGAAGCACATATTCTCTAAAAAATCTACAGATCTCACACTACGCGCATATCAAAGGCATTGAAAATGTAATTTAGAAATATAGCACACGATAAAATTTTACAAATTTGTTAATAGGAATTCATTCTTTATCATACTGACGATAAATTGAACGGAGTGCAGACTGACCTCGCGCGTAAGGGACCCGCTACCGCCTACCGTTTTACAGGTACAGTTTTTGTTCGCTCGCCTCCTAAGATGGCTCAATTGAAATTTTGGCAAATTTTGGAAAATGTCAAAAAGTTACAAACCGATTTTGGTAATTGCACTTTAAAGCCGCCCGGCAGACGCACATTTTGACAATGACCCATCCGCGTACCTTTCATATCTGCGAAACTACAAGCAAATGTCACAATTTCATAAATCGGGGCACTATACTCGAACGAAAACACCAAAGGCGAGTCCGGACGTTGAGCTGCGTTCAGTAACGATATGTATATTATGCTTTCTCAAAGAAAGTAACTCCCAAAACTCTCAGATCATGTTGGTGGAAACCTATATATCACGTGAATGCAAACATATTCAAAAATTTCGATTACTTTCGACTTTACTACTCGGTCCCTATAAGTGATGGCAGGATGTTACAACATCATACATCACATTAGTGGAAGCCCTATGTACGAGTATATTGGTTGAGTATATTTCGAATAAATCACAATAAAGCACTACTCAATCCCTATCAATTATGGCGTGATGTTACACAATGTCAATAATATCAAAACTTCACAGATCATACTGGTGAAAACACATTGGTGAAAATATAAATCGGCTAAGTACTTTTCGCGTAAATTACATTAAAGCTAAGCGAATTGGTAGATTTTTCCGATTGCGTTGACTTCCGACCCCACTGCTCAGCTATTATAAATAATGGCGTGTTGCTATGTAGTCTAAAAACTAGCGGAGATGTTTCGCATTACATAGAAAGAAATAGGTTGAGCTTTTTTTGAGTTATAAGCTATACATACAACAGACAGACGTCAGATGTTGAATCTCATAATATTATGTAGGAATAGGGATGTACGGAAGGGAATAACGAGTAAGACAATTTCTTGGAAAGGATACTTATGCTTGTTATCTCTATTTTGAGCAATCTGTCGCGAGTGAATGATAATAAATTCTATTATGATTATATCTAGCTCAGTGGTGTGCCATGACCAGGATTTTTGTATTGGTATATAAAATATATATTAAAAAATCTTATACTAAGCTCGTTGAAAAATTTACTAAGACGTTGTACTATTATCCAGATTCATCCTTATTTTTACTACAATCTTAGTCTAATATATACGTACATATAATTTTTTTAAACAGACGTGCGGCGACGACTGGCGAGCGAGCAGGGTGAAGGTGTTCGCAAGCGCATCAAATCGTCATGGGAGAAGAAGCTACCGGATGAAAACAAGTACATCACGGAGATACTGCCCTTACTCAGCAATGCCACCAAAGCCAATGGTACGTATTTCATTTATTCTATCAGGAATCATACGAGTAATGAGTCATCTAAAGCCAAAGCTTTTTCCAAGACACTAGGTCCAAGGGCCCGGTGTAACAAAACAGCTGTCATGCCATAAGTGCCATGAGAAGTGAGTTTTGGTCTAGATAATTATGAAAGTTCTAATCGATACACCTTGGAGACACCTAATACGACTACAGTGCAGTCGTCGTACTACATTGTATGTATTGTGTAGTCACTACACAATACAATTTATTGCTTGTATACTCAAATCCTTAATTAATTAAATTTTCAATACCATGAATTTATTCGATTTATGTACATACTCCCTAATATATATTTACTATATATTTTTTCTCTGTCTTCTTTTTAAGCAGCTCTGTCTGTCTGTATGTCCACGTATATTTTGTTAATTTTATTCTATTTTATTCCAGATTAGTTCTTATTTGTCAGTTGAAGTTTATTTACCATCAGACTAACTGATAATTTCGCCCTGTCCATCTGTCTGTCCGTCCGTATGTCACAGCCATTTTTAGCAGAGTGAAGTCAAGTCACATGACAGAGATCAAATAATGCAATTGCATTGCCGAATTAAACTTTGGCGGAGCATCAATCAAAATGTTTATACTCACTCATACATCGACTAAGAATTTATGGACCATATTGGCGCCCTGAAAAAGTGGTATCGCCGAAGGTCGCTGAATGTATCCGTTAACCAGCGTGTTTACGACTGGTCACGATGTTTATTCCGGGCGGCCCTTGTCTTCAGGAATGGTCTAAATAAACAATTCCGAGTGAAATACATGTTGGCTTCATGACCTTTTCTTACCTACCTCATGTGTTGTGCTTACCTGTGCTGACTGCCTACCTATACCTTTGAATACGTATAAATAGGTAAGTACTCCAGTATTGCCTCGTCCTACTTACAACAGCACGAACTAGGTTTTGTTCGGATATTTTTTTTTGTGTGAAAAAGTTCCTTGTTATTATCTTTTTAGAGAGTATGCAATGAAGTTTTGCTAATTAAGTATTGGCTGTTCCGTTAATTCACAACTTCATAATTTTATTAAAAACCCGTCCAAGCATATAAGGGAAATAATATCCGATATGGCACCTTCTCGGAGGTGATATGGACTGGTCGGAGCATGTACTCTGGCCCCTCTGACTTAGCCACCCAAACCAAATTACATATTATAAAAATATAAGAGAATAATGAATGTAGGAAAATGCCATATAAGTCACATACGAATACGTAAATATTTACAAATAGGAACGAGAAAATAACATAGAAATGAATGAAACGTTTGAACCGCAAAGGCGGATTAAATTCTCTCAAAGAGACATCACCCAGTCAACCTTTTAGCGTTTGAGTTATGTTAATATACATAATGTAATAAAATTAAATGTATATCGGTTGAAAATATGTTTGTGGACAAATATATTTTACCTAAATACATTCATAATATGTACAAGAGAATAAAACACCGTATTTTTCGTACGTCAGTAGATTTACAATAATTTGAATTTAAAATCAATTTAGACCCACTGCTGCTAACATTTAAAATTCGTTCTAACAATATGTGGATGTAATTTTCATTCTGTCTATAGACCCACTGGTTGTACGTTGTACTGTCCCTACCAATGTCTTAATTCCTTAAAGAGCGATCTTTCAATGTCCACCCAAGCGTTCAGAATCTGAGATAACTCTATGACCGGTCACTAACTACTTGCGTTAGTACCTATTGGACAGTAAAGTCACCAAGCGTGACATGGACTGTGCGGTGTCGTATAGCGGCTCATAGCGGCTCATAGCGGCAATAGCCATTGCTACCTACTCTAGTCTTCTAGTCTAGTAGGTGCTCTACCTACAGACGTTGCAGCAATCACACGGCGGCGCCGCCGCCGCCTTGTTCAGTAATCTAGCTCCTTGTAGCGTCGAGTACGAACGCCACGGGCGCGACGAGGCAGTCTGCGGTCTGTGATAGATAGATAACGCAATGGATTACGTTAAAATAACACACAATACGAATATTAATTTTGACCTTTTTATGGAACAATGGTTGGGTAAGGGGAGCGCTCTACAGTTTTTCATAAAGCCCGAACCATGGATCAACTCGTATTCATGATAGAAATTCACTTATCAAACTCAGATAGAGAAAGGAAGTAATGCACACCCAATAACCACCGCTGCTGTACCAGGCCTCACGCACTCTATGTACTTGCGCGCGCTAACTACCTACCGCCCGACGGGCCGCCGGCGCGGCGGCGGTCTATTTCAGTGGAAATGCGTCAGCCGCGCGAAGTATACATAGACGCTCGCCCACACAACTGCGCGCAGCTGCAAAGCAATAACCACTTTACACTCGATCGTTAAGGTACATTTTCGCACGCAGCGATTGGCGACGTGAAACAGTAGGCTATTAAAGCCCGAAGGTAGGAACATTTTCTGTGGAGTGATTTATCTGTTACGAAGTAACTATTAAGTAATCTGTGGCTGTATCCACTGCCTTTTGCAAACTAGGAAAGACCTTACCGCTTGCCTACTACGAGCCGCTCTATTCTCTACTTAGTCTACTACTACCCATCTTCACGAAGAACACGTTCGCAAGACACAAAACAAATAAAAATAATTCTCCTAAATGGATCCCTCCTCTTGTCCTTATTAGTATCAGCGCGGTCTTACAGTTTCGACGTATAGCTTGTCCCACATGTCAACGAAAGCTCGCTATAATCTTCTCGTCTCAGAAAACAACGGTCGGGCTCCAGACATCAATATTTACCCAACACAAAGTTACCAGCCGAACTATCGTGCTAGACCCCCGCCCCGCCCCGCCCCGGGCCAATGCCAGCGACTGAGACAGTCGACTACGGAAGTTTTATTGCGGCCAAAGAATTCAAAAGTAAAGAACGGACATTGTAATAAGTTGCATTTGCATAATGTATTTCATTCCCAACATAATCAAAAAATGCACACATATTTTTATGAGACGGGGCTCGTTGCTAAACATACGCTAGTCTAGCTCACTGGATGTAACTCTTCGAACAGGTTAAGTGGAAATTCGTTATAAATGGTGTGTACAACATTTATTTTATTTATTAATTTTCACTTGTCCCTCTAACCTTTTGTATTCTTTGGTTGCGGCAGTATGGAAAGCGGTGACTCTACCTACAGTGTATGGAACGTATCTCGACGCGCTGCATCTTGAGCGCCTCTAGGTAGAGAAAACGCTTACAGAAATTTGTAGAATTAGCATTATGACTATTACGCACTGTAGCCTTGTGGATCCTAGAATACACTGGTGGGAGTCGCGAAACACTCATTACAACTTACTTCATTAATACCTTCAACGATATGAGATAGCGGCCGGCACATCTGGGAGTCTGGATCGTTTTCATTGGTAGTTACTATGCAGTTTGCGGATTCACTTGAAGTTCTAACGAACCGCGGAAGTTGCCGGTTGATTGTATTTATAGGCAGATTATAGAGACGATAGAATTCCTGGTTTTACCCACAAACAAAACCCCTCGTAACATTACGTTTTCAACAATCAATATAGCTGTGCCGGGGTGTCTGACATAATCATTGTTCCAGTATTATTTGTACTTTATACAGGGTGTTCGGCACATCGACCGACAAAATTTTTTTGTAGGTAAGTGGGGTCATTTGCAACGTTTTGGCCCATGATACCTTTTGTCAGATGTCACGTGGTATCGAGATACGATTATTTTTTCTTTATTTTTGAAAATTACCAAAATCCTAGCTTTAAACCCTTGTAACTTTTTTGTTTATCATTTTATCAGCACGAAATAAAATTTATTGAATTTTATGATGTATCCTTGTTCTAGAAAAAATATTATTTGATGAAGTTAATACCATGAAAAGGTCTTATGACCTCTCAAAGTCCCGAGAACGAGTAAAAATATGACAGAATCTTAATTTCTTAATTCATTAAAAAAAACTGACAGCAATTGATAGCTTAATTTTATTTTCCATACAAAACTGGGGACAAAATTGTCCCCTGGGCTGGGTCACCCCTAAAAATTAAAATTTTAATTTTTTATTTTGAATAGTTCTCTGTTTTTTTTAAATTGTTTATAAACCTAAGTATTTTATACGTATTGACTTTCAACAAATTAATAAATTCCAATTAAAATTTTTTTTTCATTTGACTTTGCACCTGGTTTTTACTTTACAAGAAAAAGTTGATCCACCCAAAAATACTACGGAACCTTTTGAGAGGTCTAATATGTAAATCTACATCCGCCTGGTGTTCTCACAGGTGGCCTTGGATAGTTCCCAAGTAACGTATGGTCCGGCTATAAATACGCAAGGACCAAGGCTACAGCTGTCGTCGTGTGATGGGCTGAACTGAACACACTGCTAAATGCAAATATTTACAATCTCTTTGTAGTGCTAAGAAAAAATCACGAAGACCAAGAAACACGCGGCGCCGCCGCCTCCTCCGCCTCCGCCGCCTCCGCCGCTCCGCCCGCGCTGGCTCCCATCCAACTGTTACAAAATCGGCATAAACGGACGCAAAATTTATTACAACATAGATACCAATTCCACATAATATGTAGATAGTTTGTGCTCGCGGTAAATAGCAGGCGATCCCATTTAATATCAACTATAAATATGATTTCATTTTTTTCGCGGTTTCATTTGCTGTATGGTATGGAGGTCATTATTAAGTAGTACTTGAAAGACCAGAATTGGTTGATTATAATTTAATTATAAAAAAAATACTAGACCACTCTGACTAATACTTGAAAATATAAAACTGTCATTCCCATAAAATCTATAACAATAAATAATTTTATTAAACAGCTGTTCTAACAACAATTTTCATGTTTTGTGTGAAAAGTAATAGACCTGATACTTTGGAGATTTTGAAACAAACTCCAGCAAACTTCATGTAATGGAGTTTCATTGCTGTTTATTTGGAAATTATCATGCAGTACTCCTAACTAAGGAAGGAGTCGTTTATTTGTAGATATTTTTTCTAGTCTAGGGGTTTCCGGGCTTTGCAATAAAATTACAAATTCTGTGCATCCGTAACCGGACCGAATTATTACAAATGGCTCGTTTGAACTGTTCCATCTGTCTATACTTTGTCAGGTTTAAGTGCTTTTGATGTTTTAACCTTATTCCAAGTTCCATACGATATTGTCGAAGGTTTCTTTATTTTTTATTCTTTATTCATCAGTCATCCATCACCCATAACAGTACACTACACTTGGTTTCATATTTTAACATTATTCATATTGCATTTAACCAATAAGATTATCACAGCGAAGAAGAACTAGCAAGGAACTTCGCTGGACATTTTGTTTTGGACGTCGGTCTATATGTACAACAGTGTTTTGCCACTGCCTACACGGCACGTCATTATTCACCAGTTTGCCGCAATCCGCGCATTATCATACAATACTCGCATAGAACTCTTTAAGTGTAGGTGTAGTGATTGGTTCTGGACTAATCCTCTTGCTATAACTGCGAATTGAGTGCAACCGGACCGAATGATCTTGATCACAAATGACGTACCCTCATAAGCCGGCCGGCGCGGCGGCGCGGCGCCACGTCCGCCGGGCGGGGGCGATCGCGTCTACCGTTCCGCCACTGTCGCGTCTCGGACCGACGAGGCTTTTTGGTCCGAGCTTGGCGAGGTGCCATACCAGCGAGCACTTTTTGAGTTTTGTTGACTATGCGATACTTGTCAAGTCTTCGAACACAGACTACATCAAGTGCCTGATTTTCTTTTTATCTGTCGATTTAGATAATTTTTCTTGTAGAATGCGCGACGTGGACCTGTGACTTGTAATTAGACGTAGATACCTATATGTTCAAAGGGTGATAGTAGAGGTCTGTCATACATAAGCGATACATTTAACCCCCTTTTGCATTTAACAAATCTGAATAGTTTCTAAAATATTTCTATTTTTATATTTTTGTTAAAAAGTTGACTAACTGGAAAATTTTATACAAAAAAAAAGCACTGTTTATTTCACACTTATTTTTATTTGTTTGCTTTGTAAACACTGTGGTATTATATTTTAAACGTTGAATGCGTTAAACAAAGGAAAAGCCTTGACAAAACATCTCTAAATAAAAAATATAATATATGTATATCAAAAAGGCTGATTGGAAGCGTATCTTATTATTAGCCTCAATAGGTCAGTGGTACCGTTCGTACCGTGTGGGGCCGGTACTTTAAAAGAATAGCCCCACTGCATCTCTTCCCGTGTATGTCGTAAAAGGCGACTAAGGGATATGACTCCCTTCTTATATTACTAGGTGGTAGGGCTTAACCCGCCCGGGTTGGTACCACCGCACTGAATGAAAGGTCGGTCGAAACGGCTATGTAAATAGTTTGTGTTTTCCGCCCAGTTCAGTGTAGCCGGCACGACCGAAGGGAAGCGCTGACGTGGCACCAAGTTCATCCGGTGGTATGGGCTGACATCACGGATGTTGTAGGTGATGTAGTAACCCGTGTCAGTTTCCATAAAAAAAAAAAAAAAAAAAAAAAGTGGTGCCGAGTGGTTCGATCGATTGACCGCCGTTCGTGCATGATCTCCGAGAGGTGATTCGATCTGGGTGCGGTCAGAGCTTGGATGGGTGAGCGTTCGATCTTTGAGGCTAACCGTGCTTCGGATTCCATGTAAAACTGTATAGGACCCTCCCATCCCTTCTTACCTTACTTGGTGGTAGTAGGGTTTAACCCGCCCAGATTGGTACCATCGCACTTAATGAAAGGTCGACCGATGCGGCTACGTAAATAGTTAGTGTTTTTCGTCCAGTTCAGTGTAGTGGTCACGAACAAAGGTAAGCACTGACATGGCACGTAGTTCACCAAGGTCTTGTGCGTTTACATCACGGTTGTTGTAGGTGATGTAGCCAAACATGTCATTTTTATAAAAAAATCCAGCAAGGTAATAATATTATGATATGACGGCTAGTTCTATCGAAAATATCGATATCATTTAATTGTATCCTTTTCGCCTGCTCGACCGGTTGATGCCCCCTTCTATCCTTATGTATGACTTATTTGGTGGGCAATCAATGGCTATCCATATTATAAACAGTTCGGATGATGTACCGTGTGGGGTCGGTACTTAAAAAGAATAGCCCCACTGCATCTCTCCTCGTCGCATGTCGTAAAAGTCGACTCAGGGATAAGGAAATTCGTCAGCCTTGGTAGCTCAGTAGTGTGGTCAGTCGACTGTTAAGCAATGCTGAGCGCGGTCAGTAC